>JAGSMP010000009.1:957500-2440000 GCA_029286625.1 Parnassius orleans
AATTAAAAATTTACTTGAAATTCACTTTTATTCAACCTTATTTTAGAACATAGGACTTAAGCATTTACATATTTAATAGTACTGTCCCTAATCCTGTTTGTGAGGTTTATTATCCCCACTTTTTGGATGGATTTTTTGTTAATTCGACGATCGCCAGAGCCTTGTTTGTTAACAATCGCGGTGTACGGCGAGCAGGTTAGATTGTAAGATAGTTTGCATATTCCGCCCTTTGTATGATGGGAGATCCGACAGTCTGCGTAATTAAACGGAAGGATTAGAGATAGTATTTTCTTCATCGTAGTCATACTCTCATTCGTTTACGATTAATCGTCAAATAAACAAAGCAATGCGGAAGAAAAAGACAGGCAAAAATGTCTAAGGTAAAGTATTGCCTTTGCAAGACAACGCATCGATTCACAAAAGCAAATTTGCTATGGCTGTTCTTTAAAAAAAATTGGTACACCACTTATTCATCCTCCTCACCTCACTTTTATATGTTGAGCTCAACGGAGATTATAGTGAAAAAGAAAAACAGTTTGGTTAAGTATTGCGATATAACAGAAAAATCAGTGGTGGAAGCTAAAAGAGCCATAACAAAATGGTTACTTACTCTGAGCTACGATAGTACAGAAAACCTAATTAAACCGAGATCCTTATCTTAAATTTACGTAAATAAAATATATGAATACAGTATATAATATCCATATGTATCTATAGGAGTTTCTAATTTATATATGTTTTATTATTTTAATATTTATGAATAACAGTATTTTCTTTACTATTTATTATTTTACCTCTAATTATTTGTTTTTATAAATATTAACTTAATATAAATATTTATTTTATTTTATATTTTATTTTATTTAAAAAAAGCATACGTAATGTAATAATCGTACGTCGACCCAGTCTCAATATATGAAAGCCACGTGTGATAAGAAAATCGTATGAGGCCCTCACGACACAGGCATGCCTAGTGTGAGGTTCACAGAACTATACACCCTTGTTTATACACTCCAGCTTAGTTGGTGTGATAAGATCGTAGTTTATAATTATATACTAGAGAATTAAGACTACTGTACTTCCATTTTATTATCTTATATTGTATATTATAATCTGTACCACCTTAGCTGTAAATAAACATTTTTTCATTTTCATTTAGTTTACCTTAGGACCCCCACTGACTTTTGCTATTTATAAAAGGAAATATACGACTACAATAGAAATTATTGTCTTATTAATTAACCATCCGTAACAATACTTTCATAAATTATAGATGATCTTTGAACGAGGTTGAGTACTCAGTTATTTTACGTCAAAGACTTTCTTCTAACTTTCGTCTATTTTGCTTGTGTAAAATAAATACCTGATTATGTTTTTGCTTGCCTTTATTCTATGATTTTAAGTTATTTATCGCATCATCAAATGAGTATATTGGTTTGAGATAATTGTTTTCCCGTTCATTAGTCAATAGTTGATTTATCAAAGTGATCGTAAAGCTCCGAGGATGTAAAGTGGAGTATAACATTAATCTTCTAAACTAATTAGTAATTTATTAGTGTATAATAGATGGTTGTTCTCGTTTGTATTTAATCAATGAAGATGAAAAATTCAGGTACTTTATTGAGTGTAATTAGACTTACTTTTGAGTATTGGAACTGAATTACGAACTTTCTTTTTCGTAAAATTACATTAATTTATATTCTGTGTTGTTGGTGTTGTGAGCCTTTTGGCTTTTAGGTTTCAATTTAAAAGCAGTAATTATGAATTCTCACAAAGTATATTTACATGTATATATATCCATTCTGTTATTTAAAGTAAAACTGACTATAATCTTCGCCTGGGTGTATCTTTTTAAGCGATTTTATTACAAAATATAATGTATATTATTGCGACAATAGCTCGAGTTCTTGTCTCTATAAATGTTCCCTCGGTTTTAGAGCCTTATGGAATATTTAGAGACGATGGCAGGAGACCCGACGGTATGACATTAGTCCCTTGGGAGAGAGGTAAAGCCCTAGTGTGAGATGCTACTTGCGTAGACACTTTGTCGGCCTCTCAACGGTACCTCGTTTAGAGCCATGGTGGAATCAGAGGCAGCTGAACTAAGTAAGTGGCTTAAATATAAGTCTCTGAGAGATGACTACATATTTGTGCCATTTGCTGTATAGACTATCGGTCCGTGGGGTCCACGTGCGGTGAATTTCCTAAAGGAACTTTATCCGCGACTGGTCATCGCTTCTGGTGATAAGAGGGCTGGTTCTTTTCTCGCTCAAAGGCTGAGTATAGCCACTCAGCGAGGAAACGCAGCCAGCGTTCTTGGCACGATACCACGGGGAGTAGGACTGTATGATAATTTAATTTATTAGTTTTAGTTTTTAATTATTATAGTTTTTTAATATTGTATATTTTTCATTGTTAATATACCTTACCGCGTATGCAGAATATATACAGATATAAAGCAACCAAGTAGAAATTACAAATCGACATAATCTTCTGAATGTACCACGAAACCACACCTCAGTAAAGTTCTACTTAGAGTTCCACCTGCTTTTGGACAATTTATTACACTGGCAGTTTTACATTAGGTTGTAAGTACTCCATTGTTGGACATGGGATATGAGACTTTCCTATTACATTCATTTGTCCTTAACGTTAGATCACAGAAAAAAAAATTAATCTCCATAATTAAAAATGTTTAAAAGACATATTGTAATATCGACGTCAGTGCAATGTATCAAATACCACATCCTCCGGGATACGACGTGCCTTCCGCCGCGAGATTCTAGTGCCAGTAATTATAGACTAAAGGAAATTGTACACGCTAATGGATTTTGCTGCAACATCCCATGGAAAATGAAGATAAGTCTAACAAAAAGAAATAATGTAATTTTTTTATTAATTTCACTACCCATTTTATCTTTAAGTGTAAGTTGCCAATGCAGAAATCTAAAATGAGGCGTAGACAAAAACAAAACGTATTTTGTGTCTTATCATGATTACTCAAGCATACTTTCAAGCCTGTATCGAGTGTGTATTGGTTGTAAGACTGATGAATAGCTGGTAGATAAGATACGCTCTAAGCACACATACGGCTCACAGTATTAGTATCTTAGAAAAAATTATGTGAGATATTTTTAATCTGTCGTTCTCTAAGTTATATGTTTATTGAGAACAACAAAGTCAAGGATAGGATAAGACATAACAGAAGATAAATATTTCAGTAACCATATGTTAAAGCCATATTTTCAATATTGATGATGGTGAAGAGTCTTGCATAATATTTATACATAATATCACTTTTACAAGGAAATAATAAAAAAAGCAAAAAAAAAGATAAAAATAAATTAAAGCACAACTGAGTTTTTTTATTAATAATGAAAATAAGCTAGTGTTTGACTACAATTCCACATGGTAAATCGCACTGTTTTTGTGCAACAAAAGCTTATACACTCTTGCCTTGGAGACACCAACCCACAATGTAATCGGTAGAAAACAGACGCTAGCAAATTATTCCATTACCTTGCTGTATGCAAGACTAAGCAAACCGTTTACTTCGAATGCGTGGAATGTCAACAAGAAAGGGGGTTTTATGCTCAACAGTGGCATGATGATGATGATAATGTTGATGATTGCATATAGGTGCTGGGAACGCACAGCTACGGTAGGTAGAGTCTACTCTACTTACAATAAAATATATTAATTATATAAAGATTTCAGAAAGTCAGATGTCGTCGAACCTAAACTTTATATAGGTTGTTGAGCTTTAGGTGAAAGCAGCTGCAAATAAACAAGAAGTTATTGCGAAGTTCGAGAGAACTTCCAAGGCAGCTTCAGTACAAAGTGGGCTGGTGCTGCTAAGTACCAACTAGCAGCTTTGGACTCAGTGAAAAGACATGCTTAGATTTTTATTGGAAATTTTGATTTGATATCTATTAAGCTGCTAATCGACAGTGACTTGATTTGAGGATAAATTTTGGACAGTATGCGCAGGAATTACAAAATGTAATTCCCCTATTGACTTACATCATTTCTCTCACGCACAGCGAGTTTCTATCCTTACATTTAACTTATTATTTATAAAAAATCATAAACACCATGTAATTTTTTTAACTTAGTGTAACTTATCAACATGTATGATAATTTTATAACAATATTAAATACAATATTGAACAACATATTCCGCGTAAATGAACACTTGTGCTTGTTTCATAATGGATAAAGTATATTATGACATTGTGAAACTAGTAAAAGTGTCCTAGCAAATTCTTCATCATGATCATGATATGATTAATTTACGCAAGATGTCCCTTCGATACATAGGTATTGAGTTACGTGCGCGTGGCTCAATTTTCAAAGTTACTTAACCTGTAATGCTCCTGGTTTTAAATCCTAGCAGAAACTTATTCGAGCCAACATGAGATTTCTTCGAACCTTAACTTTGGGCGCTTCATTTAAGAGCCAAGGCCAAAGTGTATAGACAAAAATGCGGCGATAATTCACGCTGGATTTAACTTATAATTCATTTACAAAGTATAAGTCCGTTTGTGCACGGATTGCTGCTATCACATATATGCTTCAAAATGCCACCTAGCAACAGCTTAGTTAATAGGCGTGCGAGAGCCCCCCTAGAGAGTGACCCGTCTAGACTGCCACAAAGTTGTCTTGAGCCACCTGCAGTTCTGCATAACTTTTTAAGTGTCGGTACAAGGCTAACCTTGTTTATGCATTATTTTAATACTCTTATTATATAACGGTTATCTAATTTACTGCTGAATAGCGTGTTTTAAAACGGTCACAATTTTTTGTTTATTTTAGAAAAATTGTGATATTCCTCATTTCTCTCTCTTAGCATTCCACCTTATACCTCTGATCCATCGTTTAATTGTTGCATTAGACACGAGTACAAGTGTTGCGTATATACTTAGTAACAGCCTGTATGCATCCCACTGATGAGCATAAGATTCCTCTCATTCCTAAGAGGATTTCTTTGAATACTTGCTGTACTACGAGTATTTAGGTTTACAGAAAGCGTCTTTATTAGTGTTACGAGTACGTACTCCTTTTATTTCATTGACATTAATGATAGAACGTCCTGAGTCCTGCCAGCAGGACTTTTCGTACTACCGGTAGGACGCAATGTTTTTGGTTATATGAGGCTTTCTAGGCCTGCGAGTAGGACGCAATTTACTAACATGCATAGTGCGTCTCTTTCTGATTCAGCGAGTTTTTGAATCGTGTTTCTGCGATCAGTCTGGCCAAAATGGCGGCGAGTATAACACGTGGTGTCCGCGTTCGCGTCAAAGCTACATATTTCGACGAAAATGATGGCCAGAACACCTGGAGTCGCAAACATTTTGGTGATAACTACGATATAAGTTATTGTTGGGGTACTGTAAGAAAGGTAGAAAACAACTATGCTAGGGTATATTGGGAAATTGACAAAAAAAATTCATTGGTGCCCGTTGGAGTTCTGATTGCTGATATCGAAAACGATAATTTATTGGAAGCAAATACCAATGAAGAAAATTGTAAGTACCTACCAATTATTATTTTATTCATAGCCTTACGTTACAATGAAAAAATAGTAGGTCGGTCGCCTGTTCGTTACCATGATTTGCATGGGTTGACAACATTTTTTTTTTGGATTTAAAATTTTTGGTTCACCACAAAATTTTCTCAAATGTACAGTCGAGAACTTAGTTATCTAAGTTTATACCTATAGTCTGACCTTGAAAGCGCCCATATTGCTCGTTATAGTGGCTGTTTTCAATATGTATATGTAAGAGTGTTTTTTTACGTGTTTGTGTGGGTGAGCTTGTATGTGTATATACATATATGAGTGTGGCTGTATTTGTATATATAATATGTGTGTGTAATTAAAAAAATAATTTTAATTTCAAATGTATTGAGTGCACCGTGCACCCCTTTGCTTCTATTGCTAGGACTAATAGAGCTTTTTTTTTCAGCATCATCTGAATCGGGCTCTTCATCTTCGAGTGAAGATGACGAAACAACTGTTTCAGTCCATCCGACTCCGCGTATGAGCAGCGTAACAAATTCTTCTGCTGGAAATACAACCGTTGTGAAGGGAGTCACCTGGACTTTTCATGAAGCAATACGTGTTGATCAGCGACAACAAGGCTATTTCAAAGCTACCCTGCTAGTACCACTGGAGCCTGCACGAAGTGTCAAGGATGCATTTTTTATGGTATTTCCCAGAGAAACTTAGTTACATAGTCCAGTGTACCAACTCTTCGTTTCCCCCTAGACAGAAACTGTTGAACGAGAAGGAATTATTAATTTTTTTTGGTATATTATATGCTATGACTCTTCAAGAACTGCCAGACCGAAGATCCTACTGGAATACGACCTCCGATGGAATATTTCCCCCCGCAAATTTTGGACAAAGATTTGGAATGAGTCGTCAAAGGTTTGAGATCATTCTAGTGGCCCTGCGCTTCACACAACCGTCAGACCTTGATGATTCTGACAAATGGCGTAACACCAGAACACTAGTAATGATGGTGAATGATAAACTAAAAGATACCATCCGTCCTGGTGCAAAAATAACTGTAGATGAATCCATGTTCGCCTGGTATGGAAGAGGTGCGTACTTCAAAGACGGGATGCCAGCAGTTATGAAAATTAAAAGAAAACCAAAAGGAGTGGGTTGTGAAGTAAAAACAGCGTGTTATAGTAATACAAACATTATGATGAGATTGGAAATTAATGAGGGTAAAGAAGCAATGAGTACGAAGAAATGGCAAAGAGAATTTGGCGCTGGAACTGCAACTACTTTGAGATTGACAGAGCCGTGGCATGGTTCTGGAAGAGTTATAGTAGGAGACTCATGGTTTGCTTCGGTCAAAACAGCTGTGGAGTTATTCAAAGTTGGATTATATTTCATTTGACTGGTAAAGACAGCACATAGTTTCTATCCCGTGTCGGATATGGCTGCAAAGTGTCCGACGCACAAGGGGGCATTTGTTGTAAGTACAGCTGAAAAAGACTCAGTGCAGCTTATTGCCTGTGCCTGGAAAGACAAAAAAACTCATACATTTGTTGCCACTTGTGAAACGACACTGCCAGGCCTGCCATCACGCAAAAGAAGGTAGGACGATGAAGGAAATTTATTTTTCAGAGAAGTCGCTAAGCCTAAATTAGTCCAGCAGTATTTTGATGGTGCTGCAGCTATCGATATTCACAACCACATCAGGCAGGACGGATTGGCGTTAGAAAGCTTGGGGCACACATAAATGGGAACATAGAATTTATGCCTCAGTTCTGGGCATTATAGAAACAAACGCGTATTTGATTTTTAATAATTTCTTCCGCGCCGAACATGACCAGGTGTCTCACAGATGGTTTACTACCAACCTGGTATTAGCTCTGACTAAAATGACGCTAATAACCTACAAGAGAATGAGCCACCACCACATGAGAACATCCTCATAGCGGAGAACACATTCTTGAAGCCTTGTCAAAATCAGATGACAGAAAGAGAGTTCAACGCAAGTGTATAGTTTGTTCGAGTCCACAAGAAACAGCAGAAAGCGAGCTATTTTTGCAAGACATGTGGTGTGCGATGTGTTTTATACTCTCCACAGACAGGAAGAAACTGCTTCACCTACCACATCACGAATGGAATTCCTGCATAACTTTTTTAATAAATATTTTTTCACAAAGTTCCTTTCATATTCTTGTTTATTTTTCTACCCCGTAATATCAAGAAGCGCCCGCGTCTATTCCTAGATACCTATACTAAATTACAGAATGTTTGTCATCCCTGCCAAATTTTATTAGGCATGAAAGTCAAGTACTGCTAGAAGGACAGCCTCTGATATCCATAAAAAATCCACAAAATATTGCGTACTGCTAGCAGGACGCACGTCCCTAGGATTGTCCTTCCGGAAGCTCCTTCCAGCAGGACAAGGGCTTGGACGTTCTATCATTAATATAATATCTCTCATATGTTTAATTTTTTACTTGTCCATCGCACTATGTTATTGCTTTATGTAAATAAATATCTCAGTTTATAAACGGCAAGCTAAATATACCAAGCAACAGGTGGAGTTGTTAAAGGTAAGAGCATTCGGCGGGTAAACTACAAATAATCACAGTAGACTATCTACTTTCACCAGGAACATGGAAAGATAACACAACATGTAGATAACCAAGCCTCACAACCAAGTTGTTGTCTTAATGGCTAATATTGCCACAAGGTAAACACAAAATACTAAATAAACGCGGTAAACGCGAAATTGGACAAAAATATTTCTTAATCATTTTCTTTATATAGTTTTATATAAAGACGTTAAATTTCTCGGCAATAAAATTAGATTGAGGAAAAGGATTTTCAAGTAGAAAATTTAAAAGAAAGATCATAATATATAAACAATGTATTCGCCTTGAAGGAAATCTATCACTCCATTCGTCCAGACACACCTTGTATTGAATAAAACTATTTTTACGGATTTTATCGCGTTTAATTTACATATTTTAATTTCCGACATTTCGGGTGCTTTACAGCAACCCATGGTCACGGGGGGTCTGAGATGTTTGACGTCCCGATGTCACAGTTAGCCCGGCTACCTTCATTTTTGAATATTAATTTTTGGTTCGATCTACGCAGAATGAGCTTACAGTATCTTGAAGTCTTGCAGTGGTATGCTTGGGTTTGGATCACAGAACACAATTACTCTCTACCAAGAGAAGAACGCCAACTTCATACTAAAAAAAGGAAACACGTGTTTATGAATGTACACGAAAAGCGCCTCGGTGGGCGCCCATATAAAACTTTTTTAGCGGGAATTTCAAACCTTTGTATTGTGTAACTTTGAACTTTTTATTTAAGGCATATTCGAGTAATTTTGGCTCAAGCCTCACAAACCTATGGGGTAAATTCCCATACATTTGAGAGGTTGCACCAAAATTACTCGAATTTACTTTAGAGGAGTATGTGGGATAAAATAAAACTAAAAATAGGTATAGTTATGTAATTTTATTTTTTGGAAGATATTGTTTTATACACTATATATTATTATTTATGTTTGCTATTGCTTTTGCAGATAATATTTCCATAATTTTTGCAAATAATATTGGTTTATAACATATGTTATCGTGAGAGCTATTCTTCACAGAACATTAACGTAAATTTAAATCAGCAAAATTCTCATGTCGAAAATTTAACTCATCCCAAATACATGATCTGAAATAGATAAAATTCGAGTTAATATAGTAATAATCCCTACAAATAACGATGAATAAATTCAAAATGCTTAAAGACTTACCACAATATTATCAAAAGTTTTTCTATTTTTATTGTAGGAAACCTGCAGAAAGTGATCGGATGGTTTTGTGCTTTTTGTTTGCATAATTTTTTTAAATAATAAATTAATTTATAGTCAATATCTCATACAGAGTCAGTATCTCACAAAAATCTTCACACACACAATCGCGAAGAATTGCCTATAAACGAAAATGAAGTATTCTGAACCGATAATAACTGAATTAAAGCAAAACGCAATAACAAATATTAAAATCTAAATCATTTTAAATAAATTTGCATCAATTTCTTTTTTTTTTTGCAAACCTCAAAGTAATATGTATATAATTACTGTAAGGTGCAAACAAAAGAAAAAATATAGCAAAGAATTAAAAAAATTCAGTTTCTTCCGATATAATAGTTATGTATATTTGTACCTAATTTTTAAAATGGCAATCTGAAACAACGCGAAAGAATGAAACGGCGATATCTTTTTCTCTCTTTAATTTTACACGCCCACCCCACACATAGATAAAATTATGATTGTGTGCAAGTTTCTCGGGCTTCATACAGAGTTGCATCACCCTGGTTTGGATTTAATTTTGTTAATTATGGGATCCCAAGCAGATGGCAGCACCCATCCATCTTCTCTATTGAAATTAGGATGTTTTTTAATTTCAATAACCCCGCGTATCATACTTGGTAGGAATCGGTGTTCACAGACTGCTGACATGTTGAAGATCGTCCCCGCCATTACATCAAATTTGATAGAGCACAAATCCTCACAAAAGAACACCGATTCCTGGACACGATAGATGGCGCTGTGGTTGATTTAATAATAAATTTGTAAAAAGTCCGGATTGAATTCACAGTGAAACTCCTCGTGCCACCAACCGGAAAGGGCAGAATAACGTCTGCCAAGCCAGCTAGTATTATATAAAATAAAGTGGCTGCTTTCAGTCAATCAAAGGCTAAAGATGTTAAAAATTAATCTGCTAAGTTTGAGGAGCACCTCCCGCCCTACCTCAATTGCGTGCACTATCCCCGTCACCACTAATCTAAACACCACTACTCCCAACACTGTTACACTACGAAAGACACACCACCGTCGATAATACGTGTGTATTCGAGGCATCCTTAGGTGAAGTCAAGCGGTCAGCTACCGCAAACTAATTTTTAACATCTTTAATATAATGGATTTCCGCAAAGTAACGCCTGATTCTATTAATTACTAATCTAAGGTTTCTTCTTAGCATTACCCTATAAAAAATATATGCACAAAGTTCATTGGCATAGTGGTAGGTTAAACTTATCAGAATATTATGTTAAAATTTGTTAACATAAAATTTTCCTTAAACCGCCTAAAACTGCAAGTATAATACGAATTACGAGTAGGTATAGGCATTCGATCAACAAGCCAACAAAGTTTTTTATTGAGTATTTCAAAATATTCATAATTTCTGACTTAAATATATAAGTCATTTAAAATGCCATGCGAAACGTCAGGTTCACAGAGGCTTATAAATATATTGAGTGTGCCGTTCGTGAGGTCTTATTTTATACACAAATACTTTATGTTACACGCTCGTAACAGCCATAAATTGATGTTTAATAACAATATTTGATTCGTGCTTTGTAACGGCACATCGACAATATTTATTAATGTTCTTTTCGAAAACCATTAAGAGGTTTGTTATACCCGATCTTATCTAAATGGATTAAGTGAAAATACTCTTCAAGACTGGAGCCAATAAAATTGAAGATCGAAATCTCCTCGTCTGGTCGAATCGTGCTTGAGCGAAAGCAAAAATAGTTTGTAAACTCGCAAATTATTATGATGGTTATTTAATATATTTACCTTTTCTTTTTATCGATTTAATGTTGATGTAGTTAATTTTTATTGACAAAGTTGTAATTGACTAATATCATGTAAAAATATAAAAGTGAAAAACGGACTTTTATATTAAAAATACATGACTTCATCAAAACTTTACTGTTTTACTAGATGGTGGGACTCTTTTTCTGCCTTGGAGTCCGTCTGGGTAGGTATTACTTTTTCTGCCGCCAAATAATAGTGCTTGCCATGTTTTGTTCCGGTCTGAAGGGTATAGAAAGCCAGTATAACTACAAGCTGTAAATTCTAACTTAATCCTCAGAGTTGACAACGCATCTGTAGTCTTCTTTGTTTAAAGTTAGCTGCAGGTGTCCATGGGCTTCAGTAGCCATGGATTATAAATTCGTTTGTCACTTCAATTTTATATAATAAAATATAATATAAATATGTTTAGTAATATGACATTTCAGCAGACATTTATTTATGGGGAATAAATAGATCAGACATTGCTCATCGTCTTACCGCAACGAATCGTTCCAACCATTTAATAAATGTTCTAATCCAACATCACAATATCAGTAGCTATGTAAAGATATCATTATCATCATTACAATCTATCATTTTAAATATTTTACCTTTTATTTTTAATATTTGGAGATGTTATGAGGCAGATGCTGCTGCCCTTCTCCTCTTACGATATCCACGGGATAATTTTGGAAGTGGATTCTCTTACACCGTTACTATACGGCGATAAATATATATATATATATATATATATATGTATGTATATATATATTTATATATATATGTTTCAGTGGTAGAGAGAGAGAGTATATATAGTTATAGTATAGAGTTTTTCCGGACTGATACGACTTAGGAATTTTCAAGAAACGAGCTGACTCCTTTTTAAAAGGACGGCAACGAACCCCCTAAGAACAATTCTCCTGGTGTTGCAATTGTTTGTAGGCGGCGGTCAACACTTACCATCAGGTGAGCCGCATGCTCGTTTGCCCCCTCTTCTAATAAAAAAATTGTATAATTATGTATTTATGTAAGAAATAGACAATATCCTTGCCTGCTTTTCTTTATTTCTTTTCGTAGTTAAAAAAAAGAAAACTTAAATTGCCTTTTGTCCATCTTCCTAAATTAATGTGTCACAACATTATAACTATTATATTTTTTTATACATGAGCAAATTTTTTTAAAAAGTACATAAGTTTCAAGTTATATATTCAGAAATGCAATTAAGCTAGGTTTTTCAAATATTAAGTTTAAAAGTCAGTTCAACTATAATTTAAAAAAATTGCAACCTGCAATTTGGAAAAATTGTGAAAAATAGCACTTACTGAACTGCTTGCCGAACACTATAATTTAACAAATTGAAACTTAACAAATAGTAGAGATAAATAATAGAGAGGTGCTATAAAAAGATAATATGTACAGCAAATTTGTGGAACCCGTTTTACTTTCAGATCGTCTCAAACATGAATTTCAATGTATATTTTAAATTATATTGCAAGGTGGAGAGAGACCTTAAGGTAAAACACATGTAGAAGATAAAGCATCAGTCATATTAGCATGATGTTTCTTTATCTTAATTTGTCTCTTGACCATATAATTGGTTGGTTCATTAAATCATTTTATTGAATTTGTTCGAATCTCTTCTCGTTTTATGTAATTAATTATAAAAATCATTTACTGACAGAATTCATAAGTTTAATAAAGTACATATCCAAAAATAATTATAAATTATAATAAAAGTTCATGGTTGAGCCATGCTGCAGCTTATGCTGCAGTTATGGTAGTAGCACGAATGGGTCAGCTCGACCGGGAAAGGAGCACGCTCTCACAGAATACCAGCGCATAATAGCAGCCTAATGCTGCTGTGTTTTGTATGGTGAGTGTAGGGAACCGGAGAACCTTTTTACTGGAAACGAGGCATTTCATCTTAGTCCTCAGGGGTGATAACGCATCTGCATTTTGATTCTTAACTGAAGATAGATGTAGATCTCTATGGGCCTGGATGGATCCCAACGCTGTGTTCAGTTACCATCAGATGGACAGTGTGTCGTTTGTCACCCTTTATTCTATAAAAATATTAATTTGTTGATTAGAATGTTATCTGTGATATTATGCAATTGCAATATGTCGACGGCTTGCATTGTGAAGCTGGTTTCTACAACAGCTTAGGGCAGTAGACAGCTAATGATGATAGTAATTAACAAAAAGTACGCATTATATTGAGGTTTTATCCCTCAGAGTTTGAAGGCTCCGTGGCGCAATGCCTTAGCATTAACTTGCGGCGTTAAGGGGCGCAGGTTCGAATGGTAATTGAATCCGAAATAAATATCGGTACAGTAGTAACAAATTACATTAAAAAAAATCGTCATTATTCTTTTTTATCAGCCTGCAATTGTCCACCGCTGGACATAGCTGGGCTAGCTTTCCCCGTAGTAGAAAGCATTTGCCTTTACGCTTGATAGGCGAATTAACGATGGTAGTATCAGTTATGTTACATCTTTTACTCTACTACATTACCCTTTCAGATATAAGGCTCTTCTCATTTTACTCGTCTTGCCCTTAGTGGAATTTTAATAAACTGTTACTTTTATAATACTTAGTCCACAATCGAGTTGTTAATTTAATGCTGAAAATTGCCTCCTAGCGTAGATGATGTGTGTTGTTACCGTAATTGTATAATTTTGTGTAATAAGATGTTGCTGCTTACTTATTTCTGTTCTTCTTTTTTTTAATCTTCAGCCGTCACGAAACTCCTTGTAACTTCGTTGTATTGTAAAACGTCCAAAAATTTAATCATATTAGATTATTTTATAAGACTAGTTCCCTAAAGTATATGTTACGTATTTTTGATTGTATGTTTGTTTTTTCCTTTGTGACCTCTCGTATCCTAAACCGCTTGACCTTTTTTAAAGGTTGCGTTGGTCACCATTTTAGGAGTATAATATGCTAAGTTTTATAGCGGTACATTTAATCCTTAAAAAAAGGGTTTGTTGAATCCACGTTCTAGCTTAATGATACATGTACGAGTAGATAGCCAAATTAACTCAGATGCAAAGTGTTCGCCGTAAATTTCACAGTAACAGAAACAGAAACTTTTTTATTCAATATAGATTATAAATAATACTTATTGAAAGTCACTCTTTTGTTTAATTACCACTGGTTCAAAAAAAAAACCTCTGTCCTGGGAAGAACCAGCAAGAAACCCAGCGGGACTTTTTTTTTAAATAACAGCTTACAATCATGTATGTTACACAATTAACCACACAAAACAAATTAGAAATAGCTTGGTAGCGAACACCTCAGGGGTTATTATCATCCATAAATTCCTTAATATTATAATAACCCTTTTTATACAAACTATGTTTAATAAAGTTTTTGAATTTTGAGTAGGTCAGTACGTGAGCAACTTAGGATTGATCCCCGTCAGCACAAATGAAATTGTTAATTGTAATCATAAATGCTAATTTACCACGTGTTCAGCGGTGAAGGAAATCATCCTGGGGGAAATTTCCTGTCAGAGTAAAAGGATATTTCGAGGACATGTGAGGTCCAGCAGCACGTACTGAAGCAGCGCGGTGGACTAATCGCTCCATTGCTCTCAGGAATAAGAGATAACTTTGCTTCAATTATTGTAGATCACTTCAGTTAAATTACGACATCTTAAATGACTTATATATCTTTATGTCAGTTATTATTTTTAATCAAGATATATTTTGGTTTGTAAATTGATAAATTCTCTATCTGTAAACTGTTCTCATTAACATTGCCGGAGGGCAACACAACAACGTGTTCATAATAATTATTACCTCCGTTTGTGTGTTCCGGACAATTAATGTACCATAGCTCATCGATGACAGTTTTGCTCTCACCAAAGGTAATTTACACTTATTGCCTGTATGGATTTCCATTTTCATATGCTTTAGAAAGTTTCATTACGTTAAGCTCGATATTAACAAATTAATATTTTTATGTATAAATTTGTTTGGACGGAATAAGTAAAAATGACTGGCAGATTTCAAGAAAATAATGATATTTAGTCAATTTAACCCAAAGTGGGCTTAAAATTATATTACTTTACTTATTTTAACTTTTTTACTAACTTAAAATTATTTTTCTCTCCGATATTATATTTATTTAGAGTTACAAAATAACTAAATGAAGATAAAACGTTTTGTTTTACTTCAGGGTTTTCTGTTTAGATCAACATAGGATAAGAATAAATTAACTTACAATTTGACTGTTTGTTTTTTTTTTTTTTTTTTGTATGTATGTTACGCGATATCTTCGTCAATTGAGAACCGATTATGATGATTATTGTTTTATTAAATAGGGTACATTTCAGGGGTGGTCCCGTAAACATTTAGAGGTAACTTAAATTGAAAATTTAAAAAACCCCCAAAAAAAAAGAGCTGATGTTCTTCAAACGGCTGTACAGATTTTCTTGAAACATTCTCGATTAAGACACCTTTCAAATGAAAAAAAAAACTTAATTAAAATCGGTTTATTCGTTCAGGAGCTATACAGAGACAAACACACAGTTACATAGATACACATATATTGATACACACTACAAACCTATAATACACCTCTTTTTCGTCGGGGGTTAAAAATAATAGAGTATAAAATTTTTAGCGTAACTATTTAGACGACATTGAGATTGTGATGTTTACTCAAAAGGATAAAAAAGTTAACTTTTAATAAAAAATAAAAGCCGACTTCAAACAACTAAATAGAATAAAATAATTTCTTATT
Organism: Parnassius orleans; assembly: GCA_029286625.1. Classification (NCBI taxonomy): domain Eukaryota; kingdom Metazoa; phylum Arthropoda; class Insecta; order Lepidoptera; family Papilionidae; genus Parnassius; species Parnassius orleans. Next base: position 973,373 of record JAGSMP010000009.1, read on the forward strand.
CTCAATTAAGGGCTTTAATTATTTTCTACACTATGATTTAGCTTAGTTAATTTTTGTATAGGTATAAGACTTATGGTGAAAATAAATTTTTAACTGACTTCAAAAGGGAGGAGGTTCTCAATACGAGTGTATTTTTTTCAACCGACTTCAAAAGGGAAGAGGTTCTCAATACGAGTGTATTTTTTTTCAAACGACTTCATAAAGGAGGAGGTACTCAATTCGACTGTATGTGGGTGTTCTCATAACTTTTTTCTCAGTGAACCGATTTCAATGATTCTTTTTTTATTTGAAAGCTCATGTGGTTTCATATAAATTTGATCAAGGTCTGATCAGTAGTTTTTGGGTTATCCTTAATAATTTATATTGAAGTCGGTTGCACATTTTTTTTATTTTACTACTTGTTATTTGTATTTATGTTACGGGATATCTTCGTAGATTGTGAACCAATTTTGATGATTCTTTTTTCTTTAAATAGGTTATACTCCAAGGGTGGTCTCATATAGTTTTAGAGAAAAAATTCTACCCCTGAGGGTAGCAACTAAATAACTTCTTTTCTAGCAATTTGAAGTCGGTTTTCACCTTTTATTAAAAGTTATAATTATTTAGTTGTAAAGTATGTGCCTCTTCTCTAGCATAATACGCCTAGTCCATTGATAGACCATTCTTGGGAAGATTTACTTTATTAGAGAATTCATATTACGTCTTTGCAATGTTTTTATTTTTCAGACATGCTGGAAGGACTCTAAGTGTTTTCCTTTATTACCGAGTACGCGATAAATCAGAACTTAAAATTGCAATTAACAGTTTTTATGCTGCCGACGGGGATCAAATTTGCTCGTGTAATATGTTATTTTGAGGTGAGTGTTTATATTCCGAGCTACAACGGCTTATTTTTGTGTGTCTTTCTCCACAAACCTGTACTGGAGTAGCGTGCTGGTGTGGATTGCATTTGAACCTTGTGCGGTTCCCTAAAAAGCCAGACGAAGCCTTACATTACATAAGTGGAACGTTTAAAAATCTGTCAATTTTTGATGACATAAAGAGATTGACATAAAATTTAATTAACTTTGATGTAAATTATGAATTGTATTTATCTTTGTCATATTTCCTTTCCCTTGTAATTAATCGAGATCGAATCACGAATAGTAAAATGAAATGACTAATTACACTGAATAAAACTTTCGTAGATAACATTCTTTATCTTAATTACGATAGTGCCATAGAAATTATTTGGAGCGAATGACTTCAAGAAGGAAAACGAGTAACAATTATTGTTTATTGCATTTTTAACTGGAACTTTCTTATCTGATTGTATTTTTGACATGATTCATTCAAGGACTCACTACTACTCACTTTTTTCACTACTTTTGTGAATTACTTATCAGCAAACAGTTTGCTCCGTGAGACACAAGCAGCGCTTAGTTTGGTAACTACTAACTCAAAAAATTGCTTCGTGTTTTTCTTGTTCTTTATTTTTAGGAATACTGACAGTTTACAATCAATTGTTTTTATACATTTATGTAGAAATTAACCATTACAACGTTTTCACACGTTTAGATTAGAAATTAAAAGGGTAGAGTTGCATTCATTATATGAAATCATATTTAACATAACTCTCATATATTGTATATTAGTTAGTAAGTTTATTTACCTCTTGCCGTGTGGTAGCGGCCTAAGAGAATCCACCATCATCCCATTTCGTCCCGCGGGTGTCGTAAAATGCAAAAAACAGCGGTATAGCTATCTATGTCATACTTAAAATACTCAGAACGACAGACAGCAACGTCAGCGGTGTGTGACGTCTGGCCACACTGACACTGCGATCGTCTATCTGCCTGCCAAGCGTGTGAAGGCACATCAGGTAGGGTTGCAGGACAATGGCATAGTAGGAGACGTCCATGTCTTATAGTTAACTTTCACGAGCTGATAAAGAAGAGAAGAAGAAGCTTATCTACTTAAAGAAAACATAAAATAAGTCACTGAATGAAATTAAAAGTATTTTGTACAGTTTTTCATACGCCACATAGTACAAACAGCAAATTCAATTCTTTTAAATTAAATTTGCTGTTTGTCGTAATGGCGTAGTAATGTCGTAATGGCGTAATGTCGTAGTGGCTTAGCAATGAGTTGCAGCGCTGAGGACCGCGGGTTCGAATCTCCCACGGAACAAGTACTTGTATGGCGTACAAATAATTGTTTCAGGTCTGGATGTTTGTCCTTGTGAAATTTATGTATGTAATGATATAGGAGAAAATCCTATTGTGGAGGTAACGTTTTATAAAAAAAAAATCAGTACAAGATGTATGGCACGTACAAGTTTTAATAAAATAAACATTTCCACCACTGTCCTTGTAATTTCTCAGACCAATACACAACTAAAACAATAAAATGTAATCTTTATTCAGATTAACTCACTTTGATTAATGTTTAAAGTGGTGAAAGTTGTGTTGGTTACGTTCGGAAGCCTTTGTTTGCGAGTCAATTTTGGCTTCAATTTACTTTCGGATTCAACAATTAAGTATTATTGCGCCGGTCTTACTTAAGCTTTGGCCTTTGATTTCTCAATATAGAGAACAAAAATAATGATTTATGTTATTTGAAGAACAAAGTGTTGAGTTCAACCAAAGCTAATTTGCTATAGCAATGGATATTGTACTGGTAATCATTGATAATAAGAAAGTTTTTTTCGATAATAGTGCTGGAAAATTGTAGGTTAGTGTGCCACCAGCGCTACCGCTTACAAAGTGACTTCTTTATAAACGAAAAAGTGATCGTTTATAGGTATTTAAATGTCGACAATAGAGCACGGGCACAATCATTAGTGGATGGTGCACTGAGGCCAATTTTGTCATTATTTTTTTTTCTCATCGTTGTCATTAACTGTCATTTTGGGGCATTTCACGAACCGTTACAGAAAAGAGCCATGTAAAGCCCGTACTATAAATATGTTTGCGATTATATACTTTAATATACTATATGCTTTTATTAAAAACTGAAATTAAGTACATATTTGATTTTGAACTGTGATGTTCTATCGAGAAAATAAAATTATCATATCGTGAAGATGTTGAGTTTATTACAAAAAAAGCAAAAATTATAATTCTTCATTAAAACTCATTTCCACTGGTTATTAGAACTGTAAAAACCTTATTTTATTACTTTAATTTAAATATACATCTTAAATAAATTTAAACAATAAACTAATAACAGACAAACTATTTTTGGGAGAAGCGAATATGACGAGAAAAAGTTTTTTTTTAATTATATTAATGTGTTGCACATTATTCGAACATGCCTATTATATTCCATCGAATGCGAAACGCTTCACTTTTTCCGCCCAAATCGTTGTCATTGTTAGCGAGCTAGTGTCATGGCTGCCGCTCGCTCTGAATGCAAGGTTTTTGATGAATCCGTGCAATTAGACTAAAACGCTACTAAACTGTAATTTGGACAAATTTCTCGTGTTTAACGCAGCATATAACTTTCTTTCCGTTGAGTCGCGGTTAGAGGTTAAATAGACTGTAAATTTTTCGTTAACGTTGCAGCCATGGACGTTGAAAGCTGAGTCAATTATAATAGATCAGACAAAGGCATTCAAAATTAATGTCAAAATAAGCGAGTTGGAAAAAATACTGACTGGAAAAAACATATTTTCTTAAATATGCTAAACTTTGTTGGTCAACATAATTTCTTTATTTAATTGCAAAGCTAATATATGCACCTCAAGGTTAGATGTAACAAAAAACCATAATTTGTTTAAAAATTATAAAGTATAAAAACCGAACAAAGTGAAAGACTTGCACATTTGGATTTCTTAATTTAAATTATATTATTTGCAGTTTAATTAAGGTCCAACAAAAGCGTCATTCTAAATACTTATACTAGTTACATATATCTTCTTTAACACGAGGCTCTTACAAGAGAAGTAATTTAACCAAAGTAGATCGATAACTTCCATCTATTTTCATCTATTTTCGAGATGTTGATGCTGTTAGCCTATGCGGCTCTTATAGTTTCATCTTGACATAGGGCTATTACATAGCTATTTAAAACAAAAGGGAAAGGCAATGAAGATGAGCACGATTTATGATTTAGTATTGTTACCAATCATCATGTCCCCTCTGTTGAGGTTTTTTTTGAGCTATCTAATCGCTGCCCGAGTGGGGGTGTGCGAACACCCGCCTCTGACTGCTTAGCTCGTGTCGGTCGATGTTCGGTACGCGGGTGTACGGTGTGTACGCGATGTGTGCTGGAGCGCCGCATCCGTTATCCTACTTGTGCTTGTCTCAAAATACTTGTCTTGTGTCAATGTTGGATGTGCTTGCGACGTTTGGGTCGACGGGGTCGAGCGAGCGTGGTTATTCTATTAGTACGTTACGCGGTCTACGGAGAGTCCGCGCGACGTTTGGTATCGGGACGTAGTTGGCTGCGTTTGCCACTAGCGAGTTTGCATGGGGTTCTGCGCTATCAAAATAGCGCTGAGACATCTGCTTGAAGTATTCGGAAATAGTGGAAGTTGGCAATCATTGTGCAGATCTGAATTCCGTTGATACCACCGTGTCTCGGTGGCTTTTCGAATGAAAAAGTTTTGAACTTTCTGTAGCTCGTAACATGCGTAAGACATGATAGGTCTAACGCAGGTTTTGTACAGGTGGAATTTGTGTCTTAGTAACAACTTATTCTTCCTGTTCACAAGAGGGTGGAGACGGCCAATGACTGTCTTGGCTCTGTTGCGAACTATACTAATGTGTTTCGCGAAACTCATGCGGGCGTCGTATTTTTTGGCGTCGAACTCCATTGAGAGTATATTGCTGCTACACATTTTTCACTTCGATTCTTCATAGGCGGAACCATTCATCTAAGCAATTGTTAGCTTTTGGAGTTTCAAAGTGAGACTTTTCCTATTGTAATCCGATACAAAGAGCGCCGTATCGTCGGCGAAGAGAGCAGTGTTTACCACTGGATCCTTGGGGATATCACTCGTGAAGAGTGTTAAAAGGGCAGTAGACAGGACGAAGCCTTGTGGGACCCCGGCCTTTAGAAAACGTCTTGTGGAACGGGTTCCCTCTTCTCGATAGCGAAAGGAGTGGTTTTTAAGGAAGGCTCGGATGATGTGCACGAGCCTATTCGGCACGTTTAGTTTAAACAGCTTGTAAAGCATGCAGTCGTGCCAGACCTTATCAAATGCTTTTGCGACATCAAAGAAGAAGGCTCCGGTGTTTCGAGACCTTTTCTTTGTCGGGTGGTGATTAAAGCCAGACAAAATATATTCTGTTAGGCGATGAATTTGGTGAGTGCACGAGTGTTCGGCTCTAAAGCCAAACTGCTCGTCGGGGAGAAGTCTGTTAATTACAGTGAAGTCACGGAGGTGCTTTAGAATGATGCGCTCGTATAATTTACCCAAAGTGTTGAGTAGACTGATGGGTCTGTAGCTAGTGGATCGGTTTCACGGTTTCCCTAGGTTTGTGATCCCTATTACGTCTGCTTCTTTCCAGATATCAGGAAAGAGCAGCTCGAGAGAAGCGCGTAGAAGATTCCTACGAGAATGTAAATTAGTGGTGCCGAAAGAGATTTGATCACCTTGTCGCTGATGCCGTCTGGCCCAGGGGTGATCTATTCTTAAGGCTTTTTATGGTTTCTGTGACTTCATCAAAAGTCACAGGATCGAGTGGTTCACCCGCTGGTGGTAACGCAGACCTAGTTAGTCTAGAACAGTTCGACTTCCGCTTCTACCTCTAGTAGGTTAGCGCGATCTGTTGGTACGCTGGATGGGGTACACTGGCTCTCTAGACTGTCAGCTAGGCAATCCGCTTTATTGAGATCGTTTAAGGCGAGATCGGGGTGGTCTAGCCTCACGAGAGGCGGCATGGGAGGAGATTTATTCGATTTTAGAGCTCTAGTCAGCTTTCAAAAGGTGTCTTTAGAAGGTTCTATTCCTTCTAAGAGGTTTTCGCATTTGTCGTTTCTAAATTCGGCTATGCCTTGTTTAATCTCGATTTGTAGAGAAGCTAGCCGAATTTTGTTATCTTCCGTGCAATAACGGTCGTAAGATTTTATCGCGGTGTTCTTCGCTCTAATCAGTTGTCGAAGATCCGCCGGAAGCTTCATGTACCGATCGCTCGAAACACGAACTTTACGGGAGCATTCTTCGACCGCTGAAGTGAGTTGAGTCGATAGGGCGTTAATCGCGCTATTGGCTTCCTCCGACGTGTCTATCTTGTTCGGTATAGTGTGATAAATTCCTTAATACCTATTCTTTTTTTTCTATTACCTGTGTCCTTTATGGGCACTCCATTGGGACGAAACTACCTTCTGGCTACCTGATTAATTTTTAACTTGTTTCACAAGATAAAGCATAGTCACGATACCATACAATCTAATCGGTGAACTTCAGCGTTGTTAGTAAATCTACAGTAATCGATATAGTTTACACTAAAATCTAATTTCTACTTAAATTTCAGAAAATTTTGAAAATCTTAGAGCCGATGATAGTCGAAAATCATCATTATTATCATAATATGTATTTTTAACTTAGCGCTCCCTGCAGCAAATAAAGTATTTACATCATCTTTATAATTTAAAACGCGGTTTAAAAAATTACAATCTATTGATAAATATGTATTGAGGTAATGTTTTTTCTGGATTATTTCTATCAAAGCGAAAATAGTAAACATGTTCTTTGCTCATCAGCTTAAAAGTTTTATTTTCTTTAGTGATTTATATTAGTGATTTATTAAATCATTATAAAAAGGTAAAGAGAAAGTTATTTAATAAACTGCTATTTTGTCACTAAATTTGACGATTTTATAGTAAAGCCAGATGAGAGGCTATTACGTAAGAGTGGGGTTTTAAAGAAAATAAATTGTTGAATCCAGGTCTTGATGACTGACAAGAAAAATCGTCAAGACTTCAAGACACAGTTAGTTCATTCTACGTAGATCGGACCAAAATTAATAATTGAAAAAGCTGAAGGTACTCCGGATTAACTCTGACATCGGGACGTCAATCACCTCAGTCCCCCGTGACCATGGGTGCTGTAAAGCACCCGAAACGTCGGGAATTAATAAAATAAGTTAATTAAACGCGATATAATCCGTAAAAGTAGTTTTATTCAATCAGTACTATCATACTTGCTATGTGTATTTATAATAACATGAACTGGTATACTACTAATTTAATTAAATCTTCGTTATCTTTGAACTTATTTTTTTTTCATTACACTTGCCTTACCTTGCTAAAACTTGAACTTGTCTTAAATGTCACACTTATTAAGCAGATTGGTGATCGCAATATTAGATGCCTCGCTCCTTTGACGCTGCTGCCCGTTTCCGGTATTGGTATTTTACGTCTGGCGTACGAGACAGCTATACAGCCATCTATTGGAAGCCATAAGATTATTTTGGTATTTTCCTTAGTCATCCCTTAAGACTTACACGGGACGAAATGGAGTGATGGACTTTGTTACGGATCCACCACACGCCTTATTTTATTCTTATTACTACCGCTAGTCCCCAACTATTTGCGGATCGTCGATCCAGGTAGGTATAAATTTAAGAGATAATTTACGTGGTAGAGCCATGCTGCGGCTATATTATGTATATAGCACCAATGGGTCGGTTCGACCGGGGAAGGAGCACGCTTTCACAGAATACCAGCGGAAAATAGGAGCTCAATGCTGCTGTGTTTCATGCGGTGAGTGTGAAGAACCGGATATCCTTTTTACTTTAAACGAGGCATTCTATCTTAGCCCTCAGGAGTGACAACACATCTGCATTTTGATTCTTAATCGAATATGGATGTAGATGTCTATGGGCCACAGCATCCACTTAATATCAGGTGGACTGTGTGCTCATTTGTCACCCTTATACTATAAAAAAAAATTGAAAGATTAAGGACATTTAAAAAGATTTAAAATTAAATATTTGTTTTCACCATAGAATACTATAATATAATGGTTTCTACAATGTAAATAGAATATATCGATAGACAGAGCTTTGTAGGCCTAATTGTCTTGGGATTCAATGTTTACATATCTCTAGATCTATGCGATACTGTAAAGTAGCGTTGTAAATGTTGCAGATTGCGATTCCGACGACAAAGGGGGTCAGTAGAGAAATTCTATATCAGATAAAGTCCCTTACAACTCTGTTCAACAGGTAACATCGTTGTGTACATTCGTGTGCACAATGCCTGTGACAGTCTCAATATCATAATATCTTGATAGAAAGAGTCGCGTGTGCTCGGTCCATTCGTTGCGCCTGTGACGGATGTTATCTCCGTCTGCTGTAGATCTTTGCACAGTCGCACTCGTATTATCATCCTGTTAGAATAAGAATTGTCTACATAATTGAATTTCTTTTTTTTTTTCTTATATTTACGCGAACACTACACATTGAATAAAACTATTTTACGGATTTTATCGGGTTTATTTTACTATTTTAATTCCCGACGTTTCGGGTGCTTTACAGCACCCATGGTCACGGGGGGGAATTAAAATAGTAAATTAAACGCGATAAAATCCGTAAAAATAGTTTTATTCAATACATAATTGAAGTTTATGGAGTTTATAAAGGAATTATTTATAGTCTTAGAATCAATACTACAATTTGAATTTCATATTTAAATGGATAAATAAAGTAAATATTTATTTTAATATGAATTAAGAGTTTCATTAACTTTCTAATTTTCTACCGTTTACTTTTCTTGAAGTCCGTCCGAGTTGGTAACACACTCTTACTTATATCAGCCCTCAAATAGCAATGCACCCATGTTTGTGTTCCGGTTTGAAGTAAAAGACCGTAAAAGAATTTGCAGTCGTAATCGCAGAGTACTTTATATACACCCGAAAGTCGTAATTTTACTACCGGTCAGAGCATTCGCTTCATAATGATGTGGTGGCTCTATTGATAGCATAAAATATTTTAGTTGCATAAGCATTAATATATAATGATAGTACGGAATTGCGCGTCAACCTTTACGCTCCGATACTATCGTAATCTACGAGTTCTTTGTTCTGCAAAAATAGGACTCCTTCAACTTTAGTAGCATAATAGTCGACTATGGGAAATACCTGGAAGATCATATGATTTCACATAGACAGCATTATATCCAACACTAAAACTCGGCTAAGACCACAGGCCGCTCTTACTATAGTTGGGGCAGCCCGCAAGCGAGGTCCTTCAGACCAAAACTGTCATGGACTGGTAGATTTGAGGTCAAGCTCGAGTCTACGACCTCCTAGCACTTAGATACAATTACCGATAAAATAGTTTCGCCAAAAGACGCCAATAAGGCGATTAGCGTCCTATCGGTCCATCTCACTTCAGCGGCCGAGGATGCTCACGAAAGGTTCAGGTGTCGAGCAGTGAACACTCGAAACTTCCGGGAGATATTCGACAGCCGATCAGAGCGAAAAACGCGGCCCTAAAACGTTACGACCGCTACCGTACATAGACAATAAATTTCGGCTACGCAATCTCCAAAACGAGGTGAAACTGCGCCGGATTTAAACAGGATGAGTGGGACAACCTGCTGGAGGATATCGAGCCAACCCAAACGGCTTTCTGGCGGCTGACTCGAGCTAAGTCTGCACTACCATCAGCAGACGACCCTTTCGTTCTGTGACTCAACGAAGTCACAGAAGTCATCAAAAGTCTTAAAAAGAAATCAGTACCCTTACAGCATTAGTAACAGGATGCTCAAATCGCTTTCTGCGGCGCTAGTCTGCCTTCTAGTAGGCATTTTCAAGGCCCTTTTCTCCAACTTCTTCTTCCCGGATGATTGGAAAGAGGCCAATTTCATTGGAATCCCGAAACGAGGGAAACCGCGCAACCTAGCCTCCACCTACAGTTCTATTAGTCTCTTCAGTACTCTGGGGAAAACCTACGAGTGAATCGTACAAAAATTGCCTCCGAGTATACGTCTTTTCAAAAAGGCTTCTTCCCGAGGAGCAGCATTAAGTTTGGAGAAAGTGCGACGAGTGCCGAGTGTGGTAGGGAGTTCAGCATGATGCTATACATTCATCAATCATGATAAACATACGCTCTTGTATGTATTGTAGTGTGCTGAATAAATCTTAGGCTTGGCTTGAGTGGAAAGCGTTCGGTGGTGCAAGTGGCGTAGTGGTGCGTGCGGTGTACAATTTGAGCGGTCGACACTAAGGTTAGTGGTATATAAGATTTAGAGTATTAATATGCGTTTGTCATGCGTGCAGAAAGTGTTGACAAATGTGTTTTATGTTATGCAGCTAAATTATGAACCACGCTTTCACAGATTATTAGCGTGACCACATCATCCATATACCATTAAGTGGAATGTGTGCTCATTTGTCACCCTTATTCTATAAAATAAACGCACTGTCCGTTGCAACCTCGTCAATCACGCAGGCAAATACTTAATAGACGATTTATATGAACATTATATAAATCGTCTATTAAGTATTATATCGTCTATTAAGTATATATCGACTACGTCTTCACTAACCGAATACCAAACTGTTATTCTGCTATTTAGTGCAATAGTAGCTAAGTAGTGCTCGAACGAGATGCCCTAATAATATGAATTTGTAGCTGTCTGTAATCGTCTTAAATGCAGATTATATCTATCTATCTATCTATATATATATATATATATATATATATATATATATATATATATATATATATATATATATCTATATAAATATACCTATGTTCTGTCATAGTCATGATTTTACCTTTCTTTACGGAAGAGGAGGCAAACGAGCATTAGGCTCACCTGATGAAAGTAATAGTCTCCTTACCTACATTTATTGACTCCCGACCTGATAAAATATACTCCTCAGCTCGTTATTTAATTAAGAGAAGGGTAATGCTATACTCAAAAGCATGGTAACTCCTATTTTTTTATGGTATGTACCAAGTAAAAAATAATTGATTACAGCTAATCTTGTATTAGCTAATAAATACGTATTCCTACTTTACGCAAATAGCAATTTGCTGCTACAAATATGTTCTTCTTGTTTTGATAAAGGTGAACACGCACCGTGTAATAGACTATAATTGCACAGCATGCCCGAGATTATGAGTTACATGTCGATTGTTGCGGAAACAAGTCTTACACAAACGCATTGCAATAGATAAAGTGTTCAAACGTTCAGTCGATGTGCATTTACGGGGTTTGCCTCCACAAAGCCTGGGATATCCGCGTTGCGATCTTAACAACACGCCTTCGACGCATACAATTTGCCGTTGAGACGTTAAGAGGCCATCGGATTATTAATATTTATTATAATACCGGTTTAGGCATGCTTTTACTTAATGTAACATACATGTTAAGCCATTTTGCAACTGAAAGTTTTGTTGACTATTGTGCATACTTTTTTCTAAAACTTAATTAACAAAGTGTCTTGTTTTCTTGTTATTAAAAGAATCTAAAAATTATATGTATATGTATTAAGTCAATTTATCTATGTTAAGTATAATCAATATACATTTATTTAGATAACATTGGAATATATACTAAAAACCTGTAATACAGAAAAGCTAAAACTAAAAACTTAAATTATCATACAGTCCTACTTCCCGTGGTATCGTACTAAGAACGCTGTATGTATTTCCTCGCTGAATGGCTATACTTAGCCTTTGAGCGAAAAAAGAACCAGCCCTCTTATCACCAGCAGCGACGACAAGTCGTGGATACAGTTCCTTTACGAACTTAATCGCACGTGGACCCCACAAACCGATAGACCGATAGTCTCTACAGCTTACGAGTACAGTATAATGATAGAAAGAGAAATACCTTCTATGAAAATAAAAAAAAATATTTTGAAATAAAGCTATAAAATATTATTAATGTCTAACTATAATATATTATGGTTGTAGCACGAATGGGTCGGCTCGACCGGGGTAGGACCACGCTCTCACAGAATACCAGTGTGAAATAGCAGTTTAATGATGCTGTGTTTCGTATGGTGAGTGTAGAGAACCGGAGACCCTTTTTACTGGAAACGAGGCATTTCATCTTAGTCCTCAGGGGTGATAAAGCATCTGCATTTTGGTTCTTAATCGAGGATAAATGTAGAAATCCCACCAGGGAGTAAGACACTATTTCTGCCTGGAAGTTTGTCCGGGTAAGTACCACATTCTTGTCTATTACTGCCGCCAAGCAGTAGTGCGTGCACTGTTGTGTTACGGTCTGAACGGTAAAGAGAGCTAGTGTAATAACAGACTGTGAGGCGTTCCATACTTACTAGTCCCCGCAGGTGATAACGCATGAGTAACGTCTTTATTTGAAGACGGTTGCACTTACCATCTGTAAGTTTGTGTGTCGCTTCATTTTTTTAAGCCGCTATTAGATATTGGCAGCTTTTATCTGATACCTGTACGCGGACACAACATAACATCACGGACACACGTTTTATTTTCCCTAAAGCAATTATAAAGCTAATAAGCACAAACACTCAGAAAGTTAGATAATGAAACAACAATAGTTGTATCTAAGTGGCATTCTACGCCAATCCACACTGTTGTAAAATTACTAATATGTATTTATGGAAGAAAACCATAAACAATCCATAACTTAAATTGAACAAATGCACTCCTGGGTTTGTTGTAATAATAGGTATTTACAATCTGTTATCCTCATTCAACGTTTCTGCAGAAAATTGTATACATCGATAGCTGTGATGGCAACGCGAATAGTCCGCCTTTTGTAAAGGCGATCTCTATAAATTCACATTGGCTGAATGTTTGAACACTTTATCGCAATACGCCTATGTAAGGCTTGTTAATGCAACAATCAATGTGTCATGTTATTTATGGCTTGTTAATATTGAGCGCACAAGATTAAATAGAATGTTTACTATTCTAATACATCCTATGTTTTACATATTTATAATAATTAATAAGTTTATAAAGTTTAACCGTGTTTCATAATTTTAAAATTAAAAAATATAAAAACAATAGGGTTTTTTCCCCCCAGTTTTTTTTCGCTAAATGCTCGTGCTTTTTAGCCACGACGTATTCGGCGTCAAAGATATTCTTTTAATTTTTTTTTAATAAAACTTATTTAATAAAATGCTTCAGCGCTCATCTACCGATACGGATAAGATGTAAAGAAATGTCGAATCTCTTCCCAGTCTATCAACTAATAGCATTATTCATTGCAAACCTCGGTAATAGTAAATAGTAGAGGAATATGATGATATAGACTTCACTAGATAATGCTCAGGAGAAAGTTCCTAATGGTAACCTGTACCCTGTACTTATTTCTTGTCCAAATTAGTGCTCGACAACGCAAAATTCCACGCATATCTGAGCGAAGTTGGTTTTCTGGTATGGAAACAACCTATACTTGAGACAGGCGTTGAAGTTCATCAGAAAGGGCAGTTGCATAGTAGGGTGCTGATTAACGATCATATCACAGTGGCTGCTCATTCCAAAATTGTAGAAAAGATGAGCTAACAGGGTCATTGCAGACACACGTATACAAGCTCAAAAACGCATGTCAATAATGCAATTAATGCAATTGCTGCAAAACTTACTCTTTCTCTTTTCGAGCTTTTTTAATGCGTAATGGAGTAAATAGGCGAGAGAATTGCATTGTGATAAAAATCACATACTAAAGCTAGCGACTAAAACAGAGTTACAGTAATGTAGCCTATCATGAAGACTGCAGGGACTTCATGATTCATGAGTAGCTCACTAATTATGCTTCGAAGCTGCAGCTAGTAGTGCAAACTTGCTTCGGACCCAGAAAATTAGGCGCTCGACTTAATAAACGACAGTGCCGCTATTCAACTGTCTAGATCGATAATTTCAAAAATGGTTCTAGGATCAATATATCTTTGCATAGGGTGGTAACTTACCCCCGGCTGGAGCTTCCATCCAAAAAGGGCTTAGCACTAGTCAGGGCAACGTTTCACGATAAGCATTCATGATTGAAATAATCTCTATGGACGGTAAGTAGCTTCACAGTCATAATATTAATAAAGTAGAGACGCAATCACTACTCTAGTATTTTTATCAATATAATACGATTGTTAGCATCATAGTGTGTAGCAAAAAGATTTCAACGGGAGGATGTATATAGTCGCGAATTAAACATATTAGGTCCTTACATATGAAATTGGCGTTATGTACGGGAGGAATATATCAATTCAATAATATATCAGTCAATTTTTTTTTGTAAAATATATTTAATTAATCAAAGTATGCACCGTTGTTATCTATGCACTTTTGCCATCTCATAGGTAGTTCATTGATCCCTTTACTAAAAAACCCATGGGGGCGAGAATCAATAAACTCTTTGAAGGCGGTTTGGACTGCCGCATCGGAGTTGAATTTTTTTCCTTTTAAGAAGAAGTTATCCGAATTCCGGAAAAAAATGGTAATCTGTTGGAGCAAGGTCCGGGGAGTACGGTGGATGTCGCAGACATTCCAATTGTAGCTCATCTAACTTAGTGGTTGTTTGTTGTGCAGTGTGTGGTCTTGCGTTGTCGTGAAGCAGCAGTGGCCTAGAGCGATTGACCAATCTCGGTTGTTTAGCAGCTAGTTCTTCCTTCAGCAATATGCTGACAATAGATATCTGCCGTAATCGTTTGGCCAGATTTTAGAAAGCTGTAGTGAACGACACCGGCGCTAGTCCACCAAAGTAACTTTTTCTGACTCAATTTTCGTTTACGGCAGGATTTGGCTGGGTCTCCAGGGTTCAGCCATTGCGACGAGCGCTTCCGATTGTTCCGAAGTGGATACTGAATGATTCGATTTAAAATCCCTTCATTATTGTGTCGGTTGAGCAAAGTAACACAGCAGTCGACGCGTGTTTGCAAGTTCGATTCACTCAATTCATGAGGTACACATCGTTCAAATTTTTTTACTTTCCCGATTTGCTTCAAGTGGATTAATACAGTTTTATCTTTTACCCCGAAGCTTGCAGCTATCTCTGAAGTGCTTTGTGATGGATCCGCTTCCACAATAGCCTTTAATTCGTCATTTTCCACTTTGGTCTCCGGCCGTGCACCGGGTTGGTTCTGAAGATTGAAATTTCTAGAACGAAAACGTTGAAACCAAAAACGTACCGTGCTTTCTCTTGCGACACCAGCGCCGTACACATCATTAATCCTTCGAGCTATTTCTGCAGCACTGGTGCCACGGTAGACCTCGTACTCGTAAATATACTGATATTTCATGTTTTCCATTGTGCGGTAATAAGCGACGCCAAAGAATAAAATAATGAGGAAAAAACAAATGAATGACTGTTTTCAAAATTCAAATGTACCAGCTAAATGAATTTATAAATTTGAATTTGGAATTCTTAACCAAAGAGGAGATATTTCAGATCAAAGTGGTCAGTACGACATAACGCTAATTTCATATGTAAGGACCTAATATATTGAGGCAAATAACTCAATATAATTTAATGTATTGTCTATACGGCGTGATATAAATAAATATAACTGTACTTTATATTTTAAATGACATAATATGATATACAATGTTTTATTATATACAATATTAAAAACTATAATTAAAAAAAAAACTAAACCTAGTAATTTAATTATCAAACAGTCCTACTCCACGCGGTATCGTGCCAAGAACGCTGGCTGCGTTTCCTCGCTGAATGGCTATACTTAGCCTTTGAGCGAGAAAAGAGCCAGCCCTCTTATCACCAGCAGCAACGACCAGCCGCGGATGGAGTTCCTTTAAGAACTTCACCGCACGTGGACCCCATGGACCGATAGTCTCTACAGCAAATGGCACAAATATGTAATCATCTCTCATAGACCTATATTTAAGCCACTTACTTAGTTCAGCTGCCTCTGATGCCGCCCCGGCTCTAAACGAGGTACCCCTGAGATGAGAGGCCGCCAAAGTGTCTACGCAAGTAGCATCCCACACTAGGGCTTTACCTCTCTCCCAAGGGACCAATGTCATACCGTCGGGTCTCCTGCCATCGTCTCTAAATATTCCACAAGGCTCTACAACCGAGGGAACATTTATAGAGACAAGAACCCGTCGGATGACATCGTTCAAAGAACTGTGCCCTGAAAACCTACCAGCACTTTTCTTACATGAAAGTCCGTGGAGCCCAAACTTGTCGACGCTGCTGCCACAGGGGCACTGATGGGGTTGACAAATCGCCGCTCCTAGTCGGATTCCTACAGCGATGCGCAAGCTTTCCCCATCAAGTAATGTGTCGAGATTACTTGATGGTAAAGCGTGTAACCAGTGACTAGATTCCTTAATCGAAACAGCTAGAAGGCGTGCCTTATCTTGTTCACTATGGAAATTATGAAACAAATCTTTCTGCACCCTCTGTACCAACGGAATATCCCACTGTTTTTGTTGGTTAACTTCCAGTGGAACATTTTCGCCGGGACAGAGCGTTTGCCATGTCTGCCCTGCCTCCATGTAAAGCACAGGTCTACTTTATTATTTAAAATTATGTTACATAAATTACTGACACTATGCACGGAAGCAAGGAAAGCAGGCAATGCAACGCTAGAAAAATTTCTCACACCAATACCACCAAATTTTATAGGTAAAGTAGCTTGAGTCCAGGCTGTTGTATTTAAAGTTTTATTTAGAATTTTTTCTATAGCTATTTTAAGATTATTATCAATATCTTTTAAAATATCCGAAAATTTCCAGACTGGACTCGAGCGGAGTAAGCATGTAAATCTAGGTACAAGGAGACAATATTTTAAGATAGTAAGCGCAATGTGGGGGTTTAATTTATACAATTTATCAACTAATTCTAAAGGAATGGGATGAATTTCTCAATTATATAACATATCTGGAGCGATGAGAATAAGTCTCCGGCAGCCGATGGAGAAGAAAGGTTCTCGAGTGGCAGCTTCGTACCTCTAAGCAAAATGTGGGTCGCGTCCCCCACTAGAAGGTGTGATGACGTGGTAAGTCAAAAGTGGAAGGATGTAGGTGGCTCACGTCCGTGTTTTGTGCCATTATTTGAGAGAGGCCTATGCGGTGTACTTGTGAAGGGCAATAATGATGATTAATCTTTAACTACCCCAAAACTTTTTATTTCTGTAAATTGTAATAATTTTAAAATTACAAAAATAAGTTCGAACACTATGTGTTATATTCCCCGTTTTCATGGAGGGGCGTTTATTTTAATTGAAGTGACAAACAAACTTACAGATTATTTATTATGTGCTTACAGTCCATCTGATGGTAAGTGGCTACTGCAGCCCATGGACACATGCAACAATTTTATATAAAGATTTCCATGCTTTACAGCTTGTAATTATAATCTTATACTCTCTGTACCCCTCAAACTGAAACACAGCAGAGCATGCACTGTTGCTTGGCGGTAGAAAAAGCTAAGAGGTCGGAACCTATCCAGACGGATCTATCAAAACGAGTCCTACCAATTGGCTAGTTTTCATAGACTTTTACTACGATTTTTTTTAGATTTGATTTTTTAGATTTTGAAGTTCATAAGAGCTTTAAAGTAAGGGTGAAGATCGTTTAACTATTGCACTTTTTAATGAAACACTATTGAACCACTCACTATACTTTAATCTACACAGTAGACACTTTACAAGCAAACTCTGGTGCACGGATTGAGTTCAAAAACCAATTTGAAGCCTTAACACCTTATCTAATACGAACGAACAAAACCATACTGCAATTAAATTTCGCATAGCGCCATCTAGTTTAAAATTTCGAACTAAATATATTGCATTACATTGAACATACCGTCCACCAAGGACATCAGTTTATGTCCTTTACAACATTAAATCCGCCCACCATGAGGTCAAGGGCAAAATAAAAACAATTTCTTAATATCGTGAAGTACTCATTAAGCCTTATAATAAAGCCTTATAAATACGAATACAATAATAAACAAACTCAAACAATACAATAATAAAGAAACTCAAACTTTTTAAAGTTTTATTCTTACATGACTTCGATGAATATGGACTGTAATATTTAAAGATTATTAACTATTTGTATAAAATTTAACTACAAGCTAAGAGTAAATGTGTGATAATAAAATACTTGATTGATTAACAACTAATTTTTAACAGGTAAAATACACAGCTTTGATGTAGGGCGTTTAATCAATGAGTCATTGCATTTGAGCGTTACGACTCTCGTAACTTTATCCAAGCCAGGGTGCTTATCTACAATTCTACCCAACAACCAACGAGCAGGAGGCAAATTATCCTCCTTTACCAACACCACGTCTCCAACATTTGGTTCTGGTATGTGTTTATTCCATTTGTAACGATGTAACAAATTCACCAAATACTCATCAGACCATTGTCGCCAAAAGTCCTGCAACATACGTTGAATAACTTGCCACCGTCTCAGACTCCCCACGTTGGCATCTTCGTAATTACGTTCAGGCAACGTTACCAGAGGCTCGCCAATAAGGAAATGGCCTGCTGTCAAGGGAGTGGGGTCAACAGGATTGTCAGAGATCACTGATAGCGGCCTAGAGTTAAGACACGCTTCTACTTCGGTCAAAGTGTGGACATCTCTTCGTAAGTGAGAGTCGAGTCGCCTATGACCCGTTTTAAATGACATTTGGTGGATTTCACTCCAGCCTCCCATGACCCACCAAAATTCGGGGAATGAGGAGGAATAAAGTGCCAGCAGGTACCATTATTGCCTAACCACTCTCTTATGTCTCCAGCTAGAGAAGAATGTTCTGCATCAACTAGATGTCGAAGTTCTTTCGACGCACCGACAAAATTGGTTCCATTGTCGCTCCAAATATCACTTACCATACCTCGTTGAGCCACAAATCGTTTAAAGCCAGCAATGAAACCTTGGGCCGATAGATCGCTAATAACTTCCAAATGTATGGATTTGGTTGCCATACATACAAAGAGACTAATATATCCTTTAGGTGATTTATAACCTCGACCTTTGGAATTTTGGTTACTAATTGGACCCGCAAAATCCACACCGCTACATCGAAACGGTCTTGCCGGAGTGACTCTGCTACTAGGTAACTGCCCCATAAACGGAGTATGAGTAGCTGCTGAGTATCGGCTACATTTAACACATTTGCGTACGTAAGCTTTAACCAGAGTTTTGGCTGAAATTATCCAACATCTGCTCCGTAAATAATTTAACATTAAAGTTGGACCTCCATGTAGAGTCTTCTTATGGGCTTCATCGATAAGTAAATTAGTAAAATGACTGTTATGAGGTAAGATGATAGGATGTTTGATGTTCTTTTCCAATTTAGCGTTTTGAACGCGACCACTGACTCGTAGAATTCCCTCATCGTCTATTATTGGACAGAGAGATTTTAATTTACTAGCCGCCTTAACACTACCTGTCTTTTTTATATCCTTTATGTCTACAGCAAAATCTTTCTGCTGGACATATTTTATGCACGCGTTGGTTGCTGCTTCTACCTCGTCTCTGGTAAAATTATTTTTATATCTCTCGTCACCATCTTGTTGTTTCTTCCATCTCAAAACTCTTCTGCAATACGCAATAACACTTAGCAATGTTTTTAATGTTGAGAATTTGGTCCAAATAGGATCTTCCCTTGTGACTTCAGTAATTACGTGAGACTTAATCAATCGTTGCTCCATATTAGTGTTAATGGATTTTGGTCTGATGTATTCGATTGTTTCATTATAAAGCCACGCGGGTCATTGAGTCCATAAAACTGTGCATGTAAACTGTTGTAGAGTCAAACCTCTGGATGCAATATCAGCAGGATTTTGCGATGACTGGACATGAGCCCAATGTGATTGATCGATGAGTTGTCGAAGTAAGTGAGAATGCTGGAAACTCTATTTCCAACAAACGTAGCCCATCGACTAGGATGGCTGCTGAGCCAGGCTAAAACAACTAATGAATCCGTCCAGGCATGAATTTGAGTCTGTGGAATTGCCATGACTTCAGCGACTTCTGTTAATAGCTCGAAAAGCAGTACCGCTCCCATTAACTCCAAACGAGAAATCGATTGCTGCTTAACGGGTGCCACCTTCGTGCGAGCCGTGATCAGGCTAATATGAATGTTTCTGTGCGTGTCAACAACTCTGAGATAAACGACCGCAGCATAAGCAGAAATTGATGCGTCGCAAAATCCATGCAACTCCACCAGTAAGTCATCAGATCTTGTATTAACCCATCTCGGAATACTATATTTACTAATCTCTACTAAATTTCTACGGTAATTCTCCCACTCTGTTACCAAATTTGGTGTAAACTCTTCATCCCAATCCAACCCGGAAAGCCAAAGTTTTTGAACAAAAATCTTGGAAGTGATGACACAAGGTGCCGCCCAACCAAGTGGATCAAACAGGCGAGAAACATCGGAAATTACTTTTCTCTTGGTGATAGGGGTTTGCAGTGGAGGAAGGTTAACTGAATATTTGAATTCATCACTCACACGATCCCATGAAATGCCTTTATAATCTCGTCCATTACAATATTCTTCCTTGCCTGATAGTCTTGTCCCCCCCTCTTCTAGATTTATCATTTCTCCTGTAATTACCTTGTGTAACTCGTCACAACTGCTAACTCATTTCTGTAATTGGAATCCACCTTTGGTAAGTACCTCTATTAGTTTATTGTATATATGTCTTCCTTCTTCAACTGACTGACACCCAGTCATTAGATCGTCTACATAAAAGTCACTTTTTATTATTTCAGCTACTTCAGGGCAAATTTCACCTTAATCAATTGCCACCGTCTGCAAGGACTTTATTGCGTAATGTACTGATTCTGTGCCAAAAGTTAATCTGACTAATTTATACTCCTTGATTTCAGATTCGGGATCATCGCGCCACAGTTCTCGCTGAAACTCTGGATGTTTAGGAGCGACCTTTACCTACCTATACATTTTTATAATATCAGCACTGAGACTTATGGGGTGCTTTCTCCACCTCATAAAGATGTGACGTAACGGTGGTTGTAGAATGGGGCCGATCATAAGATCGTCATTCAAAGATACACCGTTAGAACCTTTCATCGATGCATCGAATACTATTCGAACCTTGGTCGTACTTTTGTCTTTACGTACAACAGCGCGACGTGGTAGATAAACTGCTGTAGACTTATTAAGATCATCATCTTGTACGGGCTCCATGTGACCTAGGTGAAGGTATTCGTTAAATACCTCCGAGTAACGAGCCTTGACTTTTGGGTTCTTTTTTAATTTATTTTCAAAGAGCCGAAATCTTTTCAGTGCGAGGTCTCTAGAACCTCCGTATTGAGACTGCGGATCCTCATCACGAAAGGGAAGGTTGACTATATATTGACCGTCTCTGTCGCGTTGAGTAATTTGGGCGTAAATATCTTCACACCGTTGCTCGTCTAAAGACAGTATTTTCTTTGCGGGCATAATAGACTCTATTTCCCAGAACTGTCGCGAAATTGCGTTGTCATCAGCCTGATCTACGCTACTATTAATGACATGATGAAAATGAATAGAGTTGCGCTTTGAGGGGATCCGTCCAGAAAGAATCCAACCTAGAGCTGTATTTTGAGCAACAGGTGAGTTTGGTGGACTCTGAATCAAACCTTTTCTGAGAACCTGGCCATAAATTTCTGCACCAAGTAAGATGTCTATCTTATTTGGCGTGTGGAACTCAGGATCAGCTAAAGTTACTTCCCTTAGCTCAGGCCAGTTAAAATTATTTATTTTCTCAGAGGGCAAAAGCGATGTAATGGTACCTAATACAAATGCTTGAACTTGTACACTGAAACTGGGATCTAGGCGTGAGTGAATAGTCACTGTGACTGTAAACTTAGAGGCTAACACACTCTTCTCACCACCTAATCCTGATATAACCGACTTAAACGGCATTTTTTGGGTCCAAGTAGCTGTACTGCTGATTCCGCTATGAATGATGCCTGGGATCCTTGATCCAATAGCACTCTCAGCAGCTGTGTAGAGCCATTTCTCCTCTGTCCAACGACAAGAGCGGTGGCCAACAAAACTTGAGCAGGAACTGATCCCTTTGAGAAATGGGAAACAATATTTTGGGATGTAGATGGTTCGCTTGCTGATAACGATGTCTGAATGTTAGACACTTTTCATATATTTTCATCTACTGCGTTACAATTTTCATTAGAAGTGGCTGAGTTTGAGACCGACTTGGGATGCAACAATGTATGATGCCTCCGTTTGCATATACGACATGAGTTTAGATGGCAAACTCCGAAAGTTTAGGTATTTTATCGTTCATACTTATTTTTGTTTCCCATTGTTTTTGGGATTCAGGATCTAATTTAGAGCTAATTATGTAAATAATGATGACGTCTCATGTACTAACGTCAATTCCGATATTTTTAAGACCATTAAGACATTCCATAGTAGTGTCTAGAAGACCCTTTATACTACTAGAATATTCCGTTACCTTACATTGATTCAGTCAACGCTTTAACAATCAATTCGACAGAAATCGTTTATTATCAAACCTACTACTTAACAATGACCAATATTCTTTATAGTTATCGGAAGTGATAGGAATATGCCTAACAAGTTGTTCAGCTTCTCCTGACAATAAGCCCTGCAAATAATGCATTTTTTTGTACATTTTCTAAACTAGTACTCTTATCAATTAGAGATGTAAACAAATCTTTAAATGGACTACATACGGCATAATTCCCAGAAAATGTGGGAATGCAAATTTTTGGTAGTTTAACACTATTATTTAAAACTGATTTATCACTGCCATTATTAAATGCCTTTACGCTGTGTCTAGATTCATGACTAGCAAACTGATCTAAAACTTCTTTTAATTCGGTTTTATATAAAAAATAAATTTCCTCTGTAGTCTCATAAATTTCATCGAAAAAATATTTATCAGATTTACGATGAGTATCGGTAGCTGATTGCACAATATTGTTGTGGGTACTTAAGAAATCTTTCTATGAAACTTCAAGTGATTCTAATCTAATTTCGATATATGCATTAGTGATTCTTTCTTTGGGCGAAATAGGGGCATCGTTGGCCAGTGCCACCGTATGGCCACTCGGCCAAAAATTGCTACGCCAGGCCTGGGTGCGTCAAGTGCCTAGGCGACCACGGCACCACTGACTGCCCCCGCACGCCCGAGATGGTTGAACCCCTAGCTGCGTCAATTGCCGCGAAGAGGGACACCCAGCGAATTATCGCGGGTGTTCCAAAGTGCCACGAAGGAAGCAGCGCGGAGGTAGAAGCCGCCCCGGACGCGCGGGTCAAGCCAGTATGTCGCGCTCTCGGCTGCCTGCTCCCAAACCCACATCGTCCACGGTGCCCACTTCTTCGCCCCAAATCGCCATCAAGCCTGCCCCAGTCGCCGGGGTGACCGAGCAAGGTGCTAACCCTCCCGCGCCTTCCGCGCCAAAACCCAACGCTTGGGTGAAACCACCGGCACTTGTCGCCTCACGGCCAGTGCCACCTCCCCAGGCGCCAAAAGCGAAGCCCGTCCCACAAGGCTCATCCTCCTTCGCCGCTGACTTCTCGCTAGTCTGCGGCTTCATCAGCAACATCAACGTTGCTGAGTTATCCTTCTTGGCCCGCAAACTCCTCGGGACAAGCTCAACGCTATGATTAAGCATATAGGACTTATCGACGCAATCTGTCTTTCTAGTGCACCTAATCACCAGGGCCGGATTAACCATTAGGCAGAGTAGGCAACTGCCTAAGGGCCCCGCATCGGCTAGGGGCCCCGCGCGCGCACATAAGTAATGGAAAATATTTCATAGAGAGAAAATTCAATTGGAAAATTTGTATCCTCAATGACAATAGGTACGAGTAATTATTGCGTTTTAGTGATGCATGCTGTCAGTTGATAAAATACTTTATACTTACAGAACAGAACCACTAGTAACGAGTAGTAGAACAAATAATATGGATACGATACGTAGCGAATTGTATGATACACAAAAGTTTTGAAATGTTTGATCTGAAATTGCGATTTGTGAGTTTAACGACCGTGAATGAATTTAATTTAAAAAGTCTCCTCTGTGTTTCAAAACTTATGAATTTGGATATAAGAGTGCTAGATATTTTTATACTTAAATCGTCAATTTTGTATTCAAAAAATTTAGAAATATTTAAACTTAATTTACTTGTCAAAACTATTTTCTTTCCTTTATTATATTTTATTGCATTTAACAAGAATAAAATTAAAATTAAAACACCCCTGTCTTATTTTTCTTTTCTGCTCCATAATGAGACCCTGAGACGGTCTTATCAAATATAAATACTATACCTAATGAGATCTGGATCATCACTTATCTATAATCTATTCATTAAGACAATTTCAATGAGCCCAAATACAAATCTCTTACTGTAAGTTCCTGAGGAGTACTCACATCCCTTCATGCTGGCTGCAAAGGGGCCCGAAGAGTTGCATTGCCTAAAGGCCCCGACATGATTAATCCGGTTCTGCTAATCACCTCTTCTAAATACCAGAATGGCAGCACAAAATCTCGGCAGAACTAAACCACGCTCTCTGACTGTCGCGTTCTTTAACGCGAATGGCCTCAGAGACCAAGAAAACGAGATCGCGCTCTTCCTGCGCAACCACGACGTAGACGTAATGTTAGTGCAAGAGACTTTTTTGAAACCTAGCCATCGCAATCCTAAGATCGCAAACTACACCTTAGTTAGAAATGATAGGTTGATCAGCCGTGCAGGCGGCACCTTGATCTACTACAAAAGGTCCTTGCACTGCGTACCGATCGACGCCTTTCAGTTAACTAACATAGAAGTTTCTATATGTAAAGTAGCCCTCTCAGGCCATTCACCACTCAATATAGTTTCGGCGTATCTTCAGCCGCTCAAACGTATAATTGAATCCGACATCACAGAATTACTTAATCTAAGCTCTAGTGTCATAATAGCTGAAGACCTCAAAAGTAAGCATTCCTCCTGGAACTCGCTTACCAACAACCCGAATGGAAATGCATTGTTCGATCTCTCGGAGCGACTAAACTTCGATGTTATCGCGCCTGAGACTCCAACCCGCTACCCATTCGCTACAAGTCAACAACCAGACATTCTTGACGTAGTAATACTCAAAGATGTCCATCTGGCTATCGAAACTATTTTAGAACACAACTCGGACCACAGGCCAGTCCTATTGCAGCTGGGCCAGCCCGCAGGTGAGGTCCTTCAGACCAAAACCATTGTGGACTGGCGTAAGCTCGAGGTCAAATTCGAGTCTACGATCTACCAGCACTAAGACAAAATCCCTGACAAGATAGACTCGCCTGAGGAGACCAATGAGGCGATTAGCGCCCTATCGGCCCACCTCACCTCTACAATTGAAGAGTGCTCTCGTAAGGTTCGCGTGTCGAGCAATCAGAACATGAAACTCCCGAGTGATATTCGGCAGCTCATTAGAGCGAAGAACGCGGCCCTAAGACAATACGATCTCTATCGTACTGTAGATAATAAATTCCGTCTGCGCTACCTCCAAAACGAGGTGAAACAGCGCTTTAAAGAGTTTAGAAACGACAAGTGGGATAATCTGCTGGTAAATATCGAGCTATCTCATACTGCCTTCTGGCAGTTGACACGAGTTCTGAAAGCAGAACAATACTCACCTATGCCGCCTCTCATTAGGCCAGGAAATCCCGATCTCGCATTTGACGACTCTGAAAAGGTCGAATGCCTCGCGGACAGTTTAGAGAGCGAATGCACTCCCTAGAGGTAGAAGCGGAGGTCGCGCGTAAGTCTGCAATACCACCTACGGGCGACCCCTTAGATCCTATGACTGCTGATGAAGTCACAGAAGTAATTAAAAGCTTTAAAAATAAATCAGCACCCGGCCCCGATCGCATTAGCAACAGGGTACTGAAATCTCTCTCCGCGCCGCTCGTATGCCTCCTAGTAGGCATATTAACGCTCTTCTTTCCAGCTGCTCTTTCCCGGATGCATAAAAAGAGGCAGACGTAATAGGAATCCCGAAACTAGGGAAACCACGCAACTTAGCCTCTAGCTACAGGTCAATTTTTTTACGATTTTTTTTTACGAGAGACTCA
The DNA here is from genome assembly GCA_029286625.1 of Parnassius orleans. Classification (NCBI taxonomy): domain Eukaryota; kingdom Metazoa; phylum Arthropoda; class Insecta; order Lepidoptera; family Papilionidae; genus Parnassius; species Parnassius orleans. The sequence continues at coordinate 999,331 of JAGSMP010000009.1, forward strand.
TTTTGAATCGCTTCCGTAAATAAGTTTTCACAAACAAACTCCTCCCAGACGAGCAGTTCGGCTTCAGACCCGAACACTCGTGCTCAAATTAGTTACAACGCCTCACAGAGTACGTTCTGAAAGGCTTCAACCTCCCAAAAAGAAGTTCTAGGACCACTAACACTGCCGCATTCTTCTTCGATGTCGCAAAAGCGTTTGAAAAAGTCTGGCACGACGGCTTACTTTACAAGCTGTATAAACTCAACGTGCCTGATAGGCTCATCCACATCATCAGAACCTTCCTTGCCAACCGCCACTTCCACTATCGAATTCACACTCAATCCTCGAAACACCTCCTAAACGCCGGAGTCCCTCAGAGCTCAGTCCTCTCCCCACTCCTCTTCACAATCTTCACGAGTGATATCCCGAAAGACCCAGTAGTTAATACTGCTCTCTTCGCCGACGACACGGCACTCTTCGTCGCCCATCATAATAAAAGTATACTCGCCCAGATGTTCCAAACAGCCGTCAACCGCTTAGGCGATTGGCTCCGCTTATGGAGAATCAAAGTGAATCCTGAGAAAAGTGTAGCAATATACTTTCAAAGGCGTCCCGCTCTCAACCGTTAATTAAATCCCACAAAATCGTTAAGCGCGATCATCCTATACGGCCGCCAGATCCCCTGGCAATCAACGGCCAAATACCTAGGGGTCACTTTGGACCACGGCATGACCTTTGCGAAACACATTCGCAATGTCCGCAACCGTGCCAAATTCACCTCTAGCCGCCTCCACCCGCTAGATAATAGCAAGAACAAACTGTCCTTAAGACACAATTCTATCTCTACAAAACATGCACAAGACCATACTACAAGAGAAAGCTACACTAGCGTATGACACATGTCATACGCTAGTGTAGCTTTCGCTCACGTGTCTGAAACGTATTTGAACAGTGTGGCGGCGCTGTCGTCGCACCACAAGCGAAAATACATCGAAGCCTAAATCGCGCTATCAAAGTTCCGAAGCAAAAACAGTATATATAGAATAGCTCCGAACTACCACTCGGAGCGTTGGCCGCTCCCCGGGCAGAACACCTTGCCCGGCGGGAGATCTCCCCTTTTCCTTCCACCTGCCACAGTGGTGACCAACCGACGTGATCTGAACACGCAATCAACAACCTTCGGAAATTACAACTTCAAATGCTCGTCATCGTTCTGAAGTACCCCCATTCATTCGCTCCCGAGCAAAATATTCAGTCTTCACATCCTGCAAGCCATCTAGCTTTACAAAGGTTCATCAGGCACTATAATAATGCTTCCTGTTCCTTCAAGCTACTCTCTGCGCTACAGTGTTCGGCACGGCTCTGAGCCTTACTGCTCGCCTCTGCTTCACGACACTCTCGCAGATTACTTGCCTTCTTCTCGACTCACCGCAGACTACAAGGCAATTCTCTGGCACTTGCACATTCGTCGACATGTAGACTGCACTATCGACCTCCGGTCTGAGCAAGGGGGTGATGTGGCGGCGCTGTCGTCGCGCCACAAGCGAAAATACATCGAAGCCTAAATCGCGTTATCAAAGTTCCGAAGCAAAAACAGTATATATAGAATAGCTCCGAACTACCACTCGGAGCGTTGGCCGCTCCCCGGGCAGAACACCTTGCCCGGCGGGAGATCTCCCCTTTTCCTTCCACCTGCCACAGTGGTGACCAACCGACGTGATCTGAACACGCAATCAACAACCTTCGGAAATTACAACTTCAAATGCTCGTCATCGTTCTGAAGTACCCCCATTCATTCGCTCCCGAGCAAAATATTCAGTCTTCACATCCTGCAAGCCATCTAGCTTTACAAAGGTTCATCGGAGCACTATAATAATGCTTCCTGTTCCTTCAAGCTACTCTCTGCGCTACAGTGTTCGGCACGGATCTGAGCCTTACTGCTCGCCTCTGCTTCACGGCACTCTCGCAGATTACTTGCCTTCTTCTCGACTCACCGCAGACTACAAGGCAATTCTCTGGCACTTGCACATTCGTCGACATCTAGACTGCACTATCGACCTCCGGTCTGAGCAGGGGGTTGATGTGGCGGCGCTGTCGTCGCGCCACAAGCGAAAATACATCGAAGCCTAAATCGCGTTATCAAAGTTCCGAAGCAGAAACAGTTTATATAGAATAGCTCCGAACTACCACTCGGAGCGTTGGCCGCTCCCCGGGCAGAACACCTTGCCCGGCGGGAGATCTCCCCTTTTCCTTCCACCGGCCAGCCTCCAAGCCTCCAAGTTGTCCAAAATAGCTTCATTTGAAAAGCCACCGGAGCTCGTTGGTACCAGCGAAACTCCGATCTTCACAGAGATTGCCAACTCCCGACAATCTTAGAATATTTCAAGGAAATGTTCCAGCGCTACTTCGAGAGCGCTGAAACACACCACAACCCGTTGGTGGTAAACGCAGTCACCTACGTTCCGACTCCAAACGTCACGGCATCCCTCCGGATGCCTCGAAACGTTTTAATTGAAAACCAGATTCCGTTAGACTACGACGACCCAAATGTCGCCGGGCCATCACACACCAACACTACAAACACACCTAGCGATACAAGCACAACTAGTACAACGGATAGGACGTAGCGAGTCCGCAGACGGGCGCGCCGCGCATCCCTCCACACCGCGTACACACCGTACACCCGCGTCCCTGGGCGGTTCTCACCGTCCAGAACATCGAACGATACGAGTTAGCCGTCAGAGCTGGGATCCGCCACCTCCCGTTCGGACGGCAGTTAGACAACTCACCCATATCATGTTGTGATTTTCGGCGACATCGAGAAGTATTTGATGTTGATGTTGATGTAATGATAATGTGATCACTGAACACAATAAATCCCACCCCTAGATTATCGATTTTGGTGCATCGTTGCGAAAGCCATGTTAAATAAATAATCCCCCTCCCTTTTTATAGGCCGCGAGCCCTGAGTCCTATGAAGCTGAGAGCCGCATAGGCTAACAGCATTAAGATCACAGAAACTAAATAGATCTACCCACGATAGAAATTACAAAATGTATTAAGTAGCTTTAAACCACTTTATCTATGAGTTTTGAAATTCACACAAACTTTGAGTGTTTTATAATGATAGGCAATTGACACCTAAAACCTAAAATTGGTACCTAATTTACATGACAATGACAATTTAGGTGGAATGTTATAAAAATAAATTATATATTCATTTAATAAATTTTATTTTAATTTCTAATAATTACATAATAATTGAAAATCATATGCTATACACAAATGCACTAACTGAACAACTGAATAACAAAATAATGGTCAAAAGTATTAAGTGAATGTAATTTTTCATGTTACTGAGTATTTCCCAGTACTTTTTATAGTTGAGAATAATTATTTAAAATTAATTGTATAACAGTTATATACCTAACTAATAGCAGAAGTATAAAATACGTTACACTACTCAGCTTTACATACTAACGGGTCAAACTTTAAAATTTATATAAACTGCTCTCCTGAAAAAATACAATCTCAGTAATTAATACATTTGTCTTCCAGACCATCGATATATAGTATTCATGAAAAACACTTAACTATAACACTATTTATAGTATGTAATAAAATTACTTACGTGCTATTACTTCTGGGTCACAGTTATAACTTCTGTCAAATTTTGACGCTCAAATAACAGCTTCGCATTATATTATATTCTTGGAGTAAGTGCCGTCCAAGGCTACGTTATAAAGTAAGTTCAAAAGAATAATGAAGACATTCTCAGACATGTTTTTATCAACGTCAACGCTCGCACTTAAATCAGTCATCAGACAATCTTTTGCGGTTTTGCGGTCCACCGTTGCACTTTCCGGCGGTAAACAACTATGGAAACTATAGAAAAGGAGAGATGATTTCCTTTAGTCAGATAATTGATCGTAAAACTTTCAATCAAGGTAGAAAATGCAATTTAATGTTCTGTGTAGCATAATGCTATAAAATGGAATGTATACGATTTTTCTTAATCACGGTTTTTATTTTAAGGTTTGTGAAACTTACAACTGCATTTATTACTAAACAAAATAAATTGGTGGTACATATGTTATGGAAAACGAGCGAGAAAGAGCTCGGTCATTCCCCGGTTGAGCCGACTCATTCTTGCTACAACCATTATATAGCTGCAGTGTGGCTCCACCGCGAATCACCGTTTGCGGCAATGGCAACAACTTCTGAATACTTGAAAGCTATACACTGTGTAAGATCTATTATCTTGACATGTGCAAATGTAGTGGTCGAGATTGAGGGACTCGATAATGGCAGTATACGTAGTAGAGTTACGCTGCAGCTATATTATGGTTGTAGCACGAATGATTCGGCCCGACCGGGGAAGGACCACGCTCTCACATAATACTAGTGTGAAATAGCAGCTTAATGCTGCTGTGTTTCGTATGGTGAGTGTAAAGAACCGAATACCCTTTTTATTGGAAACGAGGCATTCCATATTAGTTCTCAGGTGTGACAACGCATCTGCATTTAAATTCTTAATCGACCATAGATGTAGACGTCTATGAGCCACAGCATCCACTTACCATCAGGTGGACTCTGTGCTTGTACTACAGATACTAATTAATTATCCAGACCGGCTTCGAGGAATTATAGTCAAAGGTGAGTGAGGTCTGAAACTGTGATCCCCATTCCGCTTGCCTAAAAAACTTGCGCCTGCTTGCCAAAGCGTGGTAATTATAGAAACTTTTCCTTCCATGCGAAGGAGTGAATTATTACGATCTTACAAGAAAAAAAAATCAGAAGAAACGTAACTATGTCGTGAGAAAATAGTAACGTCTAACGACATTACAAGGGTACTAACACATATGTAAGAAATTTATTTCATTCAATATATTTGTTTCTACAAACAAATCAATCTATATCAGATTTAAATTGAAAACCAATGGAACGGAATGAGAACAATCTCGCACTGTAACCAGGTGAAAGGTAATTTATAATTAGGAATCGGTCAACCGAAAGTTTACATTTTTATTGCATTCTGTAATCTGTATTTGAATCATTAATAATAAGATACATAATAATTTCCAAATCCACTGCTGGACTTTCCAATAATGCGTCAGCTACTAAACATTATTTGGATTTGCCCATACGCACCACACTTGACACACGTTGCTATTGCAGCCTATCAAAAGTTCCCTGTTGAACATGGGAGGACCTCATAGGTAGGATATTTGCTATGCGGGTTTGCCTCGTTTGGTAGGCGGGTTGGCAACCGCAGTTTTAAATTTTTCGGGTATTTTACATGTGGAACATAGTAAAAGTAAAATTGCAGCCTATATATCTTTCACTGTAGAGCACTGGTCTCCTCTCATGCTTTGCCTCTCTGGAGCTGCTCGGCGGACCAATTGCTCCAAAACCACAATCCTCCAAATATATTATTTCTCAGCGATCCAGGTTTCCTCACGATGTTTCCCTTCACCGTTGAGCACGTAATAAATAAGCATTTAAATGACAATTTAAAATTTCATTGGTGCCCGCGGTTATCGAAGCTGGATTGCACGCTCGTTGTGAAATTTACAGTAAGGGCTTTGTCCTTTTTTACATGGGGAAATGCCTACGCATACCCGGCTCGCGGCGGCAAAGACATGTTATGTCGGATTCGCACCAACTAAAGCCCCATGGTGTTCCATCTTCGCCGCATATTGCTAGTGCCGCGGGAATGCTTTTGCACACATCGGCTGCCTCACCAGCGCTGGCCACCCCTTGGCAAATTTGCCCCGTTCTCCTTCTCATGTAAGGCGCACCAGTACACAAGGTGTGCCTTCCTTCGCAGCCTCTAACTTTACCTGTGCAACGGACACACCCGAGTCCGATAAGCCAAGGTCAAGAGACCAGAAAAAATTAGCACTTGGAAGCACCAGGCTTCCTGAACCCAGCGGTGGATCTGGTTTATAGGCCCGCCGCCAACCAATTTTGGGCCGTGGAAGGTAGGGAGAGCGGTGTCTCGCAATACCGACACTCATCTCCTCCCACGATACACCACCACTGCATCAACGGTGCGGCTCCACCAGAATCACGGAAAATAGGGCGAGTGGCGCATTGCCGTACCAATACTCCTTTTCCCTCGCGACTCCACCTTGTCTGTGTCAGTAGGGGGAGAGGATATCCCTATCGCCGCAATTCACCAACACACATCCGAAGTGGGCTCGCCAAGCCCACTCGCAGTGGCCACCTCGGGCCGACCATGGTGAACCGACTTAGTTCACTAAGTCGGTTCACCATGGGTGATCAAGCCACTGAGACCTTAAGATCGAATAGAATAGAATAGAATAGTTTTTATTCAATATAGATTATTACATAATACGTAATGAAAGTCATTTTTTTATTTACCACTGGTTCGGAAAATACCTCTGTCCTGGGAAGAACCAGCAAGAAACCCAGCGGGACTTTTTTTTGAAAACATATTTCACTTTACAATAATGTTGTTTTTTTTTTGTTTGTACAAATTTTAAATGAGTTTTAATAGAACCAGCATGGTGGCAATCATCTCATTCCCAGGGATTTTTTCACTTATGTATTCTTTGATATTATAATAACCCTTTTGTACAATTTTTCTTTAATAAAACATTTAAACTGATTTATTGACAAATTTTGTAAATTTTCTGGGATTTTGTTGTAAAAGCGTATACATTGCCCCATAAATGAATTACTAATTCTGTAGAGTCTAGTAACTGGTATTAAAAGCTTATGTTTGTTCCTAGTGTTTAAAGTATGAACATCTTTATTCTTATCAAAGCTATTTATGATTTCTTATATTTACTATTTACGCGAACACTACACATTGAATAAAACTATTTTTGTTCAATGTGTAGTTTTTACAGCAAACCATGCCCCCCCCCCTCCCCCCGTGACCATGGGTTGCTGTAAAGCATCCGAAACGTCGGGAATCAAAATAGTAAAATTAAACGCGATAAAATCCGTAAAAATAGTTTTATTCAAAGCTATTTATGTTTTTATGTATCATTATGGCATTTCTATATTCTATAATGAGAATAAAGTTCTTAAAGCATAATTTCTCATATTCGCCTCTTATGACACTTACGGGATGAAGTTTTATGATGTATTTTCTTACGCCACCATCACATGGTATATATAAAATATTTTATTATGCATACATTAAGTTAATTTAGTAAGGATTTGAATCACAAAGTTTTTGATTCAAATAAAAGGCCTAAACTGGCCTGGACTAAAAGGCTTCAAGTAAGTTCCTTAAAATATTATAATTTTTATTTTATTCTCGTTATTTATAGAACACGTAAGGACAAAGGAGATATTACTGACACTGGCACTGAATGTTTAGCCGATTCTCGAATCTTTATTAAATCTATCGCGCGGGATGGGTGTATTCTGTTTACCTATACATCCGCTTTGGCGACAGCTGGCTGCAAGCTTGTAGTATGGTTACAAAAGTAATGATAATTAATAATTTTTAATGCTTAGCAGATATTTTGTTAGATTGTTCCGTATTATTTGTAAACAAAGTGAAGTGCATTGAGGGGATCGTTGACTTATAAAAACAAAAGATATTAAAAACCGGTCTTAGATAGTTTATTGTGCTGCTTAAACCCACTTAAAAGAACATTAGAACAGACAATGAGACTGGAGGACATTTGAATAGCTTTCCCTAGCCTTTTAATTTAGCCTCAACTATTAAACTGTCTTCACGGCGTTATGACAGTACAATCCGGCGATGAACTGTACGGCCATTTCACAACGTCGCTTCATAAAGTACACTTTACAAAGAAACGTAAAGTATTGTTGATTAAATACTACAGGCGCGGGCTCTATTCAAATACGACTATTGTTTCTTAAGTGTTAAAGGTGGAACATATTTTAGTTGGGGCTGTATGGCGATGTTGCCTGGGAACAAAGGTACGGAGATGTCTAATTTGTTTTGACATAGGAGTATGCTATTCTATTTTAATTATAGTAGAGCGTGTGAGTCGCAATTATTAAATATTTTTTTAGTTATATATATCTTCTCGTGCTCGTTTCTCGTGCGTAGTAGATAGAAAATGTCAGATGATGTAAATTTTCCCGTAAACGTTCCCGTGGCTCTCACAAAATATCAGCGTGAAACTGCAGAATAATGTTGCTGTGTTTCGTATGGTAAGTGTAGGAAACCGGAGACACTTTTTACTGGTAATGTGATGGTAAATGTAATGTCTATGGGCCAGCATCCACTTACCGTCAGGTGGACTTGTAGTTACTTACGCTTTTTCAATAAAATATAATAAATCCTATTTTCCTTGCTTTTTTACTGGTAAGTTACCTGCCACAAGAGCTCACCACGCTATGGGTTGACTGGCAGGGACTGACAGGCATTAAGTCCGCCCATTGTTACCTTAGTTGTAAGGTGTGACAATAAATAATAAATAATAAATGAGTTTGTAATGTAGATCTCCCAGTCGCACCCAGTTTTCTTTATTGACAAAGTATAAACATTCTAAAATATCCGTCAACACAATATATTATCGCGACGCGCTCATCTCTGTTCAAAAATGTTCTCAGGTATAAAAAGGGCTTGTGGTGTAAAGTAAAATGACTGTAAACTAGTTCCACTGAATATTGAAAAATAATAGTAACTAAAATATAGTATATGCATGCATCAATTACTTTCATTAATTACAAATATATAATACAACGTTTTGTAATAAATAACTTGTCTCTTTATCGCTCAGTAGCATTCAACAAAGTAAATTCACTTATGATAATTTAAAAACACGCATGAAGACTCAGCAGCAATACTCTAAATGCAAATCATGGAAATATTAGTATGGCGATAAGATCAGATCGCGCGCAGTTGCTCGCTACCGAGCTTCTGAACATTTTAATGTAACATGCATGACAACTGGCAGCAGCGACTATTTATGTCTTTTACGCACTTTACGTAAAATTTTTGTGTGTGCAATTTTATTTTAGTGCCTTTCAGAGTACAAGTATACCATTACCATTACAGCCTATTAAAGTCCACTGCAAAACATAAGCCTCCTGCATAGATTGCCTCATAGGGGGATATTAGCCATAGTTGCCACGCATGGCAAGAGCGTTGGCAACCGCAGTTTTTTACGATACCCACGGGGTGATATGGTGTAGTGGATATTCTTATACCGCCACTAGACAGTATGTAAAGTATATATATATATATATGCCACAAAGCCACCGGCATCCATCCGCTTTCTGAATGCTTTACCAGGTTGAGCATAGCCTTATCCATAACTCGCTTCACAGTTGCACTGCAGTTATTATTAATATTATACATATAGTTACAGTGATATAATAGACTATTAACTGTCGCTTATCTTGCTGGTCGTTTTAGGCTATATATTATATGAAATTGCATCACAATTCCGGAATGTTTAATCGTACAAAGTACCACAATTTAAATATTTTACATATTATCAAGATCATACGTGGTAGAGCCATGCTGCAGCTATATTAATAGTATAGTTTAAGCACGAATGGGTCGGCTCGACCGGGAAGGACCACGCTCTCATAGAATACCAGCGTAAAATAGCAGCTTAATGTTGTTGTGTTTCGTATGGTGAGTGTAGAGAACCGGATACCCTTTTTACTGGAAAAGAAGCATTCTATCTTAGTCCTCACGGCTGACAACGCATCTGCATTTTAATTCGCAAACGAAGATAGATGTAGATGTTTATGGGCCACAGCAACCACTTATTATCAGGTGGACTGTGTGCTCGTTTGTCACCCTTATTCTATAAAAAAAAATCATATAAAATCATAATAAAGTATAACGGAATAAAAGGTCAAACATTTAATTGTAAATTTTAAACGTTCTGCTTTGCCTCCGAATATAACAATAGTTCTTGCCTCTATCTAGTACGTAAAAGTTACTTCACCTGCTCTCTTAATATTTTACTTTTTAGATATGCAAGTTTCTTCTTTATGGTTTCCTTCATTTCCTTCATCTTTGATTGTATCCTATATAATATAATGTATAGATAATAATTACATATCTTTTATGCTCTATTAGGCAGTAAATTCCAACATTTAATCTTACAGTCATCGGCATTTGCTAAAGGACATCATCGTTGGTAGAGTAATGGCCGAAAAAGAGACTTCAACAGCATCAGATCATTATTAAGCGTCGTGCACACGAGTTCATGATAAGGACTTGGTCTTGTCGGAGATAAGGCGCTCTAATCACGGCTCTATCGTGATTCGCAGCCGACTTGATGTTCCAGTGTGCAAGCAGCAGCTTAAGATATTCTAGTAGAAAATACATTGATAAAATTAATTTATATGAAAATTATTGTATAAAAAAACCATTAGTTGTTTATTTGTGAGTGCATTGAAATACTGAATACGTATATTATCCACTTGATAGTTATTTTATGAGGATTATTTAATATCCGCCCGTAACCAAATCACTGGGCCCTTATGAGACCTTATACTAAGAAAGAAATAAACAAGGAGCACTGCGTGTATTTCAAGTGGACGTAAAAACCAAGCCAAAACCATGGTCATTTTAGTGTATGAACACGCACCAACGTACACCTATTCAACTAAAATCGTTTGCAACAAACAACAGTAGTTTAGGAGCATATGTGTTCGTTCAGCTGAGAATTTTTACGGGTTGATGAAGTAAGAAAGAAGAAAGATGTGCGGGTGAGTGCGTGTCAAGAAGCTGAGCAAGAGAGAGAGAAGCTGCCGAAAACCATGGTATCACTATGTCCGCACCGTCTATCTTTCTTTATTCGTCTGTGTATGAGACCCAGAAACACAACAAGGAAATGACGCTACTATGGTAGGGAGAATTTGCCATAAGCTCGGCAGGTAGTTTGCTTGTTTGGCGATTTTAGTTGTTTCTCGTTGTTATTTTACGTTCGGCACTTCTTGGCATTTCTCACAGTCGCCACTTAAGCACCCACGGGTCGAGATGAGAAAGTATTTTATAATACTGTAGTGACAATCGAGATAACCGTTCACTTGCTATTGCAGCCCTTCGAAATTTGCTACCAACATTAAATAAAGAATACGATAGATGCGGTAACACACTATAGCACTAAGATGCCTCACAGCCTATAATTACACTGAATCTTTCACATTTTAAATTGGAATACAGCATAAGGTGTACTATCGGTAGAAAGGAGTGCTTAGCGGTAGAAAAGAGTGAGAATGAGAAAAACGGTGAGACTAATTCAGGCAGATTCATAGGCATAAAAGGAGCGCCCTGTGGCTGGGGGAAACAAGCCAAAAAGAGACTATATGAGAGATGTAGCGTATGACTATTATAGTTGCACTACGAATAGGTCAGCTCGAACGACGAACACGCTCGCACAATATCAATATGAAATAGCTACTGTGGTTCGTATCTTGAGTGACCATAACTGGAGATCCTTTTTACCGGTGACAATGCATTCCATCTTAGTGTACCGGAGGGACAACGAATTTTCATATTGATTCTCTACTGTCTGTGAGCCACAGCATCCACTTACGATTAGGTGGACCGTGTGTTCGGTTGTCACCTTAACTTTCATATAAAAAAAACGAAATATTTAATATCAACATAATATCTCTATTATTGGACAATTTCGAATAAAAAGAAACTCCTCCTCCTAATTCGCAGTCCATCGGTGGTGTCATTTTTATTTTATTTTTATTTATTTTATTTTCAAGGGAAACATACATAATTATTAGTCTAATACATAACACATATTAATCTTACATTTAACAATAAAGTTTCCACAGTTAAGTAACTCATCCACAACAAGCGAACATCATGACATACTTTGGTGCGTAAAACTAAAGTTAAGTCAAAGTAAAGTGTAATATTAAAGTGAAATATTAATTTTAACTATTACCCATTACAGTTTCAATTTCCTTTTTAAACTGTCCATTTGACAGAGAAAATACATCAACATGTGAAAAGGTGTTATTATCAGTTACCGGATGAGGCGTTTCACTATGCGAAGTAACTATCCAGGCAAATGAATTCACCTGGCCGATCTCGAAGAATATAACCATGTTGGACCGGCAAGACAAGCTCTTTATATAATTATATTTTTTATCAATGTAATCTTCTTACCTATCTTATTGCGAAGATTTTTATTAATCAAGTAGTTGTAGTAAGAGGGTATGAGGTAATGGACTCTCCGTCTACCTAATTTCGTGTAAAATTCGAAACTGCTTATATCCGGCTTGCAGGTATGTTTAGATCTATGTGTCCAACAGGAGTCCAGTTAGTATTTTAAAGTGTGCGATAATAATGTGCATAATTTTGGGTGGTAAACTTTTTGGATCCAATCTTCATATATTGGAACATGATCCGGCAATTGTAGTCTTTTGTTTTAGAATTGCTTAGGATAGCTAGCAAATGCAATAGTAACAAGACCAGGTTCATAATAAAAATTTAAATTATGAATAGATATATAATATAGAATTTGTATCACAATACCTAACGGCCAGTTGTTACAAATGGTTGGTCGTCTTACGTACGTACGTCAAATAATAACGATTACGATCTTTAATGTCTGTTACATTCAGAGGGTGGTTTCATTGCATAAAATTGTTCTAAAAAATGAAAGTTAAGCCGTCGGTAACATAATTCTTTACGTTACGGCCAAAATTTTGTGAAACAACTCCTCATCACTAGTTAAATTGCGATAGTGCCATTTTTAACGTATACGCATGCGTTAAGTAAAGGAGAAACAATCCGTCCTAAGAAATTATTGTTTGTGTAACTTTTATTTGTGATATTATCTTGGGCAGGAAAAGCAAAATGATCTTTGGGCTAATACAGCCACACTTATGCAGCGTATAGCCACGCGATCTGCTTTCATTGGTTATAGCGCTTTGTTTGGAAAAGTCATGTGCAACATACACACATGATTTTCTGTTTTGTGCACATCAATGTCGCAGTACATTTAGAGTGATATAAGTTTCATGCCTCTCCATTTATAACAAAATATAAAAAAAAGTTATTTAAATTTTTGGCGTTTATTGGAGTTTACTTCTTAAGAATCGTTTCAATAATAGCGCACGGTATGAAAAATAGACGTGTAGTAAAACAAAGCCTTAACAAAAAGTGAAGCCGTTATGTTTTTCCTCTGCGCAACATACTCGCGCATCTCATAGCGCGAAATGAATAATGTAATATAAGTCATATATTTTTATATAATATAATTTATGTGAAATATATTATAAAATCAATATAAATGAATTTATAGGTTCATTTACTACTTTTGTCTATTGTATATATTTTAAGACAATCGTTTTTCAGGAGTAAACTCAAGTCACGCGCCAGAGATGAAACGCACATTTTTTATTTTCACGTATTAATATCATAATAAATATCATAATGTTGGTCGTTTTCAAGTGATTTCAAGAGATTTATTATTATAGTTATAGCGAAAATGATCGCCATCTAAACACGAATAGCAACGTTCAAATATTTTAATTACTCGTTTATTTGATTCGTTTTATATTAAACTTTATTAACGGATGAAAGCTTGGTCGCCCATTTAAATTTTATTGATGGCCAATAAAGTATAAAATTAACGTTTTACTTTTGTTAGCGTTTCCTTCAGTTTGCTTAACAATAAAAAATAAATAGATTTTGCATCGGTTACTAAGCAAATTAAGCACCTTGTACTTAATGTCTTTTATGGAACAGGATGGAAAGTGAGATCGTTTTAGTTGACTATATTTACTCATAAAAATTGGGTACATCCGTAACATGTTCATATATATAATACTTACGATATCACCATTTTAAACTAGTTTGAAACGTAACATATTTTTTTTTAAATGTTGCATGTTAAGTAATACGAAACAATTTGAATACAATAAATCTAAGTAAAATTTGTGGGGAGACGATTTAGATCGGAACGGTCAAGTGTTAAAAGTATAAAGAGAGTCTTCACCAAGCACGCGAGAAATTAGCTGTAGTTATAGATTTATCTTATATGACTGAACACAGAGTTTTGGTTGCAGAGGGTTTGTAACCAAACCCCTTCAAAAAGTTCAAGATTTTGTTAACTACGAGGAGTCACGTTTCGTGAATAAGTGTTATAAAAAATGTGAAATCAAGCGTTTCACGAGCCACTCTATTTTTTTCTGTAGAATAAGGGTGACAAACGAGCATACAGGCCACCTGATGATAAGTGGATGCTGTGGCCCATATACATCTACATTTATCCTCAACTAAGAATCAAAATGCAGATGCGTTGTCACCCCTGAGGATTGAGATGGAATGCCTCGTTTCCAGTAAAAAGGGTGTCCGGTTCTCTACACTCACCATACGAAACACAGCAGCATTAAGCTGTTATTTTACACTGGTAATCTGTAAGAACGTAGTCCTACCCCGGTCGAGCCGACCCATTCGTGGCTCTACCATGTTAAATTGCGGATGGTGGCTTAATCTGATACGTGTTAAGGAAACCGCTTATCCCTATTTTTGGATTATCAAACCCCTTGCTACATAATATATAACAATAAAATTCTAGATGATATTGATTTTCGACAAAATAAAAAAAAAAATAGTAAAGTATATGTCTTAGCAAAGATTATTACAAAATTGATAAATAATTTAAAAAACAAGAGTGTATAGAATATTTTCTGCATAAGTAATTTGGTAGCATTTAATACTTACAAATTCCATTACAAAATTTAATTTTAAAATGAAATTAATATCTATACATCTATATACATAAATATAATTGAAGTGCTTGTCTGTAATATCGAAATTACTGTTAATACCTGCTATAAATATAGCATGCCATTAAAAAATGAATAACTATTTTTTAAATTTTTGTCTGTCTTTTTGTCTGTCTGTCGGAACTGATCTTCGGGATGAACTGAAAAATTAACTGATGAACAAAATGAACCGACTATAATGAAACTTCATGAACAGATAGGGAGCAATGCCAGGAATTTTTATTGTAATTGGAATGTTTATGTGCCATGCCAAAAAACAAAAACTCGTTAAAATATGTCTTTGATTATCTTAAATCTAATAGCACTACATGATTGAAATATAAATCATATCATCTGTCGTTTAAATTTGAATCCATAACATTTTTATCTACATAGTTTTTCTTCAATATTTTTCAGATTGTATTGTGAAAATATTAAAGAAAAACTGTGTAAATCAAGAGAAATCAACCTGATCTGGTTGGCTGAGTTTTTAGAAACCACATCTATTGTGTGGAATTGCGTTGAATTCGTATTGCCTATTTAAATGTTACGCTAATTAATTCACGTTGTTATTAATATTTATTTATAAAGAAAGTAACTCTTGAGTTTAGCGTTTTTGGTTTGTGCACCGTAAGTTAGGGATCGTGTAACATCACAGACTATGAGGAATTTCGTCCGTTAGATTTCATGGGTTACTACGCCCATGTAGACTTTTGGCTACAGGCAACGCTAAATTAAGAAGGCTGAAAATAAGTGATCACATGTACGTGAACACTTACATTCGCTGGTGTATGTTACTGTAATGCTATTAAAACTGATTCAAAGTTTGACCCTAATTGCGATCTTATAATATAAGCGGTGCAAGCGGTACAAGAGGTATAAACGGTTTTATATACGCGGAAGATACCGACGAATAAGTTCAGTGTATGCCGACCATTGGTGCACATTTTAATGGCCAAGAGAGTTACGAGTAAGTAGTTTTGTGTAAAACACTATCTTACAAGGTGGGTTTCATTCTGCTTAGCAATCCGTCCGAGCAAGTAGGTATGTTACCTATTTTTGTAGCCAAGCGGCATTGTAGCCACTGTTTTGTTTCTGTTTAAAGCGTAGAGCTTTCTGTAGAGCCAGTGTAATATTTCTTTTTTATATAAGAGGGGGCAAACGAGCATGCGGCTCATCAGACAGATGGTAAGTGACGACCGCCGCCCATTAACAATTGCAACACAAGGGAATTATTGCGGGTGCATAACCGCCCTTTTAAAAAATTGTCAGGAAGTTAGCGGTGTTTTAGCCCCGTGTCTAGACAAGCACTTTAGGCCGTTGGTCCTGTGCCTGATCTCTCTCCGATTGTGTTAGATTGCCGTCCAGTCGGACTATGAAAGTGAGGGAATACTAAGTGCACCGGTACTTGTGCACATACTCATGTACTATAATTATGTCAAAAGTAGCAGTATGAAAAGTAGTTTGATATTAGACAAAAGTCATAGTGCAATCTCGCGACCACCTTACCACCTAACTTGATTTTCAGCCATCCTAACAAGTGAACGTGTGTAAAGATTTCTTTTATCATAAATTATATTATTGAAGATTGTTATACTTTAGAAATATAAAAATAAGTTTTATTGTCCCGTGTGGTGGCGGGTAAGAATACCCACTACCCCATATCTTCCCGTGGGTGTCGTAAGAGGCGACAAAGGGAAACTGATACAGAAGATGGGCAGCAGCATCTTTCTGATAAAAAACAATAAAAAACTGCGGTTGCCAACCCGCTCGCCAAGCGTGGAAACTATGGCAATATACCCCCCATGAGCGACGACACAAAGAAACGGCCCCCAGTCCCCGGCGGTCCCGCTATTCCTGGCTACGGTGGCGACCATGGTAACGGCGGGGCAGGGGGTGCTAAGAATCTCCGGTGGAGGTTCGGTTGCCACCTTCGACGACTCGACCTGGCAACATATAACGCACGCACCCTGAGGACTGACGAGAAGATCCTGGAGATGGAAGAAGAGATAGATAAGTTACGCTGGAATATAATAGGACTATCCGAGGTCCGAAGAGAGGGGGAGGACACGGTAATCCTCGAATCCGGCAACTTATTCTATCACCGGGAGGGCGACCATCTGTCCCAAGGAGGTGTCGGATTTATCGTCCACAAATCTCTCGTTAACAACGTTGTAAAGATCGGGAGTGTGTCGACGAGGGTTGCGTACCTTATACTCAGAATCACCAAACGGTATTCGCTGAAGGTCATACAGGTTTACGCACCAACCTCGGCACACCCCGATGAGGAGGTGGAGGAAATGTATGAGGATATCTCTAGAGCCATGCATTCCTCCAAAACCCACTATACGGTGTTAATGGGAGACTTCAACGCAAAACTAGGCACAAGAGAGAGCGGTGAGCTGAAAGTAGGGAAATTCGGAATAGGGCAACGGCTCCGTTGCCCTATTCCGAATTTCGTAACGTCAAGGGGCCAGCAGCTGGCCGACTTTATGGAGAAAGAGGGACTCTTTATGATGAACTCTTTCTTCCTAAAGCGGCCCCACAGAAAGTGGACCTGGTCGAGCCCCGACGGTTCGACAAAAAATGAGATTGACTTCATTATGACGACCAGACGACAACTGTTCAGTGATGTCTCAGTGATCGCGAGTGAAAACTGGCAGCGATCACCGAATGGTGAGGCACACTGAACCTAAACGTTAAGTTGGAGGTCACGTCTAATGAAGTCAACGCTCCGTCCCCCTCGTGCTCTAATCCAAAGTTCCGAAAACTTTCAGCTCGAGTTACAAAATCGTTTTCAGTGCCTAGAATTTTGCAATGAAGTGGACGATATGAATGACAAGCTTGTGGAAACTGTCCATGCGGTCGGAGCTAAGTTCTGTAAGACCCGTCGCAGAAGAACACAAAAACTCTCCGATCACACTCTTAATCTCATGGTTGTTAGACGGGAGATGAAGCTGCAGTCTTCAGCAGATTTGACAGCATACAGGCAACTGAACAGACAGATCTCCAAATGCATGCGGCGGGACTTGCGCAACTTCAATACAGCTCGTATTGAAGAAGCGATCGAGCGGAACCAGGGCTCCAAAGTCTTTGCCAGAGATCTGTCTGCCAGAAAGAGCCACGCGCAAGTGTGAGTAACGATCCAAGAGCAAGTCTTATCCGACACTATTCCGATGATATCCCGGACGTCAGTCTGAGCGAGATTGGAATGGCTCTCCAGCACCTTAAAACGGCAAGGCCCCAGGCGAGGATGGAATTACAGCGGAGCTTCTGAAAGCGGGTGGAAAACCGGTGCCGAAGTCCTTCAGAAACTCTTTAATTCCGTCCTCCATGGTGGCATTACACCGGAGGCGTGGAGCAGAAGTGCGGTGGTCTTGTTCTTCAAGAAAGGCGACA
This sequence comes from Parnassius orleans, assembly GCA_029286625.1. Classification (NCBI taxonomy): domain Eukaryota; kingdom Metazoa; phylum Arthropoda; class Insecta; order Lepidoptera; family Papilionidae; genus Parnassius; species Parnassius orleans. The sequence goes on from JAGSMP010000009.1 coordinate 1,017,427, forward strand.
ACGCTCTCTTGAAGAACTACAGACCGATTTCCCTTCTGAGCCGCGTCTACGTGCTGTTTTCGAGAGTCATTACGAATCGTCTCGCATGCAGACTCGACGACTTCCAGCCTCCCGAACAAGCCGGTTTCCGAAAAGGCTTTAGCACCATAGACCACATACATACTCTTCGGCAAATTGTACAGAAGACCGACGAGTACAATCTGCCACTTTGCCTTGCGTATGTGGACTATGAGAAAACCTTTGATTCCGTCGAAATTTGGGCGGTGCTGCAGTCCCTTCAGCGGTGCCAAGTGGACTGTCGGTATATCGAGGTGCTGAAGTGTTTGTATAGTAGGGCTACGATGGCTATCCGAATACAGAACCAGAGTACGAAACCTATCCAACTGCAGAGAGGTGTAAGACAGGGTGACGTAATATCCCCGAAACTCTTCACCGCTGCATTGGAAGACGTTTTCAAGCTACTGGACTGGAAAGGATACGGTATTAACATCAATGGCGAGTACATCACTCACCTTCGATTTGCCGACGATATAGTCCTTATGGCAGAATCGCTGGAGGACCTAAGCACTATGCTCAATGACCTCAATAGTGTCTCCCAACGGATAGGTCTCAAGATGAACATGGACAAAACAAAAATCATGTTTAATGTCCATGTCACACCTATGCCGGTAGTTGTTGGGAGCACTAAGCTCGAAGTTGTTGACAAATATGTTTACCTGGGACAAATAGTCCGACTAGGTAAGTCCAACTTCGACCGAGAGGTCAATCGACGGATTCAACTCGGCTGGGCAGCGTTCGGGTGATTACGACCCATCTTCTCGTCAGGCATACCTCAAAACCTCAAAACGAAATTGTACAACCAGTGCGTGTTGCCAGTGATGACATACGGAACTGAGACGTGGTCCTTCACTGCTGGCCGTATGAGGAAGCTCAAGGTCGCTCAGCGAGCTATGGAGAGCTATGCTCGGGGTTTCTCTGCGTGATAAACTTAGAAATGAGGATATCCGCAGTAGAACCAGAGTAACCGACATAGCCCAAAGGATTAGTAAGTTGAAGTGGCAATGGGCCGGCCATATAGCTCGAAGAACCGACAACCGATGGGGAAGAAAGGTTCTCGAGTGGCAGCCTCGTACCGGCAGGCGAAGTGTAGGGCGTCCCCCCACTAGATGGAGTGACGACCTGGTAAGACATGCAGGAAGTCAATGGATGCAGGTGGCTCGGGACCGTGCTTTGTGGCATTCCGTGGGGGAGGCCTATTTTCAGCAGTGGACTTGTGAAGGGCTGTAATGAATGAATGAATGAAAAGTTTTATAAGTGATTAAGGAAGTCTTTACATTACGTACAAACCAAAAGCCCTATCAAATAGTTTCGCTATAATTATGTGTTCGACGCATGCGAGGTCACCCAATGCATCGAACAACCGTGACAGAAATTCGCACTGGAGGACAATGAGAGCGTCCACGACTTTTTCTGCGGTGGCGTCACTTAGACATGAGGTGAAATATTTGAAAGATTTCAGAGTGGTGTAGTAAATTTGTTAAAAAAGTGTGGTGATTAATGTTTCTTTCTGAAATATTAGTCATATTTTTATATTAATTCGATTAGAAATAGATAAACCAAACTACGGATATTCCTAAAAGTAGAAGTATTATGAAAAGGCAAAAATGTGTGTGTTTATACATACATTCCTTACAGCCCTTCACAAGTCCAATGCTGAACATGGGCCTCTCCCAAATAACGCCACAAAGCACGTTCCCGAGACACCTGCATCCATCGACTTCCTGCATATCTTAGCAGGTCGTCACTCCATCTAGTGGGGGGACGCCCTACACTTCGCCTGGCGATGTGAGGCTGCCACTCAGGAACCTTTCTTTCCCATCCGTTGTCGGTTCTTCGAGCTATATGGCCGGCCCATTGCCACTTCAGCTTACTAATCCGTTGGGCCATGTCGGTTACTCTGGTTCTACTGCGGATATCCTCGTTTTTAAGTCTATCACGCAGAGAAACCCCGAGCATAGCCCTCTCCATAGCTCGCTGAGCGACTTTGAGCTTCCTCATACGGCCAGCTGTCCAGGATCACGTCTCAGATCCATAGGTCATCACTGGCAACAAGCACTGATTGTACAATCTATTTTGAGGTTTTGAGGTATGCCTGACGAGAAGATGGTCGTAATCTCCCGAACGCTGCCCAGCCTAGTTGAATCCGTCGTCTCGGTCAAAGTTGGACTTACCTAGTCGGACTATTTGTCCCAGGTAAACATAGTCGTCAACAACATCCAGCTTAGTGCTCCCAACAACTACCAGCATAGGTGTGACATGGAAGTTACAGTTTATACATACATAAGAAACCGAAAAACCTTTACATAATTAAATTGCAACTCAACTAACGACATCTGGTGAGCGTAAGATTATTAGCCCCATTGGCAGTGGGACGACAAATGTGGCAATGCACACTGTTTTTTTTAATTGAAGTTAGTTGCATGTGGCCATGAACTACAGAAGCCTCATACCCTCTTTCTATTAAAAATAACCATATATAATTAATGTCCTGTGCGATAAGTTCCCATTTAAATCATTAGATCACCCTAGTATAATTTTTACAAAACTGAAATTTTTTTTTTATTTGTCAATATTTACCTCTTGCTTTACGATCTAACTGGATGGAAACACAGATGCTGGCAAACTATTCCATGTTTTTGCTGTGCGGATTATAAAAGACATTGCGGTTTGTTTTCGAATGCGCGGTATGTCGACAGTAAAGGGGTAGACTAGCCAAGAGTATGATAGGCCTAGGGATGATTGACCCCTTGGATGGGTCTGCCTTCTTGTAAAACGTTTTAAAATAGTTGTCTGGCTAACATACATAAAAATAGAGCTTCATAATGTAAGTAAAATTAAGTAATTTTTTGCGAGCTTTAAAGCGTCTGCAAAGCGATACTGCCGACGGAAAGTGTCTGGGTGTATTGATGACTAATTTTTTAACGATATTATCTAACATATACGTAAAAATCAGCTGGGAGAATAAACGTGAGGTGAGTAATGTTTTTATGTACCTTGATTACCTGATACCTGGAAAATGGCGCACTGGCAACTGACTGTAAGGCAGGCGATAGCATACTAATAATCTTACACATTTCGTTCGTCAGAAAATAAGTGACGTCTGGTGGCCCTCGGATCTTGCTCTAAAATGCAATGCACCCACATCTGTGTTCTTGTTCGAAGGGCAAGAGAGCCAGTATAATTACAAACTGTGAAGTATTCCGTCTTAACCCTCATGGATGACAACTCATCTGTGTCCTTCTTTATTTGTTGTTGCGTTGCCATGGACTGCAGTAGCCACCCACTTACCATCGAGTATACTGTTTATCGTTTGCCTCCAATATTAACTAACAATCTTAATACAAATTACTTTCACTAAAAGTAAGAAATTATGTCCTTTATATAATTTCATTCATTCATTTATTACTGTCCATCGATTACAGACCATCAATAGGCCACTGCTAAACATAGGCCCTCATAGGCAGGCGGGTTCACAAAGTTTCCCTCTAGCGCCTTTTTCAACGCCGGGGGTTTCGGTTACAGTTATGTTTGTAAAACCTGCTCCAGATAAATCGTTATCATTACAACCTCAAGTAGACCTTCACAAGTCGACTGCTAAACATAGGCCTCAAAATGACACAAAACACCGACATTAGCCACCTACATCCCTCAACTCCTGCATGACTTACCAGATTGTCAATCCCTCTGGGGGTCTACCTAACACTTCATTTAGGGGTAAGAGGCAACTCGAGTTTTACACTGCTGTACACTTTAGTGCCTTAAATAATAGTAAAGAAAATAACATAATTAGGTCCGGCGGCACGTATTAATGCCGACAAGTTTGAGAAAATATGTATTTACTACACACGTGGCAGGCAAGTTTTAACCTATTAGAGCCACGCTGCAGCCTTATTATGGTTGAAGCACGAATGAGTCAGTTCAGCCGGGAAATGACAACGCCCTCACAGAATACTAGCGTAAAATAGCAGCTTAATGCTGCAGTGTTTCGTATGGTGAGTGTAGAAGGCCAGAAACGGAAAGAAAATTATACATTTAATACACAAGTAATAAATTAAAACTGAAATTATTTAACTTGCTTTCTGGGTAATGGTCCTTATTTTCTCTGTGTGAACCATAATATATAATATCCCAAGTTCTGAGATATGAGATGTAGTTCATAATCCCAACTATAAATATTTATAACCTCATAAATCTAAAAAGCGTTCATCTATGCTCGAAGGAACAGGAAATGGGATGTAAACAATCGTTTCCGTGAAAGCATCAAGCATTTCAGATGGTCAGTGTACTCTGGGGTAACGTTAAATTGACTAAGGCTGAGATCCACTATAACGGCTTAGAGTTTGCTTAGCATATGCCAAGCCAAGGCCAATGTTGTCTAATATTTTTTTTATAGAATGAGGGTAAAAAGCACATAGTCCACCATCAGGTGGTAGGTAAGTGAATGCTGTGACCCATACACACCTACACCTATCCTCAACTAAAAATCAAAATGCAGATGCGTTGCTACCCTGAGGACTAAGATGGAATGTCTCGTTTCCAGTAAAAATATTCTTTCGGTCCTCCACACTCACCACACGAAACACTGAGTTGCAACATTGAGCTGCTATTTAAGGCTGGTATCTGTGAGAGCGTGGTTCTTGCCCGGTCGAGCCGTCACATTAGTGCTAGAATCGTAATATAACTGCAGCATGGTTCTAGCACGAGTGAAAATTTGTAAGGAAAGTTTCATGTTTATGCGACAATGGGCTGATAGTAAAGCGAACCAGTTTAATTATTGTCGCAAGTTTGAGCTAAGCTAATAAATATAACTTTGACACCAAAATATTATAATTCGTAATTTAAATAATTTTATGTTTTACTTCTTAACCTTAAATCTGCGGGAATATTAAGTAATAATGATTTATTATACTTACGCGAATATTACACATTGAATGAAACTATTTTTATGGATTTTATCGCGTTTAATTATCTTATTTTATATTCTCAATGTAACGAGTAATTTACAGCATCGATCACGAATAAACATTATTACTTATTAAAAGCAATCGATGAGGTATTTTTGGAGATTAAAGATTTTGAACAAACGAATATTTTTACATTTGTATTTATACCCACGTTTAATTGTAATACAGTACAGAATATTAGACGTTGTATATAATTAAAAATTTATTAATGAGATAATTGCGCACAATGTAATTAAACCAAGCTTATTTTAAATCTTATAATATAAGATTATTAAAATTATGGATGTGTATTTAAAAACGCAGTAGGTGCCATATGAAGATATATGAAGGGCTCTACATTAAGGTAAGTAATTGACCAACGCACAGATGAGTCACGTAAAATAGATGGTTAATTCGTACGTTCGGTAATGGACCGGTGTTGAAACAAGAAAGCTCTCGATTGTTTGACGTATGCCGCTCACAAGATAGATGATTGTTTTGTTGACGGCTGCTTATAGAATGCTGATGAAGAAGAAAAAGATACGTGACGGCTTTACTGACACTGTTGTAGGTTACAAGATTATGATTACATTGCTTTCAATATTCAATAATCAATACTAATTAAAATTCATTAATTAAATGTGTCAAACATGATCTAAAGTCCGCCATTAAAGAAAGCTGTTAGGTACTAGAACATAAAAGATTTTAAGTAAATTATAAAGATAAATAATGAAACAATTATATTATATTTCTATAATTCTAAATTACCATTATTTATATTTACTGTTAAATTTATTCATTTTGTAAAACCTAAAATATATTCCATTATCGTATTGTATTTAAATATTCTAATATTTTTAATTCAATATATTTTTAATAGCTTTTGTTATTGTCATCATCCTTACCATCATCATTATTACCGCTGAAGATAAGCCATAGGACTGCCACGAAATATGGTCCTGGGCCGTATCCATCGACTGCGGGAGCCGCTCTAAACTTTGCTTACCGTAAAGGCTGCCAGTCGAGAACCTTTCTTTCCTATCGGTTGTTGTTTTTTGAGTTATATGGATAGTTCATTTACACATAGTTTATTGATTCATTGGGCTATGTCGATCACTTTCGATGATTCGGACATCATAGTTACGGATTCTATTACGCAGAGAATAATATATTCATTAAAGGTTGTTTAAAACTTTTTATAAAACATACAACATTTTTTTTAACATTTTTTAACTAACGACTTTGTCGCCACTGAGTATGGCTCCGAACCAACCTATTTCACCCAAATTAATATTACTTTTTTTCACCAGATTCTCCCTTTCCCTTTGATATTTGACACATTCTGTTAACATATGTCGGATATCCTCTGTATTGTGACAAATACCGTAATTGTGTGAGTCTGTTTTCTTCATCAAAAACAATTTTTTTTATTGGGCACTACCCCAACATTAACCATTATTATACCACGGTATCCGAAGAGGCTGGCTTTGAATTATTTTATACCATATTCCTTTTTTCTTGCTTCTTTCATCGAAATATTCTGATATGATTTATAAACACAAAATCACGAAATATGTTTTGTAAAAAATCGAATGGATGCCAAACATCTTTGTAAACTAAATTTTCTGACTCTATAAGCGGCCTAAAATTGTTAGGCCAGGTCCGCCAGTTTAGGTGCTAATTACCAAATGCTCTTCTGTTAAGGAAAGTCATGAATAAGTTAAATTTAATAAATTAAAATGTTAATTACAGGCTGTAGTGAATTCCATCTTAGTCCTGAGGATTGAACTTCTTTGTTCGCAGTTGTTACAGGTATATATAATCTACAATAGTAAACTTATTGTCCCTCTAATATTATGAAGAAACACAGATTATGTAGGTAAAAAAGGTCACTTACACAAGTCGGCATTAGCCGTTATTAACGGTTCACTACTTAAGTTGACAGACAGTGATTTAAGTGCAAATATACGAAGAGCGTTTCCATAGTGATGTTCTTACTAAAGCCACTTTTAAAAACTTTCACAAGGTTTTAACGAAATATCACTTCAGCTGATTTCCAATGACATGTATTTTTATGTCTGTTTCTCTTACATGCTAGAAATACTCTTTAAACTTTTTAATTCTATTTGATAAAAGCCGGCGGTAACAGTATAAGAAATACTAATTTACATATTTATTTACTTAAACTTTACTGAACCTTACAACAGTAAGTATATGATCTAAAGGCGGACTTAACGCTAAAAGCATTCTCTGCCAGTCAACCTTAGGGCACAGATAAAACTACGAAGGCAGTTACAAAGAACAAAAAACATTTATAGTATTTATATATATATAAAATAAAACATATATACACACAGATATACATATATATATACATAAATAATATTATAAGATAAATAAATATGTCGATTGGTTGGAGAAAACGGATATTTAAATTTGACCTATGTTATTAAAAAATTGTATACTTACAATAACTAGCGAGCTCCGGTTTCGCACGGGTGATTTTTGGATGTCGACAACAGCGCAACCTAACGGGTCCAATTGTTGACCTAAACCATCCAGGGACCCTCTCAAACATACACAAAAATTGTCATCAAAATCGGTCCAGCTGTTTAGTGGTAGTTCAGTGACAACACACCTACAGAAGAATTATGTATATAAAGATTATTAAAATAAATATATCTAGTAATTAATTCTTTTATATAATGAACGAACACACATTCGAAAGTAGGCGCTGTGGCCAATAGACACCTACATCAACTCGATTAGGAATCAAATGCCAATACGTTATCACCGCTGACGACGAAGATGGAATGTTAACAGTGAAAAGGTATCACTACTCTCACCATATCACACAGTACGGCAGCTTTATGCGGCTATTTTAAGATTATTTTTAACCTCCTACAATACAATAATTTATTAAGCAGTAATATTGATCCACAAGCACCCAAATCTAATATATATACCTTAATTATTAAAAGAAATAAAGACAGAGATTTTGTTAACCAGTCTTTTTTATCAAACAAACATTTAAAATTCTAAAACTTTACACTTCCTTGTTCACCATATTGTCGAGAATGCAGGGTTTATAATTAGACACTTAATTATTTCCAAAATTGATGAGCTTGAAAAACATTTTACAGATATTTTAAAAAGAAAACCTTACATATATTCATTATTTTAATATATTTCTAGTATCTTATTACATCAGACTATCAATTCAAATTGCATATTAAATTGCCTCAAGATTGATTGCTTTGCTACCGAGTAGATATTATAAAATAAAAAAGCAACTGACTTGGTCGAAAAAAGAAATAAAGCTACACTTTTTTATGACCATGTAAATTTTAAATGATGATTAATAGTTTAACGTACACAGAGTAAATTTTTTCATTCATTTGTTCATTTTAACTACTGCGTGGTTTAGTAGCGAGAGTACTTGAAAATGTAATGACTGGTCCCGGGTACAAATCCCTGTCAGAACTAACATTTAAGCAGAAATATTTTACAGAAGCGGTGACATAATATATCGTGAGGAAACCTGCATGACTGAGAATGTAAAAAATATATTTCAAGGATATGTGAAAGAAAGAAAACGTTGATGAGGTGATAAACCCTAGTGAAATACTATATTTTCTAGAAGACTTCAAAATTTTAGTAATACCAAACGACTATTACGATAAAAACAGTTTATACGAACTCTTTAAACCTATGTTTACAACATAAGGGTTATACTGCTACGCGTGTCAGACTGTCAAGTGTGTATATATATACACTGCAAAATAATGTTATTACATAAGTATTTTCAGTAACTTCTTTTTCCTCCAGATATAAAATACAGTTATAATTTTATCTTCCCTATATGCACTAGTCAGGGGTTCATTTTTATTTTGTTTTTATTTATTAAGGAAAACTTAAAAGTGTCGTAAATACCCCTAAGCTTATCATATTATTACGGAAGCGTTCAGTTTAACATCACTCATCCTTATTTTTTTTAAAGAACCTGTTCCTGTCCGTCGTCACGAGTCATCTGGCATGAGCATGTGTCCCATATGAACGGCACTGGCCACCAGGTGCTTTTAAAAAAAAAGAAGCACAGACACGGAAATGGAGGGCATGCGCGGTTCACTTTTCACGCGCGGGCGGAGGGTGGCTGCATCGACTTAAGCAAGGGTACTGGCCGCGCGCGCCCAGTCAGCTGACGACCGCCGCAGTACTCGCACGTCGTACTATCCCATCAAAGCGTCGGGTTCGCGCAGTGATCTCTCTGTGTAAAAACGTCTTCTAGTTCCAAAAAGAAAAAATGGCCACATACGCCCAATTTAAGCATGTAGAGCTCTACAAGATTGGTCATGGAAAAAATAGGTAAGGTGTATTTTTTATTTATAAGAAGGAAGCTGAGCTGTGCCCGATTTCAACGAGCAATGGGACCTTTTGTTTTGGGAAAGGTCAAGAGTTGCGCTATATGTTTTTTTTTTTTAAAAATATTTATTTCATTACTTTATTAGAAAGTAAACAAATTGCAATATGTCTGTAAAACAAAGATAATTGACGCTCGAAACTCTCAGGTCTGGTTAGTCTAATTATTTGATGGTAATTAAATTTCTGTTTCTGATATAGCGTTGCTCTACGGGGTGTATTGAACTCTTGCGTAGTTACATTGCGGAGGTCAAGCGCCACATTTGGCCTTATCAAGATTTCAGTAGTTTCAGTTGTTCGAGAGCTTTCTTGAGCTTTATTGTTATTATTGCTTACTGTTATATCTAACACGTTCCTAATGAAACTTATTTTCTCTGTGATGATCTATGAGCTGATTAATAAATAAAGTAAATAAAACTAAGAAACAAATAAGATCGAACATATATATTTTATTGGTTCTTGCGGAGAAACCCTTAAAAAAAAGAATTTCCTTTTTATTTATTTTTCAAGTGTGTGATTAAGGATGATTCTTACGATCTTTAAACTAAGCAAGTTACCTTAAAATGCTTGTGCTAGGAGAGGTAAAACATAGTAGTCGAATGGCGGATACGAATCCACGACTTTCTGAGTTTGCAGTCCTCACCCTACTATTCGGCTACTGTCGTTTAAAAAAATCGTCTTATTAAACATCATTTAGATTATTACTAGTTTAAGTTATGCTTTTATAGGGAAGTATGTAGTGACGTCTACGTTTGGTTAAATAAAAGAACGAACCTAAATAAAAAAAACACTACTTCAAATTATGAATTAGTAATAAAGTATATTAGGCATGTTAATTTTACTTCACAAAATTATTAATTTCAACTATACATAATGAAATTCAACTATACTAGGAATCTGTAATAAATAGGAAGGAATGATTTAAAGAATGCGATAAGAATGTATGATACTTGTATATTAAATAAGCATTATTTTACATCTTTTAATATATAAATCAAAAAGTTTTTTACATTAAACAAAACTACTTTAAATCTTATATATTTTACAAGAAAAAATATAGTTAAACAAATAGATTTGTAAACTATTCGAAATTCAAACCAGTTTCATATTCAATAATTATTTAGGTCACTAAAATAAATAAATAAAAAAGGCGAAAGCGGAAAATTTGTTAGGCACGAATGCAGTCTGGAGAAGCAAGCGCGACGTTTGTTATTTATTGGGTTACGGAAATGCGGGCTATGACCGTCTACAAATATATTTAGCTGCAAAACGATAATATCTAAATACAGAACATTTATTTGAGTAAAGCTTGCTTTAATATTTTAAATAATTACTTATAGTCGGATTTTTTGAAGTTATACAGCGGAGTTCATTTAAATAAAATTACATTGAGCCTTTTCAGTATTTTTAACATTCATAAGAAACAATGATTAAAACACGTTTTTGATCTGTTTCTTGTACATAAGAATGTGTTTTCTCCTGTATCGTAAAGGTATTCTTAATATCCATCCATCCATTACAGCCTATAAAAGTCCACTGCTGAACATGGGCCTCCGCCATAGATTGCTTCATAGGAGGATTTTGCCAAAGTTGCCACGATCTGCAGGCGGGTTGGCGACCGCAGTTTATTATTATTTTGAGTTATTAGGAAGAGGCTGCTGCCGATCTACCGTTTCAATTTCCCTCTGTCGCCTCTTGCGACACCCACGGGATGATATGGGTTAGTGAATATTCTTACACCGCCACTACACGGTTCTCAATACTTGTTGGAAATTGTCATAAAATTTTTTTAAATATTTACACTGATCAAGGTAAGACGAAGTCTTTTTACTGCATACAATTATGTTATGTACATTTTTCACACGCTATAATTAAAGAGGGAGAGAAATTTTAGTGTTTTTAGCGAAATTAGCCAGGAAAATTAATTTAAGATTCGAAACGAAAATCACGACCACATTTAAATTCTAATTCTTTTAATTTATTTCTATAAATGATCTTGGAATATTTTTCTTCTGCTTCATTAGCCCGTAAAAGTATGGATAGACAAGGGCCTCTCTTTGAAAGGCGAATTGTCGATAATAGTACCAGACGTCTCGCATAATTGACTCTGCTCCTTGTCGCCGGTCTACTTTATGTCTGGGGTAAACGAGTTCAAAACAAGTGATGACGAAACAGGGTAGTGGTTTTTACTATCATTTTTAACAATGTATACGACTAGCTCGTTTAAATATTAACAAACTAACGATTTGTGATGAGCGTAATATTAATTTCACAACAATTTAAGATTTGGAATATTCGTGTAATAGACTGAGTCGTATCAAACATGTGAAATTCGGATAACATGCGTCACGCGATTGTAGCTGTCTTTTCTACATATTACGTAATTTTTGGCCAAATTAAAGGCATGTCTGATATTGCACGTAATCGTCAGTGAAAAGACATTTCTAATGGTAATTTCGTTCTGAAAACGACGTTAAAAATCTCTTCCTCATTTAAAACTAAGTATATGAATTAATTCCGCCACTACCTCTTTATAATTATAGTCAATCCGGAGTGTCTAGTGATACAATAGTCGGGATGCAATAATTTTAATTTACTAATCATTTCAACAGTTATCACAAATTCAGATTGGTCAAAACTAATCATTAAATCAAATACATTATTATTGTTTTTATCAGTCGGTTAAATCATCGCAGTACTTAGAAATTCGATATTTCTTGACGTATTCGCATAACCTATAAATATTAATATCGAACTTATTAGTAGTATTAAGCTCTACCAGCTCTACTCAGCTACTTTTTTTTTTTTTTTAACTTTACCTCCACACTAGGATTTTCTCCTGTATCGTAGGGGCAGTTTACAAACATAAATTTTACAAGAACAAACATCCAGACCCGGAACAATTACTTGCAGGCCATACAAATACTTGTTCCGTGCGGGATTCGAACCCGCGGCCCTTAACGCTGTAACTCGTTGCTAAGCCACTGCGCCACGGAGCTTCTTTTTATTTAGTAAGTAGTCGTCCAACCGTGAAGTGAAGTAAGATGAAAGACGGCGAAGAACGGCGAAAGAAGCACCGTAGGTATCTTCTGTGCAAGTACAATCCTCTTACCTGCTTACCACCACCTATTCCTGTCGTCCACCAGGAGAACATAGACTGTTTAATGTCGCCTAGTGCTGTATAAAGCTACCATAAAATATACGGGCAATCTATTATAGTTGACAAAATATTATTATCCTTCTCTGTTTGCCGTTGACTGCAGACGTACAAGGGCTAGTGGCCACAGACTGAAATTAATTGATATTTACCTGTTATTTAAAATTTAAATTCCGTAAAATGTAATGAGTATGTGAGTACAACAAATAACTGTTACTGTTCCACAAAAATGATTTAATACGAGGTAATTATTCCACAGCACTGTTAGCTACGAACGTATCAGGCACATCTCCGTGAAATTAAAATTAAATAATGTACATGCATAATTATATTGAAATAACGGAACCGCTAATCAATATGAATGGGCATTGTTGTATATTTTTTTATTTAACTTTTGCATTGGATCATATTTTGGTTGTTTGATTTTTAACCGCCTCGCTGGTTTAGTGATCCAAAGAGCAACTGCTGATCATGATGGCCGAGGTTCCAATCCCGGTTGGGCCAGAATCAATTAAAGGGTTTTCTGTCAAGAAATCTCAGTAGCAGCACGGAGTTGGGAAACTGGCGGTGTTTCACCCCCATGCCTCAGAAACCCATCCCCCGTGCCCCGTTCCATCGGACTATGAGAGTAAGGGGAATAGAGAGAGCACTTGTGCTTGAACACACGCTCGTACACTATAATCTTGTCTTCTTTGAGACTGGCTGCCGTGGTCGAAATTCGGCCTGGAGAACTATTAGTCTGATTTTACATTTTAAGACGATTGTTGTTTCTTATAATTAATCAAAAAGTTCTTAGTTCTGTCTTTCAAGTAATATATAAATATATCGTATATAATAATCGAATTAAAATTATGTTCTTTACTGGCTTTGTAAAGTGATGAAAAAAATGATGACTTAATAGTGCTCAAGAAATAAGATAACAAAATAAACGACAAAACTTGCAATAATCTTCTTTGTGTATCGTTGCTGTTACAAGATACTAAATTTTTTTAAATAAGCCTTTCATATATTATATCTATTAGACCTGTAAAGATAACCAAGTGTGTCTATTACACCGTAAACAATTTGTATTTAAAAGTTTCATTGAAGCATGTGCTTTGGTTATCCAATACATTTATACAAAGGACGAAGGCCGAGGGTCGACTCTTAACTCGCGTGCCGACCACCCTCATTAGCATAGGAAGTTTGCGGTTACCTTCGACGACCAGACAGACGCCTTCGCCTTCATGACGTATTTTGTATTAGCTATTTTTAAATATACGATATCGTGTGTCCTTGGATTAACCCAAGAAATATATATGGTCAGGTTGCCTTGTTCCAGTTAATTTCTAAGTTTAGGTTACTATTTTGCCCAAATAGTGTGGAAATTTAATGAGGACGTTAATGACATTTTTAGTCGACTTGAAAAATGGAGGTTTTCAATTCGACTGTATGTTTATCATGTATGTTACGTGATATCTTCGTCGATTGAGAATGATGTTAATGTTTTTTTTTAAATATGTTATACTTTATATACTATAATGTTATACCCTTAGGTGCTATAAAATTTGGAGAAAAAATTCCACCCCTAAGGGTATTCGGTTCTCTACATTTATTATACGAAACACAACAGCGTTAAGTTGCTATCTTACGCTGGTATTCTGTGAGAGCAGTGCTTTCTAAGTCGAGCCGACATATCTGTGATGCAGACATAAAATAGCTAGAGCGTGGCTCTCCATGGCACGTAGTAACAATGACAGGGGCCTAAACTCAGCAGTGAGTTATTTATTTATTTCGTTACTGTTGCCATATATATATATATATGTTGTCTTCCGAACAAGGTTTTACAAATAAGGCACCCATAAAAGCCCTAACTACAAAACTAAGACACGTCTATAAATTACAGAAAGGTTTTATGTTCGACACAAAGTCAATCAGTTCCGGTTGACAATAAAGTGATGTTTAATGTAGCCAAGTGTCGTGTCTATCGCTTTTTGTGTACATGCGTAAAGAAAGCTACAATTATATTTTAACGGCTTCCATTATTTTTAATATATTTAGGTTTCAAGTCTTTAGGTTTGACAGGAAATTATGGAAGATGTTTTGTGTGATTTCTAAAGTTACCAATCAAACTTAGTAGACTCATTTGAAACTGTAGAGACCCGTGTTCAGTCGTCGAGTAGTCATATAACTCCTGTGATATTAATTCCATTCAAATTTTTTTTCGAGTTTTATTTTAAATATTGCTTATGGATTTATAATATAAGAATGAAAAACAATCTCACATTCCACCTACATCCAACTGCCAAGATAGAAAGTTTTTAACGTAGTAAAGCCACGCTGGAGGTATATTATGTTTGTAGCATGAATGGGTCGGCTTAGCCGAGAAAGGACTACGCTCTTATAGAATACCAGCTTAATGCTCTTGTGTTTCACATGATGAATCTAGAGAACCGGAGAACCTTTTTACTGGTAACACGGCGTTCTATCTAAGTCCTCGAAGTGACAACGTATCTATATTTTGATACTTCATCGGGGATATATGTAAGTGTCTATGGGGCACAGCCAGGCGCGGTCGCAGTCTGAAATTTTGGAGGGGGTCACTAATAATAAAATATGTCGAGTAAATTAGACTTTATTGAACAATACACAATTTTTTTGCACACATTATAAAACAAATGGAAGTCTTCTATTTTTATTGGCAAATCGGGTGATAATATTTGAGACGTCTGGGGCTATCTCTGGATGAATATTTAGAAGAGCTAAACCTGTCAGTCTCTCTTCTAACATGTTTGCTCTCAACCAAGTTTTTACACGCCTTAGCGTAGAAAATGATCTCTCTGATGTCACACTGCTTATAGGAATGAAACTGCTCGCATCCGTAGGAATTACTTGAATCCTGATTCCCTACACCTATCCCCTGGGTAGGGCTAAACAAGCAGCACTACATACTGGTGGTAGGTTGGTCCTCTACCAGAGAGAGGCCCGGCCGAGGGTTAGTTACCACCCACCTGGCAAAGACATACCTCCAAATGATGCAAGTCGTGTTCCGGTATGATGTTAAGGAAACCCATTTTAGGAGAATGGGTCTGGACAGTAGCGTTGCGCATAAGAACCGGTTGCGACGCGGCCGTTTCTTAGTGTCAGGTGCCTGGTTATGGAGGTTAGCGGGATCCGAAGCGCGGTTGCACCGCTGGCCGACCGTAGATAGTTCGGGGCCCAATTAGTGAGCCAGCCACTCAGGAAAGGCTGCCTCGCCATCTTATGAAAAATCCTGGGATGGCTCCACCATGCCGGTTGGCGACCGGAGGAGAGGGCCTGGTGGCGATTTCCAGGGGAGTTCGGGCGTCCCCGCGATCTCGATGCTAGGTACCATCGATGCTGTAACACTGTTTGCGTCCCTAGGTTATATGTGTGACGCCTCGTCCAACTGCCATTCTCTCAACCTACTCACTCCACCATTTATGAAAAAAAGGAAAAAGAAGAGTAAGTTTGTACAGCGGTTGCACTCCCTCTCCATCAAAGTGCACCTCACAAATATCCGAGGCCTGCACTGTAATCTCAATGCAGTGCAGGCCTTGAGACTGACAAGCCGCATTTACTCTTCTTGACTGAGACGCAGATCAGATGTCCTCTAGATACGGCGTACCTTGGTTACCCTGGGTACACATTGGAGCTTAATTTCCATCAGCGCGCCGGAGTCTGTGTTTACTTCCGCAACGACATCTGCTGTAAGCGTCTCCGTCACCTTGAAGACCCCACTTTCTCTACGATTTGGGTATTGATAGACACAGGAATGGATACAATTATTTATTCTTGTGTCTACCGATCGCACAGCGGTGACCAGGCGACAACTAGGCTATTTGAGCACCTCAGTAAAGCCTCTGATGTGGCTCTAAATCAGTACCCTAACTTAAGGACTTTAATGCCTGTCATCAAGACTGGCTGTTCCCATACCAGAGGAGAGCTGGGAGAGAGGCGTGGAATTTTGCCTTGTCGCTGGGGCTCTCCCAGCTGGTACAACAAGCGACTAGGGTACCTGATGTGGATGGGCACACAGCCAACTGCCTGGACCTTCTGCTGACGACCGATTCAAACAGGTACGATGTTCAGGTTACCTCATCCTTGGGAACTTCTGACCACTGTCTGGTGAAATCTGTGTCGTTATATTCCCCACCTAACTACGATATCCACGGTGTACGGCGAGTGTGGCGATACAAGTCAGCAGATTGGGATGAGGTGCGGCATTTTTTTGCATCTTATCCTTGGCGGCAGGTCTGCTTCTCGTCTGAAGACCCGTCGAGCTGCGCGGATGCCATAACCGATGTGATACGTCAAGCTATGGAGTATTTCATCCACTTTGCTGACGTGCCCATTGGTGGTAAAGCTCGCCCATGGTTCAACGCCGAGTGCGCTCGTGCTGAAAAGTACAAGCATATAGCGTACTTATCCTGGGTCGATGCTCGAGACCGCAAAGCTCCGGATGTTAGCCGTAAGAAGAGAGCATTCAACCAAGCCGCCAAGTCCTGCAAAAAGGCATTACGGCTAGCCAGTTTCGACCCCATTAAACGCATCGGTACAAAGCTCTCTGTCAAACCATCTGGCAGTAGAGTTTTTTGGTCTCTCGCCAAAGTGGTCGAGACAAACTTCTGTCGGTCTACACTGCCTCCGCTGGTAAAACCAGATGGCTCACTGGCGCATGCGCCTAAGGAGAAAGCGGACTTATTTGCTTCTCTTTTTGGTTGCAATTCACGTCTGGACAGTAGCAACAGCATACCATCTCAATTACCTCACTGCGGTACCTCTATGTCAGAGGTCCGTATCACCAACAAGGAGGTTCTTAAAACCTTGCGAAGCCTAGACGTGAACAAAGCTAGTGGACCTGATGGTATACCAGCTGTAGTTCTAAAGGTCTGTGCACCTGAGTTGTCTCCTGTGTTGACACGCTTGTTCCGCCTCTCATTCAGGACTGGAATAGTGCCCAAATCTTGGAAGCTGGCCAATGTGCAGCCTGTGCTTAAAAAAGGAAGCCGTACCGACCCTGCCAACTATCGGCCAATATCAATTACCTCCATACTCTGCAAGATTATGGAGCGTATATTGAACGCCCACCTCATGGCATAACTAGAGCAGAATTATCTCCTTAGTGACCGCCAGTACGGGTTTTGCCGAAATCAATTAACTGGGGACCTTCTAGCGTATGCCACTAACATATGGGGCGAAGCCCTCGAGAACAGTAGTGAAGCACTTGCTGTTTCCCTCGATGTTTCGAAGGCCTTTGACAGGGTTTGGCACGCTTGTCTATTGGGCAAGTTTTCAGCGTACGGCTTATCCCCTGGCCTGATTGACTGGATGAAGGACTTTCTGAGTAAACGGTCCATCCGGGTCGTCGTCGATGGCTGCTCAGCCGATCCTGTGGCGACTAACGCCGGAATTCCTCAAGGGACCGTTCTCTCCGCAACACTCTTCCTGCTGCATATAAATGATCTGCTCATTTCCCGGTTTCTATGGGTATGCAGACGACAGCGCAGTTGTAGAGAGATATCAACCAAGTGCCCGGGCCAGTCGGGATCAAATCCAGTCCGAACGAGAGGCTATGGTTGAGCGTGTGAATCTCATACTACAGGCAGTCTCCGAATGGGGCGATGCCAATCTCGTGAGATTTAACGCCTCCAAAACACAAGAGTGTCTTTTCACTAAAATGAGCCCGCTCACCCTGGCTCCTACTTTCCGAAATGTATTCTTGGAGTACACTGACCGGCTTCAGTTGTTAGGGGTTGAATTTTCTCCGAACCTCAACTATGGGCGGTTCATTGAGTCCAGAGCCAAAGCAGTCGCAAGGAAACTTTGTGTTCTTGCAAGGGTGCGGCGGTACTTCACGCCGGGGCAGCTTCTTACCTCATATAAAGCGCAAGTCCGCTCGTGCATGGAGTACTACTGTCACATATGGGCTGGTGCTGCAAAATGTCACCTGGCAGCGTTGAACTCAGTAGAGAGACGTGCTAAGAGGCTCATTGGTGACCTTGATTTGGTTGAAACCAATCTTGTCAGCCTCGAGCACAGGCGCAGAGTTGCCAGTCTCTCGGCATACGATGCATTTCGGTGAGTGTGCGCAGGAATTACACACTAATTCCTCCCTCTCCTTTCCACCATCGGATAACCAGGCAGTCGGCGGGTCTTCACCCCTTTGTTGTCAATATTCCACGCATTAGAACCAAACGGTTTGCTTCGTCTTTTGTAATGCGTGCAGTGTCTATCTTTCCATCCGAATACAATCTGGGCATCAAATCTAAGACAGTGCGATTTACTATCTAAGGCTGCATCACCTCTTACCACCAGGTGGGATTGTGGTCAAGCACAAAAAAGGAAGAGTTGCCAGAATTTTCATCAGTCTTTATATTTGGGTAGAGATCATCGTAGCAAACTTCGATTGTAGAAACCACACACTTAGGAAATTTTGCATCAGTATTTTCTTTGAGGTACCGTTTCCACTTTGAAATCCATAGCCGATCCTCTGTAACGAGAGTGGCAGCAGCAACACTCAAGAAATGTGAATAACATTCTGATACTTTCTTCACATTTAGAAGTCTTCTTCTGTATATTCAGATTTTGGCATAAAAATGCCTAATCCGAACAGGTTCATCGTATCCACAGAAAGTCATTATGCTGTCTATCAGTGGAATATAAACAGTCCTCCGAAAATGACATCGTAGTTCATAAAAGCACTGTTAGATGTCAGCAAAACATAAAATGCATCGCGGCTAGGGGCAGAAAATAGCTTTTTTTATTTTGTAAATTTTTAGATTTTTCAATTTGACATGTACGATTTTGGGGGGGTCATGTCCCTGTGACCCTCCCCTTCGGACCGCGCCTGGGCACAGCATCCACTTACCATCAGATAAAAATGGCCACATATACGCGGTTACTCTTGAGGACTAAGGTAAAATGCCTTACATGCTGTAACTATATTGTCACTCTCTCTCTCTCTCTCTCTCCTCTCTCTCTCTCTCTCTTCCGGATACACATCAAAATCTACTGGTCAGATCTTGATCAATTTGTGTAGGACCACATGAGAAGCACCAGCTTTCAAATTAAAAAAAGAATCATCAATATCAGTTCACCTAGAAAAAAGTGTTGAGATAACACACATAAAAAATTGTCGAATTGAGTACCTCCTCCTTTTTTGAAGTCGGTTAAAAAGAGTTCTACCTCATAGTAAAAGTTTATTTAGGTAGGTAGAGTTGCAGAAAAGATTATAGCAAAAGCTAATGCGCAACAAATATTTTTGGTTATAATGCCTAAATAATATACGAATGATACTTTTAAAGGCATCCCTTGATTTTTCTTGGTAAATATTTCATAATATTGTGGTAAAATTAAATCATTATTTTTTACGAAATTCGCACGCATATTGTCCTATTTGTCCAAGGACTAAGTTGAACGTCAGAAAAATATATTCCGATGCTTTGTGGCTTTTAGTAACCTTAATGTGATTGTTGGGCTTAAGGTGCAATTTCTTTAAAAAAAAGATTAATAAAATAAATATTTATCTCAATCCAATTAAAATAAAGCTATACACATGCAAATAGATATATTATTTATAAAGAAATTATCTATCAAAATGCTAAATATAAAGCAATATAATTAATATTTAATTGTAGAGCTGTAGCTTATTACAGTCGAGAGTAAGAGTTATATTATGTATATACATAGATGTAACAAGCACTTACTTATTATTTAGTGTTTTATGGCCTGGTAAAGATTGACTCGAGATACCCTGTTTCCTTAATTAAATTTTAATACCGTAATACAAACCCAGCGTGTATTATTGAAATATTAAAGACTATATTTTAGTATTTAAGTTCTCGGTAAGTAGTATGTATCCTACTTAAAAATCATTTTAGAAATAAGAGAAAACCTGAAGAGCAGCGGTATGTTTTTAAAGTCTGTGAAAACAGTATGCGAAACAACGACGCAGTTCAGGGTCTTGAATCGTTCTTTGATATAAATAATACATATATTATTAATTAAATACCAAATAATTTGTATTTTTATACCTTGTTTAGGATTATAAATTGTTAGTCTTAAATACACCGCACATCTGCCAGCTACGATGGCTAAATTTTTGGTTGAAATTTGTATTCTATTTGAGCTAAGTTAAAATCGAGTTTCGATTTCTCATGGAGCAACACTTTCTATATATAGGAGTTTCAGTTTAGTTTAAACGGCTGTAATTCGTTTTGTCACTCATACTGAGTTATGCAGCCGCGTCTGTAAGGGCACGACGTAATGAACACACCTCGAGTCGGTTGACGTACCAATGAAGATCTTAAAGCTTGAAAGTCAGTTTACCTGCCTTATAGAACACTGGTCTACTGTTCGAAGCAGTATATCTATACATAAATAAATTGATAAGATTTATTATGTTTCAGCTTTCTTGCTAGAAAGTTGCATTAGATTGTTTTGTATTTATTAAATTGCATTTAGCACTAATGTTATATTTTTATTAAATTTCATCTCATTAAAAAGAAAAAAATCGTTCGTTTGTATTGTTTCAAATGGAGCAAATGTCCTTATGTTGTCTGTATCTGTGCTAGAAAACGTATCGTAGTAAGGTAATGGATATTAACATTGAAAATTTAGATTAATTACGCCTAAAAATAAACCTACATTGACTTTCACGTCTACGATTATTACCTTTTGTTAGTTATACGTAAAATATCCAATCACAAATCGAATAATTAATTGCCCGGCAATTGTATAAAGTGACTTGTTAATGAAATGGAAAGTAAAAGCCTGTAAGTGTATTTTTTTTTATATACTGCAATGAAAGTTAGGTCACCAAAGTTATAATGAATATTTAAAATTATGTAAATTTTTTAATTTTAATTATATGCCAGAGCTGAAATGTACTAGCGGTACGTTTGTGTTAATAAGACTTCACTTTGCTTCATGCGTAAACTGTCTGTAAATATATCTGTGTCTGTTGATTTCTCTTTAGTTACTCCACATTAAGTTTGATGTGTCAATTAACAGTAAAAGTAAAACACTACGTACAAGCAATAATGTTGACGTATTTATTAGTTATCTTTGTCGTTTTATAAATATTGCCACAACAAATAACTTTATTGATATGTTCTCGAAAGTCATTACGAATCGTCTCACAAGCCGGTTTCCGATAAAGCTTTAGCACTATAGACCACATAAATACCCTTCGGCAAAATGTAGTACAGAAAACCGAAGACTATGAGAAAGCCTTTGATTCTGTCGAAATTTGGGCGGCGCTGCAATTCCTGCAGGTCCTTCAGCGGTGCCAAGTTGACTGTCGGTATATCGAAGTGCTGAAGTGTTTGTACAGTAAGGTTACAGTGGCTATCCGAGTACAGAACTAGAGTACGAAACTTATCCTACTGCATAGAGGTGTAAGACAGGGTGACGTTGTGTATCTCCGAAACTCTTCACCGCTTCTTTAAAATTTTCAAACTACTAGACTGAAAGGATGCGGTATTAACATCGATGGCGAGAAAATCACTCATCTTCGATTTGCTGATGATATATTCCTTATGACAGAATCGCTGGAAGACCTGGAAGACGTGGTCCTTCACTGCTGGCCGTACGAGGAAGCTCAAGGTCGCTCAGCGAGCTGTAGAGTGGGCTATGCTCGGGGTTTCTCTGCATGATAAACTTAGAAATGAGGATATCCGCAGTAGAACGAGAGTAAACGGCATAACCCAATGGATTAGTAAGCTGAAGTGGCAATGGATAAGCAATGTAGCTCGAAGAACCGACAATCAATGGGGAAGAAAGGTTCTCAGCCTCGTACCGGTAGGCAAAGTGTTGGACGGCCCCCCACTAGATAGAGTGACTACCTGGTAAGTCGTGATGGAAATTGACGAATGCAGGTGGCTCAGGACCGTACTGTGTAGTATTATTTGGGGGAGGCCTATGTTCAGCAGTGGACTTGTGAAGGGCTGCGTTTATGACCAACACAGGTTCTTGTATAATTATGTTGTAAGTGGTAGCCGCGTAGATAGATATCGATTGCGTCGGTACGCCTCACGCGGGGCGTGAGTGCAAACGCTCGAAACTCGGGCCTACGGGCTCTGACCTTAGGGTAAGGTCTGAGTGGAGTGGTTTCGGCAATAGGCGTGCACGACAAACACATGCTCTTCTATTGCAATGTCCTAACTGGCCACCGTGTTTTGGTAGCTTAAGAGTCTACTACCCTATATCATGCGGTCGGTGTCGTAAGAGGTGACAGAGGGAAATGAAAAGGGAAAAGAAACTGTGGTTGCCAAGCCGCCTGCCAAGCTACCTGCCAGGATTTATTAATCGCTTTTAAGTATGTGAACTTTAATAAATATCAATAAACACCATTTTAAGCAGCTGTTTTAAATGAGAAACGGCCAGAATTCATTTCTCTGAATTGATTATGTAATGATTTTTACTTGCTAAAAAAACACACAGTCGAATTGTGAACTTTTTTTGCTTTTTCGAAGTCTGCTATAAAGGCCGTCATTCAAAGCGTTTTTGAAAGCACTCGATAGCGACGTGCATCTCGCAAATTAAGTCGCAAATCGATGCATTAGCAAAAAGTCAAATTGACTTATACGAGATTAGGTACACTCGCCGCACGAGTTTCTTGTTGCGTATTATTATCTCGTAATAAGGGCGGATTACACTGGTGTACAGTTGTATGATAGAGCATCACTAAGTTTTTAGCGAGCCAAAGGCATTACGAGGTTATTTATTCATATGAGTTAACGACCGCGTAACCCGACGGTCAGCGAACTGCCTATAAGTCGTAGTTTTTGATTCAGTTTCCAACGCGACATACCTATATTTATGTTGTTTGTATGATTTCACAAATTGTCAGCTTCATCAGCACACGGTGCATACTGTTAAATCAAAGCGAGACTGGTAATCAAAAAATGGCGGCATATCTTTTCTAAATGCCAAACCCAAATCCTACTTAGGTGTTAGTGTAGTATAACATATGCAAGGGTATTATTGCTGAGCTCACCAATTCGTCTGCCCAGTGTGGTGAGAGTGGTGATGGGAGAAATATTATTTTAACCCATGGTTCGTGTCCTTGAAGCCCCCTTTCTAAAAGGCCGGCAACGCATCTGTAATTCTTCTAGTGTTGCAAATATTCATGGGCGACAGTCATGACTAACCATCAAGTGAGCCGTATGCTCGATTACCTCTTCTTCAATAAAAGAGCCATGTAGATCAGTGTTAATAAAAACTAGCTTATTTCGTTTATTCCTTATCGTCATAGTTACCTGCGAGTCCACAGCGGCCATAAATTATTCATTTAGTACTAAATTGTTCTATGATGATTCTAAGTTTGACTGACATGGCTGCGGTGATTGATTTATTTTAGAATGAGGGCTAATACGCTCATCAGATGTCGCTAGTTGGGACTACGGTGAACTTATTTGTTAAGCAGATGGTCACACAGTCTTATCATCGTTGAAAATTTGTCAGTGCTGTATTCTTTAATTTTTTAAACTTTTTTAACTTCTTTTTAAATCTTCAACGATTAGGACTATCCGTAGTTTAGTTTATCCATTTCTTATTTAAATAATATAAAATATAACTAATATTTCAGAAAGGTACATTAATCTGTACATTATCGAACAAATTAACTACCCCCACTATAAAATATGTCAAATATTTCACTTCTTTCCAAAGTGGCGCCGCCCTGGTGGCAGAAAATTCGTGGATTAGACATGCATTTGATTACCGCGTTGATCAGATAAGATAAGCGCAATAAGAGAAGCGTGGGATATAATTAATTCAATACTTGCAAGCGTAACCTTATTTTTATCTTTTTAAATATTGTTTTAAGTATTTCAACGACGTGATGTGAAGTCCTCCAATTTGCATAGTTGTAGCGCGATGAATGTTCTCTTTTATATTCTAACCACGTTGTGTAGGCGGGTTGCTTTCCTCACACTGGTAATGCTGTTTCCCATAATGCATCCCTTTTTTTGATGGAGTGGCATTGGAATCCTTCAACGGATTACACGTTACGTCGTTGCCAAAGCCTCGTCGGTTAGTCAGCAGAGTACACATTATTGGTACTGTGCATGTGCATTTGATATTTGAAATATTAGAGAGAGTTTTCATAATCTACTCGAAAGTTAACTTCCTTAATTTTGTCTTAACAATAACAATCATTATCGTTGTTGTTACAGCCTATCAAAAGCCCACAACAGAACTTGGACCTCCCCCAAAGATTGCCTCATATAATTTTCCATATTTGCCACTCTTGTCAGGCAGGTTGGCAACCACAGTTTTTATTTTTAGATGTTATTAGGAAGACGCTGTTGCCCATCTCCTGGTTTGTCACTCGCTGTTGCCTCTTACGACACCCGCGGGACGATATATGGTAGTGGTTATTTTTATAACACCAATGCACAGTAAAAATAACAATTATTAAAATAATTAAACAATACAGATTTATCAGCTTTATTTGACAAATATAAGAACTTTTTTACAACTTTCAATCACTTATTAGATTCATAGCTGCAATCCTTACCCCTGTGCACAGGGGTGCATGTCGTTTGTAATTAAAAGATGTTTGTGTACTGAAAGCTTTCGCATTCCCCTAATGCTACTATATATATACTTAGAGCTGTGTTTTGCCGGCCCCTTTTGTTTAGTAGTTGTATCAAAAAGGATTTTAAACGGAATGTCTTTTATTTTACACATACGAGTAGTGTTGTGCCTCATACAAACGAAATAATCGTGTTTGTGTAAGTTTAATTAGTGCCATCTGTAGTAGTTAATAAAACAAATTGAGATTGATCAACTTATTTGTCCCTTCATTGTGGTAATAGGATAAATAGAATCTCGATATCGAGACCAGAATAGCAAGTCGATTCAATTGTCTTAAATCACTATGGATTGGCTGTTAGTAATTGAAAAATCGATTATTCGGTTTCTCGTTAAGATATCGATCCTTTTTATTCAATTTCGGTTGATCATTCCATACGAATTTCAATTAAAATATGAACAATTTTGAGAAGACATTTGAATTTCTCTTTTAAAACCATAATTGAAGCAAATTTTACGTGGTACCACGCTGCAGCTATATTATGGTTGTTGCACGAATGGGTCGGCTGCCCGGGGTAGGACCACACTCTCACAGAATACGAGCGTAAAATAGCAGCTTAATCTTGCTGTGTTTCGTATGGTGAGTGTTGAGAACCGGATACCCTTTTTACTGGAAACGAGGCATTCCATTTTAGTCCTCAGGGTAACAACGCATCTGCATTTTGATTCTCAATTGGGGATAAATGAAAATGTCTATGGGCCACAGCATCCACTTACCATCAGTTGGACTTTGTGATCGTTTGTCACCCTTATTCTATAAAAAGTAGTATATAAAAAATATTAAGTTCGCGGTGATGGATGAAAGTAAAAATTAAGACATTATCATTGAAGAAGAATTTTAATTTAATGACATAAAAGTAATACAAAAAATCAAATTATTTTTGCATTATGTTTTCTTATTAACCAATATAACTTCAACTTAAAACATTTTAATTATATTTAACCCCTTTTAGTTATTAATCATTAAAGGTATTTATAAAATATTATGAAAATATTTGAGGCGTTTATTTTCGTATAATTATAATATCTGAATTTTGTAGTGCCTTCTGGTTCTGGCGTAAAAGAATCCACCACCTCATTTCATCCCGTGGATGTCATAAGAGGCAACTTTATAGAATACCAGAAAAATCTCGAGCCCTTCGATGCATTGTGATACCACCGTCGTATAAGCAAGATGTTAAAGTTTGAAGCGACAGTAGCCTAATGGCAGGGTGCTGACCGCGAACTAAAAATTCGGGTTCGAATCCGCCATTCGAGTACTGTCGTGAACCACTCCTAACATGAACGTTTTAAGCTTACCAGGTGTGGTTAAAGCAAATATGAGCAATGTTAATAGCATTGGTAAACTGAAACCTAACATTGGAAAGCAGCGTTTCTGGTACGAGACATTATATAATCGACAAACTTATATATATAAAAGTGTCTAGTGTGTCCCATGTCTAGTAGTGGACTGTCACGGACTAGTAAAGAGAGGAACAATTTTGAATATAATATCCAATATATTAAAGGATTTTGCATTGAGATTTTGTATGTCCGCAATACAAATTAAATTTAAGGTTTATATTAATAGAGTGATTTCTAGAACTATCCGTGTACTAAAGTTATGTAAGCCTTGTTAAAAAGCAACCATGTGGTATTCATGTCAGCATGCCATCATTAATTTGATTAAACCCGTCCTCCAAAACGTCGCAGTGTATCATTCGGGCGTTTCAGTTACTGGGGTTACCATGCCAAGTAAATACTAATTGTAAATTAGGTAACTAATATCCGCAGTGCTGGGACACGCTACTGTCGACCTTGCTTTTGATAAATGACGCTGTATATAAAACTTAACAGTCCTAATGCTTTCGACTTATTTTACTTTGTCATGTCATAAATTTAATATGTCTCGATATTAATCAAATATTAATTACTACTCTCGGTATTCTATAGGATGCATTTCAGAGAGTGTGCTCAGGAATTACATGCTTTAATTCCTCCTCCTTTCCACCATCGGACAAACAGGCGGTTGGCGGGTCTTCCCTTTCGTTTACCCCTTTGTTGTCGATATTCCATGCATTAAAACCAAATGGTTTGCTTTATCTTTTGTAATGCGTACAGCAAAGGAGTAGAATAGTTTGCCGGCGTCTGTCTTTACAATCTGGGCGTTATTAAGGCAAGAGTGAATAGGCTTTTATTGCGTTAAGGCAGTGGGTCCTATGCGGCATCCCACTAGGTGGGATTGTGCTCAAGCACTGGCTAATATTATAACTTAAAAAAATATGAATAAAATGATTATATTCTCCTTGTTCATTTTAAAAACTTCCTTTTTTAATTATTTACTTGCGAGTCATATTTTTTATAATGCATTAAATATTTGTGCATATAACAAGGAAATTCAAGGTGTTCACTGAATTTCACCAACTCGTATTCGATAGCGAAATTTTATCAGATTTCTTGTTTATACGTGGTAGAGCCATGCTGCTGCTATATTAGTAGCATAGTTGTAGCACGAATGGGTCGGTTTGACCGGGGAAGGACCACGCTCTCACAGAATATCAGCGTAAAATAGCAGCTTAATGCTGCTGTGATTCATTTGGTGAGTGTAGAGAACCG
This sequence comes from Parnassius orleans, assembly GCA_029286625.1. Lineage (NCBI taxonomy): Eukaryota > Metazoa > Arthropoda > Insecta > Lepidoptera > Papilionidae > Parnassius > Parnassius orleans. The sequence continues at coordinate 1,045,204 of JAGSMP010000009.1, forward strand.
GAGACCCTTTTTACTGGAAAAGAGGCATTCCATCTTAGTCCTCACGGGTGACAACGCATCTGCATTTTGATTCTTTATTGAGGATAGATGTAGATGTCTATGGGTCACAACAACCACTTACCATCAGGTGGACTGTGTGCTCGTTTGTCACCCTACCCTATAAAAAAAATCTTAATACTTTAGATGAGCAATTCTGAAATATAAGTTTATCTAGATAGGTGTCAACCTAAGATATTTTTTTCTATTGCCGTTTTTTTTAAATTGGTCGTCCAGGTACTTATAATTAACTATTAACCCGACTGCGGTTATTTAAATAATACCGACATGTGTTTTGGTAAGTCTTTCACTAGGCTATATATATTTCAGTATCACGTACGTTTTCATGTCTTGTCTGTTAGGAATAAAAGTGACAAAAGTACTAGCTAAAGCAATGCTTGACGCTGATATGATGGAAAAATAGTATTGCAAAATATGCAAGTGTTTAGTTTCATAGAGGATTGCATTTTTGTGTAATATGAGACAGAATACTTATCCGCGTAATATAAAACACAACAGTCTAATAATGTCTTCTCTAATGTAATAAAATATTTTTCAAGCTTTTGGACAAGTAGATTTTTCGCGATATTGTTTTCATCATAATAAATCAACACTTAAAATAAGAGTTTTAAGTTTCGTCGGTCAAGGTTCAAGGATCAAACTTTGATTTTCGGGGTTACTGTGAAATTTATCAGACTAATTTTTAATACACTGTTAAAAGTAGCCCTACTGCCCAATTGGTTGTTCAGTGGAAATTACAAAATACGAAAACAATCGTGTTTTTATCTGAGCTGCACTTCTATATAGATAAGTAATACAATTGACACATTATTTTTTATATAAGTCCCACATAAACATGAGATCTAATGGCACAGATCAACACGCGACATTCTGAAAACATTAATACTTAACTTATTTATATAAAACTCTAATTCTTCAATATCAAGCTATTTTACCGCGTTTCATCAGATACATGGGCATCATCAGCCCAACCGGTAATATTAAGTTGTTTCATTGGTTTAAACAAAACCCATTTTTAGTACTTTGCAGGTTTTGTGTGTTACATTTTTCCGTACCTGCCGTAATGCTTGCTCGATCAATTAATTTGAGACCTTTTTAACTTAAGCTAATAAGAGCGTTCTTGTTTCTAGAGCGGCTTTCTTGTTGGTAGAATAAGTTCTACCAAAAAGAAAGCCAAAAGAAATGGAAAGCCTCTGAAGTAAAATCTATTAAATATTAAAAGAATATTTTAAATCGGTTCCGCCATTTCCGAAAAATTGGTGAACATACATAAAAAACACGTCATATATAGAACCTACTTCTTTTTTAAATCGTTTTGTAACGATTTTAAGTATTTTGACTAATGAAATTCTCCTTTTTTTTCTTTACAACGTAGAGGCACATGAGTAAAGAAACCGTAGAGGTTGCCATATATGTCACTTGTAAATATTGTATCCATCTCTGTTAGGACAACATTTTGCTTCCTTTTATTATTATTTAATAACCTAAAATTGATAATAAGTTGGAGTGAAAATTAATTGTACCGATATAGAAACTTTCGTTAGACGAGAAAACATGGTATTCGTTTATTTCTGTCCAATCAACTGGTATAAATACGCAACATGTTTCCTACTAGCAGATCATTAATTATATTTTACTTTGTTTTAAAGGAAAACATTCGTTATCTATTTAACTGTGGTGTTAATTATAATGCATATGAAACGCGGTAAAGTTTGTAGTTAATTTTAAAATAATATAAGGAAGGAATATCCCATGAGCAAAAAAGGACACTGATTTAATACGGTAAATTATTAAAGGAAGTCGTCCATACATGTGACTGAGAATGTTCCATTCTGTGAAAATATTAGCATGTTTTGTTTCTATTTTGTCGATCATTTAAATTTTTTTGGGACCGTGTCAAACAATTAAATGTTTTGTCTCCATGAGTATATGAGTATAAGATACAAATTGTTGTTTAAAACATTGTGAATATTCTTGCGTCTATGACAATACTTTATAGTATACGCAAGATTAGGCATAGGTAGGTCAAACTTACGTTGTGTTATCCCAACGCGCTTCTGCATTGGCTCGTGGGGAGTGGAGTGTGAAAATTTATAGTATTAGCTTATTAGCTTGAAGCTACAGCTTAGGCATAGTCACCGATGGAATAGGTAGTTGTTTCATAGTTACACGTGATAGAGCCATGCTGCTGCTATATTATGGTTGTAGCATGAATTGGTCGGCTCTACCCAGGAAGGACCACGCTCTCACGGAATACCTGCGTAAAATAACAGCTCAATGTTGCTGTGTTTCGTATAGTGAGTCTAGAGAACCGGAGACCCTTCTCAGGGGTGACTACGCACCTTCATTTTGATTCTTAATCTAGGATAGACGTAGATGTCTATGGGTCACAGCATCCACTTACCATCAGGTGGACTGTGTGCTCGTTTGTCATCCTTATTCTATAAAAAAGTACTTATTCTGTAAAAATAATTTTGTGCTTAAAAATCTGTAACAATACTTATTACTAAAGTTTGTTCGGAAAGAGAACCCTCTGGTTAGCAGCCATTGAAGTTTCCACGTATACGTTACGTCCACTGTTGAAACAAGGCTTCTTCCATAGATTGCCTCATAAGGGGGATTTTGCCATAGCTGCCACGCTAGGCAGGCGGGTTGGCAACCGCAGTTTTTTATTACTTTGAATTGGTGTCAGGAAGATGCTGCTGCCCATCACCTGTTCTAATTTCCCTCTGTCGCCTATATTTTATTAAGTGTTTATAAATCATAATATTTTGTTACCATACAATGAATTATACAAACCTATGTATATATGCTTTAACTGTTTTGCTTCCGTGTCATAGGTTAAAATATATTTTAAACTAAAGTTTAGTTTACTTACCGCTATAATGATTTTTCCCCGAACAGGCTTTATCAGTTAAGTATAAGCGTTTACGATAATTTCAATGTCATAAAAATATTTCCCTTGAAAAGGGTTTTACCTTGAAACCCAAGGACGAATAAACATAAGAAATAAGTCATACAAAATGCATGTAGTGGCTGATTTAAACATAATATATTCCTCGATACGAAAATCACCCTTAAATACAAAACACCTTTACAGCACTTTAGGAGTCCACTGCTGAACATAAGTCTCCTCCAAGGAATGCCGTAAAATTTATCCTGACCGACCCTGAGCTTCCATCAACTTCTTGCATGCATTACCACGTCGCTATTCTATCTAATGGGTGGTTGCTCAACACTCTGCTTACTAGTAGGTGGTTCCTTCCAAGATTCCTTCCAAAGATAATTCGCGAGGCTATTGAAATCAAAAAACGTCCTAATTTCAATAGAGAAGATGGCTGGGTGCTACCATCTGCTTGGGATCCTATAATTAATAAAATTAAATCCCAACCCAAGCATACAACTGCAAGACTTCAAGATACTGTAAGTTCATACTGCATAGATCGGAACAAAAATTAATAATTTTTAATCTGGAGGTAACCGTGGTTAACTATGACATTGGGACGTCAAATATCTCAGTTCCCCCCGTGACCATGGGTGTTGTAAAGTACTCGAAACGTCGGGAATATAAAATAAGTTAATATACGCGATAAAATCCGTAAAACTAGTTTTATTTAAATGTGTAGTGTTCGCGTAAATATAAGAAATCATTAGTAGGTGGTTGCCATTCAAGAACCTTTCTTCTTGAATATTTTGTACAACAACAACAAAAAACTTGTTCTTTTACAATTTACGTTGTCACTTTAGCTTATTGATATACTCTGAAGTATAATAAATTATAATTGTTAGAGAAGATATGTATTACAATGATTTTTATCCCGTCTTTCTACTTGGAAAATTATTTATTAATAAGCATTTCTCTGTTGCTTTCTTTTTTATCTGTGTACAGTGTTATCTTAAACTACCGGACATTAGAGCAAGCGTGATCGCGATGCCGGGCGAAGCGCATCGTGCGTTCCGTTACGCGCTTGCGCCGCGTTTTATTTTTTATCGCCGAGTGATTATCGTCGGCCCGTTACAGCGCAGCACGCGCACAATTTGCGCACTGGCTGGTAAGAATCACTTGGATCTATCTTATATAGTCACGTGCATATCTTAGATTAGGAATCACCGAAGGTATATTTAGTTTGGTAAGTATATTATATCTGTTTCCATCCGGAATGCCAAATAGTTGCAGTCAATTATTTGTAAGCATATTATTTTTGTAAATGCTATGTTGTTGACACTACAGACGCACTGTTAGTGGTCGTGTTACTTTTTTACGTCGTAGAGCCATGCTTCAGCTATATTACTGGTATAGTTGTAGCACGAATGTCGGCTCGACTGGGGAAGAACCACGCTCTCAGAATATCAGCGTAAAATAGCAGCTTAACGCTGCTGTGTTTCGTACGGTGAGTGTAGAGAACCGGAGACCCTTTTTACTGGAAACGAGGCATTCCATCCTAGTCCCCACGGGTGACAACGCATCTGCAATTTGATTCGTCATCGAGGATAGATGTAGATGTCTATGAGCTACAACAACCACTTACTATCAGATGGACTATGTGCTCGTTTGTTACCCTAATCCTATAAAAAAAAACAACTTAATCAATTTAATTTAAATTATTTCTTTTGTCATGACTAATATTTACACTGTAAAAAGTCCACGCGCCACTATAGAATAAGAGTCCACCTGATGGTAAGTGGACGCTAAGGCCCATAGACATCTATTTACATTTATCCTCGATTAAGAATGAAAAGCAGATGCGCTGTCACCCCTGAGGACTAAGATTCGGTACGTATTGTTACGTGACTGAAGTATTCCGCAAATGGTCATAGAGTTAATGTTAATCTTCATCGGTTCTATTTACCGGTCCAGTTCTATGTACTAGTTATTAATCGGTTATATTTGTAATGAAACTCCACAAACAGATAGAGAGCAATGCCAGGAGTGATCTACCCTATATTTTATACGAAAATCTTGGACATTTAAAAAAAAACGAAATATTTATCTTAAATCTAAAGAAAATCTTTAATAGATTAATAAATCCTACCCATGCGAAGCCCGGGCGCGTCGATAGTATTTACATAAAATTTAAGATATGTTATTTATTAATAAATTTAAATACTTATTTTTAATTTAAATTTAAAACCAAACCTCTCATAAACGAAAAACAAAAAATAAACTTTTGCAAAATAGCTCAATTAAGCTGTAATCTAATTTCAAATAAATAGATAAATAATTTTGACTCATATTTCATTATACTTTGATATGACAAAACGATTTAACTTTCACTAACTCTAATGTTATAACCGTTACAGAAGTAGAATTAAGCAGGTCACTTGCGTTTAATATATTCTATAGACGTATATCCACGCTTCCGGTGACCTTGATATAATAACTGTTATAAAACCATCGTTTAGCTGTGGCTATTTTAATCAAATTAGTTCTTTTGAATGTTATGGCTCCTATGTAGTATGACTATTGACTTTAATTATTTTTAATTAACTAGTATCACCATTTTCAATAGCTTTTTAGATCCACAACTAGAACAGATAAGAGTATTATTAGTTATATAGAGTATTATTTTAAGAGAGATATAACAACAGATTGCTTGTTGCCTTTACATGCTGAAATACTTATTACAAAAATGCTTTCCATAGTAGGTAACTGTACAGTAATTTACAAATTTATTTATAACTAGCGACCCGCGATGTCTTTGCCTGGGTAGGATATATTTAATGCACACCGCATTATCCAAGACCATTTTTATCTTTTATTTTATATATAGGTTTTTTTTTTAGAAACGAATTTTCTAGTTTAACGGATTAAATATAGCCTAGATTACTCCTGGCGTTGCTCTTTATCTGTTCATGAAGTTTTATTGCAATCAGTTCAGCCATTTCGAAGATTAGTCCGAACAGACAGACAGATTTAAAAAAAAAATGGTTATTCATGTCTTACTGTCTTGTATATAATCTCCTCATCTCAATATAAGGCAATATATATATACAAGTACCAAACAATTGTAAGTCCATTGTTGAAATAACTCCAGTTACTCTAGCTCTCTGTACAGTTAACATAGCACAATGACGAAGGTCATGGCTGCGAATTATAAAATATTTAAGCCTGTCTGCGTCAATGGTTTCTCAGGTGCTAATGGCGAAAAGATGAGCAAAAGACCGGTGGTCTACTCGCGGACAACGGTACTCGTGCTATAAAACGAGAATCATTATGTCGATTTTTATTTAAGGTCCCATCATCCCGGATAATTGGAAACGTTTTTCATCTAGCGTCGAAGCTCAATTTTGCTTTCGTGATTACATTAACTGCAGTAGCAGCAGCGTCGCTGCCGGGTCTAATCATTTCATATAAAATATATAGATAGCATCCACAGTAAGATGTTAAAGTATGAAATATCTTTGCCACAAATATTGAATACAAAATGGTTACTTGAACAACAAAAATTGGAGGCAGGTATTAAGAAGTATCATATATAAATTTGCCGATTTGCATAGCACATATGAGTATACATTTCAATCTTTTCTTTACGTTGTTTCACGTCTATGCCAAAATTAGGTTAAGATACTATGTTTTTTAAAAATCGGCTGTAGCAGAATACCAGCGGTGACCTCAAATCACCGCATAGCTGAGTTACAGGCCAGTTTGTCTCATTGCCTTTATGTTACCTTAGTATGTTTCTAAGATAAGTTTGTGATAATCTTTTTTGTACACTTTTAACAACCATGTATGAATTGAGGCAAATAAAAATCTTTATTATTATTATTATTTATTATTATTATAAGTAATCACTTAAGATCTAGTATGTATCATAACACAAGGCTTACATATCAAAATTAGCTTCAGGACTCTAGGATTGTATAAGAACAGACTGCGTATTTTCGCAATATTCCTGACTAAACATTATTGTATAAAGAAGCACACGGCTATCATTTGACTAAGCAACTCAAAGATCTGCCGATTCTGTACCTTAACGGAAGGACCACCTCTGCACATCCTAACTGATTGCGGACCCTTAATGCGCAAACGTATTAACTCATCTCGGAACCTACGAACTTAGCTCAGAAGAAGTGAAAATGCTCATAGCTAAAAAAACTCCTTCAATACATTAAAGATATAGGGATTAGCAGTGAACTTTAGCCATAGCGGTTATCTGAATAGATCAAACTTATTGCAGTGATACTGGTCTTGCTAGGACTACATAACTGCTAACATTAAAAAAAATGTTTTGTATGCTCATATATAAAGGACGAAAATAATAACTTTTGATTGATGGCTTCAAAATTAAAACTAATTATGACAATGTGCAATTAAAGATAAAGTTGTATAATTTTAACTTTCAAATAAAACAAATAACAAGAGATGTAGCGGCGTGAAAAAAGTACCGGCAACCATATTGTAGCATGTTAAAAAATTATCACGGAACAAATATGTTGTATCTACACGAACTGAGGCACTATGACTGTCAATTTTCCTGAATTAATCGTACCTCTCCCCCCTCTCCAAGGAATGCCACAAAGCACTTTCCTGAAACACCTGCATCCATATACATCTATATTTACCCTTGTTTAATAATCAAAATGCAGATGCGTTGTCACACCTGAGGACTAAGATGGAATGCCACGTTTCCAGTAAAAAGAGTCTCCGGTTCTCTACACTCACCATAAGAAACACAGCAGCATTAAGTTGCTATTCTACGCTGGTATTCTGTGAGAGCGTGGTCCTACCCCGGTTGAGCCGACCTATTCGTGCTAGAATCCTACCATGTATAATGATGTGATAATTCATCAAAATTTCTTAAAATTTAAATGCTGTTATACATTACAAGCAGTGTATGCTACACTTAAATAATACTGGTTTGAAATAAATGGACTGGAAAGAACACTATCTCGAGGAATTTTTCTTAGGTAAAATTTACTTACTCGAATCGAATAGGACTCGTTTATATATACCGGATGTCGCAACATTTCAAGTTTAATGAAACATTGTTGTACAAATTATTGGGCGCGAATAGGTATGCCACGGGTGTAACTAATGGTTGGATATACCTGTAGCCCATAATAAATTATTAACATCAACTAGAATTTAAAAGAAATAGTTACCGGAATTTCTTGAGTTCCTTAAAGGCGTTAATATTTTTAACTCGGATTTTTGTTGCATTAATGAGAACAAAATAAACAAAACAAAGTTTTTATGATTTTTGAGGTAACGCTGCTTAGATATTCTATTATCTACAGGGTTATTTTGCAATAACCGGCCAAATTTGCAGAGAAGTTTCAGAATAAGTAACATAGGCAAAATGGTGAAGAAAAATCTCAAGCATTCTGTCCTTTTTATCTTTTAAATTCAAAATGCGTGGTAATGCATTGTTTTAACTGATTTTACTGCACACGCACACATTCGTTAGGATTGATAGGTGGGCAAAACGTTGTTGACTATAAGTCACATTCAATTTGGGATAATTTCAAATAAAAGTAGAAGCCTTATTTATATATTTGAACTTAAGTTTAAAGTTTGGCTACTCTTTGAAAAATAACCCTGTATATATCTATTGCTATTAAGGTTTCTATGAGTCCGATGAAGTTGAGTCTGATGAAGCTGTAAGAGCCGCATAGGCTAACAGCATTTACATCACAGAAACTAGACTAAGATTTCTAAGTTAAAGTTCCAGATTTATATTTATTGAAAGTCAGTAAGTTTAGGAAACCTTACCATGAACTGATAGGATCTCTAAGAGAAATATAGCAATAAATGATGAATAACGCAAGAAACAAAGTAACAAAAACGTTTAATAAGCAATTATGAAAATTTACATAAAATATATATGAATAGAGAAATGCTGTACAAACACTAGTAAAGTGTTTTGTAAAGCATTTAGCAATTATCTTCTTCGTTAATTATTTTAGAGGTAATAAAACGTTTTATGGATGTAAAATTCAGGTTTCAATTGCAGTAACATTTAAAATACGTATGCATACTTGATTTAACGTATGCAATGGCATGAATGCAGTAGTGTGTCTACTTTTATGTTGCGGTTTGAAAAGCATGGAGGTCCAGCATAATTACAGGTACTGCGCAAAGCAGCTTTCTTTAGAAGTTGGTTGCAGGTGTTTAGAGAATGCGATAGCAATTTACAATCAGGCGAACTATTAGACAGTTTGTCACCTTCATGTTATAAATAAAACCTACTGTAAACTTTTTCTATACTATTCTTTACTAGCTGATACCCGCGACTTCGTCTGCTTTACTTGATATGTTAACAAAGTAATCGTATGTGCGAAGGAAAAAACATCAAAAAGACAAAATTTCTATGTAAACAATGTTATTCGTTGCTCCGTTTGTAGCTAAAATATATAAATTATCTGGGTTAGTAACGCGAGAGCAAGCGACATACAGTTGACCGTGTGAAAAACCCCGTATAAAAATCGTTGTTTCTTAAAACTTTAATAACTTTATGTTAAATGAAGATATCGCAATACTTTTTAGATAATGGTCAAGTGTCTAAGAAATAAAACTTAGAAAACCTAATTGAAATCTATCCAGTAGTTTTTCCGTAATGCGCGCACAACTGCAAACCTCTATCATTTTATTAATATCGATATAATACTAAACAAACCTAAATTTAGCTACTATAGTCTCCAGTCTACAAAAATTCAAGTTGAGTTTTAATGAGTGATCCTATTAGAATTCAAATACACACGTATATTCAGTTATGTACCAGTAAATTAACTTTTTAAATATCCGATATGGCAACGCGTTCGGACAACAATGTTTTCAATTCACTTTAAATCTCTTTTCAATTTCACGAGCGTAATTTAGATTCTACCTTTGTCGTTTAGATTGAAATGTGGACATTGTGAATAAAATATGGCTGTATGTTTAAATGAGTAGAAATATTATAACAGTACTCGTTTTCTATTTCTATTGTCATTCATTTAGTTTTACACTATCATATTTTTATAATATTGAAATGACCAATGATTTCACAGGTCAACTGATGGTTTGTAAGTTACTGCAGTCCATACACACCTATAACCAAATGTAAATAAAGAAGGCACCAGGTACTTAATACATGCCGATATAAAATTCTCTTGGTAATTGGTAAGAAATTTAATCCGTTGCATGTTTCATTATTACTTTCACCCACGTTAATTTAATCTTATTATATTTTTTTTTCTTGTGAATTAAGGAGTACATACCCACTATAGTGCCGGTTTATGTTAATTAATTAATTTAGTTACTTAACTTTAGATGAACTTAAGTTACTTAGCTTTAGATGAAAAGTTTGGAAAATAATGGTACATATTAAAATTTATGTTTTGAATAAATTATGTGTTATATTATATCAAAGTGTAATATTTTGTCAATAGCAGTGCTTGCACTATTGTGTTCGGGTTCTGAAGGGTGTAGAAAGCCAGTATAACTACAGGCTGTGTGGCTGGCAGTCCATCTTCAATTCTGAGAGGTGACAACGCATACGTAGACTTTTGTTTGAAGTTGGCTGCAGTTGTCCATGAACCACAAAATCCATCTCCCATCAGATGGACTGTGAGTTCGTTTGTCAGTTCAGCTTAACAAATTAATATATATTGTCATAGGTCAAACTCAGCCCGGTCCTAGCTCTTGATCAGGATAGCGCGAGATTATTTTTCGGCGCCTTTTTGACAATGCTTCCACATCACATTAAATGTATTTCAGCTTATGTCAAATAAATAATAATAACCAAATTGGCATTAAGGTGCCGCTTGCCACCTGGCATCTAGATCATCTCTAAATCGATCGCTCCTCTTGCTTTACCCCAGGGCCGGCACTGTACAAACTGTTTAAAATCTTATTAATGATTGGTCTAATTAAATTTTCTAAATGTTTTCCCGGCAAAGTTCGATGAACGCGGCCGTTGTGGAAGGTTGTTAATTCTATTTAAAATTTTATTAGGACTGCGTTTCCTGAATCTTTATAGCGTTACAAATAGATTTACACGTCACGTGTAAACAAAGGGTGATGTTAATGTGTTTTCAAGCACACTGACGCACGTTTTATAATTAGCTTATAATCGTTTATTACTCTCTCACCTCGCTCACCTGGTATCAAAGGTCATACAGCCTAGTCTGATGTGAATTTTGTTCAGACTGGAATATCTTTAATTCCTGTCTTCCTGCAGTGGTATGATTGAAGACAAAATTGTTCAGAATTGCAATCTCTATATTTTACATATTTTTCATTTGTAAACGTAAGAAAAAAATGCCAATAAAAATTTGTTTGGGAGTTCGCCATTGTTCTTTTGAGCGTGATAGTGCCTAAGAATGTGCCTAATGAAAATAAGTTGGTTTAGCCAGAGTTTAACTACTATTCTATCTAATGGTAAGGGTGAAGTAGTCGAAGACGGTAAAAAACATTGGCCTCACTTAAAATAACACTGTCAATATGCGGGTAAACTATGACGTTTTAATCGATGAGTAGGGTAGGTACCATGTGTTTCCCATGAAAAAAACCAGAGTTACCACAGCACTATACTTACTTTCTTTTAATTATATACCCATACCACCTCATCGAAGATTAATGGCTACGTCAACGTATTTACCGAGCAACCAGTGCTTTCTATTGATTTATTACACAATAAAGATATCGAGGTGTTAAATATCAGAGGATCGAATAGCAGTGTGCAGGTCGAAATGCTTTGATTTACTGCGCACGACCGTTGCGGGCACTTGCAATTGGAAAAGTGAGATGTTACTCTACCGTCCCCTGTGGTCTTCCTGTAAACTTGCTACGGAATCAGAGTTAAGTATATAAGCGGAGTTTACAACGCAATCAGGTTTATAAGTATTATATAAAGGCAATGATAAACCATTTTTGTACGTGGTAGAGCCAAGTTGCAGCTATATTTATAGCATAGTTGTAGCACGAATGGGTCGGCTTGACCGGGGAAGGACCACGCTCTCACAGAATACCAGCGTAAAATAGCAGCTTAATGCTACTGTGTTTCGTATGGTGAGTGTAGAGAACCGGGGACCCTTTTTACTGGAAAGAGGCATTCCATCTTATTCCTCAAGGCTGACAAAGCATCTGCATTTTGAGTCGTTATCGAGGATAGATGTAGATGTCTATGGGCCACAGCAACCACTTACCATCAGGTGGACTGTGTGCTCGTTTGTCACCCTATTTCTATTTTTAAAAAAAACCATGCGAACTCTGATATGATTTACCGTGTAGTGGTGGTGTCAGAATGTCCACTGCCCTATGTCGTCCCGTGGATGTCGTAAGAGGCGAAAGAGGGAAACAAATCAGGAAATGAGCAGCAGCGTCTCCCTAATAACTACTAAAAATAAAAAACTGCGGTTGCCAACCCGCTTGCCATGGCAAATATCCCTCCTACCCTATCCTATGAGGCAATCTCGCTATGTTATAATAAACTATGTTCAGCAGTGGACTTTAGTAGCCTGTAACGGTAATGATAATATTTCAAGTTGTATGTGCAATGATGTACTTCTGTCCGATTTTGATACAGAGGACAACTTTCGAATATTACCGAAAGTTGTTTACATCGGAGGACAGATTACGCATATAATATATAATATATTATAATTTATAGCGCTGTAAGTGAACTCATTAATAGAAACACTTATCATGCCAAACACACGCTTATTCATAGAGTTACGGAAACTAGCCCGGATCAATCGAACAGAATAATTAATTTTTTTGGATTTTCTCCTATATCGTGGAGGCCGTTTACATACATAAAATACACTAGGATAAATATCCAAACTCAAAATAATAATTTGTAGACCATAAAATTACTTGTTACGTGCAGGATTCGAACCCACGGCCCTCAGCGCCGCAACTCAATGCTAAGCTAATGCGCCACGGAGCCAATTTTCTAATTTGATGTCACGCAGATTATGTACAGAGGCTTTATGTTTAGGTGGTAGAAGTAGTTGTCTGCTTAGGAGTCCGTTTCGAAAGGCACCAAAAGCACGTAAAATAGGGTAAGACAATGTATATAGTGGTCTGCGAAGCATCTGTAGTTTTTTTTTAACTAACTAACGAATGAATGAAGGTTTATCAATGTTCATCAAGTTCAACTTTTTAAATTATAGAAGTATGATTGCTTTTTGTAGGTTTAAAATTATTCAAAATAACGAAACAATTTTCAAAATAGATTTATTGTTACAACACAACAACAAAAACGGTTATCTTAAAAATTTGCCGTAACCATTACAACATTTTGAAAGCAAAAACGTTTACGCGCAAAAACGCGCTCGCTACGTTGCCCGACCGGCGTTATTCGTTCGTTCATTTCACACCGCGTTACGGCGGCGACAGAAAAAAATAATAACATCTCATTTGGACATGTTTATGTTGCTTTAGCGAACACATCAATCTAACTGTGGTCGATGGACGTGACAGATAGGGGACTCGCTGGCTTTGTAATAAAGCTGGGCTATCTCGCGGCCGATCATCGCTCTCGTGCAAGCGCACCTGTAAATTTAGAGTTGGCATGCGCTCACGACCGTCCCGATCCGTTAGAACCAATTTAAACCGAGACGGTCACTTTCCCTGTTGGTTAAAAGTTTTATTCGGCAAAAAATCGCTTAAGTGATAACTGCAATTCAAAACATTTACAAACACATCTATAAACTTTAATAGAAGTTCCTTAGAGGGGAGATGGAACACGGTTTTATATAAAGTTTGACATTGATTAATAAGTAACAATATATGTATTAGGTTATAAGCCATAAATCATTGATTTACTCCTGCAAATCAATGATTTCTATTAAACTGCTGTTATATTTACATTACATTTTCTTTTACGGTCGGTTATTGAAGCATAACTAGGCACGTGAGCTAGGCGATACTTCATGTAGCAAAGAACGGAAATCGTACGCTCCTTATTTTTATTTTTAAACGATGTCTTTTAACTTTTGTAAAAGTATAATTCACTTATCAATTATGCTGTCAAATCAATTAAGTATATCTCCTAATCTTAATTAATGTTTTAAGGCGTTTCGTTAATGATACTGTTGATTGGCGCTAACAATCGCTCTTAAACAAAACTTGTTTGTATGTAATTGTTTGATCGCCGGCAATCATTGAATTGAAAAATTTCCGACTTTGAATTGTTTGTAATTTCATGCAAACCTCGCGTTAACAGGGCCTTGGCACACTGTTATAGAATATTGTTGTTTTTTAAAACGATAACTTTATCAAATAAAGTCATTGAGTTATTTTAAAGACCCTGAGAAAAAAGTTCGAAGTTATTTTGAGGGTTGAAATTGATTGAGAACCTTTTCTTATACAACCGATATTTAGTTACCGTATTTAGTATTTTGTCCTTATATTATTTTGTTATTTTGATGGCGAGGCAATTTTTTCATAAAAAAACATATAAAAGTTTACCGTAAATCTAATTTTGCACTTTCAATTCACCAATTATAATCGTCAAAACTCAACTCCAATCCGAATATACTCGTAATATTAATATAGTAAGACATTATATGTCGCCATCATTTAATAAAGTATATCAATACAATCTAGTCATCAAAAATAATTATTTATGTTTTATATTCATTTGTAATTCCGGTCAAAAATCAATTTAGAACGCATATCTATAAGACAATATCTGTAGTGTAATAGTTTCCTTGCACACCAAATAACAGCTGTAATGCAGCAGTTATACAGCCTTTTTTATGCTTGTACAGCTACTGTACAGCGCTACTAACGCATAAAGATGCATAATTTAAAACTTTAATTTATCATTCATCATCATCATTATCATTACAGCCTTTCAAAGGTTAGATAAGGTTAGGTTACAAATACTCACACGAGAGCTCTTTTTGAGCTTTCTTCTTTTCTCTTCTTTGAATTTATCCTTTAATTCACATAGCGTAATGAAAATCGCTACAAGGGTATAAATTCCGTTTGTTATACTTTCTGGTATTCATTTCATAATTTGATTTAACATCATCATCATCATCATTATTACAGTTCAACTCAAGTCCATTGCTGAACATAGGTCTCCTCTAACGATGCCACAAAACTAGGTCACCTGCTTAGGACCTAGTTTTGTGGCATTCGTCCATCGACTTCTTTTTTTTATTAAAAATGGACTCACTCTTGACCTCCATCTGGCCCAAGAGCAAAGATGAGGTCTACGATGGAGCTAGTTTGCCCAGGAGAAGGCTGTTCACACGCACCTTGAAGAGGTTCAGGTTAAACTCACTCGGATAAACAAACGCCGGCAGGGCATTCCACTCCTTAGCTGTGCGCATTATAAAAGATGACTTATAGCGCTTAGTGCGAATATTCGGAATGTCAACCAAGTGTGGATGGTAACCTGCAGTACGTCTGGTACGGCGATAGGAGAATGGAGTGGTGGTATGAGCTTATGAAGCTCATAGGCACACTCTCCGAAGTACATTCTGTAGAAGACCGACAAACAAGCAATTTGGCGGCGATGAGCTAAGCTGTGAAGCTTAGTTTCCACCAGCTTTTTGTCATAAGTTTATTAATTAATTGAATTGGTGCTAAACGATTGTTAGTAACTCGAGAATCGATTTATGAGACTTAAAAATTTATTGCCATGTTCATGTAGCTATATTTATTTATTGTTATAGGTTTCGGTATTCATTCGTTTATTCTTTCACTCGTATCATTCGCCTATATAATCATTATAACCTAGTCTGATTTGAAACATAAAATAGCTTACAACGTTTATGTTTACAAATCTTTTAAAGTGGAATGTAATCGTAGATAGTGAAGTAACAAAAGTAAAGACATAAAATATTTTTTTAAGGAATCATGAGCATAAAATATTCTGAAATAACATCGAGAAACTGAACTCTGACTTTTACTCTCTCAGGTATTTACTTGACATCATCGTCACATAGTAAAATTAGTAAATAAATAAATAAACACTCACCCAGAGGGGTAGGCAGAGAATACGGCATTCCATTTGGCACGATCCTGGCAAATCTTTCTCGCCTCCTCCATATCCCTATACATACGCAAACATGCTCGTCGGTTAACGGTACTCTTAATTTGGCCCATTTTCAATATATCGCCATTTTGGTCGATAAACTTTCACCTAGGGCGTCCCTTCCCGACTCTGCCGTTCACTTCTACAACATAAATTTGCTTTGTCACTCTTTCCTCATTCATTATTTTTAAATGATCAAACCACCGAAGCATTTCTTTCTTAATCCTGGTCACAAAATCATCTTGCAAACCATACTCTTCTCTTATCACACAATTTCTCAGCCTGTCATTCAGATCCAGCCCTAACATACTCCTTATTTCTTTTTTTAATTTATTAAAATTTGTATTAAATGAACTATTCTGAAATAACACCGAGAAACTGAACTCTGATTTTTACCCTCTCAGGTATTTACGAGACACCATGGTCACATAGTAAAATTAAATATGGCGCCATGATAATGCACTGACACGCACTGTGTTGGCAAACATCATTGCATGTGCAGTGCATCGCGCTATCGCCACTATAGTGCAATTTGATCCAATGTAATATGAGAAGATTTCTATAGACTTCGGTGCCTGCAGGTATTTGTTACCCGCATATTTGTACAACACATTCCGTTTTGCCCTGTTTCACTTGCATTAAAATTATACGCAGTGCGGTTTTAATGCTCGTGTAAAGATGTGTTAAAATAGAAATAATAAAAACTATTGAAATATTTGCATATTATTGATCTTTATCCCTTTAGGAGTATTAGACATAGACTAAATAGCAAAGTCCACCCAATACATACTAACAATCCATTTTTTTAAACTTTTTAAATAATCATGTAATTTACAACATTTTGTAGCATTTTAAAGCCTCAATTTTAATCGTTATACGCCATAGTAACATGTATATCAAGATTTTAGTTCTGTTTTCCTTTTTAGAAATGTGTCTATGCCGAGCATTGTATAGAACTGACAAATATTGCGAGAAAATTTATCCGCTGTGCGTGTTAGGCGAGATTCAGTACATGGAATGTAAACCACGATTATAAAAATCGCGCGGCGAAATTTCGCAATGCGACGTAAGACTAACTGTCACACTAATAGTTCAAAGAATGATTTTAAATACATGTGATTATATCGATTTTTAATTGATTGTTATAGAACTATTGCACAAACTTTACTGGAGTAGCAAAATTTTATATGTATCGCGGATAAAGTTTTCTCATCGCTTATCTCTCATGACTATAAATTGCATTCATCATTCATCATTACAGCCCTTCACAAGTCCACTGCTGAACATAGGCCTCCCCAAGGAATGCCACAAAGCACGGTCCCGAGCCACCTGCATGATGTACTCGCCATTGACGTTAATACCGTATCCTTTCCAGTCCAGTAACGAAAACGTCTTCCATCGCAGCGGTGAAGAGTTTCGGGATATTACGTCACCCTGTCTTATACGTCTCTGCAGTTGGATAGGTTTCGTACTTTGGTTCTGTACTCGGATAGCCATCGTAGCCCTACTGTACAAACACTTCAGCACTTCGATATACCGACAGTCCACTTGGCACCGCTGAAGGACTGCAGCACCGCCCAAATTTCGACGGAATCAAAGGCTTTCTCATAGTCCACATACGCAAGACAAAGTGGCAGATTGTACTCTTCGGTCTTCTGTACAATTTGCCGAAGGTATGTATGTGGTCTATGGTGCTAAAGCCTTTTCGGAAACCGGCTTGTTCGGGAGGCTGGAAGTCGTCGAGTCTGCGTGCGAGACGATTCGTAATGACTCTCGAAAACAGCACGTAGACGCGGCTCAGAAGGGAAATCGGTCTGTAGTTCTTCAAAAGAGCGTTGTCGCCTTTCTTGAAGAACAAGACCACCGCACTTCTGCTCCACGCCTCCGGAGTAGTGCCACCATGGAGGACACAACTAAAGAGCTTCTGAAGGACTTCAAGTACCTGTTTGCCACCCGCTTTCAGAAGCCCCGCTGTAATACCATCCTCGCTTGGGGCCTTGCCGTTTTAAGGTGTTGGAGAGCCATTCTAATCTCGCTCAGACTGACGTCCGGGATATCATCGGAATAGTGTCGGATAAGACTTGCTCTTGGATCGTTACTCACACTTGCGTGTGGCTCCAACGATGACGTGTACAGCTGCCCATAGAACCTCTCAATCTCACTCAAAATCTCAGGTGTCCCGGAAACGATACTGCCACATTCGGTCTTCAGCTTCGACAGTTGGCTTTTTCTGGCAGACAGATCTCTGGCAAAGACTTTGGAGCCCTGGTTCCGCTCGATCGCTTCTTCAATACGAGCAGTATTAAAGTTGCGTAAGTCCCGCCGCATGCATTTGGAGATCTGTCTGTTCAGTTGCCTGTATGCTATCAAATCTACTGAAGACTGCAGCTTCATTTCCCGTCTAACAGCCATGAGATTAAGAGTGTGATCGGAGAGTTTTGTGTTCTTCTGCGGCGGGTCTTGCAATACTTAGCTCCGACCGCATGGATGGTTTCCACGAGCTTGTCATTCATTCATATCGTCCACTACATTGGCACTGAAAACGATTTTGTAACTCGAGCTGAAAGGTTTCGGGACTTTGGATTAGAGCACGAGGGGGACGGAGCGTTGACTTCATTAGACGACACCTCTCCAACTTCACGTTTAGGTTCAGTGTGCCTCTAACCTGAATTAACAGCAGTTAATTATGAACCTTTGTGCAGAAATGCAGAACGTTTATTTCTTATTAACAAGAATGAGCAATATATGAAATACGTCACTTCGAAAACAAGTAGTTTTAATACATTTTTCTAAGAGATGACTATAGAAATTCATGAGTAATTGAATCTTTTCTTTATTTATTTTATATTCTTATTTTCTATAGCAAAGCAAAACTTTTTTTAGTCTGAACATTTTTGACTTATAGACTTCAATTTGTGCTTAAAACGTTATATAGGAAAGGTTACAGAATTCATACTGTCCCGTGGGTGTCGTTAGAGGCAACAGAGAGAAACTGAAACATGAGATGGGTAGCAGCATCTTCCCGACAAAACCTGAAAACAATGAAAAAACTGCGGTTGCCAACCTGCCTGTCAAGCGTGGCAACTATGACAAAATCCCTCCTATGAGGAAAGCTATGTGTGAGGCCTATGCCAGTGCATTTTTTAAGGCTGTAATGGATATATGGATGGAGTTACTAGGCTCAGGCTAGTATACATTCAAAGTTATGCAGAAGGAATTGTCCTTATTTGAACAGTAGTTACATGATGAAAGGTATTTCAGATAATGAACCTTTTTCGTTTGCGACAGCTTGGTAGACTTTTATATGAGAGGGTTTTAAAAACAGAAAAGAGTATACCCTAAAGTGGAACAAGATGTGTACGCTCTTATGAGCGTTTTTACGTGGTAGAGCTATGCTGCAGCTATATTAGTAGTATAGTTGTAGTACGAATGGGTCAGCTCGACCGGGAAGGACCACGCTCTCACAGAATACCAGCGTAAAATAGCAGCTCAACGCTGCTGTGTTTCGTATGGTGAGTGTAGAGAACCGGAAACCCTTTTACTGGAAAGAGGCATTCCATCTTAGTCCTCACGGGTGACAACGCATCTGCATTTTGAGTCTTTATTGAGAATAGATGTAGATGTCTATGGGTTACAGCAACCACTTACCATCAGGTGGACTGTGTGCTCGTTTGTCACCATATCCTATAAAAAACTTCAAGCCGTTAATGGAGTGTAAATATATATGTAAGATATTAAACAGTTTGTTATTCATTCGCTGAAATTACAGTATCTTTGTTGAATTACCTAGTTAGTATGAAGAAAATTATAGTAGATAATTCAACGATAATAGATATTTGTGACTGGATCGTTGCAGAATTATCTTACTTAGTTATTTCTTTATGCTACCGTGGGCAGAAGATCCCGGTGCTGGTGCTGCGGTTCACTGGAATTTCTCGGGTTCATTGAACGTAATTTTGTGATTGCAAGCCTCGCCGTCTATAATATGTAATTGATTAATATTAGTTTAATACTATCAATATATTTTAATAATTGATAATCAATATATTTTAATAATTGAGTTTTGTTTACATTGCCTCTTCTCCCAACAAGAATTATTAATGTGCTATTAGGGCAAAACTTACTAGTTAAAACTTTACTCATTATATGACTAAAGGATGCTTCAGGCATACAATAATTACTAACCATAAGATGTCTTTTAAACGGTTATTTAACATCATGCCCAAATTTTTGCCTATGTCATCACAATATACAGGCTGGTCCAAACAGTGAGGTTATAAAATTTTTTTGATTCCTCACACCTAGGGTTATCCGAAAATACCCTATGTATGTTCCGCGATTTTTGTAGTTTTCGAGTTATGATTTTTTTATCCTTTTTGAAAATGTTCACCTAAACAGCCTAACATTAAAAAAAATGTAATTGTGAGATTTTTCCAAGTTTTTGTTTGTAGCATGATCCTTATGAGTTGCCCTATTATGCACAAAATAATTAGCTTCTAACATTCACCGAAGATACAATAATTTTAATCGAAACTTAAAAATCTGTCAGGAGAGTGGGGCTTGAATTTTCAACATTAAATGGAAAATAGTAATAAATGATTTCATACTTTCTAATTAATTTTAAAAACTTGGCAGTACCTTAATCTTAGATCTTTATGCCATAGAGTGAATGTAATGAGTCCTTACTGTTTACATTATTATTTACACATATTGTCCCCGATGAACCCGGTATGGATTACTGATACTCACTGTGATGTTTTATTAAGGAGTCAAAGCGCTCCTCATTACACTTACATGACTTTACCAGATATCAACAGCCAAAATTTATTATAAATTTAGCAATAGTTACTTATAAGTTTTCGGGTTTTAAATACATTTAATCATCATTTTTTTTCATATTTCATTACTAATTCCATTCTTTTATATAAAAAAAATTATATCAATTTATCTTTGAAAGTACCAAAAATAGTAGGCTATGTATGTATAAGTGAGTTATTTTAGTGGGAAATTTGTTACTCGCTATTGCCTAGAAGTTATTCGCTTGGTGCGATTTAATAAGCATTGTAATACGAGTAGACTCAATTATAAATCATTAGAGTAAATTAATATATTCTGCTGTATATTTTTGTGTTGTATATACATTGACCATGTTTCTGTTTTTTTTTTTTATTCTACAATCATTTAAGGGACATTTAACGCTTAGCGTATGTCAGTCCCATCATACCCTAACATACATGACTAACTCATATAACGTTAATTAATATACTACGTGGGCCATGGATTCGAACAGAACTTTCACATCGTCGCCATTTGGTTGAAATAAAATATTATGTTATGTACCTACATCAGTTCTGTTCAAATTCAAGACCCTTATTAAATTACTTCGAACAGACTCAAATCGAATACATTCCATCAATAAATGGTGTAGGTCTTCTATAACTCCACAGTCTTCATTTCTGGATATTCTGCTTACAAGAAAATATAACACACAATCAGACTTTTATTTAGTTTATAAACGCCCTTATAGCTCATTTAAAATTGTCAAGTGGTATTTTAAACGGGTAATATACATTTATGGCGCCATTGAATGAATAGGGACGCCCCCGTTCCGCTTTCAGCGCCTTTAGCCCCGCACTGCTTGAATAGGCTTTATATAATTTTCTGCCCACAGGCGTAATTTCCTTAAGCTTTTGACAGGTTAAGTTTGTAATCTGTTCTGATGTACAACCTTTGTAAATCGTGAGTATTATCTGCGATCTACGCGTGGTTTGATTTGATATTACTGTCTTGAACATTTTTATCTAACGCCTACGGAATGTCTTAATTAACAAATTCAAAAACAAATCCGTTTGTCTATCTAAACAGTCTTGTTGATTTTTACCTATAACAATGTATCTATGTTCATGGTTGGTGTAAAAACGTGGATACGGGATACACGGATAAGTGGTTCTATTTGTTATTTCAAATGTCTTATTCATAAAAACTCTTCCCTATGACTGATGATGACATTTTATGACCATTTTATGACTATACCACTTAAGTAATAAAGCCAAATTTATGAAAGTCACCCACTAGTGGCATTTTAATAGTTGCGAGTTTTACTTAAGATATCATAAAGTTGTATAGAGCAGGAGGATCTAACAGTTACTTGCAGATTTTGCTATTTACAAATAGTATTTATTGCAATTGCCTGCAAAATCTGGACCGCTTGGCCTGACATTATTGCAATTTGATGATTTATAAAGCTATACCGTTATTGTATTTTTTTTTAATTACTATCGTTAATGTTAATGTTAATTAGAAAGTAAAGAAAAGTTACCAACTATATTTGTTCCACTACTGGGCACAGGCCTCGAGGGGAGAGGGTTTGAGGGCAAAGAAGTGTCCACCGTAACATAAATATTATTATTTATTAAGTAAATAAATCATTAGTTTAGAAAAGTAAAGTTTATACTTTTAAAGTACGATGCGCATTTTGACGAGAGCCGTACCTAATTTTCAGGGGTTTCTATGAAAAGTAAAAAAGCTTTAAAATGATGAAATTTAAAGCCATTTGTCAAAAAAGAAATTGAGTCATCATTTGAATGCAATCCCTGCACACATGGCGTTTATTGTCTAAAATGAATGCGTCTATATAAAAATCAAAGTGCATTGTTCGCATTTTTAGGAGTTATAATAAGGCGTGCCGTTACTTTTGTCAACAATACAACTTTGCGCCCTGCGGCTTTTATTCAATGAACCAGCTTTTGTTGATTTTATTACGCGAAGTATGTACGCGCTTTGTTTTGATTTTTGGTATAATTGACACGTTGAATGACTGCAATATTCTCCTCAAAATGATTCTAAGCCTTGCAATTCCATTCTATTACAGCCAACAAAAGTTCACTGTTCAACTTAGGCCTTCCACCCATCGATTGCCTCATAGGGTGATTTTGCCATAGTAGCTGCATGGCCATCGTGTTGGCAATCACAGTTTTTTTTTATTCTTAGACATTTTCACGTCGTTGTCTTCTAATAGACGCTGCGATCTATCTCCTGTTTTGTTTCCTTTTGTTGCCTCTTACGACACCCACGGGACGAACTTGGGGTAGTAAATAATCTTATACCACCATTACACGACTTTCGATGTTAGTAAAAATACATTAATCGATATTTTTTTATAGTATGAGAGTGACAAACGAGCACACGGTCCATCTGATGGTAAGTGGATGCTATGGCACATAGACATCTACATCTATCCCCGATTATGAATCAAAATGCAGATGCGTTGTCGCCCCTGAGGGCTAAGATGGAATGCCTCGTTTCCGGTTCTCTACATTCACCATAATATGTAACAAGACTTAATAATAAACTAACTATAACATAGTTCATATGCATTGAGTTTTAGATAAATATACACAGTGAGAGTGAGTATAAGTAAAAGTTTAAATTTGTATTGATTGGAGAAAAAATTGTAATGTGAATTTGTAGAGCCAAGCTGTAGTTATGTATATTATAGCTACAGCGCGAATGAGTTGAGTCGACTGGGGGAAAATGCCAGCCTAAAATAGTAACATATTTGCTTCTGTTCTTAGTATGAAAAGTAACAAAAATTACTTAGTCTTGACAACACATTTTGGGTTAGATATTTTCACAGCCATCACTTATCATCGGATTGACTGCGTGTTGCTGTGTTGTGTGCGTGACTGTTGTCAAATCCGTAAATAACATTGAAAGTCCCACACCAAAAATATTACCACTGTCATGACTTTTAGTGTAGAGATGCTAAAGTATATTGGTTGAATTTTTAGCATTTTTTATAATGTTGGGCAATAAGCAGTCACAAATCATTCAAATAGGTAGTATCAGAAGAGGGGTACTACTAAAATTCTTTTTGTGCATAATTCTTAAAAAGTTCTAGTGGTGACCAAAGTAAAATGATTGACAAAAATACGAGTACCCAGAGAATAGGTTAATATACTAAATTGTTATACAACGGATATAAAAGTAACAATTATGGTATTGAAAAATAGAGAATAACAGAGTTAACTCTTACGTGTCAGAGTGAAAGCAGAAATTCGCCTGGTAAACGCTTTGTGACAGAAACGCAGCGTCACTATCAGATTGACTCCCTATCGAGCATCGCTCAGTTATCGTTTAGTTTACGTAATAGGCAATTTGAAGTTTATAGATCCGAGGTATCTCAAAAACGCAGCCGTCGATGCATTCACGAATGCCGTGAAATGAAATCACGTATAGATAGATGCCAGTGTTTGTTAAACTTTTTACCATTTATTTATTAAAAATTTAGATTCGAGATTGTTTTCATGAGTACAACAGAACTGTTGTTATCTCAAAAATAAAAGTTCCGAAACACGGATAGATTATGTGTTTGCTTCTATGAGTATCAAATTTACTTCTTCTGCCTCATCAGCCTGGATTTTTCCACACATAGGTCTATCCCGTTATAGGGGGGATTTCCTTAAATCTGTCACGCTTGCAGATGGATTAACGTTTCCCATCTTTAACGCTGTTTTCCATCGCATATCAAATTTACGCTTAGTACTATAATATATTCTGTGCTACTGGTTCGAAACCTACACGTCTTCATATCTGAATATAAAAAAATGCGTGTTATCTTGTAATATAGTTGAAGTAAAACTTGTGATTTTATACGTGTTATTATTATTATATAATAAATATTAATATTCATTTCTGTAATGTATTCATTTCTATTGTTAATTGATAATAATGTTTTGATTTAATAATAATATTTTACTTTTAATTAACTATTATCAATATAATATGCTATATATATGGTAGTAGGAGTCGCTTTCTGCTGGTGGTAAGTGTCCATAGGCTGCAGTAATCACTTAACATTAGGTGGACTGTAAGTGAGATAGTTAATTCAATTTTATAAATAAAAACATATTTTTTTCCCAAATGTTCGATACTGCTTTGAGAATCGCTGATCTATCTGATGGCTGCTAAGACGAAAACATAACAAACCCTTTTGTGAATGTAATAATGTGACGAATAGGTAAGTGATACATTTGATTGCCTATCACCTGCATTCCGAAAACGTAGCGAGTGAATGTTATGATGTAACATTTAACTGGTTTCTACAATGATCTTTTCTACCGACTTCAAAAAAGAGGAGGTACTTAATTCGACTGTTATTTTTTTTATGTGTGTTACCTCATAACTTTTTCTGGGTGAACCGATTCCGATAATTACTTTTTTATTTGAAAGCTGGTGTTTCTCATGTAGTCCCATATAAATTTGATGAAGGTCTGACCAATAGTTTTTAAGTTATTCTTAATAATTTATATTGAATTCGGTTGTACAAAATTTTTATTTTTAAACTATTGTTTTGTACGATTGGGGAACACACTTACAGTAGAAGAAATAAAGTATTTATAAAAATGATGATAATTATGATGGTCACAGGACTTTTTTTATTCACCAGAAAAATTTTCTGTAATAAACAGACATCGAGGTGATTTTATACGTGTTCTGTTTTACCTATGTTGGCTCGATCACCATAAAATCTGTTTTTCAAAGTCTATTACTTTGTAAGTCTATATTTACTGGCGAAACTATTACATAATACGTATTTTCATAATTACGTATTATGTAGTAGTATATTAACAGTGTGTATAGAATTAAAGAAATTTTTATTATATATAAAATTATATTTAATAACAAACCCTTTTCAAATACAATTACTTTGAAGTATATAATTTTTCGCCAAAATTGGCTAATAGTAGACAATTTATTTTTGTGTGGAGAATGGACTTTATGGATGGATTCCTTGTAATCTCTAAATTACAATAGTAATATTAGTTTTACCATTTCTAACGGGAATACTGAGAAATTAACAATTAAACAGCAATCTCACTATAACCTTAAATCTCATAAGATCGATGTCTAGTAGTTTTTATCGATATTCTATATTAAGGTAGTGCAAGGTGCTTCCAAAACTTGTGAAGGTGTATTTGCAAAATGCAAGTAAGTAAAAACACATTCGAAGAAATTATACATAACTCCATCTTACATAATGACTGACATTGATGGGCGGTTCTAAATAGGCGGCCGTCATACGTACCCTGATATTTAATCTCTACAGAATACCCATTACCTTCACCAAGTATCTTCAAATCAGAGCAACGTCTGATATTTATCAATGAAAGAACATACCTCTTCCGCTCATTGTTCTGGGGTATAACGATTGCTATTGTCTTTGGCGCGCATTCCGAAATTTGAATGGATTTGAATGGATAAACGACGATTTGAACAGTCTTGCGGTATTATTGTTTGTTTGTAAGACGGATGCAGATTGTTAACGCTTTGAGCGAATATAGCTTAGGTGGTTCTTTAGAGGTTTATGTAATATGACCGATTTTTTTTTGTAGCAACCTGTATATTTTTTATTTTTTTTTAATATATCCTAATACTGGCCATAGGCCTCTCATTTCTGACAGGGATTTGAATTTATCTCACTTGAAATCAGACCATTTAGACTGCCAATAGAAAATATTGGAAAATCCAAAAGTGCACGCCTCATGAGTGTTTTCATTTTTTTCATTTATATTTCATTTAATTCTGATGAAAAAAAAATCTTTTAAACGTCTATGAGTACAACCAGCAATAGGGATCATCCTGAGGATAAATGGAAACTTATTCAAAAGGTTTATTTCATTCCGTTGCGTATATTCTTCTGAAACGTGAAGACAAACAAGTGCACAGACTAACTGACAGCCGTATTAATAACTTTTTAACTACATTTTTTGTAAATATAACTAAACAAATGATTAAAAAATATACGCTGACTTTATAATTTAATATATCTAGTTTTCAAAAACAAAAAACCTTTTTATTGATTTAGCGTCTATATTGAGCCATACTAAACATTTTATATTGGAAAATCGTCACATAGCGGCATGTCGAGAGTAGAGCACTCCCATACGTTCGCGCATTGTGAGGCGTGCAATATTTGTTTAAGTGTTTTAAAATTAATAGTCGCCGAAGGATCGAAATTCGACCGTAATTCTTAAATTATTTCAAAACCCCGCCCAGAGAAGTGTGAGGAGACGTGTTTCCGTCAACGTAATGTATTAATTAAAGGGTTACTTTATGCCTGAAATTGCATGTGACAACCATCACTTAAGTGAATTTCTTACATAGTGTAAACAAATTTATAATTTATTCAAAGAGCAAAGTTAAGCGACCCATCAAGCTGACTACATTTTAAAATTAAGAGTAGAGTGAATTTGGCGCTTATATTTATTTCTTAATATTTACAGTACTAATATTTTCTTTCTTTTTGCAGGTAAGATATTTTTGATATGGCTACTGGAGTCTGAATGCGCAACTGTTCAAGAGTAAGTTGATAAGTTAAAGTGTTTAGATATACGATAAAATTAAAGATTTCTATTCTTTCACCTCATTTATTTAACCGTGATAAGAAAATATTCTATGTGCTAATCCAGGAGACTGTTTATCTGTTTTATTTCATTAAAATTAGTTTAGCTATTTAGTAATAAACGTACAAAAATCTTCACACACTTTTTCTTTTTAACTTTTCTGGAATCTTAGACAAACATTTTATACCGCGATATTAAGTTAACAATTATTATACGGGCCTGATTAGTAGAGATGGGCCGAATATGGACTTCACCGAATACGAATATTCGGCCGAATGTTCGGTAAAACTTATACCGAACCGAATATTCGGCCGAACGTTATTCGGCAGGATCACCTCGGTACCTAAACAATTCATGTCGAAACTAGTTTACCCTGCCCCGCGCTCCCCCGCCACACCTGACATGTTATTGCATCATCTAGTACTGAGCTAATTGCCGGCACCTGCTTATGTTTTGACTGTTTTTGTGAGAATAAAAGTGTTTTCGTTGTGTTATTCTTAGTGAAAATTGATAATTATATGATAAAAATGAGTGGCAGGAGGAGATCTAATATTTGGATTTATTTTAGAGAAACTGACGACCAAAGTAAAGTGAAATGTACGATTTGCGAAAAAATACTTTTGCGGGGTGGCAGCGGTAAGAAAGTTTCATCTTCGGCTTTGAGCAATCATTTAAAATTGAAACGCACTGCGGAGTTTTCTGGTCAGGAAAAACCTGTGCATCAAGTAGGCTCAAATATACAAAATATTGAGACGACACACCATGAATCTGAAGTTGCACAGTTCACCCAACCCTCTACCAGTGGTGCTCAATCTACAAATACTAAAACCTGTCCAACTACTCAAACTACACTAGAAGATTCATTTATCTACCGATTTCAAAAAGGAGGAGGTATTCAATTCTGTGTGATCTTTTTTTATGTGTGTTACCTCATAACTTTTTTCTAGGTGAACCGATTTCGATGATTCTTTTTTTATTTGAAAGCTGGTACTCCCATATAAATTTGATCATGGTCTGACCAATAATTTTGAGTTATCCTTAATAATTTATATTGAAGTCGGTTGTTCAAAATTTTAAATTTTAAATTATTTCCAAATGGCGAATCGACGACCCCAGATCACTTTCAATTACGAATTCAATTTCTGAAATGATAACAATAGATAACCAGCCAATTTCTATAGTTGAAGATAAAGGCTTTAACCGGCTCATGCAGTTGGTAAAGCCCAAATACCAAATACCGAGCCGAAAATATATAGGCGAAACAGTGATTCCACAACTATATGAAAAATTGAAAAGCACTATTCAAGGTGAGCTAGATAGCTCAAAATGCCAAATTTCCAAATGTCTGGCCAAGTGTCTATCGACTACATCTGACATGTGGACAAACATGTTCGTACATTTCAATACAGTGGACACTTTGAGTACCACTTTAACGAGTGTTCGGTGATTTAGCCGAATATTCGGCCGAATACGAATATTCGGTAAAGGTGCCGAATATGCCGAATACCGAATATGAAACGAATATTCAGCCCATCTCTACTGATTAGCACACACGTTGTACTAGAAAATTAAAAATAATTGTACTAGGACGACACCTAACTTGCTATCGATACGTTGAATAAAATTACTTTTAATACTTTTATTTACGAATATTGGTACGTATCTCGGGGCCACTTTTATCGTATTTAGTTTATATGTTCGCAAAAGATATTAAAGACTGGCCGGGCAAATACAGAGGTCATCAGTTGCGATACTATCGAAGAAAAGCTTGGCCTGGATGCAGAGTAGAATATAAAGTCTAAGAGTAAGGAAGATAAAGCCACTCGAAATATATCTTAACTCTAAATCTAATCAATTGTTTTCACAAATATTGGCTTAACTGAAGTCAATTGAGCTCGGTGTGTGGCAAAGCTTCTAGGGATACGATTCCCGTACGGATCTTATATTGTAATGTGCCTCCTATCAACTATTACGCATCTGGGTGTATATTTATTTGCAATTTACGTATGTAAACACCTTTATGATGCAAGAGAAAATCCTAGTGTGTCACTGAAGAATTTCGATCATGGTGACAACCTCAGAATACTGTTGAAAACTGTGAACTATGTGTATTTTTCCTAATCTTAGAGTACACATAAGGTCCTAGTCCATCTATGTCTAATACCTATGTGATATAATGAGTTAACTGAATATAACCAACAATTAGTATACTTACATAAATGTTAAATCCGGCACAAAAATCCGAACCAGATTTAGAAGTCAGGCACACTTACCACTTGGTTATACGCTCATTGTAATTGTTTCTCTCTAGTAAATTGATGCCATCCATTGGGATGAGCGACCCACACAGGACATACTACAGAATCCAAAAGCTCAAGAGACCCATTACCAAGTGACGACGACTGTTCGGTAACGCAGTAGCTAGGACGCTGCGAGGTCGCGATGTATGGCTTACAAATAATTGTTCCATATATGAGTGTTAATTTATGTATTTTAAAACGCCTTCATGATACTGGAGAAAATCCTAGAGAAGAGGTAAAGTTTAAAAAAAAACAGTACGTATTAAAAAACAGCAGCAAAAACAGTAGCTTCAGTCGCGTACATCTTGCGATTGTATGTTTGACTTAAATTATTTAAATTGCGTACTGTATGTGTATCTATGATATACTCCTAGTATCAAAAGATAACTTAAGCTTACGTTCAGCTGTTAATTATGCACCAACGAGATCGCGTTCTTATCCTTATGTCTAGGAATCCGACTGCGATGGTGTTATTCTCGTACCGCAAGCCGAAGTCCACTCAATGCTGTGTTCCGGTTTTAAAGGTAAGAGAACCAGTAAAGTACATGCTGCGAAACGTTTCATCTTAATTCTCGGGAGTGACAATACATCTTTGGACTTTTTTGTTTCAATTTAGTTGCAGGTGTTCATGTTTTTTTTTTTATAAAATAAAGGTGTCAAACGGGCACAAAGTCCACCTAATGGTAAGTGGATGCTGTGGCTCATAGACATCTACGTCTATACTTGATTAAGAATCAAAACGCAGATGCGCTTTTATCTTCCAGTTAAAAGGGTCTCCGGTTTTCACACACTCACCATACGAAACACAGCAGAGTTGAGCTGCTATTTTACATTGGTTTTCGGTGAGAAAGTAGTCCTTCGCCGGACCTCGTCCGTCCTGTTCCTGCAACAACCATAATATAGCTGCAGCATGGCTCTACCACTTAAAAAAAGGTGAAATTTGATTTTCAAATTTACACGCCTATTTATTTGACATGTGCAAATAGCACCAAATGCGGAATTGAGTTCACGATCCGTAACCAATGTATAATATACGATATCGCATTACCCATCGATCGGAGACGTCTTATGACAAATATTGTTTGCTATGCATATTTTAACTCTATTAACGTGGTTTGACAGAAATGTCGTTTAGTTTTGCTTGATTTACAACTACAAAAGCCTTTTTTGTAGAGTGCTATAAACATAAAGAGATCGCAGTAGAATATATTGTTAGATCTTTTTACATCGCAAGGTACTTGATTATATTATTATCATACAATTTTTGATAGAAGAATTTTTTAGTTAGCCAGATTCATCATCATCATCATTATCATTACAGACCTTCACAACTCCACTGCTGAACATAGGCCTCCCCAAAGGAATGCCACAAAGCACGGTCCTGAGCCACCTGCATCCATCGACTTCCTGCATGTCTTACCAGTTCGTCACTCCATCTAGTGGGCGGTCGCCCTACACTTCGCCTACCGGTGCGATGCTGCCACTCGAGAACCTTTTCTCCCCATCGGTTTTCGGTTAACCAGATTAAATCAACATAACTTAAACGAGCTTAACAGTTCAACTGATGGTAAGCGACTTCTTTGCCTCATGGACACCTGCAATTAAATTCAAACAAAGAAGTCCAATAATGTGTTGTCCGTAGGAGATTACTATGGGAAATGATATAAAGATATTATGGCTTCCGATAGATGACAGTGTAACCATTCCATTTAAGATTTAAAACACCCGGTTGACGGGGAGCAGCATCAAATATGCGAGACGTCTGGTACTGTGATTGCCAAGCCACCTGTCTTAAATGGCTATTATGTGAAATCCTCTCTTAAACAAGAAAAGCTCATGTCCAACAGTGAACCTTATGGGCTTAGGAAGAAAGAAGCGAAGCTCGTTAGTAATTCAGCGTGTAGGCGAGGTCGACAATGAAAAAAGCTGTTATTCTCTCTTTTTTATAGAATAAGTGTGAAAACACAGTCCACCTAATGGTAAATGGATGCTGTGGCTCATAGACATCTACATCTATCCTCGATTAAGAATCAAAATACAGATGCGTTGCCACCGTGCGTTCAGGTCTCTCGCTAAGGCTGTCCAAGGGAACTTCTGTCAGCCATCTCTTCCATCTCTGCACAGAGAGGACGACTCACTGGCCCATGCCGCAAAGGAAAAAGCCGAGCCGTTAGGTTCTCTCTTTGCGTCCAACTCAACTCTTGATGACGGGGGGAACACACCGCCGACCATCCCGCGGTGTGAGTGCTCCATGCCGGATGTGCGGTTTACACAGCGCTCTGTTCGCAAAGCACTCCTTACCCTGGACGTCAGCAAGTCGAGTGGGCCTGACGGAGTCCCTCCCATTGTGTTGAAGACGTGTGCAACAATGTGACAAACTTGTGTCTGAAGTCGTCGAGTCTTTGCTGAACAAAGTCTCGGATTGGGGGCGACTAAATTTAGTCCAGTTCAATCCCCAGAAGACACAACTTTGCGCGTTTACCGCTAAAAAAACCCATTGTCGTATCTCCTCAGTTTCAAGGCACTTCCCTTGCTGCCTCAGCTAGCATCGGAATCCTCGGCGTCGACATATAAGGGAAGGCCAAATTGGCCTCTAAAAAGCTTGGCGTGCTCAGCAGAGCGAAACAGTATTTCATGCAGGCACATCGCTTGCAACTTTACAAAGCGCGAATTCGGCCTCACATGGAATACTGTTCTAATCTCTGGGCCGGGGCACCCCAGTGCCAGCTCCTTCCACTTGACCGCATCCAGCGCAGAGCGGTTTGAATCGTCGACGACCGAGTTCTTTCTGATTGGATCGATTCACTAGCGCTGCGTAGGGATGTTGCATCCCATTGCATTTTCTATCGCATTTACTACGGGGAGTGCTCTGAGGAATTGTTCGGATTAATTCCAGCCGCCAAATTTCACGAACGCACATCGCGTCAAAATTCACAATACCATCCTCATCATCTGGATGCTTGGCGGTCCACCACTCTGCGTTTTACTAGGAGTTTTCTTCCTCGTACAACTTCTCTGTGGAATTGTTTACCACCGCAGATTTTTCCGGACCGATACGACTTAGGGACCTTCAAGAAAAGAGCTTACTCCTTTCTAAAAGGCCGGCAACGCACCTGCAATTCCCCTGGTGTTGCGGTTGTTCATGGGCGGCGGTAGTCACTTACCATCAGATGAGCCGCATGCTCGTTTGCCCCCTCTTCTATAAAAAACCATGAGGACTAAGTTTCCATTAAAAAGGGTCTCCGGTTCTCTACACTCACCATACGAAACACGAGCATTGAGCTGCTATTTTATTGCCCGATCGCGCCGACCCATTCTTGCTACAACCATAACATAGCTGCAGCATGGCTCTCTCTTATTACGTTGATTTATTTTATGTCATGGTATTTACGTTTTTCGTAATCTGAATTAATGTGTTCCATATCTATTGTAACAAATTGCAAACCACTGCACTTGCAAACAAGGCTCTTACAATGAACGTTGATTGATGACGTACCAAGAGCATGATAAGTAGGCTTAATTGTATGCCGACTGCGTTATTTCTTTTATTCATGCACATAACACTTTGAGAAATGTTTCCTTAACGATGTTGATGTAGCAAATCATGAATGATTTGGCCGCACTCCATTAGTAGGTGTGGGGAAATACGATTATAGAATTTTGAACGCAGATGTGGTTTGAATGACATGCAATTTATATGTCCAATTACGTCTTTACTTTCATATTTATTATGCACAACTGGACATGCACCTGTCATAATTGAAATAGACGTATATGGAAAATTAATGTCTTCTACGATGTTTCAACCATGACTAACAGATGTATAACTGCTTAGGAAACAGCCACACTGATAACACCTATCGAAGAATAAAGGTCTTTTTTAAATTTGAAAAGAACTCTTGAAGCATAAAAGTGCAGTGGTTAGTCATTTAAACAATGGGCAGGCCATATCACTGCAGTTCAAAGGTCGTTGTACACGTGAACCTTTAGACAATCATAAAGTAATATTGGTTTTAATACTCACGGAAAAAGCTGCGGACTTATGACATTTTTACGAACGTACTATGAACTTTAAAATACAGTAGAGTAATAAAATATTGTTGCATCAGACATATACACAATGATGCTTTGTTAACCGATAAAATTTGAGGCCAGTTAAAAACATCGAACCGAACGAATCGTACAACGGTTATAGTACACTGTTCATGAAATGCTATATATTTTAATTTCTTTATTATTAAATTTCTACAAGTTTACTATACATGCTTTGCAAGATATATTCTTATTAAATTATTTTCTTTTTTTATTCTTATTACATTACAATATTAAACAGAACCAGATAAAAATTGTTATAAAGATATTGAAGTATTTACTTATTCCACAATCGGTAGAAATAATTATTAATTACTCGATCGCATAAATACTAAGCAGTAGATGGTATGAGGAGAGGAAACAAGTAAGCCAATACTTTATCTGAGCTCCAAACATACACATTATAAATTGTCACGGACAACGATCAGCGTGAAAGTACATAATTGTATACTATGGTGTATGTAAAAGATACGTCGTTATGATGAATATAGTGAGTTAATAAGCAGTGCTTTGCTCTTGATTATCAACATGATGTCGACATGATTTGTTATGTCGATATCTTAGGATTAAAGCGTAGTTGGTAGCATTCAAGTCTTAAGCCAAATAAAATATTAGTGAAAGTTAATTAGTCTGAAAGCAATACAAGTCACCAGCTTAGATTTAAAAATGAAAGGCGGTAAAAGAAGCTAGAATAGTAGAATAGGATAGTAGCCGAAAAGTAATTTATATTTTATTTACCAGTTGGTACGACTTTTTTCTATCTAGTAGTCCAGCTGGATAGGTTATCCACTCTCTTATTTATTTTTGCCACCAAACAGCTGCGAGCAGTGTTCCGGTTTGAAGGATATAGAGAGCCAATGTAATTACAGACTAAAAGGTATCTCATACTAGTCTTCAGTGGTGACCACGCATCTTTAACCTTCTTTGTTGCAAGTTGGTTGCAGGTGTCCATGGGTTGCGGTAGCCACATACTATCAGATGGACTTTTAGTAAGATTTTAACCAAAATT
Organism: Parnassius orleans; assembly: GCA_029286625.1. NCBI lineage: Eukaryota > Metazoa > Arthropoda > Insecta > Lepidoptera > Papilionidae > Parnassius > Parnassius orleans. The sequence goes on from JAGSMP010000009.1 coordinate 1,080,044, forward strand.
TTATAAATAAATCTATTATACATTTTAACCAAAAACTGGCTATCGGTCTACTGTGATATTTAAAGCACAGTTTAAAATATCTACTAATGCAAGTACTGCCGATATCCTATAAAAAGAACATAATAAAACTACATTTAGACAGTTCAAAAGTCATCTATATCTGTACCACATCACTGTGAAAAAGTTACGGCTGTAGAGAACGTGCAACTTGTTATTTTTTCTACCTTCATCTCTGGGCGGTAAGCACTTTATACATATTGTCCTTTTTTAAGAACATGGGGCGGTAATTATCAAAACATATTTTTTGCCAAGCCCATGCCTTACGAGGTTAAAATTAATAGCTATTATACAAATTATTACAGCACTGATATAAAATAATTCAAACTATATACACAGATATTTACATGGTCATATATGCGCGTACATACATGCTAAATCCCAAAACAAGAATTTACTCTTAAAATCTTTAAAAAAGCTATTTCTTAATAACCAATCACAGCACGAGGAGCTTAGGCCCCCATCCGCTGTCGGCATGCTTCGATAAGCTTTTACTAATACCAGCGCAATTCAATAGCAGCTTAATGCTGTGTTTCGTATGATGAGTGTAGAGAACCGGAGACCCTTTTTACTGGAAAAGAGGCATTCTATATTAGTCCTCAGGGGTGACAACGCATCTGCATTTTGATTCTTAATTGAGGATAAATGTAGATGTCTATGGGCTACAGTACCCACTTACCATCAGGTGGACTGTGTGCTCGTTTGTCACCCTATGCTATAAAAGAAAAAAGAAAAAAAAGCTATTTTTCTCGCACTTATGGCTACGCATAAGACTTTTTTGTCGTAATCATTTGTAAACTTTATTCACGTCTGTGAATTGTTTAAAACCACTAAGTTCGTCTGGCGATTTGCAGGTATTTTTAAAAATTACTCGTGATTAAAATTTGAGATTGCTAAAATTATGTTTTTTGGGAATTTAAAAAAAATATTTTTGGAGAGGTCTGGTAATACTTTATAAACGACAAAAACTTTTAAAGAATTTTTTTTTGCGAATTTTATGTGCTGCGCAGTAACGAAATAACCGCAAACGCTCTGCCAGACTCGCGGGACTGGATTCGCCAATTGACGAAATTAAATTTTTCACAATTTCAACTTGCCAAAAGGACCTTCCCAAAATTCGTCGCCAGCTCTCAGACTATTACAGCCTATATACTCGTACGTCTCACTCGTGGGCACAGGCCTCCTTTCATATCTGAGAGGATTTTCGGGCAAGGAAATGTCCGCCGAGCTGCCCCAATGCGTGTTGGCGAACTTCACATGTGTTCGAAACAATTTTTTTTCTTATTTCTTAGAAAAGCAAGTATCCTCACGATGGTTTCCTTCACCTCGGCGATGAAAAGACATGTGGTAAATCAGCACTTACAATTGCAATTAACAATTTCATTGGTGCCGGTGGGGATCAAACGCGGGTTGCTCGCGTACTGTGAATTTTACAGCGAGTGCTTAGCCCCTGAGCTACTACGGCTACTGTGGTAGCACATTGTTGTAACTGTTCTTAATTATTTCTTAAATAATATCCCTTGATGATACCACTTGAATGTTATGTTGTATATCATTAGCTAACGCGAAACTGATCCTTAGTTTCGCGTTAGCTTATGACTAGTTATCTTAGTACTAGTATGCATATTGCTTTACCGTATCAAAACAAGAATAAAAATGAATCTAAAACAGCTTTGCGGATACGACGTATAATATGCGCTAAGTGGAATCATTTCAACACAAAAGATATTTCAAAAAGCCTAGCAATAACGATTTCAGTTCAGAATCAATAACGGCACGTGCCCACCTGTTTTTTAACCATTTGTACTATGTGCATTTTGCTACGAAAGCCTTTTGAATTCAAATCGTATATCATTCGTATTATTTGCATCGTTCTCAATCGCAGCACTTTCGAATATAGAATAAGTGGAACCTTTAGGGAATAACAACTCGGCGCATGACAATAGAGCCACGTATACAATAATAATTGATAGTTTTGTTGGAGAGTCAGCTCACGTTTGAATTGCATCCTTCACACGAAATAACGGGTTGTTTATTGGGTCATTATTGGTTCAGTGGGTGGAGAATTCGGGTCGGCCGTGGATGTCTTTTTATTAATATAATGTTTTAGAACAGGTGAATTTCGATGGTTGAATTTTAAATTCAATACCTTTAGAGTAATCCCAGCTTATTTTAAGTGAAATCTTATAATAAAAACTAAGTTATTAGGTCTGAATCTTGTTGTAATTAACATTTTCTTTTGAAATAGTTTCATTTTAATAAAATAAGGGTGTCAAACGAGCACACAGTCCACCTGTAAGTACCAGTACCATCGTAAGAGGATGCTGCGGTCCATGGACATTTACATCAATCCTCAATTAAAAATCAAAATGCAGATGCGTAATCACCCCTAAGAACTATTTTTTATAGAATAAGGGTGACGTGATGTTATCACCCCTGAGAACTAAGATGAAATGTCTCGTTTCCAGTGAAAAGGGTGCCTGGTTCTCTACACTTACCATAAAATTTGTACGTGGTAGAGCAATACTGCAGCTGTATTAGTAGTATAGTTGTGGCACGAATGGGTTGGCTCGACGGGGGAAAAACCACGCTCTCACAGAATACCAGCGTAAAATAGCAGCTTAACGCTGCTGTGTTTCGTATGGTGAGTGTAGAGAACCGGAACCTTTTTTACTGGAAATGAGGCATTCCATCTTAGTCCTCACGGGTGACAACGCATCTGCATTTTGATTTGTAATCGAGGATAGATGTAGTTGTCTATGGGCCACAGCAACCACTTACCATCAGGTGGACTATGTGCTCGTTTGGCACCCTTGTCCTATAAAAAAACAAAACATAGCAGCACTAAGCTGCTATTTTACGTCGGTATTCTGTTTTATACTAGGAGGTAGGCTTCCTTTTCTGCTTAAGAGACTAAATGGGTACGACCCTCTTGTCTATTTCTAGTTTGAAGATTAAGAAAGTCAGTATAATTACAGGCTACGAGGCATTAACAGTAGCCGATTATCATCAGACGGACAATTAACTTGTTTGTTACAATATAAAATTATAAAAACAGTTACCGTGAAAACAAAAAGTAATCGAAGAAAATTCTTATTTGACCATTTTCCAATATCGATGTATTTAAGCAACGGTATTATTAATATGCCTGAGAAGCGGAACAATTTGAGTCTTCCACAGTTTCGTAAGCAGATTGATAAATATAGAACGTTGCAGCCCTCAAGTGTCAACAAACTCAAAGTTTGATAGTGAAATTTAAGAATTTTACTAACGTGAACAATTGTGGTCAAGCTTGTAACCCAATCTGATCATTAACTTGGTATTCTTTTACAGTAGTAGTGTACATTTACTTATCAGCCATTCATTTGTTCATAACAACCAATTAATTTCATTTTGCCATGAAGAAGATGTTGTGACAAGAATTAAGAAATGAATGATTCGACGCTTTGGACACGTAGAAAGAATGAAAAAGGGGAGAGTGACAAAGTAAATTTATGCTCCAGAAGTAAGTGGCAGTATTGGTAAGGAAGTTCATGGGTTGAATTGGCGATATATTGAAGATGGGCCAAGTTATGAGTACCCTTAACTAACCAGCGTGTATGCAAAGATAAATATGGATGTGAAAGAAACAAGAGAGGTTTGTTAGAACCGTCCAAAATAGAAGTTCGTTATCTTTAAATTAGGGATGTGATATGTATATAGGACGAATACAAAGATATTTGATTGCTCAAAAAAATGTAATGGTAACATGTTATTTTATTCAAGCATCAGGAGAGTATTCAGAGACAATCTTGATTTAAAATCAAACTTGTCTCTTGAAAAATGTCACAGTTTGTTCAACATAATAATATTCTCTCATCCACCGGTATTATACTAAAATCACTCATACAAAGCCTTAACACACTACACATGCCTACTCATACACCTCACATGCTCCAAAAAGCCACCATCCTCAACACCTATCGCATCACCCGAAAGTTTCTGACTTCTACTTTATGATCCACTTTTACAATTTAAATTTCCCCGTGTGTGCGGTGTTTCAAACTCTCAAAGAAGAGAAGAAATATAAAGAATTGATAATAATAATAATAATAAGGATTTCAGCTTCGGAAAGGAGGTACAAAAGTGACCCACCTTTTCTATATGGATGATCTCAAGTTATTCGCCTCCAGTCACTCACATCTTGTGGAATTGCTAAACATCACTTGTGATTTTAGCAATTCTATTAGAATGGAGCTGGGGACGGATAAGTGTGCGGTCCTCCATGTCGAAAGGGGTAGGGTTGCTAATTCTGAGGGCATAGACTTATCTATGCCCATCAACATAAGGATCCTTTCCGAGGCTGAAACATACCGATACCTGGGTATGTCACAGAACATAGGTATCGATGAGGCGGATATGAAACAGTAAGTTTGCGATGTGTTTTATGCACGCTTGACAAAAGTGCTCAACAGTCTTTTGTCGGGTGTGAATAAGACACACGCATATAACGGTTGGGTCATGCCTGTCCTCATATATACCTTCGGCATACTCAGGTGGACTCAGACCGAACTGAACGCTCTGGATAGAAAAGTCCGCACTGTTATGACGTCACACAGAATGCATCACCCGAGATCGTCAGTAATAAGGCTGTACTTGCCGCGAAAACATGGTGGGCGTGGCTTTTTGAGCGCTCTCACCATGCATAATCGCGAAGTGTGCAGCCTCCGTAATTACTTTCAGGCGAGATCGGATAATCCATTCTACAGGGACGTCATTTCGTGTGATAAAGGGCTTACTCCTCTATCCTTAGCCAACGAGCAATGGCAAGACCCAGCAGTACAGTGCAATTCCGACCGGGAGACCGTATGGAAGGAGAAGGAGCTCCACGGGAGGTTCTACAAGGTTCTACATGAGCCTTTCGTAGACACAGGCGCCTCCCTCCACTGGCTACGTTTCGGTGACCTCTTTGGGGAAACTGAGGGTTTTGTCTGTGCGATACAGGATCAGGTTATTAAGACCAACAATTATCGGAAATACATCCCAAAGGATGGCGCCGTAGACATCTGTCGAGCTTGTCGCCATCCCGGCGAGTCACTTAGGCATGTCATCTCCGGTTGTTCGGCGCTTTCTAACTCTGAGTATTTGCACAGACACAACCTAGTAGCCAGGATTCTACACCAGGAGCTCGCTCTGAAATACGGTCTCGTGGATAGGAAAATACCATATTATAAGTACTTGCCGGAATCCGTGCTCGAAAATGACCGCGCCAGGCTCTACTGGGACCGGGCCATCATCACAGACAGGACTATTCTTGCGAATAAGCCTGATATTGTGCTGATGGACCGGGCACAGTCGAGGATATTTTTGGTCGATATTACCATTCCTTATGACGAGAACCTCGTGAAAGCCGAAACAGATAAGCTGACAAAATATCTGGACCTGGCTCACGAGGTGACCGACATGTGGGGTGGTCTGCCGGCCGAAATTATTCCTGTGGTCGTTTCTGCGAACGGGCTAATCCCGGTCAGCCTCTCGGGTCATCTGAGGCGACTGGGACTCCGTGATGGACCGCTCCGTGCTCAAATGCAGAAGGCGGTGCTCCTCGACACCGCCCGCATAGTCCGCCGGTTTCTTTCCCTTTCCCCCTAACCCTCGGCCGTTTGGTCTCCCCTGCCGAGGGCTTCCATTTGGTTGGGTTTTTGTTTATTTATGTATTATTTGTGTTAGTATATTTAATATATATACATATATATTTATGTATATTTATTTACTATATTTCTTTTATATATTTATTCAGCCCAACCAAATGAGAATACTTAATAAATATCCATAATAATAATAATGTCCTCCAGACCGAATTTCTGTCACGGCGGCCAGCATCAACGGAGACTAGCCATCGGCGCAGGACAGGATTATAGTGCCCAAGTGTATGATCAAGCACAGGTGCACTCTCTATTCCCTCGCTCTCATAGTCCGATGGGACGGTAAACCGACACGACCGGAGAGAGATCAGGCGCAGGACCAACGGCTTTACGTGCTTTCCGAGATACGGGGGTGAAACACCGCCAGCTTCCTGACTCCGGGCAGCTACTGAGAGTTTCTTGTTGGAAAAGCTCAATAACTGATTTTTTGGCCCGACCCGGGATTCAAACCCGGCACCTCATGATCAGCAGTCGCACCACTACAACCACTAGACCAACGAGGCAGTCATAATATGATTTAGACTTAAATTCTGACATTGCGAAGTTTGAGATACGCTTAACAATCAGAACTTCGCTTAAGATTGTCTCTGAGTACCGGCAGAGTTATCTGAAGAAAAAAGTATACACGAACAATCAAGCACAGCTGTTACCAAGCAATTTCGTTAGCTGCCGATAGCAAGATATTAATTATATTATAATCAGTAACGACTAGACTGATGTCATTGACCTCTCTGTGAATTGTATTATATGCATCTACAAGCGGCTACTTGACTATCGATACACTTTTAGCTCGCTATCATTCGCGAGTGTAAATCTGAAATGGAGCCTGTCAACACTTATCTTTTGAATGGTATTGAAATCGAGTTCCATTTATTTTACTGCCATGGATTACTTTAAATGCTTAAATTTGTCAGGCCCTATATGATATAAAATCATCAAAGTAAGCATGACAAACAATGCAAATAATATTTACATCATCATCATCATCATTACAGCCCTTCACAAGTCCACTGCTGAACATAGGCTTCTCCCAAGGAACGCCACAAAGCACGGTCCCGAGTCACCTGCATCCTATTTCTTTGCATAATAATTATTGTATAATATTTTATTATAAATTTATTTTTCCTTATTAAATTTTATTCTCCTATTGTATATTTCCAAGAATCCGTTATTATAATATACTAAATTATATGAATCATTCTTGGAAAAGCTAATAAGGCATATACTATGTGCATTTCTTTATTCATACCTATTATTTTTGCCAATACATTTTGAGTTACCAATACTCACCACGTTGAGCTAGTTTGTTTGTCCCATTATTAGTCTTCAGTTCGTCTGTATGTTTATTGGATAGGGTTCGGCATATTTGAATGATTGGTCAACAGGTTACCTCGTCCGTCAGTTTGCGGAGAGCTCTCACTAATTGATTATGCAGACGAGAGAGTCAGTTATAAAGCGCAGTGCCGTTTGCCGTGTAGTGGCAACATAGGAGAATATATGATTATATTTCGACCCGTGGGTGTCGTGAGAGGCGACTATGGTAAACATCAGAAATATCACATGGCCTCCGATAGATAGCGGCAAAGATGAGACATGTCGTAGTCCGGTACTGCGATTGACAACGGCCTGCCACGTGTGTCGACTATAGCAATTTCTTAATTTTTTTAATTTTGTTTAAAAAATCTAGCAATGCTATTAACATTTTTAATATTCCCATTAACCACTCCTTGTAAGCTTTAAATGCTTGTGTTAGGTGTGGTTGACGACAGTCGCCGAATAGCGGGTTCGAACCCATGGATGGCCCAGCAATTCCTCCCTACAATAGGAAAGGCCCATGTCAGGGGAATATTACTGGCTTGTGAAGAAGAAGAAGAAGAAGAAGACGAGTCAAACCTGAAATATTTAAAATTGTTAAAATTATGATTTCTTATATTTACGCGAACACTACACATTTAAAAAACTAGTTTTACGGATTTTATCGCGTATATTAACTTATTTTATATTCCCGACGTTTCGAGTACTTTACAGCACCCATGATCACGGGGGGGACTGAGGTGTATAACGTCCCAATGTCATAGTTAACCACGGCTACCTCAAGATTAGAAATTATTAATTTTTGTTCCGATCTACGCAGTATGAACTTACAGTATCTTGAAGTCTTGCAGTTGTATACTTGTGTTGGGATTTAATTTAATTAATTATGGGATCCCAAGCAAATGGTAGCACCCAGCCATCTTCTCTATTGAAATTAGGATTTTTTTGATTAGGCTTATGATGGGTAAAATGTACTATTAAAGATATCATAGTACCAGTAACTTGTTCGAACTTGGAGGAGACATAATATCTCCAGCAGTAGACGGATAAAAGACGACGAAGAGGATGATGCTGTTATATTTATATCTTTACCGTTACAGCCTATTGAAGTCCACGGCTGAGAGAGGCACAGAGGTTTTTTTTGAACCAGTGGTAATTAAACAAAAGAGTGACTTTCAATAAGTATTATTTATAATTTATATTGAATAAAAAAGTTTCTGTATCTGTTTCTGTTTCTGTTTCTGTATCTGTTTATGCCTCATACGGGGGATATTTGCCATAATAGCCATGCTTGACAAGCGAGTTGACAACCGCAGTTTTTTATTTAATTTTAGTCATTATTAGACGCTGCTGCCCATCTCCCGATTCGTTTCCCTCTGTCGCCTCTTATGACACTCACGGGATGATATGGGGTAGTGGATGTACTTACACCGCCACTATACGGTACAATATTTATGATAAAATTTTAATTGTATAGTGCGAGTTGTTTCAAACAGTTAGGTCTTTTAATAGACGTTTTTAAAGGAAAAGCGTCTTCAACATGAACTTTCTGATGTAAAGCTAATTTAAAACTGCTTGTTAGTGGTAAATCAAATATGAACATATAATTAGATAGTTAATTTTCTACATGCATATTCTATTCATAGATTAAGACTAGCGCAGGCGCCTCGTCACATTAATGCATAGATTTTATCGCGTCTTGTTATAAAGGACTTCAATCAAAGCAATTACCGCGGGTATAAGTATACTTAACATGACAACTTCCGGTGATTAAACCGCATCTTTAGCCCATCATAATGGCGTTATTGAAAAGTAATATTTCAAAAAAATTTTTAATATTTTATACAGTCTCTGCATTTCGCGAAGTCAGAATACGAACATTATGGTATAGTATTAGTCGATAATAATATTTAAAAAAATATCGGTCAATAGTAATAAGGGTGAGGAGTATCGTGTGCCTATCGGCCTTATCTATACGATGATCATTTAATGTTGCTTAGTTGATTGGAATTTGCGGTTACCTTACTAAAACATTATTTTTTATTAAAGTGAGAGTAAGAGACATAGGTACGTTCCACAGACGTTTCATTTCTGTGTGGGTTCGGAAAAGGGAACATTCAGACGCGTGCGCCACTCCAACGCGTGTTTTGACATATCTTGAATTCTTGAATTTTATGCACTGACAAAAAATTCAAAAGTATAATTTTCATCATCTTCGATCATATAGGCATTTTGAACTGCGATCAACAATTTTATCAATGCCGGGAGAAATGAACTTGGTGGTCCGTGTTCTATAAAATTTAAGGCTTTTTTGTTATTGGATAGCGTTAGGACCACCTATGTTTTTTTATTTTCTTTTAAAGCTATTTACTATAGCTTTACATCTTAAACAAAAATAATAGTAAAATTATTAAAAGTTAGTCATCTCAATTAAACAAGCTAGAGTATACGGGTGGCTGATTACTCGGTAGTACAGCGAAAGGCTCGCGACTTCGTGATCGGTCGGACCTCCTTGTTTATTGGCAATCACGCTCCCTATTAACAAGCACTTCTAATAAAGATATAAATTGCGAAAAGTTAATTAAAACGCTTATCTGCAAGTGACGAATTGGCCGCAATTTAGACCAGCACGAGGATTAGAAAACGGAAAGATTTATAAACGAAAGACTAGATAGTTCACGTGTACTGATTTTGTGTAACGTGCTTATCAATGCTATCTTTAACTGTACATTACAATGTGAGGTACGAGATTTATTGGAACGAAGTTCCTTATCGGACGGTACGAATTTAGCGGTTGGGGGCTAGGCAAGAAAAAGTGTAAGATTTTTCCGTCACGACCCCTTCTGACGGAGTGTAGACGGCCTTGGTGGATCTAAGGAAGCGAGATGGAATAATATCCATCTCCCTCGCTCTTTTTCTTATCGTGCCATGAAAGAAATATTATTTAATTTTAAATGACGCTAAATTTTAATAGACGCTAGTAATTCATTTATTTATTTGTTTATTTAACGGTGGTAGAGCCACGCAGCTTTGCTGTTGCACGTATGGGCCGGCTCGAGCCGGGTTGGTACCACGACCTCACAGAATACCGGCGTGAAGTGGAAGCTCTGCTTTGCGTTTCGTCTGGTGAGTGCAGGTGACCGAGGCCCAATTCCCCCATCAACATGGTAGCGGAATTAAATCTTAGACTACCCCAGGAGGTACCAGCACCCTGGAGAATCCTCGCTGAGCATCCACGACCATGCTACTCCACTCCTGAGCGTGGTGCTCAGGCTGCCCGCGTATTCTGGGGCAAAATTCCGCTCAAAACAATAACTGCTCGGGGCAAACTGAGCAACAAGACCAAGGCGACCCCTGCCACGCTATCCGTGGATTTCTGCAACATCAGGGACTTCACTCGAACCTAAACGCCGTCCACTACCATCTCGAGACGGCGAAGCCGGCCTTGTTTTTCTGACCGAGACGCAGGTGTCCTCCGGCTGATACTTGTATCTCTACCCGGGGTACAAATTGAACACCTTTGTGCCTCGGGCTGGAGTTTGCGTATACGTCGGAGAGGACATCTGTTATCGACGCCTCGGCAGTCTTGAAGGTACGGACCTGTCCATCCTTTGGCTACGCGTAGATAGCGACGACCATCCGCGCGTCTACGGGTGCCTCTATAGGTCCCATAGCGGTAATGCCGAAACAGACCGACTCATCGACCACGTCCAAATGGCTACAGATTCTTGCTACAACAGGTCCCATCCGCAGAGATCGTGGTCCTGGCGATTTTAACGCCCACCACGCCGAATGGCTCGGTTCACGTTTAACCGATCATGCGGGGAGATCTGTTTATGACTTTGCCTTGGCATATGGTCTGACATGGTTACTGCCTCACGCGGATTCCAGATGTGAAGGATCACACCTTCCCTGTTGGACCTTCTGCTGACCTCTCATCCGGACGGATATCAGGTTTCCGTCGATGCCCCTCCGGCTCTTCGGACCATTGTCTGATCCGGAGTGTGGTGCCACTTACGCTCTCCTCGCGGTTGCGTTTTGCAGGTTGCCGCCGTGTTTGGCATTACAGGTCGGCGGATTGGGACGGAATGCGTCTTTCTTTGCATCCTACCCATGGGGCGGGTTTGCTTTCGCCGGATGATCCCAGCGCTGTTGCTGACTCTGTCACTGATGTGGTACTACAGGAATGGAACCATTTATTCCATCATCTGTGGTACCCATCGGAGGCAGATCGCAGCCTTGGTTTGGTCGCCTGTAAGACTGCATTACGCATAGCAAGCAGTGCTATCAGGCCTGGGCTGAGGCTCGGCGGCTCGGGATGTAAACACCAGCATGCTTAAAAAGAAGTATAACTTCGCCTCCAGGTCCTTCAAAGTGTTATTGCCAAGGCAAAGTCTGAGCACATAGGCAGAATTGGCGAGAAACTAGTTCGCCTTCCTTCGGGAACCCGTATTCTGGTCTCTCGCCAAGGCTGTAAGGGAATTTGTAAGCCATCACTACCATCTCTGCACAGGAGGACGACTCACTGGCCCACGCCGCAAAAGAAAAGCCGACCTTTAGGCTCACTTTTTGCGTCCAACTCGACTTGATGACGGGGAACACACCGCCGACCATCCCGCGTGTGAGTGCTCCATGCCGGATGTGCGGTCTCACAGCGCTCGGTTCGCAAAGCACTCTTCTCCTGGACATTCACAAGTCGAGGCCTGACGGAGTTCCCCAATTGTGCTGAGGACGTGTGCTCCGGAGTTGGCACCGGTTCTAACGCGTCTTTTCCGGTACTCCTACTCCCAGGCGTAGTCCTGAAATCATGGAAGACAGCTTTGTCCAACCGATCCCTAAAAAAGGCGACCGCTCAGACCCGTCCAACTACAGGCCTATAGCCATCACCCCCTTGTTCTCCAAAATAATGGAGTCCATTATAAACTGCCAGCTCATGCGGTACCTTGAGGATCACCAGCTGATTAGTGACCGCCAATACGGTTTTCGTCGGGGTCGGTCAGCTGGTGATCTTCTGGTCTACCTTACTCATAGATGGGCGGAGGCAGTAGAGTCCAAGGGGGAGGCATTGGCCGTTAGTTTGGACATTGCGAAGGCTTTCGATCGGGTTTGGCACAAAGCGCTTCTTTCGAAGCTCCCTTCCTATGGGCTTCCTGAGAAATTGCAATGGATCACCAGCTTTTGCAGATCGGAGCATCAAGGTCGTTGTAGACGGTGCATGCTCCGACTGCAAGCCGATTAACGCTGGTTTTCCACAAGGCTGCGTGCTATCACCAACGCTGTTTCTTCTGCATATCAATGATATGTTGCAAACCGGTAGCATTCATTGCTATGCGGATGATAGCACTGGTGATGCTCTATACGCCGGTCGTGCGAATATTTCGCGGGAAAACGTCGCCGAGTACCGGAACAAACTTGTGTTCGAAGTCGAGTCTTTGCTGAACAAAGTCTCGGATTGGGGCGACTAAATCTAGTCCAGTTTAATCCTCAGAAGACACAAGTTTGCGCGTTTACCGCTAAAAAGAACCCTTTGTCGTATCTCCTCAGTTTCAAGGCACTTCCTTGTTGCCGCAGCCAGTATCGGAACTCGGCGTCGACATTTCGAGTGGCGTGCAGTTTCGCGGTCACTTGGAAGAGAAGGCCAAATTGGCCTCTAAAAAGCTTGGTGTTCAGCAGAGCGGGACAGTATTTCATGCCGGCACAACGCCTGCAACTTTACAAGGCGCAGGTTCGGCCTCACATGGAATACTGTTCCCATCTCTGGGCTGGGGCCCCAGTGCCAGCTCCTTCCACTTGACCGCATCCAGCGCAGAGCGGCTGAATCGTCGACGACCGAGTCCTTCCGATCGGCTCGATTCATTGGCGCTGCGAAGAGATGTTGCATCTCTTTGCATTTTCTTTCGCATTTACCACGGGAGTGCTCTGAGGAATTGTTCGGATTAATCCCAGCCGCCAAATTTCACGAACGCACATCGCGGCAGAACTCCCGATACCATCCACACCATCTGGATGATTGGCGGTCCACCACTGTGCGATTTAGAAGATGTTTTCTTCCTCGCACAACTTCCTTGTGGAATAGTTTACCACCAGCGATTTTTCCGGACCGATACGACTTAGGGACCTTCAAGAAAAGAGCCTACCTTTTAAAAGGCCGGCAACGCATCTGCAATTCCTCTGGTTCCCTGGTGTTGCAGTTGTTCATGGGCGGCGGTAGTCACTACCATCAGGTGAGCCGCATGCTGTTTGCCCCTGTCCAATAAAAAAAAAAAAAAAAATTTATTTGCATTTGTTAATCAATAATATAATATATTTATCAATAATAATATACTACGAAAGGAACTTCGTTCCAACCGAGTGTTTCACGACACTCACGTATGTTTTTTCTTTTCATTGTCTTTTTATTAGCTTGGTGGTGGAGTAAATATTTGGCTGCGGAGCCACAGGGTCAAATCCCCTAAGAAAAAGTATTTGTATGGCCTACAGATACCCCTAAATACTTCGGTTTTGTATGTTTGTCCATGTGCAAATTTGCGTAATTGTGTGTGTATCTCTGGCGGCGCTGTCGTCGCGCCACAAGCGAAATACATCGAAGCCTAAATCGCGCTATCAAAGTTCCGAATTAAAAACAGTATATATATAGAACACCTTGCCCAGCGGGAGATCTCCCCTTTTTCATTCTCGGCAAAGCTGGCGCCACATATCCATGGTACAGATGAATATCCGGTTTATTTAAAGAGAAACATATTATATTTTAATTAGGTTGTTGTGTAGTGAAATAATCCTATAGTTTGTGTTAGTATTTTGGCGTTAATTATAAATACTAAATCAGTCATAGCTATCCACTGCTAGCCATAAGCCACTTCTATTGTAGGATGGATTTGGATCACTCCACGCCTGGCAGGTGGACTGGTACCATTCGATGTCTCGCACTTTTGACGCTGCTCTTCGTCACCGGTCTGGGTATATTATATGTGCCATCTATATAATATACGTTATGTTAAAATTAATATTTACAATATCGGCGATATATTGAAGATGGGTCAAATAAGAGCATCCTTAACCGTGTGAGCAGTTATGCGTATCATCATCATTACAGCCCTTCACAAGTCCACTGCTGAACATAGGCCTCCCTCAAGGAATGCCACAAATCACGGTCCTGAGCCACCTGCATCCATCGACTTCCTGCATGTCTTACGAGGTCGTCACTTCATCTAGTGGGGGACCGCTCTACACTTCGCCTACCGGTACGAGGCTGCCACTCGAAAACCTCTTTTCCCCACCGGTTGTCGGTTCTTCGAGCTATATGGCCGGCCCATTGCCACTTCAGCTTACCAATCCGTTGAGCTATGTCGGTCACTCTAGTTCTACTGTGGATATCCCCATTTCTAAGTTTATCACGCAGGGAAACCCCGAGCATAGCCCTCTCCATAGCTCGCTGAGCGACCTTGAGCGTCCTCATACGACCAGCAGTGAAGGACCACGATCTCAGATCGATAAGTCATCACTGGCAACACGCACTGTGTTATGTGTATGTAGTTAAGCGTATAACAGATATATAAATGTAAAAGAAACGGGAGAGGTGTGTCCGGATCATGCCAAATCGTAATCTCTGCCTACTCTTCTGAGTGATAGGCGGGTGAGATTATTTATTTGTATGCAAATATAAAAGGTTTTTTTTTTTAATCTTTTAATTCACCATCGACAAGAGTAAAGCTTAAGTAAGCAAGAGTAGGCTTTCATCATTTTCGTTCACACTTGTAGCTATTGTGGTTTACCTAGTGAATAATAATAATATATAAGAAAGTTGTGCATGTAATTGTATTTGCTTTTTATTATCGTATTTCGTAAAATGCACACATCATAGTTGCATGTTTAAAATTAATATTTGAGAATTCGCATGGTCTACGTTTACAAATACGTTCTTAGCAATGCAATAAGTTATCATTCTCAAAGTTCTCGTTTCTGCACCGATTGTTTGGCTTTTGCTAATAATATTATACTCGTATACTGGTGGTCATTCAGTGGCCGAAATTTGACCATAATTCATACATTTTTTAAGTTTTTATGGAAGCAGTATTTTACTATATGGCTAGTGACAAGAGATGTATTTCATCATTAGCTACAAACGTGGACAAAAATGCATAAATAAAATAACAGTCACTTACTTACACCGTGCAATGTGGATAGGATGGGCAGACGTGATGCGCCATATCCATTAAATAGAAGCGATTCTCACGAGACTGTTGCTTTGCAGTCAACTCTTGCGCCATACTGTTAACTATCACGTTAGCTGACTGGTACTTTATAGAGTTTGATGGGTTGAGATTAAAATGCTTGTTACTTCGTTTGCATAGTGATAGTGCAGTTCGGTCGGAGTGGCTTAATATAACTGATGTACTTTATTACTATAAGCTAATAATTAATTTGCCTTTAAATAGTTTAAATGTATTAACAATTCTTTGAAATTTCGCTTATATTTATTAAAATAGCTTATTTCATAACACAAATATATATCATAACTCAAAAATTCTAAGTTCTGAATTTACTTTATTTTTATTTATTTATTATTTATATACGTTTTTATATAAGAATTGGCACGAATTTTGTTCATCCATGAAAAATAAACATATAAAACGTTCTACATTTAATGCTGTAAGATAAAATCGATCGTCAGAAAAAGGCTACTGTCTTTTGTCAGCAGTTTTGTTAACATACACGAGATATGCATTGTGCAGAGATACTTTTCCCAGCTGTTCAAGTCCTTTATAAGGGGTCGGAATTTTTAAAAGGTTTAATAAAGAATATATTATTAAACGTTTAATATAAATAAATAAGTTATAATAATTGTTATTAAATTATTCAAAAGAAGTTTTAGCTCGATTTTTTAAATTGTTATTCTAACGCTCTTAAACCGGATAAGCTATACAAGAAATAAGTGGATGCCTTTTAATATAGCTAGGCCACATAAATTAATCCATTTAGGTTTCAATGTATAATAAGGACTTAATTAGACTCTAATTAAGCGCTGCGGAGCCGCGGGTTCGAAATTCGAATTCAATTAAAAGTCCGTCTGGGTTAATACAATCTTAGATATTTAAACTGGCAAATATGTGTCGGCCCATTGTTAAGTTCCAATTCGAAGAGTAAGAGAGCCGTGAATGAGGCGTTCCAACAAGTTTTCAGTTTTCCTTTGAAGTCGGTTGCAGGTGTCCGTTGGCTGCATTAGTCTCTTCCCATTGAGGGGACTTTGTCATTTCAATATTAAAAAAGTATGAATACAAAATATTGATATTAAAACCATTTTAATAAAAACAACATTATTTATTCATAACTATGTGTTAGTGCGATTTTTAATTATATTTATCTACAACACACAAAATTTGTACTCTATTTATAACGACAAAAGCTTTATATAAACTTTTTTAAATAAACTATTTTTTATCTGAAAGCTTCTATATTTTGTAAATTTAAACACGTGAAATATATGAATTTGAATGAAATATCTTTGAATAGTTTTCTGTGAACAGAACTAGCGCTCACGAATAATGATTATTTATTTTTTGCAATACCGTTATTTAATCGGATAGCTTGCGATGCTTGCGCTTCCGTCTTTTTGTTAGTTTTCTAGGCAATCGAAAAGTCGTGTCCAAGTTGTCGCAACTCTGTTGCTTATTGCTTTAGTTCTGACTCTCTCCGTTGCCTTTCCGATTTGATATGCTGTTTGAATGTCTTTTTTATCTTCTTCAATACCCATAACAGCAGTAGTGATACATAAATAAGGAGATAAAATGGAATAATGTATGATGATGATGTAGAATAAACTTGAAAGCTGTATACAGAAATATTCACGCTAAAATAAATTTTGCTGGTATATTATAATGACACAATTATTATAGTTTTAGGTGGTTGATGTAGGTGTTTATGGTCACACAGCATCTTATTACTATCAAGTAAGTAGTGCTCTCTGCTTACTTATAGGTTGACTAGTAGAAGACGCCTTAAGGCGTTAAGTCTGTCTTTGTATATTTTTGTGCAATAAAGTTTAAATAAATAAATAAGCTTTAGCTCGTTTGTCATATTTTCTTGAACAATGTTATTTATTCAGTCTTGCATTTTGACCTAGAATTTAGGTGCCAATACTAATGCCACAGGTATTGGTTTCTGTAAGAATTATTTTTTGTATTTGTTTTTCTTGTGTTTAGTTATATAATATCCTTACAAGGTTATTAGAATGTTTAGAAGTGTTAGTGCTAATAATTATGAGTTAGTTCCTTGGTTATTTTTGCAAACGATATCAACGTAGTCGGAACTAGTCAACAGGATGTCATTATTAACGCATTAAACTACTAACACTAATTTGAATACCAAATTTTCGATTACTCTTTTGTATTAATTTCAATAACCGAATTATAATTTTCGTTCATTCATTCATTTATTAAAAGTTATCAAATTCTACTGCTGAACTTAGATTGCCGCAAAAGGGGGATATTTATCCTAGTTGCCACGCTTGGTAGTTGGTAGCAGGTTGATTGGTTATCAGGATGATGCTGCTGCACATTCCTGTTTAGTTTCCTCTGTTGCCTCTGACGACAACCGCGAGATGATATGCAGTAGTGGATATTCTTAGGCTGCCACTACACTACGACAGTGACGACAAATTACTCGTCATGGTGAAATGGCGGCGTTAGAGAAACCACTACTCTTTATCTACAATGAGAAGGGGTAAGCAGTAGGGGAGTAAGAGGTGACAGAGGGAAATTGAAACAGGAGTTACAACTCAAAGTAAAAAAGACTAAGGTTGCCAACCCTGGCAAGCGTGGCAACTATGGCAAATATCCCCCCTACGAGGAAATCTATGAGGGAGGATTATATAGCAGTGGGCTTTGATAGGCTGTAATGATAATGATGATGATGAATTTATCGCCCTTAATAATATTGTCACCTGGTAAACATTACATAATTCATACCATAGAAAATACTGCCTTTTAAATCTATACCTCATTCAGTTTTTTAGCTTTTATGTAGTTTTGACAACAATCCCACATGATCAAAAGTAGAAAATGAAAGCTCAAAATACTTTGCGCGTTTGCTTAGACGACGTCTTTTCACTCTTTTCTTAAACAAAGCGATGTAAAAGATTGAAAAACTGACCCCGATAATGATACATAGAGAAGTAGATTTGACTATAATAGATTCTGTTAGGCCGTGGGTGATACGAATTATTATAAAGATTCAGATGTTAAAATCAGAGGTCTAAAATCTTAAAAAACATTAAATTTGAGACATGAATAGTTTCCTGATAATGTGAACATAATGCCTTACATGAAAACTTTCGCTTAAAAACATTTAAGTGGTGTTGTAAGTAAGAAATATAAATAGATCCCGGAGTGAATGTTAATAAATAGCGAGAAATCATTGTGAAGGTATTCGTGCATTCTTGATTACGACTCTTGTGGATTGAATCGCTGTTGCCTCTCTACGGGCATTTCAACAACTCATCTTGTTGCGAGTGACGGTCATGCTTGTAAGATGATTTGCAAGAAAGTGACGAGAGTGAAATGCAAGAGGGTCATAGAGTAGGCTACGCTGTGATGAATTTTAAAGGTTTTCTTGAAAGCTTTTAAGCTCTGTAATTTCTGGTTAGGTAGTTTTTGACTGATGCCGCCCACCATAACACTTTTTGAAGATGGTAGCACTGACACACGTTCGAAAACATCGATTTTTTTTTTACTATTCCTGAGATATTGATGATGTGACAACTAGTACTTGTGACATTGATGTCACCTTTCTCCTGGCGTTTTTTAAAAGCAACATCTGCTTGAGTTCTGGCAGATTTTATTAATATAAAATATATTTTGATTGTTGCCTATAATAAATTAAACTTTTTTTTTTATCTATGTACTTATTAGCACATCGTTTTTAACCAAGTTCCAAAAACAAGAAGTGGATATATTCTACGCGTAGGATATTTTTATATGTATGTTCACCGATTTAGTCGATTTAACGAAATTGTCACCACTCCATGGATTGACCGGTAGAGAATGCCTCATGACATTAAGTTTCATGACCTTTGTGTTCTTTCGTAATAGGGATTGCAATATAATAAATAAATGGTGTATTAACAATTATTGATTTAAAACTCTCCATGATTTTATTTTAACGTTATGTTGCCATCCCTACATAAATTGAATTAACGTTTTATATCTGACATCTAATCAAAATGCCCATGTTATTTTCACACTAGCAAAGAACCTAATTTTGTGAGTGATTGTTAAGCTCTATAGATGTGAAAGTCTTTGAATATTCGGAACTCAGTGGGCTACCTGCATGGGTATTAAATTATTATAACGCTACTTGCTTTTTTGGTGATTTTTGTCGATTCGATGAATCGACGTTTTTATGGAAATAAAAAGTGTTAGTAAAAGCTTACGAAGAGGTTGGATATTGTAGTAACTTTTTTCGATAAGTCTTGCATTTGGTTTATCACATCACACAGTGACAAGTGAAACGTAAGAACATAATATGTCTATTCTAGTATCGCCTGTGGTCATAATTAGACCAATTCTGTGTTTTTTTTCACTTTTTCTCCTCGGGCAAAGTACACCCCCTCCCCCCTCCCCCCTCCAAGACCATTCCGCTAAGGTCATAAGACCATGAAAAACATGCAGCCGGAAGTACCAGCCTTCCCTGGACTTTTGCGTGCCGATAAAGAAAGTAGAAGAAAGCAAGTACAAGAATTGTGTTACAATTGAAAAATTTAAACGATAAATTAAATTTGAAGGTTTTCTTCTCAATTTGAGTTTACTCCTTTTTAAAAGGCCGGCAACGCACCTGCAATTCGTCTGGTGTTGCAGTTGTTGCAACACTTACCATGAGGTGAGCCGCATGCTCGTTTGCCCCGTCTTCAAACAAATTTTATTTGGGTGAAAAACTATTACTATTTTTGACAATAACGCTTCGGATTTTTGTTTTTTTCGTCCTCTACATGTGTTGAACATGTGTTTGAGCTTAAAATACATTTACGTAGTTCAGCACTTTTTAACCGACATGCAAATTGAAGTGTGAAACCAAACTTTTTAAAGATACTTTATTATGAAAATAATAGATAATGGATGGGATTTTTAACATCTATCTGTCCGCTAATTTCGATTCACACAAATTGTATGCTACGCTATACGCCATTTCTGCAAGGAACTAAATTCAGTCAATCATCCGTTAAATCGGCCTTCGGTATCGTGACATAACCACGAAATTGGTTTTATTGTTATAAATTGGGTTCACGCGAAGTGCTTTCTACGAGCCCGAATTGCATAACGAGCAAAAACTACGACGGAGCAAATAAAAACACAAGCCTGGGCAAAATTTTCAGGTAGTTTTTTTTCGCTTACTTTTAAGCTCGTGTAAAAGAGACGTGTGCACGGCATATTTTTTAAACGGTTTTCCTCGTTCATATTTTTTTTCTAAAAGATTCCTTTGAAATGTTTTCACTTTTTATGAAAAGCGTGTTTCGACTAAGAAGGTGATAACACAAAATTTATTTTAACCACATTCATATACCATATCATATACACTCAAAACATCACCATCATCATATAAAATAGTTAAATAATGACTAGCGTCATTTCCTATTTTATATGTATATTAATAAGTGACAAAATCTATAGCGAGATTATCCGCAGCAAAACAGGAACCTTACGGTTTCATTGAGTGAAGTGACAAAGGGTTAGTCGCATAGCTTGATGAATTGATAACCAATCTGGTAGGTGGCTTAGAACTGTGTGTTCAGTAGATAAGTAATCTCGGTATGGCGAAGCAGACAAAACCGAACAATACAATTTTAAATTTTATTGTTCGGTTTTATATTATGCATCCAGCGAACGCAAATTTCTTACCGTGTAGTGGCGGTGTCAGAATATCCACTACCCCATATCATCCCGTGGGTGTTGTAAGAGGTGACAGAGGGAAACAAATCAAGAGATAGACAGCAGTGTCTTTCTAATAACGACTAAAATAAAAACACTGCGATTGCCAATCTCCTTGCCAAGCGTGGCAACTATGGCAAATATGAGGCAATCTATGAGGGAGGCCTATATTCAGCAGTCGACTTTAATAGGCTGTAACGGTAACGGTAACGGAACGCAAATTTGTATTAGTATTCGCATCATATACGATTCACAAATAATAATTCTTTATCATGTGTTTTGTGTAAAAGTTTTTTAAGTATTAATGCAGTATGTAAAGTAATAATAACTAATAACAAATTACTGCGTGCTTCAAGTGCTTACTTCAGTTTATTGGTAATAGTACTAAAAGCCTTTGTTGCGTTTTCTATGAATAATAACTGACATCGAGTACTGATATCTTTAATATCGACAAAACACAATGTCACGGGCGCCTCCTCGTGCCAGGTTCCGCTGAAAAATATTGGAAAAACCATGAACATAACGCTCGGGTGCCGTGTGTTTAGACGATTTGTATCCGAAATAAAACTGACTTATTTTTTTTTCATAACATTAAATAATCTTTACTCGTTAATAGATAGTCTATATAAGAAATAATAAATGACTGGTATTGTATTGCGTTTTAAGACATTTTTTATTTCTATAAATACATAATATCGCTTCTTTTAAAACAACGTCAGACAAAATGCTGTGTTTACAATGCGAACTCCTGCCAAACGACAGACGTATTGTGCGATATCTTATTATGACACTCGAAATACATAATTAGTATGTACTCGAATTAATTTAGTAATTCCAAAAAATATATTTTTAACGTGGTAGGGCCAGAACGAATGTTCGATACATTCCTCAACTGGGGAGGAACCACATTCGCACAAAATACGAGGGTAAAGTAGCTGTTATATTACTTACGCTCATAGTAACGCGAATTAGAGATCCTTTTTTAATGGTAACACACACACCTGGCTAATATAACAGTATATCTAACAGTGTGGAAGGTGGTCGATGGTTGTAGAGAAAACTGAGAATTTACAAAAATACACTTTTTCTTTCATGTACAGAAAAGAAGCTAGCTAGCATAGCGTGCTACACAGCATACGTCTGGAATTTGTTTTTAGTACTAAAAGTCAATCTCAGTTTTGCTCAATCTGCTATATCTTTTTCTCTTGTGGAGTTGGAGACACTAACATTTTCAGAGGTGCACTTAATTTTCAAGGACACTCTTAAGCCCGTACCCTTCCTATAGTTATGCCCGATAATCCTATAGTTAGCCCGCCCACAGCCGTCCATGAATAATTAAAAGATAACTAAAATGTTTTCGCAAACTTAGCCTGCGCAGTTTCTGCACGAATTGAACACAAAGGAAAAATATATAAATCGTGTATTTATTTTTCTTTTGAAGCATTCCATTATTTAAGCGTCGTTTCAAACGATTTTGTTGCCGCAACGACTCGTACGCTTTCATAATTTAGGGAATTACGAGTATAATTTCTTTTTACCGTTACAGTAATATATAATAATAATGCGTGAAAAGAATCGTTTTGAATCGGTTAAGTTAAAAGCTTATACAGAGAAAGTAGTGACTATAGGCTAGATACCTGTTATATTTTAAGAGTATCGTGTTATTATGTTTTAATAGATTATTGGTTACTAAACGTAACTTTTGAATATAACCAATTGTCTGGATAAGAATGAAGTACACAGTTCGGTGAAGGCGGTATATTATTTCAACGTAAACAGTAACTTCGTGTATGCGCAAACACACGTGTAATCTCTATTCCCTCACTCTCATAGTCCGATGGGACGGTAATCCGACACGACTGGAGAGAGATCAGTCGTAGGATCCAACGGCTTTACGTGCTTTCCGAGGCACAAGGGTGAAATACCCCTAAGCTTCTGACTGCTACTGGGAATTTCTTGACATAAAAACCCAATAACTGATTTTGGCCCGACCAGGGATTCGAACCCGAGACCTCATAATCAACAATCGCATTAACGACCACAAGACCAACTAGTTAGTCGCAGTTACAATATGATTGTAGCACGAATGGGTCGACTCGACCGGGGAAGGTAGACACTCTCACAGAATACCACCGTAAAATAGCAGCTTAAAGCTGTTGTTTCGTATGATGAGTGTGAGTGTAGAGAACCTAAGAGCCTTTTCACTGGATAAAAGGCATTCCATTTTAGAACTCAGGGATGAAAACGCATCTGCATTTTGAGTCTTAATTGAGAAAGGATGTAGATGTCTATGGGCCACAGTATCCACTTACCAGCAGGCGGACTGTGTTCGTTTGTCACCCTTATTCTATAAAAAAAACTTAACCGAAATCTTATTATTGGTACCAAGGCATTTACATATATCTTAATGCTCAGGATTGATAACGTATTTATGCATTTAGTGCACTTACAGGTGGACTGTATATTCCTTTATCTCCCTCCGTCGTGGACGCAATAGTTTAGATAAAAAATACCCAAGCGCAAACCTGAAGCGATTTGTATGAATACAAGTCGCTTCAGATTTGCGTATAATGCATAAATTTATTCAAATTGTATCGTAATTTCAAGAATAACTATAAACTCTTCAGCATCTGGTTTTGGCCTAATGAAATAAATTTAGGAATCAATGAACGTTTTTCTAGACGTATGGACTTTGGCGACACTGCTTTATGTTAAATTTGCTGTAGTATTTGAAGTGTTTAGATATCCTAACGTGTTAATCCATCTGTCCTGTCTAGATTTTAAATAACATCCGTCTGATGCTGCTTTATTAGACGGATATTATTTAATTCAATGCCTCGTTTCCAGTAAAAAGGGTATCCGGTTCTCTATACTCACCATACGAAACACAGCAGCATCAAGCTCCTATTTTACGCTTGTATTCTGTGAGAGCGTGGTCCTTCTCCGGTAGACCCAACCCATTCTTGCTACAACCACAATATAGCTGCAGCATCGCTCTACCACGTACAAAAAATCAGTCAGGGGTATCCCCTGACTGAATGAAACACAGCAGAATTATACTTCATCATTGGCCCGAAAAAGTCCTAAGGCTGTGGTCCTTTTCAGTTGTAGATACCCTTGTAGATTCCATTATAGATAGATATTAATCTTAAATAAAATCCGTGTTTCCCTTAATTATTACGCTTGGCAGGCGGATTGTCGATCGCAGTGCCAGACGTCTCGCACTTTAGACGTTTATGCCCGTCTAAATTTCCCGCATTACGACTATATAAGGGCGTGGTGTTCCCAGGTCGAGATGACCCATTCATGTTGCGGCCATAATACAGCTGCTGCACGCCTCTATAACAAATCTTTTGCAGAAATTTTTAATTTTGATGCCAAAACAAAATTTGAATTTGTTTTGTTGGTATTCAAACTAAAGATAATTGATTCTGTAGCCCTCATTGAGCTTCGTAGTACTTACTGCCTTCTGGTTTTGTGTTTATTCTAAAGTAGAAGTATTTATACGACCGTGAAAAGGTGGTGAGCCGTGGTAGCTCAGGGGCTAAGCGCTTGCTGTAAATTTGCCTGCACCAATGAAATTGTTAATTGCAATTTTAAGTACTGATTTATCACGTGCTCGGTGGTCAATGAAAACATCGTAAGGGAAACCCGCATGTCTGAGAAGTAAGAAAAATAATATTTTGAAGACGTATGAAGTTTACCAACACGCATTGCCTTTCATTTCCTTGTACTAAAACCCTTTCAGAAATGAGAGGAGGCCTGTGCCCAGCATTGGGACGTATATGGGCTGGTAAAAGGTGGTGATTAATAAGATTAAGAAATTATTTTGTTAATTGCAATTTAATACATGCAATTTGATAAATAAAGGTTAAAAAGAAAATTACACACAATTCAAATTAAAACTTCGATACTTCGTTAGCCTCGCGAACGTCAATTAATGTTTCAAGAACAGTTAAGTGATTACAGTTGCCCTTAAATACGATCCATTACTGTTCAATATCCGCCCACCGCCTCCGAAGATACATCGCGGACGCTATCTAAATAGGTGCTGTACGCCGACGCGGAAACAGTCTGATATTTTTTTTTTTATGTTTCATATTATTTTGATATAGAGCACCGGTTACTTAGAGTGCAAATACAGATTTTTTTTAATTTTTATTACATGAAATATAATAGTCTATGCTTTCTTCCTCTTTTGATGCTTAAAGTATTGGTTAACTTCCCCTCCCCCCCCCCACTCCACACTAGGATTTTCCTGTATCACAAATAAATTACGGTGGACTTTTAGTGGGTTTTGATGATAATATAATAAAACATTTAAAAATAATTATTTACGTAAGTTTTATCAGAAAATTACTGACGAAAAATTGCATTGGTCCCTCCTTACGAAAGATGACCATGAAATGAATCTATATTATTTACTACAGTTATGTTATACGAAAAGTTAAATAATTTACTAAAACCATAATTATTTTGGTTTTAAATTTAAATTAATTCAGACTCTACAATCATTTTCAAGTTAATAAACCAAACATTTATCTCCTAAGAGATGAAACATTGCTATTAGCTAACTAACCAAACTTAGTAAAAGCTGTTACACTTAATCCGCTCACAGAACTACTTATCAGAGTTTATCTGTAACTGATTGATTATTGCTATTTTATTTCTGCTTGATATCTGTGAAAGTTAATATTATTATACTTACTTTATTCATTACTATTTTTAAGATGATTACGTATAGTACAAATGAAATAGTAAAGAATATATTTCATTTATTTTCAAGTACCTCATCCTGGGCGCCACAGTCTTCGCTTCTATCAAAATTCATACTTTAGATTTTAACTCACATTTAATTTTTCTTTTATGAAAAATACTAGCAATGCTATTCACATTACTAATATTCCCTATAACCACCCCTGGTAAGCTTAAAATGCTTGAGTTTGGAGTGGTTCACGACAGTAGTCGAATGGCGGATTCGACCCACGATCTTTTGGGTTCGCGTAGTCGTTGGGAGCACTAAGCTGGAAGTTGTTCACGAGTATGTTTACCTGGGTCAAATAGTCCGACTAGGTAAGTCCAACTTCGACTGAGAGGCCAATCGACGGATTCAATTCGGCTGGGCAGCGTTCGGGAGATTACCACACATCTTCTCGTCAGGTATACCTACCTCATAACTTGAAAACAAGATTGTACAACCAGTCTGTGTTGCCAGTGATGACGTATGTATCTGAGACGTGGTCCTTAACTACTGTCCGTATGAAGAAGCTTAAGGTCGCTCAGCGAGCTATGGAGAGGGCTATGCTCGGGATTTATCTGCGTGATAAACTTAGAAATGAGCAACCGGCAGTAGAACCAGAGTAACCGACATAGCCAAACGGATTAGTAAGCTGAAGTGGCAATGGGCCGACCATATAGCTCGAGGAACCGACAGCCGATGGAGAAGAAAGGTTCTTGAGTGGCAGCCTCGTGCCGGTAAGTGAAGTGTAGGACGGCCCCCCACTAGATGGAGTGATGACCTGGTAAGACATGCATTAAGTCGATCGGTGCAGGTGGCTCAAAACCTTGCTTTATGGCATTCCTTAGGGGTGGCCTATGTTCAACAGTGGACTTGTGAACGACTGTAATAATGATAATGATGATAGGATAAACAGGATAAACATAGTGTACAAGTACTCTTATTATCATATTACTCTTAATATACAAATCGTGCAATGTAAATATATATTTTACAGTCTATGTTTTTTCTTCATAAAAGTGGAGACCTAGATAATATTGAAGCCAGTTCGTTGCTACCAGAGGAAGTCTTGTTATCCAAATAATTTTTCAGCCTGGAGTTAGTAAGGCGGAGATGTGAAAAGCATTCATTATAATATTCGCTTTTGAGGTCGTCTTTAAGGGCGTAATTGGACATTTCCGAGCACGCGCGACACATTTATGAGTGCCGCCGACCCGGAATCTTTTAACAGTTTGCGCTACGTGGTGTTATGTTGTTAAAATAAATACAACTCGCTTTAATACTGTCTTATTTTATTATTAAAATAAAGTTCATTTTAATTACGGTCTATTATCTAACCTTTCCTTTTCAATGAAACTATATCCGTATAGCCGGGGTCACTCAGGAGCTGAGCACAACTGAAGTTGTTATTTGGAATTTTGCGGCATAAAAAGTTGTGAGATCGAATCCGCCATTTGACTGCTGTAGTGTACAACTTTCTTGTACTAGTAGTATGCATAAAATTCGCTAAATTAGAATGTTTACAGCAAGCTTAATAAAGTAAAAACAAATGTTCAAATATTACGTATAAAACCAAAGGTAAGTAAGGTAAAAACTACGTGGTAGGATCCTATTCACATATTCAGATACAATCTCGAGTGTAAACTTAAATTTCACATTGATAAAATTTGTGTCACATAATATTATGGTCTAGACTGAAATTTCGCTACTGCAAAACTGAGTTTAATCTCGATATTATTGTCTCTGAATACCGGATTAAAAGTCGGTACGGTTTGGTAATACCCTCTTGCCTATTTCGCCTGCACTGTGAGGCACTTTATCTTAGTCCGTAGTATGACTACGCACCTGTGGCCCTCTTGCTTACACACGGTTGCAAATGGCCATGCGCTACCAGTAGCCACTTATCATAAGTTTCGCTCGTTTGTTACTCTAAAATTATTATTTTTTTAAAAACTCTACGTCTCGCACGGAATATACAAAGGTACATTAAACATAATTCTGATAATCTGATTGATATCTTCCCAATATACAGACGTTATTTTCGATGTTGTATTATCGTAATTGGGATTTCAAATTATACGTTGGTTTCGTAATTACGTTCCTTTCTAACGCCCAGTAAGATAATAATTGCACTTCTAAGTCTTAACGATTATTAACTTTAGTTACCACAATTTATAATTGTAGTGTTATCGAGGTAATAATGAGTTAAATGACTGCCGCGTTGGTCTAGTGTTCGTGAACGCGGCTACTGATCGTGATATCTTGGCTCCTGGCTTCGAATCCCGGGTTGGACCAAAAATACTACTATCACATTGAGAAAAGAGGCATATGACAATCTCCAAACGTAAAGGAGTGAGTGTTTTATTTGATATATCCGTAAAAACGACGCCACGATATAGTGATAGAAAGCCACGATAGAGTAAAAAAAGAGAGCCTATATCTACCTCCCACAGGTGAACTCAAGCCTCGTCTAATTTTGAGAGAGTTTTTGGAGCAATAAGTCTACTCGCACTGCTCCAGTGCTGTAGTGGACATTATATGTCATGGAAAACTTTTTATCCTCTGAGATCCCGGTTTACTTCCGATGTTTATCACAACAATTTCATTGTTGCCGCCGGGGTTCGACCCGGGTTTCTCACTTTCTGTGAAGTCTATGTAGAATGCTTAGCCTCTTAGCTATCACTGCTCTTAATATAGAGTAATTAAGTAAAATATTTGAGGTAAAAATTTAAGCTGTGATGTTTAAAGTGTTAACATAGATAAAATAACATTTAAAATTACACAAAATATTTGCAACAATATTTATTCTACCAACGTAATATACCAAAAAATAGCAAACATATACATGCCAAAATTCATGTAAATATAATATGGTAGATTTTACGGCCAGCCCTATTATTTGTAAGTAGATCTTATCGTAGAAACAGCACTGCTAATTTGACAGTGTGAAAGTGCTTTAATAATCGGTTATAGTTTTCCCATTACAAAACGGGAGTGTTCGTGACGAATCGATGCGCGAGGATTATCCGTTCCCAAGTTTTGCTCTACATAAACGACAAATAATTCAGCACATCAACAAACTTATCAGCAAACAATAGTCTGTACTTCATATATTTTGACCGTATTTGCATCAAGAAACGATTATCGGAAAGCATATTAGTTATAAATAAGGTTTCAATTATTAACTGAGTGTACCAATAACTATAAACATCCCACTCCTTATGCCTGCCTCAATGCTAATGCATATTGGCGGACATCATGTTTAATTTCTCAGACCTGCAGCTGGACCCACGTTGATTTTCTTCATAATCAAGCAAGTAGTTAAAACACCACTTAAAATATACATAGATTAACAATTAGTATCGAATGTGATCATCCAACACACAGTCTCCATCTACCATGGCTCCATTCATTAATTCATTCATCAGAGTCGTTTCAAAGTACACTGCTAAACATGGTCCTCTCACATAGATTGGCTTATATGTTTGTTATGGTTGCCAGGCTTATTCGTCGGATTGGCAACCGTAGTTTTTTTATTATTTTGAGTTGTTTTCAAAAAGATGCTGCTGCCTATCTCCTGTTTCATTTATCAATTCCATGGAATGATAAGGGGTACCCTTTGGATCCTTTTACGCCGCCACTACACTTATTAGGCTTCAAATATATCAGAAATTATATATTATGTACATAAATATAAAATTAATAAAATTAAAATATTTATTAATTTACAGCTTTCTAATGTTGCCTAGCCGTCGGTTTACAACGTCCGTTTGAACTTATCTAACACCAAATGTACTTTATAAAGTTCATTCGTGTTATTCTCACGACCAACCTCTGTAACGGGCAATGAACGTAATTAGCGCAAAGTCGAGCTTTCGTTTTTTGGCCTCCATTATTGCTTACTTTATTACTCGACATTTTTTCCCGGTAGGATGTAGAGCGCGTCGGGTGATATACCGTTTCTTAAAACTTTTTTATTTCTCACTAACTGACGATTATCAACCGTCTACGAGCTAGCGGAACGACATTACAGTTTCGTTTTATGCATACCGATGTGATATATCGATGCATATCGCTTTGTATCAACGGATTGGCTGAACATGTAGGCTAATCGTGTGTGATGGATCGTCTGTCTGTCTATACAGCGATATGAAGTATTGATATTATTGAAATCGACAATTGAATGCTTGTGTTGGGGATTTTAAGCGTGAATATAGAACAGAAGAATGTATAAATGTGTATATGCTCTTCGTTGGGTAATGACATTGTAAGAATATTCACTACGCTATGATTTTCGTAAGAGGCCTCTGTCGCCTCTTACGACAACCACGACCAGATAAGTCTTAATCAATAAGCGTGTAGTGGCTGTATGGGAATATCCACTACCCTCATATCGTCCAGTGGGTGTCGTAAGAGTCGACCGAGGGAAACTAAAGTGGAACTTGGGCAGCAGCATCTTCCTAATTACAACCACAAAATTAGAAAAATTGCGGTTGCCAATCCACCTGCCAAGCGTGACAACCTAAAGCAAAATCCCCTATATGAGGCAATTTGTGGGGAGGTCTGTGTTCAGCAGTGGACTTTTGATAAACTGCAATGAATTAATAGACGCTCTTAGAAGTTCTGTGACGTTATTTACTTTTGCTTGTTATAAAATATATCATACTATATTATATTACATAATATTTATTTGTAAAGAAAGGAGAAAGGACCAAAACTAGCTAATAAACACTAAGTAAAAGGATTACCTAAAATTTTAATTAGATTTCATTTTCACAGTCATTTTATGCACTAAAAGTTAAAATATCAGTAATATAAGGAATTTGTACAAAATTTAATTTGATTTCATACCTAACTTCTGCATGCACACCGCGCCGAAACCTCAATCCAATCAGTTAGTAAGTTATAATCCATTCGTTATTAGAACTCGGATATAAAGCCCAGTAGCATTACTCCTTCCTATAATTATATCTAACGCGCGAAAGTGATTCTTTAAGCATATAATATATTTGCGACATCTTTTATATTACATATTTCCATCATCAACTTGTGCTCTATAGATGACAGTTTATGCTTTTTACAGAAACATGTTGCTATCTGAAGATAATAGTAATAATATGAAAAAACATAAATAATACATTTAATGACATTTTACTTATGAATGTTTTTTTGTTATTTTCAGGTAAGTCAACTCACTGATGACAGCACACTTAACCCAACGGTATTTAACGCGGAGATCGAACCTGCATTAATCCTATATCGATTGCACATTTCACCTCTTTTAAAGTCTACGTAGGAGTTGAAACATCAATACCCATTTAGAATGGTAATTTGCAAAACAACCTGTAGCATATACGACGAAGCAATAAAACAGCGGTTACGCTTAAGTGGAATGAATCCACTTTTCTAAGACATTTAACTTGTCTCTCAAAAGTGGGTCTTAGCCTTGCATATAATATGTAAAGTGAGTCTAATCGATTACCTCTTAGTCTTTGATTAGATAAAAAATCCCTTAAAGTACTATCCTACCAATAAACTTCGCCCGTAGACACCCACATCCGCCGCATCTCATTGACTCTACTTGATTGTTTTGAACGTGGGACTGTAAGTCACATAATGTTGCTTGATGACCATTTAAGCAGTACTTATTATTCAATTGGATTTAAATTTGGCACTATAAATAAGACAGAGTAGGAATTTAACTCTTTGTATTTGTTTAGTAGTTTCATTTTTTATGTAAATGCCCATTTCTCGAGAAAAGAAACATAAAGCAAATCAAAATCTACCTGAATGAGAAAAGACTCATTTTTAAAAATTCATCTTAATTTTGGGTAATCTGGTAATTCTTGTAAAACTAAAAAATATCACTTGCTTGTCAGCCCTTAACAATTCGCGTTTAGACATGGGCCTCTGTAGTCTAACCTATTTGTACAATACCCATGGTACGAGTAACAAACACTAAGGATGCTGCTACATTTCACAACTCAACCAGTCCAGAAGATTATTTATGTTTTTCCAAAAATATTGGTGTGGCTGGGATTAGAATGCAAACCCAACGGAGTTGGAGTAGTTACGTTATCTCTCTAATAGACCGTAATAGTGCAGAGAATTGAAGACCCTTTTACTGGAAACGAGGCATTCCATCTTAGTACTCAGGGGTGGCAACGCATCTGCATTTTGATTCTTAATCGAGGATAAATGTAGATGTTTGGGCCACAGCATGCACTTACCATCAGATGGACTGTGTGCTCGTTAGTCACCCTTATTCTACAAAAAAGACCACGCATCAATAATTACATTGGAAAGTACAATATTGAATTGTTCGTGTATGATGTATGTGTATGTTTGTGTTAGCTTTTCTATCGCTTAAAGTGCAGTACAAATAGACAATCTTACTCGCAACAAATACTCAAGCAATACTTCATTTCGCGTATACATTTATTACCATTATTATATACGTCCGGTAAACCCGACAACGGTTATTGTATAGACGATATTTTATCGATATGATATTAGTTTATACTCGCCGAAGTAATAGTCAAAGAAGTAGTATTTTCTCCATTAACGTAAATATAATATTTTAGCGTGACGTAAATAATAACCCACCTACCTACATTACAGATCGTAGTTTCCGATATCAAGCATATTTTTTTCTTCAATGACGTCAAACATATAGACTATATAAAAAAATCAATTGGTGTCCGTTAGTCTCGCTAAAACTCGAAAACGGCTGAACCGATATTAATTATTTTTTGTGTGTGTTTGAGTGGGTCCCTGGATGGCTTAGATTCACAATTGGACCCAATAGGTGGCGCTGTTGTCGAGATTCAGAAATCGCCCGTGCGAAGCCGGGGCGGATCGGTAGTAGCCTATAAATGTCGTGCGTTAGTTTTATGTTGCCTCTTTTACTATCGAAATATTTGTTACAGGTAAAAATTACAAAAAATAATGTCTTCCTGCTATAAATACCTTTTGGAGTAATTGCAGTTATTTGTTTACTCTATGTACCTACCATAGGCGGTTATCTAAAAAGGGGAAAGGGTTCTTTTTGTTTGTTAGGAACAAATATGAAGGGGAGATTAAGGGGACTTTTGCCTTTTACATGAAATAGGGTAATGGATGACCCATAACTGTAATCGCTAAGTGCGAATTCGATAGGTATTTCGAATTCGCACTTAGCATCGTTATTTTGATATAATTTTAACACATATCCTTGGATAGTATATGTTTAAAAAAAACGTTACATTAAGTTACATTAGGATTTTCACCTGTTTTGTTGTGTTTTGTGAAGGTTTTTGAATATTTTATGCATAAATCGCACATGGACAAACATCCAGAGCCGGAATAATTATTTGTAGACCATACAAACACTTGTCCAATACGGTTTTTATAAAAAAAAGAATACCATTTAGTAACACTATTAAGGCCGTCTAGTTGTCTCGGCGGGTGCTTGAACTGTTCCATTTTATTTGGTGCTTGACCTAAAAATAATAAGCCTTTTCATTTGGTATACCTTTTACACGGTTGTATTAAAAACTCCATGCAAGGTACACGTTTAAATAACGATTTAGTGTAGTCTTTATGAATTTCTTTATTGAGCCCATTATAATGATTCGCGTCATCATCACTCATGATTTGTTCGTATGTTCAATTTTTTTATTGTTTTTGCGCATTTTGGTAAATTTAAAATAAATTCCAAATTAAAATGCTTAAAATGCTTTTATTAAGAGTGCTTCACGTCAGTAGCTGAATGGCGGATTCGTGTCCATGACTTTCGGGTTTGCAGTTCACATTCTTAGCCATTAGGATACTAATTCGTACCCGCGGCCCTGTAGCGAAGCAACCGTGCGTCTTGCCACTGCGCTGGCGAAATCGTCACTTTTTTTTAACAATATTAACTCATTAGTTAAATTAATCATTTTGTATAAACATATATATTTAGACACACGGCAATGTGTCAGTCAAGTTCGGAAAAGAAAAGGGCTACGCCGGCAGTGTGTATTTTTACACGAACCATTTCGAGCCACTTTCGAAACCCCCCTAACTATCGTATACCTAGTTAAGACCACTTGCATACCTCGAATTCCAAATTTCATGATTGTTAATATAGTTTTGCGTTGAACTGAAAAGTACTATATTTATTTCTCACTGACTTACGCATCGAAAACTTAAGCCAGTTATAAGTTACTAGAAACTTGAAATTTGGCATAAAGGTAGATTATTACGCATTGTTACGCATATACAAAGGAAAAAATTGGTAAACTACAAACTATCGACATTCGGTAACAATATTTAATTTGTATGGCTTGAATAAAAAGTAAAAAATCAGTAAAGAGTAAACGCAAGAAAAAACGTTAAAGGTCATATATATTTATTTATTAAAGGATATAACTTTTTTTTTAAATAATGACATCCCACCAGAAACATAAATATACTAACGAGGTGATGTTCGGGTTTGTCGGCTTTGCCGAAAAGAGTTGAGATATGAACTGGCGCCAGGCTCCTTTAAGCGATCTTAATTATGCGAACCATATTGTAGATATACAAAATAATTATATGATTTGATTTTTACTGTATTTCCTATATTAAATTCATCCTATTCACTTTTAGATTAAACTTTTATGAAAAGTGAAACGTATTTAAAAATGTATGTAATGTAATGTAATGATCACTAACTATCACCTCACGAATCCTAACATTAATAAAATCATGAAATCTTTATAAAGAAAAAAGTAATTTTAATTAGAGATAATTCGTGAAATTCGACTTCGCATATGAGTATCATAAAAACTTCAAAATTACACCACCATTCATAGGTCACACGTGCGTGTGAACAAAACGGTTGCCCACCGACGAAGTTCACAGTGGCGTGCAATTTGCGAGTAATTCCGGCGCTGTCGACATCTTCACTGGTTCCCACGTCGAAACGCAGCTCTAATGCCCATCCGGGCCAGAGGTGACTTACGGACGGACGTGTCTCTATTTCTCTAAGAATTACCACAACATATAACTATTTACAATTAGCCACGTGGTACTGATGTGTATATCATAAGTATTTTTTTGCCATTTAAACTATACATAAATCTGCATAAAAACATGCGTGAGTGTCGTGGAACACTCGGATGGAACGAAGTTCTTTCCGTAGTATATTATTATTGATAAACGTATTATATTATTGATTAACAAATACAAATAAATAAATTACTAGCGTCTATAAAAATGAAGCGTCAATTAAATAATATTTCTTTCATGGCATTACAATAAAAAGTGCGAGGGAGATGGATATTGTTCCATCTCGCTCGCGCTATAAAAACGGGGTCGTGACGGAAAAATCTTACATTTTTCTCGCCTAGCCCCATCCGTCAAATTCGGAAATTCTGAAAGGAGGTGTTAATTTATCAGCGATTAAGAAATTCGCACATCTTCAAGGATTAAACTAGACGTATGTTAGGTTTAGTACGTAATCCGTGCACCGTTTGTTTACTTAATATCATATAGTGAAACCTTTCCAATCTTTATTTATAACAAAGTGTTGACATAATTTGACAATTGCATACCGTAAGCGCTAAGCGCGCAGGAATGTTCTACTAGGCAGTGATGCACAGACTTATTAAGACTAGGGCCACTCGGGCAAATTATGAACTGATGGCGGGCCGCCAGAAGTATAGATAATAAAGACAATAAAGAATTGATAATAATGTATTAAAATTGAAAAAGAATTTATTAATTTGAAGCGTGGCACCGCATAGTGCTAATCTTTTTATATTTGGCTCAAATTTACTTGTAGCAACACGTAAAACTGCTTCCAAACTTTCATTTGCAAGGCGGTTTCGATTTTTGTTTTATTATTATTTAGTATTGAAAAGGTTTGTTCACATATATAGGTAGAACCAAATAAGCTGGCACATTTCAAAGCGTTTATGCGCAACTCTTTGTACGTATTTTTATCAATGCAGCGGTAAAGTTCAGCAAGTCTCCTTCGTTGAATTTGTTGCGTAAATCTTGGTCGTTTTGAATGTCGATAATTTATAACTGCATTGACTCTGGCGCAATTTCAACTGAAATCGTGAAAGGATTTCTGAAAATGTCCAACAGAGGTTTAACTTTTTTAAACTCCGAAAATCTGTCTTGAAAAGATTGAATCAAAATATCTAGCTTTTCTACATAACTGAAATTAATCGCAGTTTTGTTGAATTCTTCAGCCATTTTCTTATAATTCGGAAAATGATTGTAATTTCTAGAATTCAATTGCGATCTGAAAAGTGTCAGCTTGCATTGAAAGGATGATACATGAGCGTAGAGCTGGGATATCAGTTGATTTTTGCCTTGAAGCCGTGTGTTCAAGACATTCAAATGATTTGTAATATCAACTAAAAAAGCCAAATCACACAACCAATCAGGATTTTTAAGTTCCGGGACATCCTTTGCTTTTCCGTCAGAAATATTCCGATTTCTTCTATTAAATTTAGAAATCGTTCCAGTGTCAATCCACGACTTAGCATTATTACTTCTGTATAATATCTTCTATCTCCATATTCGCTTTCGATGTCATCAAGGAATTGTTTGAATTGCCTGTGATTGAGTCCTCGTGATTTTATGAAATTTACAGTCGAAACTACCACTTTCATGACATTTTGAAATTAAATTTTTAGAACAGAGGATTCTTGGTGTATAATGCAGTGAAACTGCATGAGATCTTCAGCGTTTATGTTTTTCTTGCAGATGCTTTTCAGCAAAGTAACTAGCCCAGAATTGACACCAATCATCGAAGGAGCACCGTCAGTCGCAACTCCCGATAATTTTGATAAGTCCAAATCAGTTTTGAACACTCATCCAAAAGTACATTGAGTATATCAACTCCTCTGGTTTGACCTTTCAATGAACACATTCCTAATAACTCTTTTAAGACTTCAAAATCTTGAGTAACACCTCGTATGAATATCAAAAGTTGAGCTGTGGAGCTAATATCAGTGGATTCGTCGAGTGCTAATGAAAAATTCAATGATCTTAGTTTTTCATTTAATTGTTCCCAATATTACCTGACAAAGACATAATTCGTCTTTGGATAGTCATACGATTCAGTTGAATTTTCTCAAACTTTTGCTGCTTCTGGACACATTTTCTTAGCGGCAATTTCTATGCATTCTTTACAAAATTCCCATCATTGAAGGGCGATTTCGCTTTGCTATCATTCGAGAAATTTCATAACTAACTTCTGTAGCTGTTTCTGAATCTTGAATGGGTTTTGTAAACATAGCTTGCTGACCAATAAGCTCCCCGTTTTAAAGACAACATTTTTGCTTCCTTAATTTGCCTGTAAACTTGGTAAAAGTAGGATGCTGCGTTTCATAGTGCCTTTTACATTATATTCCTTTGAAATCGCAACAGAATTCTTGCAAATTAAACAAACGACTTTGTTATGCGACCATACAAAAAGTATTTCTCAGTCCAAATTTCTTGAAACTGCCGATTTTCATCTTTAACCTTACGTTTTTTACTAGGTCCTGGCTTGTCCATGTTGCGTTCTAATCCTGGCTAGGATTAACACAGCACCTAAAAACAATTACAGTACCTACTTGAATTACCCATCCTTTTAAATTACCAAAATAATTGATTAAATAGGTAGGAAACACTTATTAATAACAGAGTTTTACTTACGATTTCACAACACAATTATACACGGCACTTGACGGAAATCTACGTTGAATGTGGATCAAAATATATGACACCGGCTAGTCGAGTTAAAATCTACACTAGAACTATTGACACTTCACTCAAATTAAAACCGAACTGTCGGTCGCTGCGGTTAGCGTGGCTTTTATACCGCGCGTATAGAGTTGAAAACTGTCTGGAAAATCACGAAACCGACTCTGGAAGCTTCGTGTATCTACCTACGCGAGCAATTGGGAATTCGGGACTATTGCTATCTCGCTTGCTCTAACAATATAACCCGTGGATAAGCCGCCACCGCACTGCCGTCGTCGCCGCGCCGCCGGCCGCGGCGGTTCCTCAAGAAAACGAATTTAACCGAGATCAGCACGAACATTACCGACCGCTGTTACCGACGCATGCGGCGCACCGATAAGCGCACTTAAGAGCGCGCGTGCGAGATTCAAATTACTTTTCGAACATATTTTTTTGGTTTTATTCTGGAATATAATTCAATATTTTCGAATGTACGAGAGTATTATTTTTGCTGTCGGCGGGCCACCAGTATACGACCGGCGGGCCGCGGTCTGTGCGTCTACGTACTAGGGCCTAATAATTAACATTCCACGTTTTGTCGCATGAAATCGTATCTAGCAATCATATTGTACATATAAGTGATATAAAAGCACATTGTCAGAAAGATAAATGATTGTTGAATTTATTAATTTTTTTAATCGATTAATTGATATTTTACATAAAAAGGGGTTTTAGTGGCTTATGGTGTGGATTTATCAAGTCCGCATGGCTTCGTAAACACGATAACTTTTGAAAATATCAATTGTTCAACTCAATCTATTTTAAAACTCTTCATCTATCATGTGAGAAGCCATTGAATGTAAATGGCAGTTTAATTTTGTTTAGTTTAGTTATAATTTTCGGCTGCGAAATGTCGAAATATTGGGTGTTTTAGCAGCCTTGTATGAATTTATTTTTACTAAATAGAGACTGCGTGACTCACTCAGTTAGTTCGGCGTCAATCGCCGTCATGAGTGGACACTGTATCGGTTGTTTGCAGCGGCTGAAAAGATCGCTGTACAAATACACAATATTCGAAAACCAAATTTCTTACATACTTGATTATAATAATAGTCAGAGATTTTTATTACAATATTTTAAAAGCACAGAATAAATAATAGTAGTACGTACTAAAAGTAAGTAGGATGTAATATTTATACGTCTTGGACTTTATGGGTGACCTAAATGATGATATGATGATCATATGAGCATTATGAGTCGTGCACTTTTGGATTTTCCAGACTTTTTAAATTGAAGGTTGACATAAAATTATCGGAAAATTGGAAGTATA
Source organism: Parnassius orleans (assembly GCA_029286625.1). Classification (NCBI taxonomy): domain Eukaryota; kingdom Metazoa; phylum Arthropoda; class Insecta; order Lepidoptera; family Papilionidae; genus Parnassius; species Parnassius orleans. The sequence goes on from JAGSMP010000009.1 coordinate 1,118,771, forward strand.
ATAAGATTAATAAGGTTATTAGTGAAAACTTGTGTGTATTTAAACTACTTTAAAAAATTCCGTATAATCATGTTATACGTAATTTTTTTATGCGCTTAGGCATGCCCAATTGGATTTACCAATATATTTTTTATAATATACTATTCATTTCTCATCTATTATAGTTATAATCTCCATTACGATAGTTATAAAAGCGCCACAAATTAAATTATATTAGACATGAAAATTCAAATGAATGGAGTGATAAAAACGAGGTGTCTCGTCCATTACTTTCAAAAGTCAATCTGCGTCCATTATAAATTTTACCGCGTTCGTATCTCGATCATAATATTTAAACAACACCGCGCCGCAAGTTGCTGTGTGTCAGAGGAAGCACAGTAAAATATCGCCTAATTAATGCGAACGTAAAAGCTCTAACTTTCCATTAAGATATATAATTCTTGACACTAGAAGTGAGGCCATCAGTTTTTTATATGCGAACATTTAAATTAATTGATAGAACTTTAAAGGAACAACTATATCAATCATATGTATGGTGTAACATGACAGAATAAATATAGCTTGCGTTTGTTTCAAAATTTTACTTTAAATCAGATGACGTGTTTCTTCCCTACGGCGTTGATGAAATGTATATCATTATTTTTATCGCTGGCTATAATATTATAAAATTTAGTTACAAAATTAATATATATATTATATTTTGATTTACGAAATTAGTTTTGAATTCGAAATTCCAAACCACAAGGCAAGAAAGAAAAAAGAAGAAACATGATTCTTATTTCATTATATACTAGCGCTCCACCTTGGCTTAGCCTGGGTCTTTCGTCAATTAATGTGGCGTTATTTAAATTTAAGATAATCAAAGGCCATTTGTTTTATGATTTTTTTTTAAATCTCTAATAAAATATAGCCTAGATCACAGTTTTATTGCATTCGGTTCAGCAATTCCGAAGAATAACCCGGACAGATACAGACGGATAGATATACAAAATAAAAAATAAAAAGTTCGCATCGAATATATGTAACGTTCTTGTTTTTGGAGCTTGTTTAAAATATAAATATACAAATGAGTATCTCCCTTCAATGTATTTATTTGTTACGGATGCACAAAGGCGATAAACAAATAAATCTTTAATGTTTAATAATGTCGCCATTATTTCGCATCCCACACGATCATTTCATTCAAGTAACGGCCTCAATAACCTAACTGAAACCTGCATATAACATGCAAATTAATATAATAAAACATCCTGACCGTTTATCCAATGACATAATTATTTGCTACGGATATCAAACCGGTCCATCAGTTACATGGCGTAAAGGTCTATTTCGTTAAGAATTTTTTTTTCATTACAGCGCAGCCTCTTACGACACCCACAGGGCCAGGGGTATTGGATGTTCTTACACCGCCACTACATGGTTAATACTACTAAGGCCCGATTTTCCATCGTCAGATAACAGTTATCCATGAAGATTATAACCCTGATCGAATATTATAAAAGTGAAACAATTGAACTATGTTTTTCATCGTGCTTTGTGGCATTCCTTGGGGAAGTGTGATGGGCTGTAATGATGACGATGATGATGATGATTCATCCAATTGTAATTTGCTTATTTTTTATGTTATTTGTGATTAAATTTAACTGAGGACAGAAAAATCGGTCCTTAATAAAATATATAATTAAACAAGCGCAATTTCTTTATTTTAATACTATATGCTTTTATTTTTTTTAATATATGTATGTATTTTTCGTTTAATAAATTAAAGCTTCACACACTGGTTGATGGTAGATACTTAAATGCACTGACATGCAACTGTATATTTTTATTAAAGGTATGATTTTATATTTTCAAATCGACGTGCACATACAAAAAGTCGAAGTCTTTTTATAATTTATTCTTTTCAAATGAAACTATAATTTTATTTGTATATATTACGACGGTTATGTCACAATTTCGAGCAAACTATTAATATAGAAATTGTATTAAAGTACTTACTATCCACTTCCGGATCCAGTATATGACCTGAATAGCGTATCAAAATACCGTGGGAATAAAATATTGCGAAAGTAACGGAAGTGGACAAAAATTGCAAAAGATGAAGCTTCATTGGACGAGGTTTATAAGATACCTAAAGTTAAAAGTTAAAGTAACAGCCTATATGTCCCACTGCTGGGCACAGACCTCCTCTCAGAAATGAGAGTTTTAGGGGAAGGAAATGTCCGCCGCGCTCCGGTGTGTCAAAAATATTTTTTTCTTATTTCTCAGACATGCAGGTTTCCTCACAATGTTTTCCTTCACCGCCGAGCATGTGGTAAATCAGCACTTAAAATTGCAATTAACAATTTCATTGGTGGCGGCGGGAATCGCGCCCGGGTTGCTCGCGTACTGTGAAATTTACAGCGAGCGCTATGCTAAGTGTAATAAAACGTCTTAATAATTGTAGGATGTATTCAACGTAGGCCATTATATCAACCTTAACCCTACCATTAACGTCCACACAAATCTGTCGATCGTACAAATGTACACCGAGAAAGTTTCCATCGCATTACGCTCTAAAGCATTAGAGCGTGCACAGAACGAGCGTGTAAGAAAGTCAGTGTAAACTAAACATTGCTCTTCGATCGTTTGCTTGCTGGTGTGAGGTCGTAGACGCCTTGCAGACGGCCAGGTTGGTGACCTCTTGCCGGGATTAAAACCTAGCCTAAATTCACTATGTAAGCTGACAATCGGAACTAAACTGAATAAAAGTCGCTTAGTGTAGTTCTTTGATCTAGATTACTAAAAATGACGCATCTAATCGATCTAGAGCATTCATTATTCAGTATTGTTAGATACTTCTACGTTAAAATCTACTCAATGAGTTATTTTGATACGCCTTGTTCTATAAATCACAAAAGATTGAATAGGTTAATAAAACGTGAACTTTTAAAGAAATAAATAAATAAACAGTTTATTTTGGCACAGACAAATTTGACTTTTTGATGTTTTTCCTTCGCACATACGAAAACTTTGTTAATATATTAAGCAACGCGAACGAAGTCGCGGGTATCAGCTAGTTTATGACTGAAACTATGAAAACGAAATGTAGTAAATTTGGCTTTGTACGTCGAAGGCGTGCAAAAAAGTTCATTACTCAGAATGCTGATTTTCAGTAATGACCGAAAAAAACCTAAAGCGAACATATCTTCGAAAACTCTCACGAAGACTATACCATTTGTATTAATTTGTCGTCCAATAAGGGCCTTAAAGAAACCATTTTTGTTTCCGATTTTCATTCTCAAGTTGATCGTTATGACTTTTTCATGTTAGTTAGTTCATGAGTCCTATGCTGATTACTATAAAGTTCGTTGAGTCACACGACAACCTTTCTTCCTAATTGGATATCGGTTTTACTGAGCAGGCATTTATTTATGTTTTCAGCTGACTTATCCGTTTGGCTATATTGGTATACTCTACTGAAGATATCCTCGTTACGGGTTATGAGATCCACGAAAACTCTGAGCAAAATCTTCTCCATAGGTCGTTGAACTTCTTTGAATTTCCACATATAGCCCCAGTAACATGGTTATTGAGAAACACTGGACCTATGGAATAAATTGTCCTATATGACATTATACTCCTCTTCGTAAGCACGAAAACAGTCCGCTACTCGAAATGGACATGTCCTATAGTCCTATGACATAATCCTCGTTGATTTGCTACAATCACGTTTGTACCTTTGATGCTCCTTCTCTTCTCCCGTCCCGTCCGCGTCGGGGTATTTTAGTCCTACTCCTTTTTAAAAGCCGACAACTTTTCCCTTGGTAAATGGGATTTCCCTGGTATTGCAGTTGTTTATGGGCAGTGGAAGTCATTTCCCACCAGGTGAGCTGCATTCTCGTTTGTCTCTTCTTCTAAAACGAAAAACTCAATAGATATACCGTCACCTATCGGACGTCATGAGCTTTCTGGCATTTGTCTAAATTGCTTTTTACGGCACCAATGGAATGAGATAATGGATTTTCTTATGGCACCGCCATAAGACATAGGTAGTTAGTTAACTATACTCGTCAACAATATTCAAGATTAAAAAATCTGTTTTAATCGAATAAAATCATTGTAAAATTATTGTTATAAACATTGTTAGTAAATATCTTACCATATATATTTGCAGATAACAAATAGTTTTTGTGTACAATCGAAAGTGGTCTTCGTTATTGTTACTGGCCATTAGGACGTGTCATTAAAAAGTAATTTTTGATTCAAATAGTTCAGGTCAAACATACATTAATCCTTAAGCGATAATTGACTACATACAACACTGTAAGGTAACGGCAAATAAAGAGTATTGCATCGACTCCACTTAGCCATACTAAGCTCACACTGAGAACAAACGACCTGTGAACGACAGGAAAGACAACAGAGAACATTAAAAACCAGCAGCTGAATGTCAAATTCTCACCACTCCATGGGTTGACTGGTAGAGAATGCCTCAAGGCATTAAGTCCGCCCTTTGTATTCTTTTGTTTTTAAGGAATGCAATAAAGAATAAATAAATAAATGTACTCGTAGAATGCTTAACGAAAAACTGAACCCAAAGTTGTTGAACATAGACTTTAATTTCGCAAAACTGCAGTGTTTTACCAAAGCCCTGCAGTTTTTCCTAGCTGGCGGCAGGGGTAAAATATGAAAAATGCTAGGAACAAAGAGCTCAATTTTCATCTGCATTTGGCACCTCGTGTCTGTTCAAGGATATATTTTTAGTTATGTCTCTAGCACCGACCAACGTATAAATATCACAGTAAGATGATTGAAGCCGTGATATAGTTATATCCCTAGGGATATAACAAGTATTACTTTGTTATCGGCGGGAATCAAATTCAGTTTGAGTGCGTATTATGAAAAAATAACGTGACCGCTTATCCACTAACCTAAAGTAAAAGTAAAGTTACTGCCTATACACGTCCCACTGCTGGGCATAGGCCTTCACTAATTTCTGAAAGGGTTATGGAGTCATTAGTCTGACGACGCGTTGCTTCAGTTGTGTTGGTGGACTTCACATGTCTTTGAGATATTTTATTTGCAAGCAAGTTTCCTTACGATGTTTTCCTTCACCGCCGAGCATGTGGTAAATCAGCACTTAAAATTGCAGTTAACAATATCGATGCCGGCGGGGATCAAACCCGAGATCTCGCCTATACTTACGGCTCTATTTAACTAACTTTTAATTTTAGAGAGATCCGCTTGTTGTTCCCAAGTAAATGCTAATTTTGTGAACCGTTTTATTCTAACGTATTTGAAATATGGATTGAAAATTATAAAAAAAAAACTTTACGCTTGTGTTAATATTATAATCAAATAACTGTAACAAGTGTACGTTTCTTTTTTCACAAGTTTGATCACTAAGCTCACAAAACAAAATATCTATCATTATTCCTGTTCAACAGTTTGTGAAAACCAAAAAGTTTGTCGACTGTTGAAATCACAAAATGTTTATTTATACAAAAAAAAAACAGACATACCAGTCTTCCGATTCTGCACATGGAAACATAAGCAATATTACCTACGTGTAAAGTGTATATTAGAATAAAAACAACATACTATAATTTACTCATTCGGAGAATGGATGTACTGCTATAATTATGACAGCAACATAGGTTTGAATGTTGAAATGGAAACACCAGTGAGACAAGAAGTCTCACTTAGTAATTCGAGCATCGTGAGTGTGTAATTTCATTTAATTTGTTTTTTTCTTCCTCTTCTAAACGATAAACATGCGTGCAAGTATTTATAACAAAAGAAACGCACATGTTAGCTTAAGTGAAAGAAATTGGATTCGAAAATGGAATTTATTTTTGTACTTATAATGTATTTAAGTAGACGATAAAATTTTAACCAAGTGAAAATTTATTAGAACGTTCATTAGAGTAATGATGATGATGTTTTACATGCCGATTTTGACCGTCGCAAAACTTCCGAAAATTCTCGCACCAGTGCATTATGAGGGACATTACACTTGACTGATGGTAAAAACTGACTAATCTTTTTCGGTGGCTTCTTCGTGCTCTCTGAAACATATGTTTCAGAGAGCACGAGGGATCTGTGACAGTAAACACCTGGCCGCCGAGCTCCAACACGTCAAACAAGTTTTGCACGACAATAAGCTTCGGGTCCCGCGCCTACGTCACAGTGAACGAGTGAAGCTGGCCACAGTCGAGCGAGTGACTACATTGACTACATCCTGAAGCGTGCTTCCATTAAAACATACTTCAAGCCGCCGAAGAAGATTAGTCAATTTTTACCATCAGTCAAGTGTAATGTCCCTCTGCAAGATGCAGGAGTGTACAAGCTTGATTGTGAATGAGGTCTCTCTTATATAGGACAAACTAAAAGATCAATAAAGAACACATAGCTGATGTGAAGAATCGACGCTCCGGGAAGTCTGCAGTCTGTGAACACGTACAGGATCGCCCCCGTCACTACATTAGATTTGATAGACCACAAATCCTCGCTAAAGAACACCGATTCCTTCCAAAAATGATTCGCGAGGCTATTGAAATCAAAAAACATCCTAATTTCAATAGAGAAGATGGCTGGGTGCTACCATCTGCTTCGGATACTATAATTAATAAAATTAAATCCCAACCCAAGCATACAACTGTAAGACTTCAAGATACTGTAAGTTCATACTGCGTAGATCGGAACAAAAATTAATAATTTTTAATCTGGAGGTAACCGTGGTTAACTATGACATTGGGACGTCAAATACTTCAGTGCCCCCTGTGACCATGGGTGCTGTAAAGTACTCGAAACGTCGGGAATATAAAATAAGTTAATATACGCGATAAAATGCGTAAAACTAGTTTTATTTAAATGTGTAGTGTTCGCGTAAATATAAGAAATCATTAAATAATGTTCAATTAGTATAAGCTTCTTCAAGAATACCTCAAGTGGCTATTATGGTATGAACCATAATTGTACATACCACGCTGGAAAGACGTTTTGTAATAAGAAGGATACTGCCTTATTACAAAATTAGTTTATACTGAAGGCAGCCCCCTTATTACAAAAATTAGACTCAGGCTTATACTGGAGTCCGTTTATGAAAATATTCGAAATAAAATGTAAAGTATGAAATTTTACAGCAACTGTCAAATTTCACGAAGATTGTGGTGCCGGGGCTATAGGATTTCTTTCGTAAAAAGACTTCTTAAACCCGACACTATCAATAAACTACGCTTCGTGATAAGACCTTTTGCGTTTGTTTTATCGTTGTTCATTCAACAATGCAACTGTCTTTTACGTATGACTTCAGACTGGAACACAGATGTGCAAATGCTAGTATTTTTCGATAGAAATATATAAGAGAGTGGTACTTACGCAGTCGTACTCCAAGATAGAAAAGGAGTCCTACGACATATAATTTTTATATTCATTTTAAAGTCTTTATTGCTTTCCCTTAGAATAAAAGGATACAAAGGGCGAACTTAATGCCTAAAGGAATTCTCTACCAGTCAACCCATGGAGTGGCGAGAATTTGGCATAGGTGCAGCAATTGAAAAAAAAAGAAATGAAAAGAAACTAAAATAATCATAATATTATATCCGATCAAGTTGTTACATTTGATGGAGAATCACCTTCGATTCCGCTTGTGGGTATGTTGCTCTCCCTAGAGAACATTTAAAATTTAAATTCGCATTGTTCCCTCGGAATTCTACATCTATCAGAGTTATCCATTGAAGCGGGAATCGTTAACGTGCCCTAATTCTCCTGACGTTCGATACTTGAGACGCATGGCTGATTACAACTCAGGCAGAGGACTGTTCATAATATATTGTCTGTACAATGAATGTTACTATATGTTGTAACCGCAAGTTCTTTTGATTTTTATAAACTAAGGTTTATAAAACGATATAAGTTTTTTATACATTAAGGGTGACAAACGAGTATACAGTCCACCTGATGGTAAGTGGAAACATATGTTACATAGCAATTGTGTTAAGTAATGATGAACTTGCATTCTTACAATAACTTTCAACTTAATCACTACTGGTTTGTCATAAAGTTTATTACATTAGTAGTATTTTTATACAGTAATTCAACGTTAATATACTTCTATTATTTTTTAAAAGGTTACCCTCCACACTAGTATTTTCGTCTATATTGTGGACGCGTTTTACATGCACAAATCGCACATGGACCCAGACCCGTAATTTTTTTATAGAAGAGGGGGCAAACGAGCATGCGACTCACCTGATGGTAAGTAGAGATGGGCCGAATATTCGTTTTATATTCATTCGGCCAAATATTCGGCTAAATCACCGAACATTCGTTAAAGTGGTACTCTAAGTGTTCACTGTATTGAAATGTACGAACATGTTTGTCCACATGTCAGATGTAGCCGATAAACATTTGGTCTTAGATAGCTCACCTTGAATAGTGCTTTTAAATTTTTCATACAGTTGTGGAATCACTGTTTCACCTATACATTTTCGGCTCAGTATTTGGTATTTGGGCTTTGCCAACTGCATGAGCCGATTAAAGCCTTTATCTTCGACTATAGAAGTTACCTGGTTATCTATTGCTATCGTTTCAGCAATTGAATTGAATTTTGAAAAAATTGAATAATTTAAACGCGACGACTGTTTTTGTGAGAAAAAGTGTTTCGTTGTGTTATTCTTAGTGAAAATTGATAATTATATGATAAAAATGAATGGCAGGAATGAAACTGACGACCAAAGTAAAGTGAAATGTACGATTTGCGAAAAAACACTTTCTATAAAAAAATAATTTATCTACCGACTTCAAAAGGTGTGTTACCTCATAACTTTTTTCTAAGTGAACCGATTTCAAGATTCTTTTTTTATTTGAAAGCTGGTGCTTCTCATGTGGTCCCATATAAATTTGATCAAGGTCTGACCAATAGTTTTTGAGTTATCCTTAATAATTTATTTTGAAGTCGGTTGTACAAATTTTTAAATTTTAAATTATTTCCAAATGGCGAATGCACGTGTCGGCAATTAGCTCAGTACTAGATGATGCAATAACATGTCAGGTGTGGCGGGGGAGCGAGGGGCAGGGTCCGGTGCTAATCCCGCGCGCTTTACGTAAACAAGCTTCGACATGAATTGGAGAGGTACCGAGGTGATCCTGCCGAATAATGTTCGCCCGAATATTAGGTTTAGTAAAAGTTTTACCGAACTTTCGGCCGAATATTCGTATTCTGCGAAATCCATATTCGGCCCATCTCTAATGGTAAGTGTCGATCGTCACCAGGGATGTTACGGATATGACATTTCGGATCTGGATCGGATACGAATATGGGAATAATATTATATTGGTTTCAGTTTCGGTTACGGATATATAATTATTTCGGATTACCCGTTAGTTTCGGATCGGATTAGATTTATGAGGAAAAGTAAAATACAAATAAGTAGGTAAACATTTGGTTTTATTTCTAGGTTATCATTTGGTATTAGAATCAGTCGTTTACTTAAGTAATTATTATAGCTACATATTTTTAAAGTTATGTACTTAAAAATGCTATAACAAAATTATTATAATAAAAACAGTGCTATTATTTTCTTTTTATTATATTCTTAAATATCTTTCTAGGAATTATTACAACACATCAATCAGTCTTTTTTTTATTTTTGCATATTGAAGAATAAAAACTAAAATCTGACCATAACATAAAGTCATCAGTCCGTCACTTAGACTCCGTCCCTATCCGAAATCATCCGAAAGTTTTAGGTCGGATTCGGTTACGGTTACGGAGCTCCATGACATCCCTGATCGTCACCCATGAACAACTGCAACACCAGTGGATGTGTTTACAATTATTTGTAAGTCATATAAAGTACTCGTACTGTGCGGGATTCAAACCCGCGGCTCTCAGCGCCGTTAATCAATGTTTAGTTGATGTGTTACCGAGCGCATGTTATTCTTTCATTTTTAGTGTAGAAGAATTTTGCTAGGTGCTTTGCCAACACCATGCTTGTTTCGATTGCGTGCGACGCATGCGCAGAGCCTGTTAAATACAAAACAATTTGTTCTCACGCACTTTTCTCCAGTACCTGGGTTGTAGGTTTCAACCGATATACGGCCTGTTTAGACATATATAATTGTTGTTTAAGCGCTTTTACAATACGCATTTCCAGCAAGTTTAAACGGTACACACGCATCGAATAGCTCGCGGCTCATTGTGGTTAACAGTGGTCTGAAACGGCTTTAACGTTGTCCAATCTTTGCGGGATTGATGGAAATATTAGTGAAGGAAATGAATTTTATCGTAAAATGCGTGGTTTTCAATCAAGCACTGTTATCAGTGCACCGGTAGTCGGCTGATTGTACGGCAACGCTGATGACGCGTAATTCACTCGATACGGCCGAGGTACGTAGTACTATTATTTATTCTGTGCCCGAGGCAATCAATGCCGAGCGCTTGCCGCTAAATGCAATGAATTCTTTGTACGTCAAAGATTACTGGTATCAAAGATTTTTTTTTTGATATCATACTTTACGTGGTAAAGCCATGCTGCTGCTATATTAGGGCGAGAACCAAGCTCTCATAGAATACCAGCGTACAATAGCAGCTCAATGGTGCTGTGTTTCGTATGGTGAGTGAAGAGAACGGGAGTCCTCAAGGGTGATAACGCATCTGTATTTTAATTCGTAATTGACTCCTTGAGGATAGATGTGGATTTCTATGGGCCACAGTAACCACTTACCACCAGGTGTACTGTGAACTCGTTTGTCACCTTCACCCTATTAAAAAAAATGTTATTTTTTCGTGCGAAACAGTCAAGGTGTTAGCTTCACCTAATGTAGCTAGGTTATAATTTGCATTTATTAAATATGGTGATACTCGGCCATTGAAGTATACCTATGTGGTACATACTTCAATGTGCTCGGCACGCAAGATAGCGTGTTTAGTATCAGTCGTTTCCAATCTTGAAGTCATCTCAAATAGTCCACTGCTGTCCATGAGTCGCATTCTTAGTGAGAGACAGCCTTAATCGTCATGCTCGGCAGTTGACTTTATTCATCATAACTTGTTTAGTTTAACAATTTTCGCGAGATTAATTTAAAAAATGTAACCGAACGAAAACCGACACTATTTCACCATGAGTCGCCCAGAGGAGAGTGAATAGGCTCTTTCTACGCTAGCGTGCTAACCATCGTTGACCTCGTTGGCAAATACATAGGCTTAGGTTGCGGGTGAACATAATTTATTTAAAAAAAAGTTTTAATCGAAATGTTCAAATGCCAAATTAGATGTTACTGAAATATTAATTGTTAATAAATAACTGAAAATAAAAATAAAATATTAGACAAAATTTCGTCTGATTCTCATATATAAATGTACATATTAAGTTTATTATACCTAAAACGCAAAATAAAAGCTATTTAAGCCTTGCTGAATATAAAAATAATATGAAGATATTTTGTAAATAAAACCACAGAATAAATAATAGTACAAGAAATAAAACCTAAATAAGAAGTTTATATTTGTAATATAGAGTTGAGAGTTTTAGCTTTCAATTACATCTCTATTTGACTCAAAAATACTCAAAATATTTCTTGATAACAATTATTGTTTTCATTCTATTCTTTCTATTCTTTTTTTTATGTTCTATTTTATCCTATGAATAACTTATACCTGATGATTGAAAAATCAGCCTTATATTATGTATTTTATATTCTAATGAACGGCCTTATTAATTATTCATGGCGCTAGCGCGCTAATTTATGTCAATTTCTTTATCTAATTCTATAATAACTTTATTTACACGCTAAAGTATAAGAGATTATTTAGTTATAACTATAATTAAGGAAGTCAATTTCCTTTTTGACTTTTTAAAGTTGTTTGTTTGCGTGACAATTATAATATAAATATAAATCATTCATTTTAATATAACATCTTAGTTTTATCTTAAATGTAGGTCAGAAGGCATCAGGAGGAAGTATCGAATGTTCTTTATTTATTTTTCAATAGTGTACTTATATTATACTTATGAGAAGTTTTATAGACATTATTTTAATATTTTCAATTATACATTTTTAAAATGCGCATATGATAAATATTAAACATAAGAACCGAGAAAAACCAGAATAAATGGAAACCACTGTTGTCGAATTTTTTCTCGATCTCCGAAGCTCATAATCAATAAACTTATTAAATGGGACCACCCCGACAGTATAAAAATAGAACCATCTAAATTCTCAATCTATTTAGATATGCCACACAAGTAAGTAGTTTGTTGATGTTCTTGTAATCTTGTTTTAAGGATAGATATATTGTTATGGGTCTCATCGAGCTACCCTTACTGGATGGTGGTCCACCACTTCGCCATATCATGGCCACAATCCACTGGCGAACTTCACATGTCTTCGAAATGTTTTTTTTTTTCCTTTATCTCAGACATGCAGGTTTCCTCACGGTGTTTTTCTTCACCGCCGAGCACGTGGTAGATCAGCACTTAAAAGAGCGCTTAGCTCCTGAGCTTAAAAATGTAAATTGTGAATTGAAACGCATGTCTGTTTAGTCACTATAACAAAGACGAGTTAAGCCCGGAAGCCGCACTGCCGCGGTATCGATTCAATGCTCACAGCGCATCTGCGTTGCGGACTGTGAAGTGTCCGATCTCGTCGCACCATTGTTTATTCCTTTAGTACTTCGTCATAAATGAAACGATTTCATTTAACAACAATCATAACATGTAGAAGTGATTTTATGTGCTTCTCAACGAAACTTTGGTAACAATTCGCCTGCTAAGCGTGGCAATTTTTAAGAAGGCCTATGTTCTGCAGTGATTTTTGATAGGCTGTAATGGTAACAACAAAACTATGATCACTCAAAGTGTACCTACCTAAGTATATTATATTTGTTGTCTAAGAAGTGGACAGGACAATAATAGAAGAGAATGTGTTTGTTCTTAACGCTGAACGCTCCACCCCGCCGAACGCTCACCGCTGTATCCTCATACTTGGGCTTGGGTACCTCGAACATTTTGAAATCTAAGCCACTATGAAGAGGCGTCATTCATATCAATAAGTCCAGTCAACAGTAAGTAATTTAAATAAAATCGACTGCGTTAAAAGTTTACCTAAAAGAGAAAAATTGTATACCTTATAAAAATTCATATACATACATAGATACATAACAGCCTATAAAAGTCCACTGCTAAACATAGGCCTCCCCCATAGATTACCTCATTGGGAGGATTTTGCCATAGTTGCCACGCCTGGCAGGCGGATTGGCAACCGCAGTTTTTTATAATTTTGAGTTTTTATCAGGAAGACGCTGCTGCCCTCTGTCGTCTTTTATGACACCCACGGGACAATATGGTGTAGAGGATATTCTCACACCGCCACTAAAGAAAAATTTATATATTAATAATGTATATATACTAAAAATTTTATATGCTAAGACGAACCTAACGACACGCTATATGTTAAAATCCGTCAAGCCAGTTAGGCTACAGAGCGTGCCAAAGAAACAGGCAGACATACATACATACATAAACTCGAAAAACATTACCCTCCTTCTGGGGCGATCGGGTAAAAACATATTTACATCATGTTTCGATTTCAAACCGCTACTAGAATGGCGCCAGTTAACTAACAGATGTTCACGATAACATTTCCTGCTAATCAAACAAGCATATTCGCTATTCGAAACACGATCTTCAGGCAGCGTACAAGTTGCTGGATTTATACGGCGCTTCGAACTACTATCGGTGAAGTCACAGAATAATTTTAAGACGTTTCCACATTGCAGATAAATTTCCATGTGTTCGTAATGATATCACATATCATTCGACAACTTCAGGAGGCCTGTGCCCAACAGTGGAGACATACAAGTTCTGTACACTTTTCTGGACACAAAGGTACAGTTTTTTCCAAAAATGCATTAGCAGGCTGGGAAAACTTACATTTTTGAAGGGAAGATAGGTGGTGAGCGCAAACCCTCCTCGTACTAGTAACGCTGCACCTCAACAACAGACTGTAAAATTTAGGTTTTATTAAGATGGATATTCTGCCATCAATTTGTCGCCACTTTGCTGTAGCCTTGCACGTAAATTAGTCGAGTGCATCGCGTACGTACATGTGAAGTTGTCAAATAGTAAGAAAGTTGATATGTCCACCCACAAAAGTCGGCTTTTAAATTATTACTATAATATTAGGTACTTACATATGAAATTAGCGTTTTGTCGTACTGACCAATTTGATCTGATATATCTCCTCTTTGGTTAAGAATTCCAAATTCAAATTTATAAATTCATTTAGCTGGTACATTTGAGTTTTGAAAACAGTCATTCATTGGTTTTTTCCTCATTATTTTATTCTTTGGCGTCGATTATTACCGCACAATGGAAAACTTGAAATATCGGTATATTTACGAGTACGAGTTCTACCGTGGCACCAGTGCTGCAGAAACAGCTCGAAAGATTATTGATGTGTACGACGCTGGTGTCGCAAAAGAAAGCACGGTACCATTTTGGTTTCAACGTTTTCGTTCTGGAAATTTCGACCTTCAGAACCAACCCCGTGGATGGCCGGAGACCAAAGTGGAAAATGAAGAATTAAAGGCTATTGTGGAAGCGGATCCATCACAAAGCACTTCAGAGATAGCTGCAGGCTTCGGGGTAAGTGATAAAACTGTATTAATCCACTTGAAGCAAATCGGGAAAGTAAAAAAACTTGAACAATGGGTACCTCATGAATTGAGTGAATCGAACTTGCAAACACGCGTCGACTGATGTGTTACTTTGCTCAACCGACACAATAATGAAGGGATTTTAAATGGAATCATTACTTGTGATGAAAAGTGGATACTGTACAATAATCGGAAGTGCTCGTTGCAATGGCTGAACCCTGGAGACCCAGCTAAATCCTGCCCTAAACGAAAATTGAGTCAGAAAAAGTTACTTGTGAGTGTTTGGTGGACTAGCGCCGGTGTCGTTCACTACAGCTTTCTAAAATCTGGCCAAACGATTACGGCAGATATCTATTGTCAGCATCTGTAAACCATGAAGGAAGAACTAGTTGCTTAACAACCGAGATTAGACAATCGCTCTAGGCCACTGCTGCTTCACGACAACGCAAGACCACACACTGCACAACAAACAACCACTAAGTTAGATGAGCTATAATTGGAATGTCTGCGACATCCACTGTACTTCCCGGACCTTGTTCCAACAGATTACCATTTTTTCCGGAATTTGGACAACTTCTTACAAGGAAAAAAATTCAACTCCGATGCGGCAGTCCAAACCGCCTTCAAAGAGTTTATTGATTCTCGCCCCCATGGTGTTTTTAGTAAAGGGATCAATGAACTACCTATGTAATGGCAAAAGCGCATAGATAACAACGGTGCATACTTTGATTAATAAAATATATTTTACAAAAAATAATTGACTTTATATTTATCCCGTACAAAACGCCAATTTCATATGTAAAGACCTAATATGCAAGCTGTGTTTTCATTGCGATACATTTTTACTAAAGTCCCTTTAATCTAATATTAGTGTGGTAAGTTTAAAGGCTTACCTCTACCTAATCCTCTATATTGGCGATTAAGACGGAATGCTTACACGTCATTTTAATGCATCAATGTTATCATTAGACCATGAAATTGTTACCTTTATACTACCTACCTTACATTGCATTGTGGCTTGAGACTTAGGTATCTCAAGTAGTAGAATACCTGTATCGTTAGATCTAAAGCGTTAAAATTATTCATTGCCAGTTATCTCATATTTATGTTCCAAGTGATTTGTAGAGAAGCCAGTAAAGTTGCTTACAAGCTTCTTAAGGATTAAATTTCCGAGACGGTGTCACTGACCTCTGAAGCAACCTCATACTTGTAATACCTACTTTATGAGTTTTTGTTTGAATTTGTGTATTGATTTGTGGCATTTGCTGACCCTTCCCCCAACGGAAGTACTCGGCCCCGCCTGTGAGCAGGTAATGTCCGCGCTCGGTTAATGCGAGGGGATACGAGCAGTGTTAACTTAAAAATCATGAATGCTAATGTTTCATCGTATCGTATATCAAGAACATTTAGTTATTTGATATATGGATTACCAAAAAATACTATAAGGTTTTTTTTTATAGAATAAGGGTGACAAACGAGCACACAGTCCACCTGATGGTAAGTGGTTGCTGTTGCCCATAGACATCTACATTTATCTTCGTTAGCGAATTTAAATGCAGATGCGTTGTCAGCCGTGAGGACTAAGATAGAATGCCTCTTTTCCAGTAAAAAGGGTCTCCGGTTCTCTACACTCACCATACGAAACACAGCAGCATTAAGCTGCTATTTTACGTTGGTATTCTGTGAGAGCGTAGTCCTTCCCCGGTCGAGCCGACCCATTCGTGCTACAACTATACTATTAATATAGCTGCAGCATGGCTCTACCACGTAAAGATGTTCTACGGTAACATCTTAATCTGTTATAAAACAGAAGTGGTCATAATAATGTAGTGTCTTTAGTATCCGCGTAAGCACAGAGACTCGTTTTTTCTCACTTTGACTGCGCCACTACGTCTATGAAGTAAGATCAGATGTTTTAAATATTGACAAACAAAAAAAAAGTCTAGTCTTGTCGGGCATGGTCCAATATTATTTTTTATTGGACCATGCCAGACAAGACTATAATAGACTTTGTAGGCTAGATCACAAACTATAATAGTTGCCAAAAAGATTCATCATAATTCTCATTATAGATAGAGGTGGACAAAGAAAAAAATTGGAAAATCCAAAAGTGCACACCTCGAACGCTCATGTAATGTTTTTAATAATCAATTTAGTTTAAAGCTACAAAAAATTGTTTCTGTTTAATTATCACGACATTTTTTTACTGCTTTATACCGGTGATTCGTATTTTGTTTTGTAAAACAATTTGCCAAATTCAAAAGAAATTCGAAAGGCTTCCTAAGGATTAAAATCTAAAGCTAATAAAAATAAATCAAAGTGATAAGTTCAGTTTTTCGAAATATATCTTATTCACATCCATACCGACCAACTGACGTCCAAATTAAATTATTTTCAATTACCTTTTTTTTTAATAATAATCGAAATAAATAATCTTATAACTACGTCATAAGTACTTATTAATTGAAATCTCCACTTGCGATTGGTGTACTTTATACTTTTTATTATGTTATATAAGTGCCATATAAAGCTGGTGAAAGTAATTTAGTTGAGTGGATCGCGATTTTTTGATTTGGTGACTAAAATACTACTTACTACCACATCTCCGCTTCGCGTTCGATGTGTGCAAAAATAATAATCGTCGTGTTAGCAACCGAGAGTGTTAGCTCCTTACTGCCGGTCGTATGAGGAAACTTTTGCAGAAAGTTAATGGATATAAGTGTTTTGTAGAAGTCTTTGGAGGAGGCCTATGTTCCGTAGTGGACTTTTGATGGACTGTAATGATGATAATGATGATGATGAAGAAAATGAGTTAGTACGCTTCTTAATTACATTTAACAGTTAGCTCTAGACGCAAGGACTACAATTAACTTTTAGCTTGTGTTATAAGTGAATATCAGTCTTTTAATTTTTAATTTTTTAAAAACGTTACCCTCACACTAGGATTTTCTGGTGTATCGTGGAGGCAGTTTACAAACATAAATTGTACAAGGACAAACATCCAGACCAGGAACACATGTTTGTAGACCGTACAAATACATGTTCCGTGCGGGATTCGAACCCGCGACCCCCAGCGCTGCAACTCATTGCTAAGCCACTGCGCCACGGAGCCGTTTTCTTTGTTATTAACACGATTTATGAGTTTGTTTTGTATATGTATGTATGAATGTTATGTATACCTATATATATATTTCACCCACTTCCGGACGCCTGAATTTGTAATTTTGCAGGCGTATTATGAAACGATGACAATTTAATAAATTCATGACTATGTTGAGCTGTGTAGCTCAATACGTGTTGTTTTCGATTTTCTAAAACTAATATTATTAAAGTACTTCGTTAAGTTATAGAAAATAAATTGTACACTTTTAAACTATTGACATAATTAAATATAAAAATATCTAGAGTGTATAATATCTTCCTCTCCCATTGCAGAGTTCCTAACGCCCCGAAGAGCTGCATCGCTGAGATCTTCAGCTCGGACTCGCCTGACAACAGCCCAGTGAAAAACGGATCGACGCGTCCCCGCGTCATTCGTGACACCCCCACCCGCCCCCGTGACACACACTCCAGGCTATTCGGACAGGTGAACTTACACTCACTCACTAATATTAAAAATGTGAAAGTTTTTGTGCGGCTGGATGTATTTAACTAAAATTTGGCGGAAATTATATAATGGATACAAGATACAAATGTATTATTTCCACTTGACCGCATCCAGCGCAGAGCGGTTCGAATCGTCGACGATAGACTTCTTTCTGATCGGCTCGATTCACTGGCGCTGCGTAGGGATGTTGCATCCCTTTGCATTTTCTATCGCATTTACTACGGGGAGTGCTCTGAGGAATTGTTCGGATTAATTCCAGCCACCAAATTTCACGAACGCACATCGCGTCAAAATTCACGATACCATCCTCACCATCTGGATGCTTGGCGGATAATTTTCTTCCACGTACAACTTCTCTGTGGAATTGTTTACCACCGGCGATTTTTCGGACCGATACGACTTAGGGACCTTCAAGAAAAGAGCTTACTCTTTTCTAAAAGGCCGGCAACGCACCTGCCCCTGGTGTTGCGGTTGTTCATGGGCGGTGGTAGACCATCAGGTGAGCCGCATGCTCGATTGCCCCCTCTTCTATAAAAGAAAATGCGGGGCCTTCAGCTTTCTACAGCTTCCTTACTAGAGCAATTTCATGAAATCCTAAATGTAGTGAATAATGAATGCAGGCGTCTCGGTCTAACTTTCCATGATGTTAAATTGTTCTTGGCTTCTGAGTATTTCGGGTTGCATTGGAATTTTGATTTTATACATCTGTTTTAGTGCTACCGCCACCGTGTAGTGACAGTGTAAGATTATCCACTACCCCATATCGTCCCGTGGGTGTCGTAAGAGTCGACAGAGGATAACAAATCAGGAGATAGGCAGCAGCGTCTCCCCAGTAACAACTAAAAGTAAAAAAAAACTGCGGTTGCCAACCCGTTTTCCAAGCATTGCAACTATGGAAAAAAATATGAGGCAAAATTTGGGGGAGGCTGTTCTGTAGTGGACTTTAATAGGCTGTACCGATAACGGTAACATCTATTTTAGCCGTTAGGGCTTTTTCTGCCTAAAAGCCTTTGTAGATTGGTAGCTTACTTCTGCCCCCAAGCAGTAGTTTCTACTCCTGTGTGTCGATTTAAAGGGAAAGGGAGTTAACAAATACCAGCTATGAGTTCAGGGATGACAGCCAATTTGTGGAGTTCTTTGTTTGACGTTTTTGCAGGTTTTTACCATCGGGTGGACTGTCAACTTCTTCATTAATCTTATATGACAAACTATTCAAACGCAGAGATTTTTTTATATACAATAATGATAATTTATTTTTAATTAAAGATTTACAGAATAACCTTTTTTGTAAGTAGTAGAGCCATGCTGCAACTATATTATGGTTGTAGGACGCATGGGTCGGCTCGGTCGGGAAAGGACCACGCTCTCACAGAATACCTGCGTGAAATAGCTCAATGCTGCTGTGTTTCGAATAGTGAGTGTAGAGAACCAGAGACCCTTTTTACTGGGGAAACGAGGCATTCCATCTTAGTACTCAGAGGTGGCAACGCATCTGCATTTCTATTCTTAATCGAAGATAGATGTAGACGTCTATGGGCCACAGCATCCACTTACCATCAGGTGGACTGTGTGTTCGGTTGTCACCTTTATTCTACAAAAAAAAAACTCCTCATGGTAGCGGCGAAAGAGAATCTACCACCCCATTTCGTTTCGTAGGTGTCGTCAGAGGCGACTAGATATGCGAAAAAGATCTTATGGTTTCCCAAAAATGGCGGTACAGTCATCTCGTTTATGCCAGACGTAAAATATCCACGTCACCAACGGGAAGCGGTGTCAAAGATATGAAACGTCAATCCAGCTGCCAAGCGTGACGATTTAGTAAAAGTCCTATCTACAATGTGAGAGGCCCATATTCAGCTGCCTTTTACGGGGTCATGATGAATGAATAATAACAGAATTACATTGTAATACATAAAACAGCTTAGATTCAGTATCTTTTTTGCAAGTTTTAAGACATTAATTTCAAATATTGCAGGCAACCACCACTTCCGTCTCCCCCATGGTAACGGACACCATTCGCAGCCATATCCAGTTCGGAGACTCGGAGATGAACGGCAGCCCTTCCCACTCGCCTTCCAAGATGGTGAACGGCAGCGCTACTTCGACGCCCAGCCGAGGTGAGACGGAGCCCGCCGATCACTGTGAGTCGATCCAGATGTAGGCACGAAATGAGCACGTGTAGCAACACTGGGACAAATGGCTCAATTCATAATAGTTTGATAGTGGAACGGATGATAATTCAACCAAAAGTCGGCCAAAGCTTTAATTATAATATTATTCATACAGGTACTATGTATTTTTGCAGGTTGTATAATTAAAAAAGTTATATCACTAAAAAGCTATTACATAATGCGAGCGACGACTATTAATGTATCCGGACGTAATTTTTTTGTAAACACCTTACGGAAATACTGTGAAGCTTTGCAATTCCGTTCCATTTTTGAACAGTTAAAACTGTGGACAGAGCTCTGAATAATCTTTTATATAATATGTACCTAATAATAAAGTTTTAAAGAGTTCTGCACACAGTACAGCGGTGCTCGAAGCTCGCGTGCCCAAACACACATTATTTGGCACTCATGCACGCTAGGTTAAGCTTTTTATATTTCTGATTTACGCTCCGGTTCTGTCTTTTAATAATAATATATAGAAAACTATATATTCCCCATAAATATTATTATCATTCAAAGTTACTGAAAATTGACACTGTGGCTTGCTTTTTAAGAAGCATGGACACATAGTAAAAGAGATTTAACAATAAAGAATGTACAAATAAAACTTTGCAATTTAGACGAAAATCTTGTAAGCAAATGGGATCAATGTTTTATTAAAACTGTTGTACCATCAGATTTAACAGTATTATTTTTAAAAAACATCGGTCCCAACCAAAGATAGCGATTTGAATGAAAATCGTTTATTCTGTGAATGGTCAGCATCGTACACACCACCGAAGAGGAACCCGGTGACTGGCGATGGGATTGCAGTGCCGCCGCCGCGACGTCGCCACCCTGCTGCCAGCCTGCGAGGTGCTGACGAACACGACCATCCTGACCTAGACTTCCTCAACCCTGAGCCAACTCATCGTTATTTCACGCGGCACTGGCCGCCAAAACCCGCACAGTATTACGTTGAGTCAACCATCAAACCCAGACCCACATGTCATCAGTCCCCCCATGTTTTATTGGGTCTAAAAACCGACGACCCTTTTAAAGTTCATCCTAATATAAACCCAAATTCATTATCCCTCGCCCGGTACTCGACCGGCATTGGCCTCCTTTCCCAGCCCAACATTATCTGGAACCAAATCAGGATCATCATATTCCCTATCATCCATTACCTCCGTACGCTTTCGTCGGTATGACATCAGCTCTAGGAGAAAAACCTCAACCTGATTACAAGTACAATCCAATACCAACTTTAGACGGACCGATAGATCCATTTATCGTAGCGAATACTAATCCGCCAGTAAGTCTCTTTAAGTATGAAAGAGACGGCCCCATACCCGATTGCACTCTACTTGACACGCCTAAAGCTCCGGGTCCCTTTACTTTGACTGGTTTCCCTCCAATATTCCCTAAACACGTGCCCGGCTACCTATTTAAACTAAATCGGCATGCAGAGGACTTCAAACCTAAGACGTATTATGTAGACTATGTTCGCCAAAGAGAATTGGGTGGGTGTTTAATTTTGACTGAAGGAGACACACTATTGCACTAATAAGAGTATATGTTAGAACAGTATATATTATATAGAAACAAAAGCTTGTTTTTGTTATCTATTTGTACTTTAGAAACAAAACTGTTTGCTTGCTGCTCGTATTAAAGGCCTTCGAGACGATTCCTTCAAGTCACTGAATTAAGCACTCTTTACCCCTCTGTTGTTAGCTTTTCGAAAATTTAGAGTAAAATCTTTGTGTTAAATAATTTTCGAGATATTTGTAACCGTATACGTATAATGTTTATTAATTTACAGCTTAGTATTTTGAAAACAGCTTTTAATCCTATTTTGATGTTGTTATATTTTTATTTGTCAAATTAGTCATTACTTTATTGTATTTGCGGCGCATTTTCTTCTTTTCCATTCTATTCTGTATCTCTCTACGCTGTAGGCGTTGCCTTTTCGTGTAGTTAGTTAGTGTAACTGTAATTAGCAAATAGCCATTATATCAGTAGAAATTTATATGATATTGTTATTATCGAAAATAATAATAACTTTCCCAATATTAGTTGTTTAGGATGTTTTAGAAAATTTAGAATTTATTCTTTTGTTGCATTGCATGATTTGTATTAGATATTACTGATATCTTTTATAAAAATTATATCTAGGTTCGAATAACACTCAAGTTTTATATAGTTATTACTTAGATTAGATTTAAATTGTAAAACATGAATGATATTTCTTAAATGATATAATCAAAATTATTTAGAGTTAAATAGAATCGGTAGTTGTATATGTAGCTATGTAAGAATAAGAAATTAATTGGTTATTTTCATCATTTCAGAAGGCAACCCCATCACTGGTGACGGATACAAGTCGCTGAACGGCCAGATCAACATGGTAACGTCAGTAAACGGTAGCAGCAGCATCCTCCACAACCGCGTACCGCCCGGTGGATACTCCTCGGGCCTCTGGTAGATCACCACCACGCCCCCCACCCCCTCCCTTCTACCACCTCAACGAATTAACTGCGGCCAACCTTAACTTTCGACCAAGCGCCGTCGAAACGGCATCTAAACCACCAACACTTTAATGTAATTTACATTACATATCGAGTTATTCCCGGTGCGGCAAAGCGCATTTGAAATTATTATCTTGCGTACTTTTTTTCCATTCAACCCACTAAATTTCAGTCGGCGAACGCACGAACCACGTCCATTCAAACTGAAAGGGTATATGTTGTTTATCCTTAGCCTGTCCCAGTAACATTTCATTCGTATAATTTAGCATAGATTATAGATATTTTTGTAATAGTAATATTTCGATAGTTTTAACGAAATTAATAGATTTGTAGTGCGGCTCTTCATAATCGCTGGCAATGCGAACACCGATACAACAGTGTTACGAACACACCTTCGCATTACCCGCGAACACGAAGCGCCCGCCTGGCTAACTTGTAAGAACTATTGTAATCTTGCACACTTTGAAGATGTTTACGCAATTATACTGCGAGCTAGGAGTGAGGATACGTATCAGCAATATACCAAAATTAACAGTGCCTTGAGAGGTGTATATGATGGAAAATTCTATAAGAATTAACTGTGTGATTGAGTAAGCATTTGTGTAGACGTACAAAAGTGATTATATGTCTATATAACACCGTATAGAAATAGTAATCATGGGGCACTTCCAGCTAATTGATAACATTCAATTAACTTATAATATTCGAAACTATTTATAACTTTTTTAATATCGTTTGTTGAATTCTATATCGTAATATTTAAATAGAGGGTTTATTAGATTGCATTTATTTTGTCTGTTTATACTTTTTTTATTTTATTTTCTACTCGTGTAGAATTAATTGTGAAAACTGATTTGAATTCCTGGTCGATTATCTGTTAACGGATCAAACGGATTATGTGTTAGTTATTTAAAAATCTCATGTCAATGATTGTCTAAATGTAGCGTAGGCCACAAGCCATGTTGTAATGTTCTAACATTGTATTGCAAATTCACTGGCCTAATTTTAATAACTGTTAATAGATAATAACCACTTTTTCAAAATAAAGTTTTTTTTTTATTAACTTTTGTCTTTTGTTTTATTAATATTACCGCTTTCTTAAATGATGCCAGTAAAAAACTAAAAACTCTAAAAATTAATTCTTACTAAGTATTTTTGAAAATACTTGTAACGATAACTGTAGTATTCAAAGTTCTGAACATAGAGATAATGTGCACATACCCACATACACACTTGCCAAGGGTATAATAAATATATAAAGACTATAGAAAACTTTACTGATTTCTGCCACCATCCCAATTCGACCTTTGGGTGTCGTAGGACGTCGCGTAAATGAAAGGCCACAAAAACTTATGGTTTTCGATAGATGGCCGTATAACCATCTCGTTTACACCAGACGTAATATACTCAGACCGACGACGGGCTGCAGCGTCAAAGGTGTGAGAGGTCTGGTACTGCAAACATCAGTCCGCCTGCCACGCGTGACGATTAAGACAACCATTGGAAAAGCAAAGAGTACTGGGAATACGCTATCCCTGTAACGGGAGCCAATGAAACGATATAGCCCAACGGATTAGTAAGCTGAAATGGCAATGGGCCGGCCATATAGCTGGAAAAACCGACAACCGATAGGGAAGTGCAGGGCATCACTTCACTAGATGGAGTGACGACCTGGTAAGACATGCAGGAAGTCCATGGATGCAGGTGGCTCAGGACCGTGCTTTGTGGCATTCCTTGGGGGAGGCCTTTGTTCAGCAGTGTAATTGTGAAGGGCTGTGATGATGATGATGATGATGTAACGGGAAAGGCCCATGTCCAGCACTGAACTTTTACGGGCTGATGACGAAGAAGAAGAATGCTAATATATATTGCAAGCATTGTTATAACAGAAAATAAACGTAGTCATCGGCATTATTTTAATACAGTTTGGTTAAATTAGTTATATAAGTATCTATACGCCAACATTTTCTACTTGAAGTGAAAACAACTTTTTTGTGTTTTAAAATGAAAACACGTGTTACTCTGTTCTTGTAAATACGCCTTAAGCTTTAACTTAAAATGGTTTTCCTTATCTGACGCTTAAATATTGAAGAATTTTTCAAATGCACATGTTTCCAACACTGAACGTTGAAAAAGGGTGTACTTTTGAATTACTGACATGTTATTGTGAGTTAATGATATTTTGGGATGTCTCGCTTGCCTTTATAATGTTTAGGTGGACCAAGGTGACGTTTAATACAGGTACACTGATTGTTCGCGAACTCGAATTATCTTAAATATATTTAAAGCAGATAAGTGTCATGAGAACACTTATGTGCTTTAAATTTTCAATATGCTTTTTACACTTCCTGAAAAGCTTATAGTTTAAACGACTACCTACTTTCCACTCAGAAATATAGCTGGTTTAATAGCTGGATACATCAGAGTCCAAGACTTAGAAGGCTAAGTCACTGGCTCGTCTATATTTTGTATTAACACAAGAAATTTAAGAGGAGAAATTAAATGAAAGGATTGTTGGTTATTTTTATAGATTCTGTACTCTGTGCATCTACACAACAACGATTCACAAAACTGAAACTGCAATTTTAAAGAAAAATAAAAACATTAAGTTTAAAAAATTAAGGGAACTTGCCGTCCGAGCATACTCCTCAAGACAAAGTAAAAATTCTTTAAAAAAAAAGTGTGAAATCTCTTGCCAATTTTTTTAATAGGATAATGGTGACAAACGAGCACACAGTCCACCTGATGGTAAGTGGTTAATGTGGCTCATATAAATTTATATCTATCATCGATTAAAAATCAAAATGCAAATGTGTTGTCACCCCCTGAGTACTACTAAGACGAAATGCCTCGTTTCCAGTGAAAAGGGTCTCCGGTTCTCTACAGCCACCATACGAAACACAGCAGCATTAAGCTGCTAATTTAAGCTGGTATTCTATAAGAGCGTGGTCCTTCCCTGGTCGAGCCGATACGTTCGTTCTATGACTATTAGGTATATAGCTACAGCATGGCTCTTCCACGTACAAATCATAAAACACAAGTCATAATACTAATAATAATGTCCTCCAGACCGAATTTCGGTCACAGCGGCCATTCACTACGTAGACTAGCCATCTGCGCAGGACAGGATTATAGAGCCGAGTATATCCGCAAGCAGAGCTGCATTCTCTGTTCCCTCACTCTCATAGTCCGATGGGACGGTAACCCGACATGACTGGAGAGAGATCAGGCGCAGGACCAACGACTTTACGTGCTTTCCGGGCACGGGGGTGAAACACCGCCAACTTCCTGACTCCGACCTGCTACTGAGAATTTCTCGACAGGAAAACCCAATGACTGATTTTGGCCCAATACGGGAATCGATACCGAGGCCTCATGATCAGCAATCCCATTGACGACCATTATCTAAGACCAACGAGGGATATAGTCATAATACTACCCTCAATAACGAAATGGCCTGTGTAAAGAAATAAAGAGGTTTTTATATTACTAATAGGTAATATAAAAACCTTTTTATTTCTAAATAACATAGAAATAGCTATTATGTACTGAAAACTTTCGATTAAATTGTAACATTTGACTTTAGCAAAATATTAGGGGCGATCTACACAAGTAAAACCTAGCTGTGTCTCGCCAGCAACGCAGTCAGGAATTTTCATTTAGAAAAAGCCAAAATTAGGGGTTTTTTAGGTGCTATTAGGTGCCAAGTTTAAAAATTAAGTGCTCTAATATTTTCACAGCAACGAACTGGGCAAAACGTATCAAGAAGTTGCTATGGCTTTTGAGAAACATTTTATTGATGTTCCTTTTTTGACAACAAAATCATTAAATTCTTCTCCTACTGTCGCAGAATCATTGCTTAAACAAAATGTAAAGGCTTGTTCAAATACTTTTGAATTCCATAGAGTATTGCCAAAAGATATCGTTAAATATTTTAAAACTATTGATGTTAAGAAAACGGCAGAGTTATGGGGGATTTCCGTTAAAGTTATTTTATCTATAATATATACAATATCACCTTATCTAGCCACTATATTTAATACAAGCGTCGAATCTGGTGTGTTTCCTGATTTAATGAAACATAGTAAAGTCATACCTTTATTTAAATCTGGTAGTACATTAGACCCCGCCAATTTTAGACCAATTTCTGTACTACCAACATTTAGTAAAAATTTTGAAAAAATAATTTGAATGTTAATTTTCTTTAATATTAATAAAAATCAATTCGGGTTTACAAGGGGTCGCTCGACAACTGACGCTGGAGTTGAGCTTATTAAACTTATTTTTTGTGCGTGGGAGAATTCAGAGAATGCTTTGGGTATATTTTGTGACCTTCCCAAGGATTTCAACTGTGTTCACCATGAGACATTAATCAGGAAGCTACAGTACTATGGTGTCAAGAACGCAGCGCTTAA
This sequence comes from Parnassius orleans, assembly GCA_029286625.1. Taxonomy (NCBI): domain Eukaryota; kingdom Metazoa; phylum Arthropoda; class Insecta; order Lepidoptera; family Papilionidae; genus Parnassius; species Parnassius orleans. The sequence continues at coordinate 1,146,115 of JAGSMP010000009.1, forward strand.
ACTTATTATTTCATATTTAAGTAATAGAACGCAGAAAGTTATTATCAATGGTAAAAAAAAATCCGGGTCACCTGTACTAATGGGTGTCCCTCAGGGCTCGATTCTCGGCCCATTCCTATTTCTAGTGTATATTAATGACTTACCTTCCCTTGTAGGAGATAATCATGATATAGTATTATTTGCTGATGATACTTCCTTGATTTTTAAATTTGAAACGTCAATCATTTAAATGTGACGAAGTGAATAATGCTATATCAAAAGTAGTGCATTGGTTTAACGTTAATAATTTACATTTAAACGGAAATAAAACTAAATGTATTAAATTTACAACATCGAATGTTAGAAATCTGAATACCAATGTGTTTTTAAATGGGGAAGAACTGAGCCCTGTTGAATCCACAGTTTTTCTTGGCATCACTCTCGACGCAAAGCTTCAGTGGGCAAAGCAGATGCAAAAATCAGGTCTTCTGAAAATCAGAATAGAATCAAAATCGCATTTAGAAAAAGCCCAAATTAGGGGCTTTTTAGGTGCTAATTAGGTGGCAAGTTAAAAATTAGGTGCTCTAAAATTTTCACCGCAACGAACTGTTGAAATTGGCGTTGCTGGCAAAACGTATCGCTAGCAACGCAGTGACGATAATAGATATACCATAAATATTAATAGCAAGGAATTAAGTGCTAATTAAGTGCTGAAAAATTATTGAGGTCGGATGTAGATGACGGTAATATTCTGGGAATTATCGGGTCCAGGACCACCATTACCTAACTGTAAGCTATGAACGGCGGTCGAATCTGTACTAAAACCGAATCAGAACGCCCCGACTCTACGTAGTCTTGTCTGCCCTACCCCTAGAGTGTTTTTGTAAGGCCGTAGGCGCGGAGGCAGAGCAGCCCCCGCCCGCTGTACTACTGGGGGCTGCACTTCCCGAAGCGCTGAAGGAATTGCAGAAGTAACTGTGTCAATATTCCTGTGTAAATAAGTGAGGTTATGATTTTACAAAAACAATTATTACTCATAAACTATACATTTCACTAAAGCCACTAAGGACCCAGAACCCCCTTAGTAGCTTAAAAAAAATTAGTAGGTATTAATAATTTATTAGAAAACCACAACGTTTTGTCTTTAAAAATATGCTGAATATTTTTATTTCGAGGTAGAGTCCTATTTCGTTACAAAATGTACCAACTATTATATACACTTTGAATTTTCACACAATTATGATACAGTGTACACAATACAAGGAATACCTTATAGTTCGAGTGTTTGAGATTCACACATCGCATATTTTTATTTAATTGAATGTAACGATAATATTTCAAATTGTTCTTCGTTTGTCTTGCTCTTTCCATATTTATTAAATTTGACCTTCTTTATGAATTTAGTAAAAATGCAACACCAAGAATTTAAAAATGGCCGCTTTTTCTCCATAATGATGTCGTCACAAAGGTCAAGTACTACACCAGAGTCCTGCGATGAAGCTTCCTTAGACACATTTTCCATTATTAATTATAATAGTGATGTCTAACACTTTTAAACTGTTCAGTAATCAGGAACAACAACAGTTATTAATCCTTTAAATCTTTTTCCTTGATCACCTTGTTGGCTTCTTTGGGGAACAAGAAAATTCCAATAGAAATTGTTTTTTTTCGTTTCTCTGCTCAAGTTAAGCACTAAGAAGATTTAACTGCACCGACGAATTATGACTGACTGGGTGTTAAATACAAAACAAAAATTATGACAAGATGGAGACGAGAAATATTATCTATTTATACTTTATTGTTCGTTTTGACTCCTATTTATATTGTCAATTACAGTTTTACAGCATTAATTATCAATAATGCTAAATATTTTGGTAAATTACCACCACCAATGAAATAACAAATAAATACATTAATAGAATAAACAACTAATTAGTATTGGATAGCTTATTTAGCTAATGTACACGCTAATGTATTTTCTTTTTGTTATTTCAATGCTTATTACTGACACTAACATTGGCATGTACCTATAACAAGTATAATTGTTCTAAGCAATATCACAGAATAAATAATAGTACTACGTACAGAAGTTGCACTCCTTTGATGTTTACCACTTGCCGACGTTTTAATAGACTACATAGTTATTATTAATCAGATAAATCGCACACGCAAGCTAAATAAAACTTTATCGCTGCGCGCGAGTAACCGTATTATTTTGCATCTTTCCCCTTCCTACGTCACAAGGGACTTTCCGTGGTTACCGAGGGCTGTTAATAAAGAGTAAAAAAATACATTGTGAAATGATAAGTTATTTAGGTAAAGTACCTATGCTGACTATAATCGACCACATTATCTACTATGTGAGTTCTGTGATGCCCAACGCATGCAATTTGAAGGCCATTCGTCGGGAATCGCGATGCTTGGTTCGTACTTCGTATAGGTAGATAGCGTAAACAACAAATAAACCCGAAATACGATTCCCAACAGAAATATGATCGTAATCTACTTAGTTAAAAATCTTGTAAACAAAGTTTTAATTTCAGTATTTTGTGCTATTGTAACTTAAAATATTTTAATTACAAAGATGAGTATAGGTATGTAAGTAGGTAGGTACTTGGTTAGTGAAGTAAATTTCAACTAAGTTTTGTAATAAAGTACTTAGGTATTACTTCTGTATTTAAATTATTACTTAATTCTTTTTCGCTATAAGTAAAAAATGAAATAAATTCACCTTTCATTATCCTCCGGTAACTTAAAAAATGATATATCTGAATCATTTTAACTGCTCATTAAGCATCCATCCCCGCAACAATTATAGTAGGAACGACGTTTTGCCATTATAATTTATCAAATAGATAGGTAATAATATACATATATATTATTCTTAAATTACATTCAAACTTTTTCAACTATTTTATCCTACAATTAAATATACTAAACACTAAACAAAAACTATTTCGACAAGTATTTACAAAAAATTATTTACGTAAACAGCGTTAAAAAAAACTTTAACATTCAATCGCCTAGAACGCGCTAGCCCCGACTGCGATCTACCTGGGTCTTCCCCTGGGGCGCCTCGCGATTGTAGGTAATTATTTCACGCAGGTAGCAAGAGTGACAGAGGCTTGGCAATAATTATGTAAATAATAAAACACAATTTTAGATTTGAAATGGGTATATCATCATTTCCGCGTGTATGATGTGCTCCTTGTACATCTTGACCACGTGTGGCAATATTCTCATTAAGTCAATTACAAAGGTTTTACAAGAGGTTACAAAGGGGTGCACGCATAAGTTTATAAACGAAAAAAACGCACGTTTGTATGTGTATACTTTGAATAATATATAATATGTTGAATTATTTTAGATCCTGTACTTTCTTTTGAGCATGTACATTTTTTAACTTTTTTCTTTGTCTATTATTCTTCTCTTTAATTTAGATGTTGTTTTTAACATTTCCCTCTTTCTTGGTGTCACTTCAACACCACTGATTGATGTAGTATAAGCAGATAAGCTAGGTACAAGCTCAATATCTCTGTACTGATACGTGGATGATCTACGTGGAAGATGAAGATCAACCTAGAATTCAAACAAATTAAATAGACAAGGCAGACTTATTTCACATAACTTATGTAATGCAAGGGCAATCTAACATATAATATAGTTTATCAATAATATTATAGAAGAATAATTCAACGTCTATACAATTATAACTAACTCAACTTTATGTTTCAAAGCTACTGGTACACTTCTTGGCTTAAAAAACTTTAACTGAACATCATTATTTATTTTTAAAGTTACTTTATATTTATTAAAAGTCCACAGTTCGTCTGTAAACAACTGTGAATATGTTTCCTTCAGTGGCTTTACTAAGTCGTTATACTGTAAGCTGTTACAGTCACCAATACACAGTTTCATATTAAACGACGTAATTAAATCACGACCCAACAGAACTGGTTGTTTAACATCCTGTTTTTATAATATAAAAACCGAATAATTTCAGTACTTACAGTTACAGTAGTATAAAAATCGTATGAAATACCTTTTACTAAATCGTTGTCATCCACCTCCAAATAATCGTTGCTCTTATAACAACTCGTACAAACACGTTTTAAATGCCCTTTTTTATTACACTTTTGATAAAAATAATTCGCATATCGATATTTATCTTTAGTATGGTTCTTATGTCCACAAACCAAGCAAGATATGCTTTTTTTCTGTAGTTTGACGAACAGAATTTTCTTGGGCTCGTAAAGCGAAAACGTGTTGCGCTGCCGCTGATGATATGGCTAGTCCCTCATCTTGCAATGACCTTTGAACTGCAACTCGAACAAATCGTACGCTTTGTGCTAATTTTTCTTTGTTGAATGTCAAGCTATCGATGTTTTCACTAAAAAACTTTTCTCTTTCCTCGGCATTCGCCAATCCTAGCACGAACTTGTCTCATAATACCGTCTCGAGTTCTATTTTAAAACCACAAAATTGTGCGAGATGACGAACCCGGGCCGCCCATTCAGTTAAGTCTTCGCCTGGTCTTTGTTCCGCTTTATAAAAACATATCTATCCGCAAACATACATTTCTTTGAGGAATACTGGTTGTCAATCTTTTCGATAAGAGTCTTATAAGCTAAGTCTTCTAGTTTTAACGGAAAAACTAAAGCGCGTACTAGACGATATGTATCTTCTGCTAATGATGTGAGCAAAAAGCTCTTCTCATAAATCCTGCTTTGTCAGTGTCATCATGATAATCATTTGCCATACAGAACTGGACAAAAATCGACTCTTAAAAATATCCCACTCTTGCATGTGGTGATCAAATGGTGAGGTTGTTGCCGAACAACACATTTCCTTTATTTGACATTATTTATTTGTAACTATTTAACTTTATTGCACTCGATAATGCGTGAATAAGGTCCTCGTCGCCAAATAGTGTATTTATGAGGATTTCACCACTAAAACACAAATGAAAATTATAGCTTTTATTGAATGACAACACAACTGTAAAATCTTAGATTTTTCATAAGCCTACAATATGGCTTACATACTCCACTATAATATAAATAAAACACGTGTTGTAGATTCATATATATTTGAATAACTACTTTAAATATAGTTATCAGTTATCGCGAAAACTTTAGAGACAATTACCCACTAAAGTTGTCGCTTTTAGGTGTCAGTGTGCGCGCGCATCGTAACAACTTCATGGTGTCGTTTTTAGGGGTCGGTGTGGGCGTGCATCGTAAAACATTCACTCTCATCATATTTTCCAAACGCCCCAAAAGAAGTATAACTTCAAAAATTTAATAAATACTTACATAAAAAATATAAGTACCTACTCTCTATAGAGAATTAGAGTTTCCAAAGCGCGCCACGTCCTTGATTCATCCTAAATCACCCTCACCTTACTTGCTTATGTGTACTCTAAGGCCTTCTCTCTCTCATCACGTTTTTCATTCACGCGTTTCGTATCGTAATTGTTTTGCAACTGAACTATATTAAAAATTATATTATAGTTTATTTACAAAATAAGTAGTTATAATTTTTTATATATGGCCGCCAGAGGGGCGCCGATAAGGTGCTAGCCTAGAGCGCTGTCGACATTTAATGCACATCTGGGTGGGAAGTAGCGTTAAAGGTGGGAAAAGGACGTCAAAGGTGCGAGACGTTTTTCACGTGGTAGAGCCATGCTGCAACTATTTTAATAGTATAGTTGTAGCACGAATGGGTCGGCTCGACCGGGGAAGGACCACGCTCTCATAGAATACCAGCATAAAATAGCAGCTTAATGCTGCTATGTTTCGTATGGTGAGTGTAGAGAACCGGAGACCCTTTTACTGGAAAAGAGGCATTCTATCTTAGTCCTCACGGCTGACAACGCATCTGCATTTAAATTCGCAAACGAAGATAGATGTAGATGTCTATGGGCCACAGCAACCACTTACCATCAGGTGGACTGTGTGCTCGTTTGTCACCTTATTCTATAAAAAAAAGTCTTACTAAACGTACACTGAAGTCCACTTGCGAAGCGTGGCAACTGTGGGAAATCCTCCCTACAACGCGAAAGGTACATCACCAGCAGCTGGCATCTACGGGTTGATGAAGGAGGTTAATTTTGTACGTTGATTATTCTTGTAACTAAAGTATGTTATTTAAGGAAAAGCGAGTTTTTCTGTCACAAGTATTGGAAAATACTTAAAAGGAGAACTCTACGCATTGCTATTGATGTAAATTTATTGTTACAGAATAAACATTTATTGATATTTTTTGTCCTTGTTAGTTTTTGGTTCGGTAGCGCGATGACTACGCGTTTGGTGGCTACGCTATATGCCGAAAGTTCGATTCATGTATTTGAAACAAATATTTGTTCAAGTATGAGCCCTACAAATTGACTTGGGTCTTAATGTTTGTCCATGTGCAATTTATGTATTAAAATACCTAACACGAAACAGGAGAAATTCATAGTGAGGGAGTTATGACGGATCGTTAAGGCAGTGGCTAAGCGTTTGGCGTCTTCGCTGCTGACCGCAGCTTTGATTCATGTATTCGAAACCAATGTTTGTTCAAGTATAGCCTACAAATTGACTGATATGTATATTGGGTCTGAATGTTTGTCCATGCGCAATTTATCTAGGTATTTAAAATATTTCCATGTCACGAGAGAAATTCCTAGTGTGAGACATAAGGCGGCTCATAACGCTGTGGCTACGCGTATTGCGTTTTGTTCAAATCCCACACTGAACAACTGTTAGAATGGCCTACAAATAATAGTTCTGGGTCTGGATGTTTGTCTTTATGCAATATATGTATGTAAAATGCCTCCACGATACCTAAGAAAATTCTAGCGTTCTTTTGTTATTTGGGTGTCGCAAGAGGTGACAGACGAAAACTGAAACAGAAGATAGGTAGCAGCTATTCCTGATAACAAACTAAAAATAATTTAAAAAAAACTACGGTCCTCAACTCGCCTGTCAAGCGTGGCAACTTTGGCAAAATCCCCCCTATGAGGCAATCTATGGGGGAGGCCTATGTTCAGCAGTAAACTTTTATAGTATGTAATGGATGGATGGAAATACTATCTAGATTTCAGTGCCAAGGAGATACTCATAATTGTTTTTTTTATAGAATAAGGGTGACAAACGAGCACACAGTTCACCTGATGGTAAGTGGTTGCTGTGGCCCATAGACATCTACATCTATCTTCGTTTGCGAATTTAAATGCAGATGCGTTGTCAGCCGTGAGGACTAAGATAGAATGCTTCTTTTCCAGTAAAAAGGGTCTAAGGGTTTTCTCCGTTCTTCGGATAATCTAAAGTTACTAACGCCTTTACACCGTACTGGTTATATGTCCCACTCTTTCGCTCTTACGGCTACAAGACTCTGGAACGAAGTACCTCTTGACAGTAAAAAAGCTCTTCCAACAAGTTTCTTTTTAAAAACAAAGTTCCGTGAACATTTTAGTAAAGCATTGTGAATTAACGCTTTTTCCTAAAGAATGATTCTATCGTCACATATTTTCCTTCTTTATCATGGCACAGATGTATATAATATAATGTATTTAAGTAGATTTATGTATGTGTACGTCTGTATTAATATATTTACATTTTATGATATATGTATAGTTTTTTATTCGAACAATTCGAAAATTTTACTGGTTTATTCGAACTTCGTTACCCTTTTTTCTCATTATTAGTTTACTTTTGCTGCACTACCTCCCACATGTTTATCTCTGCTTAGCCTAATGGTTGACTGGGAGAGAATGTCTTAAGGCATTAAGTTCGCCATATGTACGATTTTTCTTCTGTGCATCAAAGTTTAAATAAATAAATAAATAAAAATACTAAAACTAAGGTGAAACATGGAATTTTCGATCCTATGGAATATTTTCTGAAATAAATGAATAACAATATTTTATTAATGTATGTACGAATCTTTGTATACATTTAGGCAAATTATCTTTTTGTATCTTCGTCATTGCATAAGGTCTTCTGGTTTTCTACAGGAGTACTGCGTATTTTGTCATTGTTATGTCCAGGAGATTCTATCTCCAACGTGACAGGACCGTCGTTTTGTATGGACACCTGCATGTAAGCACCAAACAAACCATCTGAAACGAAAAATAATATACAAGTTAGGGTAACAGGCTATTAGGCTGACACACGAGCATACAGGCCGTCTGACGGTAAGTGGATTCGACGTTCCGTTGACACGTATTTCCGATTAAGAATCAAAATGCAAGTGTATTTACCCCTCTGATGACTAGAATGGAATCATGAAATGTCTCCTTATGTGTAAATAGGTCTCTTTAGGTGGTAGGCATTGATATATATGTACTACGCACTAGACTTCGCATTCCGAACATTCACTATGTTCAACTGAACTGTACAGCAATCCGTACACCTTACTTTAGTGTCATTTACTGTGGCTTCAATAATCTTGCAGTGTGGAGCGGCGATAATAATACGAGATTTCAAATTAAAGTTTAAACCTTACGTAAATAACAATTCAGTAGTCAAGTAAGTAAAATTTTTTGTTGTTCAAGTGAATAAATAGGTAATAATATCGTAATATTTTACTATCTACCGAGCGTGCGCGAAGACAGAGTAGCGCACATTTTTTGTTTGGAAGAGCTTCTCTAGTACGTAGTACATATAACTCAATGGTGGTAGGACTTCTTTTCTGCGTAGCGAACCACCTGGGTCTTATCTATTTCTGCCGCCAAATAACAGTAGTTGTACTACTGGTTTTCGGTCTGAAGAGTATAGGAAGCCAGTACTAACAGGCATTCCATCTTAGCCCTCAGAGGTGAAAACGCATCTGTCGCCTTTTCTGTTTAAAATTGGTTGCAGGTATTCATGGACTTCAGTAGACACTATCAGGTGGACGGTAAGTTCGTCAGTTTTATAGCAAAAAAATATAAAGGGTCTCCGGTTCTCGACCATTACTATACGAAGCTTTAGCATTGTCTTGCTATGCAGCGCAACTTTACCTTGTAGTGTGTTCATGAAGCTTTAACTTTGCGTTGTTTCATTACAGAAAATTCTTTCAGTTTTCATATTTTACAAAGTGCATTTTTTGCACTACTTGCCAAGGGATTTCGGGATTTGCTGAGCAGTTTCTTTCGCAGTTTTGTCTTGTCTGAGTACCCGTAGTTGTTGCCCATAAATCACATTCGATTTGGGATAATTTCAAATAAAAGTAGAAGCCTTATTTACTCGTATTTTCAAAAACTGCAATATTTTTATATAATTATTTATATATTTCAACTTAAGTTTAAAATTTGGCTACTTTGAATAATAACCCTGTATATGAGAGGAGAGACCTACTAAAAGTTTAAATGTCAACTGTGTCAAAATACACGTTGCCAAGCCAGGAGTTCTGTTTATTGAGACATTATGGGACCGAGTACAAAATTACTTGAGATAACTTGAGTAATTATAAGAGATCGCAGTAATATACACCGTAGACATTGTTTGCGCTCCAAATGCGCTTGGTAGACTTCAATATATCTTTGAAATATTTCTTCATACTTTCATTCAATGCAGTATATCAAAAGTCCATTGCCGAGCATAAGCCTTTCACATAGGTAATCTATGTGGGATTTGCTATAGGCGTCTATATACATACACGCTTGGCAGAGACACGTTGGTAAACGCAGTTTTTTAATATTTTGAGTGGTTATCAGGAAGATGCTACTGACCATCTCGTTTCACATCCCTCTGTAGCCTCTTATAGCACCCATAGGATGATATAAGGTAGTGGATGTTAATTCAGAAAAATGCTTATACCTTTATCTTACCTTTCACTTTTTCAGCTTTATATTTATCTTTTAGCATTTGTATAAATTTCTCATAGAATTCCTTAGATTGATCAGCTCCCATTGCTTTGTGGAAATCGGGTTTATTGCCCTGTAAGCAACAAATTTGTACTTTAATGTTTCCTTCTTCCTATTTTCAGTGGGTACATAAATACTCTACTTCTGGTTGGTGGTATGGATAATTGCCGTCCCATCGGACTAGAGACTATTTCCATACTCTCATAAAGTGAGGAAATAGTGTTTGCACTTGCGCACTATGTTGCTGTATTTCGTATGGTGAGTGTAGAAAACCGGAGAACTAATTTACTGGAAATGAGGCATTCCATCTCAGTCCTCAGGGGTGACGACGCATCCGCATTCGGATTCTTAACTGAGGATAGATGAAGATGTCTATGGGCCACCGAAGCCACTTACTTCAGGTGGACTGTGTGCCCGTTTATCACCCTTATTCTATAAAAAAAAAAACTATAATTCTGTCATGCGCAAGCGGCTAGTTTCCGTTGAGATTGGCCGCCGTATTTTGTTATTCCCATAATTTTCATTTAATTTCCTTTTAATTAATTAAATGAAAACTAGCTGTACCTGGCCATGCTTTGATGTTGCTCAAAAAGTTTTTAAAACATTTATAAAACCCGCGCGTAATCGCAAGCAGCGATGCGTCAGAAGTGTAGAACTGTGTAGAACTTTCGGAGATTCGTTTGAAGAAAAAAATATTTACATTTTATTTATAAAGATAATCAAAGAGCATCATCAATCATCATCAAGAGCAGAGAATTGAAAAAGCTTTCAATTAATATCCCAAGATGATTTCAAAATAAATTTTCATTTTTGAACCCAAAACAATCCAAATAATAATATTAATAATCTTTATTTGCGTAAAACGTGGTATAAATGTTGTTCACTTGTAAAAACGAGCGCTCATGTTTTGCTTATTTTACATAGCATGCAAATTTTTTTAACAATGTCAAATATTCCCTTAGCCATTTGAAATACAATTAGACACCTTATTTAGTTTAAAATAAAATATAGAAAAATAATATTATAATAATTAAAATTAAAATTAAATGTCAATTCTTGAACATCGTCAATTTCAAGTCGCATAACTTTATTAAAGATATATTGTAACAATACTTTAACAATAATTAAATGATTTTGTTTAATAAATATTAAAAAAATTCAAAAGTCGAAAATTTGAATTATTAATCTCACATCTATAATTGATTACCACAATTTTTATTACCATATGTAGCATCTGTTTAAGACAGACAGACAGATGTCTAAGTGATTCCATAAGTGTTCTATCAAGCTGAATTTGGCATAAAGTACTAATATAATTTAAATCTCTGAAAAATGTACTTGTACAAGATGGTATAACATTTATTGATTTTTCGACATTGTTAAAATCAATTTTTTGGGCTACTACATATAAATAAAAATAAAGAGCTATGCTAGTTTAGTGACTAAGGCTCACTTAATTTCACAGTACGCGAGCAACCAGGGTTCGATCCCCGCCGGAGTTAATGAAATATCCTCAGGAAACCCGCATGTCTGAGAAATGAAAAAAAAAGTTCGAGGACCTGTAAAATCCGCCAACACACATCGGTGCAGCTAATTGCACCATAACCGTCTCAGAAATGAGAGGAGACCTGTATCCAGCAGTGAAAAATAATAGGCTGTAACTTAACTTTTTACTTTACATATTATACCAAAAAAATAACAAATTGCAAACCTTCCATGTATTGTAGAGAGTGAATTGACTGACACACAGTATTTCAAATTCTTTATCCACAATGCTTTTCTGCCATCTTTTGTTATTTTTATCGTCAAATATTCTTATGCTTAGTATTTTCCTAACACTAAAATATAAGAAACAAGCATTGAAGTAATATGTACTATGTACTAGAAGAGACACTGAGACTTGGTTATTCGCAACACACGTTAGAGCCTGCGGGCACAAACTTAGTCTGTGTCATAGAAAGGAGCTCTGTGCCACCTTCACTGATATGTAATCTAACTGACTATAAAAATTGAAGCTGTAGTAGGTTCCAAGTTATATTCATTTACTCACAGATGGTACATAGTCTTATACTCGGTAAAGCTATGCTGCAGCGTATTATGGCTACAGCATCTATTGGTCGGCTCAACCGGTGAAGGACCACGCTCACATAGAATACCAACATGAAATAGCTGCATAATACTGTTGTGTTTCATATAGTGAGTAACCAGAACCAGAGACACTTTTACCTGTTCAAATGGCATTTAATCTTAGACCATAATAATTGATGATTTATTTAGATGTCTATGGGTCACAGAATTCATTTACCATCAGCTGGAATGTGTGCTCGTTGGTGATCTTTAGTTTTATAAAGAGTTAGCTTTGTTTTTCCATATGATGGTATCAAGAAATCTATTATTCAATTTAATAAACTATAGGACATTAATTTAATAACTATATTATATTGATATATATTAGTCATCACAAGATAGCTACTTACTATTTGATTACTTTGATGATCATCTGAATTATTGGTGTATCTTTAATATAACTTTTTATAAAACTGAAGTGACAAATAAACTTACAGTTCATTTTATGGTAAGTGGCTACTACAGCCCATGGACACCCGTAAGCAACTTTTTGACAGAATGGAATGCCTGTATTTATACTTTTTTATTCAGACTGAAACACAGCAATGCAGGCACTGCTATTTGGCAGGAAAAGGTAAAAGGGTGATAAGATTTTTTCGTGGTAGTGCTACACTGCAGCTATATTATGGTTGTAGCACAAATGGGTCGGCTCAACCAGGGAAGGACCACGCTTTCACAGAATACCAGCGAAAAATAGCAGCTTAATGCTGCTGTGTTTCGTATGGTGAGTGTAGAGAACCGGAGACCCTTTTACTGGAAATGAGGCATCATAGTACTCAAGAGCGACAACATATCTGCATTTTGATTCTTAATCAAAGCTAAATGTAGTCTATGGGCCAAGGCACCCACTTAGCATCAGGTGGACTGTGTGCTCGTTTGTCATCCGCATTCTATAAAAAAACCTACACAGGCAGAATGGGATTCCACCTACTATGAAGAGTCTAAATTCCCATATTCATATTCCAAACTGAGATAATATTTGTACAAAACAAATATTGGTTGGTTTTCCCAAATACATGTATTGTGAACATCTTTGAGACTACAATCTTTTTCTGATGATATACAGGGTGTTTGGTGGGTGGTCCGACAAACTGAAATGGGAGATAGATGGGTTCGTTAGAAGCATATTTTCTTAGTAAATTTTTTCCATCTCTTACCATTTTTTTAATTGAATTTTAAAATTTTTGTAATTATCCCAATTTTCTAGTATTTTGGTTCAATAACTTCTACTATTTCTAGTTTTCTACCATTTATTTTTATTTTCCCAAGTATAATGATTTGTATAATTAAAAAAAAGATTTAACGCCCAAAAGCATAAGAAAAATACTTACGATACATTGAAAGTGAACAAACGAGAAAAATAATTGTAAACCTCTAAGTTTTCTCCAGCCCCAGAAAAATAAATAAAATTGTTGAGTAATTTAAAATGGCCTTAAAACTTTCCTGATTTACCCTCTTTCTATCGGTATATCATATGTCAAATAAAACTTTAGATTATTTAACAAAATCATTGATAATTGAATGTGAGGGCGGGGAATTAAAATATTTCCGCTTAGGACCCATGGGTCAGCTACAGCTACCAGCTCATACGAGCGCCTATTATTGTATTTAATACAAAAGTTAATGGTTGTGTCTACACTACACTAACCAGGGTCTTGCTCAATAATAATAAAAATAAGTACTAGTAATTTTTACTAAATTTACAAATATTGTTCAAAATATCCTCCTACATTATGCAGACACGCTCGATATCTTCGACGTATTTCAGTCGTGGTAGTTTTAATCGATTTCATATATTTTAATTTTTCTGAAAACAGGTAGTAATTTCTTGATGACTTTCATAAAATAAATACTTGATATTGACATTATCCGTTGGTTGTTGTCCAAACCAGGAATAAAATTGTTGTAACAAAATTCTATAGGCTAGTGACGGAGAGTAGCTCACATTAACGGTGTGAGATTTATATAGAATCAACCTGTCTACCCAGCAGACTAAGTATAGGCTGATTTTTCAAGTATTGTGTTTACCAACTTGTGCATTTATGGAAAGGCCTATGTCCATCTAATGATGATTTATATTAATATTAATGGCACTAGTAGACCTATTTCTACTATTTATGTAGTGTCGTTCTTTTTCTATAAAAAGTGAACATGATATGATAAAAATAATCAAACCAGATACTTACATGTACTCCATATCTTTTATGGTGTCATTGTTGTTAATACCTATTAATATACAAGCCCCTTGTTCTATGCTGCTAATTAATTCACCATTAACTATAAAATAATAGTGTCTAAATTTGAAACAGATTTTATATTTTTATTTCATATCATAAAAGTAAAGGTGATAAAATGTGTAAAGAATTTAAAATAACCTAAGGTAGAACTTTAATATTTTGATAATAAAAAAATATATAAACTTTTGGATCGTACCGGTTACTTTGGCATTCATAACACGCTGTATAAGAGCCTTCATGTTTTTTTATTACGTTTTATTAATGTTTCATTCAAACATAACATAAAACTAAAATTAACTATTATAAATATTATTATTTTTTTAACCTATTTAAAAAACTTGACAGTGACATATCTCTATTTGACACCTATTAATGACAGCTCCCTGTTTTTGTTGTTACGATTTGCCAATTAGTCAGGCAAATGTATTAGACCATATAACCTAGTTTGATTTTTATTTTGTTCACAGAGCGGCACAATTTGCTGATTCGTGATATTGCGAAGTTCTTGGAAAATTTTAACGACAGCTTAACTTAGCGGATAGGCGATAACGATAATATCTCAAGACCCCTAAGCGAATAAAATAAACCTCAGATTTTTATTATCATTGAAGCACTTGTTACATCGTTTCCACTAGTTCACAAGCACAGATATTCAATACACAAAATCGTGCCACTTTTATCCATTAATCAGATGATAAAACTGAAACAGCAATCCGTCGGTGGTCAATTTCCCGCCTGAATAGCTCACGGGTTTATAATTGAAAGTTCAGAACATACTTAACTGAAAAAAGAAAATACATAAAAAGATATCTCTCGATTAAAAATATTATAATATATGGGGGGTGAAGCTGCTCGCGTCCGTAGGAATTGCTTGAATCCTGATTCCCTACACGTATCCCCTTGGTAGTGCTAAACGAGCAGTACTACATACTGGTGGTAGGTTGGTCCTCTACTAGTGAGAGGCCCGGCCGAGGTTAGTTGCCACCACCTTCCAAAGACATACCGCCAAATGATGCAAATCGTGTTCCGGTATGATGTTAGGTGAAACCCATTTCTTAGGGAGAATGGGTCTGGACAGTTGCGTTGCGCATACGAACCGGTTGCGACGCGGCCGTTTCTTAGTGTCAGGTGCCTGGTTATGGAGGTTAGCGGGATCCGAAGCACGGTTGCACCGCTGGCCAACCGTAGATAGTTGGGGGCCCAATTAATGAGCCAGCCACTCATGAGCATCAGCAACCATCTTACGAAAAATCCTGATGGCTCCACCATGCCGGTTGGCGACTGGAGGAGAGGGCCTGGTGGCGATTTCCAGGGGGGTTCGAGCGTCACCGCGATCTTCATGGTAGGCACCATCGATGCTGTGACTCTGTTTATGTCCCTAGGTTATATGTGTGACGCCTCGTCCAACTGCCATTCTCTCAACAGTAGACATATTGTTCGCGACGGCGAAAAGTGTTTAAAAACGTAGTGAAAAGTGAAACAATATTAAAAGTGTAATTAAGAAAAGTATTTGTGACAAACCTAAGTAAAAGGTGTAATAATATAATTTTACAACATGTTTACAACCTTAGTATTATAGTATAGAGCATCGTTTGGTAATAGCTAAGAAAATAACTCTTATTTGTACAAACAAAAAGTCGACCAATCAGAGCGCGACACGTTATAGAACATTCTAGAAATTATTAATTAACTGCGTAATATTTAGTCCCGAAAATGATGGAAATAATTTTAATGCTCTAGAAGAATTGTAAACATGGTATTGAATTAGATTAAGTTTTATAGATGATGAAAATTTGGGATATTTTGGTTAATATCTTTTTACATTGTTAATATATTAAAAAACCTTTACGGTGTGCTAATAGACAACTGAATTATCGATTTAACAATGTATAGTATATTAGCGTAAGAAATAATCGTGTATACAAAAAAATATAATTTAAGACAATTGTATAGAGAAAATGTTATGCAATAAAGAGGCAAAACGGACAATGGCAAGCGGCTCACTTTAAAGTAACGCTCGAGGCTACCTTATGGATTCGAGGCCCACTAACATTGTAGTAGCTGAAGTGACTAGTAGCAGAACCAAGAAGTAGCTGAATATAGAACATAGTGAATAGTAGCTAGCAACATAGTAGCTGATAATAGCAGCTACACAAGTGATAGTAATAGTTAGTTGCACAACATAGTAGCTGATAATAGCAGCTAGATAAACAGTGAAAATAAAAGCGGATAGCACTAGTAGTAGTAAGTTACTACTGAACAATTTAAAGAAATAGTCAACTGAAGATATCGTCTGAAAAATATAGTGACCAACCGATAGTGAACAACCGATATAGAACAACCGTAGTTGACCAACCGTATTCAACAACCGTGGTCAATAACCAATAGTCAGAATATTTCGACCGAACAGTTGAGCAGTCGAACCGCTGGCCACTGCCTTGCCATTTGTATTCTATTTCGTGCATTTTGATTTAACCTCAGTCCACAGTACCCCAGCTGCACCCACAAAGACGGCAGTAGAAGTATCCTCCGTAACCTATAGGTGTAGGACGTGAGCGACTCGCGGAGTACCTTCGATAACACTTACTCCCGAGTTTCGTCCGTCCGGCACACATATTATTAACCGATTTTCACAATTAACTAATTAAATGTGCCTCAATCGCCACAAGCAACCAATTCTTACAACAATAAAATGATGTATATGTATCAAATGATGTATGTGTAGAGTCTCTAAACTTACAATACATAAAGCGGATTCAACGAGAGCCCGCGCCACAGCAGAAGTCTTGAGGCGAAAGTGCCCTATATAGTATATCTATGGGCGAAAGTATGAACTAACAAGACAACTTCATTTTTTCCAGCTACAGCGCTGCGTTTTAAAGTTACATACCTTAAATAAATTAATGATAAAACTAATACATTTTACTAAATGTTGTGATAATAAATGTTAAGATTCTCCTGTGCTCACGATCCACTAGCGCCGGGGGCTTCTTCTGGCTAGGGGCCCGTGGCATTTTGCCCGGCCTGCCACCCTATTGTTACGCCAGTGAGGAAGATGCTGCTGCACATCTCCTGTTTTTGTTTCCCTCTGTTGCCTCTTACGAACACCCAAGGGACGATATGGGGTAGTGGATATTCTTACACCGCCGCCACTACGCGGTTTCGGTTATTCCCAGTACGCCCGTACTCTCATGAAAAAATGAGTAAAAGAATCTAAAACTAAAACCTTATAATATTAGAAGTTTTATTAAAATTAAAAAACTTAATATAAAAAGCGAACCAGTTCTAGGTAATTATAATTATGTAATACATAATATTTGTACACAAAAATAATAGTCCTATGTTGTTCTGGGATTTACATGTCCCATGTTTATGTGGGTCTCTTAACAAAAAAAAAATGTGCCTATAGTTTTAGGCCGGCCACATACATACGGAATTCCGTTTCGGGATTCCGTTTCGATATTCCGATTCAAGATTCCGAACGCAGCAAGTCCATATAAAATCTATGACCCGCCTCACACGTACGGTATTTTTCCGTACGGAATTTTCTCCGATTCGAGATTCCGTATGACCGCCTGTGCGTTCGGAATCCCGAACGGAAAAAAACCGCTCCGAACGCAAGTCTTCCATAGATTTTGTACGAGTCGCAACACACATACGTAAATTCCGTACGGAACGCGCTCAGTGTTCGTCGCACGACCGAAGCGAGTAGGTGTGTTTATGTATGTTTTTACATTTAATCTTATAGGTAACCTTTTATCTTATTTTATTTAATAATTCTTCGAAAGAGTTTACAGACATCCATATTTAAAACATATCTCTGGATAGATAGATCTTTTTACATAATATTGACTATATTGCAAGCTTAGGGTGATAAGGGGATGCACCCAGTAACAATGATACAGCAACAATGGAATCGCAATCAGAAAATCGTCCTCATTATTCGCTGGCAGAATGTCTAGTCTAGGCTAACCTCTCTCAACTGACCCTTATTATTCCGAACGGAAATAAACGTATGTGTGTGATGTGCTCACGGAATTCCGTTTCAGGATTCCGTTTCGATATTCGATTCGAATTCCGTATGTATGTGGCTGGCCTTACTCGCCTAGCTTGTCGTAAAATGCGACTAAGGCCGGCCACATACATACGGAATTCCGTTTCAGGATTCCGTTTCGATATTCCGATTTGAGATTCCGAACGCAGCAAGTCCATATAAAATCTATGACCCGCCACACACGTACGTCATTTTCCGTACGGAATTTTCTCCGATTCAGATTCCGTATGACCGCCTGTGCGTTCGGAATCCCGAACGGAAAAAGCCGCCCGAACGCAAGTCTTCCATAGATTTTGTACGAGTCGCAACACACATACGTAAATTCCGAACGGAATGCGCTCAGTGTTCGTCGCACGACCGAAGCGAGTAGGTGTGTTTATGTATGTTTTTACATTTAATCTTATAGGTAACCTTTTATCTTATTTTATTTAATAATTCTTCGAAAGAGTTTACAGACATCCATATTTAAAACATATCTCTGGATAGATAGATCTTTTTACATAATATTGACTATATTGCAAGCTTAGGGTGATAAGGGGATGCACCCAGTAACAATGATACAGCAACAATGGAATCGCAATCAGAAAATCGTCCTCATTATTCGCTGGCAGAATGTCTAGTCTAGGCTAACCTCTCTCAACTGACCCTTATTATTCCGAACGGAAATAAACGTATGTGTGTGATGTGCTCACGGAATTCCGTTTCGGGATTCCGTTTCGATATTCCGATTCGGAATTCCGTATGTATGTGGCTGGCCTTACTCGCCTAGCTTGTCGTAAAATGCGACTAAGGCCGGCCACATACATACGGAATTCCGTTTCGGGATTCCGTTTCGATATTCCGATTTGAGATTCCGAACGCAGCAAGTCCATATAAAATCTATGACCCGCCACACACGTACGTCATTTTTCCGTACGGAATTTTCTCCGATTCGAGATTCCGTATGACCGCCTGTGCGTTCGGAATCCCGAACGGAAAAAAGCCGCTCCGAACGCAAGTCTATAGATTTTGTACGAGTCGCAACACACATACGTAAATTCCGAACGGAATGCGCTCAGTGTTCGTCGCACGACCGAAGCGAGTAGGTGTGTTTATGTATGTTTTTACATTTAATCTTATAGGTGAATAGCTTTTCGTAACCTTTCATCTTATTTTATTTAATAATTCGTCGAAAGAATTTACAGACATCCATATTTAAAACATATCTCTGGTTAGATAGATATTTTTACATAATATTGACTATATTGCAAGCTTAGGGTGATAAGGGGATGCACCCAGTAACAATGATACAGCAATAATGGAATCCCAATGGCTGACCTCTCTCAACTGACCCTCGTTATTCCGAACGGAAATAAACGTATGTGTGTGATGTGTTCACGGAATTCCGTTTCGGGATTCCGTTTCGATATTCCGATTCGGAATTCCGTATGTATGTGGCCGGCCTAAAGGGATATTTGTGATTGTGTGGGCGATGGGTTAGCCACCTATCACTTTCACCTCTATCACAATTTTCCATCTATACCCATTTTTACCATATTTTTATTAAGTCAACTTTCTTGTTTGTATGTCTGTCGTTCCGGGTGGAATTTAGTAATTGATTTTAAACTAACTTCCCGATGAGCTGGAAACTTGAAATTTTAAATATAGCTCAAATTCGGATGACAATGTAAGAATATAATAAATATATAAAAAAAACATGCGTGAGTGTCGTGGAACACTCGGTTGGAACGAAGTTCCTTTCGCAGTATATTATTATTGATAAACGTATTATATTATTAATTACAAATACAAATAAATGAATTACTAGCGTCTATTAAAATGAAGCGTCATTTAAAATAATATTTCTTTCATGGCAAGATAAGAAAAGGTGCGAGGGAGATGGATATTATTCCATCTCGCTCGCACTATAGAAAGTGACGGAAAAATCTTATACTTTTTCTCGCCTAGGCCCCATCCGTCAAATTCGTACCGTGCGATAAAGAAGTACGTTCCAAAAATATACAAATTAAAAAAACACTTGTTTTTGGCTAAACATGGTTCACTCTTTGAACTCTGATTAACCCTTCGTTGATTATAGGCGTGACCTATATTTATGTATGTATGTACAAAAATAATAAGTAGGTGTAATTGACTTAAATGCTGGATAAAGACATAGATGCAGGCTATGTGGCAATCCATCTTAGTCCTCAGAGGTGACAACGCATCTATAGCTTTCTTTCTTTGAAGTTGGCTACAGGTGTCCACAGACTGTAGTAGCCACTTATCTTTGGATGGACTCTGCGTTAGTTTGTCACTAAAAGTATTTTATAAAAAACAGACACATTATAACTTTAGCAGACCCCCGAAAATTTCACTGTAGTAAAAAAAATCCTATTCACATTCTGAGAAAATCTGTTATAAGTATTTTGATATGAGCAGGACATCATAATATGCTAACAAAATTATTTAGTTGTGTCCTACTTAGCTGGTAGAAAACATTTTTCCCTTTGATATATTACTAAGTAACGACTACTTTTTCGGGGTCGGCGATTTTCCCCTACTTTTCTAGAGCAAAATGCTTGCTCCCTTAATTAGTTTTACTGCATCGGAAGCCTTATTTTTTCGGTACCTCTTGAAAAGTCTATATAAACGTGGCAAATCCAGGGAAACCCAAACGTATGGCAGACGAATTTCGCGGAGGTGTTATAAGTGCTCTAACACAGAACACAGTTACCCTCGTAAATGAAGCAAACTAAAATTTCGCACAATGGTCCCTTTGTATTCAACAAATACGTGATAGAACCTCGTGGCGGCAGTATTATAGCGTTTTGCAAATACCCTAAAAAATATGCAATTGGTAATAGTCTTCTACTATCATTATCAGCCCGTAAAATTCCTTCTTTCTTACCTAGAGACATGGGCCTCCCGTTGAAGGGATGATTTGCCTTTGCGGTGCAACCGCAGCGTTATAATAACATACATCTCGCACCTGACACTGCTATCTGTTACTGGTCTGGTCATATTACGTCTGACATAAACGAGATGGTTATTATATCATCTATCAAAACCTACCCAACAATTTGAGGTGATAATTATTTTATGCAGTTTTCTATAGTCTATAATTATTTGGAAATAAATAAAAAATAATGTATTGTATAAAGTGTATGAGTGCAGATTATCTCTATTTTCAAACATTCATTGCTACAGTGTTCGTTATATTTATATGGAAAATACTAAACAATTTCAGTACGTTTCACAAGTTTCAGTATGGTAGAGCCATGCTGCATCTATAATAAGATTGTAGTACGAGTGGTTTGGTTCGACCGGGGCTTAAAGGTGTTGTGTTTCTTATGATGAGTGTAGAGAACCCGTTTTTCTCAATACGAGATGTTCCGTTTTAGTTAACGCCCATAGTGAATAACTGGCAACCCAGAAGCTAACTCTTGCTCTACTCTTGCGCCGGAGATATAAATTTATTGCGTAGTTCAATTATTACTCTATAAGCCCTTTTATGATTAGGGTAATTTTTTAAAAGTTAATGTTTGTACCTATTGTTGTACCATTTATATGGTAATACTCGTAAATTAATGAACATTAGTGATGTGGATTTATTACCTTTCTAGCAAACAGGCAGTCCATTTTGGACCTCAGGGTGGCAACGCATTTGCATTTTGATTCTTATTAAAGGACAAATATAGATGTCTATGGGCCTCAGTATTCATTTATCATCAGGTGGACTGTATATTGTGTTTGTTACCCTTATTCTATAAAAAAAAACCCTGATGTTATAGCATTATAATTTCTATCGGCAGTACCTTTACTTTCCACGCGCGTACTTCGCCAATACAAACTCATTCGCAGTCGATAGCTTGCTGAAACAGTCACGTGGTTGAAATCGGTCAGTACTTACTTAGCATATAAAAAGAAATAGCTCAAAAGAACTCTCTTTTTTAGCGTCCTTTCTCCTATAACTCTTAACGATTACTTGTTTTAAGGAGTGAAAATTCGTAAAAAATAAACATCATAGTATTTTGCGAAAGACTAGTATATTCTTTAAAAGTAACTTATATTTAACAATCATTAACCGCTTAGATTTAGATTAGTAGGTCTATATAATCGTAAAAAAAAACAACAAAATTTCATAATCGGGGAGTGTTGTGCCTTAACAATAATAATACATGAATTGATAATTTAAATAAATAATGTAGATATTACCGTTATGAAAGGTAACTTAATTTTAAGGTATATTTTTGTTGCGTAACCATATGACTCACAGTGACGATTTAACGTTTTTGGATTATATTCTCGTCATAATATGCTATTAAATATTTTTAATTTAATAAAAAAGGCAAAATAGTTGAAGGGAATATAATCTTTATACTTTATAATTCTTCTGTCCGTGTGTACCTATGTGACTG
Organism: Parnassius orleans; assembly: GCA_029286625.1. NCBI lineage: Eukaryota > Metazoa > Arthropoda > Insecta > Lepidoptera > Papilionidae > Parnassius > Parnassius orleans. The sequence goes on from JAGSMP010000009.1 coordinate 1,168,741, forward strand.
AACTCCTCCTATACGGCTGGACCGATATTGATGAAATTTTGTGTGTGATTAAGTTGATTCGAGAATGGTTTAAATTCACAATTAGGCCCGGTAGGTGGCGCTGTTCCGGCCGGGTTCGCACCAGTGATTTCTGGAGAAATCACTGGTCAGTCAGTCACAGTCAGCCGGTGCGAATCGCTAGTATAATATATAATATATGTATATAATCCTTTGTACTACAATTTGAGAAAATAAGTAACAAATTTGGCAACTATCCCAAAAATCCTTGCCTACAAAATAGAGATTAGGTATTTTGTGTCTAAACTAAACTGTAGGTACAAATGGCTACGCAGCACAGATAATACTTTACAATAAATTATCAAACTACTCCATCGAAACTAATATAATATAGGTAATTAAAAATGAACACAGTGTTATGTAAATCTATGCTTTTTCTTCTTCATTAGCCAGCAAAGTCAATACGTAGTGATTATATTCTCTTTGATACATGGGCCATTAGAATAATTACATAGATAGTATGCATGTTGTAGGTAGACTAGACAGGCGGATTGACGATCGCAATACAGACGTGAGAAACGAGAAATGTTCGTTGCCGAACCGTTGTTGTATTACATATGGTGTAAACGAGGACGGCCATTTATTGGAGGTCATAAGCTCATGGCATTCACCATAGTTGAAATGTCATCCAAGAGACGAAATGGGCTGATGGATTCTCTCACGCCGTAACCTCACGGCAATTGGCCAGTGTATATATACTACATTCTATTAAATGCAATCTAGATCAACAAAAGACAAGTGACTAATAAAAAATAAGCTTTGATTAGCTTTCATAGGATATTTATATTATTATCAAAGGGGAAAACAACAGTGTTTGTCGTTCGCTTGATAACCTAAGAGTATTTTAAAACCAATACATTCGTTCATTATATCAAGGGTAAATGTTTTTGAAAAAGAATAATAAGGCTTACTTGAGATCGGTCTTTAGCGAGTATACAATTGTGGGAAAACGTCTCGAAGTTATAGAAATACTTTCAATGGAAAATTACACTTACTTATAAGTTACACCATTAAAAATTTGTTTATATTTTCACACAAAAAATATCGAGATGACACTTATTTTTATCTCTAGATACTACCGTGGAATCTACCTACGAACTTTTTTAATTAAGTGACATATATATTTTCGAATATCTTTACGAGATTTCTTTGAAAATATAAGATTTAACAATGAAAAATTCAATCAATAACTTTTTTCTACTTCCACAAATCAAATGTTTTAACACGCAGTTTACATAATGTCTTAAAGCTTAATCATATCATATTAAATATAATACGAAAGTGATCTTGTATGATTTATTTAAAAATACGTGAAGACTAAAATAATACGAAGTTTATTTACCAAGGTAAGTACATATAATATATTAACCAGCCTCTTTAGATACAACCTCAGTTTTATTTTACAACAAGAACTACTATAATAACCACAACGCTATCAGTAAGACACTGTAGTTAATTATTATTGCTGGAAAGAGTGTTCAAATAAGTTAGAAAAATGCGTGATTAACTGTCATCTATAAGTACATGAACATTAATGCTTTGGTTGCTATGCATGTATGATGCTATGAATCCTATGGTTTCTTGCATTATAGACATTAGCCTAAAATACTTAGTGGTAAGGTTTAACTAAAAGTCTAATATAAATTTATATGCGTTATAAAACTGACCGAAGCACAACTATTACTCATGTTCATTCATTCATTCATTCCTCATCTTTCAAACAATTTAGGATTCATTTTGGACATTGGGTTCTACTTTCATAGTCTTGTTGGTAGCCTCCGTGTTCCCGCTTTGCATTTGTTGCGCGATTATGTGCAATCGGATCTGCTCCATATATCGCTGTCTATTTTCGGGGTTGCTTAATACAGATGCAAGGAACTCTGACGTTTCTTTTTGCAAAGCGATTATTTTTTGTTGGATCAATCTGTTTTTGTGCATTAGTGCGATCGTTTTCCAAGCGAGTTGTAAGATTACGTGATTTTTAGCTGCTTTCTGAGCCTGCAGATTTGGAGTTGGCGCAGGATTGGATACTCTAGTGGCGCTCGTTGAAGCAAGCCAGTTAAGTCTTTGCAGACGTCTCGCCTCACGCACGCGAGCCAGTTGGGACCCTAAAACAAAAGAAACAGTAAAGTTGTAAAAATTATTACTTTCTAGGAATCCAATACGTCGTGTAGTTTTTAAAACCTCTCAGAAATGACAGGCGGTCTGTAACCAGCTCTGAGAAGTATAACGCTGCAACTTTATTTTACTACATAAAATACTAAATATTATGAAAATATTAAAACCAATCCTATTATAACTGGTAAAGCCTCGCTGCAGCTACATTAGGTTGTAGCTCATATGGGTTGGCTCGACCGGGGACGCCACGCTCACACATAATATCAGCGTAAAATAGCAGCTTAATTCTATTGTGTTTCGTATGGTGAGCGTAGAGAAATGGACACCCTTTTTACTGAATACGAGGCATTCCACCTTAGTCCTCAGGGGTGAAAACACATCTGCGTTTTCATTCTTAATCGAGGATAGACGTAGATGTCTACATGAGCCACAGTATCTACTTACCATCAGGTGGATTGTGTACTTGCTTGTCACCCTATACTTAAAAAAAAACTATAGATATTCAAAAGCAAAGTAAAAGATGTACGTAGATACAATAAAGGAAGTACTTAGATAGACTACGTTACATCGATATCATTAGGAGTTCATAGGGATTTAGCGATTACTTTAGAAGAAATATTTTTACTTTCTCTCTTTTCACCTCAAAAGATTTCAGGCAACCTACTCGAATAATTGTGGATGTATGAATGTTGATGATGTATTAAACGAACACAAAAAGTTCGTTTAAATAGAGTATTTTTCCATTCAGGCGTAGGATGGCACGTATAAGGAATAAGGCAGAGTAATAAGTTAGGGAAGATATATTATGACAATATACCTTCCCTGTTATTGGATCCCTGGATGGGTGTATGTTTGATTTTATTGGTAATCAAAGGATTATTTGATTAAAACTAAAAAGTAAAATTCAGATAGATTAAAGATACACGAGTACAGATTATATGGTGCTTATTCTCTTGAAATCTGATATAATAGTGAACGCTTATTAACATTAATTATTGATTTTTTTTGTATACAACCAGTTTATTGACCTAACGTCTCGGTTAAACCGTCACGTGCGCTCTTTATCTCAGTTCATTCAAGTATTTGAACAGTCTGCTATATCGTGCGTAATGTATGATGCAACCACATGATGTAATGTAATATAATTGTACACGAGGGGGAGAGGAAGTGAGGATAATGAAGGTCACACCTTTATTATTTGTTGCATTTTTTATCAATAAATTTTAGCATACAAAAGAGAGGAAAAGGGAGGGTGGAAGATAGCAAGGAAGAGATAATTTTTTGTGCAATTATCTCTAAGAGACTCTCTGCCTATGTGCCGCGAAAATTCAACGCCATTGGCAACCAGAGAGATTTTTCGACCAAAGCATAATATATTATATAAAGCATATATGTATATATATTCAGAGGGTAAACGCAGCGTTCTTGGCTATACCGCGAGTTGTAAGATTATAACAGTATGCAATATAATTAATTGTATGTTATAAATAAAAAAATCTGATTACTATTTGCATGTATAACTTAAAGATAGTCAAATAAATTGTAAATAATAGTCTAGTATTCTGTATTACAATTAGCAAGGTATAATAATTAACAATCACGATGAAAGTAAAAATAAAATTATTATATATATATATATAAATGCTTTTGTCTTACACAATGAAGCACATAATTTATGTTTATAATTTTTTTCATTTTTCATACGATCATAGCTGCCACGGTTGGCAATCGGACGTTAATCATCACGGTATATTAATCATAACGGCTTTTAAAAATACGAGTGATTTCGATTTAAGACAACTGCACATTAGTGACTAGAAAATAGTATAACTAGCTCATTATTTCTCTATTTACATTATAAGGTTTGATCATATAATGTAAACAAAATTAAATTTTTTTAGACTAGAATATTAATGTCATTCAATGTGATGAAAAAATGTAATAAATAATGTTTAACGCTCTTCACTTAGGCCTTACTTTGAGAGTTACGGCTGGGCGATTGAGGTAGCAGCGCGTTCATACATTTCGAGCGACAGCCACTAAGGAAACAAAAGCTGCGTTTCCACGAGAGGTGGGCAAGCAGGAAAGCGGTGTGGTAAGAAACAATTTACCAAGTAATTGTAGTAGCTATTTGCGATTAATTTTATATAAAAAAAAGCAATGAGTTCAAGCTGCAATGGAGTCACGTTAAAGAGACGTGTGTTAAAAAACTGGCTGACAACAAAAACAGTTGACGCGTGTGTACGCCACGTGAGTCTGTAGCATAGACTTAGAATATACTGGCGTAAATATATTCTAAGTCTATGATCTGTAGCGTTCAATATGTACAAGGATGCTTGCGTTCAGTAATTGCTATTACGTAATAGCTATTACGATTTCCGGCGTACTTTTCTATTACAGTATTTAGGTAAGTAATAATAGAATAAAAATAAAAGCGCTTTTTAGACGACTCTACCTATTTTCATAAATATACAAAATTTGACCTGCTCAAAGTTAAAAACTTTATTAAACTAAGTTTGTATAAAAAGGGCTGTTATAATATTAAGATTTTATGGATGGTAATAACCCCTGGGAGGTGATTGCTACCAAGCCATTTATAATTTGTTTTGTGTTGTTAATTGTGTAATGATTAGTAAATGATTCTAAGCTGTTATTTAAAAAAAAAGTCGCGCTTGGTTTCTTGCTGGTTCTTCCCATAGTAATTAAAAAAAAGAGTGACTTTTAATAAGTACTATTTATAATCTATATTGAATAAAAAAAATTCTGTCTCTGTTTCTATTATTTAAAAAAAGTAAAGTAACGTTCCACAACTGAGTTTTATCTCATTTCTGAGAGAGTTATGAAGCGATAAGTCTACAGCGCTGCTCCTGTGTATGTTAGTGGACTTCACATCTCCTCAAAATATTCTATGCCTCAAGCATGCAGGTTTCTTCACTCAGTGAAGATGTTAATTTCATAGAACGTAAGCAGCCCGGATTCGATCCCCGCTGGCACCAATGAAATTAAAAACAAGTGTTTGGTTGTAACTGTTCGTAACAATAAAAATTTAAGAACTACTTGCAATACATTCATTTCATACATACATAGCGTCACGCCTGTAATCCTCGAGAGAGTAGGCAGAGCCCAAAGAGCAGTAAGCTATACTCGGACTGCGTTTAGCCAAAAATATGTGTTTACATGGAAATTGTGAAAGAGAAAAACCCAATATCCCATCAATCGTCTTCTACGATATGCTAGGCAAGTCACACTGTTGGCAGATTCTTTTTTGTTATAAGTACCATATAAACATAGGACTTGTAAGTCCCAGACCTACATGAGACAATTTACAACAATGTGACTGTTTGAAATGTAAGATATTATGTATATGAGTAGAAAAATAATTTTGTAGGATATGTTAAATAAACGTTTGCCAGAAGGCTAAAATCAAAAGTTAAACAATAAAAAAATATTTTTATGACAGTTTAATTGATTTTAGAATTTTCTGTAATTTTAAGTCATCATCTTTCTGAACTCACTTTCATCAGTGTCTATCAGAGATTTCTAGCATAGATTATTTTCAGACACAAAAAATACTTCACTTTCCTTTTATTATCTATGTCTAAGGAATTTTCGGTTATTTTGTACACAAATGGATTAAGATATTAAAATTTTGTTTGTTCTTTATAGAGCTGTCTACGAATGCAGTGGGTGATGGGTAAGTGATTTGTATTTTTATTTTATAGAATAAGGGTGACAAACGAGCACACAGTCCACCTGATGGTAAGTGGATGCTGTGGCCCATAGACATCTACATTTATCCTTAATTAAGAATCAAAAAGCAGATGCGTTGTCACCCTTGAGGACTGAGATGGTATGCCTCGTTTCCAGTAAAAAGAGTCTCTGGTTCTCTACACTCACCATACGAAACACAGCAGCTATTCACGCTGGTATTCTGTGAGAGCGTGGTCCTACCCCGGACGAGCCAACCCATTCGTGTTGTAACCACAATATAGCTGCAGCATGGCTCTGCCACGTGAAAATGAATCTTGTAATATATTTATTAATGCACGTGTCGGCGGTATAAGATTATCTACGACCCCATATCGTCCTGTGGTGGATCTTACGACACCCACGGAACGTTAAGGGCATGGGATGGCAATACCTCTGTTGCCTGAAACAAACCAGGAGATGGATGGCGTCTTCCTGATAACTACTAAAAAATAAAAATAAATGCAATCTATGGGTAGCAGTGGAATTTGATATTTTGAATTCAATTTGTTTATATTATTTAACACATTTCATTGTTATAACTACATAAATACCTTTGATTAAATGTCGTTAAAAATATTGATTATTAATGATACTTTGCAGAGAATTTAGCTTTTTTATAAAGTACCTACATCATAAAGCCTAAGAAATGTTACCTTTGTTACAGCTGTATCAGCCACGTGCCTTATATCTATGTTTGTTTCACACGTGGTTGAGACATCACATCTATTTTTGTAAGCGCTTTAATATACGAGTACGTAGCAATGGCGATAACAAACACGCGACTATTTGGATTTATTGATGTAACAAGAATAAAAGCGATAGCAATTTTTGCTGTTATTATTTATTACAGCCTCATATTGGTATTTTTATTGTTACCACGTTTGCTATAAGGGTAGTCAAACGCAGTTTTTATTATTGAGTTGTTAACAGGAATATGTTGCTGCTCATATCCTGTTTCGGTATCCCTCTGTCGCCTCTTACGACATCCACGACATCTACTATCAAGTAAATACAAAATACTGATAGTTACAAATATATAAACGTAAAAAACTGAGCTTCTAGTAGAAAACGAAAGAAAACTTCAATTAAGAGTCACTTTATACCTACTATATTTTCATATTAACGTAACTGCAATCTGTTAAATGTTTCTGGCATTGTTAACAACTCTACTAGATAGCGTTAAGGAGCACAGCCCCTAATAAAGGCGATGTGTGTTAATTCATAATATCTTCAAAAAAAAATCAAAACAGGAAAATAATGTTAGTAAATATATTTTGTTTAATTATAACTTAACCTTGTAATTGTTATGATTATCTTAACTTAAACCCTGTTTACAATTCAGTAAGTTGAAGGATTATAGTAAATTTAGATAAAGGTAGTTTTTTTTGTTGCTTTTGAATCTGTGGAGTTATAGTAATTAAAGAATGATGGGGACATTTTAACACATGTAAGGATGAGTAAAATATGTTATTTATTATTTGTTATCTTATGTTTTTCCTAATAACCCGATTTGAATTTTTGGTGGGTTTTTGATGGGCTTATTATGACTAGTATAATATCTTGACCAATACAAAGAACTTATTTTAATATTATTTAATTTTCAAATAAGTAAGTTATCGACAACAGTATTGATCGAAACGCCGAGTAGTGTCGGTCTCGGGTTAACGCACTAAGGGTTCCCGCCAATGTAGATAGGTAATATTATGTATGTCGTCTGACGACAGAGTAGGTACCCATAAATTATGTAGCAGCGCGTTTTGTATTCGTCTCGCTCTTTTCTGAATTCTGCTTGATTAATTTATACATAATAGTTATTTTAATTACATACATATTATATAGTTATTTATTACATATTTTATAGAAAATAGGTTTTATATATTACATTAATTAACATAAAAGCAAACAATATGATGTAGGTAGGTATTATAGTTGTGAAGGTGTCAGCGTTAGTCTAACTTTTCAAGAACAAGGTATCCAAAATTAATTTGTCATTTTTTTTATAGGATAAGGGTAATAAACGAGTACCTACACAGTCCACCTGATGGTAAGTGGTTGTTGTGGCCCATAGACATCTACATCTATCCTCGATTACGAATCAAAATGCAGATTCGTTGTCACCCGTGAGGACTAAGATGGAATGCCTCGTTTTCAGTAAAAAGGGTCTCCGGTTCTCTACACTCACTATACGAAACACAGCAGTGTTAAGCTGCTATTTTACGCTGGTATTCTGTGAGAGCGTGGTCCTTCCCCGGTCGAGCAGACCCATTCGTGCTACAACTATACCAGTAATATAGCTGCAGCTTGACTCTACCACGTAAAAAACGTTCTTACACGATACAAAATATTACAAAACTATTTCGAACCCTACATGTTTCTAATAAATGTTAATTTACATAATATATAGCTTGGTCAGTTTAAATTACTTTAGTATTGGGAGCGGACATTAAATTTATATAAAATACGTAAAAAATGTTTGTATTTTTTTTTTACATATTAGAAGTACCTAAGTTTTGAGCGACACGATAAATGTCCCAGAATTTCAAAATTAAAAGATTTAAAAATATTATTTAAGAATCAATTAAGACACCGGAAGATAAGAGCGAGTTGGACTCGCACCCAGGTTTCTGAATAAACTTAAGTACCTATGTAAATAATTTATCCATCTCATTTCATAGGCAATCGATTTTCAAAACGATTTTCCCCTGTTTCCGTTCCTGTTACCGTTCGTGTAACAATTTTAATTTCCTTTCAACACTGTAGGTGTTGAAAGGAAATTAAAAATAATTGCTCTTACAGTACGAGTACATTTTGCGACTCTATGTTTTTCTAATAATAATATTTTTTTACCGTGACAGTTACAGCATACTAAAGGCCTCCTCCCCCATAGATTGCCTAAGAGGCAAACTATGGGGGAGGAGGCAAGCATGGCAAGCGGGTTGGCGGTAAAATATTTTCACTGATTTACTTAAATAAAACCTATACAATTTAGTAATTCATTATTTTCTTTGTGTTCAGAAATGATTGTTAGTAGACGTCATATTTTTTTTATTACTTTGGATAACAAACTACAATAGTATTCGATTTTACTTTCATTCATTAAATTTCTATTCATACAGTTGTACAAAAAAGTCAACGAAACGTTCCAACCATTTTAGAATAAAAAATCTTGCTTTTTCAATTTTAATTGAAATAATATAATGAAAACCATTTATTATGTTTTTAGTGATAAAAATGATTCTTTTTGCGGATAGGCATACCATCTTTATTCGCGTAATTAAAAAGGACACACACCCACACACACACAACATGCTTGAACAAAATAAGATATATAGAAACTGAATGAAAAAAAAAAGTTAAAGTAAAGTAAAATGTAGTGTTTGCGTAAATATAAGAAATCATTATGCGAATGAAAGTCACTTTCCATCGTTTGTGGTAGGTCAGTGCGTAGCCGCAGATACCAAATAGAGCAACAACTTAAGGCAAAGCTAAGGTTTATGTCAGTTTTAAACAAAGAAATATATTACTCTTATATTTCACACAAATGAAGACAGGATACGCACCTTTTGTAATTTTCCTCGTTCGCTTCTCACACATATTCCTTGAATAACACAGTTTGCTGATAACACAAACACTTAGAAGCAACTTAAGTTGTTATTGTGAAATCGATAATAATATGTAGACGCGTGCGTTCAACTCGAGCTCTGAGCGGGGAATTAGTATTAAGTACCAGGCTGCGCGTTTGAAAATGAAAATCGAAGCCGCCGGGCGACTCGTTCCATTGATGTGACGCTGCGTCGTAGAGGGAGATGCAAAGTTGTGTTGTAATGCCATAATTTATATTACCCCACGAATCTATAGTTTCCAAATTATTAAGAATTAATTAGCCTAAAGTTTTATTAAAGAAAAGCTTCCGAAATTCTCGGAAATGACACACAGCGAACCTTAGTTTTTCTAATTTAGTGTTGTCCACATCTTTATTAATGTAGAAACGTGGAAGTTTTACGTTTCAATTCATAAACATTAATAGTAGACTAGAATCTCGAATATAAGTCACGGTTTTAACCTATTTGTTTTCTTTTTAACTGAGGCAATTGTGCTGAAAAACATTTTTATAATACTGAAATTATTACGAAATCGTAAATTCAGCTATGTCTGTTTTTAAATCGAGTACTTTATGGTTAATACAAACTTTATGCATAGAAACAAATTTCTTGCATTATATTACTCTATATTTACCGATACGTGATTAAAATGGTTGTTAAAACTAACAAATATCAAAGTACTAAATCGACCATAATATGACATGTGATCAAATGTGATAACTTAATGAACGCTATCTCCGGTATTATACATTTTGCGACGACATTTGCAGATACTTGAAATAAAAGATTTCCCTATTTTCCTGGAGAATAATATCGTAATTAGATGGTAAGCCAGCTTATTATAGGTATGGTTCTGGTTTGATAGGTGCACCTCACATGGTTAAACACGTGTTGACGTTGATAATAATTTATTCTGGGCTCATATCCGTCGACTAACACATTATCATTAAATTGAAAAATATAAGAATATTCAAAGTAACTCGAAAAATATTTTTTCGAAAACTAGCAGACTACATTGTGGACAACAGCAAATGTTTTGACATAACATTCTAATAAGATTATGTCTTTCACAACACAGACATAATCTTATTTTAACTGATAAAAGTACAATGAAAGGAATTAAAAAGTTTATGTCATATGGACACATTATTTTACACCTCGAAAACATCTCTTAACTAAATGTGGTTATTTTAAGCTTTCCACCCTAATTTAAGATCGTCGTCTCCTTCATCAGTCATCGAACTCTTCCTCTGTAAGGAGTATTTGTTCTAATCGCCACGCTACTTTTATAAAATTTATAGTATAGTCAATGTGTATGGGAAATTAAGTAACAAATTGTTATAATTATTTAATAATTTTATGATAATTGCACTTTATTATCTATTATGAGGTAAATAAAAAGGCCTAAAATGTTTTAATTTGCAGGCGTTACTATGTTACGTACAATTTCAACTGACTTTAAAAAAGGAGGAGGTTTGTTATCTCTTTCTTTACGTTAGGCGATATCTCTGCCAATTGTGCGCCTATTTTAATAATTACTTTCTTATTTAATGGATTACCTAATAGGTGGTTCCATTAAAATTTGAAGAAAAAATTCTAAATTCTATATATAGACGACTATTTGACTACCTTGTTGGTCTAATGATTGTTAGTCTGACTGCTGATCGTGAGGTTTTGGGTTCGAATCCCGGGTCGAGGCAAAATCATTTATTAGGTTTTTCTGTCAAGAAATTTTTAGTAGCAGCCTGGAGTCAGAAAGTTGGCGGTGTTTAACCCTTGTGTTTTGTAAAGCACGTAAAGCCGAATGTTCTCCGCCTGATCTCTCTCATGATCTTCCATCGGACTAATAAAGTGGGAAGGGAATAGAGAGTACATTTGTGCTTGCGTATACATTCGTGCACTACAATCCTGTCCTGCCTAGCCTGTCTAGTCTCCGTTGAGACTTGGCGCTGAGACCAAAATTTGATCAAGGATATATAGCTATAGACTGTTGTAGTCGTCTTACACATTCCTATAGACAACTACAACATTTTATAGTTATCACTTTAAGCTTGCGTCACTGCTTAATCAACTCAAAAGGGTTAAAGGATTAAACTTTAAAATAAAGGAAGGGCTGACTTTAAAAAACTGAAAAGGATAAAATAATTTCCACGTTATTGAAAGGCTTTTGAAGTCAAGGCTCTAATTCTTCAACAAACTTTGTGAACTTACTACCGAATTCAAAAACTTATAATGTTATAATAAAATATTATAATAAATGGAAATTATTTTATTTTTAAGTTTCATTATTGTATAGTAGTTTTTCTACATACTCTACAGGCTTAAGCTGACTGTCAACCATGAAAAAATAAGTATGTAAATTAAAACATTAAAACTAAAAGAAATCTTTGTCTTGCGAGATGTCTTGTCTCTGTTGACACAGGCCGCCGCGCTTGAATGCAGTCCATGCAAGTACAATAAACAGTACAAGATTTAGAAAAGCTGATAAATAAGGATGGGAAATTAACCCCCATACATAGTAGTGAGAAATTTTCACAAATAAAAAAAACTTGCTAGAGCCACACTACAGCTACACATAACTACTACATGAATGGGTAAAACGAGGCTGTACAACCAGTGCGTGTTGCCAGTGATGACCTACGGAACTGAGACGTGGTCCTTCACTGCTGGCCGGATGAGGAAGCTCAAGGTCGCTCAGCGAGCTATGGAGAGGGCTATGCTCGGAGTCTCACTGCGTGATAAACTTAGAAATGAGAATATCCGCAGTAGAACCAGAGTGACCGACATAGCCCAACGGATTAGTAAGCTGAAGTGGCAATGGGCCGGCCATATAGCTCGAAGAATCGACAACCGATGGGGAAAAAAGGTTCTCGAGTGGCGGCCTCGTACCGGCGGATGAAGTGTAGGGCGTCCCCCCACTAGATGGAGTGACGACCTGGTAAGACATGCAGGAAGTCGATGGATGCGGGTGGCTCAGGACCGTGCTTTGTGGCATTCCTTGGGGGAGGCCTATGTTCAGCAGTGGACTTGTGAAGGGCTGTAATGATGATGATGATGATGAATGGGGTAGGATCGATTCTCACAGAATACCAGCGTAAAACAGCAGTGTAATGAGCCTCCTCATGAACAACCTCCTAAATTCGCCTATCACACAGACATCAATTGTTAAAACAGTTATCAATATGAATAATAAGTACATACGAGTATATTATATCTTTTAGGTATTGAACAATACTCACATAAGATTGATATACTTGTAAGATAGTAAAGGACCAAAGGACATATAATACATGTTTAACAGTATAGGATCCACTTCCTTTACTGGCTTATGAAAACATTAGGTAGACTTCTTAAGGCGACTTTATACTACTAACACTTTAGAACCCCTGTATAGATTAACTTTAGTGGAATTATTGCGCAAAAACAAAATCATTTAAAAAATTGAACATACGGTCGAGGGTTGTGTGAAGACAGAAACGCAAAACTTAAAAATTCGCTCGATAAAAAAACCATAAATATGGCACTAAATATCTATATAAAGGAGTACCTTGCAGGGATTCTATATTAATGAAACCGTGTTAAACTTATATCAAATTGAGAGGCCTATTATTTAAAAAAATATTGATAACAGATTAGTTCTAAGAAGAAAATAAATAAACGATCGATATTTGATTTGAACAGATGAAGCGCTCCCGGCCGCCCCGCCCAGTCCTGCCGCCCAACCCTGTCTGGTTCGCTCGACGGGAAGTGAGGTAACGTTTCCATACCTACATACCGTACTAAAAGAGGATATAACTGTATAAGTAATACATATTCTTTGTTTATTTTCATAGAGTTATTTTGTTGATTCTTAATTTTTTCTCTTACAAATCATATTGCACCTCCAAAATAGTGTTCTCTGCTTACTTATAGGTTGACTGGTGGAGAACAAAACGCCTTTAGGCGTTAGGCGTCCACTTTGTACATTTTTGTGCAATAAATTATAAATAAATAAATAATTATTTCCAAAAAAAGACGCTTAGAAAATTATGTATGTCGCAAATCAACCACACTTCAGATTTAATCATTATTATAATCATCTTAATATTTTAAACGAGCAAATACATAAATTTAAAGATTAAGATGAATATTGTATGTAGACAATGTTTTATTTTCTAAGGTTATTTTCTGAGAAAATCATAATTTTCTTGCGAGAGCTCTGAGCGAAGCTCGGACGCCTAATTAGTTATATAATATTAATACGTGAACATCGATAATTGCTGTAACTTGTTTTATTATTTATTATATAAGGAGGGAAATTAAATTATATATGAGGGTAGGAACTAAGATGTGGACTAAGAAGGCAAAAATATGTGTACATGTGGCCGTGAACGCAGGTAAAATACCTACGAAAATAATACTTTCACGATTATTTCATACAAAATGTTTTTTTTTTTAAATAAAATTGTGGCATTTTGATTACGTTCATGGCTGTATGAGCTAAGAATCTTTTTCCTTCCCTGCACAGAAAATTGTTACAAAAAAGTTATGTAAACAAATATTTGTACAATCACGTTTTCAAGTTTTGAGGTATAGCTGACGAGAAGATGTATCGTAATCTCCTGAACGCTGCCCAGCCGAGTTGAATCCGTCGATTGACCTCTCGGTCGAAGTTGGACTTACCTAGTCGGACTATTTGTCCCAGGTAAACGTAATCGTCAACAACTTCGAGCTTAGTGCTCCCAACAATTACCGGCAAAGGTGTGAAATGGATGCTACACATGATCTTTGTTTTGTCCATGTTCATCTTAACACATAGACCTACGGATCAGTAAGCTGAAGTGGCAATGGACCGGCCATATAGCATATGCAGGTCTGTAATGAATGAATAAACAGCATCAGAAGGACTGTAATGAATGAATAAACTTCTAATATGCGCCAATACGTAAGTCACTGCTGAGCTATATAAGCATGCTATTTTCATATTTTTTAAATATTGAAGATGTTTTTTGGTAAATTTTGTCCACAACAGGAACATATTCTTGGTAGTAGTTATTGCTCTAATATCAGACTTGAATTCGAACCCGGCGATACAGTAAACAAGTAGAGCACTAAGTCCATTCACTATAGGTCATGTAATATTTATAATAAAAAAAAAAGAAAAATAGCATTTAGTACCCTATTTGTTGCACCTGACCTAGTGACTTAGTGCTCTACTCACATACTGTATTACAAAAACACTGTACTGTACAACAGAAACTAAAAAAAAAAACATTCAGTTAAATGCCGTAAGCCATACGTGCCCCAGCACGTTGTTACGGGCACGTTCTTTCGCATGTGTGGTGCGTTGTGCACTGTTATTGAATTTTATTCGCTCTATTTTTACTTCTCAATTTATACGTGCATTTTCTAGTCTTTTATTGCTTTAAGTACCATAATACATTTAGAAAATGGCTTGTTAGTCGCAAGACTTTCTGGTTTTCAAATGCTGCAATTTATTGTCTCTACATTATCTATAGTACCACAAAAGGTGTTACTTACGTGGTAAGCCATGCTTTTACATGGTAGAGCCATGCTGCTGCTATATTATGGTGGAACAGGGAAGGACCACGCTCTCACAGAATACTAGCGTGAAATAGCAGCATAATGCTGTGTTCCGTGTAGTAAATGTAGAGTCCAGAAACCCTTTTTACTGGAAATGAGTCATTTCATGTTACTCCTCAGGGATGACAACGCATTTACGTTTTGATTCTTCATTGAGAATAGATGGAAATGTCTATGGGTTCATATTCTTTTAAAAAACGTGGTTTTTAGTCAAAAGATAAAGACTTTTAAAAAGATTTACGTGGTAGAGCCACGCTGCTATATTATGGTTGTAGCGCGAATGGGTCGGCTCGACCGGGGTAGGACCACGCTCTCACAGAATACCAGCGTAAAATAGCAGCTTAATGCTGCTGTGTTTCGTATGATGAGTGTAGAGAACCGGAGACCCTTTTTACTGGAAACGAGGCATTCCATCTTAGTCCTCAGGTGTGACAACGCATCTGCATTTTGATTCTTAATTGAGGATAAATGTAGGTGTCTGTCGGCCACAGTACCCACTTACCATCAGGTGGACTGTGTGCTCGTTTGTCACCCTATGCCATTAAAAATAATATTGGCGCGCGGATTCTAGGTTATGGGATAGGACATTGATTTAGATTTAAAATTATGAAATCAAATTTTATAATAGTCAAATAAAAAGCGTTCTGGTCTTTCTGTGAGAGCGTTGCCTACGAGTCATAATATTAAACACACACCGCACACATCTTATGTGGTAGAGCCACGTTTTAGATGTATTATTTCTACTTCTCCAACGGCCTCTTTTCTTTGATTTATATTTCATTATTTCAGGATATACAAGTATAATCCTGAAAACAGGCTTTCCGCTAAGACTCTCACAGAATACCAGCGTAAAATAGCAGCTTAATGCTACTGTGTTTCGTATGGTGAGTGTAGAGAACCGGGGACCCTTTTTACTGGAAAGAGGCATTCCATCTTAGTCCTCAAGGCTGACAACGCATCTGCATTTTGATTCGTTATCGAGGATAGATGTAGATGTTTATGGGCCACAGCAACCACTTACCATCAGGTGGACTGTGTGCTCGTTTGTCACCCTATTTCTATAAAAAAAAAAACAAATAGATACACATAACGACCACAGGACCGTACTTTGTGACAGTCTTTGCACTCACTGAATCCCAGTATGTTTTTTCAGATAGTGTATTGATCTTAGTGGATAATCATTCTCCGCGTTTCCGATACGAAGCTTCCTGATCTAGATTGAAAATCTCTATATATAAAAATCAATTGCTGTCCGTTAGTCTCAAACTCAAAAACGGCTCGACCGCTTTTGATGAAATTTCTTGTGTGTGTTGAATGGGTCCTATGTTATGTTTTAGGCTTAGATTCTCATTTGGATCCGGTAGGCGACGCATCCAGAAATCACCCGTGCGAAACCGGAGCGGATTGTTAGTTTTTAATAAATTTGCATCTTATCTCTGTGTACGTTGTTGCAATTTCAATTATAAAACTTCTGTATACATAATAGTGAATAGTATTAGTTAGTATTTATGTTCTAATTATCTATTAAATTATAAGTTTTAATTGTATCCTTGTATGATGAAATGCGGGCCTTTGTTGCCTGAAGTAAATTAATAAATTTAAAAAAAAAAAAAACAATGTCTATGTTGCTTGCGAGAAGTATCAGCGATTATATTTTTATAGCATTAGTGGGATTAAAGTACGTAGTAAAAACATACAATCACGTTTCCCGGCATGTTATATGCACAACGTGCCCGCGTTGGCGCGTTTCGAGATCCGCAGTGCGATGGTGCGAAAACGATGAACAATAAATTAAAATATACTTTGTCAAAATTATTTTTGTAATTTAATGTTTTAATCGATTAAAGTTACTTTGAATATATCTGCTACTGGTTGAAGCTGATAAGTTGTATCAACAAAAATTCAATTACAAACAATGACAGACAAACAAACAAACAGTCCGCCTGGTGGTAAGGGACTACTGCAGTCCTGGTAAGACATGCAGGAAGTCGATGAATAATTATAAAAGACACTATATATAAAATTATTCAAGTATGAGTCGAGTTAAATTTTTGTCGTTATTTTATTTTGTTGTAATGACTAATGACTTGTATTCGACTCGATTGTGCATGTATTTACTGTGCACGTTGATGGGCTGTGTGCCGCAGGGCGTGTCGGCGCCAACGCTCGTCCATGTAAATACGCCATGAAAACGTGCAACTAGCAACGTCATTTTTCCGGTTTTACGTAATTCAAGCAGTGTTTTCTTGGCAGTGATGTTATGACCTCATAATTTGATTTTATAATAAAGGTGAATAAAAATCGATGTACTTATTGAAGTTTCTATTTTTAATTGATAACGTTTAACGTGATTAACGGTGAATATGGTGGTACTATGAGGCCTTGATAGCAACCACAGAATATTGATATTTGTTCGCGATGAACAAAAGAAAGAAATCGTAGATCTTCTAAAAGATTTATTCGTCTGAATTTACAGATTTACAATTATATTATTCTTGGTGTTGTGCTTGTGTCTTGTTTGGTTGGAAATCAAAATGGGAAAGTGAGAACGAATATGAGTGTCGGGTGTGGGGAATGACTGGCGAGTATTTGTGTTGTGTGATTGGTTGAATGTACGATAATGTATGGCTCTATACAATAAACATAATATTAAGCGCCTTATAATAAATGCAATAGGTTTTTATACTCATAACTGACAAATTAACGCCATTTTCCTTGTTTTAAGTAAACACTGCAATGATGGATATTTGTTTCTTTTTACCACGTTTTTATTAACTCGCTTTCATGTATGTCTATTATAGACTTATACGTCAGTATATTCTAAGCCTATGATGTCTATTCAGGTGAAAAACTTCCCGATGAGCTAGACTTGAAATTTTGAATATAGCTCAGAATCGCATGACAATGTAAGAATTTAAAAAACGTGATCTAAAACAAAATTTACCTCAATAATTATTGAAATAAGAGAGTTCATGTAAGTCGCTCTAGAAGTAAAACGATTCATGTGGTTGCAAGTATACAGAGGATTATCCTTAGGTGCCTAGTTTGGCAGGCGGTTTATCCTGAGGTCCCGAGATGACGGTACAGACATCAATAACATATGTTACGCACCTTCGCTGCACTTTGTTGCCGGTATGTATATTTTACGTCTGGCGTAAGCGAGATTGTAAACCGACGTTTATCGCCATGATATTTGGCCTTGTCCATAGACGCCTTTAACGACACCTTTAAGGATTTCTATTACGTCGCTGCCATACTACACTTAAGTAAGCAAGGATATTTAAGAAATTATGATATTGTTTGTTTGTATGAGTCGGTTAAAAGTGCGTTACATATTTGAAGGGTATTTTTTAACTAAAATTATTTTATTTCTTTGTTACTTTATTTGTTAATATTTACTGAAAGTTTTGCATTTTGTGCTTTTTATTGCTACAACCACGACGAACGTTATATGCTTTTTATTTTTATATGCAAATAAGTACAGTTCAACAATGATAAATGGGTGCTGAGGCCCATTGATATCTACATCGTGCTCGATTAGGAATTAAAATGTAGATACGTTGTTACCCTATGGACTAAGATAAAATTCCTCATTACCAGTATATATAATCTCCAGTTCTCTACACTCACCATGCAAAACATAACAGAAGTTTTGATACTATTTTTGGCAGATATTCTGTGAGAGCGTGGTCCTTCCCCGGTCAAGCCATCCCAGTTGCGCTGCAACAGTGCTGTGTTTGCTGCAGTGCTGCATCATAAATCTGCCAACCGAGTATGGCAGGTACGTAGTATATTCTACATTTGTAGAGTTCTACGTCCAGAAATGGACAGCTTATGGAATGACGTTTACGACACAACTCATTGGTTTTCAGGTCAGGGCACAGTCTGATTGCACAAGCAGTGTCACTATAAAGTTGCAGCCTAAATACTTCCCATTCCTGGGCACAGGTTTTCTCATATTCCAGAAAAAGTAATGGTACGTGTGCTATCGTGAAATATTTTATCGTGTAACTTAAAATAAGTGACGAGTAACCTGCCTTGTTTTATTTTAACGTTGTTTATTGTTGGAGACATGATAATATCTATTTATTTTGCGAAATGAGAAATTAAATTTTCATTTTTTCAAGCATTTTCTTTTTATTCCACTACCCATGAAGATATTCAAATTATTGTCTCATAAAACAAGAAACGAAAAAGGTATTTTCTGCATTGATATTTATTGCAAGTAAAAAATAAATGTGACATATTAAAATGACGCTCACGAAAGAACTTATCCACCCAACTACCGGGATTCTGAAACGCTTTTAAAAGGCTTCAAAATTGCAATTTAAAATAAAATTATTTATTAAACTAGGTTTGCTACGTGATTTTTTTTTACTTATTATAAGCCAGTGCTTGACCACAATCCCACCTGGTAAAAAAATATCGTCAGGAAACCTGAATGATTAAGCAATTTAATTAAACTATGTAAGGAAAAAAAGAAGACTAAACTAAGAAAGTTGCCCAATACGTATCCCTCTCAGATTTCGGCAGAGGCCTGTGACTAGCTGTGGAAAAAAAGCAAAATATAAATTCCTCAATCGTACATACAACTAGTGGATATCTATAAAGAATTGCACAATATAACTCAAAAACAATTATTTCGATCCATTCACACAATTTACTTAATGTATTATGCTAGTAATATATAAGTCAATGGATATATTACATATTAAATATTATAATAAATCTGTAGAAAAGTCGTGTCTGTAATTCTAAAATTTCCTGGAAGAAACAAGTCCAAAGTACTGAATAAAGGATACTGAAGCCAAATTAGCGGATTGCCAAATGGGCTGGTTAGTTGGTACGCTTAGCACGCGGGTTGGCAACCGCAACTTTTTATTATTTTAAGCTGGAGGATGCTGCTGCCCATCTCTATTTCAGTTTCTCTCTGTCGCCTCTTACGCTACCTACGGGACGATATGGGGCAGTGAATACTCTCACGCCACCACTACAAGGCGAATATATTTATACTCACGTTTAGTAATGTAGTTCTTCTCACGTTTAGTAAATAGAACTGGATAAGAACGGTAAAGAGAAGCATACGTTAGCTTCGACAAAATGAGTATTTGGAGAAAGTTTGTTCGCTAGAACCAAAAAATTCATACAAAGAGTTTTTGTGTACTTTGTATTAATTTTTCGCGCACGCTTCGTTTCTTTACTCATGTGCTTCTGCTTCACAGTCCCTAAGCGATCACATGTCGCTCTATTTTAAAATGGACACGACCTAATGAGTATGGCCACTCGACGTACTTCATCATCATCATTACAACCCTTCACAAGTCCACTACTGAACATAAGCCTCCCAAAGGAATGCCACAAAGCACGGTCCTGAGCCACCTGTAACCATCGACTTCCTGCATGTCTTACCAGGTCGTCACTCCATCTAGTGGGGGTCGCCCTACACTTCGCCTGCCGGTACGAGGCAGCCACTCGAGAATCTTTTTTCCCCATCGGTTGTCGGTTCTTCGAGCTATATAGCTGGCCCATTGCCACTTCAGCTTACTAATCCGACGTACTCTACACCTTGCGTAAATGCTTTTTGGAGTAATAAATACCGGGGAACCATCATCTTTGCTCCAAAAGCTCATGTTCTCGGAGCGTGCGGTTAGGACGGTATCATGACTCATATACCTTAAGTACGCTGCCACGAAGTGCTGCAAGGATATACCACCACCGATCAGAAATACTAAATCAGTTGCCACTTTCAAAACTTTATTAAAAAAAGTTTCTGATTTCAGTGCAGAAATGTAAAGTTATAGAAAGTAACAACAAGTTGTAGACAGTACAGAAGCGTGGTATAATAAATTACCATCGCGTCGTTTCCGACACGTTTTCCAATTTCCACGTGGCCTGTAATCTCCGAAGCTACACTAGACACGTGAGGGTTAGATAAGGCACACTCGGTCGTGTTTTTTATCATTGACTCGGCATAACACGAACGTCCGCTATACAATGACCTCAATCTGTGGTAAAACAGATTATACATTTGTAAACGATTATACATTGTATAGTTTCAATGACTTAGCGTAATAAGAAAATATTGTAAATTTATGTTATTTGTAGTTATTTATAATATGTATGTATAATTAGTTGTTTTCCATGATAGTAATATAATAAATCTTTTACATATAAATATAATCGTTGGTGAGTCAGTTCAGATCGTGTAACATCTGAATTACTTGACCTATTTAGGTTATATTCACACATTATATTTCATAACTATGGTAAGAACCGATAGGTGGCGCTGTAGACAAGTTATTAACAATTTCTATATAATATCTATGTACGCTAGCAATCAAATTTATCCCCGGTGTTGGCACCACCCCCGTTGCAGCCTTATTGAAGGCTGCAGTGTGGCTGCGAAAAAAGGCGAAGGCTGTATTATTTAAATCGTGGTTTTTGAATTAACTTAGCAAGTTTTTCAAATAAATAAGGCAATGATAACTATAATATTGTACCTTATATAATAAAATCAATAATTTCTTGTCATTCAATCGGTCTTACAATTCTTTTCACGTGTTGCGTTCATCACGTCACGTGTCGTTAACCGTCGCGTGGTACAACCCTGAACCTTATTGCATAATTCAAGACGATATAGTTTTAATGCTCGAATAAATTATATAATTAGTCTTTACAACTTAAAAGAACCATGTCTATTTTATGATACTGAGGATTTTTTCTTGTGTAGACGTGTTAGTTTCTAACCCCCGACGCAAAAAGAGGGTTGTTATAAGTTTGATCGCAATTTGTGTGTGCCTGTCTGTGTCGTCTGTCTTTGGCACCGTAACTCTTAAACGGGTGAATCGATTTGGGTGAGGTTTTTTTATTTAAAAGCAGGTTTTCTAGCGGTCAAACTTAAGACATATTTTATCAAAAGCGGTTCAGCCGTTTCAAGGCCATCATCTGTTTTGTTAGCTGCAGTAGGGTTCTTTTCGGGGGTTTTAGTTTTCAATTTAAGTTATATAAATTTATTATGATGGTGTATTTGTATGACCTAGATAAAATCTTTCCTGTCAATCTTACTCAAAATTTCAGGCGTCTCGGAAATAATCTGTCGGCTGTTTCCAATACGCAGATCTCTGACAAAGATTTTGGAGCCTGGGTTCCGCTCAGTAAGTTCGTCAATACCAGCTATGCACCAAGAGTTCTTTCTGTTCAATTACCTATATGCTGTTATATGTGCTGAAGTCTTTCACAGAATATCAGCGTAAAATAGCAGCTACATGCTACTGTGATTCGTATGGTGAGTGTAGAGAACCGGAGGCCCTTTTTACTGGATACGAGGCATTCCATCTTAGTCCTCAGGGGTGGCAAAGCTTCTGCATTTGGATTCTTAATCGAGGATAGATAGTGTCTATGGGCACAGTATCCACTTACCATCAAGTGAACAGAGTGCTCGATTGTCACCCTTATTCTATAAAATAAAATAAATTAAAAAATACGTTTCTATGAGATTATAATATTTATCAAACAGAATAATTTATCGAGAATTTTTTCCTCCTTAAATAAAGAAAGAAAGCAACATTTTTGCATCTTGATTATAATTCGCGGATAGATGTAGATGTCTATGGGCACAGCATCTACTTACCATCAGGTGGGATGTGTGTTCGCTTGTCACTTTTATTCTATAAAAAAAAAACATGCGTGAGTGTCGTGGAACACTCGGTTGGAACGAAGTTCCTTTCGTAGTATATTATTATTGATAAACGTATTATATTATTGATTAACAAATACAAATAAATGAATTACTAGCGTCTATTAAAATGAAACGTCATTTAAAACAAAACACTATAGAGAGGGTCGTGACTTAAAAATCTTACACTTTTGTCGCCTGGCCTCCATCCACCAAATCCGTACCGTCCGATAGTAGTTGGTTTGTACCAGTTCTGGCTCACTGAGTCAGAACTGGTACAATCCCTCATCGGCTAACGGTGGGTCAACGGATCCTTAAAAAAGTTTTGGCATGCTCTGATCACGAATCTGCGGTCCGTTTTTGCGTAGGATGCGCGGTTATGGAGATGCAGATAAATTAACTAATATCTAATTGATATCCGGTGGGCCTGCACCTCATTAGCGTTCTATCGTTCACCCTTTCCTCTTATCTATTGTTCCTTGAACACCGTCATTGCCGCTCTTATCTATTACTCGTACGCCCTGCTTAGCAGTGCTATTGTATTTATTATACTTCTTTGTTCATAACTACCATGCTATTCTGAATCATCAATAAAACACAGTCCTTAACTTTGTTACAATTTTTATTTCCAAAATGTTATTGCTTATTATCTATAAAATAGAGCGAAACATTTCATCCACTAAAATATCGTTGTACAGTGTGTTCCCCGTAAAAGAATGCATTGAACATCCCTGAAACTTTATAGCAAATACATTAAGCAATATTCACCACAAACTGAAGTCCACTCATTCTGAATCCTGTCAACATTTCAGTCCCATCTTTTACAATTCCTTTTAAAAATCTAGATGATGTCGTGCAGGTGATCGTCCATATGAATCAAAATATTGACCGATGTCATTCGTATCGATATATAAAGCTATCCAATGTGAGCCCGGTTTATCATCTGTATCCAAATTGCATATTATATACGTTGGTACGTGGGTATACATGGGCAGTCTATTAGCAGCATAAACATTATTTTCTAGACTGGGATGATTCTTTTCATATGTTGTTGTACATATAGTGTATCCATGATATTACTGCTATTAGTAGATTATTACAGTATCAATCTATTCATTGGTTAACATAGGACTGATCAATTATAGTGATTTGTAAATATTAAATCGCATTCTTTTGTGATGATTTCATCATTTTTGTCATCGGTGTAGCGCAAGTCCGCACACGAAAGAATGCGAAATAAGCTTGTTGACTCATAAAGTTACTATCAGTTTCACTGCGCAAATGCTTTAGATTAGAATTATAGTGATTTGTAAATATAAAATCGCATTCTTTTGTTATGATTTGTAGGAGTCATCGGTTGTAACAGCTTATCTCGCATTCTTTCGAGTGAAAAATGCGAGATAAGCTTGTTGACTCATAAAGTTACTATCAGTGTCACTGCGGAAATGCTTTAGATTAGATATAACACTGGTGCTATATAAGACCGAGCAGCTGCAGTCATAGAGTCAGTGTATGGTCGTTTGACCGCAGTGGATATACCAATACTACGTTTGTGTTACTTCAACTCATCAATGGTCATGGACGTAAGTGTTTATTCTATTGACAAACTTACTTTTCTTTCTGTTGTTTTCTTACGTGTGTGTGTGTGTGTGATTAAGTGTAAACAAATTGATGTTGACATGATAACTGTGTTGTTGCAGAAATCATTCAGCTTCGATGAAAATACCTATAAACAGTATTACTACTCGCCACTCTCCCTTAAGAAGAGAGTGATGACATCGTCATTAATCGTAGTAATATCGTTAAGAAAATATTATGAATAGCAATACAATAATCGTAGATCTTCAAGATTTCAAAAATAGCAAAAATGAATTTATACTAAAAGAATTTGCTATAGCCACTCTACAGTACACCAAAATATTCCTAATTAAACCTCCTTACCTGTTCACTTCACTATCTCTTGAAGACAAAAACAAATTTTCTGGATTGAAAAGCACAGAGGGTATCGATGGAGTGAGGGCTTTGTTGATTATAGAGAGTTTCACAGAATTATCAAGACATATTTGAAAGATAAAAAGATTTTTTTAAAAGGATGTGAAAAATAAAATGGGTACAAGATCTTTGTGATGAAAATAATACTATCATAGATATAAATTGCTTAGGAGCTCCCAATTTAAATACTCTTTGTGAACTTTATTGTAAAGATACTTTACTGTATAACTGTTTTACTCATAAGAAAATCTGGCGGTTAAAAATGTTTTATGTATTAAGAAATGGTGTTTTGAAAACAAAGTGATTGTTTGATTTTCAATAAAATATATGTAAATAAAAACTTCATCTTTTAATTTAAACTATCCTTGTGTTCGAGGAGGAGAAAAAAACAATAGTTTCAGACCAGCAACGATTAGTGTTATTAAAGTAACTTTTTTTTCGTACCACATTGCATTTTAACGATGAAGTGGAACCTCTACTGGAGAGAATTGGGACCTTCAACGACACGTAGCTCGGTGAAGCGAGAGCAAGTAGGAGTCATCGGTGTATTGCAAGTCGCAACACGAAAGAATGCGAGATAAGCTTGTTGACTCATAAAGTTACTATCAGTTTCACTGCGGAATGCTTTAGATTAGATATAACTTACTGGTGCTATATAAGACCGAGCAGCTGCAGTCATGGAGTCAGTGTATGGTCGTTTGACCGCAGTGGACATTAGTGAATGTGATTCTGTTTACTTAAATTACTTCTGTGTACTCATTATATTCTATTTCTAATCCTTTGCTAGACTATAAATATCGGACATTATTTGAAATTGGGTATCAGTTGGTCTACCAACACTGAACTGTTACTTACTCTGCTACCTATTTTCTTCTTTACTAATGTTTTTGAAATATCTAAAATACAAAACCTAAATAAATTAATTTGTTATATATTAACTTAGTTTTTCGCAACTGAACCGCAACTAGGTCTTCCGAAAATATTGAAAGACTATGAAATTGTGGTTTAGCAATTAGATCTTGAGCACCTAAAGCTTTACCCTGGTTCTCCCAGTGTGTAACTAATTTTACGTAAACCCTTTTTCAATATTCTCCATAGTCTTACTGAAGACTGAATTATTCATTAATTTATAAAAATCTTTTTCAAAATCTGATTTTGCTAACGTTCTTAATTTTGTACTACTACAAAGATAACTAACTACTATAAAGATAACTAACTAACTACTATAAAGATAAAACTTTACTATAATAACTTCAGTGAAGTGTGCACCAGTGCTTTTCCACACCCATGGAAGAGAATATGGAACTATTCAACAGCGAATTAAATCAGGAGTTGTCTAAAGTTTGTGATGAAATGGAGAAGCGTGAACTGTTCGATTCATCATATGATGATTAGTTGTATAATCACTGTGCGACGGTTGAAACACAGTTTAAGTAAGTAAAATAATCGATCATAATTTACACATTGTCTTATATCGTTTTTAATAAATTTAAACATTTTAACAGTCAACCACTACAACTTGGAAGAGAAATGAAGTGAATGAGCAGCGAAGAACCCAAGATCGTCAAAAAACCAAGAACGGAAGAAGAAGCGTCTACCTCTGCAGGAACAGTGTCGGTAACGATGATCAAGTGGAATGTCTAACGTGTCATATATTTATCAAGAAAAAGTATTTAGCTAATCATTTTAAAAGCAATGTTCATAAAATAAAATTTTTAAATTCACATAATTCTTTATCAAACGTTAGTGTTATTGAATCTGCTTTTGGAAATAGGATTTTAACTTATAAAATCAAGAGTAGAGTAGATCGTTCGACACGGGTAAATTTTGAAACTCCTGAGCTATTTTTAAATTCTATTAAAGATGATATTTTATTTTTAATACAAGAGTGTATTCATCAACACATAATTTTTAAAGTAAATTTCATATTGCATGCTGATTTTGTTCAACAAACTAAAGATATTCATGATACGTTCGATTTTCAAACATTTAACTATATTATTTGTCAAGGAGATGACTTAAATATTTTTCTTTCATCTTTAAATGATACAATTACTAGTAAAATTAGTGCATTTGAAAAAAAAGATAGTGGATGGAGTCTAAAAACATAAAATCTATAGACATGAATGTTAATAAATTTAACCCCTACGCAGTACTTCATACATAGATCTTCCCCGTGATATAAAATTAAAAAAAGCTGTTATAAATGTAAAACCGAAGATTATTTTTGTTTTAAATGGGCGTTACTCTCAGCGTTATATCTCGTAAACAAAAACGCGGATCGGGTATCATCATACGCTAAACATGCAAATAAACTTAAATTTGATGGTATTTCCTTTCCAGTTAAAATTTCTGACATAGCAAAAGTAGAGAAATTAAAAGATATTAGTATTAATGTTATTGCATTAGAATATAACATAGAAAAACGATGTAATTCTATAGTAGGTCCATTATTTTTAGCAAAGTGTTGTAAAGATAGACATATGAATTTATTTATTTTTTCCAAGGATACGAAAAATCATTATTGTTACATAAAAAATTTATCGCGGTTAGTTAGTAAACAAATTTCAAAAGACGGTCACGTCATGTGCATTTGCGAAGCATGTCTACTTCATTTTCCATCTCAGGAAAGGTTAAATAACCATGAACAATACAATTGTGTCCACATTTGTACAGAATTACCAAACACTGAAACTTTAAAAAAGAATTGGTTTGGTCAACCTATTTCAAATGATAAAATTAAAATTGATAGTTATGAAAAAGTTAAAGATACCATTCGTAGTTTTGCTGATTATGAAGCTTTTTTAAAACCAATAGAATCATGTTCTAACGATCCATCCAAACCTTTCACACATAATATTCAGAAACATGAAGTGCATAGTTTTGGTTATTATATAAAATGTTCATATGATGATAAATTATCAAAATATGTCACATATTCCGGACCCAACTGTGCACAAGTGTTTATGAAAAGTTTATCTAACAATTTAAAAGATATAAATATACTTTAAAATATCCAGTTCCGCTAACAAATGAAAACAAAAACCAATTTTCAAATGCAACCATTTGTAATATTTTTGTGAAACAGAGTTAGCAGAACTTTTTATGATTTTGATTGGGACACTGCTAGATTTATAGGTTTTGCTCATGAAACATGTAGCTCGAAGTTCAGAACACCACGTCATATAACAACATTTTTACACAAGCTTAGTCACTATGATGCTCATTTTATTGTTCATGCATTAAACTTTTGTGATGCTGAAGTCGAAGTTATCCTCAAAATAAAGAAAAATATATATCCTTTTCCAAAAATAAAATGAATAACCATGAAGTTATATTGAGATTCGTAGATTCATTTAAGTTTTATCATGTAAATTAGAAGAATTAGCCAAAAGCTCAGTAATGATCAATTTCAAGAATTACGTAGAAATTACACTAATGATGAAGATTTCATTCGTTTAAAACGGAAAGGGTTTATCCATATGAATTTATGACTAATTATGATAGTTAGTGAACGTCGCTCCTGAACAAAAAATTTTTATAGCTTGCTCACAGATTCCTATATTTCAAATGATGATTACAATCATGCTAAAGATGTTTGGGAACACTTTGGGTGTTGTAATATGTTAGATTATTCAAACTTGTATTTAAAACAGACGTTTTACTTTTATCCGACGTATTTGAAAATTTTAGACTATGTATTAATACTTATGATTTAGACCCTGCCCATTATTACACAGCTCCCGGTTTAAGTTGGGATGCAATGCTAAAATATACAAAATAGAATTAGAACTTTTAACAGATTATGAGAAAATTGCATTTATTAGATCAGGTATCAGGATGGTGTATCTCAATGTAGTAATCGTTATGCTAGAGCTAATAACAAATACATGGGGATTATGATGCAGAAACCAAATTCATATATCACATATTTTGATGCCAATAATTTATATGGTTGGGCTATGTCTCAATATCTTCCTACTGGAGGATTTGAATGAGTAAATCGAATACAGATTTTAATGTGGCTGAGACATCGGACTTCGGTTTTATTTTAGAAGTTGATTTGGAATATCCAGATGAACTTTATGATTTACTGGGCATAAACTTTCCTTTATGCCCAGAAAACATTTGTGTAGGCAATACTAATGATAATAAACTAGTCCCAAATTTAAATAATAAAGATAAATATGTAATTCATTACAGAAATTTAAAGCAGTGCATAGAAATGGGGGTCAAATTAACTAAAATTCATAGAGTTTTAAAATTTAAACAGTCTCGCTGGTTGAAAATGTACATAGATCTAAATACAAAATTAAGAACGTTAGCAAAATCAGATTTTGAAAAAGATTTTTATAAATTAATGAATACTTCAGTCTTCGGTAAGACTATGGAGAATATTGAAAAAAAGGGTTAACGTAAAATTAGTAACACAATGGGAGAACAAGGGTAAAGCTTTAGGTGTTCAAGATCTAATTGCTAAACCACAATTTCATAGTCTATCAATATTTTCGGAAGACCAAGTTGCGGTTCAGTTGCGAAAAACTAAGTTAATATATAACAAACCAATTTATTTAGGTTTTGTATTTTAGATATTTCAAAAACATTAATGTATGATTTTCATTATAACTATATTATGATTAAAAGTTTAGTAAAATCAAATTATTGTATACAGATACGGATAGTTTAATATATCATATATTTACAGATGATTTTACACTCATATAAAACCTAACCTTTCCTCATACTTTGATACCTCAGATTATGATACAAATAATATTTTGAATATCCAAAATTAAATAAAAGAAATTAGGTTTTTCAAAGATGAAAATAATGGTAAAATCATGAAAGAATTTGTAGGTTTACGATCTAAAATGTACGCTTTTAACTTAGAGAATAAGACAGACAGTTAATTTGTACCAGTTCTGACTCAGTGAGCCAGAACTGGTACAACTCTACTACCGATAAGGAACTTCGTTCCAAAACCTCATATCCAGCATTAAATTTTCACGGGCTGATGAAGATGATGATGAAGAAGAAGATAAGTTTATACTCTAATATATATCTTAAGAAAGTGTTAGTTAAAATATATATCAATATCCCATAAAAATGTCGCACTTACTCTGAAACCAAATGCCGTAATAAAAGTTGTGCCTTATGTATGTCGCAATGTTCAGATGAGTCTCACGTTGCATAATGTATTCAACACGTGCTAAGCGGGATTTCTTTTACGTATAGCCCTGACATACATAGCATGCTCACGATCATGGATAGACCTCTGTTCACATGCGTTTCATAAATTGAATTCCAGGCTGCTAAGATAGTTTTATATTTTCAATTCTTTATCTGAAAGTAGCGACAAGTGACCACATAGCCGATCCAACAGTGAGCAGTCATTGATGGCAGTGTCACGATGCATTTACTACACATAATAGGAAGTATGACTCTTTTTTTGCCCCCTTTTACCTATATCTACCGCTAAGCAGCAATGTATGTTCTACTGGGTTCCAGTTTTGATGATATAGAGAAGCAGTATAATTATTTGTAATTAATACTGCTTCACGTTTTATCCAAGTTTAAAAATGAGAAGGTATAAGATTTTGATATACCTATTTAATTTATTTCTAGTTGTTGTTGTTGTACCTTGAACTTAAAATATTCCTTAGACTACTAAAAAGGTAAAACTTAACTTTTAATAAAAATCGACTTAAAAACTAAAAAAAGAATAATTGCCACGTAATAGCGTCTGATGTCGGGTCTATACTCGTTATTCTTCGATGCACTGACACATGTCTTAGCACATGCACGTTTGATATTATCCTTCATCGTCGGGCACGTGCTAAATCAGCGCTTAAAATTATAATTAATAATGTCATAAATGCCGGCGGGATTCGAATACAGTATGCTCGTATATTACGAAATTTTAAGGTAAGTAAGTAAGCCTTTGAGCTACCACGTATTAAATAAAAAAAACATAGTTGTCATAGCCTTCAGGAACAAAAATAGAACTTTTTATTTATAATCACATATTTAGGGGAATGTTCGGTTCGAAGTTTAAATATAACACTACACTTAATATGATGTACGTTTTAAAAAACGTTAAAATATGTCCAACGGAAAATATAAACATAAATACTTTAAATACCAAATATTCTTCTATGAATAAATTATGTTATATTCACTACAGTAAGTAGCAGGGTTATGAGTACAGATGTCGATACTAAAAAGTCGTGGGATCGATTCTGCCACTCGACTACTGTCTTGAACCACTCCTAACACTGGCATTATATCTTATTTTGCAATGGTAAACAGGACTATTAGTAGTGTTAATAGCACAGCTAGTATTGTTTTATATTAAAAAAATCCGCTAGAAAATTTACATAACATTTGCCTAAAGAAATATTTTATCATTGATATATCATTGAAATCATATTGGTTTAGAAGACAAACGTACAAAGTGCAAAATTTTGAGTTTGGGACATTTAATGCCAAATGAATTAATTGAGCTTCTTGCACTCACTAAGGCGCTAATATTTTTAGAACGAAGTTCCTTGTCGGACGGTACGAATTTGACGGATGGGGGCTAGGCGAGAAAAAGTGTAAGATTTTTCCGTCACGACCCCTTCTGACGTAGTGTAGACGGCCTTGGCGGCTATAAGGAAGCGAGATGGAATAATATTCATCTCCCTCGCACTTTTTCTTATCTTGCCATGAAAGAAATATTATTTTATTTTAAATGACGCTTCATTTTAATAGACTAGTAATTCATTTATTTGTATTTGTTAATCAATAATATAATACGTTTATCAATAATAATATACTACGAAAGGGACTTCGTTCCAATTGAGTGTTCCACGACACTCAAGCATGTTTTTTTTGATATCTTTTACTGCTTGGGTATCCAAGTATTTGCTGGAAATTTGAAATAAGAAAGATGGATTTCCGCACAGTAAGCCTAATTCTATTAATTGATTTAAAATAAGTATATTTTTGTAAATGGGTATACCGTTACCGTTACAGACTATCAAAAGTTCACTGCTGAACATAGCCCCCCCCCCTACATTGCTTCATAGGGGGATTTTGCCACAGTTGCCACGCTAAGCAGGCGGTTTGGAAATGGCAGTTTTTATTTTTAGTTTTAGTTTTTATTAGGCCTTCTGCCGCCTCTTACGATACCCACCACTACATGGTCAATAGATGGGTATATTTATTTAAATAGATAAATAATCAAGGTAGTAGTGAAGGCATATACATAGACTATAACAATTCACAAAGCTTCATGGCAACTTGTTAAACTTTAAACTGCTCTGAAAAATTACTAATCCTTTAACTAGCACCTTTGTCTTTGTAACCATCGATATACTGCTAATACAATTTATTTCATGTCAATTTTTTTTATTCTACACATTTGCAATAGGCAAAGGCAACCCAACAAGAAGTTACTATTCAATAATTATTATTTGATGTTTGAAAACACAAACCTTCCTCAATTCTAAAAGTATGTAAATCATATTTTATGTATTGTAATTCTATAGCAATAGGTATGTATCAGTCTTGAAATCATCGAAGTAAAAGGCGCGCTGCAGTAAGATGCATATTGGTGTCATGGGCTGCCCACACGTGTTTACGCCACGTGCTTTGCGACCTACTAACGCCAAGTCGATCGTTGGGCTGAGAGTGCACAACGTTTGTGTATTAAACATGAGACAATTATGAGAACGTGTGGCCAGTATTCTGTCTTAAAAAAATTATAGTGTATATTTTTTTCTAATAATTAAAAAATATATTCGAGTATATGTAAGGAATATACAAGATAAAGTTATTTATTAACTTTTTCAACTGCAAATCACAATGAATAGAAAATAACAAATATTTTATAATGCTAACAGTTCTCTTATAAATCCACGTGTTGCACTATGAAACTGTAAAATCAAAGCTGCTACGGCCATCAATAAATATTATATAGTTAGAAATTCCATGAAAATATTAAATATTTATCGTTTTCTTGCTTGGCTGTAGCGTATTGCTCGATTTGCGTAAATAATAGAGTTTCGGGTCAGTGTCTTTATTCGTTTTTGCTATCAATTAAACGAAAACATGTGTAAAACAAATAGAAAGTTGGAAAAGTTAAGCGAAATAAAAAAAATGCAATATACGTGGTAGAGCCATGCTGCAGCTATATTAATAGTATAGTTGTAGCACGAATGGGTCGGCTCGACCGGGGAAGGACCACGCTCTCACAGAATACCAGCGTAAAATAGCAGCTTAATGCTGCTGTGTTTCGTATGGTGAGTGTAGAGAACCGGAGACCCTTTTTACTGGAAAAGAGGCATTCTATCTTAGTCCTCACGGCTGACAACGCATCTGCATTTAAATTCGCAAACGAAGATAGATGCAGATGTCTATGGGCCACTGCAACCACTTACCATCAGGTGGACTGTGTGCTCGTTTGTCACCCTTATTCTATAAAAAAATGCAAGAGCAAAATGTCACCTATTACGCGAAATGCCTATCACAACTGCATGTAGTGCTCAGAGCCCTGAAAACTAACTGATGCCTGGAAAACGTCCATTCAAAATGCTGTATCAAAATTTCACACAGTGCCGTAGTGCATGCCCAAGTACAGGTGCACTCTCTTTTCCCCCACACTCATTGTCCGATGGAACGGCAATACGACACGACCGAAAAGAGATCAGGCGTAAGGCCTACGGCTTTATGTGAAATGCCGCCAACTTCCTGACGGGTTGTTATTGAGAATTTCGTAAAAAAAAACCAATAACTGTTTTTATACCCGAGATTCGAACCCAAGACTACATGATCAGCAGTCAGGCTTACGACCGTACCGTACTTATTCTTATTCTTGTCGTAATCTGTATGCAATTGGGCTGTATGCAAGTTTTATTTTATAAAACTGAAGTGAAAAATGAACTTACAGTATAACTGATGGTCTGGTTTTCATAATAAAGTCAATCTCATTTCTCGTCGAACCGTCATCTAGAGCAGGTCCTTTTCCTGTAAAATTACTACTGGAAAATAGAGTTCATCGGTCTGTAATGATCTAATATATTAAAGGTTATTTAAAAAGATTTTGCAATAAATTTTCAAATATCAGTGATTTTGATATTTCTCGCAAATAGCTCGAAGCTCACATGATCATGACGCGATGTCTTAAAAATAAACAGTCGAAGAACTATCGCATGTGCGTGAATTAACTAGAGACGGCGCGGCTTGTAGAATGGTTTTATTATGTCAGCCAGCGGCACACGTGCGCCGTATGTCACGTTTTAAAGCTGAGATAATATGGCCGCGATCCCACTTAGCACGCGCAACGAACCAACGAAATAACGTGCTCAACAATTATTTATTTTTAGCTAGTTACATATACTGAGTAAATAGTTAATATTTTTTACTTGTTTACTTTGTTGTGTTGCTTCAGTTTTATGGTCTTAAATAAAATATTAAAGTATTTAACAGCCCACTTATGTCCAACAATTGTCCTGTTCTCATTTCTAAGAGTTTTGGGGAAATGAAGATTCCCGCGCTGCTCCGATGCATGTTAGCCGAAAAACATCCGTATCCGTCCGTGGCCGCCAATTGAACAATCATGGTCAGCGGACTTCTTACAGGTTGAAGATGGTGAATGCCCAATTTCACCTCCTTATTCTCATTTATTAATTTTAGTTTAGTAAATCATTTAAAATATCCACCAGTAATATAATCAAAGTAGTGTAACATAAACATTAACATAAACACTTACGCCTGTCACCCAGAGGTGTAGGCAGAGACTACGGACTTCCATTCGGCATGATCCTGACACACCTCTCCCTCTCTCGCCTCCTTTATATCCATATAACTACGCATACACGCTCGTCGGTTAAGTATACTCCTAATCTGGCCCATTTTCAATATAATTATCCAATTGTGCGATAATACTTCGTCTAGGGCGTCCTTTCCCGACTCTGCCGTTCACATCTGCAATATATATTTATATTATATCTGTTGACCAATTATATACATTTATTTACATAACATAATATACAATATTTTATTATATACAATATTAAAAAGTATAATAAAAAAAAAAACAAAACTAGTGACTTAATTATCATATATATTTGCCTTGTCACTCTTTCCTCGTTCATTCTTTCTACATGACCAAACCACCGATGCATTCCTTTCTTAATCCTGGTCACAACATCATTTTGCAAACCACACTTTTCTCTTATCACACAATTTCTCACTCTGGCATTCAGATTCAGTCCTAGCATTCTACAACATTTATTCTACTCTCGTGCTTCTTCTTTTTCTTTCACTACCATACATTACAGTAACAGTGTAATACTTGTACCATTTTTTGTCATACAAGTATTTACGAAGTGGGTTTCGTTTCGTATGTGATGTTCACGCCATTGATAGTTCAGAATTCGACTTGCTCCTCCGGAGCAAGAATATTACATATTGTTGAGACGTTATGTGCAGCAGGTTAGAAACGGTACGGTATAAATGGGCCCATATTTGTGTATTTACATAACATACAATATTCATAACTATAAAAACAACTTGAATAAAACTATTTTATCGCGTTTAATTTACTATTTTAATTCCCCCGTGACCATGGATTGCTGTAAAGCACCCGAAACGTCGGGAATAGTAAATTAGTAATAAAATAGTAAATTAAACGCGATAAAATCCGTAAAAAATTGTTTTATTCAATGTGTAGTGTTCGTGTAAATATAAGAAATCATTATATAAAAACAACTAACAATTTAAATAATAATAATAAATTCTTTATTATTATTATTTAAATTATTTTGTACACAGGAGTGAGCTCGTATTTTAAAGGTACCTAAGTCGTAGTGGTTCGGGAAAATCGCCAGTGTTAAATGATTCCACTAAAAGTCGTGGGAAGAAGAAAACTCCTAGTAAGTCGCATAGTAGTGGACCGCCAAGCATCCAGATGGTGTGAGTGGTATAGTGAGTTTTGTCGCAGTTTGTAAGTTCGTGAGTTTGTAATTATTCTCATCGCTGGACGCGGTCAAGTGGAAGGAGTTAGCATTGGGGTGCCCCGGCCCAGAGATGAGAACAGTATTCAATGTGAGACCGAAACCGCCTTGTAAAGGTGGAAGCGGTGTACCGGCACACCTTTAACTTGCACTTGCACCTTGTACCTTTACATTATTAATTATCAATACGCTGTCTCATTTTGAGTTACGTGTATAATATGTTGCATATTTGCTAGAACACATCAGACGATCTCTTTTTTTTTTGCAAACGAACATTCGGCTCACCTGATTGTAAGTGACTACCGCCGTCCATGTACAACTGCGACACCAAGGGAATCGCAGTTGCGGCCGGCCTTTTAAAAATTTTGGCCTCCTAGAGTAGTCTTACGGTTAATTTCGCTACCATGTTTGGATTGGGCCTCCGGCCTCCTGCACTCACCAGACAAAACGCAGAAGCAGAGCTTCCACTTCACGCCGGTACTCTGTGAGGTTGTGGTACCAACCCGGCTCGAGCCGGCCCATACGTGCAACAGCAAAAGCTGCCGCGTGGCTCTACCACCGTTAAAACGCTTTCGTCATTGCCATCGTTTCATTACAATATGCAATGCCTGACCTGACTTTGTAAAGTGTGGCGTCAGCTGGTGAATGCTGATAAAATGATAAATAACACATGGTGGCAATGAGCGTGACTACCACAATTTTGTTCTTATTAGTTTTAAAGTAAAACTTCATCAAGCGCGACTTGAGGATAACTCCGTTCTTTTTCGAACGGAAGTAACGTTCTGTTAAATCTACGGTTTATAAAGGTATCGCTGACTATAGTATTTCGTAAGTATATTGTGTTTATACCTACACATTTTATTTAAAATTTCAGACATTATTTATTGTACTTAAATTTATTTATATTCTTTTTATACAGCTTAATCCTGATAATAATTGTCATCCGTTCCATCCAACCATTACAGCCTATAAAAGTCCACCACATAGGCCTTCTTATGAGATTGCCTCATAAGGGCGATTTTGCCATAGTTGCCAGTTGCAGGCGGACTGACAATCGCAGTTATTGGAGCGAAGTTCCTTATCGCAAGGTACGAATTTGACGGATGGGGGCTAGGCGAGAAAAAGTGTAAGATTTTTCCGCCACGACCCCCTTTCTATAGTGCGAGCGAGATGGAATAATATCCATCTCCCTCGCACTTTTTCTTATCTTGCCATGAAAGAAATATTATTTTAAATGACTAGACGCTAGTAATTAATTTATTTGTATTTGTTAATCAATAATATAAAACGTTTATCAATAATAATATACTAAGAAAGGAACTTCGTTCCAACCGAGTGTTCTACTCGATACTCACGCATGTTTTTTATAATTTTGAGTTGTTATGAGGAAGATGCTGCTGTCCATCTCCTGTTTCAGTTTTCCTCTTGCGCATCTTACGACAACCAAGGGGTGATGTGAGGTAGTGGATATGCTTACACCGCCGCTATCCGGTAGTAGTGGGGTTGTAAGATAGTAATTATCACTTTATTGATAAATATTTTATTAATCAAAAATAAATCATTAAATAATACTAAAAGAAATAAATACAAAATAAGTGGTGAATACCAAACGAGCCAACAGTGCACCAGATAGTAAATGGATGCTGTGGCCTATAGACATGTACGTCCATTCTCGATGAAAAAATATTACGCAAGTATTTTATACGTGGTAGAGCCACGCTGCCGCTATATTATGTTGGGTTGGCTCGACCGGGGCAATTTAATCTGTGATCGGGGTAGGACCACGCTCTCACAGAATACCAGCGTAAAATAGCAACCTGTGTTTCGTATGGTGAGTGTAGAGAATCGTTTTTACTGGAAACGAGGTATTCCATCTCAGTCCTCAGGGGTGACAACGCATCTGCATTTTGAATCTTAATCGCGGATAAATGTAGAAGTCTATGGGCCACAGCATCCACTTACCATCAGGTGGACTGTGTGCTCGTTTGTCACTCTTATTCTATAAAAAAGTGCGTTTTAACTCTTGAGGACTACGATGGAATGTCTCGATACCAATAAAAAGGATCTTAAGTTCTCGTCACTTAAAAGCATTATGCTGCTAAAATACAATTGCAGCGTAATGGCTCTACCCCGTAAAGATATGAAATAGAACAGAAAACATTTTGTAGTAAACCGCCAGGGCCTAATTTTTAAATTAATAGCTGTAATTTTTTAGTCAAAATACGGGGCCACATTTGCTCAAAGCCATTAAAAATTAAAATTAATCCCGGTAATCACTATATGTAAACTTGAAAATGCACAATGATATTATTAGGATTAGGATTCACGACAGAAGTCAAATGGCCAACCCACAACATTTTGTACGAAGAATACTGTCGTCTTTTAAACAAAAATATGCATTATCCCATTTTTATCAAACATTTAATTT
Organism: Parnassius orleans; assembly: GCA_029286625.1. NCBI lineage: Eukaryota > Metazoa > Arthropoda > Insecta > Lepidoptera > Papilionidae > Parnassius > Parnassius orleans. The sequence goes on from JAGSMP010000009.1 coordinate 1,206,946, forward strand.
CCTTAAAACTTTAATGAAATAAGTTAAGACAAACAAGTTAAGGCAAACTTCCTTTCCGCAACACGACGCATGTGAACTGGTTTTGTATAGCGTATTATTGGAATATTCTGGAAAATTCCTTTCATAAAATGCTGATTGATACTGAATAAAACGAGGCACGTCAATCATAATGTTGGTCACGTTTTAGAGCGCCGCTGGTCAGAAAACAAAGCGTGCTACAATGCCCCCAATACACAAAAATCTAACCCAATATTTGCACAAAAATTGGTCAAACGTTATTTAATTATTTATCCAATTTTCCGATTATATTAAACTGATGAATCTTTCCATTAAAAAAAATATGATCAGAAATGAAGTAGTAATTTTTTTAAATGTGCCATTTCTTAATCATTTGCAGTATGAATAAATATCACCAAATGTACCACGGGCGTTGTAACAAACAGCTACGGGATTTCCAACGGAGGGTGCGTATAAGGATTGTCCTCACCAATCCACCTGCTCAGTATTTCGCGTAAGATCAATTTTTTAGCAATGGATTATTTTTATAGAAGTTAAAGTGACAAACCAGCACAGTCCACCTGACAATAAATAGATGCTCGACCGGTCCGGTACCGGTGTCTATTACCGATATTTATAATGATCAATATGCAGACACTTTGTCACCGCTAAGGACTAAGATGAAATGCCTTGTTAGGTGTAAAAATGTCTCCGATTCTCTGCATGCCATTTTATGCATTAAATATGAGGTTGAATGAGATGGTTGAGGAGAGAAGAAAGGGATCCCCCCTCCCGAACGGGTTGCTGCCTTGTCATGGCGGGTCAGCTTAGTAGCCGTAGCTTGGTCACCCACGGTGAACAAAGACGAACCCACTTGGCTAGCCCGAAATGACCGCTCAGAGTGAGCTTGCCGGATGCTCGTTAATGGACTGTGGCGAGAGGGGTGTTTTCTCCCCCAACCCCTGAAGCCGAGGTGGAGTCGCGGGTGACGAGCAGTGTTGATTTATGGCAATGCGCTACTCACCAACCTACCGGCGGGAGGAATGTCTACCCTCCGCGACCGAAACTTGGTTGGCGGCGGAACTCCAGACAGGAAAGTTGGTGCTTCTGACTACTTGTTTTTCCTGGCCCTATGGCTTCAGCGTATCGGACTAGGGGGGTACGTTGCGCAGGTGGAGCTAGAGGTAGCGGAGTCAGGCGTGCCTTGTGTTACTAGTGCACCTTATATGAAAAGGAGAACGGGGAGGAGAAGTCCTCTGCTGATGAGGGGCTGCTATGGGTGCTGGTGAGAACGCGGATGTAGGCGATAGAGTTCCCATGGCCCTGCCAATATGCGGCGAAGGTGGAACTCGTTTGTCACCTTATATTATTAAAAAATCACCATAGGATTTTAGTGAGTGCGTGTCTTTGTCCCCGACTGGTTTTTACAGCCTTTTGGCTTTTACAGCTTCATCGGACACAGGGTTTGCTGTATATAAAGAGAGGAGGAGGGAGGGAGGCGGAGACTAATGATCAGAACGTTCCTTTTCAGTTACGCTGTTCATCTATACGCAAATTTATGTAGTAGTAGATGAGTTATTTGACCGCCGTCCGAACAGGGGTGGTGGGCCCTGGTGGTGTGGAGGGAAGTGCGGCGCGCCCGTCTGCAGATACGCTGCGACCCATTCGTTCTCCTAATTGTGACAGTACCCACATCACAGACTGGATAGTTTACTACGAAATGCTTGCCAGAAGTTTTCACTATTGTGAGCAACAAGCGACCGAACACGGGGCTCCGCGGGCTACTGCTTCACCATAACTTTCTGGACAGCATACTGATCAAACTTTTGGTCGGCCTCCTTACAGAAAGGTTTACAGTTTTCATCGCCGGAAGATGTGCAAACATCGTTCGAGCAGGCCATAGTACAGATAAAGATGTTTAAGGCGGACTGAAAAGTGTTTGGAAAATTGGTTCATAATCAGGAAAATTTGGTATAGATGCTGGTAGAGAGTTCTGTGAAAAGACTTAACAATAAAAACTTCAACCAACTTTTTTTAGTTTCGTAAAAATTTCTGAGTTTCTCATGTATAATTTTGTATTATTGTGCCTTGTGACCTACGTTACAAAACACGTGACTTTAACTCACACAAATATATTTGCTCGTTTGTTTTCGTAGTAAACATTGTGAAGGCGACATTTGTATTTGTGCCCACAAACAATCGATTGTCAAATAATTACGTGGACAGGTGTAGGCAATGTATAGCATTTTATATTTTTAAATTAATTGACAAGTATGCCAGTAATGCAAAACACACAATAAATTATAGAATAATAAAATATGTAATTTTTTTAAAATAATTTCCTTCTTGTCTTTTAAGTACTCAGGAGCCGAAGGAGCCGTGTCCTCCCCCGAGATGATGCCCGGGTAATGAGGGTTACCTCGAAACCCGTAGACCTCTTGTCCTCAGAAGGGTGACAAGAAGAAGAACACTAAAAGGTAGCACGGCTCAGAGCGTGATACACGCGAGTGATACCGCGGGGAACAGTGTGTGAACATAATAATATAACATACAACATAACATAAAGAACAATCTGTGGTAAAAATCGAATTAAAAAATTACAATTTTATTATCAAATAATTAAATATATTGAATAAAATTATCATAACCAAACCATTCTTAACAATTCACGATTTAATACATTACCGATTTATATTAAACTAGCTTTTGCTCGTGACTTCGTCCGCGTGGAGTTCGGTTATGAAACAGTCTGCTGGTACAATCCACAATTATAACTGGATGTCGCGGGCAAAAGCTAGTAAACTGCAAAACTTCTTTATAAACCACATCTTTTGCTAATCTATTTCTGTGTGCCAAAATTATTAGACTATTGGGCGAGCTTACGCGTGAGCAAGCCACATAGAATTGCCTGTGTGAAAAACAATTTTCTCTCAAGTCTATACCCGCAAATTTTAATGTCTGCCCTTGTGATTTGTTCATGGTCATTGCAAAGCAGACTTTGAGGGGAAACTGTATTCGTTTGAATTCAAAGGGAAGATCATTCGGGATCAAGGGAATTCTTGGTACAAATACAGTTTCCCCTTGCGCACATCCACTTATAATTGTGGCTTCCACTACATTGCGATGTAACGCTTTTACTTTTAGTCTGGTTCCGTTGCACAGTTGAGGAGGTTTTAAACTTCGCAACAACATAACAGGAGGGCCCACGCGCAGAATAAGCTTATGATGTGGAAGACCCGATGGTTTCAGTGAATTAAGAAATTCGACAGGGTAGTTAATTGCGTCATCTGTGTTGACCACAGAGTCTAGTAACGTAAATACAACTGTGCACAAATTATCAGGGATGGTTATTTATCGGGTAATCACCGTTGCCGATTTCAAGTAGGAGATTCACCAGCATTCTCTTTTTCTTCTAAGTGTACCCATATATTTTTTGAGAGCATGAGGATTTTAATTAGAGGCCATAAAGTGGATCTCTTAAGACACGCCTTAACTTCATCTGCTCTAATTCCTTTTGGCACTAGTGGTAGAGTCTGTCTAAAATCTCCGGCCAGCAAAACCGTTACACCACCCGTTAACTTCTTATTTCCTCTTATATCTTGTAGAGTTCTGTTTAAAGCCTCTACGCCACCCTTATGAGCCATGGTTATGTCATCCCACACTATCATTTTCGTATGTTTTAATACTTCAGCAAAATTAGTTTGTTTCGATACATTACAAATGGATTGTTAAATTGAGTGGTAACTTGAAGGTTGCATGAGCAGTTCGTCCACCCTCAAGCAGTGTAGCTGCGATTGCTATTATTGATTGTATTGCTATTTTCAAATTGTTGTTCTTTGTTTGGCTGAGGTAACCCATACTCTTTTAGTAGCCGACCACCCAACGCTAATACGGCATCTTCTATTACCCAAAGGTATTTGTTAAATACCACATCTGTTATGAGCTCTACATCCACATCTCCCTGTCTTTCTAATTGCCTTTTAAAATCTTCAAATAGGTATTCTTTGAATTTTTCCCAAAGGCTTAAAGGGTCTCAACTTGGCAGAACACTAAAATAATCGTAAAAAGATCCCCAATCATTTGCGGTGATTGGCAAAATGCTGCCTCTTCCATTGCTGCAAATAAATGCTGATCATCTTCAAGCAAGCCGAGAGCTTTGTACGCTGATTGGAACGTGGAATATACATGACCATCTACAGTTTTTAACGCTTCAAACTAAATCGGGCCCCGGATCTCAAGAAGAAGCATGCGAAGCATTCTGTATTGTTCGGATGCTCAGTATAAACCCTGCCCAGAACGTGCTCTTCTTTGACCCCTGGCCAGCCTTCAACGTTTTCTCCTCTCTTTTTCCTTTGGAACTTTCTTTTATTCCAAACGCAGGTACTTCTAGGTAGAACAATGTTTTTGCGAAGTTATCCACTTTACACAAATCGAAAAAGGATAGGAGTGTGGTTTTTGGAGGACTATTCACTCTTTCACTCAGATTTTGCTCATTAAAATAAACCCTTTGCCCATTTTCCAAATGAACAGCGAGGTGGACTACGGGAGGGAAACGCTCATGAATAAGAAATTCAAGGATTCGCCATACTGCCTCTGATGAACTTATATATCTTCCACTTGTGTAGGTTTTAACTTCATCCTCCTCATTCTCTAAAGCAAACGATGCCTGGTCTGAACCTTTATTTACGTATTTACAGACGTATTTTATTGATTTCACCGAATGACAATATTCCACATTTAACGTACGACCATGCGACGCTGTGTAATTTTCTTCGCAACAATAGGCAGATAGGCGTCAAAATGTCCATTGGATATATCACGGCTAAATCGTAATCGCCTTACTGGATCCGGACTCTGTGTATAGCAGACCGTTTCGATATACTTCAAACCGAAACGGAAATATAAATCCTGCAGCTACCAATTCACAAAGTCCACCGTAAGTTTCATTTTTTAACATATCGGCTGAATATTCATTTGCTGTTGAATAATTATCGCCATTTCTGTCGTGGGTCATAACTGAAAACCTAGGCCAATCATTTACCACAAATCTAAAATTTGTGAACGCACCACCATCGCCTTTTCTTGAGTTCCGTATATTAAAAATGAAAGAGCACGAAACAAACAGGCGCCGTCACCTATAATGGGGACGACAGTATGTTCTTTCATTTTTCCTTTAATATTAAGAGTTTCTGTAGTCACTTTTTCAGTGAGAAAAAATACTTTTATCAACAATACCTAATCACAAAGCAAATCGAATTCCAAGTTTGAACAGTGGTTGTAAGAAAGACAAAATTAAGCAACTAATCCGAAACACGAAGCAATTCTTAAACCGTAACAACAGTAATCTGTGAACCGTAAGCTAGCAAACAAAGTCGAAGTTTAGTTAAATATCCGTCAGCAGTGAATAGATACCGTATGTGGTACAGGTTGAAGCGCCCATTCGCCATTCACTTTATATTAGTTCGAAAAAACAACACATTACCGCGTTCTAAAACGATACCAACGCCATCTATTGGTAGGGATTGGAACTTGAAGATCAATACAAAATAGGTAGGTACCTAAGTATTTCTTTTGGTTTTGCCATTTTATTAATTTGTAAAAAAATATATTTGGTTTGGTTGTTTATTTTCATTGTTTTTTAATTTTTAAATTAGTATTTTTTTGTTCAGGTGTAATTTTGTGCAAATTTTTTGTACAAATCTTCTTGTCTATTTTGTTTTACGTTTTTGTGCAATAAAAGTATATTCTATTCTATTCTAATAAATTAAGTTATCAATATCATTTACGTTATTTACGACCCGAAAACCTTAAAAATGACATCCAAGTCACCCAACCCATGATGATTTTTACATACAAACATACATCCATCCATCCTTCCATCCATGTTGGTTTCAAACCATAATCGATGCCATTTTCGTAATTAACGTCCCAAAAAACCGTAAAACGACACCCATATTGACATTTCAACCACATCGCACCCCCACAGGGGATGATGGTAGGTATTTCCGGTTGCTACGTTGGATTTTGAAATAGTTGTTGTTTTCGTAATCAGCGACCCGATAAACCATAAAAACGATACCCATGTTGATTTTCAGAATTTGTCACCCCTTTTCCACCTTTTAGGGGTTGAATTCTGAAAGAGCCTGAAACACTTGTTTACTCATTTATTGATAGGAGTACTCCTGTGAAGTTCGAATAAAATAGTTTAACTAATCTTGTTTCCCCATACAAACTTTCAACCCCTTTTCACCCCCTTAGGGGTTGAATTTTCAAAAATCCTAGGACCCGTAATTGTTTATTTCTAATCGTTACCTAAAAACAAAGTTTCAGGCTTCTAGCTCTAAAAATGACAGACTTCCATATAAACTTTTAACCGCTTTTTCACCCCTTTAGCGAATTTTCAAAAATCCTTTCTTAGCGTATGCCTACGTCATTACATCTGTCTATATGCCAAATTTCAGCGAAATCTGTTCAGTAGTTTCGGCAGTGCGTTGATAGATGAGTCAGTCAAGTTTGCCTTTTATATAAAAAGGCGATTGTGGAAGCCGATGATACTCAATCTACGGCTGAATTAGCAGCAGCTTTCGACGTTAGCATCAAAACAATTTTGGTCCATTTGCGTCAAATTGGCTAGGTAAAAAAGCTTAACAAATGGGTGCCACATGAACTCAATGATCGCCAGTGATCGAGACGTGCCTTGCACTGCCCAACAGGCACATAAACGAAGGAATTTTCAATCGCATTGTGTTACCTGCGACGAAAAATGGATTCTGTTTAACAATCGCAAGCGCTCAGCAAGTAGGTTCGATCCTGGTTTAGAACCTAAGCAATGCTCTAAACGAAATCTTACCCCTAGAAAAGTGATGGTCGTCACTGTTTGGTGGTCTAGCGCCGGTGTTATTCGTCACAACTTCTTACCAAACGGGATGAGCATTACTGCAGATGTGTACTGTGAAGAACTGAATACAATGATGGAGAAGCTCGCACGTCTTCAACCTGCTTTGGTCAATCGCTCGTCCCCGCTGTTCCTGCACGACAACGCGCGACATCATACTGCAAAACAGACGGTCTCCAAGTTACAAGAGCTGTGTTAATTGGAAGTTCTCCGTCATCCGCCGTACTCCCGAGACCTAGCGCTTACATACTTCTACTTCTTCCAGAATTTGGATAACATTTTGGCGGGAAAATATTCCCGCGAGGCAGTACAAAATGCCTTTGAAGAATTTGTTGCCTCCCGTCCAGCTGATTTCTTCAAGGAGGGCATCAATAAACTGACACTGCGTTGACAAAGATGCATCGATTGCATGGCGATTACTTTGATTAATAGAATTAAAAATGTAGAAAAAAAATTAAGTAAAAGTAAAGACCTAAACTATACTTTAGAATACCTACATTAGAAATCAAAAATTATAAATTTTGTTTATTTCAAAAAAAATAATTTTTTTTTCAATTTTTTTTTTTAGTTTATAAATATAAACCTTCTCCATTGAAAAATACATATATATACCAATTTTCATGGTAATCGATCAAATAGATTTTGAGTTAAACTACTGAACACGCAGATGGAATAGAATCTAACAAACGCTTTAACGTGATGTCTGTTCACATGTGTCTCAAACTTTCAATTGAAAGATAGCATTGAATTCATCGTAAAACGTTGAAGGCTTAATTTAAGTATTTTTGAAAAAGAATAGTAAAAAATTTTACTAACAAACGAACTCACAGTCTAACTGATGATAAGTTGTTACTGCAATCCACATACAGGTATCTATATACCTGCAGCAAACTTAAAAAAACGTAGGCTGCGGATACGTTTTCACCTCTTAAAATTAAGATGGGATGCCCCGCAGCCTGTAATTATACTGCTTCTCTATACCCTTCACTAGTCGGCGGCAGGAATAGGAAAGTAGGTGGTACCTACCTAGACGGACTCCTAAGCAGAATAAGAGTCCTACGACCTAGTAAGAAGTAGTTTTTAAAAGAAGAAAGCTATACTATTTTTATTATATTATTCTAAAGTGTTTCTATCTTTCTTCCCATAACTTTGACTCGCAGTAAGTATTTTATATATTAATTCAGGGTGTTAAATGGAAAAACAATCGCAGGGGTGGAAGAAAGAAGGGAAAAGCCTTTCTTCTGTAGTGGGGCCCATCAAAACGCTATTAAAAACCCAGGACATGGTTTAAATGAAACTAATTTTTACGGATTATATCGCGTTTAATTTTAACTTTTTAATTCCCGACGTGTCCGGTGCTATACAGCACCCATGGTCACGGGGGGGACTGAGGTGTTTGACGTCCCGATGTCATAGTCAGCCCGGCTACCTTCACTTTTTAAACACCTCAGTCCCCCTCGTGACAATGGGCAGTGTAAAGCACTCGAAATGTCGAGAAATAAAAATAAGTTAAAATTAAACGCAATAAAATCCGTAAAGCTAAATTTATTCAATGTGTAGTATTCGCGAATACTTAAGAAATCATTATTTACAATACATCATGGACTATAGGTATTATAGTAGGTACTTATGTCATGGAAAATTATTTAAATCTGACCTATTTAGGCACGTGGGCGATACACGTGATGCGCAAACGCACATGGCTGTCAGGGTAAAGACCTTGTTAGCAGCACAACAAAGTCATAATATTATCGCTAAGCACTTTACGCTTATACATAAATAATGAGGATCTTTGTTATCGCAGTTTCGTTTACGATAATTTAGTTTTTTTAAGTGTTTAAAGTCAAATAATGTTTACTTCGAAGTTCGAGCTACGTAACGTCTTAGAAGAGGACATTATGTCTATTAGTGGTACTTAGTAATACGTACTAATATTTTGCTTATTAAACGTGTATGAAAAAAAATCCACTAGTAGACTTTTAAGCAGTATGATTGAAAAACAATGTAAAGCTCTACTGCCGTATCTATTTCAGCATTAGATGTGATGACGAAAAGAAGGCTGTTGGTAGTAAGTTTTAAAGTGCTTTTAATAGAAAGAGTGTAAGTACTCGGTATAACGTTAAAAACTCGTAAGATTGGTGCCTGCATGTAAAACTATATTGAAACTAGCGGATACCCGGCGTGTGACTACGCTAAAAAAAGAAATACATTTTGTTTATTTGTTGGAAAAAAAAGAAAATTTTGTTTATTTATTAACTTTTTTATATAGTGCCTAATGAATTGTTTTAGTGGTCTAAAACCATCTTCGCATTATTGCCTTTCCAATGAAACCGGTTTGGGGCACATCGGTTGGATGGTTTCAAAGTCTATGACGGACATAGGTAGAAACATTTTTGGAACGAAGTTCCTTATCGGACGGTACGAATTTGGCGGATGGGGACTAGGCGAGAAAAAGTGTAAGATTTTTCCGTCACAACCCCTTCTGACGTAGTGTAGACGGCCTTGGCGACTATAAGGAAGCGAGATGAAATAATATCCATCTCCCTCGCACTTTTTCTTATCTTGCCATGAAAGAAATATTATTTTATTTTAAATGACGCTTCATTTTAATAGACGCTAGTAATTCATTTATTTGTATTTGATATTCAATAATATAATACGTTTTTCAATAATAATATACTTCGAAAAGAACTTCGTTCCAACCAAGTGTTCCATGACACTCACGCATGTTTTTTTTTGTGTTTTATAATAGATGGTTTAATTACAATATTATTTGTAGTATTCAAAGTAAGAATAAAAGAAACGAAAGAAAGAGAAAGAGAATTGAACAGAACACACAGAGAAAGAGAATTTCAGGTATGATGTCGGCCATTTAAAAACAAATAGGCTATTTTCTTGAAAGTCCCTAAGTATTATTGGTCCCCGATTGGTAGCCGATCCCAAAAAGAAGTCGTGCGAGGAAAAATATACAAAATTTGACCTGCTCAAAGTTCAAAAACTTTATTAAACTAAGTTTGTATAAAAAGGGTTTTTATAATATTAAGGAATTTATGGCTGATAATAACCCCTGGGAATGAGGTGATCGCTACAATATTGTTTTTAAATCTTTTTATACTAATTGTAGAAAACAGTATATTATAAATATATTTTATTTAAGAAAAAAAGACCTGCTGAGTTTCTTGCTAGTTCTTCCCAGGACAGGGTTTTTCCGAACCAGTGGTAAAGTAAAGCTTAAATAACTTTCAATAATTATTCTTGTAATCTATATTGAATAAAAATGATTTTATTCTATTCTAGTTTGAACCCACGACCTTTTGAGTTCGCGATCCACACCGGCTACTGTCGCTTAGTCGTAGGAATCGACTGTCGCATTTCCTTTCTTGATCAATGTTATCTTGTGGACTCCGATAAATGCCGAAATAACCACCTTGTCTTTATAATACGTAAATTAAGTTTCAGCCGTTCAGCAGTTCTCGAAATATTTTTTTTAATTTCTAGACAGGTTTCCTCACGAAATTAAAAGTAGAAGTAACTTTCAGTGGTGCTAGCGCAGTGGGCGTTGTTCCCGGTTTTTTTCTGGCGTTCTATAAAATATACAGAGTTATTTTTCATAGAGAAGCCAAATTTTAAACTTAAGTTCAAATATATAAATAATGATATACCGTTATTGCAGTTTTTGAAAATACGAGAAAATAAGTCATTTAATTTTATTTGAAATTATCCCAAATTGAATGTGATTTATGGGTTACAACGTTTTTGCCTACCGATCGACCCTTACGAATGCGTGCGTGAGCAATAAAATCAGTTAAAATAATTCATTATCACGCATTTTGAATTTAAAAGATAAAAAGGGCAGAATATTTGAAATTTTTCTTAATTAATGTTTCTTCGGCTGGGCAGCGTTCGGGAAATTATGACACAAACATCTTCTCGTCAGGTATACCTCAAAACCTGAAAAAGAAATTGTACAGCCAGTGCGTGTTGCCAGTGATGACTTATGGATCTAAGACGTGGTCCATCACTGCTGGCCGTATGAGGACGTTCAAGGTCGCTCAGCGAGCTATGGAGAGAGCTATGCTCGGGGTTTCTTTGCGTTTTAAACTTAGAAATGAGGATATCCGCAGTTGGACCAGAATGACCGACATAGCCCAACGGATTGGTAAGCTGAAGTGGCAATGGGTCGGCCATGTAGCTCGAAGAACCGACAACCGATGGGGAAAAAATATTCTCGAGTGGCAGCCTCGTACCGGCAGGCGAAGTGTAGGGCGTCCCCCCACTAGATGGAGTGACGACCTGGTAAGACATGCAGGAAGTCGATGGATGCATGTGACTCAGGATCGTGATTTGTGGCATTCCTTGAGGGAGGCCTATGTTCAGCAGTGGACTTGTGAAGGGCTGTAATGATGATGAATTCTTCACCATTTGCTTACTATATTACTTATTCTGAACCTTTACTGAAAATTTGGCTGGTTATTGCAAAATAACCCTGTATAGTGAGCGCTTAGCCTCTGAGCTATCACGGCTCTAATAGTCACGGTTTAATAGTATTAATCAAACATTTTATGTCTGGCCAGCAAGGCAACGCCTTTATAATGTGGTCACGTTGCCAAATGGAAGACGGAAGATGCACGTGTCTCTCAATGCCGACGTCCGTGCTACGTGATCTTTATGGCGTGATGTAACAAACAAGGTTAGGTAACTGTGAATCAAATTCAAAAATATATGTTAAAAGATATGTCTCCTGTATTCAGTTTGATTTAATATTAATCATTTATTCCAAATTGATGTCCCATGGTATCACAAAAAAAAATCTGGAAAAATACACGGTAAGATAGAAAAAAAATTATGTTTAGATTAAAGAAATATAAAAAAAGTCTTTCATTTATAAAGCTTTTTTTCTTAAATTAGTAAAAAAAAGCATTTAAAAGTATTGTGCACTATTCTTATCATCAAAAGGATCGATTAGAAACTTAGACGACACACATTGATCATGAGCTGTGATTTTGCAGACGTAATAATAATGTCCTCCAGACCGAATTTCAGTTAAGGCTGTCTTTATGCCTAGCATCTCCGCAGGACAGGATCATAGTGCACACTCATGTATGCCTATGGACGATACGACCGGAGAGACATCAGGCGCATGACCTACGACTCTGTAAGTGCTTTCCCAGGTAAAGGGGTGAAATACCGCCGATCTCATGATTCCGGGCTGCTAATGAGAATTTCTTGATAGAAAAACCCAATAACTGATTTTGGCACGACCCGGCCCGTATTTGTTTTTTGTTTTTTTGTTTTTAGATTGGAACCCACGACCTCATGATTAGCAACCGCGTTTACGACCACTAGTCCAACGAGGCGATCATACGTCGTTGCAGACGTATTTAGGAACCGATGATAATACAATAATTTTGCATGACTATGACCGGATCGCCACAGCTGATCATGCGTGTTGTTTAATTTTTTTACACACTTTATAATTAGGTCAACCATAACAGTGGTAAAATTAAATTTTCTTTACAACCGGCTTCAATATAAATAAAATGAGAACATCATCAATGTAGTCAAAGTCAATTAAATACGCATTATTAAGGATAACTCAAAAACTACTGATCAGGTCTTGATCAAATTTATATGGGACCACAAGAGAGTACCAACTTTCAAAAAAAAAAGAATCATCATTATCGGTTCACCTAGAAAAACGTTCTGAGGTAACACAATAAAAAAACAGTCAAATTGAGAACCTCCTACTTTTATTGAAGTCGGTTAAAAAGCATTCCCTTTGCTTGTGATTACTAACGCCATCTAGCGGCGAACGGCTGAAGAGTTCCGTTCTGATAATTCCAATTTGAACCATTCTATTGTGCGCTGTATACGGTTTCGGGAGTTCAAAATTACCCTGAGATAGAATTAAGCTCGATTGCATTAGAACACGAATCTGTCGGGAGTAGAAGTCTGTATATATGAATCAATACAATGGAATTTTAAATTCAGTTTTGACCCACTTCCGGACGTTTAAATTAGTTGAAAATTTGCAGACACAATTTGATCATGCGTTGAGATGATCCTAGTTACAGCCTCCCTCATAGATAGATTGCCTCATTAGGATTTTGCTATGGTTGCTTCGATTGGTAGGCGGGTTGGTAACCGCATAGTTTTATTTGTTGTTATTTGGAAGACGCTGCTGTCCATCTCCTGGTGTGTTTCCCTCTGTCGCTTCTTACGACACGACTGGGACGTTTGGGGGTATTGGATATTCTTACACCTTCAATACACGTTATTTAATATAGATTACAAGAACACTAATTGAAGAATAAACTTTGTCTGCTGTCTTTTTTAAACATTAATTTACAATATAATATGTTGTAGAATTAAATATGAAAATATTAAGAAAACAACATCGTAGCGATCATTTCAAACCCATGAGCTATTATCAATCATGTAATTTAATAATTTTCGCTAAGTATTTTAAATTAAAGTTAAAGTTTTTTTTTGATAGTTAGATAGGTCCTGCATATTTTCTATGATTTTTGTATGACTTTGATGTAAAGTCGTATGATAGTAGCCCCATAAATGATTAACTGACTCTTTGTAGTCGAGTAACTGGTATTACTGGCTTGTGCCTGTTCTTAGTATTAACAAAATGTTTACGACCATAATTAATAAAACTTTATTTGTTTTTGTATACATACATTTTTCTCTAAGAGATTCCTTCATAAATAAATAAAGATAGTTTCAATGACAGTCGCATAGCAAGATTCTATACGACATTATGCTATGGGAATAACTAAAATAAACTAATCTTAGTTATTCCCATAGCATAATGTCTCAACACATCATGTAAGGCTTCGAATATTTTTTTATAGTTTATGCTGCAGAAATGAATGAATGAATGAATTAAGTCAGAATATTAGGAAAGAACAGTTGTTGCGTAGTGTTGTTGTTCTATATTTTACTAGGTACTACAATTTCTTCAAAAAAATTCTGCTAACCTAACGCTAAATTTTGCCATAAAGTTTGTTTTTCGTGTGTTGCTGTTACAAATTAAGATAATGTACTGTTAGTGCAACAGGGACATCTATTGTATTTCTCATCAAACTATGAGACATTCATAAGAAGTTGTTGATTCAATAGTTCCAATTGTAGTTCGACTATTGACCGTTAGGTGACGGTTGTAACATTTTCATATAGTTTTGACATTATTTGATTGAGAGCAACATAAGAAAATTTAATTTTTTTTAAGTAAGTAAAAAAAAGTAAGTAAGTTTTAAACGTGGTAGAGCCATGCTGCAGCTATATTAATTGTATAGTTGTAGCACGAATGGGTCGGCTCGACCGGGGAAGAACCACGCTCACACAGAATACCAGCGTGAAATAGCAGCTTAATGCTGCTGTGTTTCGTATGGTTTACTGAAAAAGAGGCATTCCATCTTAGTCCTAAAGGCTGACAACGCATCTGCATTTTGATTCGCAAACGAGGATAGATGTAGATGTCTATGGGCCACAGCAACCACTTATCCTATAAAAAAAAGTAATTCATTTTTTTATTATACATTTTAAATTTAAAATTAACTTGTTAATAATTTATTTCTTACATCTGGCTCTAGACAGTATCCGAAAATGTCATTATACGATTTAAATAAGTTGAAGTGTTTATTCATTAAAATACTTTCTGAGAGAATAAAATAATATTTTATTATATACAATATTAAAACTATAATAAAAAAAAAACTAAAACTAGTAACTTAATTATCATACAGTCCTACTCCCCGCGGTATCGTGCCAAGAACGCTGGCTGCGTTTCCCCGCTGAATGGCTGTACTTAGCGTTTGAGCGAGAAAAGAACCAGCCCTCTTATCACCAGCAGCAACGACTAGTCGCGGATAGAGTTCCTTTAGGAATTTCAGCGCACGTGGACCCCACGGACCGATAGTCTCTACAGCAAATGGCACACATATGTAGTCATCTCTCAAAGATTCATATTTGCGTCACTTAATCAGTTCGGCTGCCTCTGATGCCGCCCCGGCTCTAAATGAGGTACCCCTGAGATGAGAGGCCGCCAGTGTCTACGCAAGTAGCATCCCACACTAGGGCTTTACCTCTCTCCAAGGGACCAATGTCATAACGTCGGCTCTCTTGCCATCGTCTCGAAATATTCCACAAGGCTCTAAAACCGAGGGAACATTTATAGAGACAAGAGCCCTTCGGATGACATTGTTATATAATGTATATTATGTTATGTAAATAAATTATATATGATTAAAATAATATTTAGTTGTGAGCGACATCTATGTAGTAAATAATAGATTTTAATTTCAAGTGTTTATTGTGATATAATAATGCGACATCTTAGTACTAGATGGCAGTGTGAGCTTGCTACTCTAATTCCATTAATAATAGGTAATCTAAATGTAAACACATCGTTGTCAAATCTACATCTTTATTAGGTATTTGAAGTCTTGAAGTTTTGATGCGGTTATCCTTCGCTCTTTAGGTGTTTTACAAAGATGATGCTTTTAATTTTTATCCGGCGGAATTATATATTTTTGGGCTCTTACGATGATACCCACGGGACGAAAAAAATGATGATACTCTTAGCCTTCGCACGGTGTTTATTGTTAATCCTTCAATGAAAATTTCATTGTGGCCGGCGGGGATCTAACGAATCGAGTTGCTGGCTTACTGTGAAATTTACAGCGAATCTACTAGCTCTTAAATTATCTAATATTTAGCTATTTAGGTATTTCCAGTCGTGTACTTATCACGAAAATGTCAAATGTAGGTCAGTAAATGATAACATAATTTTTTTTACAAATGACTGTTTGGATTTTAGAGTGGTTAAATTAATAATAAAAAAATTAAGTTCATAGATCCAAGAATTAGCCCATCTCAACAATAAAGCTCTGAATAACTACTATAATAGTCATTAAAGTAAAATACTATAACTTTTATGACAACCATTACTATAATAAATAAGGATAAACTATCATTACGGGCTTTCTCCTCTTTAAAAGTCACTTAGTCCATTTTTATCGATTTTGAGTTTGCCAGTTCAAGTTCGAAATTCATTATTTTTTTCTCTCAATGGATCTAATCCTCGATTCAATAAAAGGCCTCTCAAATAGATTTTTTCAATTCCCAAAATCACTTAGTCCTCTGAATTTCATTTAATTTTGTTGCTTGCAAGTGCAAGTGTCCGTGGGCTGCAGTTGCCACTTACCATCAGTTTTATTAAATTGATATGTCGAAACCATCCATTTTCGCGCGAAATTGGTGCTAAGACATAGTGTACCTCAGAATTAAAGCCCCAACCTTAGAATCTAATTAGTTTATGTATTTTTTTAAGTATTAACTTAAGTGATAGACGAACTATATCCTTCAGATAGGAACACAGCAAGCAAGCATTGCTATTTGGCGGCAAAAATAGCTATGAGGATACCCAGACGTATACCAAGACAGCAAAGGAGTCCACGACTTAGAATGTGAAATTATTTTATTATTTTTAGTTTGTTGAAGTCGGTTTCTACTTCTTTATGTATGACTTAGTAATAACATATAAATTACACATCATGGAATAATTTCCCTCATGACGCGGCTTGTTTGAGGAAGGGGAGATTTAGTATGCGTGACTTAGTCGCTCTAGGTCGTGGTGGTTCTTCGTCCAGGCTTGCAAGTGGAAGTAGTATGGAAGACGTGCTAGAACTTGAAATACTAGATGTCTAGTTGCGATGAATGGGAAAAATGGTTTCATCTCGCGAGGAAAGGTTGTCAATGGGGAACGGGCACAGGTGTGTTATATCGTGTATATGTATTCGAAAGCATCCCTGTAGCACTACTAATTTAGTGGAACGCCAGAAAGCGGTGGAAGGTTTTTCGGTCTACCATAACCTTCTGACCCTTGACCCCGCGAGGCAATTGCGTAGATTGCAAATAAAGGGTCATAGACTAAGTAATTATTAAGTTGAAATTGGTTACTTTACAGTTAGGTAAAGTAAATAAGTATGGATGCAGGGTCACGAACCGAAATGAGAATATTATTACGTCTTTCACTGGCCTATAAATATGACAAGGTGAAAGGAAAGTGGCTAAATGGCAGTAACCCAAAATGGTCAAGTGTTACAAACTAGATTAACGAGGGTTCCGTAAGGTAACAAAACATTAGAAAAAAAAAAATTATGCGTGCAGTTCACACGCGGTAGAAGTGAAACCTTTAGTAAACTAAACTTTGAGAGAATGAGACGAACGCAGAGTATCAAGAGTATCAGGAGTATCAGAGTAACAAAGTACATTAAAATTAACATCAACCCACGGGGGTACCATGGTAAGACATTTGGAGATAGAAAGTAACGCCATCAAGTGCATGGTACGGGTCATAATTTGTATAAATTACACGTACCGATTTTATTTATGTTCCATTCAAATTAGTCTGTAGCGGAATATAAATAAAATGTAATCCGTATTATTTTTAGACTAAATTTTAGTGTAATACATAAAAAGCATATTTTCTTTCGAGTAAAATTGTTTTGTAAAAGTGCCATCTACTTCATTCTATAGGTAAAGTAATTTTATCGAGTAAAAAATGATTGACTCTCAAGGTAAAATAGACGCTAGATGGCCTGAAGTTATGAAATCCGAAGATTATTATTAATGGATTTGATATGATAATTTTATTCCATATGGTTAATTTTATTTATTTAATAAATTTGTTAATTTATTATGTTGTTTATTTTAACAGTTAAAATTTATATGAACCATCTTTAAAGCACCGCTCAAAGAGGAGACCGAGATTATAGAAAACACTATTAAAAAAAATAGGAATGCGATTAACATTACTAATATTCCATTTAACTACTACTGGTAAGCTGAACATGCTTGTTTTAGGCGTCGTTCAAGACAGTAGTCGAATGGCGGATTCAAACCCACAACCTTTTGAGTTCGCGTTCGCTTTCTCGCGTTCGATCGCGCTACTGTCGCTTACTACGCTGTATTCTATCTCATTCTCTCGCAAGCTAAATTCTATAGACTATGTAGATGTTTCTCTTTTTAGTGACGCTTTTTCGTTTCATCGCGTTTCAAATCACAACGATTCTAAAGAAGTTTCACTTCAAAAAGACTATTTTAACCCAAAAATAAGACGACACCTAACAAGTTTCTTGCATTGTATCTGAGAGAGAGAACTCATTCGGAAACTAGTTTCACATTAAAAGAAAAATCGTTTGACATACGATATTTTATTTAATTTCTTAAGCAATGCCAAAGCAAATACGCAATGCATATCGTCTGCTTTCTTATTTTTTATGAGCCCGTTAAAGTCCACTCTTGGATACGCGCCTCTTCCATCGTTGGGGGGAATTTACGCAGACTTTGCATTTCACGCACGGCGAAAACATGATAATTTTTTCGCCGTGCGTAATCGTCATCTATCGGAAGAACCCTCTCAGAAACGATAGGAAGCCTGTGCCCAGCAGTGGGACGTATATAGGGTGTGACTTTACTTTATTTTACTATCGGAAGATATATGACCTTTTCGGCATATCCCACAGGACGCCCACGGGACGAAATGGAGTGAAGGATTCACTTAACCACCGCCACACAACATAACACCTTATATAAGTAATGTGTCATACCTCCCTCTTGTCTGAGCCATATCAGGTGTTGTCGATTTTCATGGATGGCGGTGGTCAGTCAAAATTAGCCTTTACAAAGTTTAGCCATTGCTTCATCAAGTCGCTACTTCATCTACTTCAGTATTGCAGTTGCACTAAAATATTTTCTCCCCACATTTACCATTTAACTTTATAAAAATTATACACATTAGTCATAAAAGCTAAGAAAGCCAATTATGAAGAAGAATTTAATATATCACATCGCTTATTAGACGTAGATCCCTAAGAATAAGAAACTCACTGGACTGCTCATGCCAAGCGAATGTCTTAGTCTTGACAATCATCAATATTGGATATGTGTATCACTAGCTCGGCCCTGCGGTTTTGCTTGTGGGAAGTTAACAAAGCAAAACTTAACAATTTTGGTATCACCTCCCGGTTATAAACGTGCTTCTCAGAGACACTTTCAAGTAGAATGATTAACTAAGTACGATAAAATCCATAAAAGTCGTTTTCTTCAATATGTGGTCACTCAAATACGGAGATGAAAAATATAAAATTCAATTTTTCGACTTAAGGTTTTTGGGTGTAAATGTGAAGCATCATCGAAACATGTCAACTAAATAGAAGTACCATTTCAAAAATACATTAATTTCAGAAATAATATTGTAAATATTTAGTGTTTCATTTCATTTCATATTCTGCCGTAAAATTGCTTTAAAATTGAAGTACCCTAACTTACCACCCACATGTCGCGAATATTTATATTAAGATATGATTGCAAGAAACTTATTAGATTTGCATTTATGTAAGTAATGTGTGATTTCATGGTCTACGTTTGATTATGCTTGCTGACGATATTTGATCCATATTATTGGCATTTTTGATTGACACAATAAAATACAGGCTCCAATTTTTTCACGTTTAAGTCGGTTTGATTTCTGACTCTGACAAGTGACTACAAAATTTCATGAATGAATGTCACTATCTTTGTAACAAACACAATCCACCCTTCTAGCAAAATTTCCTGTTTTAATAATAACCGAAGCTATGGATAAAGCTTAGTAAATTAAAAACTATTTAATAATATCATTAAAAGCTGGGCACAGATTCATTGCTCGAAGTGTTTTGGGACAGAAAAGAGTCCGCCGCGCTATAATAAAGGATGCTGGCGGTATTCCAATGTCGTCGCAATATTTTTTAACTACTCACTCATCCGGATTTCCTCACGATGTTCTTTCTCACTCACCGCCGAGGAAAGCAGCAATTATTTTGCTTCTTATGACACCCACGGGACGATATGGGATTGCAAATATTCTTACCCCGCCGTTACACGGTAAAACATCCTTTTTAGTGACGGCATTTATACTACAAACAATTTGGAAAGTTTTATTTTATAGTATGAGTGACAAACACAGTCCACCTGATGGTAAGTAGTTACTGTGGCCCATAGACATCTACATCTATCCTCGACTGTGAACCAAAATGCAGATGCATTTTCACCCGTGAGGACTATGATGGAATGTCTCGTTTCCAGTAAAGGGGTCTTCGGTTCTCTACACTCACCATACGAAACATAGCAGCGGTAAGCTGCTTTTTGATGCTGATATTCTGTGAGAGCTTGGTCCTTCCCGGTCGAGCCGACCCATTCGTGCTACAACTACTCGTATATTACTAATATAGCTGCAGCATGGCTCTATCACGTATAAATAAAGTCTAAATTCAATATAAAAATTATTATTCATAATTAAAATACTAATAAATATTTGAAGCGTTTGAAGATAATAGGTAGGTACCTACTTACTGGTGGTTTACGACAAACTTACTTACTATGTCTTCATTCCTCCCTCCCTTTTCCACTACCTGACAACCAGGCGGTCGGCGGGTTTTGGGTTTTCGACATTCCACGCATTCGAACCAAACGGTTTGCTTCGTCTTTACGGCTGATTAAAATCTGTGCGTCTTCAAGGCAAAAATGAATAGGCTTTTGTTACGCTAAAACAGTACGATTTACCATCTATGTTTTCATCACCACTTACCACCAGGTGGGATTGTAGTCAAGCACTGGCTCATAATAAGTAAAAAAATATACTATAGTGTATAATGTTTTCGGTACCTATCATACTTTATTATTTCGTCTTTATTTAATGACTTTATTACATAAACACATAATTTTTTTAGCTTTAATAAGTCGACAAACGTGTATGTTACTGTATAAATCATTATTTATATTGCTAAAATATTTTAATATATGTTTCAACAGGTAATATTATCGCCGCCTACGTTGTCAGAAATTGATTTAATAATTTGCACATGCGCGTATAAACAGTTTGAATTTCACGATTGAAGCAAATTAGAAATAAATTACATGTTCATGAATATGAACATAACGACCTTATGTGGTACCTCCGTACAAAATGACGGCCGTTCATTAGGAATATGCAGCCGTGTGGCCATGTATCAGTCCCATCCAACGTGTGATGTAAGTCGATCGCGCGGCTGGAACAATTCGAAACCAACTGGATCAAATCAGAACGGGATAATTTCGCGTTATCAAATTAATTACAGGAACAGTTATTACAAACGGACAAAGTACTGTGTCAGTGAGACTGTTCAACGGGTTTAGTGTTTAAGAAATATTTACCGTGGACGTAAAAACTTACTAAGTGCTTCTATTTCCGTAACATTTTTTTAATAAAATCTCAAAATTTTCCATAACTAATATATATTTTTGATTATTAAAAAAACTTAAAAAAGGTACAGTATTAAAGTTCAAAGCATGACAACGGACTACATGATAAAAATTTAATAATTAAGTACACAAAATTTCATAATTTGTTTATGCTTAGAACAGCTTCTTTGATGAGATGATTCTGATTCTGAGGTGATGCTGATTATCTGATATAAAAAGTTTCTCTGTGATGATGATGGGAGATAAAAGACCTACAGCTTGACTCGGTTCAAAAAATTAATAACCTAAAACATTCTATGCTCCGGTAGCATACTTTAAGGTAAACTTTTGTGGATCCGAAAAATGTTAAAGCTATAAAGGTTTTGTGTACGATTATAAAGTCAGTTGATTTCAAACGTTGCTTACATATAATATATATAAAAATTAAAAAATAAATATAAAAAAATAAATGGGTATTCCATTGACCACCCGCATCATTTTAATACTGCCGTTTAAGATTTTAAGATTCTTATTACTTAATACATCAAATTATATTTTGACTCCTTAACAGTATAATAATATTTTACTAGCTTTAAAAATAGTTCATAGTTAATAGGCAGTGTTGTTTTTATTTTTTTGTGTTTCTTATAAATCATATCGAAACATGTTTTTACATACTAACCAGAGTAACGCAGAAGTAAGAGAAGTGACGGTAGCTGATGATTTCAGTTGTTTTAAGACCGTGTTTTGTGGCATTCCTTGAGGCCTGTCTATCAGCGGACATGTGATGGAATGTAATGATGATAGTGATGATGATGATCAACTAAAACGGCACTCCAATTGGTTAAATGTAGGTGCAGCCGATTTAAAACTAGAGGTAGCCAGTTGCTAGTAGGTTAGGAAGCCGCGAACATTTATACGATATATGTATATAATAGATTAATCGGCTAAGGATGAAAAAAAAATGCAAATTAAAATTATGTCGAACAATAGCAAACGTACAAAACTAAACCAAAAGTTTTCTTAAAAAAGCATACATGCCTATATCAGCAATAGATTGAGATTACGGTAAAATAGAGACACTTTTTGCATCTAGTAAATAAGCGTGAGAAATAGCACAGTATATATCGCCGGTGTTGCCACCTGACTAAAATAAAAGTTGCTAGATCAGTTGCAGCAATGGATTAAGACTACGGTAACAGATTACGGTAAAATAGAGACACTTTTACATAAGTTGCTAAATCAGTTGCAGCAATGGATTAAGACTACGGTAGTAAACAGATTACTGTAAAATAGAGACACTTTTTACATCTAGTAAATAAGCGTAGGAAATAGCGCAGTATACATATTAGCCGGTGTTGCTACCTGACTAAAATAAAAGTTGCAAGATCAGTTCCCAAAAGATTAAGCTAAATTCATCTAAGCGAAAAGTCGCAAAAATTTATACGTGGTAAAGCCACGCTGCAGTTGTATTATGGCTGTAGCCCAATTGGGTCGGCTCGGTCAGGAAAGGACCACGCTCTCACAGAATACCAGCGTAAAATAGCAGGTAATGCTACTGTGTTTCGTATGGTGAGTGTAGAGAACCGGAGACCCTTTTTACTGGAAACGAGCTATTCCATCTTAGTCCTCAGGGGTGAAACGCATCTGCATTTTGATATTCTTATTCGAGGATAAATGTAGATGTCTATGGGTCACAGCATTCACTTACCATCAGATAGATTGTGTGCTCGCTTGTCACCTTTATTCTATAAAAAAAAGTCGCCAGAAATCGCTACATGTAAGTTACTTCAGTAAAAATGTAATCTGCAATTTCTTTTTCTAAGTATATAAATTGGAAAGTAAACAATAAAATTAAAAAATAGGTATTCAGTGACAGAACCTTCTTTACTCTGAGAAAGTGTTCCAACAGCTGTCGATTTTTTATAAAACTGAAGTGACAAACGAACTTACGGTTCACTTGATGGTAAATGCTGCAAACTATACACACCAACAGCCAACTTCAAACAAAGAAGACTACAGATGCGTTGTCACCTGTGAGAACTAAGATTAAATTCCTCAACTCATAGCCTGTAATTACACTGTCTCTCTATACCCTTCAGATTAGAACACAGCAGTGCAGCACAGTATTTTTTTTTATAGGATAGGGTGACAAACGAGCACACAGTCCACCTGATGGTAAGTGGTTGCTGTGACCCATAGACATCTACATCTATCCTCAATAAAGAATCAAAATGCAGAGGTGTTGTCACCCGGGAGGACTAAGATGGAATGCCTCTTTTTCAGTAAAAGGGTCTCCGGTTCTCTACACTCACCATACGAAACAGTAGCATTAGCTGCTATTTTACGCTGGTATTCTGTGAGAGCGTGGTCCTTCCCCGGTCGAGCCGACCCATTCGTGCTACAACTATACTACTAATATAGCTGCAGCATGGCTCTACCACGTATAAATTTGTATTTGGCGGCAGAAATAGGTAACATGGTAAATTCTCCAATGTTTTGTGCTTTAAATGACTACTTGTGATTTCTACCAACAACAACCACCACATAATTTGGCAACTTATATTTGATACAATTAGTTTTCAAAATGTTCTATGGTTTTTATGAAAATAATCGCATTGATTAAGTAGCTATTATCGTTTAAAAAGATGTACAATCAAGTACTTAATTAATATAACATAAATTTTTATATGATAGAAAGTTGGGTTGAAATGTCGCTAGAAATCTTTAAAAATAAAAATTCTTTAAATGACCGAAATAACTCGCTGAAAGTGGTGGGGTAAAAGTCACCAGATCTAGTGACATAATAGCTGAGGTGGCAAAACTGGATATCGTGCTGAATAATGTCAGAAGTCCATTACCTCTCCCTCTAACTGTATTAGTTGTAAAGCTGTGGAATCTTTGTCAAATACTGGTTTCGAGAAAACTTAGTTTTATTTTATTTCATTTTATAATTTTCTGCCAATGTTTAACAACAAAGATGGTGTTGCCGTAGCTTGAACTTATTTCAGTAAAAATGTTCTCCTTATGATCGATCACAAATGAATACACAGAATCTAAAAAGACGTATAACTTGTTTCTGGATGTGTCGGGATTTCGTCAATTCCGGTTTTTACAACGTCCAATAGATAAAATGCCTAAAATTCTTTGATAACCCTTTTATTACGTGCGGAGGAAGTGGTCGGTGTTCTTCTTAAAAAAAAAAGAATTCTAATGGTCTACAGTGTTTGAGGATTCTTAAATTTGTGTATAAATTAACCACTAAATTTAATTTACTTAGATGATTTTAATCTAATTGATAATTTTAAGATTAGCCCCAATAAAATAATTTATTTCGTAAATAGAGATACAGTAATTCACCACCTTGCATTATGAAGCTTGTTGTATCTACAAGTTGTTTATTGAAATGTAAATGGAAATTACTACTTTGAATAATATATTTCATATTTTCGTCACAATTTGGCAGCGTTTGTTATAACAAGACAATTTGGTACTAAGAAATGATAGACTTTATAAGAACCCATAACACAAAAATGGACTAAACTGAACTGAAATAAACTTTCTCAATTTATAATAAAATGTATTTGAGATCGTGGGTTAAAAGTTATTTGCTATCTTTTGTGTCCTTTTGTGTAAACGTCAGACGAAAACGTAAGTCTTTGCTGATGTTAGAATTAATAACAATATTTATGTAATCTAAAATTATCTTTAAGCACGATTTAGTACGGTGAAAGTAACTGTAACTAATTTTTCTTTAGCATCTTACTAACATTAACATGTTCGTATGACTTAGAATATAATTATCGTAATAACCAAAATTACGAGTATATATCAAGTCAATGAATGCGGGTGGCTCAAAACCGTATTTTGTGGCATTCCTTGGGGTAGGCCTATGTTCAGCAGTGGACTTGTGAAGGGGTGTGTGTAATGATAATAATGATGATGATATATGAGGTAAAATTCAAATATTTGAACGGCGTGAACAATTATAGATATTTAATTTAATTTAACACGATAAATTCAGTAGTGCAATGGCAAATACAAATAAAGTAGGCTATAGATGCGTTTTCCCATGGACATCTGTAAGTTTTTTTTTAATTTCTCAGAATTTTCCTCATGATGTTTTCCGTCTCAGCCGTGCACGTGGTTAACTCAGTCCAATAAAAAAAAGACGGAGCGCTGCGTACATTTCAAGTGATGCGAAATTCAAGCCAAAATCATGCTCAACTTATTGTAAGAACCTGCACTCACGTACACATATGCATTTAAAATCATTTGCAAATATTCATATGCTTTACAGTGCATACATGTGCGTTCAGCTGTGAACTTTTACGGGCTGATAAAGAAAAATGAAGAAATACGCGTGCGTGATTGAGAATCAAGAAGTTGAGCATGGTTTTGGGAACACTTAAATGTAGTTAGAAAAGAACGATTAGAACCTGCGATTTCTTTCTTGCCTATGGGGATTGAACCCCGGATGTTCACGTACTTAATCCCTGAGCTACCCTGGCTATGACATTTTGTAGATCCAGTATAATTACAGGCTTAGAGACATCCTATTGCAGTCCTAAGAACCGTCCGTGTATTCTGTGTCTCTGTTACCGTCTTTGTTGGTTGCAGGTGTCCATTGAATGTCACTCCAAGTTACATAAAGTCTCACTTTTCAGTTTATTCATTGCGTTCCTATGATTTATTCATTCCTTCCTAAAGTGACAAAATGTAGAAAGGACAACAGTAAGGGCTTGTGTTTCAAGCCAATATATTTTGTACAACCATTAGCTTCAACTGACATTTAAACCCAGGGCAACGACTCGATAAATACACTGATAGCTCAGCCACACTGTCGTAATATGCATAATAGGATTTAAAGGTGCCTAGAAAACGCTGTTTGTAGGAGCATTTATGTGTGATACGGCTCACATTGGCTACAGTATTAAAATTCTGTATGATTCAGGCCTTTTAGATCTTTAATTTTTTTAAACATACAAGAGTAGTGACAATTGAGCACACATGCCACGTGATGGTGAATGAATCTATCCAAGAATAAGGATCAAAATGCAGGTTCGTTCCCAGTCTGAGGAGTTACCAGCAAAATAGGATCTCCGGTACTTTATACAACCCATCATCATCATCATCATCATTACAGCCCTTCACAAGTCCACTGCTGAACATAGGCCTCCCCCAAGGAGTGCCACAAAGCAAGGTCCCGAGCCACCTGCATCCATTGACTTCCTGCATGTCTTACCAGGTCGTCACTTCATCTAGTGGGGGGACGCCACGTTTCTAGTAGGGGGCTCCCCTACTAGAAACGTCTTTCACGATGGTACGGAACCCTTCATGCGCGAGTCCGACTCGCACTTGGCCGGTTATTTAAGTTGGCTGAGAGTATGATTCCAAGACGAATAAATACTCTGATGATAATAGGATGTGATAAATCCTACGCTAATGTTATTGGGCAGAGATCCGAGTACTCGTTAAATGAAGAATACTGGATTTTAATTCCACTATGAAGAATATTAATTATACATCTGTACAAAACATAGGCTTATAACTCGTGTCAGGTGTTGCGAAAAAAAAAGTAAAATCTTTTTTAAGTTCTTATCTCTTTTTGTGTGTGTTAAAATATATTTTAACAACTTCAGCCTTCATAATACAATTGCACTACATAGTTCACGGAAGCAAAGCCTTTGATCTGACTTTTTTAAAGGAAACTGAAGTGACAAGCGAACTTACAGTCCACATGATGGTAAGTGGCTGCAGTCCATGAGTACTTGCAGTCAAAGCAAAACTTCAAGCAAAGAAGGCGTTGAAGAATTGAGACCGGGTGTTCGCGTTCTGTGAAATTTACGGCGAGATCCACATAAAAGTCCAATGCTAGACAATCGCCTACCCCGATGTAGGTAGGCTTTACCTTAACCATCTCGCTTGGCAGGGGATGGTTACTGTACCAGACGTCACGTGCCTTTGA
Source organism: Parnassius orleans (assembly GCA_029286625.1). Lineage (NCBI taxonomy): Eukaryota > Metazoa > Arthropoda > Insecta > Lepidoptera > Papilionidae > Parnassius > Parnassius orleans. The sequence continues at coordinate 1,234,080 of JAGSMP010000009.1, forward strand.
CACTGCTCCTGCCGCCGGTTTGAGTTCTTTTACGCTCGTTGTTCAGATATAGTTATACAACAGCTTTCTAGCATTCCGATAATCGTACCTTACAACACCCAAAGGACGAAATGAGGTGATGGATTCCATCTCCTCACGATTTATTAATTAACTTAATATTGTATATTAAATTATTACAAATATAATAGTAAATTAAAACAATAGAAAACATATTTTATTAGTAAGTTTACGCAAATGATCCGTCAGAATTCAGCAATTATATTAATGATTATAAAAATAAACTCATAGTAAGTACTAAAATCATTTTCGAATCACTCTATGGTTTTCTATCCACTTAGGAATCCTTATGATCGCCACATCCGCGCTTCCGTCACGACAGTAAAATAGTTTTGTAATTACGATACTTACTATGGATTTTTACGGATTATATTTTTCGAAACTATAACGTGAAGTTTAATCACTTGTATTAAATTTTGTCTCCTCCGTAATTTTTTACCTGAAATTTATCATTATTTTTCAATAAAATAAAAAATAAAATATTTAAAGATAAAACAATCAAAAATACAGCTTAGGTACTATGCAGGCATGACTAAAGCAGGAATAGGTCGATTCTACTGGGGAAGGACTACGCTCGCACATAATACCAGCGTGAAATAGCTGCCAAATGTGGCTATATTTCGTATGGTGAGAGACGAGAAATTAAGACTCTTTTTAGTAATAACGTGACATTCTATCTTAGTCCTTAGAGGTACGAACAACGCCTCTGTATTTTGATTCTTAATCGAGGATAAACGATTATGAATCTGTGTATGTGCCACATCCATTTATCATAAGGTAAATTTTAGGTGTTCATTTATCACCTCACATAAATAACGGGTCCGAGGCTCAGTAGCTTAGAATTTAGTTGCGGTGTTGTGGGTGCCAAGACGTAATGTATGAAAGAATTTAAGCCCCAATTTCAGAATTTGAAATTATTTTATTCTTATATTAAATAATTTCAAATTTAAGTTTTTTTATTATAGTTTTTTAATATTGTATATAATAAAATATTATTCTTTTTAGTTCTTTGAAGGCGACTTTTAATTTTTATTATAATTTTTTTTACACTTGAGTGGTAAAGAAAATCGCTATCTCAATGTCGTCTAAACAGTTACATTAAAACTTTATCTCCTATTTTGTCATCCTTAGGGGTGGAATTTTTCTCCAAATTTATATGGGACCTATGAAGTATCATATATTTAAAAAAACATCAAAACTGGTTCACAGTTGATGAAAATACCGTAACATACATACCTACAACAAAAACATACCTACAGTTGAAGTAAAAACCTCCTATTTTGAAGTCGACTAAAAATACGAAACTGTTAAAACACTGTGTAAATTATAATTATTAAGAGACATTTTTAAGTTATTATGTTTTTCCTAGGTTTTATTAAAGAAATAGTAGTTAAAAGAATGAAATATTTTAACCTTAAATATTTGGGAAACGACGGTTGGTGGAAAATCCATAAAAATGCCGAACCTTTAAAAATTTGGTTAAAACGGGCATCGGCATTACTTGAGCTGATTGCGCTCATTGACCTGCCTGCCAATTTTTCTAGAAAATGCAAGTCGGCTGGTGGCTGCCGCATTCATGGATATATGTGCCTTGAAAATTGATTTTTCTAAGGTACTGGTTTCTATAATCTTCTTGAATGTGCATATAAAAAAAAACTATTGCTGTCAGTCAGGTTGCAATCAAGGCTTATTTTTAGATTTTTGTATGCTTATTTTTTTGATTAGATTTCCGAATGATGATAAGTCATCGTCATCATCATCAATACAATTTTTTACTTTGTGATCTTTTTATATCCTATCACTATTACATTTTTTGGGTTAAGGATGATAAACAAGCACACAGTCGACCTGACGGTAAGTGGAAGTGGATGCTGTGACCCATATCTACATCTATCCTAAATCGAAAGTCTAAATTCAGACGCGTTGTCACACCTGAGGACTAAGATGGTATGTCTCCTTTCCAGTAAAAAGGGTCTCCTGTTCTCTACTCTCACTATATGAAACACAGCAACATTGAGTTACTATTTCACGCTAGTATTCTGTGAGAGAGTCGACGTTAAGTGGACGTGGATGCTGTGGCCCATATCTACATCTATCCTAAATTGAGAGTCTAAATTCAGATGCGTTGTCACACCTGAGGACTAAAATGGTATAAGATGGTCATTTCCAGTAAAAAGGGTCTCCTGTTCTCTACTCTCACTATATGAAACACAGCAACATTGAGTTACTATTTCACGCTAGTATTCTGTGAGAGAGTCGACCTGACGGCAAGTGGACGTGGATGCTGTGGCCCATATCTACATCTATCCTAAATTGAGAGTCTAAATTTAGATGCGTTGTCATAACTGAGGACTAAAATGGTATAAGATGGCCATTTCCAGTAAAAAGGGTCTCCTGTTCTCTATTCTCACTATATGAAACACAGTAACATTGAGTTACTATTTCACGCTAGTATTCTGTGAGAGAGTCGACCTGACGGCAAGTGGACGTGGATGCTGTGGCCCATATCTACATCTATCCTAAATTGAGAGTCTAAATTCAGATGCGTTGTCACACCTGAGGACTAAAATGGTATAAGATGGTCATTTCCAGTAAAAAGGGTCTCCTGTTCTCTACTCTCACTATATGAAACACAGCAACATTGAGTTACTATTTCACGCTAGTATTCTGTGAGATCGGTCCTACCCCGGTCGAGCCAACCCATTCATTCTGCAACCATAAAATAGCTACAGCATGGATCTACCATGTATAAAACGTTTTATGTAGTTTTACAAAACATTGTGTAATAAATAACTTAAGCCGTTATCACTATTTCATAACATAAACTCATCATAAGGTCATTTTCCTTAAGAAATAAATACTTTGAACTTGAATGATGTAGGATGTGCAAAAACTGAATGGGATATCTGAGATTACATTTATGTTTATTTTATTTATAAATACTTTGGGTGTTGGCACAATTGCACATAATTCGTAATTTATCCAAACGAGATGACTAACTGTTAAAGGTCCTAACTATTAAGCCTTAACTATCATCACTCCAGGAGGTCTAAATCTTTACGGCTTTTACTAAAAACTTTAACTAAAGACGAATTCACAAACGTGTAACACAAAACACATATTTTTATTATTATTGGAAGCCAATGCTTGACTACAATTTCCTTTTCTTTATAGAATAAGGGTAACAAACGAGCACACAATCAACCTGATGGTAAGCTAATGCTGTGGCCATTGATATACAAAAAACCCTTTAGTATATCAATGGCTGTGGCCAAAATGCAAATACGTTGTCACCCATGATGACTACGCAGCATTAAGCTGCTATTTCATCGGTATTCGGTGAGCAAGGTCCTTCCCCAGTCGTTTCGCCCCATTTGCGCAGCAGTTATAATACGCTACAGTGTGGCTCTATTACATATTATATGAGTGGCGATCACGCTATTCGCAGTTTAAATTTTGTTAAGTCTAGGATAGCGAAATCTGTATGCACGGTAAAAAAAAAACTTCAACCAACAATATTATCAACGCGAAGTTAGAATAACATACACATGAGTATTAGAAACGTGATTTGTATTTTAGGTTGATTAAGGCCAGAACAGTGAATTTTATATGATAACTCTGTTCCCTGCGACTTCGACCTCGCGAAATTTATTACGATTGCATTTTACTCCTTTTTTTTTGTGCGTAACCCTAATTATTTTTCATAAAAGTAGCCTTAGTTACTTCTTATAACATCAGCTATCCGCCAGTGAAATTCCAGTAAAAATAGGTCCATCCATTTCAAGATTAGCCGGAACAAACAGACAGACAAACAAAAATTTTAAAACTTGTGTTTTTGTTATAAGTACCGTATAAACTTTCATATGCATTTAGTAAAAAAGTTGTTATTTTGACATTACAAACAGACACTTCAACTTAATTTATTTGTCTAGATGTTAAAAATTATTCTAAGCTAAGATCAGCGTAATAAAATAATATAAAATGATGTGTCTTACCTAGTTTGAAGAGTACCTCCCGCCCTACCTCAATTGCGTGCAATATCCCTGTCACCATTAATCCCAGCACCACTACTCCCACCACCGCTACACTAGAAGAGACACATTACCGTCGATAATACGAGTACAACACATGTTTCGACTCTTTTTTCATTTCTTTAATAAAACGTTACTCCCACACTAGGATTTTCTCATGAATCGCGGGGGAAGTTTACATACACAAGGACAAACATCCAGGCCCAGAACAATTATTTGTAGGCCATACAAATACTTGTTCTGTGCGGGATTCGAAACATTGCGCGACGGAGCCGTCAAAAATGCCTGTACACGAGGCAACCTCAGGTGAAGTAGACACCTGTTAGAGTTATTTGCATGCTACTAAGACATGACTAAGCATTTTTCTGGAATCAAACTATTTTAAGTCCCAGTCTAGGATAGGTCAGGTCAAGTATAAAAAATGGCCTAACATCATGGGTAAAAGTCAATAAAATGGCCTAACGGAAAAAATCACCCAAGGGGTGTAAATTAGAAAGAATGTAGAAATTTGTAATATAATTATTAAGACCAGGTTGTCTCTCAATCTAGTGGGGATCGCCCTACACTTGTTTAACGGTACTAGACTAACTACTCTTTACTACTACTTTAGCTGAATGATCGATGTTGGCAGGAACTTGACCGGCGGCGGTTTGCTGCTCCTGTATTATTGTTTAAATAATGGTTTGAAATGGATTTTGATATGTAAAAGTGGTGCGATTTTGTGTATTAAGTGTCTGCGCATGTGAACTATTAGTGGAAACGGTGAAACAAGTGCTCTGATGGTGATGTGATTCTCAAGATAAGGTTTCTGTCTGCTTAGGCGCCTTGAGATACCATCACCAACTGTCAGCTGTCTGCTGGCTCAAGTTGCCGTCAAAATCTCCCAAGGGCTGCACAATGTGACGCCTTAACATAATGTTGTGAAGCAGTGTACTATGAAGGATAATTATACATTGTAACTTCAGGCTCAGAAGGGCTAGAACCCAGAGCCGTAAAGCCAGTTTAAAAAAATACTGATCGATTATACTACGTCGGTTACACTGATTCTACTGCGTAAATTATGACGAAGTCTATCAAGCTGAGAAACTCCGAGCATAGCCTTCAGCCTCCATAACTCGATCAGCGACCTTGAGCATCCTCATACGGTCATTAGTGAAAAACACGTCTACATATATCATCACTGGCACTCTGTACACTCTCGCACTTGTTGAACACTCTTATTTTAAATGTTTTGAGGTTTATACCTAGTGACAAAAAAGATGTGACCTAATCTCCCAAATGGATTGTTTGACTTCTCGCTCAAAGGTGGACTTACTTAGTCGTACAATTTATTCTAGGTCAACAACTCGTCAACAAATTCGAGCGTAGTGCTTCCAAGAATTTAAAAATAATATAACAATTTCCGCATAATACGATAGTTTTTCAAGTCAGTGCGGTTTTCCGGTGTCGATCTTTTATCTTTGATATCTATCGTAAAATACTATATCATACTATTACGTACTACATCGTAAATATGAGAAATCATTATCGTATCACAGAAGTTAATCGATACAACTTAGTGATCTACAAGAAAAGAGCCTACTCTTTTTTAAAAGGCCGTTCAGTTGTTCATGGGCGGTAGTCACTTACCATCAGGTGACCCGTATGCTCGTTTGCCCCTCTTATAAATAAAAAGGAAATCAGTCGTCTGATACTATTATAAATTTTAACAAAATAGCAATTCAGAATAAGTAGCAAAAGAAGCACAGCATTTCTGTGAATTAATGTTAATTTTTGATTTGAACGTGGGCATTTAGGTAAATAATTATAAAAAGTTCGACTATATTAGACACGTAAGTAAATCAACAAGTAAGTACGTTACGACACAAAATAGCCCTCCCTGTTTTGTGGTTACGATGGTTAGCAAAAAAACAACGGCGGAATCACGTGGGAGGGAGAAACGAAACTCGTTTCTCGAATATAATTATACTAACTCGCCTTGTTTTTTGTCCAAATTATCTTCATATAAAATCTAGTAGACTGTTAGTGGCACAGCGGTCCGTGTCCAAGCCCTAGAGTAGTAACATACTTATGTAGACCAAGCTGATCTGTGTACGCAGGGTACTTTGTCAGTCAGTCAATTAATGTCAAATAAGCGAAGTGTCAGTCAAATAATAAAGATACAAGAAAAAAATAATGCTACGTTTATAATTAGAAGTTAAGAAAATATTTATTTTTCTTCAAGTCGTTCTAAAAATGATTTTATTTTAAATGCAGATTCTCTTTATTTTTTAATATAGTAATTATTTATGAAGCAGAGCACACCATTTTCTACAAGTAATGACAGACATAATATGATACTTTGTCCAAGTGACAGACAATCGCAACCACAGAACACTACTACTCTCTACATCACTGTTCGTTTTTCGCGGCGGACCATCCGTTCGACCAAGCCGCAACGCATGTGCGTACTACACGAGGCATCCTCAGGTGAAGTAGACTCTGCGGTGGCTGACCGCTAAGTAGTGGTCACTTATCACACATATATTAATCCTTACTATGAAGTAGGTCCATGCCCAGCAAGGAACTAGTTACGGACTGATTAGGATAAATTATTAACGAAATGCCCTCTTACATCTCCACCAAAAGTAAAAAGATTGTTTTTAGGTTCAGTACCTCAAAATTAAAAAACGGAATCCTTAATACTTTGTTATTCGTCCGTCTGTCCGCGTGTCAAGGCCCTTTTTCTCAGGAACGGGTAGAGCTATCAAGTTGAAATTGATATAAAATACGAAGTTTTACGGTCACTTGGAGTTTAAAAATTCAAGCTTCTAAGTCAACACATTCAAAAACTATGCTTTTTAAACAAACATTTTCATAATCGCAAACTCACTCATCAAAACCTAAGTATATGTACTTCCCATTGATCTTCTAGGTGTATATGAGAAGGTTTGATATTTAGCAATAATAATATAAGAGTTTAAAAACTTAAACAATACGCATTGATCATGAGCTGTGATGATCCTGTTAATTATTTTATTTTGTCCTGGTAATTGAGATCAGGATACTAGAATAAAATTATTAAATTATTGTATTGTTATCAGTCCTTGATACGAGTGCAAATTTTCAAGTCAATCGGCCGTCTACAAGTTGGTGAAAATTACATTAAAATATAAATAGATAGATAGGTAGATACATGCGAAGCTTTTTAAAAAAAAACTCCCACTTGTTATTTTTAACCATAAGCATCGCATTCAAAACTGCCGTACATATCTACGTGTGTTCAAATTAAAAAAAATCCTCAACAAATTTCCTTTTCTTTTGATCATTATAATTAAATTGATTCATGTATGTTCCTTATCTTTATTCAAAATAAACAATACTTACTGTGTTTGTCTTTGCCTTTGTTACACTATCAGCAGGATTAATGCAGCGGGCATTGACTCCTTTAGATGATAAATGTTAATTATATCTGCTAAAATAATATTTGCTTCGTGATTTCATTATGTGAAAGTTATGCACAATAACGGAGACTTACTTTTTATCAAAACATCGAACCTTATAACGACAGGTGGGTTATTCCTTAGTTATTTATGAAGGATATAAAATAGAAGTAGCATATTGGTCTACATCACTCTGCTGTTTTCACAATATCCACGATGGATGTTAATAAAGACTAAATATGGTGTATATAAATAAAGTTAGATAAAATGCTGCTAAGTGAGATATTAGACTATATTTAATAACCACTAAAGTTTAAAATTTACATATATCCATCCATTCCTAAATTCTAGTATTGGACGTAGGTTTCCTTTATAAGTAGAAATTTTAAATCATAATTCTACGTTTAGTAGGCGCAGTGTTGCTCGCAGTACTCCGTTTTCTTACGAAGCTCATAGTATGGGTTTCATTAGTATTATCGAGAGGATAAAATTGCTTTCGCACACCGTATTACCCATAGGTTTAGTAACTAACTAACGTTAGAATATATCTATGCTTACTGAACTATATCTATGGTATTACCAAACATATTATCACAATGAAAAATCTGGAAAAAGTAATATCTGCGAATAGAGATAATACAGCATTTATGTCGAAGAAACTATCTGAACAAAAAATAAAGCATATTTTTTATAATTCTAAGAAAACAAAAGCTTAAAATTGTTGTCACCCATAATATGATCGAAATGATTTAAGAAAATCTGACAAAAAAATTGAACTAGGCAGTATTACATAAAATACAACACTAAAATAACTAGCATGATCAAACAACCCAAAAAAATACTGTAATTATATACTTTAAGGTTGGGAGGTGACACGAAACCTTGTTTTTTATATTCCGAAACACTTATTGTGTAATTCTAGCATGCGCTGCATCTATTTTTAAATTACTTTAATTTATAGAATGTTCTATTGAATCCACCTAAACAATTACGGAGATACATTCTAAAGGATGGCATCGTCGACATCTGTTGAGCTTGTTGTCATCCAGGTGAATCATTTAGGCATGTCAACCCTAGTTGTTTGGTGTTTGCTAATACTGAGTATTAGCACAGGCGCAACTTAGTAGCCAGGATTCTCCATCAGGAACTCGCTCTAAAGTACAGTCTCGTAGATCGGAGATTGCCTTATTACAAGTACTTGCCGGAAGCCATGCTCGACAATGATCGCGCCAGGCTCAACTGGGACCGAGCTGTTATCACAAACAGGACTATTCTTGCGAGTAAGCCTATTATTTTGTAATGGTCCATCCAGGGCACAGTCAAGGATATTTTCAGTCGACATTACCATCGCGGAAGACGACAAACTCGTTGAAGGACCGCTATATCACAGAACACCAGTGTAAATAACAGTGTAATTCTGCTATGTTTTTGGTGGTAAGTGAAAAAAGGCGGAGACTGCTCAAAGGTATCACCAGCACTATCACTACATCCCAACTCAAGCACCACTGCTGTATATAGGCGTCCCTTCAGACTAGGGATTGCAATCCCGCAAAGTGGGATACCGCAATCCAGCGGGATCCAGCATAATTTTAGGAACTGCGGGATACCACAACAGCTGGCGAACCGCATGCGAATCCGCAAGCATCAAATCACGATGAAAGTGAAACAAACACGAGTGGAAGGGAAGTATTTGATTTGATGTTATGCGACTATTTATTAACTATCAAACCAAGAAGTGTGGAGGCAGAAAGAGCCTTTTCGGCTGTTGGTTTTTGGTTACATATACCTATGTACTAGTTCTATAAGAAGTACATAGGGAGATAACACTATTGATACTATTTATTTTTTAAGATCATATTTCTAAAAAGAGAAGTGACTTATTACTTGACACTTATAAATTTCTTATATTTTTTATGTATTCTTCATTTTAGTAAGAAAAATTAAGACAATTAGTAAACTTAAACTAAATTCATATGATACTCAAATCTCTGAATAAATAAGACTGATTCAGATACAGATTAGAAGTAATATCTTTAGTTAACTAGAGTACAAACACTACAAAATTACCATAAATTGATATTTGTTATTGTTTTTGAATTTTTTATCAATAAATAAGTAGTCAAACAGTTGGTCAATTAAGTGCAGTAAAGTATTGTTGATTTTTAATAAACATTTGAATATACTATAACAAAGAATATTAATTTAAATTAAAAAAAAAAAACTATAACCTTTGCTAGATTTTGTCAAGCTAGCAAAAATTGAGATTGAGATTGAATACAGTGCTGGATTGCAATCCCTACTTCAGACCAATTCGTTAAGGCTTGGCGACGGAAGTTGATAAGGGGGGAGGGGGAATCTATCCAGATTAGCCCTTAGGCAGAAAAGGTTTTCTATTACCTAGTATATTTTGTATTTTATTTATATTATTTATTTGTTTTATTATATATTATTGTAATATTATGTAATATACCTCATCATATTGTATTTATAGCTTTTAATGTGCTTTATGAAGTATGTAATTTTCTTATATGTTTTGCGTAGATATGTTTTATGTACGTACATATACAAAATTTATTATATTTTATATTTTAATTTATTTTATTTCCTTGTATTTTTTTTTATAGCATAGGGTGACAAACGAGCACACAGTCCACCTGATGGTAAGTGGGTACTGTGGCCCATAGACATCTACATTTATCCTCAATTAAGAATCAAAATGCACATGCGTTGTAACCCCTGAGGACTAAGATGGAATGCCTCTTTTCCAGTAAGAAGGGTCTCCGGTTCTCTACACTCACCATACGAAACACAGCAGCATTGAGCTGCTATTTTACGCTGGTATTCTGTGAGAGCGTGGTCCTACCCCGGTCGAGCCGACCCATTCGTGCTACAACTATAATATATAATAATATAGTTGCAGCGTGGCTCTACCACGTATGGTAGGTTGTATGCCAACCTACTTACCATATCTGCATGCCTACCACCTACTGCACCTTTATTTCTTTGTGCCTTTGGTTGCTTAGAAGTGAAGCAATAAGACCGCTTTCAACTTGTTATTTAAATGTTTCATGTATGTTTTTGTTTTCTAGTGTACAATAAAGGTATAATTCATTCATTTGTTATATATTACACATACATTATCACCTTAATTATTGACATAATATATTTTTGATGACGTAGGTAAGTATTCGTATTTAGTAAGTTATTAGCCTAAACTATGTAGTTCCTATTTCGTATACATTAAAATGTCCTCAGACCACTAAAGAAGTATTTATTAGTCTAAGAAAATATTTAGCTGTCAAGAGCTTACTGCTCGTAGGGCGTTCATGACATTGTTGCATTATTCAACGTCTATCGTAAGCCTCTCTTAACACATCATCATCATCTGTAACCTTTTTTTTATAAATGCCTGGGTACGATAAAGCTATAAAAGCCTCTTTAGGCTAACACTATTTTACACATTATATAGTACATTTTTGTAATATTAAATTATTTCAACAGTAGGTGTGGGTTATATTTAGAGAAGTTTCTATTACTACTATAAATTTATATATCAGGTGTATTTAACATACTTAAATATTTTTTAAACCCACACTTAATGTTATCATTAAAACAATCAGTGTGCCCCGTCCACATCTATGGAAGACACCATATCGAGCATTAATAGAACGACTTCTAAATGGAAAATTTGTGTTATTTTGGTATAACATTAAATACATCTTAATAGATGGCGCGGCATCGGATAACCGGTTTGTTCAATTAAATTTAGATGTAATATTTTCTATGCAGTTTTTATGATATTTATTAAAAATTATTCTTATATGTTAATATACTATTTTTGAGTTTTAATAACGATGTCTTTCTGGCCGATTTTGTTCACGACGGAATTTTTTTTTGTCTTGTATAGCACCATTGACTATAAGCACTTCAGCCGAAAATAATACACTAAAATAATTTATACGAAGTTTAAATTAATAAAAATCTTCACTTTGTTGATGCGTCACATTGGGATATCTTTAAGAGACAGACGATGACTGCCTCTTTGACGATCTTGAGGTCGTGGGTTCAATGCCGGGTCGGGCAGCAATCAGTTATTGGGGTTTCCTGACAGGAAATTCTAAATAAAAGTCCGGAATCAGGAAGTTGGTGGTGTAGCACCCACGTGCCTCGGAAAGCACTTAAAGCCAGGCTATGCTTGTGCACTATAATCCTGTATTGCGTAGATGGTTAGCCTTAGTTAAAGCTGGCCGCTGTGACCGATATCCGTCTGAAGGACATTATTATTTACAAGATAAGCATTCAATTTATTATCAACATAATTATGGGTCATTTTCATACGTTCGTAATGAATAAAATAAATATAATACATTATCGTTAACAATTCATTATTTTTTATTATTAAGATTCATTCAAAGACCTTTACGGATACTTATAATAAATAGCAATATTAAAATAAAAATATTTAAGTTTGTTTATTATATTTATAGTATGCACATTCGAATTAGTTTTAGAATCCATTTACCTGTGTTGACTGTGTGTTATATTTATTTTTATAGAAGTAAGGATGACCAGCGAATTCACAATACACCTGATCGCCTCTTAAACCTACTAGTAGACACCTGGAGTAGTGGATTTTCTTACGCCGCTACTACATGGAATACCACGTATAATTTTATAGTTATTTTGGTGAAAAATATTTTTTTCGTCTTAATCAACCCCAAAAGTGCACGTCTCAAAAGTCTGAATACCAGAACGTTGTTTTTTTATAATATTAAAAGCTTTTTATCCCATATATATATACTCGTATATGTTACGGCTGAAAGCCAAAGTGCGGGTACATCTAGGTTTAGCCGGCTACAACTAGGTGCAGCCAATTGCGGTTAGTTAAACTTAGGTGTATCCTATATCATTTATAAAGTTGATAAACGTCCGAGGCTCTGAAGTTGCCAAAGGACCATCTCTGCCGCTCCTTAACTAACTGTCGCTGCTAACTTGATACGTGCTTTTGTACTTTTGATGAATTTAACATTGTACCTAAGTTTAATTAACCTCTATAGGTTGCACATAGTTGTAGCCGGAAAAGCATACGATTTTAGCTGTAACATATAGACAAATGTGTCGTCGGCCATCATTTTTAATTTCTCACAAAAAATATGGCCATTCCAAAATGGCCCCGGGCGATAGATTTTAAAGGCCGTTATTATGAGAGAAAAGTCATCTTCCGGCCTTAATTTTTTAAATTATGCCGGTAAAAATCTCAAACTGTTCGAAAATAGATTTCACTGAATACTTTTGATTAAAATATTACAAACACTACAGTATTAAAAGCTAAAAAATAGAGATATTCTACAGAAACACACACTTTTCAAGGTTATGGATAAGTATGAAAACTTACTTTGTATTGTTTTATTCATTTTGAAATAATATACAAACACTGTAGAAGTTTTATTCATTTTTTATTTATACGATACTTCGAAAATTAATCATCCATCTTTATTCATCTTTATTCATCATTAAGTGATGAAATATTTGAATGCTTAGATTGTACAAATGTAAACCATTTTCTTAAATTTCTACCCAAAAATCATGATATTACCTTGTTATGCATGCATATCAACATACGGTCTATGATAAAAAACTTTGCCTGTTTAGAGCAAACTATTATAACTTCCAACCAGTGCATAGATGTCATTGTGGTAACTGAGGCTAATATTACGGAGTCTATTAGTTGTCTTTTTCAAATTACAGGATACCAAATGTTAACTAGTCTGTGAAAAGCCCGAAGGGGTGGTGGTATTGTAATTTATGTAAATAATAAACATAATTTTAGCACTAAAAACATCAAAACAGAACACTTTGAGAGTATGATATGCACTATCATTTCCGACTCGGGCTATTCTGCGGACCTATGTGCCGTGTACCGTCCTCCTAAAAACAGTAAACACTTATTTCTTATTGAGCTTGAAAACACTTTACAAAAATACTGTTGTAATAAAGAGTTGTATGTAATAGGCGACATAAATATTGACCTGAATTCCGATAGTCCTGTAAAACATAAATATATTAACTTAATGTACAGCTTAGGTCTTGTACGTGGGATTACTGCAAACACACGAATAGAAATATCGGGTGGTAAGTTAAGTAAATCGTGCATAGATCATATTAACGCGAGATCCCATACACAAGACCTTTTCACAGCTGCTATCGGTACGACACTGGCGGACCACCTCTCTCTCGTCTCGTATACAGGGCGTTTCTAAAATCAAGACTTGTATTAATAACAATGCCTTAATAAAATCATTAAGTGAAATTGAATGGCAAAAAACGAATGCCATGACATGTCCGATACAAATTTATAATTTTATAAATGATAACTTTAAACAATGTTATAAAACCAGCGCATATAAATCAAAAATTAAAATAAAAGCTAAGCGAATAAATAATGAATGGTTGAATAAAAAAACTTTAAAAGCATGTGCATACAGAGATAAATTATTTAATAAATGGACTAAGGACAGCCAAAATAAGATCTTAAAACAAACCTACAACAAAGCAAGAAACTATGCAAACTCATTAATTCAAAAAGCAAAATGAATGGCTAAAATTAGTAATAAATAATAATAAAATAATCCAAGATATCTTTGGCAAATATTAAATAGATTAACCGGCAGAATAAAACAGTCGATTGATAATTTATTACTAAAAGCCTTCAGCAATGGCAGGAATACAGCTAAAAACATCGCATACACATTTGCTATGACTTTTGATGAAAATTTGCAACAAATTATACCAAAATGTATAACACCTCTACTGGATAAGTCAATCTATTGTGAAAACGCCAATGTATCTATGAGGTATATACCTGCAGACACGACTGCAGTGGAAAAATCATTAAGTCTCTAAACCATAATAAAGCTCCTGGTATTGATGGTATACGAGCCATAGATATTAAAAATATGCTCAGTGGTCAAATTAGCTATTACAAATCTTATAAATGCAAGTATTAGGAACGGCAAGTATCCTCAATTACTAAAACGGGCATTGTTAGACCTATACATAAAAGGGTAATAAGTCTGACTACAATAACTATAGGCCGATCACTATATTACCTACCATTAACAAAATAGCTGAGAAATATGTTAGTAGACAGATCTATAACTTCTATGATAAAAATAATATACTGACTAATAAACAGTTTGGCTTTAAACCTCATAAAACACCACTCAGCTTTTAACGGCGTTCAAATAGCATCTACAAACATCTAGATGAGAAAAACACATATTGGTAGTGTTTATAGACTACAGTAAGGCTTTCGATACACTTCGTCATGAGCAACTACTAGATAGTCTGAACGATAACGGTATCAGAGGACCACTGCTGTCGTGGTGTAAAGATTACCTCACCGATAGAAAACATGTGGTTAAAGTGGGTGATTCAATGAGCAACATAGTAAATGTATCTGTTGGCACTGCACAAGGGTCCGTAATAGGACCTTTACACTACATTACCTATGTAAATAGTCTGGCTAATATTATCAGGCGATGTGACATTTACCAGTATGCTGATGATACTTGCTTGGTTGCCGCTGGAGCAATATAAACGACACTCTCAACCTCCTACAAGACGATTTTAATATGCTTATGAAGTGGTCACATGATAAAGGATTAGTCTTAAACGCTGCGAAGACTAAGTTATTGTACATTAGCTCTAGTCAAAATAGGAGTAAGGTTATACCTAGGCTCATTGCGCATGACCACCAATGCCTTCACAGACGACAGGTCCAAATGAAATGTAACTGCGAATCCATAGACCTGGTAGAATCACAGACCTACTTAGGACTCGTGATAGATAGTCACCTAAATTGAAAGAGCATATTGAGCATGTATGTGATAAACTTCGTGGTATACTTGCAAAGTTTTCTATAATTAAATATAAAATTCCGTATAAAATACTTATACAGCTATATAAATCACTTGTAGAGTCAAAAGTAGCATATGGTTTGTCTAGCTATGGTAGAACGTACAGATCACATCTAGAACGTATTTATCTACTACAATCACGTATTTTAAAAACTATAGTCCCGGATAGTATTAAAAACCGGTATAAAGAATCAGATTACCACAACCTTTTTAGTCATTGCAAAATTATACCTATACACGAAAAGGTAAAGTTTACCCTTCTTATAGAAGAATTTTTCCATGAACATCTAAAAATTCCACATACATGTGAATACTCTAAAACTCGCAACTCAGGAAAACCTAAATTAGCCTTACCTAAATACAATAATTTATATGGTAAACGTACCATAGAATATATGATTCCTAACCTAATTAACCAGCTACCAGTATCATTAAAATCAGAATTAAACCAAAAAAATATTAAATTAAAATTAAAAAATTACTTTATGGAATGCACTACTAATAATTTAAATTATACATAATATGTTTTTAATAATAAATACTGCGATAACGCCCTAAAACAAGCGCCCTGTATAAAATATAGGATCCATGCGCGGTGGATTGTGTTGTGCAATAGAAGGTCACGCAATTAACAAATAAATAGTGTATTTCTCTTTTTCTTACTACACCCTCATATTTGTTATTGTCGGTGATATCGGTACACGGTAAAGTTTCTGTAAACTTATGATTGTACCGTAATGTAATGTTTAATTAATGAATGTAATGATATATTAAATAAAATAAAAAAATCTTAATGTGTTAATAATATTTGTCCAAGAATTAATTTTTCAATGTAACAAGAGAACTTGAATGATATGAGACTACACAATCATCGACATTCCGGTAATGGAGAATGTTATAGATCTGTATTAAGCGTCTACAAAAGCCTAAATGTAACCTTCCCATTCTAATGTGTATAATTTTTATAACCGCAAATGGGGTCAATCAAATACTAATTTCATTAAAAAGTGATTGAAGCTCCGTACATTTTTAATCTGTTCTCACGTAGTAGGTTGCATACCTATTATATTATATTAAATAAAAACCTACATAATTAGGTTTTTTGGTTTCGTAACATTTTTGCGGATGTCGCAACGCATATGAAATTCAACAAAAAACAGCTAACTCATTGTACATGGTTGAACGTTGTATAGAATAAAGCAATGTTTGAATTTTTACAGTCAGCGATTTTAAGCAATAACAATAACTGATTATCAAGAAATGACTTTAATATGCCGTGCACTTCATTTCGAAAACGATGATTTACTGGTCGATTTGATAAACTGCGAAAATGTGCGATTGTAATTAATCGCTTTTACTGGTATTTAAGTTTTGAGACTGCAGGAAGTCGATGGATGCAGGTGGCTCAGGATCGTGCTTTGTGGCATTCCTTGGGGGAGACCTATGTTCAGCAGCGGACTTGTGAAGGGCTGTAATGATGATGATAATGATGATGATGATGACTGGTATTTAGCCCCCGACGTAAAAAGAGGGGTGTTATAAGTTTGACCGCTATGTATGTCTGTCTGTCTATCTGTGTACCTGTCTGTGGCACCGTAGCTCTTAAACGGGTGAACCGGGTTTGGGTGCGGTCTTTTTAAATTTAAAAGCAGGATTTCTAGCGGTGGTTCTTAGACATGTTTTATCAAAATCGGTTCAGCCGTTTTAAGATCATCAGCTCTTTTTGTTTCGAGAGTGTTTAAAATTTCCAATTTAAGTTATGGTGATATCGGTTTTATATTCCCAGGCCAACAACGAAAGAAAGACGGAGCGCTGAGTACATTTCTAGTGACGCAAAAACCAAGCCAAAACCATGCTCAACTAATTTTATTGTAAGAACACACGTACAAATATGCATCTTAAATATAATTATGCAACCAACAACATGGTTTTAGGTGCATATAATGTGTTCGTCGTAGTTAAAGGAATGTAATATAGGTTTAAAGTAAATCATATATTAAATTACTATTTAGTACTTCATCAAAATCTGAATTTAACGTTAATAATTAGCACGTTATATACGCAAAAATAGAATTATTTAGTAATATCAATAACCTAATTATATTTATGCTACAAATATGCTAAATATAATTAAAATTGGTAATGCTTGATAATATAATTAAAAATAATAAATAGATTTTAAAGTGTTTATAAATATATTGATATAATATTATAATATTATCTCCGCTCCGCTACATTTACAGCCGGATTTCCTACAGTGTCAAAATTGTACCAACGGTAGGCTGTTTAAAGGTAAAAGGAGATTAAATATACATATCAAACGATGCCATAGTAAAAGTATTTCGGCTTCACAGCCTACCGTAGAAATTCATAACTCTATTAGTAATTCCTCTAATGACACAAAATTTTCCCTTTTTTCGGAGCAAATTTACAATTATCATCGTAATGTACCAGTGGTTAAAAGAATTCCTAGAGGTGCGAGGATGCAGCTTGCTAAAGCATTGTCATGCACTATTCAAAATTGTTTCACTAATAGTGAAAAGAGTTGGCAAAAATTATTTACTTTCGCGTATTCCCATTTTCATTTTGATAAAACAATAAATAAATCAATTATGTCTCAACTAAAAGAGACATTGTTTCAAAATTTAGATTACTCTATTAATACTCATTTATCTCGACAACGTCCTAAATTTGATTTAAAAAGTAGTTGAGTCGAAAGTAATGGATGGCGACTTAAAAATGCATCCCGTATTTTATTCTCAGACGACATCCTGGCTCCTCGTAATGTCGAAACTCTTGAAGGCCTTCGTCGAAGCATCCTTCGGTCAATCCTTCTCAGGGTTTACCGCTGCCTCCCAAGACTTCTATGCAACCTTTACAAATTTCTGAAAAGACACTTTAGAAGCAATTATGTCATTTTCGAATGGTTCTGCTGGCGGCATTGACGGAATTACGCTTCAACATCTTAAAGATCTTGTAAGCGCTTCTGCCGGTGACGCCGGCGCAGTGCTTCTTAATGACATTACAAAATTATGTAACTTTATGCTTTCTGGTAATGTTAATCCAAATTTCATTCCATTCTTATATGGGGCAAGATTATGTGCCTTCAAAAAGGATAACGGTATCCGTCCTATTTCCTTTGGTTCCACATTTCGACGCTTAACTTCAAAATTAGCTTTCAGGCACATAATCTCTAACTTTAAGACAAAATTTCAGCCTACTTAACTAGGCTTTGGCACTAGAGATGACTGCGATGCGGCGGTACATTCAGTGCGTACATTTTAACAAACTGATGCAGATGTTCTGTGAAGGTTGACCTAAGGAATGCTTTTAACTCTATCGATAGGGTAACCCTGCTGAAAGAAGTGGCTAACAATACCCCGAAATTTATCATTACGTTTAGCAATGTTACAGTCAAAATACTAACTTGTTTTACGAAAACCATATTATCGATTCTGCTGTCGGTATTCAGCAGGGTGACCCACTAGGTCCAGCACTTTTCAGTTTGGGAATTCAACCCATAATTTCAAATTTGAAATCCAAGCTGAATGTCTGGTACCTGAACGACGGTACACTGGGAGGTAGAGCAGATGACGTCCTCAGTGATCTTACTCATATTTTTCGAAATTTTAAAAATATTGGTCTTGAACCAAATAGCAATAAATGTGAAATATATTTTGGCAATAATTTATCTAGTTCTACCAGAGACACTTTACTTCAAAATTTCAATCATATTTCTCCAGGAATAAAAACTGTCAGTACGGAATCGCTATACCTGCTAGGTGCCCCGTTGTTTTTCGATAGTATTAAACCTGTTTTAAAAACAAAATTTGATCAGTTTTTAAACCACGTTGATAAATTGTATAAATTAAACCCCCACATTGCTCTTACTATTTTAAAATATTGTCTACTTTTACCTAGATTTACATACTTACTCCGCTCGAGTCCAGTCTGGAAATGTTCGGATATTTTAAAAGGTATTGATAATAATCTTAAAATAGCTATAGAAAAAATTCTAAATTTAACTTTAAATACAACAGCCTGGACTCAAGCTACTTTACCTATAAAATTTGGTGGTATTGGTGTGAGAAATCTTTCTAGCGTTGCATTGCCAGCTTTTCTTGCTTCCGTGCATAGTGTCAGTGACTTATGTAACATAATTTTAAATAATAAAGTAGACCTGTGCTTTGCTACGGAGGCAGGGCAGACATGGCGAGTGCTCTGTCCCGGCGAAAATGTTCTACTGGAAGTTAACCAACAAAACCAGTGGGATATTCCGTTGGTACAGAACGTGTAGAGAGATTTGTTTCACAATTTCCATAGTGACCAAGATCAGGCACGCCTTCTAGCTGTTTCGACTAAGGAATCTAGTCACTGGTTACACGCTTTACCATCAAGTAATCTCATCATTACTTGATGGGGAAAGCTTGCGCATCGCCGTAGGAATCCGACTAGGAGCGGCGATTTGTCAACCCCATCAGTGCCCCTGTGGTAGCAGCGTCGACAAGTTTGGGCTCCACGGACTCTCATGTAAGAAAAGTACTGGTATGTTTTCACGGCACGGTTCTTTGAACGATGTCATCCGAAGGGCTCTTGTCTCTATAAATGTTCCCTCGGTTTTAGAGCCTTGTGGAATATTTCGAGATGATGGCAGGAGACCAGACGGTATGACATTGGTCCCTTGGGAAAGAGGAAAGCCCAGTGTGGGATGCTAATTGCGTAGACACTTTGGAGGCCTCTCATCTCAGTGGTACCTCGTTTAGAGCCGGGCGGCATCAGAGGCAGCTGAACTGGGTAAGTGGCGCAAATATGAGTCTCTGAGAGTTGACTACATATTTGTGCCATTCGCTGTAGAGACTATCGGTCCGTGGGGTCCACGTGCGGTGAAGTTTCAAAGGAACTCCGTCCGCGGCTGGTCATTGCTGCTGGTGATAAGAGGGCTGGTTTTCTCGCTCAAAGGCTAAGTATAGACATTCAGCGGGGAAACGCAGCCAGTGTTCTTGGCACGATACCGCGTGGAGTAGGACTGTTTGATAATTAAATTACTAGTTTTAGTTTTTTTTAATTATAGTTTTTCATATAGAATTGTATTAATAAATTTTTCGTCAGTAATAAAATGTTACATTATAATATTATATTATATTAATATCACGAATGTTATTTTAACAGGGGACATAAATGTAAATATTAAAGGTAATAACTTAGAGGCAAATGCATGCGAATATCTAGAACTATTAGCTTACCATGGCTTACTTCCAGCACATTTCTTATCTACGCGTCAGGAAAATTACCTCGACCACATTTTATTAAAAACCAAATTACATGCTTTTAATTATGTAGCTCAAACAATCTTAACTGACCACGAAACTGTAATATTTTACCTTAAACTACAAACAAAAACTGAAAATCTTAAAAGTTCCGTTAAGCGTATTAATCACAAAGGTCTTAAGTTAAGTTTAAGTAATATTAACTTCAAACCACTATTTCAGTCCAGTGATGTAAATTATTCTACAAACTATCTTATTGCATCCATCTCTCAGGCGATAGAATCAAATTCTAATGTTATCACTCTTTCTAAACTTAACCAAATTAAAAGCCGTGGATCACTCTAGGTTTATTACGATGTATGCGAAATAGAGATAAACTTCACAAAAGCTAAAAATAATCCTACCAATGAAATTTTAAAATTAATATACACCCGTTATCGCAACTTCTGCAATAACTTATTGAAAAATAAAGACAGAATACGAGGAAACAGGGTTAATTAAGGCCAAAGTAATCCAAAATTATTATGGAAAACCATTAATGATATAACAAATAGACAAAAATAGAAAATTCTGCAACTGAACTTATATCCAACTCTACAGTTCCAAATAATAATATTGAACACATAAATGAATATTTTGCAAACGGAAAATCTTGCCGAGAATATATTCTCGGCAAGATATAGAAGAACAGAATATATAAGTATACTTAAAGAAACGCCAAGGTCAAAAGACGAGGATTCGTGGTCTAGCAAAATGGTAAATAATCTCCGATCTTTGGTAATAATGCCTACTGAAATAACATAAGTCGAAAGGTTAATTATGTCATTAAAAAGCGTTGTTGTTGGTGATAATATCATGCTAAAATATTAAAATTATATAAACATATAATAGTACCTCCTTTAACACATGTCTGTAATTTAGCTCTAACAAATGGCATATTTCCTTCTGCTTTCAAGATATCTGTTATCCTTCCTATTTATAAGAATGGAGCTAGAGACCGTGTAAATAATTATCGACCAGTATCTATTTTACCATCAATGTCTAAGATTCTGGAAAAGATCATGAATAACCGATTAACCAGTTTTCTTGAAAATAATTTACTTTTTTCCAAGGCACAGTTCGGATTTAGATCTGGTTTATCAACCACAGATGTGGTCCGTGATCTTACAAACTATATTTTCAAAGAATTTGACAATAACAAAAGTGTGTAGCAATTTTCCTAGATCTAGCCTAGGCATTCGACACGGTCTCTATCCCATTCTGGTTAACAAACTTGAAAAGGTTGGAGTTAGGGTACACAACTAACACTCTTTACTGACTATTTAACAAACCGGACTCAATGTATAAAGATAGGAAATATTATAAGTAAGGATCTACCTGTTACCTATGGAGTACCGCAGGAAGTGTGGGTCCTACTCTTTCTTGTCTACATAAATGACCTATGTAAATTAGAGATACCAAATGGTCAAATTACATCATTCGCAGATTCTATGGAGATCTTTTCCGCTATGGACAAAATGGTTTTAACTTTGTTACTAAATGGTTACATGATAATGTTCTAACATTAAATGTTGACAAAACGAAGTATGTAATATTTAATAAGAAAGGAAATATGCCAACTCTTCCTCTTTCAATTACTACAACTGTTCTTTCCTAAGCAAGAAAGAAAACTGTAACTGTCCAAAATTGCAGTCCATTAATACTATTAAATATTTAGGAATTTACTTAGATAATAATCTAAGCTTTAACAGTCACATAGATATGCTTACAAGCAGAACTCGTAAATTAATGTATATATTTAAGAGGTTACTTAATGCAGCTAATTTGAACATTATTAGAATGTTATATTTAACACTATGTCAATCCATATTAATTTACGGAATTACAATTTGGGGAGGAACATCCATATCTATTCTCATAAAACTGAAAAGAGCTCAACGCGCTGTACTCAAACCATCACATTCCCTTCCGTACACATTTCCAACGCGCGATCTATATAAAATGTCAAGTCCTCACGATTCGACAGCTTTATATTTTATACACCGTAAATAGGCAACATTCTCTATTACCTTATGATCCATCAATACTAAAAGAAAAAGACGTAAGTATGCTATAATTATGTAAAATAAAACCTCATTCGAGCTGCAAAAAGTCTTTACTTTCTTGGGAGGTTATTTATATAATAAACTTAATAAATTTTGAATCTCTTCCCACAAACAAAAACTCCTTAGAAGAAATGTCTCCAAATGGTTGGAGACGCTAGATTATGATATGACAGAGAAACTTGCTAAGTGTTACGAGTAATTGCTAATTCATATAGTGTTCAACAACATAAGTGTTTTGGTTTGTGGTTTAAGATTCTTAAAATCTGATAACTGGTCCCAAGTCATTAGCGTAGGGTAAACGGAACACACACACACACACACACACACACACACACACACACACACACACACACACACACACACACACGCAAACATGCACTTATCTTCTTATTTGTATTTCCATACTACAAAGATTTTATTTATCCGAGGGGTGGAGACCTGGTGATCCATAATACAGGTTTGTACCTAGTTTGGATACCAGTCCCGCACAACATTTGTATATTTCTTTTTATGCTGTGTACAATCAAATTGTGGGAAATAAATAAATCTGTTATCTGTTAAATATTGAAAACGTCTAAATATTTATGTAATGTATAATATATTTACATAATGAGGCAGTTTATTATTCAAGTAGTATTATTCAACGTTAATAAGAAGTGTAAATTTTATTATAATAAATTCTATAAATTTCTTAGTAAATTCTTTTACCTAATTTATTTTTTAAATTATATTAATTTGGTTTGTTCTATTTAATGATTAGTACCAAAATTAAAATTAAGATTTTACAGTTTTTATAAATATTGCCATCTAAGTCGAAAATCCCGACAAGTTATAACACTGCAGCAGAGTATTAAATTCTCGTATATTTTTTCTTATTATATAAATATAATTAATAATTGGTTGAAGGACTTTCTGAGTGAACGGTCTCTCCGGGTCGTTGTAGATGGTTGCTCATTCGATGCTGTGGCGACTAACGCCGGTGTTCCTCAGGGGTCCGTTCTCTCTGCAACTCTCTTTCTGCTGCATATAAATGATCTGCTCATTTCCGGTATCTATGGGTATGCAGACGACAGCACAGTTGTGGAGAGATACCAACCAGGTGCCCGAGCCAGTCGGGATCAAATCCAGTCAGAAAGAGAGGCTATGGTTGAGCATGTGAGTCTCACACCAGCAGTGGTCTTCGAATGGGGCGATGCCAATCTCGTGAGATTTAACGCCTCCAAAACACAAGCGTTTTTCCGCTAAAGGAGCCCGCTCACCTTGGCTCCTACTTTCGGAATGTTTTTGAGAGTACACTGACCGCCTTCAGTTAGGTTGAATTTTCTCCGAACCTCATCTTGGCGTATGCAAGGGTGCGGCGGTACTTCACGCCGGGCAGCTTCTTACCTTATATAAAGCGCAAGTCCGGTCGTGCATGGAGGACTGCTGTCACATATGGGCTGGTGCTGCAAAATGCCACCTGGCAGCGCGTGGACCTCAGTGGAGAGACGTGCTAAGAGGCTTATTGCTAACCTTGATTTGTTGAAACCAATCTTGTCAGCCTCGAGCACAGGCGCAGAGTAGCCAGTCTCTCGGTATTCTATAGGATGCATTTCGGTGAGTGTGAGTAGAATTACACGCTTTACCCCTCTCCTTTCCACCATCGGACTACCAGGCGGTCGGCGGGTTTTCATCCCTTTGTTGTCGATATTCCACGCATTAGAACCAAACGATTTGCTTCATCTTTTGTAATGCGTACAGCAAAGGAGTGAAATAATTTGCGGGCGTCTATTTTTCTGTCCGAATACAATCTGGGCGTCTTCAAGGCAAGAGTGAATAGGCTTTTGTTACGCTAAGACAATGCGATTTACCATCTAAGGCTGCATCACCACTTACCACCAGGTAGGATTGTGGTCAAGCACTGGCTTATAATAAGTAAAAAAATATTATAAAATATAAAATTGGTTTATAATAATCATTAAAAAAGTTTACAGCGAGCGTCTCTGAGCTACCACGTTCTAAAACTTTAATTGCTGATCTACCTTGTCCTTTGTGGTGAAGGAAAATCTTTTGGGAAAGAAGCGAAATAAAAAATATATTTCGAAGACATGTGAAGTCCGCTAACACGCACACAAGCACGCTCTGGGGCAGCGCGGCGGACATTTACTTGCCCTAAAAGCCTCTGAGAAATGAGAGTAGGCCTGTTTCCAGCCGTGGGACAGGGAACGGAAAGGCGTTGTAACTTTACTTTATTTCTATAATATACGATTTAGTTTCCTGCAAAAGTTCGGGCTGTTGTTGGCATTGACGTGGTATCAAATATTCAATCGTACATTGCCACTGATCTCTCAAGAGTCATTTCTTATCGCACAAATTCTTATGTTAAGAATGCAGTAGAAAAAAAAAAGAAAGATTGTATTTAGTATATAATCTTGGCACCGAGTCGAGCACATCATGTAGTATCGTTCAACGTTGCTGACACCAGTTCGACATCAGTGTCGAATGTCTCGGTGTTGCCATGTATTCAAGCATCATTATCATCAGTATTACAGCCTATTTTCAACAGTAGCCTATAAGGCTACTGTTGAAAATAGGCCTGCAATAAAACACGACCTAAGCTTCCTGCATCTATCGACTTCCTGCGTGTATCTCCCAATTGTTAGGATTTTATAGTGGCCGCCCATTATTTCACTTACCGGAGTGATGGGCTGCAATGAGATACGGTTACGAGAATCTTTTTTCCCTATCCGTTGTCGGTTCTTCAAGTAATATGGCTGGACCATTTGATTAAATACATGGTGGCCGAATCGGTCCCAATTCAGCTTATTATTCTGTAGGAGCAAATCGATTAATCTAGTTCTAGCTCGCATCTCTACGGTTGTTATCAAGCAGAGAAACCTCGAGCATCCTTATCCGTTCAGCAGTAAAGGGGCACGTCGCAATTCCATATGACCTCATTGATAAAACACACTTGTTATACACTCTTGTGTACAATCAAGTGTATAGAATTCAGCACTATAAAAACAGCTTATATAATTTTTTGTAATCGAAATTTTGTATTATCATAAAATGTGATATAACTGAAATGTATAACTATGGGCTGCTGAAACATATTATATAGCAACATAAAGAAACGTTTGTAAAAAGAACTCTTTTAAAAAGGATGGTACTGAAAACAAATAAGGAGCAATTTGACTGGTAATCTAACAGGCTGATCAAATATTTAAAGGAATTTGTTTGAATTACGAAATTAAAAGTAAACTCAAACAATGCAGAAAAATCAATTTTATAAAAAACACAAAAAAGGAATATTTTAGGCCCTTGTTAAATGGTAAGAGTATATAAAAGTTGAACATTAAATGATTTAGTACAGAGATGGATATATAGTCGTATATTCGTAGCAGTAGTGCTATTTCTACAAATAAATATATTAGGCTTGTAACTACACCATCAGAAAAACATTTTGTTTACAAACTAAAGGAACGTCCCATGACAATTTTTTTAAATTAACCTGTTATTCAAAAATGCTCTAACTTAGAATTCAAATTTTATTACTTGTAATAAAAACTAAGAGGTCCATTTCCGTAACATTCGCCCTTAAACGCGGAAGACTCTATAATGTTTCTACATGCGATACCTGATTTCTTAAAAAAAGTGAGAAAACTTCAAAAATTTAAATGAAATATGATGCAACGCACCTTAATGTTGCTATTAAAATTGTAATTACCGTGATACCATTATTCAATAACAATTAATACAGACAATAAAAGAGACAAATAAGTGATATTCTGTTTCAAATCAAGATTGAAAGGAGACTGCTATTACTACGGACGTGAAAAAAGTGTGCTGGGTGATTTAAAGTTTGTGAACAGTTATATATATTTTTTGGTTTGTGTAAATTTAAAAATGACTCAGAAAGGTGATGAAATGAAGCCACTTAGTCGATCGAGAGTTGTACTATCTCAGGTAAATTCTGATTTTATTGCTATACAATTTAATTGCCATCAATCGATTGAATTTTTATTTTATAACTCTTTATGTATTCATGTAAATTGATATCATACAAAGAGGCAATTAGTAAAATCTTTTATTTATATTAATACAGAAAAATATTCTTTTTAAAGTTGAACATTTTGAAATTTTATTATTAAATTTGAGTAGACAATTTATTTGTTTACTAAAATTTATAATATTATGTATATATATAAGTTGAAGGCATAAGGGGAATATGCCAATTCTTTCTTCAATTACTAACCTCACAGCGCGCTGTGCACACAGCTAATTAACGAGCGAATTTCTGCTGATAAACTGATCTAGAAATAAATCCAATCCAAATCTAAAACCGCTGAACACAAATATAACATACCTCTACTGGGAGCTGTTATATTAGTAAGAGGATAACACAGCTTTCTTATGTTTCGAAAAGTGTTTAAAAACACTATTTCACTATTATGCTTGCCGTTAAACGTACATATATGTGATGTGGTGATAAATTTGTAAGCCAACACTTCCATTTCAGTATAGTTTAAATAAACAGTATTAGGAGTAATAGAGATTTAAAATGTTAAATTTTTGTTAGGATTCAAAAACAGAAACTCGTAGTTTGGCTTTATGTAATAAAGCAAGAGTGGATAGGCGAATTTCTGCGCTGTGTCATTTTTGTTTACATCATTGCTCATCATTAGACAGGATTTTTTTTAAATAGAATAAGGTGATGAACGAGCATACAGTTCACCTGATAGTAAGTGGATGTTGTGGCCCATAGACATCTTCACCAATCCTGAATTAAGAAATCGAAACGCAGAATGCGTTATTACCCCTGAGGATTAAGATTAAATGCCTCGTTTCTAGTAATGATGGGATAATGGGATAGTAGTCAAGCACTAAAAGTAGTAAACAAAACTAAATACAACAAAATAAAAGTTCTGAAACAGCATGCAGCACCATCATCAAGGCCTAGTCAACTGCTTTGTGAGCTAAATAATATTCATGCACTATTGCTGTGGTAGCTGTATAATTTCGCACAGCCAGTTTTATCAATGAGGGATAATAACCTTCCGCTTACCAGATGTCGCTAGTTGACACTGAGGTGATTTTTTTGTTATACAATGTTATTTAATTGAGAAGTTAGTTTTAAATAAAAGTTTATCAGTTTCTAGAGTATTATGTTAATACACAAAACAATGCCTCAGTGGTTTAATTGGTTTAATTTTTTGCACATTTTAATTTTTTTTTTAATTTTTCTACTTTTATGAATATCTATGGTTTGATTAATTTATTTTTAATGTAGTTAATATAAAATATAACTAATAGTACCAAAAGAAACATTAAACTCTCCATTTTTCGAACAAATTTACTTCTTTTATGAATCCTGTCAATTATTACACCTCATTTTAAGTGGCCGCCCTGGTGGCAGAAAAAGACTTTTCATTAGCAAGCCCCGCTACATGCAGGTGAGGTCGGAATTTTGAGAAAAGTTGACGTACCCCGCCTTGCACCTCAATGTATTTTTTAATTTAAAAACATTTTATACTATAATTTCCATTACATAAAATACATAATATTTATTACTTTAAATGTTTATAAAATTTTATACTGATTGAAACTAATTATACGGATTTTTCGCTTTTCGTCTTACCATTTATCAAAATGTTTGTTTAAGGTCTTCGCGTGTTTGGCATTAGACTTCCTTTTAGTAGGACTAGGAATGTCCATAAGCTTCGTCACCGTGGTTCTACCAGAAGTGTTGGATGCCAAAGAGGGGCTTTCCATCAACAAGGAGCAAGCGTCGTGGTTTGGTATGTCGCATTTTATTTTAATTTTATTAAGTTAGTTAATTACAGTCTTAATACGTCCCAATTTTGTGCACAAGCCTCCTTTTATTTCTGAGAGAGAAGTAGAAAAGGAGCACTTAGTTCGCCAAGCTGATCCACTGCGTGTTGACTGGCTTCACGTGTCCTCAAGATATTAATTTTTTTAGATATGCAGTTTTCCTCACTATGTTTTTCTGCATGTGTCTTTGATTGCTGCCATTGGGAATCAAACGCGTATTGCTCGCGTACTACGAAATTTAAAGCGAGCGATTTAGGCGAGTTTTTTATTTTGTCACTGACAAATACCCGGACCGGTGATGGGCTACAATTTCAACAGCGCGAGAATGTCACCAACCCGCTTATTATTATCAGTTCTAATTACTGCAGCCCATGGACGACGAATAATCGATATGGCACTCAAGACTATCCTCAGACTATCTCAAGTCTATAATTGTTGCTGCGTTGGATTAATATTAAATTCTGATATCAAATTCAATCGTAAATACATAATTTATGTCTTCAAATATTTACACGGAAATAAATTTTTATGGTTGGTAAAGGCAAAATATTGTTTCCTACAATATCGTAGGTCACACTCCTTAAACGTCGATGGTATTATTTTATTATTTATAAAATAGTAGCTGGTACCCGACGCGTTGCTACCGCAGAAGAAAGAATTGTGGAAATATCGTTTTAAATTTGGAAGAGTTATATTGTTTAATAGAATGATAATAATATATCCATTGAAATTGAATTACATATCTTTCAAATACGTTAGTACGATACGCGCGCTACCTAGATAGTAAGTTAATAGTAGGTACTATGCCTATAACCTTCGCGCAAGTATAAGCAATAGCTTGACAACGTTTTACCGCAATCTGATGAACGGTATGGCAGCGCATAAAATACAATCAAACAAATATTAATTTTTATATTTTAGATTACTTGCACAGCAATGTGAATGTCACTTCTATTTTTAGTACCGCAGTTATTAATTGCCGCAAAGACCACCCATCCATCTTTGCTTTTGCATCAAATCTGGACTTCGTATTACAGATAGCGAAAACAAATCGCGAGTAATGAAGTTATATAATTGTTTTTTCTATTTTGCGTTTGTCAAACTTGAATATTTTTAATGTAAGGAAAAGCAACTGTCTCAGTAACGATGCTTAATGAATCATGCAGAGAGGCGATTAATACAAGAGTGGTGCTAGACTGTGCCTTGAGGAAATCAAACTACCTTCAGCCATGAATTTGTGATAGGAAGGCTCGTTGTCAAGTGAATTTAAAGGCTAAAACTAGGTACTTTCAAATAAACTTTGCTCCAGACTTTTTAGTTTCAATCATATAGTAGGTACTTTAAATACAGTCTTAATTTTTACGCTGGTCTAGTACAGGAAGTCGAAGTTCCATTTCAATTCATTCGTCAGTAAAGAAGCGGTGGTGCTCATGTTAAGTTTTAATTATTAAAAAAATACAAACCGACTTTAATTTTTATTAGAATAGAATAGAATAATTTTTATTCAATATAGATTACATGCAATGTTATTGAAAGTTATTTTACCACTGGTTCGAAAAAAAATCCCCTGTCCTGGGAAGAACCAGTAAAAACCCCAACGTGATTTTTTTAAAGTACATTGTACAATATGAAAGGTTGTTAAAACTATTTACAAAATTTATTTTGAAAACAGCTTGGAAGCGGCCACCTCATTCTCAGGGGTTATTATCAACCATGTACATATTCCATTATATTATAATAACCCTTTTTATACAGTTTTTGTTTAATAAAATATTTAAACTTGGTAATAGAGAGACCATGTATATTTTCTGGGACTTTGTTGTAATTGCGATATTGGATCTGATTGAAATTAATACGATACCAACTATACTCTATCGGTCAAAAAATCATCTTAATCGGTTAATTAACTTCAGAGGTATAATGTTACATACAAAGCAACATAATATAACCGAATTGACAACTACCTTTTTTGAAATCAGTAGAAAAAAAACCACGATATAATTGTGTTTCTTACTGATTTCTTTTTTTCAACATGGTAGAGCTATGCTGCAGCTATATTAATTGTATAATTGTAGCACGAATGAGTCGGCTCGACCGGGGAAGGACCACGCGTCACAGAATACCAGCGTAAAATAGCAGTTTAATGCTGCTGTGTTTCGTATGATGAGTGTAAAGAACCGGTGACCCTTTTTACTGGAAAACAGGCATTCCATCTTAGTCCTCAGGGGTGAAACGCATTTGCATTTTGATTCTTAATCGAGGATAGATGTAGATGTCTATGGGTCACAGCAACCACTTACCATCAGATGGACTGTGTGCTCGCTTGTCACCCTTATCCTATAAAAAAATGTAGTTTCTCATATAGGAAGATAAATGTTAAAAAAATAAAAACTCCACAGCAATACACTTTAGTGCACGTTTTTAACCACAGAATATTTGTTCAAAATATACATATAGACCGCCTTTGCTTTTGTCAAATAAATTATTCAAAATCTCTACATAATATAAAACAAAGTCGTTTCCTGCCGTCTGTACGCTTAGATCTTTTAAACTACGCAACGGATTTTAATGCGGTTCATCAATAGACAGAACGATTCAAGAGAAAATTTTGTATGTATTATACATGCATATTATATATTACATTTTTTTCTGACCGTGTGTATGTGACTGAACTCATCCTAAACGGCTGGACCGATTTTGATGAAATTTTGTGTGTGTGATTAAATCGATTAGAGAATAGTTTAGATTCACAATTGTACTCGGTAGGTGACGTTGTTGTCGAGATCCAGATATCAATCGTGCGTAGCCTGGGCGGATCGCTAGTCATTGTGATAACCAACATATCCTCGGAGCCTCACTAGCGAGTCGCGTGGCGGGTACTGCCTTTGAATCGAAAATGAATGCTTTTTTACAATCTTTTATTGGCTTGACCTGTATGTGTGTATGTATGTACGAATATATGCACGTACGTTTATACATACTATATGTATATAAGTTTGTATGTATGTATATACATACAACAAATGGGGATGAGTCGCTTGCGTCTTTAGGCTTTGACCACCTAACCCTAGGCCCACCCGTGTCCCCCGGGTGGTGCTAAACGAGCGACAAAGCCGAAAGTATAGACTCGGCCTCGCCGTATGGTAGCGGCGTAAAAGCTACCAACCCTTAGTTCGCACCATGAGCCAGCAAGTAAAAGAAATGGATGATAAGATGGATGAAGTATGCGAAATGATGAATGATAGAGGAATAGATGTGTTATGTGTAAATGAGACAAATGAAAGGGAAAGGATGCCACTGCACATGGCATGTATACCGCTTACTGGTCTGGTGTAGACGGGACCGAGCGGGCATGCCAGGGAGTCGGTGTCATCCTTTCAGAAAGAATGGGTCAATGTGTGAAAAAGTATGAATGTGTAAACCCAAGGCTGCTATGAATACTAATGAAGAAGGAATAAGGTGGTGATAGAAGCATGATAGATTTCATAATTATGGATGAAAGAATGAGGAGCGCAGTTGTAGATACAAGGGTTTACCGGGGTCCAACGTAGGGACGGATCATTACTTGGTCTTATGCCGAATTAATGGTCTATTCAGACGTTGGCGGCATCGGACATCTATGTCTACCACTGCGTTACAGCGTATAAGAACAGAGAGGTTACAAGATGAAGGTGTGAAAGAGAAGTTAAAATGTAGACTGAGAGAAAATATAAGTGGTATGGATGAATTGTGTATGAATGATTTAGACTGGAGACTGTGTGGTACAATGTCAAGAAAGGTTTGGTGGATGCAGCTACCGAAGTATGTGGTGTAACTAAGAGAACGAATGAAAGGAAAAATAACACTTCATGGTGTGATGATGAGGTACGGATGGAAGTTGAAGCAAAGAAGAGAGCATGGCTAGATTTACTAGCAACCAAGGCTAGTTATTCTAGCGGTATGAATGATGATATTGAAAGAAAAAGGGCAGTCTTTAGACATCTAATTAAGAGAGTAAAAGAAGTAGTTGAAAGGAAAAAGCACAAAAGAACGGATAAGAATGATAGAAGAATATCGGATAACTACCGTGGTATCAGGCTTCTTAGCATTGTGGGAAAACTGTATGCTAAGGTATTAATTGAAAGAGTTATGAAAGATACTGATGGAAAAATTTGGGATGTGCAAGCAGTTTAGAAAGAATGGGATGTACGGATCAGGCCTTTTCCATGCGCATGATTGCGGAGAAGTTTTTGGCCAAAAACCAAGGTTTTTGTGCATTCGTG
Organism: Parnassius orleans; assembly: GCA_029286625.1. NCBI lineage: Eukaryota > Metazoa > Arthropoda > Insecta > Lepidoptera > Papilionidae > Parnassius > Parnassius orleans. Next base: position 1,266,954 of record JAGSMP010000009.1, read on the forward strand.
GACTTGTAAGGCTTATGACAGAGTGGACAGGATGTGTTATGGCAAACACTGAACTCATTTGGGTTGAGCCTGGGTTGATACAGGCATTGTCTCTGTATAGGGACTCAGTGCTTGTGTCAGGATCAACGGAGCCTATTCGGACTGGTTTGGCATCCATAAAGGGGTCAGACAGGGCTGTGTGGCTTCCCGTGGTTGTTCAACCTATTTATGGACAGTTGTTTGGAAGATTTGAAAGTCGAAGAATGCGGGTTAAAAATGGGTGAGTTAACCGTCAAATGCCTTTTGTACGCCGATGATCAAGTCATACTTGCGTCGTCGGCGGCCGAGTTGCAAATGATGGTTACATTAATGAACAGGTCATTAAAAGAAAGGGAATGAAAGTGAACGCAAGTAAGACGAAAGTTATGGTTTTGAAAGAAGAAAGCAAAACGATATGTGAAATAAGAATAGAAGAAATTGGTCGAGCAAGTGGATGAGTTTGTGCATTTGGGATGTGTATTTAGAGGATGGTAGATATGATAAGGATATAGAACGACGAGTGAACGCAGGAAATAGAGTAAATGGGGCTCTACACTCTATTGTGGAAAGTCAGAATGTGTTCAAAAAGGCACGTATATGTACGGTAGTGAAAGTTGGGTGTAGAAGAAGCACTATAGTAGAATATATGCTGCAGAAATGCAGTTATTAAGGAGTATGTTAGGGCTGAATCTGAATGACAGAGTGAGAAATGGTGTGATAAGAGACGAGTGTGGTTTGCAAGATGATGTTGTGACTAGGATTAAGAAAGGAATGCTTCGGTGGTTTGGTCATGTAGAAAGAATGAATGAGGAAAGAGTGACAAAGCAAATTTATGTTGCAGAGGTGAACGGCAGAGTCGGGAAGGGACGCCCTAGGCGAATGTTTATCGACCAAATTGGCGATATATTGAAAATGGGCCAAATTAAGAGTACCTTTAACCGAAGAGCGTGTATGCGTAGGTATATGGATGCGGAGGAGGCGAGAGAAGTGTGTCAGGATCGTGCCAAATGGAAGTCCATAGTCTCTGACTACCCCTCTGGGTGACAGGTGTGAGTGTTTATGTTATGTTATGTTATGTAAGTTAACTTTATTAGTTAATCTTGATATGTTTGTTTCTGATAAAAAAAAAATATGATCGTTAAAATATCAATGAGGTTAAAATTTATTAATTTATTTACTTTATTGGAGACAAAACAGAAACAAAAGGTATAAAAAATCATACAAAGAAAATAAACATAAGTAATTACAATTGTCCTCTACAAACTTTCTCACTGAGAACATACATATGTATATTATGAAGGAGCGTAATTGGTATCGTCTGCACACCAAGCAGGATAACAAGTACATACTTAAAATCACTCCAAACATAATTTAATTTTTGATATTAGTCCATTCAGTTACTTCTTAAATAATATTACTTACTGTAAAACAACAACGTAGATCAAAGTAATTTAATTATTAAGAACTAGTAACCAGCTTCTTTAATATTCAATAAATAACGTGGCACGATAAAATTTCCACGGTCATGTCACGATGAGTATAACTTGTACATTTGTTAATGACACGATACCTTGGACAAGACGCTAGTTTAAATTAATTCAATTTGTGAATTCAAGCTGAAATGAATTCCTGTTGTATTTGAATTCCAAAGTCAGCATTTAGTGATGCGAAATGCTAAATTTAGCATCACTAAATGCTATACTACTACTAAATTCTTACAACTGTATTATGTAAGAGAATATTGCGAGGATACAATAAAAAGTTTTTGAAAGTTTTTGGAAGTATTACAAAGTCTGATCCGTACAAGTGCAAAAATATAACACATAGTGAGACTTATGAGTTTTTTTTTGAAATCGTAAATGCTACTTGCTGTGTACTCAGTGATGAAGGAAATTGTGGCAAGAAATCTTGTTGTTGAAGAATAAATAAAACTAGGTTTTGCTAAGCAGATAGATCTGCCACTTTATTTTGAATGAGCATTCGCTATTAACATACAAAATAGACAATTTTGTGCTTAAAAGTAACAGTTTATCGCTGCTGGGTTCAGACCCTAGTTCCTGTGACGGTGTTAGAGTTGTAATAAAATGGATCGTTCTGGAGAACGAAACATTTCTTGAATATAGGAGTCGGAGGAGTCGAGCATAAAATGGAACGCCTCACAGCCTGTAATTAAACTGACTCTCTATACCCTGCAGACTGAATACAGCAGTGCAGGCACTGTTATTTGGCATCAGAAATAGGTAAGGGATGGTACTTATCCAGACGGACTCCTAGGCGGGAAAGGTCCTGCCTCCTAGATGCAGATTTCCTAACGCTGTTTTCCTTCACCAAAAAGCACATGATGAATAATCAGCGATATGAAAGTATTATTTGAGCGGTTCCGGCGGGGATTCAAATCGGGTTGCCCGCATAATCTAATATTTCAGATCAGCCCCCAGTCCCTTTAATTAGATTACTACGGATTTTTTAAGGTCGAAGTAAACTGTGTAGTGGCTGTGTAAGAATATCCACTACCCCATATCGTCCCGTGGGTGTCGTAAGAGGTGAACGAGGGAAATTGAAACAGAAGATGGGCAGCAGCATCTTTCTGATGAAGACAACTCAAAATGATAAAAAAACTGCCGTTACCAACCCGCCTGCCAAACGTGGGAACTATGGCAAAATCCTCCCAATCTATCGGAGAGGCCTATGTTCAGCAGTGGACTTTTATAGGTTATAATGGATGGATGGAAACGGTAAGTAAACATAATAATTTGGTTTCGGTTTTAAATTATTATTATAGATACTAGCGCCCTATCCTACCCAATCCTATCCGCCCCAGATTAGCACGGGTGATTTCTGAATTTCGACAACAGCGCCACCTACCGGGTCCAATTGTGAATCTAAACCATCCAGTCGAGCTATTTTCGAGTTTCAGCGGGACTAACGAACAACAATTGATTTTTATATATAGATATTATATCTATATTATTGACATTGTTGATCAAACCAAAATCAGTAATTGGACTTTTCTGTCGAGCTTAGTCTAGTTTAGTCAAAGTCTGTAGTCATGCGCCTGATCTGATCGTGTTGGATTGCCGTTCCGAGACCACTTACGCTCTCCATTTTGCGATGGGGACACGCGACTGACACTGTAATTATATTTTCTTTACAGAAGAGGGCCATAAGAGCAATCTATGATTTAAGACCTAAAGAGTCGCTACGACAAAAATTTAAGGAAATTAATAAAATAAAAATACAGACACTAGCTAGTAGTACCAGTTACTCGACTCCACCGAGTCAGTAATTAATTCTTGGAGCGATGTACATACGCTTTTACAACAAAATCCCAGAAAATATACAAAATTTGACCTGCTCAAAGTTCAAAAATTTTATTAAACTTAGTTTGTATAAAAATGGTTATTATAATATTAAATGTAATTTATGGATAATAATAACCCCTGGGAATGAGGTGATCGCTATCAAGCTATTTCTAATTTGTTTTGTGTTATTAATTGTGTAAATCTAAATACATGATTGTAAGCTCTTATTTAAAAAAAGTCCTGATGGGTTTCTTGCTGGTTCTTGTGAGGACAGAGGTTTTTTTTTCGAACCAGTGGTAATAAAACAAAAGAGTGACTTTCAATAAGTATTATTTATAATCTATATTGAATAAAAAAGTTTCTGCTGACTAAGAAGACTGGCTAAGACTGGCCGCCGTGGCCGAACATCAAACTTATGCGAAGTCTGGTATTGCGATAGTCATTCCGCTTGCCTAGTGTGACGATTAAAGCAAAATCTCCCAACAACGGGAGAAGTCCAAGTCCAAGAGAAACTACTAGTTGTGAAACTAACACAATTAAATGTGTGTGAGATTGGTAATGAAAAATTACTTTAAGATAAACCGATGTCAATCGCAAGAAACACAAAAGTCGAAAATATTTTTGTATGAAGGAATTTTATCTATAATTTATTCAAAGTGGTTAGATGTAGATTTCTCGTAGACTCGTTCATCGTAATTAATCTAATATTTTTTGTTGAAATAAAAACTTTCGACACAATTTTTTGTGGGTTGATTTTTTTGGTTGAAATAAAAAGTGTCGACACAATTTTTTATGGGTTGATTTTTTTAACTCAATATGACTAAGTCACGGTATCTTGTTTCGTGCCTAGAATCACTTGCGAATCTCCAGTGAAGGGGACGGGTCAATGTTTCTTATAATTATTTCCGTATTTATTTATCTCACAGATTCACTATATTATAGCATGTATCCATTGCATGCCAAAGGGTAAGTAAAAAGAACTGGAATTCGTACATCTATAACTCTTATTTAATCTATTAACATAAGTAGTATTACTCTTCAGAATGATAATGACGCGCCATAATTTTGATTCTTAATTAAGGTAGATAACATGATAACTGATAAAAGAGCCAAGTTACCCAAGGCCTCAGAGAATGGCCCCGATTTAAATTCCATAACACGCTACCAACCTGATCTCAATACATCGTCCGCATCACCGAAATTTTTGACCGCAATCTTAAATGATAATTTATCTTGCGTCGATCGCATGCCGAGCATATGGTAAACCACCATTTAAAATGCAATTAAAATTCATTACATTACATCATCTTATGTACATAAAATTAAATTAAAAAATTACATTATATAAAAATAAAAACATGCGTGAGTGTCGTGGAACACTCGGTTGGAACAAAGTTCCTTTCGTAGTATATTATTGATAAACGTATTATGTTATTGATTAACAAATACAAATAAATGAATTACTAGCGTCTATTAAAATAAAGCTTCATTTAAAATAAAATAATATTTATTTCATGGCAAGATAAGAAAAGTGCGAGGCAGATGGATATTATTCCGTCTCGTTTGCTTATAGCAGCCAAGGCCGACTACACAACGTCAGAAGGGGTCGTGACGGAAAAATCTTCTCGCCTAGCCTGAATTTAAACGCGGCAGAACCACCTGCAATGACGAAACCCACTCCAGGCGGCAAACAACGGCTGCTTTGGAAGAAAACGTAAAATCGAAAATATCATTAAAGTAGATCGATGTGTAGCCATCCGTTATTGAGATTCTAAAGCTTTTGTTTGGGACAATTCAATTCATTTTAACTCATACCTTAAAATTCAAAAACGTGGCCGCGCACTGGGTTTCTCGAATGTTAACAGACGCCCAAGAGAAAGCAAGAGTTGACATTTCAAAGCTAAATTCAGCAATAATTGAAGAAATTCAGATACTTTTTGCGCTCGTTTGGTAGACGTAGATGAAACGTGGGTAAACCATTTTGACCTGGAGACGAAAAACCAAAGCAAGGTGCGGAAAAGACCGTCTTCTCCGCCAGTCAAGAGATTCAAGGTGTCTGCTTCCGCTGGAAAAATAATGGCCTCTGTCTTCTGGGATGCGGAAGGTACAATAATGATCGACTATTTACGTAAAGGAGAGACAATAACCGAAGATTATTACGTATTCAAAAAACTACGCGAAGAACTAAAGAATAAACGTCGAGGAAAATTGCGTGCTGGAGTGCTGTTTCATCATGCATGGGCAGTGTCCATGCCCATCGATCTGATGTTGCAAGCGCTGCCATCTGAACTGCTGGATTTTAGTTGACGCAGCACCCACCATATTCTCTGGACCTAGCTCCGAGTGATTTTCACTTTTTACTCACCTGAAAAAGCACTTGCGTGGTATAAAATTCGACGGCGACGATGAGGTGATATGTACTGTAGGGCCCTTTTTCGAGTCCCAGGATCGAGCCTTTATTTCGAAGGGAGCTGACCAGCTTGCAAAACGCTATTCAAGGTGTATTAGCTTAAAAGTTGATTAAGTAGAAAAATAAATACAATTTACATATACTTATCCTAGAGTTTCATTGCGTTTTCAAAAACTTATTGATAAACCTAGTAGTATCCTTGCGCATAGATTTCACAAACTATCTACACAATACACAATTAAATGTAGCACTAATAAGAAATTTAAATCGTATTACAAGTGAGATTGAGTGAGAATTTGATAAAATTTCCGCTCTCTTTGATTTGTGCTTTCCGTCATCTGACACCATCATATTACTTTCCGTCACCGCTTTTTATGGAAGAGATAATATTTTTTTTGCTTTAGGAAATTATTTATTTGAATTTGTTATGTAACGTAATTTAAAATATTACTTGACTAAAAATCTTTCTTCTCCTTCTTATTCTTCATCAGTCCGTAAAAGTAAACGCTGGACGTGGCCTCATCCCGTTGTAGAGAGGATACAATGTAGGATTTAGAGGGAACGGAACAGCAATGGAAGTAACAGAAGTCTCGCAGCGTTAAACTGCTTCCCTTCTCCAGTCTGGCTATTTTGCGTTTGGCGTAAACGTTTGGATATAATTGCCTTCTGTCGGATGCCATAAGATGTTTCTGGTATTTTAGAATCCTATCGTTTTATATGCTCTAAGTAATAATTATATGCTCTAAGTAATAATGTTTTATCTCGTTCCAATGAAATTTAAATCTATTTTATTAAAATTGCTGTTTTATCGATGCCAATTTTTACATTACATCGGAAAAGGCGGTCACGTTTACGAAAATTAATACACAGTGTATTTGTTACGGTACTATATGTGCGTAGTTGTCAGTTTTTAGTGGTGATCTTACTTTAATCAGCCTTTAAATTTGTTCTTGGTCGTTTCAAAAATACGTCTGACGCATATCTTTGAAATATTTTTCAATTCAGGCTAGTATTTGTGCTCTGTGTAGGTCTGAATTGTTGAGCCGGCTATCGCAGTAGAAAAGTGCTTAGAATTTAGGATGGGCATTTTTGCCATATTGTTATTTGTCGATGATCTGAGCCTCGTTTATTGATAAGCAGAGTGGAACCGTACAAGAAAGGTTACCGTTACATCCTAAAAGTCCACTGCTGAACATAGGCCTCCATAGATTGCCTCATAGGGGGATATTTGCCATAGGTGCCATAGCCACGCTTGGTAAGCGGGTTGAAAACCGCAGTTTTTTTAAATTTTTAGTCGTTATTAGGAACACGCTCCTGCTTATCTCCTGATTTGTTATACTTACGACACCCACGGAATGACATGAGCCAGTGGATTAAATCGCCGTTACACGGTAAATACTTCATATATATTCAATTCCTAATTTTTATTTTCAATAACTGACAAATCATTATATGTGTATGTATTAGTTGATGTGTAGCTATTAGTTGTTGGATGATGCCGCAAATTGTACTCGTCCGTGAGTAAGATGAATGTAAAATAATTGTGGTTATCCTTGTACTATGTTGCGTATAGACATTTATGTGACCTTTAAAAAAGTACATATAAATATATACGCGATAAGTCACTAAAATTTTAACAAATAATTTTCTTTTATGGTTTCATTTAAACTGAAATGGAAACTTTGCGATAAATTTCCTTTTACTTACTTATGGTGAGTGTAGAGAACCGGAAACCCTTTTCAATGCTAACGAGGCATTCCATCTTAGTTCTCAGGGGTGACAACTCATCTGCATTTTGGTTCTTAAACTAGGTTAGGTTAAAATTGTCTATGGGCCGCAGCATCCACTTACCATCATATGGACTGTGTGCTCGTATTTCACCCTTAATCCATAAAAAAAAATTATTATCATTAACAACTACTACTATAGTAAATCACTGGAAAGCTTTAAATAATATTTTTTTGCTCTAAAGAGAAACTGTAACATTATATTAATAAAACATTAGCAGTAATGAAACGATTTTAACGTTTTCATGAATTGCGTAATCTCTTAAATATAAAATTTATCTTCAAAGATAAGTTTGACTTAAGCAAGGACAACGATACGCTTAGATAACTTTAAAAGTCTGAAGACTGTTAATTTTTGATAGACCTTTTAATATGTGAAAGATGTTTTAAAGTTGTTAAAGAAGAAATTTAAAGTTGTTAAAGGTATGAGGTCTCAGCGTGATATCAGAAACGAATATAACTAGTGAAATAAATAGATACACAAATAATTATTTATAGTGTGCGTTTAAGCATATTCACTGTAAGAGGTTGCTGTGGCCCATAGATCTTTATCCTCTCTATCCTCGATTAAGTTAAGAATCAAAATTTAGATGCGTTTGTCACCCCTGAGGACTAAGATGGAATGCCCCGTTTCCAGTAAAAAGGGTCTCCGGTTCTCTACACTCACCATACGAAACACAGCAGCATTAAGCTGTTATTTTACGCTGGTATTGGTAATACCAGCAAGTATTTCAACCATATAATATATATATATATATATATATATATATATATATATATATATATATATATATATATATATATATATATATAGCAATCTATGGAGGCCTATGTTCAGCAGTGGACTTTTAGGATGTAACGGTAACCTTTCTGTACGATTCCACTCTGCTTATCAATAAACGAGGCTCAGATCATCGACAACAACAATATGGCAAAATGCCCATCCTAAATTCTAAGCACTTTTCTACTGCGATAGCCGGCTCAACAATTCAGACCTACACAGAGCACAAATACTAGCCTGAATTGAAAAATATTTCAAAGATATGCGTCAGACGTATTTTTGAAACGACAGTAAAAAGGATCTCCGGTTCTCTACACTCACCATACGAAACACAGCAGCATTAAGCTGTTATTTTACGCTGGTATCTGTAATACCAGCAAGTATTTCAGCCATATATATATATATATATATATATATATTATATGGCTGAAATACTTGCTGGTATATATATATATATATAACCCAATAACTGGATAAATTGGCTTAAGTATTTCAACATTAAAGCCATATGACAGTTAACAGACGCAAGGAACAAAGCTGGTGCATAAATAGAAATAATAGAATAATAGATTATACTAATAATAATCTAGACCCACTAATTCCATATCATCCTAAGGGTGTCGTAAGAGGCAATAAAGGGGAACTTAAATTTATTTTATACGTGGTAGAGCCATGCTGCAGCTATATTGTGGTTGTAGCACGAATGGGTCGGTTCGACTGGGGAAAGACCACGCTCTCATAGAATAATAGAGTAAAATAGCAGCTTAATGCTGCTGTGTTTAGTATAGTGAGTGTACAGAGCCGGAGAATCTCTTTACTGGAAACGAGGCATTCCATCTTAGTCCTCAGGGCTGATAACGCATCTGCATTTTGAATTCTTAATCTAGGATAAATGTACTTTCTATGGGCCATAGCATTACCATCAGGTGGACTGTATGCTCGTTTGTTACTCTTATTATATAAAAAAAATATGGGCCACTTCTATTGTAGGGTGTTTGGTCATAATCGAACGCTTAAAGGACGGATTCTCGAACGCAGTACCTACTAGATGTAACAGTTTTGACGCTGGTCCCTGCCATTGGTCCGGGTATTCTTACATCGCTCACGGGACAAAATATTGTGTTGGAATTTCTTACGCTGCCACCACCCAGCGTATAAGAAAATATAAGGAACAAAACCGTGGGAAGAGCAAAGAATGTATGAAGTCGGACGCAACGTGGACCCCTTTATGCCACAAAATTGTTGAAATTGGGTTTTTTTTTCGCTTTCAGATTAATGACTCAAGTTAAGGCGTTTGTGCTGTGGTCCGCATACGTATCACGGTGGTTAGTTAACTCTACGCGAAGTAAAACTCCACAGAATACTAAACAATACATTTCAATGTAAAACTCGAAACAAACATATACATTATAGTCATAGTTTTAAAAATAATATAAATAATAAAACTTATTATTCGCTCGTTTAATTAAAAATAATTAAGCGAGCGAATAATAAGGAGTAATTTATTATTAGTATAAGGCATAACATAACCAGATTTTAAATCAGGGTTTATCTGCAGTTATCTGATTTGCTGCCTTAGATGTTGGTTTGGCTTTATTGCTTGTAATACAAGCAATAGATTTTTAAATTGGAATGGAGTTTCCAAAGTTCCAAATTTTCTTCGAAGTTCGAAAGCACTTTTTAATACTTAAGTTTTTTTAAATTAACTAATGCATTGTTTTCACAATCATTATTATTGGTGCCTATTAAAAGTCCTCTGCTAAATATTCTTCAGCCACTTGTGTCCATGCACATCTTCTCAAGTTCTGTATGGCTCATACAGTCCACCTGATAGTAAATGACTACCGCAGCCCATGGACATATGCAACCAATTTCAAAAAACAGGTGTGATGTTGCCCGCACTGTCATTTAGCGGCAGAAATAATATTTCATATACAGGGTTATTTTGCAATATACTCCCAAATTTGTAGAGAAGGTATGTATTCTAAAGGTACGTATTCTGAATACGTGATATAGGTGAATGGTGAAGAAAAATTAATTTAAAATATCTCAAACATTCTGTCTTTTATATCTATTTAATTCAGAATGCGTGGTAATGCATTATTTTAACTGATTGTCGTTCATAAATATCTAACGCCTACTATTTTACTACGCACGCACACTTTCGTATGGGTCGCTCAGTCGGCAAAAACGTTGTGAATTGAATCGCACACAGGAGCGCGCGTACGTGTAGTAGTTGCCCACAAATCTATGGGATTTGGAATATGGGATATAGATATAGGGATGGGATAATTTCAAATAAAAGTAGAAGCATTATTTACTCGTATTTTCAAAAACCGCAATAACGGTATATCATTATTTATATTTTTGAACTGAATTTATGGATACTCTTTGAAAAATAATCCTGTATTTTGTTTTCACATTATGTGACGACCTGGTAAGACATGCAAAAAGTCGATGGATGCCGGTGGCTCAGGACCGTGCTTCGGGCATTCCTTGGGGGAGGCAGACAGACTTGTGAAGGGATGTAATGATGATGATGATGATGATGTTTTGATACCTTAAATAATACATAATAATCATTAAGGATCATAATGTAATAATTAGGATATTAGAAATAAAAAAAGGATTTTTTCATTATAATACAGATCTAGCCACTATTTCGCTACGAAAGATCTTCTTTCGGCCGCTGTCTACGATATTGCTTTGATGATCAACATAGCATATATCCTGAAATCTTTTGTAAATCTGTCGTAGTTATTAATGCTCTTTGATATATTTATGCAGCAGTAATAACTAGGATTTTCATATTATTCTTTTTATTTTCCAGGTAGTATGGCATTTCTCTGTCAACCTATTGGCAGCATATTTTCGGGCCCGTTATTAGATTACTTCGGACGAAGAAAGGCTTTGTTCCTAGTGAATATACCGCACGTTATCGCATGGCTACTGATGTACTACGCATGGAACGTACCATCGCTGTTCATAGGCAATGCGCTTCTGGGTATTGGCATAGGAATAATGGAAGCACCTTCTGTTACATACGTCGGAGAAGTAACGTAAGTATTCCTAAAATACTTTTTACTTAAGGGGCTACTTTGTAATTGCCACCTACTTATTATCTTTCCCAAAGAAATGATATCCTTAATCCGGGCTAACTGGGAAGAGGGCATCATTGTAGTTAAGTTGGCATTTCAGAAAAGGCTTAAGTACCATACTAAAAAAATTTCGAAGACATGTGAAGATCGCCAACACGCTCTAAGGCAGCGCAGCGGACACTTCCTTGCCCTAATACCCTCTCAGAAATGAGAGGAGGCCTGTGCCCAGCAGTGGGACGTATATAGGCTGTAACTTAAACTTTTTAACTTTTAAGTACAATAGACCACATACACACAATACATACCCTTCGGCAAATTGTATAGAAGACCGAAGAGTACTATGTGCCACTTTGTCTTGCGTATATATGTATAAGAAAGCCTTTGATTCCGTCGTAATTTGGGCGGTACTACAGTCTCTTCAGCAATGCCAAGTTGACTGACGGTATATCGAAGTACTGAAGTGTTCGTACAGTAGGGCTACGATGGCTATCCGAGTACAAAACCTATCCAACTGCAGAGAGGTGTAAGACAGGGTGACGTTATATCCTCGAAACTCTTCACCGCTGCATTGGAAGAAGTTTTCAAGCTACTGGACTGGAAAGGATATGGTATTAACATCAACATACCTATGACGTTAGTTGTAGGGAGCACTACACTCGAAGTTGTTGACGAGTATGTTAAGCTGGAACAAATAGACTCAGACTCCGAGTCTGACTAGGTAAGTCCAACTTCGACCTAAAGGTCAATCGACGGATTCAACTCGACTGGGCAGCGTTCGGTAGATTACGACACATCTTTTCGTCAGGTATACCTCAAAACATGAAAACAAGATTGTAAACCAGTGCGTGTTGCCAGTGATGACTTATGGATCTGAGACGTGGTCCGTCACTGCTGTCCGTTTGAGAAAGCTCAACGTCGCTCACCGAGCTTTGGAGAGGGCTATGTTTGGGTGTTCTCTGCGTGATAAACTCCTGTCCCCACTAGATGGAGTGATGACCTAGTAAGACACGTGAGAAGTCTATGGATGCAGGTGGCTCAGGACCGTGCTTTGTTTTTGAAAATTATTATAATCATTAGTGCGTATAATGTATTTTTTTAAAGTATATGGGTGACACGCGAGCAAGCAGCCCACCTGATGGTAAGTGGATGCTGTGGCCTATGACATCTACATCTATCCTCGATTAAAAATCAAAATGCAAATGCGTTGTCACAAATGAGGACTAAGATGGAATGCCTCATATCCAGTAAAGAGGGTCTCCGATTCTCTACACTTACCATACGAAACACAGCAGCTGGGCTGCTATTTTATGCTGGTATTTTGTGAGAGCGTGGTCCTTCCCCGGTCGAGCTGACCCATTCGTGCTACAACCATAATATAGCTGCAGCGTGGCTCTACCACGTATAAAAATGGTTCATGCGAATTGACCGATTAAGGTCGTTTTCACACAATATATTTATTTTGTCAAGAAGATGGTTCATATCCGGTTGCACTGTGGTAGAGTTATTGATATTCATATGATTATGATTGCGGTTATTGGTTCTGTTTATCTTATTTTGTTGGGCCGAGGGATTTTTTTTTAAAGAATAAGGGTGACAAACGAATACACAGTCTACCTGATGGTAAGTGGATGCTGTGGCCCATAGACATCTACATTTTTCTCGATTAAGAATCGAAATACAGATGCGCTGTCACCCTTGAGGACTAAGATCGAATGCCTTGTTTCCAGTAAAAAGGGTCTCCGGTTATCTACTCTCACCATACGAAACACAGCAGCATTGAGCTGCTATTTTACGCTGGTATTCTGTGAGAGCTGGTACCCCGGTCGAGCAGACCCATTCTTGCTACAACCATAATATAGCTGCAGCGTGGCTCTACCACGTTTATGATTTTTAATTTTCTGTAATTCTAACTATATTTTAAAAAAACGTAACCAATTTCGTTTAATTATTTCAGAGATCCTTCCGTTCGTGGGTTCTTGACTACCCTGACCAATGGTTTTACATCTGCGGGCATGTTTGTTGCCTACTTGCTTGGTACGGTACTACCATGGAGACAGGCAGCACTTGTGTCCCTTATTATACCTCTAGCAACTATGGCGCTGGTACTGTTGGTAGGTAAAAATGTTTAGTAGAACAAAATTACATTTTTGGAGTTAGTAGAAATCCAAATTAAACAACTCTTACAAAATAAAATTTCGAAGAAACCTCTCATTTTTGAAGACTTGTACCACTTGTTCTCTTAATCATATGTAATTGTCTTTTTTATTCATGTATAGTCATAGAGTACCACGGTCCACTGGCGGATCAGAGGGGAGTAGCCATACGCATTCGTTCCCCTATGTTAAAGTATAAGTCCACGCGGTCCTGTGCGTAAAATAACCTAGTTGCAGCTGCACTGTTCACTAGACTAAATCTACTCGTATTTGCGCGGCTGAACCGACCTCCTACAAAAATACTGAATTGTTCAGTATTTTGCTGCAAAAAGAGATCTGCTACGTCAAATTTACAAAAAGATGGCGTTACCTTTCATATATGAGTAATTTTTAATCACATTATTGCTATTAACTTCTTTTTAGACTTAAAAATTACAATAATAACGGTCGTGTTGTTTCGGTTTGTTTACCAAGTTACCAACACTTGGATCAGTCGCTCGCCCTCATACAATATCGGTCGAGCGACTGATCCTAGTCTGTATCCGTGTTGTTCCTGTCACCGAGCTATGCTGTTATAATGTGTCTATATGTGTATCTAACTACTACTACTAACACTAGCCGATTTGTAAAGGGTAGTAGTGATTAAATTTATAGTGAAGTGGCGGTGTAAGAATATCCACTATCCCATATAGTTCCGTGTATGTCGTAAGAGGCGACAGAGGGAAACAACCAGGAAATGGATAGCAGAATCTTTCTCTAATAACAAATAAAATAAAAAATAATAACTCCTAGCCAAGCCCATAATCAGCACTGGACTTTTGATCGGCTGTAAGGGTATATGAGATTAGGCAGAATGCTTTCGAAAATTTTCAGGGATTTCAAGCTTTTAATTAATAGCGAAGGAAATATATAGAATTAAAAATCATGATTTTTGAATAACAGAAAAAAAAACATACTTTATGACTATTTTGGCTATATGGTATAGATAAATCGAAGGCCCCTAAGTACATACGAACAACTGCAAAAAGTGAATTTTACAGGACGTGGTTTGAAGGTTTAAAAGTATAAACAAGTGGTAAAATTAAAAATTTTGTACAACTGACTTTAATATAAATTATTAAGGATAACTCAAAAACCACTCGTCAGACCTTGATCAAATTTATATGGGACCACGTGAAAAGTATCAGCTTTCAAATAAAAAAAAGAATCATCGGTTCATGTCGAAAAAAGTTATGAGGTAACACACATAAAAAAAACAAATACAGTCGAATTGAGTACCTCCTCCTTTTTGAAGTTGGTTAATAATGTTTTCTTTGCTATTGAACAGATTTCAATGAAACTTGACACAGTGGTTTAAAATACAGTTGTGCAAATTACGAGTGACTGCTTTTTGCTATAAAATGTTGTGTTTTGGTTTTTACTGTAGATGTCTTCTAATACTTCGTTATTATACAAATGAGAAGTAAAACATCTACCAATTATCCGGTTGTACATCGATGTTTATCGTTAAAGAATATCACCATTCCTGTATGTGTTTTAGCGATAAATATCTATGAATATAATTATAGTTCTTAGCTATAGTATAAAACCTCCAATATATTGTCATTTTATGATCGAAATTTGCTTAACTTTTCAAATGTCTCATTTTCCGTTGTAATTTTTTGCGCGTACAAGAAGTTATGTGCCACTTAACGTTAGACTGTGGATATAATAAACAAAAACTAAAGTTTTTATTTAAAACAATATTTATAATTAAATAGAAAAGTTAAATGTCTAACATTACATACAAAACTTAATTTTAATATATTAGAAAAAATAAAAAATAATATTTGACATAACAATGGAATCAAAAAAAAACTTAACAGATAATCAAGAAAATCAATCAGATTTTTATCACAGACTTTTAGCTTAATTGAAAATAAAATATTAACAAACACAATACATCATCTTCTTCAATTAAAAACAACATGAACATTTTCAAGATTTATTACACTTCTTATAA
Organism: Parnassius orleans; assembly: GCA_029286625.1. Lineage (NCBI taxonomy): Eukaryota > Metazoa > Arthropoda > Insecta > Lepidoptera > Papilionidae > Parnassius > Parnassius orleans. The sequence goes on from JAGSMP010000009.1 coordinate 1,282,505, forward strand.
AAAAAATTAAAAACTTATTGTACCTTCTAAAACTAAGGGATCATTGCGTTTTTCGTTCGAAAAGTTTGAGTTAAAGGAGACAATTTCTTTTTGTATTGAGAATGGGCCCACCACCGTTTTTAAACGTGGTAGAACCATGCTGCAGCTATATTAGAAGTATAGTTGTAGCACGAATGGGTCGGCTCGACCGGGGAAGGACCACGCTCTCACAGAATACCAGCGTAAAATAGCAGCTTAACACTGCTGTGTTTCGTATGGTGAGTATAGAGAACCGAAGAGCCATTTTACTGGAAAAGAGGCATTCCATCTTAGTCCTCACGGGTGACAACGCATCTGCATTTTGATTTTTTTGAGGATAGATGTAGATGACCCATAGAGTCACAGCAACCACTTACCATCAGGTGGACTGTGTGCTCGTTTGTCACCCTTAACCAGTGGTGTAGCGTACCTTAGACGGGCCCTGTATCAAAATTTGTTGAGGGGCCCAAATTAATGGTAAAGATTTTTCACAAAAGGAACAAAAACGCTCGCATTGTATTAAAATAATTATATATTGATTATAAGTAATTACTTAAAAGTAATACTGTTAGGAACTAAGCTAGCCAAACAATTCAAATCAAATATATACTTTTCTTGCCTTTTATTCAGCGAACTTATTTACGATGATTTCAGTTTTTCTAATTTTTCTACCTCTATAGACAATAGTGACAAGTTTTTTTTTCATATTACATGAGCCAATTCACGAATATCAAAAGAACTTTTTTTTTCAGATTTTATGATTCCGGTTACATTTTCATAAAATCTTTGGGCCGTTTACTATAATAAATTGGTATCTTTTTTATGTTTAAAAAAACGATTGTCTCCTTTAGGCTTGCATTTATTGTCACATGCTGGTTGGAAGTTTTTACCAGGTTATTTATTTCCGTTATTTGATATGTGTTCCTAACCATGATTTAACAGTAGTTTTCTTCTCGTATTTATCCAATTATCTTTATGAACTTTTCTTCTTTTATTCAGTAGTGTCTATTACATGCATATTTGTTTTCTTTCTACCGATTCTAATATGTAGAGAGCATTTACTTGACGCTTCGATTGCAGTAATTGTAATATTTGATGTTGATCCTATACTAACAGAAACTCCACTTTTTGGACTTAAAGGTTCATTCAATATTAAGTTTCTATCGGGTTCAGTATTTACCAAACGCAAATCATTGTTTTCTTCCCCAGAAAAGCTCTGATTGTGGATTATGATGGGCAATAACGATTGTAATATTTGGGTTCTCGATCTTTCCTTAAATAAATTGTTCTTCCTATGTTGTGATGGTGTCAATGACTGCCCAACAAATAATTTGTTTAGAAACAGAGCAGAATGTAGCCAATTTGTTTTAAGCTTTGGGGGTGCAGATTTAGATCTGGGGATAGCATCTCCGCCGCATTGAACAGATATTAGAAAGAAAGATCGAACTTATTTCAGATTAATATCATCACGTTCAAAGTTGTTAACAGGCTCAACAGAGTTTTTTTTTGAAGATATTAATTGTACGCATCATCCAATTCTGATATTTCATGGAGATCCTGTATAATTTACTTGAGAGTAGTATCTCCAGCTATTTTAAATGTACTTACTTCACAGCTCGTTCTGTCACTATCGGATATTTGTTCATCACCATAACCTAGCAAATTGTTAAGCTGCTCGTCGATTTCCAATTCCGCATTTAAATATCATAATTATTACAATTAAATAATAAGCAAAAACACAATGATTGGGAAGCTGTCAGTCAATCGGATCCCATAATTAAATATAACATAGACAAACATGGGCAACTGTATAAATGGACAAATGCCTTAAATCTCGGATAATATTAACATTTAAACTGATTGAAATGTAGTTATTGTTGATTAGTATTATGCTAAAACTAAGTAAATATTCTTTAAAAATAATACTCATAAAAACACTTAACTTCCGCGGCCTGAGCTATCTTTTTAGTTGGATTAATCAAATTCTCACTGTTCGAAACATCATGTTGTTTTTCGAGTACATACTCCTAGATTTAATATTTATTTCGTCGACTATATAATTTTTACCATTACATAATAGTCGATAACTTATTTGATAACAAAACAATAGAAGTTAGACACTTAAATAAACTATTTTAAACAAAACATCAAAAACAGGCACTGACCGGTCCACTGTTTGTTAAAGGGAGAGAGAGACAAGTAGCTCTTCGGTGTAGACACGGAGAAGTATAAAAAAAAAACTTGTCCGTGTTCACATTGTACGTACCACAAAAATCATGCTAGTTGTCTCATTCTCCAATTTATATCAATAATTACTGCAGATATCCATTTTTTGTTTAAACTGGGTTAAAGTATGTTTTATTCAGACACTATTTAGCAAAAAAAATTTTTTTTGAGAAAATATAGTTGTCCGTATTTAGGTACTTAGGGGCCGTCACACTGAAAATCGAATTTGAATAATACTGCTTAAGAAAACATACGTTATGAATTTTTCTACCTTCTTTAAAAAGGAGGAGGTACTTAATTCGACTGTATGCTCTTTTTTTACTCGTAACTTTTTTCTAGCTGAACCCATTTAGACGACTCTTTTTGTATTTGAAAGCTGGTGCTTCCCATGTGGTTTTTGAGTTATCCTTAATAATTTATATTGAAGTAGGTTGTACAAAATTTTTAATTTTACCACTTGTTGGCTATGTGGTGGCATATGAGAATCCATCACTCTTTATAATTTCGCCACATGGTTCTCGTCAGAGGCGATTAAAGCAAAAGCCAGAAATATTTCAGTAAAAACCCAGACCGGCGACGAGCAGCAGCGTCATAAGTGCGAGACGTCTGGTACAGCGATCGCTAATCCGTATGCCATGCGTCGCGATTAAGGCCTCCCACAACGAGAAAGGTTCATGTTCAATACTTTTACGGGTTGACGAAGAAGAAAATATACCGTAATAATATGGTATACTTCGAAATACTTCTAAAAGTTACAGAACCCCTAAGGCACCTGCATCATATTATAATATCAATATTTACGTGGTAGAGGCATATACATTCGAACCATAAATCATAAATTTATAAAAATAGCTTTTCATTGTTCGTACCATGGACATCAAAAGAGACGACTAAGACGGCCAGTAAGATCACGTCGCTTCAGATTGATAGCGGTATAACCACCTCGTTTGAGAATCAGACGTAAAATACTCAAACCGACGACTCTGACCTTCAAAGGCGAGGGACAAGTGGCACAACCTTGATACGCGTAATAGTCGTTAGTCAATCTTGATGATAAGTTCGTTAGTTAATCTTCGTCATCTATTGGATATTCACGTTTAATTTCCTGCAGTATATTGGCTGGAAAATGTACTTGCGCAAATACTATCACGTGGTGACAACTTTTATCGCTACGAACAATGATCTGTCTGTCAAACGTGGCAAAAAGGCAAATCCTCTCTTTCCGGGGAAGGCCATGCTCATGTGTACTACCTCATGAAGATGGAGATTTTTTTTAACACAGGCAAAAGGTGAAATTCACGTAAAAAAGTTTACAAAAATATCGATTTAGATTTAAATTAAAATCCTTAATAAATAATGACACGATATTGTATTTGATACAATAAATTTGAATATCAGCGGGCATGATTATATCGTTCAAATATATCTTCTTTGTATTCACGTCGTCATCCCTTTGTTCACGTCTTCTTTTTATCTTTTATCCTCTTTCTGAGAAGGAGGACCTCTTTATTATCAACCTGTAAATAATCTACTTCTGGACAAAGACTACTCCCTTATCATGCTGCATTTGCCATAATTGGTATGCTTAGCAGGCAATGATGCTACTTCTTATTGTTATTTGCCAACAACCCGAGTTCAATCCTTGTCAATACTACTGCAATTGTAGACAGCAATATTAAGCACTGGTACATCAGTTACACTAGATGGAGTGACGGCGGAGTATTAAGACATGCAGGAAGTCGATGGATGCAGGTGGCTCAGGACCGTGCTTTGTGGCGTTCCTTGGGGGAGGCCTGAGTTCAGCAGTGGACGTGTAAAGGGCTGCAATGAATGACATTACATGTTAGGAAGTGAAAGAAAACATCGTGAGGAAATCTGCATGTCTAATAGATTAAAGTATTTCGTATTGGCGGATATTTGAAATCCATTAACACGCATTGGAGCAGCGCGGTGGATTTTTCTCTGCTTTAAAAACCCTTTTTGGAATGAGAAGAGGGCTTTGCCTACCATGAGAATAGGCTGTTACTTACTTTTATATGCGAGATAGTTATACTATCTATGGGAGGTCAGAAGATCTTCTAGCACTTCCTACAGCGACTCTCACGACTCCTACAGTATCAGACAAAATAACGAATTCATTTATTAAAGTTGCTTTAATATTTTCTTGAACTACGCTAATAATAATTGTATTAAAACAAATCGAATAGATAATGTAACGTATATTTTAAAGTATAAATTTATTTTAGATCATTAAAAAATTGTAAAAATATGAAAAATACGTATGCCATTAAGTATTTTAAAATTTAATACTGCTGTATTTCGTATGGTGAGTTTAGCGAATCGGAAATCCTTTTTACTGGGAATGAGGCATTCCATCTTAGTCCTCAGGGGTGACAACGCATCTGAAGTTTGATCATTAATTGAGGATAAATGAATATGTCTATGGGCTACAGCATACACTTACTACCAGGTGGACTGTGTGCTCGTTTGTCACCATTATCCTATTATAATAATAAAAAAAACAATACATTTAACTTTGACGTAAACTAATTTTTAGGTTCCTGAAACTCCGATCTGGTTGCTATCCAAAGGCCGCCAAAAAGATGCATTAAGGTCGCTATGTCGACTCAGAGGATGGACCAAGCCAGAATACGTTAAGGAGGAGTTCGAGCAACTGCTTCAATACCACGATGTTATCAAGCAGTGTGTTATCTGTGCAAAAGAAGGCATAAGTGAAACAGACCATTGTGAACATTCAAATTACAATATCATTAAGAGGATTATTTTGAAGTTCAAACATATATTATTTGTAAAAGAGACATTGAGGCCATTCGCACTGGTTATGGCCTACTTTTTCTTCCACACTTTAAGTGGTTTACATCCTGTTCGACCGAATATGGTCAACTTCTGTAAAGCATTGGGGATGAAGTATGATTCTAAAACCATTGTGGTAAGTGTAATTGTATTATTTATCTGATTACTGCGTCCTAAGCTCAAGAACCAGCTAAAGTCAATATATGTACATTGTACAGTAAAAATTAATAATCTTGATTATGAGCATACTTTGTTTCTTTAATCATTTATTTTCTCTTATTGCACAAACATTATACAATACAAATGAGTAAAGAATTACTGCTTTTGTTTTGTTTGAAATGCGCATCTGGCAACTTTTGATGTTTTAACTGAATGATGCCATAGACAAGACTTAGGCCCGTATTAATAAACGTTACTCAACGACGAACTCAAGTGCGTAATCATTTGATACGCCCTCATTACGAAATCAGCATCTCAAGATCGTTGCTAATTAATAAACACATAAAACAGTATCTCAAAACGCTGTACTTAGGAATAATGTTCTGTGACTTGCACTCAAGTATACACTTGAGAGTCGAGTTTCGTTTATTAATCAGTCTGGCACTCAGCTGATATCGTAAACCTAAACCGCATCTTGAGATATGCTTATTAATAAGATCATAACCTCAAGATTGTACTCAAGTGCGTGTACTTGAGCTGAGTAACGTTTATTAATACGGGCCTTAGCTACAGAATATTTCAACAACTCTTGTATTATCATTATCACGATCATTTCAGCCTTTCAAAAGTTCACTGCTAAACATCTCCCCTATTCATTGCATCATGGCGGGGATATTTAATGATTAAACGATTTTACCGTGTAGTTTGGTACCGTGTAGTAAGTGAAGTTCTATCATAATTATACGAGATGCTTCGTCCGAAGAGATTAGTAACTAGAACTTATTAAACACAGGTAGATATTGAGAGCAAGAAGAGGAAATATCAAAGTCCATTTAGGGAGGGTAAAACTACTCTGTATTTACTTGCCATCAAAGATGTGATAAATACATGCCCGGTATTATTTGTACTATACAGGGTTATTTTGTAATAACCAGCCAAATTTGCAGAGAAGGTTCAGAATAAGTAATGTAGGTAAATGGTGAAGAAAAATTAATTTCAAAAAATCTCAAACATTCTGTCCTTTTTATTTTAAATTCAAAATGCGTGTTAATGCATTATTTTAACTGATTTTACTGCGCACACACACTTTCGTAAGGGTCGATCAGTAGGCAAAAACTGTTGCCCATAAATCACATTCAATTTGGGATACTTTAAAATAAAAGCAGAAGCCTTATTTACTTGTATTTTCAGAAACTGCAGTAACGGTATATCATTATTTATATATTGAAACTTAAGTTTAAAATTTGGCTACTCTTTGAAAAATAAGCCTGTATAGTACACATTTAATAGATTAGTATAATTGTATAGGCATATTACAAACAGGAAAAATTTAAAGCAAAAGTTAGCTTTGTTTTCCTTCTCACTCCGCGCTTTAGGCATGAAAATATACCTACACTAACGGCCGCCTACAAGAGGCTTATTTAGTGAGGTTGTCGCCTGAGGGTGACGCGCGCCTTACGTTAACAAAAAAGTATTTTTCTCTTATAAGTATTCAGGCACTTTTGATATTTATTTTTGAGTTTTTATTCAAGTCTGGCCTCTCAAAAAGCTAAAAGGTACTGCATAGCTTGAGAGTGCTTAAATAACAATAGGAATGTCGACTTTTCATTCTTTACTGTTTCTAATGATACCGAAAGGTAAGATATTATTATTTATAGGTAGATCTAGATAATTAAGTACCTAGTTACTGACGCCATAGTTACAGATTTATTATTTAATTAGCGACCAGACCACAGCTTCGCAGTTTTTTTTTTTTTTTTTATAGGATAGGGTGACAAACGAGCACACAGTCCACCTGATGGTAAGTGGTTGCTGTGGCCCATAGACATCTACATCTATCTTCGTTTGCGAATCAAAATGCAGATGCGTTGTCACCCGTGAGAACTAAGATGGAATGCCTCTTTTCCAGTAAAAAGGGTCTCCGGTTCTCTACACTCACCATACGAAACACAGCAGCGTTAAGCTGCTATTTTACGCTGGTATTCTGTGAGAGCGTGGTCCTTCCTGGTCGAGCCGACCCATTCTTGCTACAACTATATTATAAATATAGCTGCAGCATGACTCTACCACGTGTAAATTTTCAAGTTTTCAATTTTTTCGCGTATAATGCCAATGACCTTAAAAAATCGTCAGTGTAAGTAAACCTCCCAGCACTAGTGACTGTCTACTAATGCAAGATCCGCATATACTGGTTATTAGTTTAACACTTGGTCGATAAAAGAAAAAGATTGATAACTGCCCCCGCGATACAAGAGAAAAACCTAGTGTGGAGGTAACGTTTTTTAAAAACAGAGAAAGAGAGATAATTAATGAAATTAAAAATTTTGTACAACCGACTTCAATATTAATACGCATTATATGGGATATATAAATTATAAGCACCAGCTTTCAAATAATAAAATAATCATCAAAATCGGTTCACCTAGTAAAAAGTTCTGAGGTAACATATAAAAAAAATATAGTCGAATTGAGTACCTCCTCCTTTTTTTGAAGTCGGTTAAAAATGGTAAGTAAGTAAATTATCTGAGTTTCAAAGAGGTCCACGTTGTTATAATCTTAATTTTTCTCGATGTTGCATATTAACCTTCCTCACATTGAACAGCAATGTTCTTATACCAATACATTGCATAACACCTCGGTGTAATCTACTACCGACTAATATCAAAGGATTCAATTTCTTTTCTCACAACACTCAACCCTACAGTAAGAGCGGCCTTAAGGCTTTAAAGCCTGAATGACCTTGACGAAACGGCGACCGCCGAGATTTTAGCCGACGTCAACACCGTCTAGCAACTATTTTCTGTATTACTTAGAAAAGTGCAAAGAAGAATAGACACGCTCCCTCGCGGTTGCGTTCTGCAGGTTGCTGCCGTGTTTGGCATTACAGTTCGGCGGATTGGGACGGAATGCGGTCTTTCTTTGCATCCTACCCATGGGGGCGGGTTTGCTTCTCGCCGAATGATCCCAGCGCTGTTGCTGACTCTGTCACTGATGTGGTGCAACAGGGAATGGAACTATTTATTCCATCATCTGTGGTACCGATCGGAGGCAGATCTCAGCCTTGGTTTGGTCGCTCTATAAGACTGCATTACGCAGTAAGCAGGAATGCTATCAGCCTGGTCTCAGGCTTCGGCGGCTCGGGATGTAAACACCAGCATGCTTAAAAAGAAGTATAACTTCGCCCCCAGGTCCTTCAAAAGAGTTATTGCCAAGGCAAAGTCAGAGCACATAGGCAGAATTGGCGAGAAACTAGTTCGCCTTCCTTCGGGAACCCGTGCATTCTGGTCTCGCCAAGGCTGTAAGCCATCACTACCATCTTTGCACAGGAGGACGACTCACTGGCCTACGCCGCAAAAGAAAGCCGACCTTTAGGCTCCCTTTTGCGTCCAACTCGACTCTTGATGACGGGGAACACCGCCGAAAATCCCGCGGTGTGAGTGCTCCATGCCGGATGTGCGGTTCTCACAGCGCTCGGTTCATAAAGCACTCCTCTCCTGGATATCCACAAGTCGAGTGGGCCTGACAGAATCCCCAATTGTGCTGAGGACGTGTGCTCCGGGTTGGCACCGGTTCTAACGCGTCTTTCCGGTACTCCTACTCCCTAGGCGTAGTCCCAAAATCATGGAAGACAGCTTTTGTCCAACTGATCCTAAAAGGCGACCGCTCAGACCCGTCCAAATACAGACCTATCGCCATCACCCTTGTTCTCCGAAATAATGGAGTCCGTTATAAACTGCCAGCTCATGCGGTACCTTGAGGATCACCAGCCGATTAGTGGCCGCCAATGCGGTTTTCGTCGGGGTCCATCAGCTGGTAATCTCATCTGGTCTACCTCATCATCTGGTCTACCTGACTCATAGATGGGCGGAGGCAGTAGAGTCCAAGGAAGGCATTGGCCATTAGTTTGGACATTGTGAAGGCTTTCGATCGGGTTTGGCACAAAGTGCTTCTTTCAGCTCCTTCCTATGGGCTTCCCGAGAAATGTGCTTGGATCACCAGCTTTCTTGCAGATCGGAGCATCAAGGTCGTTGTAGACGGTGCATGCTCCGACTACAAGCCTATTAACGCTGATGTTCCACAAGGCTGCGTGCTATACCCACGCTGTTTCTTCTGCATGTCAATGATATGTTGCAAACCGGTAACATTCATTGCTATGCAGATGACAGCACTGGTGATGCTCTATACACCGGCCGTGCCAATATTTCTCGGAAAAACGTCGCCGAGTACCGGAACAAACTTGTGTCTGAAGTCGAGTCTTTGCTGAACAAAGTCTCGGATTGGATCCGAGTAAATCTAGTCCAGTTTAATCCTCAGAAGACACAAGTTTGCGCGTTTAGCGCTAAAACAACCCTTTGTCGTATCTCCTCAGTTTCAAGGCACTCCCTTGTTGCCTCAGCCAGTATCGGAATCCTCGGCGTCGACATATCGGTGACGTGCGGTTTCGTGGTCACTTGGAAAAGAAGGCCAAATTGGCCTCTAAAAGTTTGGTGTGCTCAGCAGAGCGGGACAGTATTTCATGCCGGCACAACGCCTGCAACTTTACAAGACGCAGGTTCGGCCTCACGTGGAATACTGTTCCCATCTCTGGGCTGGGGTCCCCAGTACCAGCTCCTTCCATTTGACCGCGTCCAGCGCAGAGCGGCTCGAATCGGCGACGACCGAGTCCTTTCCGATCGGCTCGATTCATTGGCGCTGCGAAGAGATGTTGCATCTCTTTGCATTTTCTTTCGCATTTACCACGGGAGTGTTCTTAGGAATTGTTGGGATTAATCCCAGCCGTCAAATTTCACGAATGCACATCGCGGCAGAACTCGATACCATCCACACCATCTGGATGATTGCCGGTCCACCACTGTGCGATTTAGAATGTTTTCTTCCTCGCCCAACTTCCTTGTGGAATAGTTTACCACCAGCGATTTTTCCGGACCGATACGACTTAGGGACCTTCAAGAAAGAGTCTACTCATGCAGTTTGCAGTTGTTCATGGGCGGCGGTAGTCACTTAACATCAGGTGAGCCGCATGCTCGTTTGCCCCTCTCCTATAAAAAAGAAAAAAAGACTGCAGAGGTGACAAGTATATAAGTGATATACTGCCTATTATGCTTGCGGTTAAACATCTTCAATTACATTGCACGGTGTGGTGCTGTAGCTTCGTCAGGTAGGCATCACGAGCTATCAAGTGTTTAAGTTTAAGTACGTAAGAATTTTTATTATATTTGTTGAATAGGTCTAAGCGCGCTGTAAATTTCGCCCGTGTTTGATCCCGGCAGAACCAATGAAATTTTAATTGCAATTTTAAGTGCTTATTTACCACGTGCTCGGCGGCGAAGGAAAACATCGTGAAAACCTGCATGTCTGAGGCATAAGAAAAAAATTTCGAAGACATGTGAAGTTCGCTAACACGCATTGGAGTAGCGTGGCGGATATTTCCTTGCCCTAAAACCCTCTCAGAAATAAGAAGTGTCCTGGGCCCAGTAGAGGGACTTATATAGCCTGTTACTTTACTTTTGTATCGTACAAAGTAAAGTATATATATTCATACGCCACATTTTCCATAGAGCTTAGAACGTTTCAGATAGATAAAAATAATACAAAATATTATGGGAATGATTTATTAATAATATATACATTTATAGGTATTTATAATAAAATAATGAACAAGCTGCAAGGTTCAACTGATAGTGTTTCTTGTAAACACAATTGTAAAATTGCTGTTCTCATTTTTATCAACAGTTAATTGATGAAACTTATTCAAGATCACTTCATATAAAAGATATTTAATTAAATTGTGTGCTATTTGGCCTTCTACTTATAACTTTGAGAAAATTTTAAAAGAAAGATTTTGTCTGTTCTTAATTCTTTTGTGTACACCATTTTCACAGAACTATTGTTTACAACTGGCGTGGTTTCCAAAAGCATAATTAAGTGTCAGCTGTATATCGTCAATTAGATCCTGAACTTTTTGACATTTATTTTTATTATATCTTTTCAAAACTGACGCAAACTCATTAGTTTATTATTTTTATATTTTTTTGTAACGTATTCTGTACAGAAAATGATGCTGGCTTTGCTATTTCTTATTTGTAATAATTCGTAGACGTAGTGCTGCAGAAAACTGTTCCAAATATGGATGGCCGCTACCAATGAATATAATACCTGCTACGTTACACTTATTTACATAGAAATTTTAATTATATCATCTGCATAAAATTCTAAATAGCATTTTTACACAAGAAAGTAAACTTTGAGATCAGTCCATCTTGTTTTCGCTAATTAAGTGAATAGTAAAACAAACGAAAGGTCCGTGATTTATAATTTCTTGCAGCTTTTATAGAAAAGTATGACCTTATCATAATATGCTAGTTAATCATTTAGCCATCTGATAGAACTTTTAAGTGTGCGGTCACACATTAATGATGATATTTGGGTCATTATTCTGGAAATAGTCTATTAAATATTTTATAGTACAATTGATCATACTCAGTATGATTGACCATGTGTATGACTTTTATAAGTCTATGCTATTTTGATGAAAATTATTATTGCAGATAAAAGCCCTTTCACATTTATTTTAGTCTCGAATTAAATTAATCAAAATAAAAATTTAAACTTTTTAAGAAGTCCCATCGGCAACCTTCGTTTTACATAGAAATCTTGTAATGACGTGCATTTCTTTTAATATGAACTAAGTCGTGTTTCTTTGAAATTGACAAGATTTGTTTTATCCAAAACTAAGAATGTAGCTGATGAAACGTCGAAAAAATTAGGTAGGATAGGTTTCGCTTTTGCAAAATGTCCCATTAATGGCTCTTTATAACTGATCTTCAAATGTAAAACACAGACTGAAAATCAAATAATTATTGGTATTTTTTTTAAAATTCATTGAACATTTTTAAGATTGTGTTGAAGCTCCACTGGTAAAAAAAAAACAAATATATATGTATATATATTATAATTTGTGATGAAAATAAGGTACCTATTTATACATTGCATCCCGCCAAGAATTTCTAATGTAAGCTAAGATGTGATAATAACTGTAAACAATTGAATAACAAAATAATGAAAACATCTGTAAATACTTGCTTTACAACCGTATTAAATATTATTTGACCGTAATAAAATAGAACAAGATAGTCTTCGGCATGAAAGGAAAAATAAATATTTTCGATTATTTTTGCAATATCTTAACAGCCGGGTCAGCGCGCGATTCAGATCCGTCTAGAGACGCTAAATTTCAGCGAGCACTGTCAAATTCAATAGGAGTGACAGAAAAAACGCTTCTTGATAATATAGAAGGGCAAAATAAATTATTTAAATTAAAGTAAAATCACTTTATTAAAAATCAAAATAGCCCAATAGCTTTATTAACATGTGACACATAATTGTACTTATTATACTCAACATTATTTTATGGAAATCTGAAAAAGTTGAAAATTTAAGTATTTTCAGAAGCTACTTTGTAATTATTTTCTATTGAGTGTATTTTCTGGAATCGTGTTTTGCAAACCGCCATCTGAAATACGCTCAATTGTAAGTACAATTTTTTTCGATAACGATGTGAAATCACAAGACGATCCCCATGCAGATCAATGTGGCTCTATTCAGCCTCTTAATATGGACATACCTCGGTATTCAGAGATTTTAAAAGTTTTCATGCGCAGATACTGGAAGATATAATATTATATTATTACTGTCCCGTGTGAAAGAACCTTTATGCTTATATACATATTCCCATCATTAGTTATACATTTTTATGGTTGGTTAGAAAAATTATATCTACATGCAAACTTTCACAGGGTAAATTTCTTTTTTTTTTACTATTCTTACCCAGCAAGTAGTTAAGCAACTACAATCCCACCTGGTGGTAAGTGGTTATGTAGCCTAAGATGTTTAAGCGCACTGACTTAAAAAAAGCCTATTCACTCTTGCCTAATAGTAGTAGGTTAGTATTATTTGCGACCTATTTGTGAGTGTGTGTGAAGAAAAGCGTATGAGAATACGTGAAGAGGAATAGAGATTGAGTATTCGTAGTAAGTACTTTTATTTTGGCTTCATTATCATCATCATTACAGCCCTTCACCTCGCCTATATTTATATATATATATATATATATATATATATATATATATATATATATATATATATATATATATATATATGTATATATATATGTATATGATATATATATATATATATATATATATATATATATATATATATATATATATATATATATATATATATATATATATGAATATATATATAGATATGGATATAGGCCTTCCAAGAAATGCCACAAAGCATGGTCCAAAGCCACCTGCATCTATCGACTTCCTGCATATGTTACCATGTCGTCCCTGCATATAATGGCAGGCTGCCCTGCACTTCGCTTACCGGTACGAGGTTGGCACTCAAGAACCTATCTTCCTATTGTTTATCGGTTTTCCAAGTTATGTGGCCAGCCCATTGCCATTTCACTTTAATAATCCGTTGGGCTATCCCAGTTACTCTGGTTCTACTGCGGATATCCTCATTTCTAACTTTATCACGCATAGAAACCCCTCTCCAATTTCAAATTTTTTAATTTTTCAAATGATGGTTTGTCTAACATTTAAAGAAAACATAAACCCAATAATGTCTTTATATAGCACTTAGGGACGCTCCATTATTATTTATTTAAATTGTTTAATAATAGTATAATTTTATAATAGTGCACCTTAACATAAGAAGTATCTGTATCTAGATTTCCCTCCCCAATAATGTTCTATTAAAGTCATACTCATAAAAACAGCGTTTTATTGTAATACATATTATTTAATTATAAAATTCAGTATCACCTACTTAATAAAAATATGCAACAATAAAATTACATAGGTATTAAAAACTATCGAAATCTAAGTAACGAGAGCATGTTAGTCGTTCCACATCTAAATTATATAAAAATGCATTTTTTATATAATTTAATCAGGTAGACTGTGTGCTCCTTTGTCACCCATATCCACCACCATAAAACACCACACATAAAACTTATATTTATTTAATCTTTTTGTATTAATCTATCTGATTATACAGTCGAAGTGTTATATTTTCGCCACAAAAAAACCACCACAGTAAGAAAAGTACCATTACAAGTAGCCATATAAAAGGATAACGATTAGGTATTCATTAAATAATATAATGTACTCAACATTGTATTACTTTATAAGTAATTTCATTAGTTACGGACGACACTTGCGAACGTTAACTAACCATCGTTGTTATATTCCTATTCTAAAATTTGCAAAAGCTTGTGAAAGTAATACACCCTGGACCCTGGAGATACTGGTGCGCGATGTGGCGGCGTGTCGCGTTCTATGTACCGCAAATATGGACATATCAAAACCAAAATATTTTAGTGTATCTCTGATTCAACGACTTAGCATTTGCATAGAGGCCGGTGTGGTTTCTTAAACGTCAAGAATTATGTTGACTAATAGTCCTGTCAAATAAAGTCTGAAATCAAAATTTGGCACTCAACTTTGCATTTTTGATATAATGTAGTTTTAATGATACAAAAACAATGTGTAAAGGTTTTCGTGTCTGCAACCCCTCGCAAGGGTTGAGGAAAAATTGTCAAAAGCGCGTTAATGATATTTACAGCTTTTAAGTAATATAGAACGACTGATGTCATCATCGTATTTTGGTATTACCCTCAAAATCTCGCATTACCATAATTTTTGCGTATTTCATGACCTAATAGCAGAGAGAATACGAATGCCGTTGCTGTAGTATGTATTAATTAAATGCACTTTTTAAAAATTGATTTTGAAAACAAGCAAAGTTTAAATGTATTATTATTTTCTTAACGCTCATAGTAATTTCGATGTACAAGATACCAGTCATCCAGGTATACGGTGGACATGTAACAGACTGTCCTTAGTAACTTAGTTACGGGTTTCATTATTTTGGTAATTTATACCGTTATAAAAAAACAAAGGTACTTTCGGAAATATTTAACATTTTTAATGGTAAATAAACGTCTTTAATATAAGATCGACGGCTACAAGCTCAGCGGCCCAGCACCGAGCCGCGGCGCAGAGGGCCTCGCGCTCTAATCCTGCACGGAACTAGTATTTTGCATGGCCCACAAGTTATTGTTCCGGGACCCGACACTTGTCCTTGCGCAATTCATGCACATAAAATGCCTCCATGATACAGGAGAAAATCCCAGTGTGGGGGCAATGTAATTTCAACAATAAAATAATACAAATATTGAGATCATTTAATAGTTACTGAATGTAATTTAAATGCGGTTCGCAAGTCTTTAATATTATTATGTAAAATCGACCGTCACTATTATGTTAATTAAAGTTTTTAAAGTTAAGAATGAAGGGCATTTGTGCCATTTGGTTTGGGTGGCAAACACGTTGATAAGTATTAAATTATATAATCGTTTCATCAAACTGCAATCGTTTCGCGTTAGAAAAAGAGGGCAGGCTTGGCTATTGTTCCTGATGTTGAGTACTGATGAGTTTTTGCTATAGCCCTGTCTTTAGTTAAAATCCGGTGACAAATAAAAGATAAATTAAACTAATTAATATTTTTACTTTGACAAGACTGTTACTGCTAGTACGCCACGTCACAAGAATTGTATTGTCGGATATTGTCCTGTTACCGATAAATTTCACTTCGAAGCGCCCACAATCTTTCGCTATTTTATATTAACAGGCGCTTCGATATCCTCCCGCCCGTTGAAATAACACTTTCAACCAATGCTTTCCTCGTATGAAGTAGGAGGACGCAGTTTGACTAGGGGTCGTCGCACACATCCTTTTGTTGTTCTGATGTCCACAACCCTTGATACACCATCCAGTCCTGGGAACAGGCGCACCACTCGACATAGGCGCCAACATAGTGGAGGGACGGGATCCTCTTGAAGCAACACCAAGTCGTCAAATTTTAATGTTTGTGTTTTAGTCCTGCACTTGGATCTCTGCTGAAGCTCAGATATGTATTCCTTTTGCCATCTTTGCCAGAAACCTTGACGGAGCTTTTCAAGGCGAGCATAACGTTGCAAGCTTGTTTCCTTGGTGATGATATAATTTGGAGCTGGCAAGGCAGTGAGAGATCTTCCTATAATGAAGTGCCCTGGAGTAAAGCATAGGAGTTCATTAGGAGAGGAAGATAAGGGACACAAAGGACGACTATTAAGTATCGCCTCTATTTGCGCGAACAATATACATATATCCTCAAATGTTAAATGGCTGTTACCCATGACTAGTTTTAAATGGTGTTTTGCTGATTTCACACCCAAATGCCGCCGAAGTGGGTAGCGCAAGTGCAAGCGTAATAAATGAAAATTTGATGCCTTCTTGACTTGCAAAATCAGATAGAGGATCACAGTTGATCTTTAAATCTTTAAAAAATCTTTAGCCGCGGCGACAAAATTTCGACCATTGTCGCATAAGATTTCTGTCGGTTTACCTCTAAGAGCTATGAATCTCTCCTCTTTGGAATAAATGCCTCTTTGGAAAGGTTAGATACAGCTTCTAAATGAATGCATTTGTAACGTAAACACACGAGTAAACACAAATAACATTTTATAAGCCGACTTCTACGACCTTTGCGATTTAAAATATAAAAGGGACGGGAAAAGTCCGGACCAACAGACATAAAAGGAAACCCTGCGCTTGTTCTTGGAACAGGGAAATCCCCCATTTTAGGAGAAAGAGTTTTAGCATTTAGACCTCTGCATCGTATACAATTGTTCACCGTTCGCCTGGCTAAGTATCTACCAGCTACTGGCTATACGCTTTCTCGAATTGTTGCTAGCAATAATTTTGGACCAGCATGTAAATTGCGAATATGTTCTCTTTGGAATAAGAGTTCGTCAATTGATGTGATGAATGTAAAATAATGGGATGCTTCTTTTCGTATGCGTAGTCAGAGGCATTATGTCGACCTCCGACTCGAATTAAATTCTCTTTATCCATGAATGGAGACAACGATAAAATTCTGGATTTAGCATTCAAAGTTTTATTTTTTATTAATAATTCGTACTCTATTGGAAAAGGCTGACGCTGAGCAATCGCACAAAGTACATGGAAAGCATTATCAAGTTCATCAACAGTCAAACTACCTACACATTTGAATTCGGGCTTCCTTATATTAGAAATAAACCTTTTGACATAGGCAATAGATCTTCGAAGGTCTATTGCTTTAATGATTTTTTCTGTTAAAACTTCTGTATTTAATTTAATTTCTGATAAATACTCAAGATTACATTTTAAAATTGGCCACTCTACATCATTTTATAGATATTTTCAGGAGACCCGACGGTATGACATTGGTCCCTTGGGAGAGAGGTAAAGCCCTAGTGTGGGATGCTACTTGCGTAGACACTTTGGCAGCCTCTCATCTCAGGGGTACCTCGTTTAGAGCCGGGACGGCATCAGAGGCAGCTGAACTGAGTAAGTGGCGCAAATATGAGTCTCTGAGAGATGACTACATATTTGTGCCATTTGCTGTAGAGACTATCGGTCAGTGGGGTCCATGTGCGGTGAAGTTCTTAAAGGAACTCCATCCGCGGCTGGTCGTTGCTGCTGGTGATAAGAAGGCTGGCTCTTTTCTCTCAACGCAGCCAGTGTTCTTGGCACGATATCGCGTGGAGTAGGACTGTTTGATAATTAAATTACTAGTTTTAGTTTTTTATTATAGTTTTTAATATTGTATATAATAAAATATTGTATATTATGTTATGTAAATAAAACATAAATTTTTTTTATATAAAAATTCTGGTCCTGACCTCGATAAATCCTTCGATATTAAATTGCCGGTATCTACGCCTCTAGAAATAAAGTCAGCTGGATTATTCGCTGTAGGAACATAACGCCAAGCTGAACGATCCGTATTATCAACGATTACGCTAATCCGATGTGCTACAAATGTTTTAAGTTTACATAAATCACTATTGATCCAGGCGAGTACAACACTCGAATCACAACATTATACAATTCTGCTAGGCCTATATCTTAGCGATTCTAATACGGACTTACTAACCTTATCGGCAAGTAAAGCTGTCGATAACTATAGCCGAGGAATCGCCGTGGGTTTTACGGGTACGACTTGCGATTTAGTGCACAGTAAACGAACCGTCACATTACCATCAGCGCTTATTGATCGAATAAAAGCACATGCACCGTATGCGTATTGTTATGCGTCGCTAAAAAATATAAATTTCCGTAGATTTTGGTGATTCGCCTAAAACACGCCTTTAAACGCCCACGATTTTAAAATTTAAAAGATGGGTAAGATTTTTAGTTAACCCCTGCCACTCTGTTTCGATATCACGAGGAACACGTTGATCCCAATCAATTTTTAGTTTCCAAAGTTTTTGTAACATCAATTTTCGTTTAACTAAAATGGACTTAATAAACCTAACGAATCAAACAATTTAAATGAATTTGACATTATAGTACGTTTGGTAATATTTCCATCTTCTGTAATTTCTTTGATTGGAAAATGTAAAGTATCTGATGATGGATTCCAGCCTAGTCCGAGTGTGCTCGATGACTCGCTAATAGTTAATTTATCTTGTTGCTAGTCTTTACTTGTGTTATCAAATAAGCTCAGAAAGTTAGTTTTATATTTTCTTAAGTTAAAACAACCCTTTTGTAAAGCTTCTGAAACAGATTTTTTAATATAATGAATTTTGTCAGCATCATCACTACCAGTGATGAGATCATCGATGTAAAAATCCCTTGGAATAATGATTTTGATTAGTGGATTATTCTGCTCCTCCCCCAATTACCACAAACAGCGCGTACTTAAATAACTGGCACTTGCGGTACCATAAGTGACAGTATTTAATTTTAGTGTACGGATGGGTTGGGACTCATCTTCTCTCCATAATATAAGTTGTAAGTCATGGTCATTTTCGTGTACTACTAAGATGGAGAAAGGAGAGTCTTGTATGTTAGGACCCACCATGAGGATGTCGTTGAGCGTATTACGTATTGTTTAACCTGTTAATGATTATTAACAGGTTAAACAATACGTAATAGTTTTATGAAGGAGCTTCAAAACAAAGCTTAAGTAATTTGTAACTTAACATTTTTAAAATGTGTAATTCATATTCTATTCTATAATTATGTAAGCAAAATAACATATTAATATATAGAATAGCGCCAAACATGGACCTAATTTTAAAATTTAAACTTTTTTTTAAAGTGGGTAGTTAAATATTAATATGGTTTCAAACATTTCTAAAATTTGGAAAAATCGGACTTTTAATGTTAAATAAAATTCATAGCAATACGATATTTAGACTCTTTATACAAAATCCTTTAAGGGCTGAGGTAAATTTGGATGAATTTTGTAGGAAGTAATGATTTTTGAGGACAAAGGAAAGGCACTTATCTTTTGTTGAATTTGCTGGAATCTACATGATGTGATTCTTTAGATACGCCATTGCTCGTTGTATCCTCTTTCAATTTAATTCGCCATCCATTTGGAGCTTATACTTCATGATCTTCTTCCTTCAATGTTCCGATCACGATCCGCCGTCTTTAGCCGACAACGCTTTCGATGTCCATGGTTTGGTCACTCCTGTAAAATTGCATCACGCTATAAGCAGGAGTGCTACCGGGCCTGGGCTGACGCATTAACGTCCCGGGATGTAAACACTAGCGCTCTTAAAAAGAAGTATAATTCCACCTCCAGGTCCTTCAAAAGCGTCATTGTCAAGGCAAAGTCAGAGAACATCGGCGGAATTGGCGAGAAACTAGTTCACCTCCCTTCGGGAACAAGTGCATTCTGGACTCTCGCCATGGCTGTCCAAGGGAACTTCTGTCAGCCATCTCTGCCATCTCTGCACAGGGTGGACGACTCACTGGCCCATGACGCAAAGGAGAAAGCCGATCTGCTAGGCTCTCTTTTTGCTTCCAACTCGACTCTCGATGACGGGGGGAACACACCGCCGACCATCCCGCAGTGTGAGTGCTCCATGCAGGAAAAAAATGTCTTGAATTTGTATATAAAATACGAAGAAACCTTTTCCCCGAACTTATATGTCAGCATCTATATCTGAATTTGACGCAGGGGTGATCGGAGTTTATGCGATAATTTCTTTGCAAGTACAGGTCCGAATTTATCTGCGGGATAAAATCCGTAACGAGGATACCCGGAGAAAAACAATAATATATTATTAACTAAGTAAAATTCTTACTTCAATGTTTTATATTATTTAGTGCCTCATCAGGTCATCACTTGGTCTAATAAAATGTCTCGATATCATTGTTGTTGTTTAATTTTGTTAAATTAAATATTTTTTTAGGTAGTCGTGGGAGCTGTATTCATAGTTATGAATTTAACGGCAGCTATAATGGTAAAAATGACGGGGAAAAGAAAACTGGTCATCGGTTCTCTTTTAGCAACAGCTTTTTGCAGCCTTGGTATAAGCGTCTACGCAAGCAGCAAAGTACCTGAATCCGTCTTCTCTTACGAAGCTGACACGTTTCCCGAAGCGAAAGAGACTTTACCAATTATACTTTTTATGGCATTGGTGTGTTTTACGAGCTTAGGAATCCCATGGGCTTTACTAACCGAAGTTTTTCCTTTTAGGTAAGTAAAGTAAAGTTGCAGCTTATTTACGTCACAGGCCTCCTCTCATTTCTGAGAGGGCTGTGTAGCAATTAGTCCCCAGCGTTGCTCCTGTATCTTGAGAGTTTTTATATATCTTCTAAACATTTTAATGCTCAGACATGTGAGTTTCATCACAACGTTTTACTCCACCTTCGAGCACGTGATAAATCAGCACCTAATATTGCAGCTGACGGCTACTTTGGTGCCAGTGAGGATCGAATCTGTAGTGATCACGTATTGCGAAATTTATGGCGAGCACTTAGCACCTGAGCTCAGCTCTTTTTAGGTAATTATACTAAATTTGAAACTAAACAGTAAACAAAATATTTTTCTTACTAATGTCGTTTCACACTCTTTTTCATCTCCTTTTTATTAAAGAAGAAAATAAGAAAGTCTGCTTAAATCCGCTTACAAATTAAATAAAAGAGCACCTTAAAAGGCTATTCCACACCTGTCCATCGATTCATTTATATAAAGGTCCTCTGCTGCTGAACAAAGGTCTCCCCTAGGTTTCATCACAAAATTGCAGGTTGGTTGCCTAAATTAAGCTTGTAAGATAATTATATCACCATCGATGAAGGGATAGGAAAGAAAAGGGAAATATAAAAAAAGGATCTGATAGAAAAGGATGTGCAATATGTTAATAGAGTTAGTAAATGTATGTATTGGATGCCTCTGACCCGATAAGTTTGCAAAATGTTGAAGGGAGTTTGAGTCGAAAATCATGTCAACTAATGGACAACAGTTGAGATGTGGTGTACCCCAATGCTTGCTAAATGTTTTGCCGATGTTTTTACGAACGATCTTCAACTTATGTCTAGGAAGTTCCTCGCCGACTCTGCCATTCATTTCTGCGGCTTAATATTACTTAATAATGATATTCACACATTGTTTATATTTAATTTACAGGAGTCGAGGTACTGCAACAGGACTCGCTGCAGCTTTAAATTACGTCATAGTTTTCTTAGCAACAAAGACGAACTATAATTTAGAAGCAACTTTCCACATAAGCGGTACATTTGCAATCTACTCAGCTCTAACATTCATTGGAACTGTGTACATGTATTTTTTCTTGCCAGAAACTGAAAATAAGACTTTAGCTCAAATTGAAGCTTTCTATAAAGGAAATAGAAAAATATTTGCTGATGATTTCCTAATCAATGCTTTCAGAAAAGAAAAAGGTGTCAATCTAGAGGCAAATAAACCTATGCTAGTCAGTTAGTTGTTGGTTAGGCTGTTGTAGATAATTAAAATTGAAACTTCTTAGTTTCTTTTCTTTGAGTTGTTTTACTCGTTAACTTGAAAGACAAATGCTCAAATTGTTATTGTCTTATAAAATTAAATATTTACTAAAATATTGCATTTTTATTTATGTACCATAAATATTAATCTTTTAAGTTGTAGCAACAATTAATTCTACAGCGTAATTTTTAGATCATAAATGTGAAAAAATTAATATCTAAAGAGTGTGGTACAAACGACTTTGGGGGTAAAGAGTTGAAATCCAAGCTCCCGAAGCAAAGCCGACAACCGCGAATGTCGTTTATACCTGCCCCTTCTTCACATTTATGTTTTTAGTAGGATATTATAAATTTTTGAAAAGAAGTTTTATGAAATGAAAACTTCTTTAGTATCTGAAGGAAAAAGCGACACTAAGAAGAGACAAATATATAAATCTATAGGAGAGAATGAGATAGAATCTATATACTAATATAATAAAGCTAAAGAGGTTTTTTTGTTTGTTTAAACACGCTAATCTCTGGAACAACCAGTCCGATTAGATAAATTATTTTTGTATATGATAGCCAAATTCACGAAGAATAGTATAAGCTATCTAACATTAGGCTACACTTCTCCGCTAGCCTTAAATATTGATTATTGTTAAGCAAGTCGGAAGAAAAAGCGCTCCCGAACTGTTTAATCGCGTGCGCTGGCGTAATGGTTAGTGATACGTAAATACTATGTTATTCAAAAATATAGATCGTTCCTCCATCTAAAAAAAATCCGCGATACCATAGTCCTATTTCTTATACATAAGCCACAATACTCTGTGACAAAAATATTAAAAATTAAAAACTGATAGCCTATTAACCGTTACCAACGAAAGTTACTTCATCATCGAGACAATTTTATGAAGATTAACTTTGCTCTATATTTAATTTTTCATTAACATAAACATGTTAATGAAAAATTAAAATAATTCTACTCTTGGTTTGGCGCGCGAACTACGCCTAGCCACCCGATAAGAACCATGGACTTGAAACGTTACTCAAAATAACGTTACGCGTAGTTCCAGTAACGATGATTCGTACCGTTCCACTAGGATCGTAACAAAATTAATTCCTTGGCTATAAGGATACTAACAAACGGAACGAAATTTACAACTATTTAATAACAATATTAAAAATATATCGTTATTAATATAGGAATATAATATCGTGATTAATCTGTCAAATATTGTGACACATACTTTACATAATATGCGATGCACACTCTCTCTAACGAACTTAATGGTAATGCTTGTATACGGTGGCGGTGCCTTGTACGGGGTGCGATAACGTAGCGGTAGTCAACGGAAAAAGTTCTTAAGAATAACTTTACAAGTGAATCTGTAACGTTTCACCCGTAACGTTTCACCCATAACGTTATAGGCATAACGTTACTGGTACCTATGACGTAACGAAAAATATTGTTCTACGAAAATTATATTATTTAACGTTATTTTTTATAACATTATTGATAATTTTAGGTTTTAGTATCGTTACAAACTTTGGAACGTTATGAGATAACATTTAGTGTAACGAAACGAAATTCATTTCGTTTTGAAGTCCCTGAGGACCGAAAGAGATTAAGCGAGTTCGACTCTGTGTTCAGTTCTTTAAAAATGGCTAATATAACTTTTAAATGTTAAAATAAAAAGTAAAAAAATTACAAATTTATTATCAAATAAATAAAATTAACTATATTAAATAAAATTATAATATCCAAACCATTCTTAACAATTCACGATTTCATATCTTACCGATTTATATTAAATTAGTCTATTTTACGGACTACCTTGAGAGTCAATCAATTTTTGTTTCCTTGTTCGACTGCAATAGACGTCGCTATTACAAAGCAATTTTCGTCGAAAGAAAATATTATTTTGATTTAATACACTAAAATTTAGGCTCTACATGTCTAAAAATAAGGATTGTAACATTTATTTGCTATAAAAATATACTTTTATGTTAAATTTTATGCCGCACCTGTGGTTAAAAATTATCAAATTAAATAAATCAGTTGCTGTGAAATGTTTTTGTTTTATATTTCATTTCATTTAAAAGTTTCACTTCTACCGCGTGTGAACTGCACACATGTTTTTTTATATAAGACGGGGCAAACGAGCAAGCCTGGTGAGCCTGATGGTAAGCGACTACCGTCGCCCATAAACAACTGCAACACCAGGGAATTGCAGATGCGTTGCCGGCCTTTAAAAAGAGTAGAATATTTTCTTGAAGGTCTCTAAGTCGTATCGATTCGGAAAAATCGCTGGTGGTATTTGATTCTACAATGAAGTTGTGCGAGGAAGAAAACTTCATGTTTTCTTATATTTACGCGAAGACTACACATTAAATGAAACTAGTTTTTACGGATTCTATCGCGTTTAATTTAACTTTTGATTTCCCGACGTTTCGGGTGCTTTACAGCACCCATGGTCACGGGGGGACTGAGGTGTTTGACGTCCCAAAGTCATAGTTAGCCCGGCTACCTTCAGTTTTTGAATATTAATTTTTGGTCCGAGCTTACAGTATCTTGAAGTCTTGCAGTGGCATATTTGGGTTTGGATTTAATTTTATTAATTACAGGATCCCAAGCAGATGGCAGCACTATTTAAATATCTTCTCTATTTAAATTAGGATGTTTTTTTTAATTTCAATAGCCTCGCGAATCGTCCTTGGTAGGAATCGGTGTTCTTTTGCGAGGATTTGTGGTCTATCAAATCTAATGTAATGGCGGGGACGATCTTGAACATGTTCACAAACCGCAGACTTCCCGATACGTCGGTGCTTCAAGTCAGCTATATGTTCTTTTACGCGGGTTTTATAGTTCTTTTGGTTGTCCTATGTAAGAGAAACCACATTCATATTCCAGCTTGTACACTCCTGCATCCTGTACAGGGATATGACACTTGACGGATGGTAAAATTGACTAATCTTCTTCGACGGCTTGAAGTATGTTTTAATGGAAGTTCGTTTCAAGATGTAGCCAACCTTGTCTGTGACCTCTGACATAGGGTAGTACAGCAGGCACACGCTCGACTGTGGCCGGCTTCACTCGGTCATTGTGACGTAGGCGCGGGACCCGAAGCTTGTTGTCTTGCGGCCAGATGTTTTATGTCACAGATTCCTCGTGCTCTCTGAAATAAAGATCTGTGACAGAAAAGCCTTTCGTAGACACAGTCTGCCTCTGTCCTCCACTGGCTACGTTTTAGTGACCTCTTCGGGGAAATCGAGGGTTTTGTCTGTGCAATCAGGTTATTAAGTATCAGGTTATTAAGACCTACAAATAACGGAGATACATCCTATAACACCATCGATATGTGTCGAGCTTGTTGCCATCCCGGTGAGTCACTTAGGTATGTCATTTCCGATTGTTCGGCGATTTCTAACTCTGAGTACTTGTCCAGGCACAACCTAGTAGTTAGGATTCTACACCAAGAGCTCGCTCTGAAATACGGTCTCGTGGACCGGAAAGTGTCTTATTATTATAAGTACTTGCCGGAAGCTGAGCTTGAAAATGACCGCGCCAGGCTTTGATGGGATCGGGCCATTATCATAATTCTCAAGAATAGTCTATTCTTGCAAATAAACCTGATATTGTCTTGATGGACCGGGCTCAGTCAAGGGTATCTTTGGTCGACATTACCTTTCCGTATGACGAGAACCTCGTGAAAGCTGAAACAGATCAACAGACAAATTATCTGGACCTGGCTCACGAGGTGGCTACCGACCGAAATTATTCCCGTAGTCGTCTCTACGAATGAGCTAATCCCGGTTAGCCTCTCGGGTCATCCTGAACTTTGTGACGGATCGCTTCGGGCTCAAATGCAGAAGGCGGTGCTCCTCGATACCGCTCGCATCGTCCACCGGTTTCTTTCCCTTTCCCCCTGACCCTCAGCCATTTGGTTTCCCTTGCTGAGGGCTTCCATCTGGTTGGGTTTTATTTATTTATGTATTTTTTATTTTTATATTTTACTATATTTAATGTATATATTTATCATTTTATTTTATATATTTATTAAGCCAAACCAGATAAAAATTATCTATAAATACCCCAAATAACAATAATACTCATGTGTGTTATTCATTATAGAACTAACAGATCAGTAAGCTGACAAACGATGGCGAAGAAATCTTCTCAAGTGGCAGCCTCGTACCGGTAGTCTGAGAGCTGGCGACGAATTTTGGGAAGGTCCTTTTGGCAAGTTGAAATTGTGAAAAAATATAATTTCGTCAATTGGCGATTCCAGTCCCGCGAGTCTGGCAGAACGTTTGCGGTTATTTCGTTACTGCGCAGCGTATAACATTTGCAAAAAAAATTTCCAAAAAAATGTTTTTTCGGCAACTTGATTTCTTTTTTATCTTTTAATTTAAATTTTATATAATTCAAAATAAACTATCCCAGACGTTTTTGTCGGTTATAAAGTATTATATAAATTCCCAAAAATATAATTTTGGCAGTCTCAAATTTTAACCACGTATTTATTGAGTAATTTTTAATAATACCTGCAAATCGCCAGACGAATTTAGCAGTTTTAAACAATTCCGAGACGTGAATAATGTTTACAAATGAATACGACATAAAAGTCTAATGCGTAGCCATAAGTGCGAGAAAGATAGCTTATCGAAGCATGCTGACAGCGGATTGGGTCCTAAGCTCCTCTCGCTGTGAATGGTTATTAAGAAATATCTTTTTAAAAGATTTTAAGATTAAATTCTTGTTTTGGGATCAGTACTTGCATTAGTAGATATTTTTAAACTGTGCTATAAATATCACACTAGGCCGATAGCTATGAAATAAGATAAATGAAATATATTAGAGACATACTTTTATTATCAATTACAAAGAAAAGACTAAACAAAATCACATTTCTCTTATCATCAAATAGTGTAAAAAACTAAAACGGGATAATTGACTTTCAAATTGAATTGAAACCTCATAAATTATAATATTTGAGTAAAACGATTCCATGCCATAAGATCTGGAACCACAGTGTCTCGCCATCTTTTTTCCCAGTACATCCTCGTGCAGGGTGTACTAGGAAATAAGCTTCACATTTAGAAGCTAATACTTGTATAAATAAGCTTTCCTTTACTGATATTAAAGTTACGTTCACCATTCAGAACAGAAGACATATTAGTTTTTTCAACAATTCGATTTACTAGTTAATCATCCACATATTATTGTTGAAAATAAGACAGTTTATCAAAATTTTCTGATGAAGCACTCTAGATAAGAAGGTACTTATAAACGTAGTTCTTTGGAATTTTTTTTTCTTAACCCTTGTGGTAGACGTAGAACTACCTTGTGATGGAGCTACTGGTGCTCTATTTTCCAAGTTTGCTCTTCCACACTGGGGCGTTCCAAGAATGAAATTTCTATATGAACCACGCCCGCGATTGTATGTATTATATACAATGGGCTCTTTAGTTGTCACTACCGCTATCTGATACGATTGACAGCTTTTCTTTTGAGGGTAAGAATGATGGATCGTCACAATGGCTCTACCACGTAAAAAAATTTTTACGTGGTAGAGCCATGCTGCAGCTATATTAATAGTATAGTTGTAGCACGAATGGGTCGGCTCGACTGGGAAGGACCACGCTCTCACAGAATACCAGCGTAAAATAGCAGCCGAATGCTGCTGTGTTTCGTATGGTGAGTGTAGAGAACCGGGGACCCTTTTACTGGAAAAGAGGCATTCTATCTTAGTCCTCGGCTGACAACGCATCTACATTTAAATTCGGAAACGAAGATAGATGTAGATGTCTATGGGCCACAGCAACCACTTACCATCAGGTGGACTGTGTGCTCGTTTGTCACCTTATTCTATAAAAAAAAAACAATCTGCATCACTTGGAAGAAACCCTTCAAAATCAGAATTATTTAACATATCGATATCGATTTCTTAAGGCTAAAACAAAGAAAATCTTAAAGTCAGCCAACTTATAGTGAAATAAGTGTGTATTTAAGTAACTTTACAGTGGTAGAGTTACGTAAAAATTAAGATAACATTTATAAGTACGACCCGGGGTGTTTTTAAAATCACGAAATAATTATGACAACATTCAGAAGTATGGCCCGTTGTGATTAAAAAAAACATGCGTGAGTGTCGTGAAACACTCGGTTGGAACGAAGTTCCTTTCGTAGTATATTATTATTGATAAACGTATTATATTATTGACAAATACAAATAAATGAATTACGTCTAAATGAAGAGTCACTTAAAATAAAATAATATTTCTTTCATAGCAAGATAAGAAAAAATGCGAGGGAGATGGATATTATTCCATCTCGCTTCCTTATAGCCGCCAAGGCCGTCTAAACTACGTCATAAGGGGTTATGATGGAAAAATCTTACACTTTTTGTCGCCTAGTCCCTATCCGCGAAATCCTAAAACTTCGTTCCTAAAATCACAAATTAAATAACGACAATAGAAATATGAATATAAAAGACTTTGTAGAGAAATAAATATTTGTCATAAAAGTTTATTCTTTCGTTATTTATGTCGCATAAAATAATACTGGTCTACTGTAATGTACATGCTAAATCCCAAAACAAGAATTTAATCTTAAAATCTTTAAAAAAGATATTTCTTAATAACCAATCACTGCGAGAGGAGCTTAGTCCCCCATCCGCTGTCGGCATGATTCGATAAGCTATCTGTCTCGCACTTATGGCTACGCATAAGATTTTTTTGTCGTATTCATTTGTAAACTTTATTCACGTCTGGGAATTGTTTAAAACCGCTAAATTTGGAGATGTATATGTTTAGCAGTGAACCTAGTAAAGGGCGATATTCATTGAGTTTACAGAATATTGCATTAATTCATAAAAAGCAATGTAAAAAAGAATATTGTTAATAAGAACAGATCAAGACAGATTATGGCACCAATTGAAAATGTTTTAGTGTAGGAAATGATAGCACTCACCCGTTTATAGTCATAGTTTAGACCTTTTCTACAAATGGATTCTCACCCCGGATAAAATATCAATGTCCTTAAATTGAAAGTCTTAAGATGAACTAAATTGGTAGTAGTAAAAGTGGATATCGGCGTTTTGAACATAACTTGTGGGCTGAAAATGTACTCGAAAAGTGTAACATTAATAAATGAGATAGACTATTATTATTTATTAAAATTTATTTGTTTTAAGCCTTAAATATACCCTTAAATAATACTTTTATTTAGAATGGTTTCTACTAGTCAATCGTTTTAACGTGTTTATCACCGGATCATTAGCAAACGTTTGTATTTTATCACTGTTAAAGAAGACTTCTATATCTTCTAAAATCATGCCCTCTGTCTCTGGTAAGAAAAAGTACAAGAAAATTGTGCCAAGAAAGCCAAATGCAGCGTACACGGCAAAGGTTCCCCACAGCCTTACATGTGTTTCCAGGTCAAGTAGAGTTTTTGTGCCGATGAACGTGAAGACGTAGAAGCATGCTACGGAAATACCTTGAGCAGATGCTCGACTTCTGTTGACAATTTCAAACATATATTATTAAAATTAAAATTAAGGCTTTTTTCAACACTAAATTGTTTGAGCTCAAACTACAAATAAACAAATACATAGAGTACTAAATTTCTTTTATGTACAGTTATGTTTACCTGAATAAATTAGAATAGTTATTTATTCAATACAGATTTAAAAAAAATTACCCCTGGTTCCGAAAAACCTCTGTCCTAGGAAGAACTAGGAATAAACTCAGCGGAACATTTATTTCAAAGTATTATTTTAAAATAGTTTGCACATTTACTTACAAACTAATTTATGAAAGCGCTTGAAAGCGATTGCCTCATTCCCAGGGATTATTAACAACCATGTATTAATTTATTCAAAATAATAAACGTTTTTTATAAAGTCAATGTTTAAAAAAATTTTTACATGGTAATATTTTCTGCGACTTTGTTGTATAAACTCTAATTAACTAATCTAACTTAATGGGGCAATGTATATAACATTGCCCCATTAATAGAGTAACTGGTATCACTAGCTTGTGTTTGTAACTGTGTTTACTGAGTGTATTATCCTTTTTTATTAAAACTTTCTGTTTGTTTTGGTGAACTTACGTTAAATTTTTAGAAATATACCGAGAGGACTCAGATAATATATTTATCTCTTTAAAATTTCATGTCATGGGAGGTATATTACTAAAGTTGCTACGCTTGGCAAGCGGGTTGGCAATCGCAGTTTTATTTTAAGAAATGCAGGAAGTCAATGGTTTCAGGTGGCTCAGGAGCGTGCCTTGTGGCATCCCTTGGGCCTTTGTTCAGCAATAGAATTGCTAAGGGCTGTCATGGTGATGGTGATGATGAAATTTTTGCCTGAAATACTTTCAATTTTAGGTTATAAACAGCCCTTATAGCCTTCTGCAAAACAAAAATAGTTTCTTAATTTATTATAATAATAAATTAAACTAAGCTGTCTCGACACTAGTGAAACTTCTTATCTTTTTTACAGCATAGGCTTAGTCCGCTCACTACTTTGGGGTCCCACTGAAAGTTCCGTCAAGAATGCAGTTAGTTTTATTGCCAATTTAATGTAGATTGTTATCGTCAAAGCAAAGCACTAATATTGATGTAGCATTAATCACTTCCTCATATTTAAATGATTGTCGTTTAAGTTTAAACATAAAGGAACTAGATATCATCAGCAAAATAATATATCCTGATTATCCTCTATAAGGGAAGCTAAGTCATTAATATTAACTAGAAATAGGATGGGCTGAGAATTGAGCCCTAAGAAGTACAGGTGACCTGGAAGAACTTTTACTACTGTAACTTTTGATCTAAAATTATTATTTCAAAATTTTTGCTATAGCTATGGTACAGTAATTAGTCTAAAATTGGCGGGGTTTAATGTACTATCAGATTTAAATATATTATATATGAAGTTATTATGTTGCATTTAATCAGGAAATATAGTCCCATGCCTTGTGTCTTTTTACTATTCGTTGTGGCCGTCTAGGAGTCTTCTCCATTGACACTCCTAATAGGGTATTACACCCATTTTCAAAAGCGTTTTAAATGAATCCTAGAGTTATAATGAACCACTATAATTTTTATATAAAATTTTAAAACCGAATAGTGCCAAAAAAATTACTTTTAATCTATCGTTTTAAATTTTCGCGTGAAAACGATAGCCGCCATGCTGTTCAACTCGTGACGTCACTGTCTTAGAATTTTGCCTATTTTGCAAAGGAATAAGATACTTTTGGATGTTTAGTAAAGAGTTATCATCTTTATCATTATTGTGTTGTGCCTGGATGCAAAATTCGAGCATATGAACGCCGGGAAGTTATGGATTCAAGTGCCAACTGATTTAAATATGAGAATTACTTGGTTAAAACTGGCAAGAAGAGGGCCGAAGGCATTGTCTACAAAATCTAAACTATACTTCTGTGAAGACCACTTTGATGTAAGTATGACTTATATTTAACTATCGTTTATACAAAACAAAACATCATGACATGATAGGTGCCTGACCTACTGCAAGTCAAATTTTGTAATAGATTAGGTTAATCGCTCGTCTGTCCCGCCTTTTGTGGGCCATTTTGACAGCCCTTGCAATTGCAGTGAAGTGTTTTACTTAATTCGAGTTTTTTCTATTATATGGAATAATGACATTGTACAAAAATATAACAAAACTTTTTCTCACCTAAGCTTATATTATAATATCTATAACATTAGTGCTAAAAGCGAAGTAATAAACTCCTTTGATTTCAAATGTCATAAAGATTATTGCATGTTTTATCTGGAAAATGAAATGGAAAATTACACACAATATAAAATTATGGGTTCTGTTAAACGAATTCAAATTGATAGAATAAAGATTAGTACTTTCTGCTTTTACGAATCCGTGTTCCATGATGCCTTTTCAATAAAATTCGGAATAAAACTCAACAATCGTAATGATGAATGAAAATGTCGAAATAACACAGCTCATTAGCCAGTTCTCTTCACCAGTGAGGTCCCGACGGTATCTAATATGGCGGACAGCGTTTCGCAGATTTGAGGCACATTAAAAAAATATTCTTAAAATTGAAATATAAAATTTATAATGCATTTTATAAATAGAAATCAATATTTCTCGTTTACTTTTTACAAAATCTATCATAAATATATGTATTTTTTACATAGTGTAAAATACCTTATTGGATTTTTTATAGGATAGGGTGACAAACGAGCACACAGTCCACCTAATGGTAAGTGGTTCGTTTCGATCGTTCGTTCGTTCGTTCGCTCGTTTGCGAATCAAAATGCAGATGCGTTGTCACTCTTGAGGACTAAGATGGAATGCCTCTTTTCCAGTAAAAAGGGTCTCCAGTTCTCTACACTCTCCATACGAAACACAACAGTGTTAAGCTTCTATTTTACGCTGGTATCCTGTGAGAGCGTGGTCCTTCCCCGGTCGTCCGTCCGTCCGTGCTACAACTATACTACTAATATAGCTGCAGCATGGCTCTACCACGTATAAATTAGGAGTGTCAAATAATAAGCACCATCATCTTCATCATTTCATAATAATACTTGTCAGTTGTCACCCATATCAATGGTACTAAAAAGGAATGCCCCGTTATCAGTCACATGATTCCGGCTTTCTACACTCATTAAATGAACAATAGCATTGTTTTTTTTTTAATTTTACACTGGTGTTCTGTGTTACATTCAGCAGTGAATTTATTATGGACTGTAAAGAAGAAGATGATATATTTATGATCTCAAGAAATGTTTGTCGTTGATGAATATGCAAAATCGATATTAGTAAATAAATTAAAATGTCTAGTTTACCTGAAGGGGAAAACTTCTCCGATCAGAACCCACGGAATGTTGAACCCAGTACAAATAACGAATGAGTAAAATAGAATTAAAGGTATATAACTCTGTTCCTTTGGAAACGTTGTGGTGTCATAGGAAAATACTGAGTCATTTAAGTTTTTTCTGGCATATACGCTCAAAGCTGCACAGGTAATGGCTGTTCCAAGCATGGCGGATATGGCTATTTTACGTCTTCCAACTTTCTTGATCAAAATGATGACCATGATGGTTGTGAATGTTGTTATAACGCTGACATATATCTGGGGAAAAGCAGAAAAATGTATCGGAACTGTATAAATTTATTTTTTTGGTTGTAATGAATGAACCACGCCGTTTGCGTGCGGCTCCTAGGTTCGTATCCCAGCTGGAGTCAATAATAGCAAAAAAAGATTCCTCTAATTTCTGAGAGGCATATGAAGCAATTAGTCTGCCACGCTGTGCTACTGCATGCTGGCGGACTTTACATGTCGTCGAACTATTTTATTCTTCAAACGTTCTGGTTTCCTCTGGATGTTTACCTTCACCTTCGAGCTGGTGGTAAATCAGCACTTCAAATTGTGCATACTTATTTATAAGAAAGCCATGCGTTGGCATAAGATGTGAAAACACTACTAAAAAGAAATATCGCACCTACCTAATAAAATTTAATAAAAGGTCGGGGAAAAAGTTTCTTCGTATTTTATATACAAATTCAAGACATTTGTTTTTCAAATTTTAATGACATTTAATTATAATATATATGCCATTTTGTTCCATATCTTGTTGCCATCGTGTAGGTAGTGACATAATCCTGTACTGAAAGCAACAGCTTTCAATTAAAAAAAGAATAATCGAAATCGGTTCACTCAAGAAAAAGTTATGAGGTAACACACATAAAAACAAACATACAGTCGAATTGAGTACCTCCTCCTTTATGAAGTCAGTAGAAAATGCGACAAGTAGTTTTGACAGCCTTCTCTTGATGTTAACCTAACATTACGCAAAGAATTCTGAAGAGACCGTAACAGGTGAAAATCTGAGGATGCAAGGTCAGAACTATATGTTGAATATATTAACACTTCCCAACCAAGCTCTCTCAATTTTTGCTGAGTGGCCAAAGATGTGTGTGGTCTGGCGTTATCATAATGATAGACCACTTCTTTTCTGTTGATGATAATATTCTTATATACATGTCACTTATAGGCGTGTACAGCATTCACTAAAGACATGTTATTTCGATTAGTCTAAGTCACTACCTGCTTTTATTAGTGCTATGGGGGATCATCGCAAATGGCGGAATGCAAGGCTGTAAACGATTCGGAAAGCCCGGATTCGGGTACCGCGTGAGAAATCATTATAATCGTTGTGTTGGTTGCTTTTATTTTTTAATTTACACCGTTAAAGTATTGTAAAAATCTATATTAATATTATAAAGAGAGAGTGCGAATTTTGTGAGTTTGTATATATGTGGAGGGTAATCTCCGGAACCACTGCACCTATATGAAACTTCGTGCAGCCGGAAAAAGTCGTGCCATTGAGAGTTTCCACAGCGTGCGCTGCATCAATAGTTAAAGTTGCACAAAAATAATGTATAGCTGAATTGTTCCTCTTGAAAAGTTCTAAAACAAGTCCGCTACAGCGTATGTCTATCTTCCTAGGATAACTCACAATCTATACTGATATTATAAAGAGAGTGCGAATTTTTGTAATCTCCGGAACCACTGCACCTATTTGAAAACTTCTTTCACTATTTGAAAGGTACATTATTCCAGATGGACATAGGCTAT
Organism: Parnassius orleans; assembly: GCA_029286625.1. Classification (NCBI taxonomy): domain Eukaryota; kingdom Metazoa; phylum Arthropoda; class Insecta; order Lepidoptera; family Papilionidae; genus Parnassius; species Parnassius orleans. The sequence goes on from JAGSMP010000009.1 coordinate 1,317,193, forward strand.
ATATTTGTCAACTCAGCCGGAAAAAGTCGTGCCTCTTGAGAGTTTCCACAGCGTGCGCTGCATCAGTAGTTAAAGTTGTACGAAAATAATGTATAGCCGAATTATTCCGCTTGAAAAGTCCAAAAAAAAAAGTCCGCGATAGAATATGTCTATGTTCTAAGGATAACTCGCAATAATCATTTTTGTATAAAAAACTCTGGCATGATAACGGTCGGCGCGGCGATGACGAAAAGGGTTGCGGTATAGTAGTTAGGAAAGTCTATCTCAAGTCTTAATGATCTGATTCTAAATGTCTTAATGTTTATTTATTATTTATTTATTTATTTAGATAGATACACCATCGACAATATCAATATGCATTGTTAATACAAATTTTTTTAGACACAAGATATGTCTTTACAAGTGTATACATCATTATAAGAAAAAAAAACTAAACAACATACATATAAACTCTAAACAAACACAAATCAAACTAATTGAGCAAAAGCACCACATCCAGTAAAAAAAAATGTTTAGCAATAAAGAATATTTCTCAAAGAGATTACACCAAGAAATTCTTCTGTTGATCATATCAACGTAAAAATATTAGAAAGAATACCACAGGTAATCAAAAAATATATAAATCCGTTGATAACGTATTGGATACAGAGGTCGCTGTGCATTACCCACAGGAATACCTTAACTCCCTTAACCCTTCAGGACTTCCCCCTCATACCCTAAAAATTAAAGTAGGTATTCCAATAATTTTATTGCGAAATCTGAATTCGGCTAATATGTGCAATGGAACTAGACTTCAAGTAAAATAATTACGAAATAATGTTATTGAAAATATTATTCTTACAGGACCAGCGGCAGATCAGTTGGCTCATATTCCCCGCATTCCCATGATCCCTACAGATTTATATTTCCAATTTAAGCGATTATAGTTTCCAATATAAATTTCTTTCGCCATCACCATCAACAAAGTCTAAGGCCAAACATACAAATATATTGGATTTGACTTAAGGGAAGATTGTTTTACTCATGGACAATTACATGGTGGTCTCTCTATGTCAGGAAATGAGGAGAATCAATTTATATTAAAGCCGCAAAAAAAAATATAACTAAAAATGTGGAATATAAAGAAGTTTTAATTTATATCGACTAAGTTAAATCTAAAATATGTTATACCAATATAAATAATTGTTTAACCCGGCCAAAGCCGGGTCGGGCTGCTAGTTGGGTAATAAAAAGCTACGCAAGATGGTAGCAGCGAATCATAAATTAGTTTCGATGTTGTTAGCATCTCGCAACAACCGGCTATAGTGTCGTGATCTTACTATACCAAAAAAGTAAAGCTACTGGATTATTAATGTTTAGCATGTATGATGTAGTGTTAAGCACACATTAATGATAAGATAGTTTGTAAGGATAAACTGGAACTTTGTCAATTATAGTTCAGGGGTTTCAAACGAGAATCCCGAAAGAAAGTAAGTATAAAGTATAAATTTTAATTATTAAAAATTGCATAACATTTTTGGGGGCCTAGTGTAGCGACACCAATTGCACATACGTACATGTTGTTAACTACGTTTTCGTTATCTGTATAGCCTCATATACTTATGATGCGTCATAAGCACGTACAGATATGTAGAAACAAGTTATTAACAATAAATTAGTCTTATTAACTGCCAGTTTGTGTTAGGAAGTGTGCAGAATATACGTAGCCAAGTGAACCTAACATACTTAATTTTATTTCCTATCAACCTAGACCCAGAGTAGTAGTGAGAGATGGTGAACATTAGGTACACAGTAAATCTAGAAATATAATTTATGCTGCATTTTAAGACTATGTGCTATATATTTTCGACGAAGTTGCATGAACTTTTCCGCAATTAAAATAGTATTTTTAAAGTAGATAAGTGTCAAGAAACTTTGATGTCTAAACTTCGTTAGCAACATAAATCAAAATTGAAGATAGAAGAATCGATAGGGAACTTACAATAAAAGTATTTCCGTCCTGAGCCATACCAAAAGCGCCGCAGATGTTCACTAAGTTTGGTTGGATAGGTGTGAAACCACTCATAATGGAGAACCAAAAGTAAGCTATTATAAAAATCAACGGTCGGAGTGTCTCCTTGCTAAGCATTACGTATCGGAGCTTATACATAAATCTGAAAAAAAAATTAAGGCAAAAAAAATAAAACAGAAGACACGGTTTAGAATATTTATATGTTTTTTTTTACTAAACAGAACAGCTTTTTACTAAATGTATATGAAAGTATATACGACACTTATAACAACAAAAAAAACAATTTTTAATTTTTTGTCTGTTTGTATGTTTGTTCCGGCTAATCTCCGAAATGGCTGGACCGAATTTGACGAGTTTTTTAAATGGCAGATAGCTGATGTTATAAGAAGTAACATAGGCTACTTTTATTTTAGAAAAAAAATTAGGGTTCCGCGCAAAAAAATTAAAACCCATGAAATCCAATTGTAAAAAATTCCACGCGGACGAAGTCGCGAGGAACAGCTAGTATTATAGTATGATCTTTGGTGCGTCTATCAATAATCGTATAACTTATGAATGAATTATTCTATTGAGGTCACATACACACAATGCAATTTCTTTTGTGGAGACGATCGATACTCGCAAACAGCTGATAAATAGCAAACCATGCGAAAAGCTCCGTGCTTGCCCAAACGAGTATGCACCATAATAGCCTTTCATAATAATTGTAATATGAAATGCTAAATCCTTTGGAATAATTAGAATGTGGGGAATCAAAACACACTCTTCTTTAACTGCTCCCCCAGCTCTGTGATCAGCAACCTGGTACCGTTGCACGATCTCTGTGTATCAAGCTTACGCATTAGCAGAACTGAGACCGCAACTTTTAGCTCCAGCTCATGCAAAGGCACGCCTGTTAACTGCAAGGAGTGGAAAAACGCGACTTTGCAGACAGTACTGTCGTCATTGTTCATTACGGTATATATCGATGAGTGTATAAATATTTGATTCGCTGACAACCACATCTAATATATTTTTAAATTACTTTATTAACAGATTCATTTATGGCGACAGGACTGCCCAGTCTGTTGATTTGCTTTACTCAATAATCTCACATAACGTCGCTACTAGATCCGTTTCTAGACCTTCTTCTTTTGTGGCACTTCACTTACATTGACACTTGATTTTGCACATCAGATGTACTTTTGTCCCCAGACCACAGTGGCGACGGCTAAAAAACATGCATTTATTCCAAGCGCCGGTGGTCCTCTCTCATTAACTGGTAGTGTTTGTATTTAGTCATCTGTAAGCAAAACGACAACGTCGCCCATTGGAGCCTCATTTCTGCAGATATCCTGCAGGTTGTAGTTTAAGAGCTCTACCGCCCGCTTGTATGAAATCTTGCTGTCATGCCTTCTAGAGTCCCTTCTAGTTAATACAAATTTGTGTAAGCTTAGCTGAACGGATCAGTGACGAGTGGTATGTAATTTGAATTATTGAATGAACGATTTGATTTGATATACCCATGAATGTACCCTGTAGAACACCGAGAGGCTGGCTACTCTGCGTCTATGCTCAATACTAGCAAAGTTGGTTTCGAACAAATCGAGGCTAAAATATTCCTAAGGCTTTCCTCTGAGTTCAATACTGCTAGGTGGCATTTTCCAAAATAAGTCGTGGCAGTAGTACTTAACGATTGACTAAACTTAAGCTTTATATTACGTTAGAAATTGTCTAACGTGAAATACCGCTGCACATTTGCAAAAACCTCTAAATTCTCAATTTGCTGTCCAGTGCAAGGTTCGAGGAAAGCTTAAACCCTAACAACTGAAGGTGACTGGTGTATTACAAGATATATCCTGAAAAGAAGAAGTCAAGTTGAGCAGGCTCCTTTTTAAAGAGCGAGGAAGCGAAGAGACACGCTTTGATTTTGGAGGCATCATAGACTAGGACGAGCTGCCGTCGATAACAACTCGGAGAGGGCGTTTACTCGAAAATACCTTCACTCTGCCGGCAAACCGTACGCTAAATGTTTGACTAAAAGGCTAGCGTACCACATCCGGACAAAGGCTTTCGAGACAACAAGAGAAACAGCTACCCTATTGCGTCCTATATTTGTAGTAAATCTAAGTACAGCAACTGTATGATGAGCGTGCAGTGAGGCGTTCGGCGTGCATTAAAAACCCAAAACCTTTTTTTGCGTGACCCTGACAATAAATCATAGCTTTATATTATGAAGATGTAAAAGTATCGGCTCATGTCGTCTTCATTAGTCATTAAATTTGATGAACATATTTATTAGCCTTAGCAGCTATCGAAGGGCGGTTAAAATTGTGCCAAATTAGAGAGGGTTAATTTCCAACAATAGGTTTGAATGAGTTTTGATGGTCGGTATTTATCGTTAGTTACAATGAAGTTACGAAATAATCTACGATAGAATTTTTTTTAACGTTGTCATTGTGGTTTTTTGTTACCTTTTGATAGGGTTCATTGTGAAATGTTCGCAGGTTTGTGTTTCTACTTTGTGTAACTTGTAGCAAATGTCGCAGTTTTGAAAATTTTTATTGTAGTTCACTAATTGGTCAAACTCCTCTCTAACGTTATCTGGTGTGGTCCAACCCCGGAGCTTACACAATGAGTTTAAGGCTTCTTTCTCCCTCCCACGTGATAATAACCATACTGGTGTTTCTGGAGCCTTAAAAGAACAAGAATACAATGAGATTAGTTCGACATAATAATTATCTAATAATATTTACGTATGACGTTGGCTAAATTTGCCCTAAATATAAAAGTGATGTCCTTAATAACCGCATTGGCGACACTGCAAACTTTGTTAAATAAAATTTTAAATATTGATTTTCCTCTTTCTGGATTACATGTTACAAAATGTATTGAGGCTGGGCTAGGTACCCAACTTTATAAAATAGGATAAATAACGTTTTAGAACATTTTTTTTAAATAAGCCTTTGTTCGCCATAATAATAATAAACATTTTATTCTCAAATTCATATTCATTTATTTATTTGTGAATACAGTGAGTTAGGTGTTAGTAAAATTTACAGTAGGTATCGTGTATTCTACCAGAATGTGTTGTACAAATATATTTCTTTTCGTTCTATCCAATAAAAGTAAAATAGATAAGTTAATCCTATCGTTCTTATGTTTATAATATAATATTTTTATATATTTTACAAGCATTTATGCATCTCAATCAGACGACTGCGTGCTATCACCAACGCTGTTTCTTCTGCATATCAATGATATGTTGCAAACCGACAGCACTGGTGATGATCTATACACCAGCCGTGCCAATATTTCTCGGGAAAACGTCACCGAGTACAGGAACAAACTTGTGTCTGAAGTCGAGTCTTTGCTGAACAAAGTCTCGGATTGGGGGCGACTAAATCTAGTCCAGTTTAATCCTCAGAAGACACAAGTTTGCGCGTTTACCGCTAAAAAGAACCCCTTTGTCGTATCTTCTCAGTTTCAAGGCACTCCCCTTTTTGCCTCAGCCAGTATCGGAATCCTCAGCGTCGACATATCGAGTGACGTGTAGTTTCGTGGTCACTTGGAAGAGAAGGCCAAATTGGCCTCTAAAAAGCTTGGCGTGCTCAGCAGAGCGGGACAGTATTTCATGCCGGCTCAACGCCTGCAACTTTACAAGGCGCAGGTTTGGCCTCACATGGAATACTGTTCTCTGGGCTGGGGCTCCCCAGTGCCAGCTCCTTCCACTTGACCGCACCCAGCGCAGAGCGGCTCGAATCGTAGACGACCGAGTCCTTTCCGATCGGCTCGATTCACTGGCGCTGCGAAGGGATGTTGCATCTCTTTGCATATTTAATCGCATCTACCACGGGGAGTGCTCTAAGGAATTGTTCGGACTAATTCCAGCCGCTCAATTTCACCATTGCACATCGCGACAAAACTCGCGATACCATCTATACCATCTGAATGATTGGCGGTCCACCACTGTGCGATTTAGAAAATGTTTTCTTCCTCGCACAACTTCCTTGTGGAATCGATTACCACCAGCGATTTTTCTGGACAGATACGACTTAGGGACCTTCAAGAAAAGAGCCTACTCCTTTTTAAAAGGCCGGCAACGCATCTGCAATTCCCCTGGTGTTGTAGTTGTTCATGGGCGGCGGTAGTTACTTACCATCAGGTGAGCCGCATGCTCGTTTGCCCCCTGTCCTATAAAAAATAATAATAATATGTTAATGTGTTCTTTCCAATTTAATTTACTGTCTATAATTAAGCCAAAAAGACGAAAAACCTATATAAAATAATAATAATAATAATAATAATAATAACCCCCCCGCGGGATCACCTTGACGTGGTGAGGGGGCTTACGGGATTAGGTACTGGTAACTCGGCCTTAACATCTTGCCAATAAATAATTTAATTATCACCTACCCAAACTAACGATCCTAAACCCATTTAATGGAGAATCGTATGGAAAGTCAATCTAAGAGATATAGTTTACGGCCGCTTCCCGGAGTTCGTCGGGGCGCATCTGGAGCCAACGCTGGATGCCACAGCATGCGAACCGTTGGCGACGGGGGACTGAGCAGGCGGGTTCCCCTCGAAAAAATAGCTACAGCCGAACGATCACCTTCATCTTCATCTACGGTATCTTCCGAACATTCACTCTTTGGTAATATAACGTCACCCTCCTCAACGCATAGCTTATTTCGATCACCTGATTCATCACCTTCATCTTCACATTCATCCAGAATTACAAGGTCAACAGCTGTTGTGCGGGAGGCATTAGCCATTAAACCTGCACCCACTGTTGGGCATTTGCGTGCGCGAAAAAAATGGACTGAAGATATGAACCGCTTTATTTGGCGCACATACCTATTAATAACGAAATGCGAAACAACACACATGAATAACTACCTCGAAATCTTACATCAAGAATTTGAAAGTAGATATCCTGAGATGCAAGCCACTCAGCAACGATTAGAGACCAAAGAAGAGCGATATTAAGGAGAAAATTACTGCCACAAAAAATATTAGACGAAATAGGTAATGAAGTAAGAGAATATATTATACAGACTGAGAACGATAATCACACATACAACATTCAAATTACAGCACCATCACAAACAAATAATATGAACAATGCCAGGATGAAATGGTCGGATGAAATAAATAAAGACATCATTAGATTTTATTTTGAAGTAACTGAGTTGGAGAAAAATAAAACTGCTTACCGGAAAAAATTGTATGAACTGTTCATAGAAAGACATCCATATTTATCCCACCTTACTGAACAGAGGATTGCCGACCAAAGAAGATTAATATTTAAGAATAAGAAATACTAAAATAAAATTAATGAACTAAGAAGAGAAATAGAATTAAAATTGAGGGAGCTGAATAATCGACTTCAACCAGATACGGATCATAATCATACTGTAATAGAAGAACAAACACAACAATCCCAGTATGAAAGCACAACAGACACCCTTATACCCACAAACCATACTCAACTTGGAAACATAATAGACAGTACAAACACGCTCACAGGAACATCTACATTAAGTTGTGCTGAAAAGGAAAGCTCCCAATTGCAAAATCCCATGGAAAGTAATAAAATTGAAATAGAATTTAACAATGCTATTGCAAGATTTAGCACTACTGATGCCGAAGCAAGACCATACATTCCAAAGCAAAAATCTTCACGAAAATTTGCTCAAATCGTTTACTACTTGAATAATGAAATTTTACCCAGACATTTAAATCATGATTTAGATTTTATTTCATTACATACTCTAATCTATTCAGCAGCTTTTACAGCCGTCTTATGTAATGGTACCAGATTTAACACAGAGGAAAATATAACTGCAAATCATCGAAATAGGAAACCTACCTGGCAAAGAAGAATTGAAAGCAGAATAGAAAAATATCGATTAGAAATTAGAAGATTAACACAATACATAATAGGAAATAGAAATCAGAGAATATTGAAGACTGTGGAAGAAATAAAGAACAGATATAAAACACACTCTCAACACGAAGAATCCAACACGGAGCCACAACATTTTCTCGACACACTCAAGCAAAAATTAAGCGCGCTCTCAAACAGACTGAGAAGATATTTAACATGTACTAAACGTAAACAACAAAATGCAACCTTTTTAAATAATGAAAAACAGTTTTACAGAACTTTAGGTCAAGATCAACAAATTAATACTACACGATCTGCTCAATCCCCATCACCACAACAATTACAACAATTTTGGGCAGGCCTTTGGGAAAACCCAGTAGTACATAATAGTAAAGCCGATTGGTTAGACAAAACAACAAACACAACAAATATTAAACAAATGGATTTTGAAAACATCACTGTAGAGACATTTATTCAACGTCTCACAGTACCACGTCAAGATGGAGGAAGAGGCATCATCGATATACAAAATTTACACAACAATCTAATAGACTAATTACGCAAATATTTTATGTAAAATCTGAACACTCGCAACTCCACAAATATATTACAGATATTGATAAAAACTAACTCCCTTAACCTAAATGACAGAAATTTTCAGCCAAGGATAATAAGTAAACAACAGAAAATAGCTTTGTGGTCACAAAAAGTCTCTGCATGGTAGGCACTTTGCCGATCTCAATCAAGTACATGTCGACAGGCAAGCGTCAAACGAGTGGCTACGTCGCGGAGCTCTTCCCAGAGACGGAGGCTTTTGTGATTGCTATTCAGGATCAAGTGATTGATACTCGTAACTATAAAAAACACATAATTCGTATTCCCAACCTACCCACTGACTTATGTAGACGATGTCACAATAGTTCAGAAACAATTCAACATATTACCGGAGCATGTAAATCTATAGTTCAAACAGACTACAAACATAGACATGACCAAGTTGCTGCAATTATCCACCAAAACCTAGCTCACAAACATTCATTCATTTCAAAAAAAATCGCTTATTACAAATATAATCCCAGCACTATTTTAGAAAGTAATTCTGTTAAATTATATTGGGACAGAACAATTATAACAGACAAGACTATACATTACAATAGACCGGATATAACAATAATAGACAAAATTAAAAAATCTGTTTTTATAATAGACATAGCAGTTTGTAACACGCACAACCTCATTACTACACATTCTGAGAAAATGACAAAGTATGTAGACCTGGCTATCGAAATAAAAAGACAATGGCAAGTAAACTCCGTACAAATCGTTCCCATCATCATATCCACAACTGGTGTAGTTCCAAAGACCCTTCAAACTAGCCTCAATATACTTCAAATGCCCAAATCCACTATTACACTTATACAAAAAGCAGTCCTACTTAACACCTGTCGTCTTACACGAAAATTCCTCAACTCGTCATCATCATCATCATCTTTGTAGGTCTTTTCTTCTTCTTGCGGGCACACTTGGTCAAGGCCCGTGTGTCCGTTTTACTACCCCTTTAATACAGAGGGAGCAAAAAGAAACCATGAATAATTAATAATAATAAAAATAAATAATAATAATAATAATAATTTATTTATGTATTATTTATTTATTTATGTTAGTATATTAAATATATATTTATGTTTATTTATTATTTCCTTTAAAATATTTATTCAGCCCAACCAGATGAGAATACTATATAAATACCCCAAAATAATAATAATAATAATACTACACGCTGCATTTACTTGGCTTCGGCCCGTATATGCAGTCATAACTAGCCAAAGAGCTAAGAAACAGAAATGTTTTCCCTATAATAATAATAAAAATAAATAATAATATAAATAAATTAAAAATAATAAGCATGATGGAATTGAGGAATACGCGCAAAGGGCCGCTGCCTGGAGGTCGCCAGGACGCGCCTGGAGCTGGCGCTGGACGCGACAGCATGCGAACCGCCAGCCGATCACGAGGAGCTGCACGACCACCCAGCAAACGCTCGCATCCATCATCCCCACCAGCTGGCTTGGTGTCGACAGGGTCTTTGCGGGCCCAGCAATCGGCACCCGCCACTGGTGGAGTACGCCGCATGCGATGGACAATTCAAATGAACAGCAACGCATTGCGGGCGTATTTTAGGGCGAAAGGGGGAGAAGTTGGAGGTATTGCGTACCGGGCTAGGATGCATCGACTTTTTGCTGAGCTGGAGCCATCTATAACTGTCACCGAGCAAAACCTGGCAGACCGAGTTCGGTATATCTTGCGCTCAAACATATTTGATGGCACCGAACTCGAACGGCTACGACGTGAAGCTGTTTCCTCATCGGATGAAAATACTACGACTGTGAATGCGGCGCCATAAGTTGCAGAGCAACCCGCACACGTGGATGCCGCCGTGAATCCCCCAGTTGTGGTTGATTCAGACGATGATGAAACAATCGCTGAAATCGATGGAAACGCGCAGCACGCCTCTCGAAAATCGACCGCGACTTCCTCGCATAACCCTAAGCAAGCAGAATCAGGATGTCGTGATGGCCCTGAACCCATTTCTGGCAACCTATTTGGAAACCAGCCGGGACCTTTGCGATACGGACTCAATACTCTTTGGCACCGCTTTGGCAGTTTGCCGCATTGTTGGTGCCAAACTTCCCACGTCTGGACGTGCTACTGGGCAAAGTAGCGCTATCCCAGCCTGGAGAAGAAGGATTGAGGACCATATCCCAAAGGCAGGGGCCCTCATCGGCAGACTGATAAGCTTCAGGTCAGGCAATAATAGGCCGAGAATTGTGCGCACCGTCAGGATGGCGTTTGCTGGGACAAATGTCAGTTTGTCCCAGCCGGATATAACGCAAAAACTGACGGAGCGCATAAACGACCTGAAGCAGAGAATCGCTCCTTGGGGAAAGCGGATTTGGCGATACACCGAGAGGTCAAGACGGTTCAACCAGAATTGTCTCTTCCAGAGTGATCAGAAGAGGCTCTATGACTCATTGGAGCGACCAATGGTACGTGGAACGGGCCCAGCACCGAATCAGGCCGACACTGTCGCATTCTGGCGCGGCCTGTGGTCAGAGCCCGTAAACCACATTCACTTGGTACGTAGGGCCCTTGGACGGAAGTTGTGGCGAGTCAGTGTGCGAGTGTTACGCCCATGGTCCCCGTCATCATAACGCCGGATGACGTAGCTGAGGCGGTCCGTAGGGGCCCGAACTGGAAAAGTCCGGGACTCGACGGACTGCATCACTACTGGCTGAAGGGGTTCGTGGTGTGTCACGCTGTACTTGCCCGACAGTTTCAAGAGGCTCTCGACCAAAAGTCGCTCCCGAGCCTCTTCACTACTGGGATCACTCATTTGGTTCCTAAAGACCATGATTCCACAGACCCTAGCAAATACCGCCCGATTACGTGTCTACCCACCATATATAAGACACTGACATCCATTTTGAGTACGCGAATCATTCGTCACCTGGATTTAAATCAGGTGATGTCGCGCGCTCAAAATGGATGTCGGGGTGGTGGTCGTGGAACCAAGGAACCACGCCTCATTGACGCGGTCATTGGCAAAGTGGTTAAACGCAACCGTCGGAACTTCTCCGCCGCCTGGATAAACTATAAAAAGGCATTCGACTCGGTGCCCCATACATGGCTAAAGAGGGTCCTCGAGCTGTACAAGATTGACTGTACAGTTAGAGACTTCCTCGGGCAGTGTATGAGGCAATGGAGTACAATCCTTTGTCATCTAGGCGAGTGGATGACGGATGCGGAAAGCCACATAAGAATAAGAAGGGGTATTTTCCAGGGCGATTGTTTGAGTCCAATCTGGTTTTGCCTCTCCCTGAACCCTCTCAGTATCTTACTGGAGGATTCCGGGAGGGGATTTCAGCTTCGGAAAGGAGGTACAAAAGTGACCCACCTTTTCTATATGGATGATCTCAAATTATTCGCCACTAGTCGCTCCTATCTTATGGAATTGCTAAACATCACTTGTGATTTTAGTAATTCTATTAGAATGGAGCTGGGACGGATAAGTGTGCGGTCCTCCATGTTGAAAGGGGAAGGGTTGCTAACTCTGAGGGCATAGACTTATCTATGCCCATCAACATAAGGACCCTTTCTGAGGCTGAAACATACCGATACCTGGGTATGTCACAGAACATCGGTATCGATGAGGCGGGTATGAAGCAGTCAGTTTGCGATATGTTTTATGCACGCTTGACCAAAGTGCTTAACAGCCTTTTTTCCGGATTGAATAAGACACACGCATATAACGGTTGGGTCATGCCTGTTCTCATATATACCTTTGGCATACTTAAGTGGACTCAAACTGAACTTAACGCCGTGGATAGAAAAGTCCGCACTACTATGACGTTCCATAGGATGCATCACCCGAGATCGTCGATTATGAGGCTGTACTTGCCGCGGAAACATGGTGGGCGTGGCTTTTTAAGCGCGCTTACCATGCATAATCGCGAAGTGTGCAGCCTCCGTAATTACTTTCTGACGAGATCGGATGATCCATTCTATAGGGACGTCATTTCTTGTGATAAAAGACTTACCCCTCTATCCTTAGCCAACGAGCAATGGCAAGACCCGGCAGTACAGAGCACTTCCGACCGGGAGACCATATGGAAGGAGAAGGAGCTCCACGGAAGGTTCTACAAGGCTCTACATGTGCCTTTCGTAGACACAGTTGCCTCCCTCCACTGGCTACGTTTTGGTGACCTCTTTGGGGAAACCGAGGGTTATGTCTGTGCGATACAGGATCAGGTTATTAAGACCAACAACTATCGGAGATACATCCTAAGGGATGGCACCGTCGACATCTGTTGAACTTGTCACCATCCCGGTGAGTCACTTAGGCATGTCATCTCCGGTTGTTCGACGCTTGCTAACTCTGAGTACTTGCACAGGCACAACTTAGTAGCCAGAATTCTACACCAGGAGCTCGCTCTGAAATACGGTCTCGTGGACCGGAAATTGCCATATTACAAATACTTGCCGGAAGCCGTGCTCAAAAATGACCGCGCCAGGCTCTACTGGGACCGGGCCATCATCACAGACAGGACTATTCTTGCTAATAAGCCTGATATTGTGCTGATGGATCGGGCATAGTCAAGGATATTTGGTCGATATTACCATTCCGTATGACGAGAACCTCGTGAAAGCCGAAACAGATAAGCGAACAAAATATCTGGACCTGGCTCAAGGTAACCGACATGTGGGGTGGACTGCCGACCGAAATTATACCTGTAGTCGTCTCTGCAAACGGGTTAATCCCAGTCAGCCGCTCGGGTCATCTGAGGTGACTGGGACTCCGTGACGGACCGCTCCAAGCTCAAATGCAGAAGGCGGTGCTCCTCGACACCGCCCGCATCGTCCGCCGGTTTCTCTCCCTTTCCCCCTAACCCTCGGCCGTTTGGTCTCCCCTGCCGAGGGTTTCCATCTGGTTGGGTTTTTATTTATTTATGTATTATTTATTTATTTATGATAGTATATTAAATATATATCTATGTTTATTTATTATTTCCTTTAAAATATTTATTCAGCCCAATCAGATGAGAATACTATATAAATACCCCAAAATAATAATAATAATAAATATCTTTAAGTGACACATCTGTTCCATAATATCATTGAACCCTATCTCCCAAAAGGGTTAATCTGTATTTCAGGAGTCAGAGATGTCAGAAAAGAAAAGCCAGAATTTTCTCGCAACCTAGATGGCGGTATACCATCTTGTGTATTATCATTATTATGATCAACATCATCATCATTACAGCTCATCACAAGTTCATTGTTGAACATAGATCTCCTTCAAGGAAGGCCACAAAGCACTGTCCTGTGCCACCTCCATCCAGCGCCTTCCTGCATCTCTTACCAGGTCATCACTCCATCTAGTGTAGTGTACTCACTAACTATATGGGCCACCCTAGATTTCACTTATCGGTACGAAGCTGCATTTGAAAATCCTTCTTTCCCATAGCATGTCGGTTCTTCGAGCTAATAATATGGCCGGCCCATTGCCACTTCAGTTAAGTGACTCGTTGGGCTCTGAACTCTTGTTCTACCGCGAATTATTACATTACGAATTCTAGCACACAAATAAACTAGGAGTATTACTTAATTGGACAGGCGACGGAGAGCAGCGTACCACGTAAGACATCTGGTACTGCAATCACCAATTGGTGCAGACCAATTGAATTTGCTATAATTAATACGCCCTACGCAGGTAAATTATTGCCAATCGAAAATGCTACTCCCCATCGGAAGCGGGTTCTTCAAGCTAATATGGCTGGCCTTTTGCCACTTCATCTAACGAGTCAGTAAAGACTGACCCGTTGGGCGATGTCGGTTACTCCGTACACCTTGTGTATATTACATGTAAATAATTGAACGGCAGACGGATACTCGCATCAAACACGTAAGACAGCTGGTACTGCAATCGCCAATAGGTGCAGACCGTTTGTATTTGCCTTAATTATCGTACTTAACGCAGGTAAATCAATTAAGAAAATTCTTCCTTAACTGGGAAAGGATAAAGTTCAGCAGTAGAGTCTTGTGGACAACCCTGACAAATAAGAAAAAAGATCGCCATGACTGAAATTGAATAAGCGAACGCCATAATTCTATCTATATTGCGCTTTTATTTATTGGAAGTAATTGGAAGTAAAGACTAGAAATGAGTTGGGGGGTGACTGGAACTTTAGGAATAGTCTGTTTGAATAGCCTATCATGTAGAGGATGTCATGGGGATCATGGTTGAATAAGGGCAAAAGTTCTCATTACACTCCTAGGGGGTCAAAATGGCCAAAAACCAAAAAATTAAAAATTCTTATTTCGCGTACAAAAAATTAAAATTTCTTACTGGACATCGTTTTGGGGGTCGGGGGATCTTTCAAAGTCTTTACTTCCCGCATCTCACTAGTTATAAATTTACTTACAAAGAGTACTAGAGCCATTGCACTTATGGGAACCGCAATACTAATTAGCGCCGCATGACGCCAGTCCACAACAGCACCGAGAGAATACATCGTAAATATCCCCAGTGCTTGAAATAGTTGAGTGACGGTAAATAGTGCACCGCGTATTGACGCTTCGCTGAAAATTTGTTTTGATTGATGATGTTAATAGTAAACTGAAAATTAAACAAGTAGGTTGGAAATTACTCCTAAAGGAATCATTTTTCTTTCCAGTTACTTTACTCTACTCTCTGTCTACTACATTACCCAAGGACAAACATCCAGATCTCGAATAAAAAAATGATAGCCATAACTTTCAGTGCAGGAACAGAACACCTGGATCACAAACCACAACTAAAGTTTCCACTGCACTATTGAGCTCTCAACAGTATTTTTTAAGAATAAGTATAACAAACGAGCACACAGTTCATCTGATTCTAAGTGGATGCTGTGGACCATAGACATTTACGTCTATCTTCAATTAAGAACCGAAATGCAGATGCGTTGCCTCTACTGAGGACTCAGATGGAATGTCTCGTTTCCAGTAACAAGGGTCTCCTGTTCTTTACACTCACCATAGGAGGCAGAGCAACATTTCAATGCTATTTTATGTTGGTATTCCATCCGATGATGGTACTCTCTCAATAATTGACAGTCTGTCTTAAGCCGCATTTGAGCAAAACATCATTTCTCATCAATCATCATCAAACTCGCATTTTAAGGCTTCTACATTTTCCGGGACTTTGTTGTAATGGCGTATACATTGCCCCATTAATGAATAACTGACTCTGTGGAGTTGAGTAACTGGTATCAATAGCTTGTATTTCTTCCTGGTGTTTACTTTGGTTTTTCTACCGACTTCAAAAAGGAGGAGGTACTCAATTCGACTGTATATTTTTTATGTGTGTTACCTCATAACTTTTTTTCTGGGTGAACCGATTTCGATGATTCTTTTTTAATTTGAAAATTGGTGCTTCTCATGTGGTCCCATATAAATTTGATCAAGGTCTGACCAATAGTTTTTGAGTTATTCTTAATAATTTATATTGAAGTTGGTTGTACAAAATTTTAAATTTTTAATTATAGAACAAACGTCCAGCCGTTTTAGTGTAAGGGAATAATAAAATTGTTCTAAATGCTTAGAAGCTACCTCAGAGGAAAAATGCCTCTTTTGGAGATAAATATCATCAAAATTTGTGAGCGAGGTAATTACAAAATTACGCTTCAGAACTATCCTACAGAAACCGCACATTTCTCCGGAATAAATACGTTGTAACTCTTTGACCCACAAACTGTCTCCATACAAAAATCATATCGTTCCGTTACTTCCTTACTGCGTGAAACAAAGATAAGCCAACAAACATCCATTCACATTTATAATACTAGTATTATTTAAAGGGCGTTTTACAAATGAAGTTTTGCATTCTTACGTCAGAAACGTAAAAAAAATTTATTTCATTTAATACCTTATTTCCCCCACATAAGCGATAACAGGTGCCTCCATTATACCAGTTCCTAATCCCAATAACGCGTTTGCTATTAAAAGTGAAGGTATATTCCACGCAAAGTACATAAGTATCCAAGCGAATATAATGGGAAAATTTACTAAGAAATTAGCCCGCCTCCTTCCAAAGTAATCTGCGATAGGGCCAGCGAAGAGCGCTCCCAAGGTATGCACGAGCGGTGAAATACTGCCTGAAAAGTATATAAAATAATTTTATTAAAAAAACATCTTTAGTATAAAATTATATAATTCTGTCAAGATAGCTAAGTTTGCTTAAACGGTTACTAGTACAACTTTCTGGATTTTAGTGGATGTAAATGTAAAAGAAAGAAAAAAAATACATTTATTTACCCAAAGTAGACGAACATACAAGAAACTTAAAGTTAAATATTTTTTTTAACCTCTAAATCTAAAACTAAATAAGAATACAATCTAAAAATTAACATTGAGAAATTAAGAAGACAACTAATTCACAAAAATAAAATTCAAAAGTTTAAAAATTCTACGCGGCACTCCCGGAATTCGAAATTAGCAACTCATCTTTATACATTGATTTTCTGAGCCAACCTCACTGAAATCTCCAATCAAATTACGAAAACAAACAAACCACAAAATTCTACAATATTCAATTGTACTGTATATATAAACACGTGTATAACAGGTCGAATATTAACAGTTTCCCTGTTCGAGAAACAGACACAATAGTTAAACAATGGAAATGTTCATATATGATTCATGGGACAGGGAAAGGGTTAAATATATCCAACGGTGAGTCACATGAGGTTGTAAAAGCTAACAGCACAAACATCACAGAAAATAGTGTGAAACAATTTCATCTTTTTTTATATATTTAGGACAACAAGCAACTATACTAACAGCTATATAGTATAACCAGATGGGTTACCCCCACAAGAGTTGCTACTTAATACTTTTACACAAATTACCGACTATAAACCAAAAAAGAACAGAAATCCAACTATAAAGCTGTTAAGAGAAAATATAAATTATATAAAAGCTTAAAATAAAGATGTTAAATATTAATTTGCTAAGATCCGCGTAATAAAATAAAATGATGTGTCTTATCTAGTTTGAAGAGCACCTTCCGCCCTCCCCCAATTGCGTATACTATTCCAACTAAATACTAAATTCTCAACATGATCCAAAAATGGAAATAGACAACAAGTGGTAAAATTAAAAAATTGTACAACCGACTTCAATATAAAACATTAATTATACCTCAAAAACTACTGGTCAGACCTTGATAAAATTATACGGGACCACATGAGAAGCACCAGCATTCAAATAAAAAAAGAATGATTGATCAAAATCGGTTCACCTAGAAAAAAGTTATGAGGTATAAAAGTTATGAAAAAAGTTACACATAAAAAAATACAGTCGAATTGAGTACCTCCTCCTTTTTGAAGTTAGGGAACATTATATAGATTTTTATATTTAAGATATGAATAACTGTAACTGCCATACTTTAAGTAAATTTGAAAACTGTATTTAGTTGTACGTGTTGTGTTGTGCATCTTTAATAAAAAAAAGATATTTCAATCTGATAAGCAAGTTAAGTTTTGCACAAATGTCAATGTGGTTTGAAACTTATCGATAGTAAGTTAAACTAACTCACCGAACCAAGACGCTTGGACATCATTAAGTGATAATCCTTCACGTGCGTTAAGAAGTACTGGTAATGCTATAGTCGGAAAGGTAGCTGCCATCAAAATGCTTAATAGGAGAAAGTTCGATGATAACGACGATAGAACCTGTAACAAATACATAATTGAGTTAAAATCGTCTTGGCTCAGTTTTTTATTAGACGTAATATTTAATTTTCATGTTGTTTTCTTTCATATGTTTGTATGCAAAATTTAGACATGGATGCTCTGCAACTTGAGCTCGGTCAGTAATTGATACTATATTGGTGGGAAAATTTGAATGTTCGAAAAATGCAACCCAACCCAAAATAAAACCAACTAAACCGCTATTTTTGGAAATATGAATAGTATACACGATAGTAGCATATATAATGAAGTCAAAAGGAAAACTATCACAGCTAAGTAGAATTAAGAAGTTAACAAGTAATATTCGACCAACTTATAAAATGCACTTGGCACTTGGATTCGTTACAACTCCATAGAAAATGACCTAAAACTAGCTGCATTATAACTTTGTAATGTTTTTTTTTTATAGGAGAGGGGGCAAACGAGCATGCGGTTCACCTGATGTTAAGTGACTACCGTGGTGGACCGCCAATCATCCAGATGGTATGGATGGTATTGCGAGTTTTGTCGCGATGTGCGATGATGAAATTGAGCGGCTGGAATTAGTCCGAACAATTCCTCAGAGCACTCCCCGTGGTACATGCGATAAAATACGCAAAGAGATGCAACATCTCTACGCAGTGCTAGTGAGTCAAGCCGATCGGAAAAGAACTCGGTCGTCGACGATTCGATCCGCTCTGCGCTGAATGCGGTCAAGTGGAAGGAGCTGGCACTGGGGACTGGGGAGCCCCTGCCCAGAGATGGGAACAGTATTCCATGTGAGGCCGAACCTGCTGTTAAAAATAAACATTTCATGAAGAAAACTACTTATGTGCATAGTGATGCATAGTAGTACTTATAGCTTTACTTTTTCATTTGCGGGATAGGCCGGGAGGATCTTTCTTTCTTACTTACTACTTTCACTTATGTTTTAGTTGGTAGTTATTGTAGGTCTCATTCAAAGTATTTATTAATCGCATTTCATTCGTCAAACCCTTGGTTTACGAGGGCGACCTCAGGATAATTTAGGGCAGTGGTGGTTTACGTGAAGATTCGTTACGGTCATACATGTATATCTTAGAGTTGCACTGCCGGAATATATAGATAGATAGTCAACTATGATCATCTTTGTACTTACTTGGCATGTGAATGATTTGATCTAAATTGTATTATTTTCAAAATCGAAAAGTTTTTTAATCTTTTTTGAATACCAGTCCCTATAAGTCTGATTTGAAAATAAGCCCTTCAGTTACCATCTTTTGGGCCCATTTTTAGTCGTTATAGTGGTCAAATCGCGAACTCACTTATTATGTTCATTATCAAGAAAGCCCACGTATTGTGACGTGCTACTACGGAACCCTACATTGCGCGTAGCCCGACACGCACTGCCTTTTTTTCTAGACAAGAAGAGCACGGACACAGAAGCGTATATATAAGCATAGAGTGTGGGCTATAGACATCTAATACTTATCAGAATCGAAATTACACTATAAAGAACCGAAATACGTTGTCACCACTGAGGACTAAGTTGGAATGAATTATTAGTAAGAACATAGACTTAGAATATATACTGGCGTAAATAAGAAGGATCTCGAGTATTTTCACTAACTACTTATAAAAATACAGCGGCATTATACTAATATTCTGTGTATCCTGGGTCCATCCTGGTCGTACCGACCTATTTTTGCTGCAGCCTAATGTACGCTATGCTTTCCTATCTTTTTAGGGAATATTACGTAAAATTTAAAAAGGTTTACTTGACCAGCTTTCTTATTTGTTCAATATCGTGAAAAAAGTAAAAAATATCATTTTCCTTCACCAACAAACATGTTATATATTATGTGCTATTAAGAGTTTCAATGATTCCATCTGAGATCAAACCCGCTGGTCTGGGGTTTACTCATGTACTATACGGCCACGTATAAGCTACCATGTCTTCCTTCTTTTATTCCTACTAATTATAAATGCCAAAGTCTGTTTGTTGGTTTGTCCATCCTTCAAACAGCAACGAAGCAACGTATCGACATAGGTATGTAGATCAACATAGACTACTTTTTATCCCGGTAAATGCACGGTTCCTGTGGGATCGATCTGGAGTGTAATTCTGAATAGATTTTTAAGAAATGAAGTATGAAGGTGTATTAGGTCTTAGAATAACAAACAAGATTTCGAAATGTGTTATCCGACCTAAGGGCGGCCGAGAGCGAAGCCGCGGGCATAAGCTAGTTGTTCTGTAAATTTAGTAATGAGAAATAAGCTGTCGGTTATTGGAAACCCGTCATTATTATCCCCCTAATATAAAAGTGTCTTTTATACGCATAGACTTAGAATATACTGGCGTATTTATAAGTACCGATCGCTTCGAACATTTTGACTTATTTTTAAAACTGGGAATAATATCTCATCAGCGCTATCTTTCTTCAACTACAAAAAAAGATTGGCAATTACTGATAGGGATGTATTTAATTATTATAAATCGTTATTTTCCGATTATTTACAAACTCATTTTCCTCCTAATTCGTAGTATGCTTATAATATTATGCTTGAATTACTTAGCAATTACGAATTTTCATAAAATTAAATGAAAGGTTTTCTGTTGTGTCCTTCCAAACGTAGGTTATTTATAGGTAATTTATTAATGTATTGCCTCTATCATAACAATATTGCTCTTATACAATAATATGAGTAGCCGTATATCAAGAAAACACTAATTAATCTTTCTGAGTCGGGGATAACCATAATATAGTATTATTTGCTGATGACACTTCATCAATTTTCAAATTAAAACGACAATTATTAAAATATGACGAAGTAAATAATGCTATATCTAAATTAGTAAATTGGTTTAATGTTAATAACTTGCATTTAAATAGCACTAAAACGAAATGTATGAAGTTTATGACTCCAAATGTCAGACAATTAAATACTAATGTAATTTTAAATGGGGAGGAATTGAGTCTTGTCGATACCACCATTTTTCTTGGAATAACACTAGACGCGAAGCTTCAATGGAGCCCCCATATATCAAAGTTAGCAAGCAGACTTAGTTCTGCAGCATATTCTGTAAAAAAGATTAGAAATCTTACCAGTGTGGAAACAGCTAGACTTGTTTACTTTAGCTATTTCCATAGCATAATGTCGTATGGTATTTTGCTATGGGGACACGCGACTAACACTGAAATTATATTTGTTTTACAGAAGAGGGCCATAAGAGCAATCTATGATTTAAAACCTAAAGAGTCGCTCAGACAAAAATTTAAGGAAATTAATATATTAACTTTGGCCTCTCAATACATTTATGAAAATGTAATGTACGTACACAAAAATAAAAGTAGTTATACAAAAATAAGTGATATTCATTCTGTAAATACTAGGAACAGACACAAGCTAGTAGTACCAGTTACTCGACTCCACTGAGTGAGTAATTCATTCTTGGGGCGATGTATACGCTTTTACAACAAATATATATATATATATATATATATATATATATATATATATATATATATATATATATATATATATATATATTAATTATTGTCTATTTGTCTGTCTGTCTATCTGGGCTAATCTTTGAAATGGCGGAACCGATTGTGATAAAACTGTACGAAAAAAGAGAGAGCAATGCTAGGAAGAATCTAGGCTGCTATTTATTCAAAAAACGGAATATTGAAAAAATATATTGACTTTGTTTGTCCTAAATCTCAATAACGCCACATTTATACATCCTATCCATACGAATCCGAGGTGAATCGCTAGTTGCTAATAAAAATCTGTTTCGGTTTAAACGAATCAAGATGCTGGCGTGGACTTTACGAGCAGTTGGGTCAACTCTCCTTTGCGCTATCAGAAATGTTGCCTATTTATTTTGCTAGCAACTCAATATAAAATGTTGACCATTATTTATAAAGAGGTCTTTAGATACAACGTGTGCGAATTCCTTTGGGAACCTTTTTTTTACCTTTAAATAAAAAAAAACAAATCAGTATTTTTCATATTTTTATATTATGACAATTTGCACATACCTGCGAAGTAATACTCCGTAATCGACTAACTTGTGGGATTATTTGCTCAATTTGCACAATTTGCACCATTTTGAATTATGTATTACTTAGGTATTAACGGTTTATTATAAACTACAAATTAATTAATATTAATTATTTGCACTAATATAGCATTTATTTTGTTGTAATTAACATATTACTTTTGTCAGATGAACTGAATTTATTATGTTGCACTTAACACGCGGCTAAAGTTTTATTTTTATTTTTATATAATCATTTTGTAGGAAAAGACGCCTGTATCATATTAAGTATTTAAATAATACAAATGAAAGCAAAGTAGTAGCTAATTAATTGCTAAAAATATGATTTTATATCTCTAACCGGTTCTACAAAAACAAGTTACTGCTATAAAATTGAGTAAAATAATAAAGAACAATTTGTCTGTCGCTGGTATAAGGAAAAATATAAGAAACATTAATAGCAGTGTCTATGATAACGTAAAAATAATGAGGATAAGGCGCTTCTACTAGCGAACGACCTTGAGCATTCAGTCGCAGAGTAGTCGACTTAACTTTGTCCTAGCGTCTGCGAACATAACTCCAAACAAAAAAATAGGCGACAGCCCGTCATGTTCATTGACAAGGTCACATCATCCAGAAAGCAATTTTAGGGATGTGGTAAGGCGATAAATGAAAATCGATGACTTTTTTTGTGCATACATACGATTGTAATCCTTTCGGAGTACACGAAAAACCTTGCAATATTATTTATTATTATTATTAAAAAATAGGGTACATATAACGATTCTATGTAGAAAGTTTAAAATAAATTTGGTGGGCATTATTTTGGAAATCGAAAATTATACAATCAAAAAAATATTTAAAAGTTTATTTTTACAAAATTATTCATCATCTACTGACATATGTACTCTCTTCGTCTGATGACGAATCTTCACCGACATGGATAATTAAGAATTGTTCACTTATATTATCGAAAGCGATATCTCGTTCCCAGTCCGATAATATTAATTGTTTAGTCCTTTCTACTACACTTGCCCAATTTTCAGCGGTGACGTGGTTACATGCATCATTCAGCAATCCCAGCATCTTATTTGCTGTAAATGGTGGACTTTTGTTAGTTCTTGCTGCGTACCCTTTCACATTTGCCCATATTAATTCAATGGCGTTGTACTGACAGTGGTACGGCGGTAGTCTTAGAACTGTGTGCCCATATTCTGTTGCAAGTTCGTGCACAATGTATCTTGGTGGTTGTCGATTTTGTTTTAATATACGGACCAACTCACATTTTAACATAGACTCAACGTGATCATGGCCAAAGCAAGTTTATAATGTCGGATTTTTTGTTGGCTTGAGTAGGCATTTTATTTATTATCCGTATTATAGTGCTGCTCGAGTCGAATGCGCCATGTCGCAAAGCGTTTTGTCGTTCCTGCCGTTTAATTGATTCGAGCGCCTCTTCTGGCTCACTATCACCGCTCTGGCGGAGGGCACGGATCCGGTCGTCTATGTCCGCCAGTATGTCTAGTGGTGGAAAGCGAGCCAGGATTGACGCTGCCTTAAAGGATATAGTGTGGTATCTTCGTACGATCCATATGGCCATCGTCCGCTGGACACTGTAGAATTTAGTTCTACAGCGTTGGATGGCCAGCCATTTTGGCAATACAGGCGCTTCATAAAGAGCTACGGACCGTGTAACTCTCGCATAGAGGTGACGTACTTCCTCCGTCGGTCCCTGAAGATTGGGCAGCAGTCTATGCATAGCACCAGCGATTGTGCAGGTGGAGGCCTAGGTACTTCATGTATCTCCCCAATCTGAGTTCAGACCCACCCACGCGGACGCACGAGTCGGGCGTTTCCCTGCCCCATTGGTTTGACTCACACCTAAGTAGCTTTGCCCGAGTCGGGTCTCTCCATGACGGGGCTGCAGACTGTCTGACCTCCATGGTGTTTTATATAACAACGATAAAATATCTCACCTTTGAATGATTGCAGGAAACTTGTTGTTGGGTGAAACGAACATGATCGAAAAATGCATATACTCAACGTCAGTGACACAAACCCTTTCTGAGGGCGAATTATTATTATTATCATATAACCGCCTTCTGGCTACATCTGCCGTTATATTAGTTGGTGGAGCATATGTGTTGACCTCATGCGGGTGGTAGCTGGAGGAAGGAGACTCTCAAGGCCGAAAGTTGCTCAACGTAGGACCCCATTCCCTTGAGGTGAGCAGTAGACTCATGACATGCTCTGCGGCTAGAAGCCGTGCTAATCATGCAATTGATGGTGATGCCACTTACATCACATCTGCAGGAGGGGTGGTGTGGCAGGTTGTGGCGCTCACGGAGGGCTTCTTATGGCCAGTGTGCCTATTAATCGAAGCGTTGCCTAAACCGTGTGACGTACATTCACTGTGGCTAGATTTAATCGCATTCTGTATGGCGTTTACACACACTGACATACGCGAATTAGGTCGATGTTTGTGCTTACGCATTAACAAGGGGCCAAGCCCTTTTTACTGGTTCGCCAGTTATTTTGCTGCGGACTACGGTCCACTTTCCAACTTAACGTCCCTCTTCGGGGGGAGCGCGTTGGTTGATTGGTGCTCACCGCAAACGGCGTGTGTGGAGCAGTGTGCCTAGTGATACAAGTGGAATAGGGACGATTTAAGGTTGTTAACCTTTTTGAGCCCTTTCTACGTGAACGTGGATCTTTAGCTTAAAATAATTATAACCAACAGCTTTCGATTGCTCTAGTGAATATTAATTCTTTCAAGAAACACCTAAAACAACTAAATTACTAAACAAACACAACGTAAATAAGGGTCCTAACTGAGACGATCACGCCATAAATATGACAAACGACCTTTTGAAAGATCGCTTTGGGAAAGATCAATTTGTATTTATTTATCCTGGTCACGTAAATTTTATATAATTATATGCGGCCATTTCTATATAGAAGAGGCGGAACGTTACAAAAGCAAAGCGCAAATGATATCCGTACTTTCGTTATTACTAACGCATCTCACACCTTTAATTGTCCCTTTGGTTTCTGATGATGTTAGTGCTGTTAGCCTTTTGGTTCTTACAGTTTTATCAGCAGCTCAATTAGTTGACTTCGTTTTAACGTTAGACGTTTGGTTACATTGTATTATGTAAGTAATAATAAAAATATCTTCCAGACCGAATTTCGGTCACAGCGGTCAGTCTCAGGATTACAGTGTTTTCTCTATTCTCTGACACGACAAGAAAGAGATCAGGCAGGTCAATGGCTTTACGTGATATTACGGGCAAGGTCGTGAAACACCGCGAACTTCTTAACTTTAGAAAGCTATTGAGAATTTTCTGGACTGAAAAACCGAATAATTGTCCTGACCCAGAATTCGAACTCACGATCATAACACTATATATATAACGAGGCAGTCACAACAATTCGGCGATGTTACTGGTACATCGGAAACAAAAGAAAATACAGTCAAAACATTCTCCTCATAATTTGAAGTCGTTTATATAATAAACTAGCGATCCGCCCCGGCTTTGCACGTGTAATTTCAGGATCTCGACAACAGTGCCACCTACTGAGTCCAATTAAGTTTAAAACCATCCAGAACTCATACAAAAAAACACATACCAAAAAATTCATCAAAATCGATCGAGTCGTTTTCGATTTTTAGCGAGACTAACGGACGTCAATTGATTTTTATATAAAGAGATTAAATATGAAAGTAGTCTAGTTAAAACACGAGAAGAAAAATAACAGTTTCAAATTAACATTTTATTTAAATACCTAAAAATGATGAACCGTGATGTAGGATATAGGTATAATTTATTTTAAAATCTTAAGAACACTTTCATTTTGGATTGTTTCTTCTCTTCAGTCGTTTCAACGTGTTTATTACCGGATCATTCGCAAAAGTTTGTATTTTATCACCGTTAAAGAAGGACTCTATATCTTCTAAAATAACGCCCTCTGTTTCTGGTAAGAAAAAGTATAAGAAAATTGTTCCAAGAAAACCAAATGCAGCGAATACGGCAAAGGTGCCCCACAGTCTTCCATATGTTTCCAGATCAAGCAGAGTTTTTGTGCCGATGAACGTGAAAACGTAGAAGCATGCTGCGGCAATACCTTGAGCAGTCGCACGACTCCTGTTGACAATATTTTAAATATGTTATATTTAGTATTTATTTGAATAGTTTTGTAAGCAGTAACAAAAAAAACAAATACATAAATTACTAAATTTCTTATACGGCACCATGAAAAATAGTTGAATAAGATACAGTCCAAGACAAAAGATGAACGAATAGATTTATATTAGACTAGCTGTGCTCGCGACTTCGTTCGTATAGATTCTTTATTAGTAGTTTATCTACGGGCAGCAACGACAAAGGTGCGAGACGTCTTGTGTTGTTCCTATACCTTCCTTGCGCATTGCCTGCCAATCGTAACATCTATGGCAGACCATCACCATAGAGGAAGAAGCCCAGTAGTTTGCAGTATAGTTTTACGGGCTGATGACAATGAAGAAAAATAATAGATAATTCTTTTCACAATTTTGGGTCTGAAAGTAATGACGACCAAAGTCTCCAGTCTCTGATCTGTTCCTGCAAGTCGCGTTATCAATTGTCACTGCAAAATCGTAGGTGTTTCGTTTTAAGCGAATTGGGATAAGATACTCTCTCATCACCATGTTGCCCGCATAGTACGCGCATATAACCTAAGTTCGATTCTCGCCGAAACTAACGGAATAGCAAAATTTGATTTACCACGTACTCGGTGGTAAAGTAAAACATAGTGAGCAAACATTGAAAGTTAATATGTTCAAGTTAATAAGTCAGTCAGCGCGATGAATTCTTTCCTGTTCCAAAAAAGCCCTCTCAGAAATATGAAGATGCCTGTGCCCAAAAGTGGGCCAGATAATGTAGGCATATAATGAGAAAAAGATGGAATAACAAAAAAAAAAGCTAAATAATGAAAGTCAGAATTTTCAAAGCGTTTTATAAATATAATTATTACTGTTTACACTGTTTTCTTGGCATCACTCTCATCGTAAAGATTCATTGGTGCCCCCATATCTCTAAACTAATAAACAGACTAAGTTCTGCAGCTCATGCAGTAAATATGGTTAGAAGTCTCACTAGTGTTAAGACAGCAAAATTAGTTTGTCTTAGTTATTTTCATGACATTATGTCTTATGGGATTTTGCTATTTTTATAACACGCAGCCTTTGGGACACCAGCATTTACAGGCTTGGAATCAAGCATGCACCGTCGATTACAACCTTAATGCTCCGATCAGAGAGAAAACTGGAACCTAATTGCATAATTCCTATAAGACGGAAACTAAAAAGAAGCCCTTTGTGCCAAACCCGATCGAAGCCCTTCGCTATGTCTAAACTAACCGTCAAGGTCTCCACCTGGATTCGACTGCCTGCACTCATCGTTATGTGTTAGGTAAGCGCATATCACCAGCTGAGCGACTCTGATGGAAACTTTACTGGTGGTCACTTGTGCTCCTCAAGGTACCATGACCTGCATGAGCTGACAGCTAATAATCAATTCAATTATTTCAGAGAACAAGGATTGCGATAGGCCTAGTAGTTGAACTGGTCAGAACGCTTACCTTTTAGGATCGGGTTCACGAAAGCTGTCTAAGAGTAGGAGTACCGAAAGAGACGCGTAAGAGCTGGTGAATACCCGGAGCATGTCTTCAACACAATTAGCTACAATCTGTAAGTCTTGCGGATGTCTAGGAGAAGAGTTCTTTTATAGAATTGTTAGAATAGTTCTTTGCGTAGTGCGCTTTGTGTGAATCGTACATCCAGGATGGATCACCTCATAACGCGTGACAGTCGGCGGTATGTTCCCTTGTCATCAAGAGTCGAATCAAACGCAAAAAGGAGCCTAAAAGATAAGCTTTCTTTGCAGCGTCTGAAAGCGAGTCATTGCAGTCTATGCAGAGACGGAGGTGATGGCTGACAGACATTTCTTTGGTGAAATAAGGCGACATAGTTTCTCACTTATTCCGCTAATGTACTCTCACTTGGAATTAGCAATAACTCTTTTGAAGGGCCTGGACGCGAAGTTATACTTATTTTTATAGGTGCTGGTGTTTACAACGTGGACCGCCAATGCGTTAGCCCAGGCCTGGTAACACACTCTTGCTTACACTACTTACAGTTTTACAGAAGCGATCAAACTAAGTCCAAAATCTGCCTTCGATGGGCACCACAGATGATGGAATAAATAGTTCCATTCACTGAACAACAATGCTGGGATCATCTGGCAAGAAGCAAACCCACTTCCATTGGTAGGATACAAAAAAATATCGCGTTAAGTATATAACAAAGATAGTCAGATAAAACTCCTGAAAATTATTTATTTGACTTCAGCATTCTTTAATAGTTTGTCTAGCTAGATTTATTTCTTTCCAAAATATTATAATTATAGAGACGATTTTATTCTACAGATTTATTATAGATATTACGTGTTATATTTTATTCATCTCACTTATAGGAGTACGATTGATTAAAATGTTAGCTGTTACCATGAATAGTAAGACTATCATGGTATTTTAGTTATCATTTTAGTTTATTGATAAATATGTTACGGTGAGTATTAGTGTAAATGATATAAGCCTTAATATTAGCCGGTTACAAATGGTTTTTGTTATGAGTGTAGGCTTGTGTTACCTCTTTCATGCTAAACCGTCTAAACTTAAGTTTAACCTCAAAAATGTGAAGCAAATAAAAAGGAAAGAAAATAAAAGAAGTAACATGGTTTGAATTGTTTATTTTATTTTAGTAATATAACTAAATCTACGAGCCCCACTAGACGGAATGACGACTGCCACACTTGATATGCAGATAGCTGATATTATAAGGAGTAACTTAGGTCAAATTTATTTTAGAAAAAGAATTAGAGTTCCCCGCAAAAAATAAAACCCATGAAAAAATATACGAGGTCCATCAATTACAAAGTTTAAATATTTTATTAAACAAAAACTATATGAAAAGGCTAATTATAACATAAATGAATATTTATAGAGTTGGAAATAACCCATGGAAATCAGGTGGTCACTTCCAAGCTGTTTCTTAAATAAGTTTTGTAAGTAGTCTCTACAACCAGTGTTCTTACTATATAATTTAACTTTGAAAAAAAAATGTATTTTTCTGAACCAGTAGTAAAAGTTTGCTGCTGTGTTTCATATGGTGAGTGTAGAGAATCGGAGACCCTTTTTACTGGAAACGAAGCAATCCATCTTAGTCCTAAGAGATGACAACGCATCTACATTTTGATCCAAATTCGAAGATAAATGAAAATGTCTAGGGCTACAGCATTCACTGAACATTAAGTGGACTGTGTGTTCGCTTATCACCCTTATGCTATAAAAAATATTAAAAATGACTTTCAATCAGAATTGCTTGTAATCTGTATTGAATCAAAAAAAGAGGCCAATTTGGCTTTCCCTTCCAGCTGACCGTGAAATTCATTCGATATGTCGACGCCGAGAATTCCGATGCTGGCTGAGGTAACAAGGAGAGTGCCTTGAAATTTATGAGATACGACAAAGGGGTTATTTTTTGCGGTAAACGCGCAAACCTACATCGTCTGGAAATTGAACTGGACACTAGATTTAGACAAAACTTTGTTTCGGCACTCGACGACGTGTTATGTATGAGAGTGTCATCTGCATAAAAGTGAATGTTACTACTTTGAAACATATCATTGATTTGCAGAGGGAGCAGGGTAAGCGATAACACGCAGCCTTGTGGGACACCAGCATTTACAGGCTTGGAATCGAAGCATGCACCGTCGATTACAACCTTAATGCTCTGATCAAAGAGAAAACTGGAACCTAATTGCATAATTCCTATAAGACGGAAACTTTAAAAGAAGCGCTTTGTGCCAAACCCGATCGAAGCCCTTTGCTATGTCTAAACTAACCGTCAAGGTCTCCACCTGGATTCGACTGCCTGCACTCATCGTTATGTGTTAGGTAAGCAAGTATATCACCAGCGAGCGACTCCGATGGAAACTTTACTGGTGGTCATTTGTGCTCCTCAAGGTACCATGACCTGCATGAGCTGACAGCTAATAATCGATTCAAGGATTGCGATAGGCCTAGTAGTTGGACTGGTCAGAACGCTTACCTTTTTAGGGATCGGGTTCACGAAAGCTGTCTAAGAGTAGGAGTACCGAAAGAGACGCGTAAGAGCTGGTGAATACTCCGGAGCACATGTCTTCAACACAATTGGGGGCTACAATTCCGTAAGTCTTGCGGATGTCTAGGGAGAAGAGTTCTTTTTTTATAGAATTGTTAGAATAGTTCTTTGCGTAGTGCTCTTTGTGTGAATCGTACATCCAGGATGGATCACTCACAACGCGTGACAGTCGACGGTATGTTCCCCCTGTCATCAAGAGTCGAATCAAACGCAAAAAGGGAGCCTAAAAGATAAGCTTTCTCTTTTGCAGCGTCTGAAAGCGAGTCATTCTCCCTATGCAGAGACGGAGGTGATGGCTGACAGACATTTCTTTGGTGAAATAAGGCGACATAGTTTCTCGCTTATTTCGCTAATGTACTCTCACTTGGAATTAGCAATAACTCTTTTGAAGGGCCTGGACGCGAAGTTATACTTATTTTTATAGGTGCTGGTGTTTACAACGTGGACCTCCAATGCGTTAGCCCAGGCCTGGTAACACTCCTGCTTACTACTACTTACAGTTTTACAGAAGCGATCAAACTAAGTCCAAAATCTGCCATCGATGGGCACCACAGAACAACAATGCTGGGATCATCTGGCAAGAAGCAAACCCACTTCCATTGGTAGGATACAAAAAAAGATCGCATAAAGTATATAACAAAGACAGTCAGATAAAAACTCCTGAAAATTATTTATTTGACTTCAGCATTCTTTAATAGTTTGTCTAGCTATATTTATTTCTTTCCAAAAATATTATAATTATAGAGACGATTTTATTCTACAGATTTATTATAGATATTACGTGTTATATTTTATTCATCTCACTTATAGGCGTACGATTGATTAAAATGTTAGCTGTTAGTTACCATGAATAGTAAGACTATCATGGTATTTTAGTTATCATTTTAGTTTATTGATAAATATGTTACGGTTAGTATTAGTGTAAATGATATAAGCCTTAATATTAGCCGGTTACAAATGGTTTTTGTTATGAGTGTAGGCTTGTGTTACCTCTTTCATGCTAAACCGTCTAAACTTAAGTTTAACCTCAAAATGTGGAAGCAAATAAAAAGGAAAGAAAAATAAAAGAAGTAACATGGTTTGAATTGTTTATTTTATTTTAGTAATATAACTAAATCTACGAACCCCCACTAGACGGAATGACGACTTGCCACACATGATATATGCAGATGGCTCAGGACCATACTTTGTGGCAATCTATGGCGGAAGCCTATGTTCAGCAGTGGACTTGTGATGAGCTGTAGTGATGGTGATAATAAGAGAACTAAATCTACATAATTCTTGGTAAAACTTGGTGTACTTGGCTAAATCTAGATGTAATGTAATATAATGACAGTAGGTTAGTAGGTAGCAAGTTAGGTTTAAGTGAGGCTGGGGTGAACCCTAGGCTAACCCAGGGCCAGGAACACTTGTGTAATATATAAGTTATTCGGGTAAAGATGAAAAAGTTGCAAATGAACATAATAAAACTAAACCTAACTTTAGCCAGCTAATCCAAAGTTTAATTTTTATATTAATTTAGCCATAACTTAGACAAAACAACTCTCAGGTAGAGTGACAATTTGGTAAGACGTTGGGGGATTCTTGTTACATACGTTGGAAGGTAAGGAATGTTGCCTTGTAGCGTATGTTGTGGCGGTTCCATAAAGGAAAGCTTTATTTGCAAGCAAGAATGAATAACTGGCGCACAGTGCTCCTGATGATAAATGAATGCTATATCCGATGAACACCTACATCGATCTTCAATGTGGTGTCACCCATAATTATTGTACTAAGATAAATTCCTCGTTAACCGTTGAAAGCCGTATTTTATACTGATGCTCTACGCTTATGTTGGATTTGGGTATCCACTGCTGAAACGTTTTACGTTGATTTTATATGCAAAATATTGGTAAATAAATATATATTTTTTTAGTATTACCTGAAGGGGAAAACTTCTCCAACCAGGATCCATGGTAAGTTGGTTCCAGAAAAAAAAGCCATTAAGTAAAACAAAATCAAAGGTAAATAACTCTGTTCCTTGGGAAACGTTGTGGTGTCATAGGAAAATACTGAGTCATTTAAATTATTTCTCGCATATACGCTCAAAGCTGTATTGGAAATGGCTGTTCCAAGCATAGATATCATGGCCATTTTACGTTTCCCAACTTTCCTTATCATAACGATGATGAAGATGCTTGCAAATATAGTTATGACGCCGAAGTATATCTGGAAAAAGCCCCAAAAATTTATTAGAGTTGTTAACTTTATTATTTGATTGTAGTGTATGAGCAGCGCGACTATCAAAGCGCGGCTCCTGAGTCTGAACCCCAGCTGCAGCCAAAACATCTAAAAATTTAAAGTAACAGCCTATATAATAAAATAGAATAGAATAGAATGTGAATGTTCTATCAGTATCGGTCAAGTGAATCTTGAAATACAGCTTCAACCCTTTATTGAATCAAGTCAAGTCATAAATGAATGAATTTTTTGTTAATTTGATGACATGTTTACTTAAAATCCTCTACATGGTGTAATATAGTCTAATAATGAAATAAGTAATTAGAATTCGTTTGTCTACCATAATAATAACATTTACTGGTAAATATTTGCCATGGCAATTATTCACCCAGGCAATCTATGGGGGAGGCTTATGTTCAGAAGTGAACTTTAATAGGCTGTAACGGTAACTGGTAACTCAACTGGTTTCATTAAATCCACTCGAAAATAAAACTGAGAAACCAACAAAAATGCTTTGCAGTTGGATCCATTGCCACGCTGCTAGGTGACATTTTACAACATAATTCGTTGAAGTAGTATTTAATTCATGACCAAACTTATGATTTGTATAATGTAAGAAGTTGTCCCAGCGTGAAATACCGCCACACCTTTGCAAGGACACCTAACTTCCATGCGGCTGCCTTTGGGTTTAGGCTTAATGAACTAGAGACCGTCACCGTATCCAACAATATATCTTGGAATAAAGGAGTCAAGTTAAGCGAGCTTCTTTTCGCGGTTAAGAGGCAATTTTGTGTTTTGGAGGCAACATAGGCTTGGACAAGCAGTCGACTACAACGACCCGGGTGTACACTCAAAAGTTTTCACCTGGCCGATCACGTAAGGGCATAATTTTACTGGAAGCTATACTAAAGGTTTGTATACCAATACAAATTCTGTCAAAGGCCTTCAAGATATAACGGGAAACAGCCATTTCGCCCTGTGGTTGGCCGTACATGACAAATACAAAATGGCGACGCTATTAAGGTTGTGGATGGGTGGGTATTATGACGACAAAATATCTAAGCAGTAGGATTCCTCTTCTGTTTAGGAAATCGTCTGGGTAAGTAGGTATTAAACCGTTGTGTTCTGGTGTGACGGGTATAGAGAATCAGTATTATTTTCTAAGACCTTAGAGGTGACAACGCATCTGTACCCTTCTTTGTAAGAAGTTGGTTGCAAGTGTTCATAGGCTGTAGTAGCCACTCACCATGAAGTAGTTAAAAAAAAAAAAAAGAAAAGAGCTTACACCTTTCTAAAAGGCCGGCAACGCATCTGCAATTCCCCTGGTGTTGCGGTTGTTCTTGGTCGGCGGTAGTCACTTACCATCAGGTGAGCCGCATGCTCGTTTGCCCCCTCTTCTATAAAAAAAGTGGACTGTAAATTCGTTATTCACTTAAATTTTATAAAATAAAATCCGCTCATCCTGACTTTCTTCGTAAGTGTCATTAAATTCGATGACAATGTTTAGTAGCATCTAATAGCAGCTATCGCTAATCTGTCAGAAATGTGCAGTAATTATGAAAAATTAACCCAATTAAGAAGTGGCTAATGTATTTCCAATAATAGATTTTTTTAAAGTGTCTTGATGGTCTATATTTATCATTAGTTATAATTAGGTAGTATTAAAAAATCCATGAATATGATATGCATTTTCTTTGACGTTATCATTGTGGCTTTTTATCCTTTAACAAAAGTTGTTACCTTCTGATAGAGTTCATTGGAGTGTTCGCAGGTTTGTGTATCTAGTTTGTATAACTTGTAGCAAATGACGCAGTTTTGTAATTTTTTATTGTATTCAACTATTTGGTCAAACTCCTTTCTGACGTTATCCGGCGTGGTCCATCCCCGGATCTTACAGAGTGAGTTTAAAGCTTCTTTTTCTCTACCACGTGATAGTAGCCATACTGGTGTTTCTGGAACCTTAAAAGAGCAGAACTGCGATGAGAGTAGTTCAACATAATATTATCTAGCAATATTAGTGCGTAGTACTGTCTAAAATTTGACCTAATACACAAGTAATATGATTAATGCACTAGCTTAAATTTGTTATGTGACATTCAATAAACAATTTATTTATTGTTTCGCGAATGGTAGTCCTGCAAACATTTACCAGCAAAATTTTTTTTTGAAATTAGGCTAAGTATAGCCATTCAACGGGGAAACGCAGCCAGCGTTCTTGGCACGATACCGCGTGGAGTAGGACTGTTTGATAATTAAATTACTAGTTTTAGTTTTTTTTTTAATTATAGTTTTTAATATTGTATTTAAAAAATATTGAAATATGAAGTATTGGTTTGCTCCGCCTTAAAGTTAAAATATTAATATTCATCGGTTAAAAATATCTTCTTTACTTCACATATTTGTTTGGCTTGCAAGCAATGGAACACCAGAAAACTAGGTGAAAGTGTTAAAAGTCTACTGATGAACATGCGCCTCTACCGTTTTATTTGCCAAAATCACTGCGCTGCGCTGGGCAGGTCCTCGTAACTGTTCTGAGTATTTAAAGAAAGGTACAAATTATAGGTTCGGGGCACAGGCTTCGTCTCATTTCTGATAGGGTTTTATGCAAAAAAGTGTCCACCGCGCTTCCCCTACGGGTT
Source organism: Parnassius orleans (assembly GCA_029286625.1). Taxonomy (NCBI): domain Eukaryota; kingdom Metazoa; phylum Arthropoda; class Insecta; order Lepidoptera; family Papilionidae; genus Parnassius; species Parnassius orleans. The sequence continues at coordinate 1,352,451 of JAGSMP010000009.1, forward strand.
TTTTAATGTTTTAATTTCTCAGACATGCTGGTTTTCTCATGATGTATTTTCCACGGTCGAACACCGTACGCTAAAAATGGCAATTAAGAATTCCATTGATGCCGGCAGGGATCGAACCCAGAGTGCCTGGATATTTTTACATCTGGTATGTATAATATACGAGATGATACACCGGCAACTATTATAGGTCATGACAGTTTTTGCCCTTTACATATTCGCTTTTTGCGACATCAAGACGCCGATCTTTAACGCCGATGCCACTTAAGATCTGTCCTAACACAGATTTATTGGTAATTTCCCTGTGGGAGTCGTAAGAGGCGTATATATCATCATCATCTTCATCATCATTACATCCCTTCACAAGTCCGCTGCGGAACATAGGTCTCCCCCAAGGAATGCCACAAAGCAGGGTCCTGAGCCACCTGCATCCATCGAATTCCTGCATGTCTTACCAGGTCGTCACTCCATCTAGTGGGGCGTCGCCCTACTCATCGCCTACCGGTACGAGACTGCATGCCACTCGTGAACCTTTTTTCACATCGGTTGTCGGTTCGAGCTATATGGCTATATATGTTCTGATAACCACTCAATAATAAATTAAAAGACTGCGGTTGCCATCTCGCCTACCGAACGTGGCAACTATGCCAAATATCCCCCTATATGGTGGAGGCACAGGTTCAGCGGCGGACTTGTGATGGGATGTAATGAAAGAATAAAATACGAGCATCATAATCCTATGCGTGTTGTAATTTTATTTATAAGTTTACTTACAAAGAGCACTAGAGCCATTGCGCTTATGGGAACCGCAATACTAATCAGCGCTGCATGGCGCCAGTCGACAACAGCTCCGAGGAAAAACATTATAAATGTGCCCAGAGATAGAAATAGTTGAGTGAAGGTAGACAGTGCACCACGTATTGACGGCTCGCTGAAAATAATTTTATAATTTTAGTGTGCAAAAATTATTGCTTCCTCCTGCGTTTACTGTTACGCTGTTACTTCTTGTTTTTTTTTTCGGTAAAAACCTAACCTTTTTAATCTTCATGAGGAATTTTATATTAATTGCTCATGGACAAACATCTAGACAACAGCAGCTATCGGCAAATTTTTACTTTTAATAAAAGCCGACTTCAATGAAATAAAAATAATTAAATTTATTAAAAATAATTAAATTTATTAAAAATGTTTTCAAATTCTGAATTCGGTGACAAGACATAGTGTAATTAAAGCCCCAACTTCAAAATGTTAAATTATTTTATTCTTTTTAGTTGTTTGTAGTCGGCTTTTACTTTTTATTAAAAGTTATTTTTTCCCTTTTGAGTGGAATAAGAAATATTAAAATCTCAATGTTTAAATAGTTAAATTAAAAATTCAACTCCTACTTTGCCACCCTTAGGGTGGAGTTTTATATAGAACCACACCTAAATATAACGTAATTATTAAAAAAGAATCATCAAAATCGGCTCACATTGATGGAGATATCGCGTAACATATATCAAAAAATACAGTCGAATTTTAAACCTTCTTCTTTTTTGACGACGGTTAAAAACGAATGGCCTCCACAACAAACACTGCCAAGTGACTCTACAGTATACCCATAAAAATAGAGGATAAAAATAAGGATAAATACCCAAATGACATTGAATACTTTGCCGTCCATTAATATAAACAAAAAGGTTGTTGTCAGTTTTTTACCTATTTTTCAAAGTTGAGTTGTATGGTCAGGTTGTACAGAGCTCATTAGCCCGCATTAGCATTAGCGTAGCCCTCTTAACTCGGACTCCGATGCATTTTTATTGCTACTGCTCTAAAACTAATTGTCTGATTTCGATGAAACTTAGCACAGATAATCTACGTAGTGTGATTTGATGACCCTAATTGTCTATTCGATTTAGAAATGGACATTTTTATATACACACTTTGTATTGGTATGTGGTACGCGCGTATCGTACCAACAATTGAGGTGAAAGTTATAGATCATTCAATTTCAATGATTGTGTTATCATTTCCAATTAAACAATATAACTCTTCCAAGTTTAAAACGTTATTTCCACAATTATTTCTTCTGCGGCAGCAATGCGCCGGATACCAGCTAGTATATATATATTAAAAGTATATAATTAAATGAAACATTATTTACAGGATAAGTATTAAAGAATATTTAATATATATATATATATATATATATATATATATATATATATATATATATATTTAATATTTCTTATCCTGTAAATAATGTTTCATTTAAATTATATACTTTTAATAATAAATAACTCCGCCCCACTTTTGTCTAACATGGACATAACTAATAATCTAACTTTGGCATACATTTCATAGTTTGTTGCGTTAATCATAAATACTATACGCACCATCATACTATGCGGCAATATGCGAAGTTTTAATTTCGTATGTTGGAACCGTACAAAGTTATTATTTCATTTCATACCTTATTTCTCCCACATAAGCGGTAATAGGTGCTTCCATTATACCAGTTCCTATTCCCAGTAAAGCGGTTGCTATAAAAAGTGTAGGTATATTCCACGCAAAGTACATAAGTATCCAAGCGATTATATGGGGCAAATTAACTAAGAAATTTGCCCGCCTTCTTCCAAAGTAATCTACGATAGGGCCAGAGAGGACCGCTCCAAAGGGTTGCGTGAGAAATAAGAGACTGCCTGAAAAGTAAATAAAATAGTTTGTATTTTCAAAGATCTTTATTGTACGAGAGATAAGGTCAAGGTATACAACTGTAATTATTATTTAAAAATATTAGCGTAAATAAAATTAAGCACATATATTATGAGTATAATCTATTACGTTACGTATTTGGTATGTGTGTTTCGCAAAGATGGTAGACATGACTGAAACTATTTTACGTGACAGAACCATTCTCTTTTTTTCTACGTTACCTCCACAAGGATTTTCTCTTGTATCGTGGAGGCAGTTTACAAATATAAATTGCACAGGTACAAACATCCAGACCAGGAACAATTATTTGTAGACGTATGCTATGATTATAAGTGAATTATATAGAGTGAATACAGGGCACGGAGTAAAATGGGCTCTTCACTCTATTGTAGAAAGTCAGAATGTAGTACGAAAAATTACGCGTATGGCAATTCGCAATATTGTGTTAGTTCCTACATTAATACCATACATTAACTTTTGAGTGACAGAAGAAGCATGAAAGTAGAATTAATGTTATAGAAATGCGCTCATTAAGAAGAATGTTGAGATGGCTCTTAATGATATGATAAGAAATGATGAGATGATAGGGTAAGAAATTGTATGCTAAGAGAAAAGTGTACCCCATATCGTCCCATGGTTGTCGTAAGAGCGACAGAGGGAAGTTGAAACAAGTTGATAAGCAGGAACAACTCAAAATAATAATAAAACTGCCGTTGCAAACCCGCTTGCCAAGCGTGGCAACTATGGCAAAATCCCCCCTATGAGGCAATCTATGGAGGCCATTGTTCAGCATTGGACTTTTATAGGCTGTAATGGATGGATGAAGAGAAAAGTGTCATTCGCAAGAAGAAGTTTATACCAGGTGGTAAGACTTCTATTCTGAGTCCATCTTGGTAAGTACCACGCCCTCGTCTATATCTTCCACCATATAGCAGTGCCTGCGCTGCTGTGTTCCGGTCAGAAAGGTATAGAGAGCCAGTATAATTACAAGCTGTGAGGTATTCCATCTTAGTCCTTAGAGCTGACAACTCATCTGTGCGTTATTTGTTTGAAGTTGGCTGCAGATGTCCATGGACTGTGTAGAATAGAATAGAATAGAATCATTTTTATTCAATATAGATTACATGTATTTCTTTGGGAATTCATTATTTTCTGGGAATTTGTTGTAATACATTGCCCCATGAAGGAATTACTGACTCTGTGGAGTTGAGTAACTGGTTTAACTAACTTGTGCTTGTTCCTAGTATTTATAGAATGTACATCACTATTTTTTATAAAACTATTTTTGTTTTTTGTACATACCTACATTAAATTTACGTAAATATGCTGAGAGGCCAAAGTTAATATATTTATTTCTTAAATTTTTTCTCTATTTCGAGAAAAGCAGCGGATTCAACAAAGCTCAGCTCCTCACTATTTAAAAGCACACTGGTATTCACCTGTTTAAAATTAGGCATGGTGAATTTAATAAATTAATACTGTTGATATAACATTATTCATTTCATCATATTTTAATAATTGCCTTTTAAGTCGGAAAATCAACGAAGTATCATAAGCAAATAAAACTATATCATGGTTATTCCCTACCAAGTAAGGTAAGTCATTAATACAAACTAAGAACAGGAAGGACCCAAGAATTGAGCCCTGCGGAACACCCGTAGATACTAACGACCCGGAAGAACTACTCCCATTAGTCACAACTGTTTGTGTTCTTTTATTTAAATATGATGTAATAAGTTTGAGTGCTATGTTTTTACACCATAATGATGTAGCTTCATGATTCTGATTCTGATTTCTGCAGTATCCACTTACCACCATGTAGACTGTGAGTTTGTTAATAATTTCAGTTTTATATTTAAAAAAAATGTTTTTGCCAGGATTAAGAAAGGAATGCTTCGGTGATTTTTGTAGAGATAATGAATAAGAAAATAGTGATAAAGCAAATTAATGCTACAGAAGTGAGTGGCAAAGTCGGCAAAGGACACAGGAGACGGAACTTTACTTTGACGGAATATTGGCTATATATTAAAGATGGGCCAAATTAAGACTAGCTTGAATGCGTAGATATATGAACGTGAAGGTGGCGAGAGAGGTGTATCAGAACCGTGCAAAATTTAAGCCTACAGACTTATTTTTTAGTATTTGTCTTCCGCTATGGGTGACAAGCGTGAGAGTTTAGTATGTATATTTTCAACTGATAAGCAAGTTAATATTAAGTTTTTCACGGATGGCGATCTAGCGTGAATCTAATCGGCTGTAAATTAAAACTGTGCGCAGACATGACATGATTTAATTGCTCCCTCCCCTTCCCAGCAGGTTACATCGGATGGTCAGCGGGTCCCTTTTTTGTCGACATTCCACGTATTCGAACCGTATGGTTTTCTGCGTCTATAAAAAAACTCACCAAACCAAGACGCTTGTATATCATTAAGTGATAATCCATCACGTGCGTTAAGAAGTACTGGTAATGCTATAGTTGTAAAGTTGACTGCCATCCCAATATCCAGTAGGAGAAAGTTCGATGACAACGATGATAGAACCTGTAACAAGCATATGGTTGAATTAAATCGTCTTTGGTCATTGATCTAAGCGATTAATTTTATATTACATACACCTAATATATATCTTCATGTAAGTATTTTTATAAGTTCTACTTAAAATTAAATTTATTTTTAGGATAGACACTTTATGAATGCACATAAAATATTCTTCTTTTACATTGACATTTAAGACGTAGTGGCTCTGCAACTTTAGCAAACAAGACTGACACTCCTAATTTTACAATATTTAGTTGTATATATAAATGTTACTTCACCTTGAATTCAGTTGTAAAGAAAAAAAAAGTCGTGAGAAAATTTGCGTGTTTGAGAAATGAATGGTATATGGTAACGTAAAAATGAAATTAATCACCCAAAGCGTCTATTTTTTCATAAAATGAGAAGAACACGGACAAAAACGCAAAAGGCTTCAAACAATAATTGGACGCTGTGGTCATATCACCATCTATCGGAAGCCATAACATTGTTCTGACATTTCTTACCGCACGGCACGGTAAAAATAAAGATTAAATACATAATATTGCCGTGTAGTGGCAGCATAAGAAAATCAACTATCTCCTACCACACCGTAGATTTTGTATGATGCGGCAGAGGGTAATAAAACATTAGATAAGCAGCAGCATCTTCCTGATTTCCTCAAAAATTTTATACAACTCAAAAGTTTTATGCGTGTTTTTTTTGCGCCCAATACAAGGACACCCTCCGGAAGCGGGGGAGGGAGGTGGTGAGTGCTCATAGCATATTGAGGCCATACTGCAGATATATAGTTATAGCACGTATGGCTTGGCTCGACTGGGGAAAGACCACGCTCTCACAAAATACGGACAGCATAAAAAAACGACATTCACTTACTATCAGTTGGACTGTGTGCTCGTTTGTCATTTATTCTTTTTGCCCTTACTCTATAAAAAAAAAACTACGCTTGCCAAATCACCTGCCAACTATGGCAATTATTAAGCTCTATAAAGCTAGCAGTGAAAAGTCAGCAGAAACCTTAAAGATAGCAGTAAATCAATTTTCTCGAAACCAGTTGGAGCAACAAAATCGCGATTTTGGCAACTAATAAGCAACAAATTCATGGGTACAATTTTAAGTTTTCTGCTGACTTTTCACTGCTAGCTTTATAGAGCTCAAATATTACCCCTATGAGATAATCTATGGGAAAAGCGAACAGACATTGCAGTGGTGGACTTTATATAGGCTATAATAAATGATTGAAAAAAAAAAATATATTATAAAGAAAAGAAAAAAATGTCGAAAAAGTTTTTATTTAAAATTTTTTTGCTATATAAATTTAAAAATAAAACATGAGTGCAGTTCACACGCGGTAAAAGTAAATGAAACCTTCAGAAACTTGCGAGTAAAGTTGCTTTGTAATAGCGCCATCTACTACATTCTATAGGACAAGTCATTTTATCGAACAAAAATTAAATGACTCTCTAGATGGTACGTAAAATAGACGCTAGATAGCCTAAACACGACTAATTAATATAAATCGGTAAGTTATGCAATCGTGAATTTTTGTGAATGGATTGGATATGAGAATTTTATTCAATGTGGTTATTTTATTTATTTAATACATTTGTTAATTTTTTAACTGTTTATTTTAACAGTTAAAAGTTATATTATACAAGTTTAAAGCACCGCAAAAAGAGGATACCGAGATGAAAGGTTTCCTACTATATACTGTATTCTGTTTCATTCTTCTAAATCCTATAGATGTATATGTTTGTCTCTTTTTCGTTTCATTGAGTTTCAAATCACGATTCTAAAAAATCACTTCAAAAAACGATTTTTTTTAAATATTTCAGTACCTATAAACCTTGGTATGTTAAAAATAAATGACAATGTCATCTAACTCTAAACATGGCCTTTCCCAAGGTGTAATGATAAAAATCTTTGCTTGTCGATTTTAACGCAAAATCTTTAAAAAAAATACTCTAAAACTTCAGTCATAATACATATTGTAGTATATACATATTTTAGTTCCTTAAAAAGTCGATGTCTTATAACATTTGACAAATCTCTAAATCAACTTTTATGAGACATTCATCTAATAGGGACCTAAATGGAAAAACTTAGTATTATTAAAAATAAACTTTAAAGATATAAATAAACTTTAAAGATAAAAATAACCTTCTAAGAAAGTCAGATATTTCACTAACCGACTTCAAAAAGGAGGAGGTTCAAATTGAGTGTATATTTTTTTGTATTTATGTTACGCGATATCTGCGCAGATTGTGAACCAATTTTGATTATTCTTTTTTTATAAAATAGGTTATACTTCAAGGGTGGCAAATAAATAACTTCTTTTTTAGTAATTTGAAGTCGATTTTTACTTTTTGTTAAAAGTTATAATTATTTAGATAAACTGTATATTTCTCAAATGGTTTAGATATTTTTTTTAATATGTCTGAGGGGTTAGCAAAGTGTCCTTTGTACAATCGTAAAACATTAATAGAAACCTATAAAAATGAATGAAATCAACGATGAGTTACGTAAATTTTACGTGATTTGACGCAAAGATTGTTATTCCAATTTTTTATATTAGCGTCATCAGTCGCAGATATTCAACTTGGCTCACTGGTCTCTGACATTGCGAAATTTTGGCATTATTTATTTTCATTTTACAGTAAAAAATATAAAAAGAGAAATAAAGTGTAAAATTTAGAAACATACATAAAATGAATGAAATATACATAGGTGGCAAACCATAATTTAATTAATAATAATTTAATGAATATGGAATAAATCCAGGGAAGTAATGTGATAATATTTCATTTACAGAGCAAAATGCTTTTATTTAGCCCGTAAATGATTGTGTTTCAGGGAAAGACGCGGGGTACACCACATTTCAAATCAATATGAAGCTATGTAATATAAAGACTTTTGAGTGCTGTAGAGATCTGTTTAGACTTTTTAATGAATATCTCCGCTCCGCTATATTCAGAGCCGGATTTCCTACAGTGTCAAAATGTTTAAAGGTAAAAGGGGATTACATATACATATTAAACGATGCCATAGTAAAAGTATTTCGGCTTCACAGCCTACCGTAGAAATTCATAACTTTATTAGTAATATAAATTCCTCTAATGACACAAATGTTTCCCTTTTTTCGGAACAAATTTACAATTATCATCGTAATGTACCAGTGGTTAAAAGAATTCCTAGATGATGCAGCTTGCTAAAGAATTGTCATGCACTATTCAAAATTGTTTCACTAATTGTGAAAAGAGTTGGCAAAAATTATTTACTTTCGCGTATTCCCATTTTCATTTTGATAAAACATTAAATAAATCAATTACGTCTCAACTAAAAGAGACATCTTTTCAAAATTTAGATTACCCAATTAATACTTATTTATCTCGACCTCGTCCTAAATTTGATTTAAAAAAAGTTGTTGAGTCGAAAGTAATGGATGGCGACTTAAAAAATGCATCCCTTATTTTATTCTCAGACGACATCCTGGCTCCTCGTAATGTCGAAACTCTTGAAGGCCTTCGTCAGAAGCATCCTTCGGTCAATCCTTCTCAAAGTTTACCGCTATCTCACAAGACTTCTATGCAACCTTTATAAATTTCTGAAAAAGACGCTTTAGAAGAAATTATGTCATTTTCGAATGGCTCTGCTGGCAGCATTGACGGAATTAATCCTTAAAGACTTGTAAGCGCTTCTGCCGGTGACGCCGGCGGAGTACTTCTTAATGAAATTACAAAATTATGTAATTTTATGCTTTCTGGTAATGTTAATCCAAATTTCATTCATTTCTTATATAGGGCAAGATTATGTGCCTTTAAAAAAAAGGATAACGGTATCCGTCCTATTGCCGTTGGTTCCACATTTCGACGCTTAACTTCAAACTTAGCTTGCAGGCACATAATCTCTAACCTTAAGACAAAATTTCAGCCTACTCAACTACGCTTTGGCACTAGAGGTGGCTGTGAGGCGGCGGTACATTCAGTGCGTACATTTATAATAAACTCTGATGCAGATGTTCTTATGAAGGTTGACCTAAGGAATGCTTTTAACTCTATCGATAGGGTAAGAAGTGGCTAACAATACCCCCAAAATTTATCATTACGTTTGGCAATGTTACAGTCAAAATACTAACTTGATTTACGAAAACCATATTATCGATTCTGCTGTCGGTGTTCAGCAGGGTGACCCACTAGGTCCAGCACTTTTCAGTTTGAGAATTCAACCCATAATTTAAAATTTGAAATCCAAGCTGAATGTCTAGTACCTAGACGACGGTACACTGGGAGGTAGAGCAGATGACATCCTCAGTCATCTTACTCATATTTTTTGAAATTTTAGAAAATTGGTCTTGAACCAAATAGCAATAAATGTGAAATATTTTTTTCCAATAATTTATCTAGTTCTAACAGAGACACTTTAATTCAAAATCTCAATCATATTTCTCCAGGAATAAAAACTGTCAGTACGGAATCGCTATACCTGCTAGGTGACCGGTTGTTTTTCGATAGTATTAAACCTTTTTTAAAAACAAAATTTGATCAGTTTTTAAACCACGTTCAAAATTGTATAAATTTAATCCCCACATTGCTCTTACTATTATAAAATATTGTCTCCTTGAACCTAGATTTACATACTTAATCCGCACGAGTCCAGTCTTAAAATATTCGGATATTTTCGAAGATATTGATAATAATCTTAAAATAGCTATAGAAAAAATTCTAAATTTAACTTTAAATACAACAGCCTGCTCAAAGACTCAAGTAAGGAAAGCAGGCAATGCAACGCTAGAAATCTTTCTAGCGTTGCATTGCCTGCTTTCCTATGATCACTGACACTATGTCAGTAACTTATGTAACATAATTTTAAATAATATAGTAAACCTGTGCTTTGCTACGGAGGCAGGGCAGACATGACGAACGGTCTTTCCCCGCGAAAATGTTCCACTGGAAGTTAACCAACAAAAACAGTGGGATCCGTTGGTACAGAGTGTGCAGAAAGATTTGTTTTATAATTTCCATAGTGACCAAAATCAGGCACGCCTTCTAGCTGTTTCGACTAAGGAATCTAGTCACTGGTTACATGCTTTACCATCAAGTAATCTCGGCACATGGGGAAAGCTTGCGCATCGCCGTAGAAATCCGACTAGGAGCGGCGATTTGTCAACCTCATCAGTGCTTCTGTGGTAGAAACGTCGACAAGTTTGGGTTCGACGGACTTTCATGTAAGAAAAGTGTAGGTTTTCACGGCACGGTTCTTTGAACGATGTCATCCAAAGGGCTCTTGTGTCTATAAATGTTCCCTCGGTTTTAGAGCCTTGTGGAATATTTAGAGACGATGGCAAGAGACCCGAAGGTATGACATTGGTCCCTTGGGAGAGAGGTAAAGCCTAGTGGGATGCTACTTGCGTAGACACTTTGGCGGCCTCTCATCTCAGGGGTACCTCGTTTAGAGCCGGGGCGGCATCAGAGGTAGCTGCACTGAGTAAGTGGCGCAAATATGAGTCTCTGAGAAATGACTACATATTTGTGCCATTTGCTGTAGAGACTATCGCTCCGTGGGGTCCACGTGTGGTGAAGTTCCTAAAGGAACTCCATCCGCGACTGGTCGTTGCTGTTGGTGATAAGAGGGATGGTTTTTTTCTCGCTCAAAGGCTAAGTATAGCCATTCAGCGGGGAAACGCAGCCAGCGTTCTTGGCACGATACCGCGGGGAGTAGGACTGTATGATAATTAAGTTACTAGTTTTTTTTAATTATATTTTTTAATATTGTATATTATAAAATATTGTATATTATATGTATTTAACCCTAAAATAACCACTTAACATTAGTCAATATTGATTTATAATCCATTTCTGGATATCTTTATAATAAAGTATATAAAATTCTAAATTTTTATCCACTATCACTTAACGAATATCAAACTACAATAAGGAACTCGCTAGTTACATTAATCTATGAGGATACAGAAAAAATACTAAAATAGATGAAGCATATATGTAAAACGCACGCACGCAAGCACGCACACACGCTCGCATGCACGTACGCACGCACACACGCACGCACACACGCACGCACACACGCTCCCAAGCACGCGCGCGCGCCCGCCCGCACGCACGCACGCGCACGCACGCACGCACGCACGCACGCACGCACGCACGCACGCACACACACACACACACACACACTTAAAACAAAATCCTTGATTGTTTCTTCTGCACTTGTTCTGCATGCCCCCAAAAATTATCAACTAACATTCTTTGAGAATTACTGTTATTAGTTAATTCTGGAAACACACTGGAAAATTGACATGAATTGAATTAGGCTAAGAAACATGGGAGAAGGTGCTGAATCCTGACATACAGGTTTTTACCTAGTTTAGGATTCAGAGGCTTCATAAGCTATTTGTAACCTCATATTATTATCAGTTTGTTTTTAACAAAACTGGATTAATGGTTACTACCACGGGACTAAGCCAAGTGTTACCATGAGCGTGTTTGATTATGGATAGTTTTCTGTTGAGATAAATTTTCTAACTATTCTACAAGTATTAAGTACAACTGCTTTTTGCAATTGAATATATGTAAGTTTTGGTAAATCAAGAGTTTTTAATGATTGATGAAGCGCTTTTGGTATTACACCAGTTGTAGAGAAGACTATAGGTACTATAATGGCATTATGTAAGTTCCACATTCTAATAATTTCATGTTTTAAATCAGTGTATTTGGAAATTTTTTCATTAATTGTAGTCTGTAATTTATGTGAATTAGGTATAGCAATGTCAATAATAAAAGCACATTTATTCACTTTGTCTATTAATGTTATATCCGGTCTATTATAGTGTATTGTTTTGTCGTTAAGTATAGCTCTGTCAAAACAGATTTTGTGAGTGGTATTTTCAAGGACTATTTCAGGTTTATATTTATAGTATACTTGAGTCGGCTGATCAGTTAGTTTCCACTTAAGGGCAAGTTTTTGGTGAATGATATTGGCTACTTGATCATGCCGATACTTATAATCCGTCTAAACAATCGCTTTTGATGTGTTGGATTGTTTCTGAAGCATTACAACAGCGTCTACATGTGTCGGCATGTAGATTTTTTATTTTAATGATGTGCTTTTGATAATTACGTGTGTCTATGACTTGGTCCTGAATTGCGCACATAAAACCCTCAGTCTCAGGGAAAAGCTCACCACGTTGAAGCCATGCGTTCGACGCTAATTTGTCTACGGTAGGTTGGTTCAACTCTTGGCGATGTCTTCCATGTAGAGACTTTTGAGTCCATATGTCAGTTTTTGTGTTATTATCTGTAAGTACCTCATTTTTTCGCAATGTTTTATCATATTTATTAAGCGGTGTCAATTTATGATCATTCTGTACTATAGCATTGTGTAGTGATGATGTTGTAGTTTTATTATTATTCTTATTTAAAATTTAATTTATATTTTGTTATATTTTAATTTCATATTAAACTCTAAAGTTAAAAGTCAAATATTATATTATCATCACTTAATCATAAGCTTAAATAAAATATTATATAACTATACTCATTAAATAACTATACATAATATTCCAGTTAAATTAGAAATCTTTGATTTACTTACATAATAAAAGTAAGAAAAGAAATTCAAATGTTTAAAATATTTATAATTTATAATTTGATCACGTTTTATTCTGAAATTTTGCTACTTACATAAACGTGTGGCAAACACGTGAATATGGCTGCGTGACCTAAAAGAATTCATTGTAGAAAATGAATAAATATTACGGTCAGGTGTATTTGTAATATTATTTATTTTGTAAGTATTTGTATATACATTGTATTTTATTATTTAGAAGTATAAAAACATTTACTTATGATTAAATATTGCATAGGTATATTTCCAAAAATGTGACCTAGATTTTCATCAAACCAATCTTCTTAGTCTCAAGCACAGGCGTAGAGTGGCAATTCTTTTTTTGATCTATATCATACATTCAAGATAGTGTGCACAGGAACTAGGTACTTAATTTAATTTCTCCGACCAGACCGTTGGCGGGTCTCCATCACGTCGTTGTCAATATTTCACGAATTCGAACCAAACGGTTTGTTTTGTTTTTCGCAAGCCGTCCGATTACAATCAGGGCAACAGTGAATTGGCTTTTGTTACATTAATATAGCGTGGCCTACCATCTAGGGCTTCATCACCGCTTACCATTTCTAGACTTAGTCCCATTGATAGATTAGTTGGTATGTATTTTTGAAAGTTTTTCCATACAAACCGCGCTGAACTTTGAGCAATTTTAGATAACTGTTTTGTCGTAGATAACCGAAATCGGAGAAATGGCAATGGGACGCGAATCCTTAGAACTGAAAACATACCAGTATCCTTTGTTGTGTGAAGTCGTTTGCAGGTATCCCAGGGCTGCAGAGACACTTATCATTAGGGCTCATTGGATTTAAAAATCATCTTCTCTTGATTAAATTAATCGTATCATAATCAATTATATTCGAAATGCCGATGCCGTGGTCTAAATTGACCGGAAACGAAAGTGCTAGTAGAAGTAGTAGAAACATCTCATACTAATAAAAATTTAATTAATGACTATAATGGAATAATATCCATCTCCCTCGCACTTTTTCTTATATTGCGATGAAAGAAATACTATTTTATTTTAAATGACGCTTCATTTTAATACACGCTAGTAATTCATTTATTTGTATTTGTTAATCAATAATATTATAATACCTACGTTTATCAATAATAATATACTACGAAAGTAACTTCGTTCACTCGGTTGGAACGTTCCACGACACTCACGCATGTTTTTTTTTCTGTATCGTGAAGGTTCACATGCATAAAATGTACATGAACGAACATTAAGAATTGGAACAATAACTTGTAGGCCATACAAATACTTGTTCCGTGCGGGATTAGAATCTGCGGCCTGTAGCGCCGCACCACCAGCCTAAAATAAAATATTTCTTTAACTTCCACGACGATTATTGTATTTTATTAGACTAATACTATTCTGTATAATGTATACATGTTATTAAAATATAAGCCTCATCTTAAATAATAAAAATGCTCAACTCAATTAGTAGCCTTGGCACAAAAACTGATATGAGATTGTATTTAACCCACTTACATTTAAAAAATTAAAGAAATGTTGTTCAAACTAGTATGATGTATGATGCAGTTCTCATTTCAAGGTTGTAATTTACAATTTGAAACAATAATATCTTATATAAAGCTAATTTCGACGCGGCCTTTTTAGCCCACTAGTTAAAATACTGAAAGTGCATTAGCAAGCACAGGGGAACTAATCCGTTCTATTCCCGTGATATATAGAGAATAGCTCTTCGTAACTCTTTTAGAAATTATAGGAAGAATTCGTCTTGTTTCAGAAATAATAACGCATATTAAACTTATGTATATTTTTCATAACTGAAATTTAAAGAAACAACACCTTTATACCCTTCACTGCTGGATACAGGCCTTCTCTCATTCATCAAAGGGTTTTAGGGCAAAGAAAAGCCTATTGCGGTGCCTTAATACGTTTTGGCAGATTTTACATGCCTACAACATTTTTTAATTTCTTAGAGATGCAGGTTCTTCAAAATGTTTCTTCCAACGTCATACACGTGATGCATCAGCACTTAAAATTGCGTGCTGACTGGGATTGAACTCAGAAGTAGATGCTCGCGTACTCTGACTTATTGAGACGATTGTTTATCTCCTGAGCTACCACGGCTCATCACCATAATTTTCGCTACTGCAGACTGCGCTAATACAAATTAAGAAGGGTACAGGTTCTTTTGAATAAGTTGGAATGTTTCACATCCTAGAAATAAACTGACTTACTTAAAACTAAAAAAAATAGTAAAGTAACCCTTGATGGAGTGGCGATTCGATGAAACCTGCAGGGGGTTGATTGATGCTGGTGCAACCCATTGGGGAGGCCCATGTTCAGCAGTGGACTTGTGATGAGATGCAATGACAAATATTATGATGTTGATATAATAAAACTTAATGTTATAAAAAAATTGTATCATATATGTGTATAAATTTTATTCAATTTAGTATTTTTTATTATGACAATATTAGTCCATACCTGCGAGGCAATACTCCGTAATCGACTAACTTGTGGGATTATTTGTTCGATTTGCACTTTATGCACCATTTTGAATTATTGATTACACTTGTTTAATAATAAAACTATTTAACATAAACTACAAATTAATTTAGTTATTATGTACCATTTATTTATATACAGCATTTATTTTATAGTACCTAATAAATATATTATTTTATTTTATTTTTAGATGTACATACTGAATTTATATTGCACTTAACACGCGGCTTAAATTTTTTTTTATTTATCACTGAGCGCGTATAGACACACCTGTGTCGTACAAGCAAATTGCATAGAGTGCTGATAAAATCGCTCTCGTCGTTGCATTTTATATGTAGAGATTATTTTAGTGCTCAATAGTTTGTATTTGAGGTCATAAAACTTTATCTTCCTAAAATCTATACATATAATAAAAATGCAAATTTTTAGTCAGTTACCATGTCCATCTTATGAATTTATTTGTCTTAAATTTAAGAACGACCTTTTAAGGAGTAGCAAAAACTTGTATTGAGTTAAGCATAGCCTAAAGGTGTTATTAAATTATTTATTTTTCAGTGATTAATATCTGTTGAATGTTCATTCGTGTTGATCGATGAAAGGTTGCATGTGCATACGTTTATACTTAACGTTTGGTATAATTTCATTGTTTGCATTTCGTAAGCATTTTACTCTACTCTCGTCATATGATACTCTCGGAATATGATACTTTGTTCAATAATGAGTTTTTGTAATTAATGGATTTTGTAATTATGATAAGAAATCAGAGTTAAAATACTTTTATGGGGAATGAGTTTTACCAACGAACGGTGTAGGAAGTAATTAGAACGTTTATTTTGTTTTATTAAGAATAATTCAATTAACAAATAAAATTTTAACAAGTGGTAATTAAAAAGTAATTAAAAATTAAGTAATTAAAATTTTGTACGACCGACTTCAATATAAATGAAATTAGAACATCATCAATGTAGTTGAAGTCAATTAATTACGCATTATTAAAGATTACTCAATAACTACTGGTCAGATTTTGATCTATGGGCTATATGGGACCACATGAGAAGCACCAGCTTTCAAATAAAATAAAAAATCATCAAAATCAGTTCACCTAGAAAAAAAATCTGAGGTAACACAAAAAATAACAGTCAAATTGAAAACCTCCTCTTTTTTTTGAAGTACGTTGAAAAAATTCCATAAGGTTGAAGTGATACTTAAAGAATTTGTTGATGGCGTTGGAATGCATTATATCGAATAGTATTACGAAGACCATTGTTGCAAGACTTGACAAGAAAGATTACGATACACTTAACTGAGTAGCTACACGACATTATTTTAGGTCTTAGTTTTTTTAAATAGAAATAAGACTTACAAACAAGCAGCTCAAATTTCGCTTGATGGTAAGTAGATGCTGTGCCCATAGACACATATATCTATAATCAATTAAAAAACAATATGCACCTCAAAAGACTAAGATGGAATGTCTCTTTACAGGAAAAAGGGTTCTCGTCCATTTCTCTTTCTCACAACCTCACTTTTATTGCACATTTATTCTACTCTGGTGCTTCTTTTGCCACACCCGACTTTCACTACTATACATTAAAGTAGGGACTAACACAGCATTGTGAATTGCCATACGTGCCTTTTTGGACACATTCTGACTTTCCACAATAGAGTGTAGAGCCCCATTTACTCTATTTCCTGCGTTCACTCGTCGTTCTATATACTTATCATATCTACCATCCCTGCTAAATACACATCCCAAATACACAAACTCTTCTAATTGTTCGACCATTTCCCCTTCTATTCTTATTTCACATATCATTTTACTTTCTTCTCTTTCAAAAACCTTAACTTTCGTCTTACTTGCGTTCACTTTCATTCCCCTTTCTTTTAATGACCTGTTCATTAATGTAACCATCATTTGCAACTCGCCCGCCGACGATGCAAGTATGACTTGATCAACGGCGTACAAAAGGCATTTGACGGTTAACTCACCCATTCTTAACCCGCATTCTTCAACTTTCAAATTTTCCAAACAACTGTCCATTAATAGGTTGAACAGCCACGGGGAAGCCACACAGCCCTGTCTGACACCTTTATGGATGCCAAACCAGTCCGAGTAGGCCCCGTTGATCCTGACACAAGCACTGGAGTCCCTATACAGAGACTTCAATACCTGTATCAATCCAGCGCTCAACCCAAATGAGTTCAGTGTTTGCCATAACACATCCCTGTCCACTCTGTCATAAGCCTTTTCCAAGTCCACGAACGCACAAAAAACCTTTTGGTTTTTGGCCAATAACTTCTCCGCGATCATGCGCATGGAAAAGACCTGATCCGTACATCCCATTCCTTTTCTAAATCCCGCTTACACATCCCAAATTTTTCCATCAGTATTTTTCATAACTCTTTCAATTAGCACCTTAGCATACAGTTTTACCACAATGCTAAGAAGGCTGATACCACGGTAGTTTTTACAGTCCTGCTGCGATCCTTTTCCCTTATATATTGGGACTATCACGGCTTTGCACCAGTCTCCTGGTACTCGCTTAAGTTTCCAACACATGGTGTACAGCATTTCGAGTGGTACTCTATCGGCAGGTAAGGTAGCCGGATATCTATTCGGCTACCTTACCTGCTTTCATACTTTTCATTGCTTTCATTATTTCATCTATACCTATCTCTCTATCTCTTTCCTCTTCTTTCGAAATTTCTATTTCATTTAATTCAAATGTCTCATCACTCATAAACATGCTTTCAAAGTATTCTTTCCATCTCCTTAAACTCAAAACTTCGTCATTCAGAATACAGTCATTCTGATCTCGTATAGCATTCATTCAAGGCTGTTTTGAATGTCCCCTGGCAGTTCTTACGAGTTTCGAGAACATTTTAATATTTTCCTGAAAGTTACCGATATTCTTCTATCATTCTTATCAGTTCTTTCTTACTTTTTCCTTTCAACTACTTCTTTTACTCTCTTATTTAGATGTCTGAAGACTGCCTTTTTTCTTTCAATATCATCACATTCATACCGCTAGAATGACTAGCCTTGGTTGCTAGTAAATCTAGCCTTGTTTTTCTTTGCTTCAACTCCCATTCGTACCTCATCATCTCACCATAAAGTGTTATTTTTCCTTTCATTCGTTCTCTTAGTTACACCACATACTTCGGTAGATGCATCCACCAAACCTTTCTTGACATTATACCACACAGTCTCCAAGTCTAAATCACTCATACACAATTCATCCATACCACTTATATTTTCTCTCAGTCTACATTTAAACTTCTCTTTCACACCTTCATCTTGTAACCTCTCTGTTCTTATACACTGTAACGCAGTGGTAGACATAGATGTCCGATGCCGCCAACGTCTGAATAGACAGACCATTAATTCGGCATAAGATCATCAAGTAATGATCCGTCCCTACGTTGGGCCCCCGGTAAACCCTTGTATCTACCACTGCGCTTCTCATTCTTTCATCCACAATTATGAAATCGATCATGCTTCTATCACCACCTCTTTCCCATGTATACATGTGAATCTTCTTATGACGAAAGAAAGCGTTCGTCACAAAAATATTCTTTTCCACACATACGGTGAGGAGGCTTTCACCATTCTCATTTATGCTTTCATCACCAAACGTTCCCAATATCCTTTCATAACCAAGCCTCTTCACACCAACCCTTCCATTAAAATATCTTAATATAACAATATTTTCATTACCCTTGCATTTCATTAGCACCATCCTTACCATCTCCCAAAACTGCTCTCGGATATAAGTGGGTTTAGACATGTCTGGGGCGTAGACCCCTAGAACAAACAACTTCTTTAAGCCACTTTCATTCGTATCCATAGCAGTCTCGGGCTTACACATTCATACTCTTTCACACAATGATCCATTATTTCTGAAAGGATGATACCGACTCCCTGGCATGCCCGCTCTATCCCGTCTACACCAGACCAGTACGCGGTATACATGCCATGTGTAGTGGCATCCTTTCCCTTCCGTTTCGTCTCATTTACACATAACACATCTATTCCTCTATCATACATCATATCGCATACTTCATTTAGTGTAGCCAGACGGGCTTCCGCAATCCACTTTTCGCCTCTCCGGGAGACAGAACGTGACGGGTGGCGAACCGCATCGCCGGTTTTCCTCCCGGAGATTCTTCGCACCCCTGCCCCATTAAAGGGGCGCCGGGAACTCGGGGTCATTTCTTTTCTTTTGTGCCTAATGGTGCGAAAGTAGTTGGTGGTATTTTTTACGCCGCTACCACACGGCGAGGAGCCAAGTCTGTTCTTTCGGCTTTGTCGCTTGTTTAGCACCACCCGGGGGACACGTTTAGGGTGGGCCTAGGGTTAGGTGGTCGAAGCCTACGGACGCGAGCGACTCATCCCGGTATGAGGATACTTGAAGTATTATTAATTTTACAAGTATTAAGTAAAGTCAGTTAGCGAAACTTTACAATCGCATTTGGTATCTGGCATAATATTAGGGTAGCATTTTGTCGTTCTGACCAATTTGATCTGAAATATCTCCTCTTTGCTTAAGATTCCAAATTCAAATTTATAAATTCATTTAGCTGGTGCATTTGAATTTTGAAAACAGTCATTCATTTGTTTTTTCCTCATTATTTTATTCTTTGGCGTCGCTTATTACCGCACAATGGAAAACATGAAATATTGGTATATTTACGAGTAAGAGTTCTACCGTGGAACCAGTGCTGCAGAAACAGCTCGAAGGATTAATGATGTGTACGGCGCTGGTGTCGTAAAATAAAGCACGGTACGTTTTTGGTTTCAACGTTTTCGTACTGGAAATTTCGACCTTCAGAACCAACCCCGTGGACGGCCGGAGACCAAAGTGAAAATGAAGAATTAAAGGCTATTGTGTTAGCGGATCCATCACAAAGCACTTCAGAGATAGCTGCAGGCTTCGGGGTAAGTGATAAAACTATATTAATCCTCTTGAAGCAAATCGGGAAAGTAAAAAAATTTGAACGATGGGTACCTCATGAATTGGGTGAATCGAACTTGCAAACATGCGTCGACTGCTGTGTTACTTTGCTCAACCGACACAATAATGAAGGGATTTTAAATCGAATCACTACTTGTGATGAAAAGTGGATACTGTATGATAATCGGAAGCGCTCGTTGCAATGGCTGAACCCTGGAGACCCAGCCAAATCCTGCCCTAAACGAAAATTGACTCAGAAAACGTTACTTGTGAGTGTTTGGTGGACAAGCGCCGGTGTCGTTCACTACAGCTTTCTAAAATCTGGCCAAATGATTAAGGCAGATATCTATTGTCAGCAACTGCAAACCATGAAGGAAGAACTAGTTGCTAAACAATCGAGATTGGTCAATCGCTCTAGGCCACTGCTGCTTCACGACAACGCAAGACCACACACTGCACAACAAATAACCACTAAGTTAGATGAGCTACAATTGGAATGTCTGCGACATCCACCGTACTTCCCGGACCTTGCTCTAACAGATTATCATTTTTTCCGGAATTTGGACAACTTCTTACAAGGAAAAAAATTCAACTCCGATGCGGCAGTCCAAACCGCCTTCAAAGAGTTTATTGATTCTCGCCCCCATGGTGTTTTTAGTAAAGGGATCAATGAACTACCTATGAGATGGCAAAAGTGCATAGATAACAACGGTGCATACTTTGATTAATTAAATATATTTTACAAAAAAAAAATGACTTTATATTCCTCCCGTCAATTTCATATGTAAGGACCTAATAATATTTTTTATATTATTTCTAAATTTGAGAGTGGGGTGCGGGTTCAGCATTATTAAAAAAATAATTTTTTATAGGCCGCCACGAGCACGAGTGGGCTTGCGGCTGTTTTACCGTACATGTACCGATTGTATATGCATGTGTGAATGAGGAATCTATTTTAAAAAAAATCTAAAATAAAACATGTAAATATTTGCTTTTACATGTTATTTCATCAGTATGTTTTGATTCGAATGTGAGCTATGATATCTTAGATTCATATATCTCACGTATCAACTAGCTCTGGAGGTAAGCAGTTATTGTAGATTTTTACTAAAAGTCCCTCCACGTTTTCCTTCCGGAACTGGTCTTCTCTTTTTATGAATTCAAATTCAAATTTACCGTCGCCTATCCTATTGTCAGCAAAAAACTCCGTAAAATTAGTTGTAAATCTGTTATTCTTCCTTCATACTTGACTTACAATTAGGGATGGGCCGAATATGGATTTCACCGAATACGAATATTTGGCCGAAAGTTCAGTAAAACTTTTACCGAACCGAATATTCGGCCGAACATTATTCGGCAGGATTACCTCGGTACCTAACCAGTTCATGTCGAAACTTGTTTACGTAAAGCGCGCGGGATTAGCACTGGACCCTGCCCCTCGCTCCCTCACCGAGCAAATTGCCGGCACGTGCTATGTTTTGACTGTTTTTGTGAGAAAAAAATGTTTCTTTGTGTTATTCTTAGTGAAAATTGATAATTATATGATAAAAATGAGTGGCAGGAGGAGATCTACTATTTGCACTTATTTTAGAGAAACTGACGACCAAAGTAAAGTGAAATATACGTTTTGCGAGGTGGCAGCGACAGGAAAGCTTCATTCTCGGCTTTGAGCAATCGTTTAAAATTGAAACACACTGCGGAATTTTTGGTCTAGAAAAACCTGTGCATTGGTAGGCTCAAATATACAAAATATTAAAACGACACAGCATGAATCTTAAGTTGCACAGGTAACCCAACCCTATACCAGAGGTGCTCAATCTATAAATACTAAAACCTGTCCAACCACTCAAACTACTCTAGAAAATTCATTTATTACCAAATGGCGAATCGACGACCCCAGATCACTTCCAATTACGAATTCAATTGCTAAAATTATAGCAATAGATAATCAGCCAATTTCTATAGTCGAAGATAAAGGCTTTAATCGGCTCATGCCGTTGTTAAAGCCCAAATACCAAATACCGAGCCGAAAATATATAGTGAAACAGTGATTCCACAACAAAATTATTCAAGGTGAGCTATCTAAGGCCAAATGTCTATCGGCTACATCTGACATGTGGACAAACATGTTCGTACATTTCAATACAGTGGACACTTTGAGTACCACTTTAACGAATCTTCGGTGATTTAGCCGAGTATTCGGCCGAATACGAATATTCGGTAAAGCTGCCGAATATGCCGAATACCGAATATGAAACGAATATTCGGCCCATCTCTACTTACAACACGGCTTTTGTTATTTTATTGGAACATTACCTCTTATGGTGATTTGCTGATTACTCATGCATTTTAAAACGTGCCAGTTAATGAGTAATCTATTTTTTTTTTACTTATTACTAGCAACCTGCCCGGCTTCGCCTAAATGGGATCTTTTAATGTGGTGTCATTAAAATTAAAAAAAATCAAGAATGACCATTCATTGTATCAATTTTTGTTTTCACAAGAATAAATACTCCAAGTTTTTTTGGGTAAAATATAGCCTATCTATAATCTGTATAACATTTGTCACAATCGGTTCAGTCGTTCCAAATATTAATCACGTCTTAATGGCATCCAAATAGCCTCTTAAGATTGATAAAAGGTATTTATTTCGATATTACAGACATACACTTTGATTTTATTTAAAAGTACCTATGTGTATTTAAACTCAAGATGGTAAATTGCACTAACTTAGCGTTACCTTAAGTAACAAAAGACTTGCCTTGAAGACATCTTACAATATAGGTGTCTTCAAGGCAAGAGTGTATAGGCTTTTGTTTGTCAGACGGATAAACAGAGGCTTGTAAATTATAATTCTCTTTCGCTGTACAGATGATAAAGGACGGAGCAAGCCGTTAGGTTCGAATGAGTAATATGTCGACTAGTTGGTTTGTCTAGTGGTCGTTAACACGACTGCTGATCATGAGGTCCCATGTTCAAATCCCGGGTCTTGCCAAAATCAGTTATTATGTTTTTCCGTGAGCCTGGGAGAGAGTTTCTCAGAAGCCTGGAGTCAGGAAGTTGGCGGTGTTTCACCCCCGTGCCTTGGAATGCACGTAAAGCTGTTGGTCCTACGCCTGATCGCTGTCCGGTCGTATAGGATTGCCGTCCCATCGAACTATGAGAGTGAGGGTATAGAGAGTACACACGTGCTTGCGAGTACACTCGCACTATAATTCTGTCCTGCGCAGATAACTAGTCTCCGTAGAGACCGACCGCCGTGACCGAAATTCTGTCTAAAGTACAGTATGTCGACAACAAAAGGGTTGGAGACTGTCCGAACGTCTGGTTATCCGATGATGGAATATAGTCCGATGGAACGGCAATCCGACGAGCCTAGAGAGAGTTCAGGCGCAAGACCTACGGCTTTACGAGCTATCCGTGACCATATGATCACCAGTCTCGCTTACGAGCAAAAGAGTAACGAAGTAATCAAGTTCCAGTAGTGTAGTACTTATAATATGGCTTGGCTTGGCAGCAAGCATTACATCCGAGGGACCTCTTATCACGAGAGTTATTATGAATATATCTGATGATGTAGCCGGGATCATATATTTACGAAGTAACACCTTGAAATTCTGTATGCAGAGTAACACATTCCCAGTGGACCCGCCACTTCGGCGATTCTACAGAAACACTGAGCTGTATTTTGATTTATATAAGATTCCATCTTATTCACCAGGCAAAACGCAAAAGTAAAAATACTTCTACTTCAACCTGGTATCATGTAAAGCTGTGCTGCCTGGCTACTTCCCCAATCGAGCCGGCTCATTCATTCAGCAAAATAGCTGTTGTGTTGTTCTACCGTGTATAAAATGGTTTTAATATTTGAAAAGAACTGCAATAGAATACAAAAAAATAATAAAAATATTTGTATCTTTTCATTGTAAAAGTGTCCTTTGTTGGCCATAATTTGTATTTTAAATAACAAAGACATTGTATTTAAGCAGCTGTCGTAAAATATGATGCGTAAAATTATATTAC
This sequence comes from Parnassius orleans, assembly GCA_029286625.1. Taxonomy (NCBI): domain Eukaryota; kingdom Metazoa; phylum Arthropoda; class Insecta; order Lepidoptera; family Papilionidae; genus Parnassius; species Parnassius orleans. The sequence goes on from JAGSMP010000009.1 coordinate 1,376,771, forward strand.
TAACATTCATATGTTCACCAGCTCCAAATATACTTAATTACTTATTTTATTTTACTTATTTCTTACGTTAAATTTAAAATTCTAGGAGATGAAAATACAAATACAAGAGATAATCTTTAATTAAAACGGAAACAAGGTCATTTCTGAAAATTTTATCCCACAAAAAACATAAATGTAAAAAGGGGGCCAAGTTCGGTACGTTCAAGACTTCGACCTTCAAGGTTGTTGACTTCTCCGATAAAAGAGTTTAATATCTGAATGTGCACCAAGCTTCATAGTTCAATTTGACATTCGCCCACGACATTTACAAGTAGCTTCTTATGGCCAAATTTACGTTTGCGATATAATTTAATTTCCCTTCCTAGGGACGATACTTCCTATACGATCGACCAAGACGACGAATGTTATATACGTTCCAGTTTTTATCACGAGTGACAATCCCATTCAGAATCCCTCTCATTCGTCTGCCAATTTAACCAATACCAGTTTCGATGCGATTATTTTGTCGTCCTTCATTTAGTATGTCTCATCACATAATTACTTTATCTAGAGGAGGTTTGTTCTGTACTGCGTTTGCTGGCAAACCTTTTCACCACATCGGTGATCGATCTTTAAATCATGGCTCAACTATTTTACTAGATTTAAGTCACCTTTGGTACCGTAGTAGCTCACAAGCTGAGCCGCTATAAACAATAAAAAAATCCCTACCGGTACCGATAAATTTGTTAATTTTTAAATTAATTAATTAATTTAAAAATTAACAAATTTATCGGTAATTATTAACTTTTAAGTTAAGTCCTAATTTAAGCTCGGTGATAGAGGAAAACATCGCGAGAAACACTCTCATTTCTGTAAAGCCTGTGCCCAGCCGTGGGACGCTAGAGACTGTAACTTTTACTAATCTTTTAGGCTCAGTTTATTATGATTAATATTACTAGAATGGTTGAAGAATGCTATTCGATTTCTTCACGTTTTACGTAAGTTGGTTTATTGCTCAATATCGATAAGGTCTTGCTAGAGCTGCCATATTTATTTGCCAATTGTGTTTTAAAATGTAGAACAAAAGTATTACAGTAGTTGCTACAATGTTATATGTTTACGTGTTAAGTAAGTTTTGTAAAATATTACAAATATTTTAAAATCAAATCTGGATTAAAGTAGTAATAGAGATATTTGATTTCAGTACTTATGGCCGTAGTTTTGACGGAACAACACTTAACTCCCGTAAGTTTGAATTGAACTTTCAATTTTCGTGCGGTGGCGGCGTAAAAGAATTCATCATTCCATTTGATTCCGTATCGTCGAAAGAGGCGACTATGGGAAATGCCAGAAAAATGTTATGGCATTCTATAGATCGGTATAACCTTAAGTTATAATGATGTCGTTTACGTCAGACGTAAAATATCCAGACTGGCGATAGGCAGCAGCGCTAAAGGTACGCCCACTGGCATTACGATCGTATTAACTTATGCCCGATTCCTATATTCGAGAAACGTTCTTTTCCGTAACGATCCGTTTTACTAACTATTCATTCCACAACATAGGATGACATAAAATAAAAAAGCCTATATACGGTTTATAAATATTTGAACTGGTATTTTGTTTTAAAAAAGGGGTTTAATGCACTTCATTATCCACAAAACGGTTTGTAAAATAAAAAGAAGCGTTTTTAAATGTAGAAACCCGGCATTAACAGTCACGCTTGGTGAGGTGACCGAAATGTGAGGATTAAGAAATCCTCCCTACAACAGGAGCGCGGGACGGGACGTCAAACGAAATATTTGACATCCCTTCGTGACCATGGGTGCTGTAAAGCACCCGAAACGAATAATACCGAAATACCCTGAAATAATTAATCCTGAAATACCCGACAGTGGCATTGAAGTAGTAAATCACAATTTTAAATAACCATCAGAGTAGTACGAAAGATTTCTTACCACTTCCATATATGTATAAACATTCTCTAAAAGATTCCATAAGGAGGGAGGGGTTTTGCCATAATTACTACGCTTAACACGCGAGGTGGTGATAGCAGTGGTGGGTTTTAAAATTGATTATGCTAATTATTTTCTATATTTACACGAATACATTGAATATAAATATTATATCGCGATTAATTTAACTTTTTTATTCAACTCAACGTTTCGGGTGCTTTGCAGCACCCATGGTCATAGAGGGACTGAGGCAATCTTCAGGTTTTGAATATTGTTTGATAATGCTGCTTGTTTAATAGTTATCGAAGAAACAATAAGGACGGGAATGTGTTTATGTAGTCAATTACGTTACAAATTGGTTGGTATACTCGTAGTGTGCCCCTATACTAGCTAACTTGTAACGTAATAGAATATTGATTCTATTGACAAGAATATGTAATCAGTTGCAGGCGTATATGGTTTATCGTACTTAATAATATCGCTTTCTGGAATAATTTTTAATTAACTTATAATTAATATCCTCAATGCTAAGGATGTAAGTAATTTTTTAGAATAAGGGTGACAAACGAGCACACAGTCCACCTGATGGTAAGTGGATACTGTGGCCCATAAACGTCTACGTGTATCCTCGATTAAGAATCAACATGCAAATGTGTACTCACCACTGAGAACTAAGATGGAATGCCTCGTTTCCAGTAAAAAGGGTCTCCTAATCTCTTTACTCACAATACGAAACATTTTACGCTGGTATTCTGTGAGAGTGTTGTCCTACTCGGTCGAACTAACCCATTCGTGCTGCAATCATAACAGAGCTGTAGCGCGGCTCTACCACGTAAACGTAAGTTCAGTTTTGTAGTACAAACCCTTAAATATTAGTATATCAGTTCCTTTTACTTTTGCTTTTTCCTTTTACCTTTCCTATCCTAAGTTCTGGAATGCCTTGTGTACAATCAACTAAACAACTATCTTTTAAAACATAATGTTTTAAATCCTTTGCAGCCGGTTTCCGTCATAGTACGGCTATGGCACTTTTACAAATCGCCGATGATATTAGATATGATATGGAGAAGCAAAACCTTACTATTGTTACAATATTTACTATATGCAAGGATTTTAGTAATGCATTTAATACTGTTGATTTTGATATCTGTTACGCATTCTCCGCTCTCTTAACATATATCTAACTGTAGCGTAATGGTTTCGAAATTGCTTGTTTAGTCACTGACAACGCATTCAGGTGCAAAATTTTTTCGCCACCTGGATTACTACAGCGGCTGGTGTGCCACAAGGTGGTGTGTCGTCACCTCTCCTGTTTGCAATTTTCATTAACTCTATAAGACACAAGTTGTGCTCTTCTTACCTCTTGTAGGCTGATGACCTGCAAATCTATATTCAACTCTCTCTTCAAGATTTGTCTAAAGCAGTTGACACTATTAACCCTGATCTGATATGTATTTTGAACTGGAGTAAATGTTATTTATGGTATAACGATTAATCCTAAGAAAAGTAATTTTCATTGGTAGTTCCAGATTAATTTGAAAAATTGACTGGTCTTAAATTTTTCAAATTAATCTACAAAATATTAAACTAAACTAAACTGCACTCAAATCCCTTATCCCTTCCTTACCTTATGTTCATTCCTGTATATCTTGGACCTAGCACGTTAATGAGGTTAGTAAAAATTTTGTTATGTTAAGCTATTTACGTAGATTAAGTAATTTTCTTCTCACAGTAACTATGGTTACGCTTGCTCAGTCTCTTCTTCTGTCCATACTTGACTATGTTGATATTTGCTACATTACCGAGGAGCAGCTTAATAAGCTTGAGCGCATTCAATATCTATGTGTTAGACAAATATGATTGCGGCCCACAAATATGATCACATCTCTCAATTTCGCAAGCAGCTCAAATGGCTCCCGATTCGCCTTCGCTGGAATAATCACATTCCCTCCGCTTTGTGTGGCGTGCTGTTTAATTATTTCATCTCCTCATTATTTAAAATACCATTTCTAGTATCTTTTCCATACCTATATCATTATGGCGTGTACAAAAAAATTAAGGCTTTTTAACTGTTGTATTAAAAAATAAAGGATACATATTTCCAATTACATGGGGTACATTAATACAATTCGGCAGCCTATTAACTACTGCAGCGTGGCTATGGCCTGCATTCACGACTCTCGGCCAGTCTGTGCATCCACACCTGATGGGTGCAGTCGACGCAACTTCCTTGACCAGTGCGACATGTTCGAATACAATTGCGATTATGGCGCAGGTATGTATGACCCATATAACACTGAACAGCATCTAATTTTCCCAGTTTCAAGTTTAGATATGCAGGCAAACATACAATATGTTAAACATTAATTTATAGCGTATACGATTTGTTAATACACATAGTTATTAACAAGTCGTACATTTCAATTAATTTATTAATATAATCATAAGAAACAAACAACAAAATGGTCATTCATAAAAATATGTCTTATTACAAAACGTGGTTTATTGATAGTCTAGAGTTTCAACTAACAGTATTTTTCAATAAAGAATTCCCGTGGAAAATATGCACCACAAATGTCATGATAGTAAATGTCAAATATCGCGAAAACTGTGACACCGCGGGTAAGAGAGATCTTTAAGTCCAAGGCTATCAAATAATAATGTCGTTTTATAACAAGAATGTTGAACTTCTCTAGATTTTTGGTAATAAAATGACCGTGTAGTGGCGTTACAAGAATATCCACTATCCACTAACCCATATCGTTCCGTGGGTATCTTAAGAGGCAAAAGGAAGGAAACCAAGAGATGGCAAGCGGCGTCTTCCTAAAAACAACTAGGAAATAAAAAATAAAACATCCTGCCAAGCGTGGCGACTATGACACGTCGTATCCTTCGTATGAGGCAATGTAAGGGGAGGCCTTTGTTCAACAATGGAATTTTTAGACTTATTTTATAGTATTTAAAAGAAATTAATATTGCGGAGATTTTTACTGACATTATTAACTGTAATAAATAAAGTTTGTATAATCATCATTAGCTCAGTCTACCCAGAGGGTAGGCAAAGATTACGGACTTTCATTTAGCAAGATCTTGAAATCTCGCTTCCTTTACATCCATATACGCATACATACTCGTCGGTTAGGAGTACTCTTAATTTGGCACATCTTCAATACATCGTCAATTTGACCAATAAACTTCCGTTTAGGGCTCTAGGGCATCCCTTGCTGACTTTGCCACTCACTTCTGATGCATTAATTTGCTTTGTCACTTTCTTTTCATTTACTCTTTCGAATAATAATTTTTTTAATAGGGGTCTTGACACTCCTTTGATAACCACTATTATTGAAACACCTACTTTTATCTTCAACTTGTGTAGGGGCGGTCAAACACATACGACGAATTAAGAAAATGGAGTCGACAGCAAAGTATGTTATTGATGTTGCATCAAAAATTTAAAGAGCAGAGTTATTAATGGTCAGTAATAGTGGTAGGTCACATACACACGAGATGATAAGGGTAGTGGATATTCTTACAACGCCACTACACGGTACACGCTACGGTATTGCCTGTAATGAGGGCATCCACGACTTTTTCTGCCACCAGGGCGGCGCCACTAGAAAGTGGGGTGTAATATTTGACAGATTTCATAGCGTGGAAGTTAATTTGTTCGGAAAATGTAAAAGTTATTGATTCTTTCTGTACTATTAGCTATATTTTATATTAATAACATTAAAAATAAATAAACCAAACCACAGATATTCATAAAAGTAGAAAAATTAAAAAAAGTTAAAAATGTGCAAAAAGTAAACCAAACCACAGATATTCATAAAAGTAGAAAAATTAAAAAAAGTTAAAAATGTGCAAAAAGTTAAAGAGCAAACCACTGACGCATTGTTTTGTGTATTAATATAATACTCTAGAAACTGGTAAACTTTTATTAAAAACTTACTTCTCAATTAAATGATATTGTGTAACAAAAAACTTTACCTCAGTGTCAACTAGCGACATCTGGTGAGCAGAAAATAATTAGCCCTCATTATACTGACTCTCTAAACCCTTCAGACCAGAGTACAGCAGTGTAAGCACAGCTTTCTGGCGGCAGAAATAGGTAAAGGGCTGGTACTTACCCAGACGGACTTCTAGGCAGAAAAGGAGACTATCTAGTAGTTCGTTATATATCGCTAGTGTAAACATTATGAATAAGTTAATTTATTAGCGGAATTACAATGCAAAGGGAGGATGATACTTACACCGCTTATTTCGAATATACAGGGTTATTTTTCAAAGAGTATCCAAATTTTATATTTAAGTCCAAATATAAAAATAATGATATACCGTAATTGCAGTTTTTGAAAATACAAGTGAATAACAAAGCTTTTTGCTTATATTTCAAACTATCCCTAATCAAAGAAAATATACCCTAATTGAATGTGATTTTTGGGCAACAACTACGCGTGCGCACGCTCCTCTGTGTGCGTTTCAATTCACAACGTTTTTGTCAACCGAACCACATGAGTAAAGACGGTACGATTTCTTTACTCATGTGACCGAACTATCCATACGAATGTGTCTGCGTGCGTAATAAAATAGTAGGCTATAGATATTTAGGAATGACAATCAGTTTAAATAATGCATTACCACGCATTCTAAATTTAAAATATAAAAAGTCAGAATGTTTGAGATTTTTTTAATAAATTTTTCTTCGCCATTCACCTATGTTACTTATTCTGAACCTTATATACTCTGGCGGCGTATATTGCAAAATACGTTAAATGTTACTGATTGCCTTTTTGTACTTTTGTCATCTAGCTTAGAATAATTCTAGTTCTAGTCTGCCTCGGTCCTTATATTTTTATTTTAATTCATAGGTATTTAAACATTTGAAGACAGCGTTATAATTTGTTCAGTCGTTTTTACCTGATACGTTAACAAACAGTCAGACGCCTGTCAAATTATAACTTAAATTAAAAAACCCGAAACAAAAAGAGCTGGTGATCTTCAAATGACTGAACAGATTTTCTTGAAATATGAGAACGAAGAAGAAGCTAAGAATGCTCTCGATTAAGACACCTTTCAAACGAAAAAAACTTAATTAAATCAGGAGCTATGATGCCACAGGCAGACACAGATACACGGATACACAGATATACAGATACACAGACACACTGATACACAGATACACACTACAAACATATAACACCCCTCTGTTTTCGTGGGTGTTAATAAAGGAGTGGAATGATCCTATATCTTATCCCAAAGAGATAATTTGGCATAATTATTACATTTGTACGAGAACATGAAGCCACCCACTCGTTTTAATTACGTGATACGTAAAACAGGTGACCAATGTACAACTTATGTTTTAGCCTCATAATATTATCTCCTATAATATTATGGGAGATAGGCATGACATGACGTGACGGCAATCAAAAAATACAAGAGCTGAATACTGCATATTCGTGGTTAGGACGAAAATTTAATTTTGACTTTTATTTATTTAATTTTGACAACAGCAACATCTTTTTAACTTTAGGGAGTAAATGACGCAACTTGTGCAGTGATGCTATATTGCTAATATCAAATGCAGGCGCTTAATTTATAAACTTCAAGGAGAAATAGTGAATAAGTTTTTGCTACGCTAAGTCAGCGCGATTTTATCATCTGGAATCTACAATGGAAACTCGCATTGATATCTGAATAAAGATATTATAATTCTTGTAGCATCTAGTACATTATTTCATTAGTTTTAAAATAAACAAATCAAGAATACGTTGCAAGTATCGATTAAGAGCAAGAGCAAATGAAGATACCCATTGTCAATATCCATAGAAATGGACATAATGCTTAAGTATTTAATCCGTAAACACTGCTCAAATATCTCATAAAAGTAAAAATAGTAGATTTATATATTATAGATTATCGCTAAGCATTAAATCCGCAAACTTGTAGCAAATCTGGTTTTCGTGTAACTGTATATTTATTAGCATATTTTATCTCTTTCCTTCTTTTTATAATTCACTTCGCTAAATATAAATATCTATAATATGTATGTTGTGATTACAAGTAAGACAGTGACGGATTATCCTTAAGGCAAACTAGGCATGTGCCTAGGGGCGCAAGGTTACAAAGAGGCGCACGCGAAAGTATACCTAGTTGCATAAAATAAAAATAAAATATAATTCTTATAGATATATAGAGCTTCCAAAGCGCGCTCCGTCTACTTGAATACTCCTTCTTCGCCCTCACTCTCTCTTCAAATTTTTCATTCAGGCCTATCTGTTACGTCCTAATTATCTTGCAACTAAACTATATAATAAATAATTATAAAGTTTATTTGCAAAATAAGTAGATATAATTTATAATATATGGCTGCCAGAGGGGCGCCGATGAGGTGCTAGCCAATGGCGCTGTCGACATTTATTCCGACTCTGCGGGGCTAGCATGGGCAGAAGACAATTTTATCCCCGGGGAAAGGAGAAAATGTTCATCCCCTCGTTTAGTTTTATCCACCCTTCGAGCATGGGCACACCGGTGGATATAATATCCACAGTAGATAAAATGGGAGATAGACTTATATAGATTTTTTGTATGAATATAAACTTAAACCCACGTCCAATGAACTAGGATAAAATTGTCCCTTTCAAATGTCAAAAAAGCATAATTTTTTATCTTTCATTTGGCTCCATGCTACGGATGGGGGATATATATGTCTACTCGTTATTTTAAACGGGGATATACTTCTCCCCATTTGACATAACAGGATAATTTTATCTCTTGTCAGCGGATATAATCGGGGGATAAATTTTTTGTCCCCAGCCCATGCTAGCCGTTCTGCAGTAAGAAGATGTACACGTAGCACGTAATTCTCGCATTGTTGAGTTATATTTTTGTCTCTGTGTTGTGTGTCATCTGATGGTGATCCAATAAAATTACAAGAACTCCGATAGATGGTAGAAACCATCTAGTGTATTTCCGATATAAAATATTAATATCGTCGATGGGGAGTAGCATAGAAGTTGCGTGACAGCGGGTACTGTGAATCCACCAGCGAAGCGTGGTGAAGCGTGGCGATTACGAGTTATCCTCTCTTCCTTAAAGAGACCATTGTTTAGCAGTGACTGCTTAAGAGTTGCTGCTTTAATATTTTATATTAAAAACCTATTTGAAAATTGTTTAACTTTTACGTTAGAAGTTGGACGTGTTTTACATATAATCTCAACAACATTATGATAATTTCGAAATATTTAGTTTTCAATTTAGTTAGGTACATAATCACACTACAGAATTTTTTGCTGTGAACGGTATCGGCCTAAACGAAATATTTGAAGACATAATACTGTACTCGACCAAATTTAATGAGTCAGTTATATTTCATAAGCTCTTGACTTTCATTTAGTAGTAGATTTAAGAACAACTTATAAAAACAAAATATTATATAAAAACAAAAACGTTTGCTTAAAACTTTCTATCATTACGACGCTCATTAGTTAGGTTAGACATGAGTCATATTTTTTAATGAAAATAACATAATTTTGAATGAAAATAACATGCTATTCTTTAACGTAACAAAACAGAACTTTGAATAGCGCAACATTATGTAGGGAAAACGAGAAATATAGGACTGATAACACGTTTTGAATTAGATTTTTATTAGTTATAAAAATGCGGAGTTACGATTGTTAATTTCGTAGAATCTGGGATGATTGACGATGGTTGGGATTAGACGTTATAGTCAATTTTTGTTATTCTTATGAAAAAACTCTTAGTTTGTAATTAGCGGATAGACGTGCAAAGGGTACGAATGAGAATAGATATATAAAATGCATAGTTTATACTCAAAGAGGAAATTGAATAAAAATCTTGCTAATTAAAAAATTACATAACAAAAATATTATATTTATTATATGAAGTGGCGGTGTAAAATATTCACCACCCCATAACGTCCCGTGGGTGTCGTAAGAGGTAACTGAGAGAAACCAAACCAGAAGATGAGTAGCAGCATCTTTCTACTAACAACTCAAAATATTAAAAACTGCGGCTCCCAACTAGGGTTGCCACCGTACTATAATATAGTATTGTACTATATTTAGGTCAATAATTGTACTATATGTTATAGAAAAATAACATAGTACGAAAAATATTATATTTTATCCCTAATTCAACTGTTGCGCTTTTTATATTAAATGTGACTGAAAGTCTGGAACGAGTATGTTTACGGAAAGAATTTTTTTTGACATGAATGTAAAATGGAAAGAATAAAGAAATATAAATTTAATATAATAGTGCGAATAGTGTGTAGGTATTAATTTAATTAAAAATAAATTGTTTATTTATGTTAGTATGAATCTAAATTGCTCAGATTCCTATAATTATTTTAAAGGTAATAGTAAATTGATGGTCAAAGCAAAGAGCAATAACAAATATATATATATATATATATATGGAAAAGTACATAAAGATTAAAAATTGTACTTTTTTTCTTGAATTTCCCAAAAGTACTATATTTTTGCATCTTTTTTGAGAAAAATACTATATTTGTTCAAAAAATAGGTGGCAACCCTACTCCCATCCCGCCCGCCAAGCATGGCGAATTGCATGGCATTGTCGAAGCAAACTTTGACAAATGAGACAATCTATGGGGGAGAATTTTTTTCCGAATTTCCCATGATGTTTAAAATAAATCAAAATTGGTTCACAATTGAGAAATATTTCGCGTATAATACAAACAAAAAAAACGTACAGTCAAATTATAAACCTCAATTTCTCAAGTCGACTAAAATTAATTTGACTGAAATAAAATTATGTTAATTTAATTTTACCTCCTCGAATTTTTTTTTGAATGAAATTTTTATGAATTTAAAATACAGGAAAACCATGTCCAGGATTAAATTGAAGTGGTGCGCCAATACGCTCTGGTGCAGTGCGGTGGGTAAATTTTTCTCCTTAACTCTCCCAGGAATGAAAGGAGGCCGGTAACGATGGGACGTATGAAGGCTATAACTTTACTTTTTTAGAACATTGAGCCCGTTTGTGAGTCATGCGGCAACCCGATGGTGCAAAGGGAACTGAACGAACTCCTTCCATTTTCTCGTACCTTGCTCTACTGCGCTTTTGGTTTCATTTCATATTAAGTCAACTACTCTGCGTTCCTGGACTGGTTGCTGCTGGACGTTCTGGTTCCTAATTTTTAGTTGGGGAACTGTTGGACATGACATACGTCAAAAGGCTATTTGTTCGTCTATAATATACTAAGTGTACGGATTTAATATAAATTTATTATATTCCAGAATACACCACAACACCCACGAGCTTATGTGAACATGGTCCTGGAGATTTTTCTTGTTAATGAAAACGTATTAAATATATAATCTTCCAGAATAAATCTTCTATTAAATTTCTTATAATTTTTTTATCCTATCCTGTTAAACGAATCAAACACACAAAAAAAAAACACTACCTAAGTCACAGATGAAATAAAAAATTACATGCAACACTTTAATTTGTTTTTTTACACATAGGCTTTTGCAGTAGAATTTTTAAACATTTATATTCAATAATACCAATATTTATATTGATATTATTGAATATAAACATACTTATTTACATAACATAGTATACAATATTTTATTAATACAATATTAAAAAACTACAATACAAAAAAAAGAAAGTAAAACTAATAACTTAATTATCATACAGTCCTACTCCCCGCGGTATCGTCCCAAGAACCCTGGCTGCGCTTCCTCGCTGAATGGCTATACTTAGCCTTTGAGTGAGAAAAGAACCAGCTCTCTTATCACCAGCAGCAACGACCAGTCCTTTCAGGAACTTCACCGCACGTGGACCCCACGGACCGATATTCTCCACAGCAAATGGCACAGATATGTAGTTATATCTATGAGACTCATACTTGTGCCATTTACTCAGTTTAGCTGCCTCTGATGCCGCCCCGGCTCTAAACGAAGGACTCTTGAGATGAGAGGCCGCCAAAGTGTATATGCAAGTAGCATCCCACACTAGGGCTTTACCTCTCTCCCAAGGGACCAATGTCATACCGTCGGCTCTCCTGCCATCGTCTCTAAATATTCCACAAGGCTCTTAAACCGAGGGAACATTTATAGAGACAAGAGCCCTTCGGACCACATCGTTCAAAGAACCGTGCCGTGAAAACCTACCAGCACTTTTCTTACATGAAAGTCCGTGGAGCCCAAACTTGTCGACGCTGAATATGCCACAGGGGCACTGATGGGGTTGACAAATCGGCGCTCCTAGTCGGATTCCTACGGCGATGCGCAAGCTTTCCCCATCAAGTAATGTGCCGAGATTACTTGATGGTAAAGCGTGTAACCAGTGACTAGATTCCTTAGTCGAAACAGCCAGAAGGCGTGCCTGATCTTGGTCACTATGGAAATTATTAAACAAATCTTTCTGCACGCTCTGTACTAACGGAATATCCCACTGTTTTTGTTGGTTAACTTTCAGTGGAACATTTTCGCCGGGATAGAGCGTTCGCCTTGTCTGCTCTGCCTCCGTAGTAAAGCACAGGTCTACTTTATTATTTAAAATTATGTTACATAAGTCACTGACACTATGCACGGAAGAAAGGAAAACAGGCAATGCAACGCTAGAAATATTTATATAGATAGATAGATAAATAGAGAGATAGATAGATTTTTAAAGATTTATATATTGAATTACATAATTATTTAAATTACTCCGAAAGTTGTCATAGATCGAAAACGGTATAATCAGAAGTAATGATTGATAATGATGATATCCGCATATTTTAAAATATAAAAAATAATTAAGACAGGGAACTTTTTGCATATTTATGTGAAAGCTAATAATTTATGCAGCATATTAATCTTAGATCCGACTATAAAAAATCCTAAAAGGAATCGAGGACAAACTAACTAAAATTTACAAAAGATCGATTTTATTTTTTCAAAAATTTCTATTTCAGAGTAAAGGTTGTGTAAACCTAATCTATAAGTAGATATATTCTTCGTCGTGTCTGTGATTCTAATATTTCCTGGAAAAAACAGGTCCAAAAAAGTATCAGTTAGCTTAAGCCAACTTAGTGGTTTTTAGAAATTTTGTCTCTGTCTGTCTTTCTGTCTGTGTATTCATAATTTACTAGAAAACTACTGAACGGATTTCCATGAAATTTTGTATGTAGATAGTTATAGGTTATATACTTTTTATCTGATTACGGTACTTTAAAAAAAACTTATATTTTGCCTTACTTTTCATAATGGTTATTGACGATTCTTTTTATAAGGAGGATAACGTAGTGATCTTATTGATAAAGTTTAAAATAGTTTGGAAAATCCAAAAGTGCACGCCTCATGAGCGTTTCATTTAATTTTGATGAAAAAAATAAATTGTATTTTTCTGACTCTTAAAATATAATATTATTTACGTGTTTTAAATTTAGCGCTCTATTATTTTAACAGGTAGTTGTACCCTACATGTGCAAGATGTAAAATAGCAAAATTTTGTTAACTAACTAGGTGGAAAGTCTATTTTCCTGCCTAGGGGTCTGTCTAGGTAGGTATTACCCTCTTACTTATTTTTTCCGCCAAATAACAGTGCTTGCACTTGTTAGCCAGTTTAATTACAGGCTGTGAGCATTATACGAGTATCTTTGTCTTTAGAGGTGTCAGTGCCTTCTTTGTTTGATATTGGCTGCAAGTGTCCATGGACTACAGTTCCCACTTACCATCAGGTGGATTGTAAGTTCGTTTGTCACTTCAGATTTATAAAAAAAAATTTACTTAGACAGCGCATAGACACTTGCAATCAAATCCAAACACAGAAGGCTACAGAAGTGTTGTCACCTCTATGGACTGGTGGACACCAAAAGATGACGGACTATATTTTTTTTATTCACCCCCATGATATGAATATCAAATGAAAGGATTTGCTGAGAAGAATAAGAATAAAATGACATCCGCGTTCAGCACTTTGAGGAGATGGTGTACTTACTACCGGGCTAAACGGTAAGACTTAGCGGGGTCATGTCTTAACTAATATCGACCTAGAGCCTGGGCAAATTCTGGCGGTGGTGAAAAAACTCAAAATAGCGAAAAACAAGATGACCGCCATATCAATTTTAAAGAGTTAAAACTTGTCAAAGGTTAGGGATAGTTTGGTGGTGCTCAAACGAATGTTGAATGGACCGACAAGGGTCAACTGCTGGCGATAAAAAAAATCAAGATGGTGGATATACCAAAGCGATCAAAAACCAACAATGACGCATTAAGTAAAATGAACAGACTTAAAAGCATGTCCAGCGATAACTAGAAATAAAAAATAAATTAGTATTTTTTTTTTGAAAATAAGGTTTTATTTAAATGGTCTAAAAAAAGAAAATAAACTTTAAATTACATCGAACCCGTCAATTTATTACATTACACAATTTATATGATATAAATGCTTGTTGCGAGATTTACCTGTGTACATAAACAAAAATATATGTAACTTGATATTGACATAAGTAGTTAATGCTAAGAAAAAATAATGTTTTTATAAAATATGTATATCACGCGGCAAGCTTTTTTTTACATAAATTGTGTTACGTAATAAATTGCTGGGTTTGATTTAATTTAAAGTAATTTTTTTTAGAACAATTGAATAAAAGCTTGTTTTTAAAAATATTTTTTACTATTCATTTATTTTTTGTGGTAATGTCATGTACCTATGTGTATTGTAAGCGTACTCGTTAAATAAATAAATTATGAAAAATGAGATGTTTTTTGTTCAGTTACTAATCTATAAATAAAATTGCACAACTTCTTATCCGTATTATCCGTATAATTTAATTAAAAAGGTTCTTTTACATTATTTGACAGTTTTGTTTTCATAGCTTAATTTAATAATAGCGCTATTTATTGACTGCTAAATAAATTGAAGAATGCTACTGAATACCAGTGGCCATTGTTACGTGATATCGGGATGATTTTTCGCAATTGTTACGTTAGGCAAAATTACTAACTAAACTGTTATACTGGATCTAGACATCTAAGTGATGTACACAAAATTGTGGTTAATAGAGATGCTCTTTAGTTGAACATATTCGGTGAATATCGGCATAGCAATATTATCAACCTCTTCTTTTGGTATCAAATTATTCCGATATAGGTAAAAGAGATAAAAATCACAGTGCACTTAAATTTAAAGCTTTTATATAATATATTTTACCTATATCTAAGCTATTTTAGACTTGTTACTATCTAGTTTCTTTTTATAAAAGAAAAAGAAGCAATCGAATTCAATTTAATTCATAAGATTAAAATAATTTTTCCAGATTTTGTAATGGATGACTGTCACCACCCAGGTACTTACATTTGCGATAAAAGTGCTAAGAGTGAGTGCGGTCATGACCATAAATCTGCGACAGATAAAATTTCCTTGAAAAATGACGATTCTATTAGTAATATGAAGGATCAATTGAAAAAACTTACAGGAAAGACGAAAACTACTTCAAGTCAAAAATTCCATTCAGTAATTCCTTTAAAGGATATGACTTTATTTACGAAAGTGCAAAAAGATGACTGCAAGTCTGGATGTGGAAGACCGCAGACCTGGGCGACAACGGTTAAGGGCGAAACAAGAGATTTTTTTAGAATTTTGCAAGATACTACTACTTTTAATGAATACTAAAGTAGATATTTTAAGTTACAGGGAATAAATGAGCATGTTGTTATATTTTATTATCTGAAAAACATTAAATTAATAATCTAAAAGCTACGCAATTAAAATGACACGATTAATACTTATGATTTTTTTTTTATAGAATGGCGATGACAAACGAGCACACAGTCCACCTGATGGTAAGTGGATGCTGTGGCCCATAGACATCTACATTTATACTCGATTAAGAATCAAAATGCAGATGCGTTGTTACCCCTGAGGACTAAGATGGAATGCCTCTGTACCCTTAGGTGGTTCAGAAGTAAGTGGGTTCGTAATAAAGTCAAGGTTTATAGTTAATTATTTTTATTTACCTTACTTCCGCACACGTACAAAGTAAGGTTCTAGGAAGGGAATCACTGGCCTCACGTAGGAAGGTGAAGTCCAGGCGCTGTTCTTGCAGGGTCGCGAACAGCCAGGTAGCGGAAGAAGCCGATGATACTCAAGCCCGACGGTGATGGTGGCCGTTAGTAGGATGGTAGGCCAACACTCCGTTAGCTCGCTGCACGGCAAGCAAGTAGGCCTTAGGTGGTAGGTGGATCCTCAGCGGGATCAACTGCACTATGAATAATTTAAATTTTGAATGGGCTCGACCGGGGAAGGACCACGCTCTCACAGAATACCAGCGTAAAATAGCAGCTTAACACTGCTGTGTTTCGTATGGTGAGTGTAGAGAACCGGAGACCCTTTTTACTGGAAAAGAGGCATTCCATCTTTGTCCTCACGGCTGACAACGCATCTGCATTTTGATTCTTTATTGAAGATAGATGTAGATGTCTATGGGTCACAGCAACCACTTACCATCAGGTGGACTGTGTGCTCGTTTGTCACCCTTTTCTATAAAAAAAAAATCCTCTCTTCCTTAAAGAGACCATTGTTTAGCAGTGACTGCTTAAGAGCAAATGAATGAATATTTTATATTAAAAATCTATTTGTAAATTGTTTAACTTTTACGTTAGAAGTTGGACGTATTTTACATATAATCTCAACAACATTATGATAATTTCGAAATATTTAGTTTTCAATTTAGTTAGGTACATAATCACACTACAGAATTTTTTGCTGTGAACGGTATCGGCCTAAACGAAATATTTGAAGACATAATACTGTACTCGACCAAATTTAATGAGTCAGTTATATTTCATAAGCTCTTGACTTTCATTTAGTAGTAGATTTAAGAACAACTTATAAAAACAAAATATTATATAAAAACAAAAACGTTTGCTTAAAACTTTCTATCATTACGACGCTCATTAGTTAGGTTAGAGATGAGTCATATTTTTTAATGAAAATAACATAATTTTGAATGAAAATAACATGCTATTCTTTAACGTAACAAAACAGAACTTTGAATAGCGCAACATTATGTAGGGAAAACGAGAAATATAGGACTGATAATACGTTTTGCTAGATTTTTATTAGTTATAAAAATGCGGAGTTACGATTGTTAATTTCGTAGAATCTGGGATGATTGACGATGGTTGGGATTAGACGTTTTAGTCAATTTTTGTTATTCTTATGAAAAAACTCTTAGTTTGTAATTAGCGGATAGACGTGCAAAGGGTACGAATGAGAATAGATATATAAAATGCATAGTTTATACTCAAAGTGGAAATTGAATAAAAATCTTGCTAATTAAAAAATTACATAACAAAAAATATTATATTTATTATATGAAGTGGCGGTGTAAGAATATTCACCACCCCATAACGTCCCGTGGGTGTCGTAAGAGGTAACTGAGAGAAACCAAACCAGAAGATGAGTAGCAGCATCTTTCTACTAACAACTCAAAATATTAAAAAACTGCGGCTCCCAACTAGGGTTGCCACCCGTACTATAATATATAGTATTGTACTATATTTAGGTCAATAATTGTACTATATGTTATAGAAAAATAACATAGTACGAAAAATATTATATTTTTATCCCTAATTCAACTGTTGCGCTTTTTTATATTAAATGTGACTGAAAGTCTGGAACGAGTAAGTTTACGGAAATAATTTTTTTTGACATGAATGTAAAATGGAAAGAATAAAGAAAAATAGTGTGTAGGTATTAATTTAATTAAAAATAAATTGTTTATTTATTTTAGTATGAATCTAAATTGCTCAGATTCCTATAATTATTTTAAAGGTAATAGTAAATTGATGGTCAAAGCAAAGAGCAATAACAAATATGGAAAATGGAAAAGTACATAAAGATTAAAAATTGTACTTTTTTCCTGAATTTCCCAAAAGTACTATATTTTTGCATCTTTTTTGAGAAAAATACTTTATTTGTTCAAAAAATAGGTGGCAACCCTACTCCCATCCCGCCCGCCAAGCATGGCGAATTGCATGGCATTGTCGAAGCAAACTTTGACAAATGAGACAATCTATGGGTGAGAATTTTTTTCCGAATTTCCTATGATGTTTAAAATAAATCAATATTGGTTCACAATTGAGAAATATATCGCGTATAATACAAACAAAAAAAACGTACAGTCAAATTATAAACCTCAATTTCTCAAGTCGACTAAAATTAATTTGACTGAAATAAAATTATGTTAATTTAATTTTACCTCCTCGAATTTGTTTTTTGAATGAAAATTTTATGAATTTAAAATACAGGAAAACCATGTCCAGGATTAAATTGAAGTGGTGCGCCAATACGCTCTGGTGCAGTGCGGTGGGTAAATTTTTCTCCTTAACTCTCCCAGGAATGAAAGGAGGTCGGTAACGATGGGACGTATGAAGGCTATAACTTTACTTTTTTAGAACGTTGAGCCCGTTTGTGAGTCATGTGGCAACCCGATGGTGCAAAGGGAACTGAACGAACTCCTTACATTTTCTCGTGCCTTGCTCTACTGTGCTTTTGGTTTCATTTCATATTACCGACATTTAACGACTCTGCGTTACTGGACTGGTTGCTGCTGGACGTTCTGGTTTCGTTGGATTTCCACTCTAACGCCGTTTCTAGTTTTTAGTTGGGAAACTGTTGGACATGACATACGTCAAAAGGCTATTTGTTCGTCTATAATATACTAAGTGTACGGATTTAATATAACTTTATTATATTCCAGAATACACCACAACACCCACGAGCTTATGTGAACATGGTCCTTGAGATTTTTCTTGTTAATGAAAACGTATTAAATATGTATGTAATGTATATGTAATATGTATAATCTTCCAGAATAAATCTTCTATTAAATTCCTTATAATTTTTTTATCCTATCCTGTTAATCGAATCAAACACACAAAAAAAACACTACCTAAGTCACAGATGAAATAAAAAATTACATGCAACACTTTAATTTGTTTTTTTTTTACACTTAGGCTTTTGCAGTAGAATTTTTAAACATTTATATTCAATAATACCAATATTTATATTTATTTTATTGAATATAAACATACTTATTTACATAACATAATATACAATATTTTATTAATACAATATTAAAAAACTATAATACAAAAAAAAGAAACTAAAACTAATAACTTAATTATCATACAGTCCTACTCCCCGCGGTATCGTGCCAAGAACGCTGGCTGCGCTTCCTCGCTGAATGGCTATACTTAGCCTTTGAGTGAGAAAAGAACCAGCTCTCTTATCACCAGCAGCAACGACCAGTCGCAGATAGAGTCCTTTCAGGAACTTCGCCGCACGTGGACCCCACGGACCGATATACTCCACAGCAAATGGCGCAGATATGTAGTTATCTCTATGAGACTTATACTTGCGCCACTTACTCAGTTCAGCTGCCTCTGATGCCGCCCCGGCTCTAAACGAAGGACCCTTGAGATGAGAGGCCGCGAAAGTGTCTATGCAAGTAGCATCCCACACTAGGGCTTTACCTCTCTCCCAAGGGACCAATGTCATAACGTCGGGTCTCCTGCCATCGTCTCTAAATATTCCACAAGGCTCTTAAACCGAGGGAACATTTATAGAGACAAGAGCCCTTCGGACCACATCGTTCAAAGAACCGTGGCGTGAAAACCTACCAGCACTTTTCTTACATGAAAGTCCGTGGAGCCCAAACTTGTCGACGCTGCTGCCACAGGGGCACTGATGGGGTTGACAAATCGGCGCTCCTAGTCGGATTGCTACGGCGATGCGCAAGCTTTCCCCATCAAGTAATGTGCCGAGATTACTTGATGGTAAAACGTGTAACCAGTGACTAGATTCCTTAGTCGAAACAGCCAGAAGGCGTGCCTGATCTTGGTCACTATGGAAATTATTAAACAAATCTTTCTGCACGCTCTGTACTAACGGAATATCCCACTGTTTTTGTTGGTTAACTTTCAGTGGAACATTTTCGCTGGGACAGAGCGTTCGCCTTATCTGCCCTGCCTCCGTAGCAAACCACAGGTCTACTTTATTATTTAAAATTATGTTACATAAATCACTGACACTATGCACGGAAGCAAGGAAAGCAGGCAATGCAACGCTAGAAAGATTTATATAGATAGATAGATAAATAGAGAGATAGATAGATTTTTAAAGAATTATATATTCAAAGTTGTCATAGATCGAAAACGATTGCGCGTAGTAATTTAAGTTCTTAATATTCCATAGTATAGTCATAAATAATGATAATGATGATAACCGCATATATTAAAACATTAAAAAAAATTAAGACAGGGAACTTTTTGCATATTTATGTGAAAGCTAATAATTTATGCAGCATATTAATCTTAGAACCGACTATAAAAATCCTAAAAGGAATCGAGGACAAACTAACTAAAATTTACAAAAGATCGATTTTATTTTTTCAATAATTTCTGTTTCGGAGTAAAGGTTGTGCAAACCTTATCTATAAGTAGATATATTCTTCGTCGTGTCTGTGATTCTAATATTTCCTGGAAAAAACAGATCCAAAAAAGTATCAGTTAGCTTAAGCCAACTTAGTGGTTTTTAGAAATTTTGTCTCTGTCTGTCTTTCTCTCTGTGTATTCATAATTTACTAGAAAACTACTGAACGGATTTCCATGAAATTTTGTATGTAGATAGTTATAGGTTATATATTTTTATCTGATTACGGTACTTTAAAAAAAACTTATATTTTGCCTTACTTCTCATAATGGTTATTGACGATTCTTTTTATAAGGAGGATAACGTAGTGATCTTATTGATAAAGTTTAAAATAGTTTGGAAAATCCAAAAGTGCACGCCTGATGAGCGTTTCATTTAATTTAGATGAAAAAAATAAATTATATTCTTCTGACTCTTAAAATATAATATTATTTACGTGTTTTAAATTTAGCGCTCTATTATTTTAACAGGTAGTGTATCCTACATGTGCAAGGTGTAAAATAGCAAAATTTTGTTATCTAACTAGGTGGAAAGTCTATTTTCCTGCCTAGGGGTCTGTCTAGGTAGGTATTACCCTCTTACCTATTTTTTCCGCCAAATAACAGTGCTTGCACTTGTTAGCCAGTATAATTACAGGCTGTGAGCATTATATCTTTGTCTTTAGAGGTGTCAGTGCCTTCTTTGTTTGATATTGGCTGCAAGTGTCCATGGACTACAGTTCCCACTTACCATCAGGTGGATTGTAAGTTCGTTTGTCACTTCAGATTTATAAAAAAAATATTAACTTAGACAGCCCATAGACACTTGCAATCAAATCCAAACACAGAAGGCTAGAAGTGTTGTCACCTCTATGGACTAAGGTTGAGCTCTAGGTGACACTACGTCACCTACAGGAAAAAACTGATAATTTTTACCAAAATAAATCGACTACACAAAGTATAAAATCGATATAGGCTATATAGTATGGTACATTAGTCCTTTGTCTATAAAAGGCTAAAAAAATATGAAAGAGCCTTTAAATTTTTAATAGCAATAAAACTTAAAAAATTGAAAATCATTTTATTAACAAACTACGCGTACTATGCTTTTTATATGAACCAATAGGGAACCAGTTGACATAATTCTGAAGCTAATAAAAAAAACAGTCTTGATATGTCAATTTTTTCGGTAGTTATCGTGACCACGTTCAAAATCAATATCCGGACGTTCACGTAAATTTTTTTTTCAAACCGTTTTTTTTCAAAGTAGCAATATAAAATGGTTTTTAGAACATATAATATGGATTAATTAGAGTGTTTTCTTGATATATGGCTACTCATATTATCGTATAAGTGCAATATGGTTACGATAGGGGCATTTTAAAAACACAAAATTGCTTGACCTTGACGTGTCGAGAGTAAAGCACTACCTAATAACGCTTCGCGTTATGAGGCGTGCGATAAGTTTTATTCGTTGTGTAATAATCTTAAATTACGCCGACGATCTAGGTCTTACCTTTTTAAAACAATGACATATATTATAAAATGCAAAAGTTATATACATAGCTTTTGCCTTTAGTTCTAAAAAAAAAAGAAACTGACATTTGTATGTTAAATGAAATTAATAATCATCATTAATAATTATAAAATGATTTGAAAATGATGACTTTTATTATTTCGTTTTTTCATTATTTAATTTTATTTTTCTTTGATTACTTATATAAATAATAGTGATGGTATTAAAAACATAGACAGCCTTACAATCAGCGACGGGCTAAGTTTAAATTGATATCTCTCCGAAATAGATAAGACATTCTTGATCCGTGTTATCTACACAAAATAGATAAAGATAAAGTAAAGTGCAGTGATCTTTTTAGTCGCATATTGTTAGTTGTTCCAGGATTTTAGTATATCAATCCGGCGTAAATATCCCCGTTTTCGCATTTCGAATACATTTCATATTCCTTTCGCGAAACTCATCTCAGGAATCATGCTCCTATCGTGCGTGTTTATGGCAAATATAACGAATTATTTAAAACCACTCCTAGCATAGACAAATTTCAGGATTCTTATATCGCTTTTAAAATAAAACTTACTGATCATTTAGCGTCGAGTTCCTGATTAAAATGATATTTTGCCTATTTTATCAGAAAATAACCTTTATTATACTTTCTTAAAAAATGTGCATACTTCGGAAGACAGTATAATATCAACCATGTTCTTTCCTAATACTTGATCCTGGTTTTTTCGCAACAGATTTTTTCTTATTTAGCTACTTAACTTCCTTGAATAATTTCTCATGGTATTGATTTGACGTTAATCCTACTCCAAGTTAATCCAAAATTAAGTTGCATGACTCAATCTGTGAATATTATACACTTGTAATTGATATGCATATCAAAGCTTTTAATTAACTTGCAATGTTTTTATGTTTGTAAGGGTCAATTCTTGCAACTGAATTTTAAATCAGTTATCCTCAACCGATTGAGCTGAAATTTTGCATAAACATGTTTAGTTTGGACGACAATGCATAATTAGCTAAGTGACGTCATTCTAAAACTAATATGGCGGGCCGCCCAAGATCGTAGACTAGTTATTTTTATGCAGTCCCATGATATTGGTATCAAATGAAGGGGTTTTTTGAGAAAAATACAAAAATAAAATGACGGCACTCTAAATCCAAAATGGTGGACACCAAAAGATGACGGACTATATTTTTTTATTCACCCCCATGATATGAATATCAAATGAAAGGATTTGCTGAGAAGAATAAGAATAAAATGACATCCGCGTTCAGCACTTTGAGGAGATGGTGAACTTACTACCGGGCTAAACGGTAAGACTTAGCGGGGTCATGTCTTAACTAATATCGACCTAGACCCTGGGCAAATTCTGGCGGTGGTGAAAAAACTCAAAATAGCGAAAAACAAGATGAGCGCCATACCAATTTTAAAGAGTTAAAACTTGTCAAAGGTTAGGGATAGTTTGGTGGTGCTCAAACGAATGTTGAAGGGACCGACAAGGGTCAACTTCTGGCGATAAAAAAATCAAGATGGTGGATATACCAAAGCGATCAAAAACGAACAATGACGCATTAAGTAAAATGAACAGACTTAAAAGCATGTCCAGCGATAACTAGAAATAAAAAATAAATTAGTATTTTTTTTTTGAAAATAAGGTTTTATTTAAATGCTCTAAAAAGAAGAAAATAAACTTTAAATTACATCGAACCCGTCAATTTATTACATTACACAATTTATATGATATAAATGCTTGTTGCGAGATTTACCTGTGTACATAAACAAAAATATATGTAACTTGATATTGACATAAGTAGGTAATGCTAACAAAAAATAATGTTATTATAAAATATGTATATCACGCGGCAAGCTTTTTTTTTTACATTAATTGTGTTATGTAATAAATTGCTGGGTTTGATTTAATTTAAAGTAAATTTTTTTAGAGCATTTAAATAAAAGCTTGTTTTTAAAAATGTTTTTTTACTATTCATTTATTTTTTGTGGTAATGTCATGTACCTATGTGTATTGTAAGCGTACTTGTTAAATAAATAAATTATGAAAAATGAGATGTTTTTTGTTCAGTTACTAATCTATAAATAAAATTGCACAACTTCTTATCCTTATAATTTAATTAAAAAGGTTCTTTTACATTATTTGACAGTTTTGTTTTCATAGCTTAATTTAATAATAGCGCTATTTATTGACTGCTAACTAAATTGAAGAATACTACTGAATACCAGTGGCCATTGTTACGTGATATCGGGATGATTTTCCGCAATTGTTACGTTAGACAAAATTACTAACTAAACTGTTATACTGGATCTAGACATCTAAGTGATGTACACAAAATTGTGGTTAAGAGAGATGCTCTTTAGTTGAACATATTCGGTGTATATCGGCATAGCAATATTATCAACCTCTTCTTTTGGTATCATATTATTCCGATATAGGTATAAGAGATAAAAATCACAGTGCACTTAAATTTAAAGCTTTTATATAATATATTTTTACCTATATCTAAGCCATTTTAGACTTGTTACTATCTAGTTTCCTTTATAAAAGAAAAAGAAGCAATCGAATTCAATTTAATTCATAAGAATAAAAATAATTTTTCCAGATTTTGTAATGGATGACTGTCACCACCCAGGTACTTACATTTGCGATAAAAGTGCTAAGAGTGAGTGCGGTCATGACCATAAATCTGCGACAGATAAAATTTCCTTGAAAAATGACGATTCTATTAGTAATATGAAAGATCAGTTGAAAAAACTTATAGGAAAGACGAAAACTACTTCAAGTCAAAAATTCCATTCAGTAATTCCTTTAAAGGATATGACTTTATTTACGAAAGTGCAAAAAGATCACTGCAAGTCTGGATGTGGAAGACCGCAGACCTGGGCGACAACGGTTAAGGGCGAAACAAGAGATTTTTTTAGAATTTTGCAAGACACTACTACTTTTAATGAATACTAAAGTAGATATTTTAAGTTACAGGGAATAAATGAGCATGTTGTTATATTTTATTATCTGAAAAACATTAAATTTATAATCTAAAAGCTACGCAATTAAAATGACACGATTAATACTTATGAATTAATTTTTTTTTTTATAGAATGGCGATGACAAACGAGCGCACAGTTCACTTGATGGTAAGTGGATGCTGTGGCCCATAGACATCTACATTTATACTCGATTAAGAATCAAAATGCAGATGCGTTGTTACCCCTGAGGACTAAGATGGAATGCCTCTGTACCCTTAGGTGGTTCAGAAGTAAGTGGGTTCGTAATAAAGTCAAGGTTTATAGTTAATTATTTTTATTTACCTTACTTCCGCACACGTACAAAGTAAGGTTCTAGGAAGGGAATCACTGGCCTGACGTAGGAAGGTGAAGTCCAGGCGCTGTTCTTGCAGGGTCGCGAACAGCCAGGTAGCGGAAGAAGCCGATGATACCCAAGCCCGACGGTGATGATGGCCGTTAGTAGGATGGTAGGCCAACACTCCGTTAGCTCGCGGCACGGCAAGCAAGTAGGCCTTAGGTGGTAGGTGGATCCCCAGCGGGATCAACTGCACTTTGAATAATTTAAATTTTGAATGTAGGTAGCAAGTTCAACGGTCGTTAGTTTAGGCTCACGCGCGTTGCGAACTTCAAGCAGTCTCAGGTAGAAAATGAACAAGGAATGGCCCGAACGGGGACTCGTGGTCGTGTCCGAATCCTACCGAGTCTTTCGATTTAGAGATCGGTGAGCAAAACGGTTCACGGTGCGCGGATTAAATTAACTATTCTGTGGTTCCGTAGAATAATTATTTTAAATTAATAATATGTAATAATTTATTTGTTTTTATTTTAAGCTTAGAATATAAAACTATTATCTATTTAAGATTATATCTATATTATTATATATTTAAGATTAATTAATTTTAATTATTTGTAAGGGTGCATTCAGATGCACCGTTACACCTCGTTTCCAGTAAAACGGGTCTCCGGTTCTCTACACTCACCATACGAAACACAGCATCTGAGCTGCTATTTTACGCTGGTATTCTGTGAGAGCGTGGTCCTACCCCTCTAGATCCGACCCATTCGTGCTATAACCATAATATAATTGCAGTGTGGCTTTGCCACGTAAAAAATAATTCTTTTTTACTATCTATAAATAATTATTTATTTAATACGTTCAAGATTCAAATATACAGCATCTGTTACCATAATAAAAAAAAATAACCATACATTTCTACTTTCCGCATTATAGTGTCAAGAACACTGGCTGGTTGGCAGTGTTCTTGAGCGAGAAAAAATCCAGCCTTCTTATCACCAGCGGCGACGACAAGGAGCGGTTAAAGTTCCTTTAGGAACTTCACCGCACAATATTTTAAATATAGGTGCAAAAATAAAATGCAATATTTTAGTATAATGTTTATTTTATGAGACAATAACAATTTAAGCATTTCTATTTTAAGATAACGAGTAACAACTCGAAAATAAGAAACTAAAAAGTTTTAAAATTATTAATTACTTACAACTACTTAATAATTCTAATTCTCAATGTGAGCAACAATCGACATCGATATACTCGTATTTCTTTTTTTAAATCTATAAATATAAGTAATAAGTAATTTTCTTTTAAATCTAAAAATATAAAGAAAATAGAATTAAATTTATTATTATTCGAGCGATCATGTTAATAGTTTTGAAATCAAGTGATGATGATTATATTACATTGCAAATATCCGTATGGCAAACTCTAAAACTAATAGTTAGTAAGGCAATGTATGCCAAGTCTTGACAGTCACACGGTACATAAGCAAGTTGGATCCAATTTGTAATCCTAATTTTATATACTGATTTACCACATGTTCAGTTCGGAAAATAAAATCGAGAAAGCTATATCTGCTTGGATGAAAATATTTTGAAATCATGAAGTGCAGGAAGGATTTTGATAATGCTGTGTAGTGGAGGCGTAAAATAATTCACTACCTCATACTTAGAAGTTCTAAAACCCCATACTATCCTGTTAGTATCATAAAAGGCGGCAGAGGTAGATGAAACATAAAGTAGGCAGCAGTATCTTCCTGATAACAACTCAAACTAATGAAAATTGCGGTTGCTAACCCACTTGCTAAAAGATTGTACAACTAGTGCGTGTTGCCACTGATGACTTATGGATCTAAGACCTTACACTGTTGGCCGTATAAGAAAGCTCAAGATTGCTCATCGAGCTATGGAGAGGGCTTTGCTCGGGGTTTCTCTGCGTGATAAACTTAGAAATGGGGATATTCGCAATAGAACTAGAATAACCGATATAGCCCAGCGCATTAGTAAGCTGGAGTGGGAATAGCCCGGCTATATAACTCGAAGGAACCAACAACCAATAGGAAATAAAGGTGCTCGAGTGGCAGCCTCGTACTGATAGGCAAAAGGGCGGCCTCTACTAGATAGAGTGACCTGGTAAGACATATAGGACGTCGATGGATGCAGATGGTTCAGGACCGTACTTTGTGCGTTCCGTGCGGGGGAACTATGGCAAATATTCACCGTCTATTCATCGTGTATACGCGATCGAGGCTACACGCACTATTTACCTACCGGTTATCTACTGACAGTCATTCTTGTGGTTGCTTAACATATTAGTACAAGTATTTCGAAAATTTTCTTGTGTGCGCGGTTTGGAAACAAGGAGAACGTTCCATCTTGAAATTTATACAAACGCCAGTTTGACCTTCCCTGTGCTGGCATATCTAAGACCAATTTTCGCAAGTTTGGAGAGTGAAAATCAACTTGGCGCTTTAATGACTGCAAAAGTGCCTCATCTCCTGTATGTGCATTTAAAAATAACTCTGTAATAGCAGTGCAACTGACCGAAATGCAGGTTACCCTAGCAAATATCACGAAACAACTGGTACACTTGGTGGCACTTGTTGAAGATATAAAGGCCATCAAGCTTGATATATCAGATCTTAAAAGTACAGTTAAGTTAGCATACGACACTTAAAACCTATTATCAACGACAGTAAAATCAATTTGATCAATTCTTTTACAGCGGACATGTATATGGTCAAGGAAGATCTACAAGATAGATAAGAATACAATAAAAAATTCTATATTCAAAAAGACCGAGTACCTATAAGTTGTTGTTGAAAAAATATCCAATATCATCCACTACCCAATACGTATGATGGACATCAATTATATTGCTCGCGTTCCTCGTCTCAAATCGAATTCACAAAAGTCCATTGTAATGGCACTCAAAATCGCTACTCCAAGGAAGAGTTTGTTGTTTGTTTTAGTTTCAGAACTGCGGTACACTGAAAAGGCAACGTTTATATTAACGACCAACTAATGCTTTTTAATAAAGCCCTTCTTCTCAAGAAAGCAAAGGATTAATCAAAGGAAAAAACTTTAAACACGTATGGGTTTATTGCAATTTTATTATGTGCTAGAAAATAATTTTTCGTAAGACAATGTGTAGAGACATCATTAGCGTTTCGTATAGAAATAGAAAAAGACCTTTTGAAGTTTTCATAATATTATTTAAGTGTCTATTTTTTATTTATCAATTGCTTTTATTACACATGTTTTAAGCATAGCATATTCCAAATCCGACAAACATTGTCATTGTTGCGCCTGCAGAGCGGAAAGCCCTAACTTTTATTGTATCTGACTTATTGCTTATCGTAACTTGCAATCAAGTATTGGCGGTCATCATTAAACGCTCCTTTGCTAATAGTTGCCTTAATTGTGAATAATTAGAAGTTGCTTTCCGTTGCACGTTATCCGAGTTGGAACATATTAATTTAGCCTTATATTTTGTATTTAAAAACAATTTTACATGCACCGTCATTTTCTCAATCGATTTGCTTAAAACTTGCTTTAGCAAAACTATGTTACTTTATATCGTCAGTGGAAAGGTAAAACTTCTAAAGCGCCACTATACCAACTTTACAGGAGGCTGTTTTAAAGTTTTTTTTTTAATAAAAAATCATAACTTTGTTTCTACTACAAATATTTTAATAAAATTAAAACACATAGTCTGATTATTTTTTCTTCAAGTTTACGTGTATTTTATAGATACGTACACCATTTTGTAACGGAGATAAATGTCGAATAAGGAAAAAAACAATTTTATTTAGTGAAACATTGTCAGGTAAAATGTTCTAATTTCTAATACGTTGCTAAATGCAATAATTTAAAAGTACTAACAGCATGTAAAAATGTCTCATTCAGTGAACAAAATCTACACAGGTGTCTATGAAGTGTCTCATATGGCAAGGAAAAAAATCTTGCAAACATAACATAATATATCTAACTCAGTAAACGAAATCTACTAAGGTGCTTATGAAGTGCTTGATATGGTATGGAAAAATCTTGCAAACACAACAGAGTGTTAGCTTGTCTAAGAAAAATAATATAAGCGTAAGAATTTTTTCATGTGGGGTTAGATAAACTACTAACATACAAAAAATGTTTAATGCGTAGGCATTTCCTCATTTGAAACCCGGAACAAAATCCGTTCTGTAGTTACGAGTAAAAACGTAGATAGAACAACGCAGCGTCGATCTTGGTTTTATATGAGGTATTAAGCTTGCGTCTAAGGCCTAGGTATTAATTGATACATTTATTTATTGTATGGTATTATATTAATATGATACTTAAATAGAATGGACGTTACGGGTAGGCCTGGGTATAGAACTTTTATGGATATATTTTATCACAGTGTCTTATCTCTATTATTAGTTCTGTGGACGTTCACTTCTGCTGTCAGCGCCAAAATGACGAAAATCAAATCGCCTCATTATGTCACGGTGTATAGCCAGTCCAGATATAGAGGTCAGTGTCACGCGCTCTAATAGGGAGTGTAATTTCTGCCTTATTGAACAACACTACGGAGTATTAGAGCTGGTATTAATACTGAAGCTATTATTGAAGCATCGTTTCCATGCAATCATTTTAACTTTATTAAGAAAATCTTTACAGATTTATTAAGGTAAAACTGCTTTACGTGGTGCGATGAAACTTTTTGCATGCTTATTAATTCTAAAGCGCCATTCATTTTTAGATCATGATAGTTTAAAATGCCGCCAATCCGCCAAAAATCCGCCAATAGCAGTGGAAAATTGTGACATGTTTATTTCTTAAGCGACATCAGTTTAATTTTAACAAATAATGAATAAACTAAAACGCCAATAAAAGGTAAAACATGTTCGTGGCTTTTTTTCTAACAATATTTATTTATTTATTTAAACTTTATTGAACCTTACACATTAAGTAAAGGAACAAAAGGCGGACTTAATGCTAAAAGCATTCTCTGCCAGTCAACCTTAAGGCAGTGATATAACTACGAAGGTGGTTACAAATAAATATACATACATACATATACACACATACATACATTCATACATATATCAACATACACAATATACAATACATAAAGATACATAATATACTAATGATGACGGAACATTAGCAGTTGTAAAGCAATTTTAGAAAATGATCTCGAATGTTTTTCTTAAATGTTTGTTTGCAGGTAGGTTGTCTTAATTTTTCAGGCAGGTCATTCCATAGCCGCGCAGCTTGTACAGCAAACGATAAAGATATGAAACTCGAACGGTGAAGGGGTATAAAGAGAGCAAGAGTCTCCGATGAACAAAGCTGTCTGTCATAAGTGTCCCGCAGAAACTGAAACTTATGTTTCAGATAATTTGGATAGTGGTTATCGAATAAAATAGAAAAAACTGTGTTAAGTATCCTGATGTATCTTCGCTGACAAATTGGAACCCATTTAAGCTGAGTACGAAATGAGGATACATGATCAAACTTGCGAAGACGAAAAATAAAACGGATACAGTTATTGACGAGACGATCCAGCATATCAAGGAAAACCTCATTGAGATCAGGAAAACATACATCAGTATAGTCAATAATAGGCAAAATAAAAGATTGCACCAGAGTTATCTCTACCTTGACCGGAAGAAAGTTCCTGAGACGGTTCAAAGCACTGAGCTAAGCAAAAACAGAACCACTGATATTCTGAATTTCGGTGGACCAACTTAAGGTTGTGTCAAAGTAGATACCCAGATTTTAACGCTGTCAGAATACGGTATAATAGAATTATCAAACGTGACAGGTGGAACGCAATGGACGTCAAGCTTACACATTTGTTGAGCACTGCCAATTATTATAGCTTGGCATTTATTGGGGTTAATTTATACAAAAGACTTAAGGTCGTAGTAATCAAAATTTACTTATAGTGATTCTGTAACGAAATGTCTGTAATTTAAAATAACTTATGTACATAATTCAACGTGAAATTAAAATTTGTAAAAGACTTACCAATTGTTATCAAAAATGTCTTCGTAAGCTGAAATTTCTTATAGAAGTTTTGTTCTAAATATGAAAGTCTAAAATAACATTTTCTAAAAATTGTTACAAAACGGGCGCTTTACAATATTGCATTTAAAAATGAAGGTAATTTTATGTACTTCTAAAGCGCCAACATTTTGTTCAGATCATCCTAAAACCTAGACAGATCAACGCAGAAAAAAAATCCCAGTTCAGTGATACATATAACTCATTTTCGTAAAAAGTGGCGCTTTAGAAGTTTACCTTTCCACTGACGATATAAGTTATTATCGTGAACTACAAACTGAAACCCTAAGCAATATAAAACCCAATGTTTCAATTGTTTACCGAGGTGGGCGCTACTGTGGTTAATTTTTATGGTAGAGCCATGCTGCAGCTATATTATAGTTGTAGCACGAATGGGTCGGCTCGACCGGGGTAGGACTACGCTCTCACAGAATACCAGCGTAAAATAGCAGCTTAAAGCTGCTGTGTTTCGTATGGTGAGTGTAGAGAACCGGAGACCCTTTTTACTGGAAACGAGGCATTCCATCTTAGTCCTCACGGGTGGCAACCCATCCGCATCTTGATTCGTAATCAAAGATAGATGTAGATGTCTATGGGCCACGGCAACCACTTACCATCAGGTGCAATGTGTGCTCTTTTGTCACCCTTATCCTATAAAATAAAAGCACGAGTTGCGCACAAAAACAAGCATATTTAAAATTAATGTAGCCTTAAATTGCTTTGATATAATATCAATTACGGAGACTTGGTTATTGGATGGCATTAGGGATTGTGAACTTTTCGATCGGTATAAAATGTAGCGGCGTAACCGCGACTACCACGGCACTGGGCAGCGATGTGCTGGTGGCCTTACGATCCTCCGCTGAAGACATATCACACTATCGTGGCTCACAATATAGTTTCGTTTTAAACCTGGCCTTCTCACACTACATCTTTGTAGTATATATATACAACCGGCGAGGAGGCAACTCAATTAATGCACAGCTGGAAATCTTTGTGAGTAAGCTTGGGGACAACTTTAATTCCGCTCCTGATGATCTGTTTTTGATCTTGGAAGATTTTAACATGACAAATATTGGCTGGGACTTAGTGACTAAAGGTCATTGAGAGCCCACGGATGCGTTTAATGTTAGTTTTTTAGTCAGGTTAGTTTTTTTTGTTACGATTTTTGAATTTACTCTCGACCAATACAATAATGTACGAAATATCAACTATAGACTATTAGACCTAGTTTTTGTAACATATCCCACCGAGTGACCGCCCACTTGTTCCAGAGGATTTTAATCACAGATCAATCTGCATCGAGTTAACTTTAGACATGCCCAGTTTTTTTAAACGTAAAACGTATTTAAATTTATAATAATTTATTTGATCTCTGATCTTGAGTTATAAATACTGTATATTTGAACCTTGAATGTATCAAATTAATGATTGTTTATAGATTATAAAAAATTATTTAAATTTAAAAATTTAATTTAATTCTGCTGCGTAATTTTTCGATAATAAATTTAATGTTTTTCAACTAATAAAATAAAACAACATGATCATTTATTTCCTGTTCTTTGGAATATCTATCTTTTACTTTAGTATTCATTAAAAGAAGAAATCTCTTGCAAAATTCTAAAAACATCTCTTGTTTCAGCCTTAACCGTTGTCGCCCAAGTCCGTGGTCATCCACATTCAGACTTGCAGTCATGTTTTGTATTTTCGTAAATAATGTCATATACTTAACACAGTTATTGAAGGTAATGTTTGACTCGAAGTAGTTTTCGTAGTCTTTTCCATAATATGTTAATATTTTATTAAAATAAATAATAGTTTAAAAAACAAAAAAACACACTTTTGTAGATAACCGAACTAAAAAGTAGAAAATAATTTTAAATAAGTTTGAAAAAATAGTGATTAACATAAAAAAAATCATTTTATTGTAAAAAAAGCGTGGGGTGCTGGATGTCATTTGTCACTTGTGGAGTCATTTTGATGTCTGTGTCTCTGTGTGTCTGTCTATCACAGGAATTCCCTCAGAGACTACGTAGATGATTGCAATTTGGCATAGTTATATTATCATGATATAAGAATTCAAAAGTGAGATTTTCAGAATCGCATTAATATGTAGAATTGCGTTAGGCGTAAATCCGTGCCTATCTGTTTTTATATCAGGCATGTTGTATTCTGATCTGATGTCAGGATTTTAATTTGCGTTAACTTTTTACTCTTCAATTATTTTTTATTTCATATTTATTTAAAATTGAAATTAATTTAGTTTTGACAAAAGATTGTTAAATTTCATTGTCTTTTAACTTGCGGCATAAGTTTTTGGCGATATTTAATTCATATCATTAGCCTCATTGAATTTTTATTGGTAACATAAAATAGATGCTGATATTTTTATTAGGGCATCGAGAACCGGTCCCTTTCCAGGAACGGTTCCAAACTTTTGCAGGAACCAGGTTCCCGGTTCTTTCGGTTCTTTTATTTCTTTTTGGTTGGAAGCTACTTTCGTTCAATGTGAATAACGATGTTAAAATCATATTCATAAATAAAACAGTTTATTCCAAATCGTAGATACTATTTATAATTTTTAAAGCCTTGATTGTTATCAAAAGACTTGAAGTCTTTTGATAACAATCATTTCTAAGTCATAATGGAATACTAATTAAGTACTTAATCTATCGAAATATTTTAGATGATCAGTTCTTTTTATTTGGTTAACATAAAGTATTTTTAAAAGTAATTATTCTAGTAATACTTGCAATAGTTTATTTATAATTAAATATAAAACAAATAAAACATCTCACTAACTAGGAACATTCATTTTACAATAGCACGTAAACAGTTATTTCACATTACTTAAATTTTAAAATCAATCAAACATAAAATAATATAGAATAGAAATTCTGTTAAAACAATATAATATTCTATCTTAGAATATACTTTACGGATACTGTTATTATAACAAAACATAAATTGGCTCACTTATGAAAAAAAAATAGTTTTAATTACTTCTTAATTTTACTTCAATAAAAAGAACGCAGAAAAATTAATTTCGCGCAGCCTTTTGCAGACTATGGTGGCTGAAGAAAATATACGCTCCGGCTCTACACTGGTGGACGAAATAGTTTTTAAATATTCAGAAGCTAACGATAAGCAGTACCCTCGTTGTCTTTGCCCACCATTTTAAAATAGAGCCATTTCTACTCTCACAGTAGTAATTAAGTCATTTTCTTGATCCGTCGATTCAATAGCAGTATTAACAGCTTTAGACAACTCTCTATTAAGTTTCTGTTCATTTGTTAGGGGGGATTCATGTAATTCAACTTCCTGCAGATCTTGACTTTCAATTGCTGGCGTTTCTTCAACGGATACTTTTTGTCTAGCGTTTGTGCGATGCAGTTGCTTTACAATGTCATGTAACATTTCATCACTTGTAGGCCGGGAAAAGATAGTTGCATCTTCGTCCACACTCGCAAAATAACTATCAAGGTTGGTCAAGTATCGCAGTATTAATGCTTAGATTAGTCGTCGTTTTTTATATTGTTTTCGCAATACAGTAACCATTTTATGACTAAGATGAGTATTAATTTCAATTAATTTTCTTATAGCAAATTTTAAAGAAACATCGGCTGTAATCAATGTTGCATCGCGACGGTTAGAGATTCTACGATAGTTTAGTTTTAATAACTTCTAATATATTAAACATCAAACTATATTGACAAAAAAACAATCACTCAAACAAATTAAATAAATTATCATTACGAATCATACTGTTTGTCATAAATAGCAGAAATGATTAAAAATCACGTTTTTTATAACACTACATTGCAGTGATATACTTTTTAATAAATTTTGTAAAGGAACCGAAGAAGCCGAAAGAACCGGGTTTTAAATTTTCTGAACCAGTTCTTTATTTGACCCCTGAAAACCGGGAATTCCCTGTTCTTTTGGAATTTTAGGATGAAAGTGAGAAGAACTACATTAATTAAAGTGATTAAAAAACATCAAAACATAAGAGAATAGAATAGAATAATTTTTTGATAGCCATTTTAGAAAAAGAACCAGCAAGAAACCCAGCGGGACTTTTTTTAATGTAAATTATGCAATAAGGTAGACTGTACAAACTACTTACAAAACTTATTTATGAAACAGGTTGGATGCGACAACCTTTTCCAGGGGTTATTATCAACCATGTATTAATTTATATTATAATAACCCTTTTTATACATACAGTTTTGGTTTATAAAATACTTAAACTTGGTAATAGATGGACCTTGTATATTTTCTGGGATTTTGTAGTAATAGCGTACACCTTGCTCCATGTCCAGTCATGTTTTTGTGATTTCGTAAATAATGAATGAATGACTGACTCCGTGGAGTCGAGAAACTGACTGACTTACTCACACTGTGGAGCATAACATTAAAACATAAGAGAGTTCATTACGCCGTATCGTGGGTGTCGACAGAGGAAAATTAAAACAGGAGATGGGCAGCAGCATCTTTGTGATAGCTACAAATAGTAAAAAGCTTCAGTCGTCAACCCGCCAGCCAAGTGTGACAACTACGTCAAATATCCAGCCCATGCGGCAATATATGGAGGAGGCCTATGTTTAGCAATGGACTTATAATAGGCTGTAATGATGAGGGTGAGGATTTTCACTCATATTCGTGTTAGCAAGAAAGAAACAGCTTATTGCAAATAAAGATTTTTTAAACGTGGTAGAGCCATGCTGCAGCTATATTAGTAGTATAGTTGTAGTACAAATGGGTCGGCTCGACCGGGGAAGGACCACGCTCTCACAGAATACCAGCGTAAAATAGCAGCTTAACACTGCTGTGTTTCGTATGGTGAGTGTAGAGAACCGGAGACCCATTTTACTGGAAAAGAGGCATTCCATCTTAGTCCTCACGGGTGACAACGCATCTGCATTTTGATTCTTTATTGAAGATAGATGTAGATGTCTATGAGTCACAGCAACCACTTACCATCAGGTGGACTGTGTGCTCGTTTGTCACCCTATCCTATAAAAAAAAAAAGATGCACTTATAATACAATCCATATATTTGCGCACGAATAGGGGTGGACGGTGTTGTCTGTAATAAAGTTGCCAATACTGCCATCCTGCATAGTTCCTACCCCAGGAACCTCACGAGTCTATGTAAAATAACCATGACCATGATATTCTGTACTGTTTGCGCGTCGCCAGGTTCATCACTGCCAACCCCAGACCACGTACAATTATAGTGAAGCTTACTTTAATACGAATTATAGATTCGGTGATTTCTGCAGTAAACAGGCATAACAAAGTAAACAAGGAGAACAAACTTAACACCTTGGCTTTGACACAGAAGAAAAGAAACCTGTCTTTGTTATTGAGAACCTCTCCTCCGAAAATAAGCAGCTGCATGCTGTAGCTCGTAAACGTGGGAAAGAACTTAAGTACAAATACACCTGGATTCGTGATAAGTTTTAAGACTGTGTTATATTGTTATCCGTATAATACTTAATCCATCTATTGCACGCTTCATAACGCGAAGCGTTATCGGGCAGTGCTTTACTCTCGACACGTCAAGGTCAAGCAATTTTGTGTTCTTAAATGCCTCTATTATAACCATATCGCCGCGGGTTCGAATCCCGCACGGAACAATATTTGTATGGCCTACAAATAATTGTTCCGGGTCTGGATATTTGTCCTCATGCAATTTATGTTTGTAAACTGCCTCCACGATACAGGAGAAAATCCTAGTGTGGGGGTAACGTTTTAAAAAAATAAAGACTAAAAAAGTGTTCCTAAAAATCAGTAATAACATTCAAAGTATTTGGATTGTTGGCAGCTTACATGTAGTTTATCATGATAAATTACAAAAATACAATTTATAAGTATTTTCTTATTATACAGTAAGTATTGTGCATGATAACATTTTATATCTTTATAATATTATAATCGTTAATAAAACTAAAATTATATTGAAACGAATATTTTTTACCTAACCTGGATGTGTTACTTACTAATAAAACAACTCTTTATACAACACTTAAATACAGAAAATAATACATTTACGATACTGACTATCTATTGTGGTGGTCTTTATAATTACAATGTGATATTAATGTCAATCGTAGTATAAAAGTTACAGAGGATAACAGAATATCTGTGTATTATCAGAATGTGCGAGGACTTAGAACAAAGTGTGTAGATCTTAACGATTAAATTGCAAACAATAGCTATGATATTATATTATTTACTCAGACATGCCTTCAGAATGACATTTTAATTTCTGAATTATGTGACAACCGTCATGACGTCATGCGTTTAGGCTGTAACTTAGCCCAAACAGAAAAAAACGGCGGTGGTGTAATGGCTTGTGTAAGGAGTGAATATGGAGTTAGACAAATGCATAGTTTCTGTTCTAGCCTTAACACTGAGTTAATCTGTGTAAGTTTGCCTGCAAGTGAAATGCCAACTAAGTGTAATCTAAATATTATTTTGGTATATATTCTTCCTAATTCATGCAATATACTATCACAATTAAATGAAGTAAATAACTTTGTTATAATATCGTTAACTGAGCAGTATCCAAAAGACACATGCTTATTGGTGGGTGACTTTAATCTTCCATGCCTTAAATTGCAGGATAGTCGTCACGAATTACTGCATAATATGAGTATGGAAATTCAGGATGCATCACTATCGCTTGTGGTAGGTATGACTTACTTGGGCTTAAATCAATTTTAGTAATGGGCGCACACTGGACTTAGTATTTTGCAACCTAAGCACAGAAGTAATAAGATCTTCTTCCCCTCTTTTGACAGAGGACAAATATCACCCATCCTTGTATAATGACATCACTGATCTATTTGTGACGCACTTACAAAGAGGTCATCACATCGCGACACGATTTTACAAATGTGGCTATGTTGCAATGAATAACTTCTTTATGCAAACTGATTGGGATAATACACTAAGGTATTATCCCAACTCAATTAACGAGGCTACGAGTTTGTTTTATAGTAAATTAGAAGAATGTTTTAACCAGTTTGAACCTATAAAAAATAAAAATAGCACTAAGGCATATTATCCAATTTGGTATAACTCTGCTGTATTAAAAGTCACACGTAAAAAGAGCAAGGTACATAAAAAATGGAAGCGCTTTGGAAATCCTGTGATTATGATGAGTTTGCTTTGCTACGTTCTCGTGAAAGGCAATTTCAACAACAATGTTTTAATAAGTACATCAACAGCGTAGAGGATGGTTATCGTCTCTCTCCCAAGGCTTTTTATCTCTTTTTTTTCAACGTTAAATCCAAGCGTGGTGGTTCTCGGTACCCCAAGAAATTTATTTATCATGGACTTACCATTACAGATGGCCATGTTATATTAAAATTAAAAAAAACATTTATTTCTTAAATACACATCGAAACTAAAATATTAAATCTAAGTTATAATGTCAATGCTATATCAATTACATAAAAATTAATTATTAATTTAAATGAAATTATTACAATTACTTAAATTCATATAAAATACACATACACAACACAACAGATACACAGCTATAACGTAATCTAAATTTAGGTTTAGATGCGAAGTGCTCAACATGCAGCACAGATGCATTTTGGTTTTCGAGCCGCCCCTTATGCGGCGCATCAGGGATGCGACTCGCTCCCGAATGATCGCCGCTAATCCGTCTATATTTGCATCCGCAAGCATGCCCGATGCGCTACAGTAGCGTCGCAGCTTCATCGGTGCCCTGAAGGCGTTATTGTATAAAATGCGTAGGGCGTCGTAAGATTTTTTCGTGTACTTGACCCATAGGCAACACGTGTAGAATGATTGGCAGAATGCTCTGAACAACTGTACTGAATTTAATAATTACTTTAAAAGTATGTTTTCTAGTCCTTGCCCACATAATGCTAGGTCTGCAAATAGTGACGGTAAATGCTGCACAATTGACACAATATCTGGTCTAACCGTAACAAAGGATGATGTTTTTAAAATGCTTAAGACGCTAGATGTCTCTAAAGGCCCCGGGTGTGATGGAGTAGCACCTGTATTTTTACGCAACTGTGCTGAGTCATTAGCTTATCCCATTTATTAATTATTTAACATATCCTAAAAGCAATGCGCCTTTTCTACATTGTGGAAGAAAGAATTTATTATACCGATCCATACGAAGGGCTCAAAAGTGGAAATAAGTAATTACCGTTCCATTTCTATTTTAAACACACTTAATAAAATGATTGAAAAAGTTGTTTATAACATTATTTACCCTAAAAGGCATTTCGCATCATCGGCATGGCTTAAAACGAAAGGCGAGCATTTTAATTTAGCTGAATTTTGTGACTATGTTCTTTGCGGGATGGAAGACTGTGGACAGGTTGATACAATCTACATGGATTTCTAAAAAAGCTTTCGACCGTGTGGATCAAATCATCCTCTTAGACAAGTTGTACAGGCTCGGAATTTGTGGTAAATTACTAAAATAGACTACATACTATCTCTCTAATCATTCTCAAGCTGTAGTCATTGACAGTTTCAAGTTTTATTTCAAACAAATTCCATCTGGCATTCCTCAAGGATAACACCTTGGTCCACTTTTCTATTGCCCTTATATCTATAACAATAACCAATGTTTCGACTTTTGAAATCATCTACTTTACACTGATGACAAAATGGTGTTCATGAAAATTAACTCGATTAAAGATTGTGAACTAATTCAACGTGACTTGGAAAATTTACATTCATATTATGGATGTACAATATTGTAGTAAATATAAGCAAATGTCAATGTATCAGTTATAGCCGAAAGAAAAATAAAATTGTTTTTCCGTATCACTTTAATGGCGAAAGCATTAAAGGGACTAAGATAGTAAAGGATTTAAGAGTTTTTCTTGATTTTAAAATCATGTTTTCAATCTGGAGTTCATTATGAGCACATGTAAACCTTTTTTTACATGTGTATTGACATAATGCTTATGTTTTAAAAGTAAAAACATAAGCAGTCTTAGGTCTATTTACTGCGCACATTGCCGCAGTATTCTTGAATATGGTAGCTCGATATGGTCACCGCAATATGTTTTATATATAAACAGATTAGAAAGAATACAAAAACTCTTCATAAAGCACCTCATTTACAAAACCGGCATGCGTCGTCGTGGAACTTATAATAAGGATTGACTTAAATACGGTTTCTTATCATTGGAATCTAGACGAGAATTACTTCATATGTAATTCTCGTCTAGGTCACAGTAACATAAATAGCCCTAATCTTCTCGCTAGCATGCGTTTCTGCAATCCAAAGTACCGTACGAGAAAGACCCTACTTTTCAGTGTACCTGTACACTACCTTGTGTAACGTCGCAATCAATATAGACCACGTGAGTAGGTTTTGAAACCTTTGTTCTAAATAACACATTAAAGCAATGCTTCGCATCATCATCATCATCATTACAGCCCTTCACAAGTCCACTGCTGAACATAGGACTCCCCCACGATCCCGAGCCACCTACATCCAGCGACTTACTACATGTCTCACCAGGTCGTCACTCCATCTAGTGGGGTTACGCCCTACACTTCGCCTACGGATATGTGGCTGCTACTCGAGAACCTTTTTTTCCCATCAGTTGTCGGTTCTTCGAGCTATATGGCTGGCCCATTGCCACTTCAGCTTACCAATCCGTTGAGCTATGTCGGTCAATCTAGTTCTACTGCGGATATCCTCATTTCTAAGTTTATCACGCAGAGAAACCCCGAGCATAGCCCTCTCCATAGCCCGCTGAGCGACCTTGAGCGTCATCCAGCAGTGAAGGACCACGTCTCAGATCCATAAGTCATCACTGGCAACACGCACTGGTTGTACACTCTCGTCTTCAAGTTTTGAGGTATACCTGACGAGAAGATGTTTCGTAATTTCCCGAACGCTGCCCAGCCGAGTTGAATCCGTCGATTGACCTCTCGGTCGAAGTTGGACTTACCTAGTCGTACTATTTGTCTCAGGTAAACATACTCGTCAACAACTTAGAGCTTAGTGCTCCCAACTACTACCGGCATAGGTGTAACATGGACGTTACACATGATCTTTGTAATGTTCATGTTCATCTTAAGACCTATCCGTTGGGAGGCACTATTGAGGTCATTGAGCATAGTGCTTAGGTCCTCCAGCGATTCTGCCATAAGAACTATATCGTCGGCAAATCG
Organism: Parnassius orleans; assembly: GCA_029286625.1. Taxonomy (NCBI): domain Eukaryota; kingdom Metazoa; phylum Arthropoda; class Insecta; order Lepidoptera; family Papilionidae; genus Parnassius; species Parnassius orleans. Next base: position 1,418,248 of record JAGSMP010000009.1, read on the forward strand.
AAGGTGAGTGATGTACTCGCCATTGATGTTAATACCGTATCCTTTCCAGTCCAGTAGCTTGAAAACCTCTTCCAATGCAGCGGTGAAGAGTTTCGGGGATATAACGTCACCCTGTCTTACACCTTTCTGCAGTTGGATAGGTTTTGTACTCTGGTTTTGTACTCGGATAGGCATCGTAGCTCTATTGTACAAACACTTCAGCCATTCAATACGCCGACAGTCAACTTGGCGCCGCTGAAGGGACTGCAGTACCGCCCAAATTTCAACGGAATCAAAGACTATTTCATAGTCCACATACTCAAGACATAGTAGCAGATTGTACTCCTCGGTGTTCTGTACAATCTACCGAAGGGTGTGTATGTGGTCTATGGTGCTAAAGCCTTTTCTGAAATCAGTTCGGAAGGCTAGAAGTCGTCGAATCTGCGTGCGAGACAATTCGTAGTGACTCTCGAAAACAGCACGTAGACACGGCTCAAAAGGGAAATCAGTCTGTAGTTCTTCAAGAGAGCGTTGTCACCTTTCTTGAAGAAAAAGACTACCGCACTTCTGCTCCACGCTTCCGGAGTAGTGCTACCATGGAGGACGGAATTAAAGAGCTTCTGAAGGACTTCAAGTACCGGTTTTCCACCCGCTTTCAGAAGCTCTGCTGTAATTCCATCCTCACCCGGGGACTTGCTGTTTTTAAGGTGCTGGAGAGCCAGTCTAATCTCGCTCAGACTGACGTCCGGGATATCTTCGGAATAGTGTCGGATAAGACTCGCTCTTGGATCGTTACTCACACTTTCGTGTAGCTCCAACGATGACGTGTACAGCTGCCCATAGAACCTCTCAATCTCACTCAAAATCGCAGATGTCCCGGAAACGATGCTGCCACACTCGGTCTTCAGCTTTGACAGTTGGCTCTTTCTGGCAGACAGATCTCTGGCAAAGACTTTGGAGCCTTGGTTCGGCTCGATCGCTTCTTCAATACAAGCTGCATTGTAGTTGCGTAAGTCCCGCCGCATGCATTTGGAGATCTGTCTGTTCAGTTGCCTGTATGTGTCAAATCTGCTGAAGACTGCAGCTTCGTCTCCCGTCTAACAGCCATAAGATTAAGAGTGTAATCGAAGAGTTTTTGTGTTCTTCTGCGGCGGGTCTTGCAAAACTTAGCTCCGACCACTTGAACAGTTTCCACGAGGTTGTCATTCATATCATCCACTGCATTGCAATCTTCATTGCAATCTTCCAGGCACTGAAAGTATCTCGAGCTGAAAGTTTTCGGGATTTTGGATTAGAGCACGTGGGGGACGGAGCGTTGATTTCATTAGACGTGACTTCTCCAACTTAAGTTTCAGTGTTCAGAAGGTTCAGTGTGCCTCTTACCATTCGGTGATCGCTGCTAGTTTTCACCTTCGCGATCACTGAGACATTACTGAATAGTTGTCGTCTGGTCGTCATAATGAAGTCAATCTCATTTTTAGTCGAACTGTCTGGGATCTACCAGGTCCACTTTCTGTGGGGCCGCTTCTGGGAGAAAGAGTTCATCATTCCATGGATAACACACGGACTTTTGAAATGTATGAATAATAGGGACAAACTACATAAAAAAATTAAAAACAATATGGAAAATGATGTCTTAAAAGTAACATATAAGAGATATAGGAATTACTGCAATAAGATACTGAGGAGACTTAAAACGGAATACGAAAAATCTGAATTAGAAGAGGCAAAACTGAATAATAAAAAAATATGGGAAACTATCAAAATTATAACAAACACCAAAAATCAAATAGGTTTGCACCATTTATTAACTCAGATGGGGGGGCACTATTTGATTTTTGGTGTTTGTTATAATTTTGATAGTTTCCCATATTTTTTTATTATTCAGTTTTGCCTCTTCTAATTCAGATTTTTCGTATTCCGTTTTAAGTCTCCTCAGTATCTTATTGCAGTAATTCCTATATCTCTTATATGTTACTTTTAAGACATCATTTTCCATATTGTTTTTAATTTTTTTATGTAGTTTGTCCCTATTATTCATACATTTCAAAAGTCCGTGTGTTATCCATGGAATGATGAACTCTTTCTCCCAGAAGCGGCCCCACAGAAAGTGGACCTGGTAGATCCCAGACAGTTCGACTAAAAATGAGATTGACTTCATTATGACGACCAGACGACAACTATTCAGTAATGTCTCAGTGATCGCGAAGGTGAAAACTAGCAGCGATCACCGAATGGTAAGAGGCACACTGAACCTTCTGAACACTGAAACTTAAGTTGGAGAAGTCACGTCTAATGAAATCAACGCTCCGTCCCCCACGTGCTCTAATCCAAAATCCCGAAAACTTTCAGCTCGAGATACAAAATCGTTTTCAGTGCCTGGAAGATTGCAATGAAGATTGCAATGCAGTGGATGATATGAATGACAACCTCGTGGAAACTGTTCAAGTGGTCGGAGCTAAGTTTTGCAAGACCCGCCGCAGAAGAACACAAAAACTCTTCGATCACACTCTTAATCTTATGGCTGTTAGACGGGAGACGAAGCTGCAGTCTTCAGCAGATTTGACACATACAGGCAACTGAACAGACAGATCTCCAAATGCATGCGGCGGGACTTACGCAACTACAATGCAGCTTGTATTGAAGAAGCGATCGAGCCGAACCAAGGCTCCAAAGTCTTTGCCAGAGATCTGTCTGCCAGAAAGAGCCAACTGTCAAAGCTGAAGACCGAGTGTGGCAGCATCGTTTCCGGGACATCTGCGATTTTGAGTGAGATTGAGAGGTTCTATGGGCAGCTGTACACGTCATCGTTGGAGCCACACGAAAGTGTGAGTAACGATCCAAGAGCGAGTCTTATCCGACACTATTCCGAAGATATCCTGAACGTCAGTCTGAGCGAGATTAGACTGGCTCTCCAGCACCTTAAAAACAGCAAGTCCCCGGGTGAGGATGGAATTACAGCAGAGCTTCTGAAAGCGGGTGGAAAACCGGTACTTGAAGTCCTTCAGAAGCTCTTTAATTCCGTCCTCCATGGTAGCACTACTCCGGAAGCGTGGAGCAGAAGTGCGGTAGTCTTGTTCTTCAAGAAAGGTGACAACGCTCTCTTGAAGAACTACAGACTGATTTCCCTTTTGAGCCGTGTCTACGTGCTGTTTTCGAGAGTCACTACGAATAGTCTCGCACGCAGATTCGACGACTTCTAGCCTTCCGAACTGATTTCAGAAAAGGCTTTAGCACCATAGACCACATACACACCCTTCGGTAGATTGTACAGAACACCGAGGAGTACAATCTGCTACTATGTCTTGAGTATGTGGACTATGAAATAGTCTTTGATTCCGTTGAAATTTGGGCGGTACTGCAGTCCCTTCAGCGGCGCCAAGTTGACTGTCGGCGTATTGAATGGCTGAAATGTTCGTACAATAGAGCTACAATGCCTATCCGAGTACAAAACCAGAGTACAAAACCTATCCAACTGCAGAAAGGTGTAAGACAGGGTGACGTTATATCCCCGAAACTCTTCACCGCTGCATTGGAAGAGGTTTTCAAGCTACTGGACTGGAAAGGATACGGTATTAACATCAATGGCGAGTACATCACTCACCTTCGATTTGCCGACGATATAGTTCTTATGGCAGAATCGCTGGAGGACCTAAGCACTATGCTCACGACCCAATAGTGCCTCCCAACGGATAGGTCTTAAGATGAACATGAACATTACAAAGATCATGTGTAACGTCCATGTTACACCTATGCCGGTAGTAGTTGGGAGCACTAAGCTCTAAGTTGTTGACGAGTATGTTTACCTGAGACAAATAGTACGACTAGGTAAGTCCAACTTCGACCGAGAGGTCAATCGACGGATTCAACTCGGCTGGGCAGCGTTCGGGAAATTACGAAACATCTTCTCGTCAGGTATACCTCAAAACTTATACATTACTAAATTAGAGATCGATGAGACCACCTATAGACAACAATTACATGCACTTTTCACTCGACAATATCCAGAAATTACCGTTTCAGAACAAAGAATCTCAGACCAAAGAAGAACCATCGTTAGGAATAAACTTCCTCAATTAAAAGAAGAAATACCTCAATTAAAAGAAGATGTACGAACACAATTACTTCAAGAAGAAGTGGTTAATAATTATGTATTTACTAATAATACCAAACAAAACACAAATGAAACAGTCATTATGTACAACCACAATCGCTTAATCAATCACAACTCATTTATGCACAACCTCAGCCATACAACCAATCACAGGCCTACACACAAACATCACAAACATCACACACATCCACACAAACTGAATGCATAATCCTAACACTAGAAAATGACATTGAGACCATAGTTGTTCCAGATCAACACTCAAGAACAGATACATATATTCAAGAAATTAATGAGAAATTTAGAACAACAATAACACAATACTCTGGGATGGATCCATCAGCGCGATCAAGATTACCCAAACTGAAATACACACCTAACCTATTTCGTCTGATCAATTTATTTAATGAAACTATACTCACAAAATATATATCTGATGACACACAACTCATAGACGTACATTTACTTATATATTGCACAGCGCTAGTAATATCTGAAGAAATGAACTTTATAATCACAGATCACATAAGAACGACAAGAACAAGACAAAACATAGAACCAGCATGGCAACAAAGACTAGAAAAAGACATTGAAAGAATAAGGGCAAACATAGGCAGACTCATTCAATATATTAACAGTTGTAGATCTAATAAACTAGTAAAAAAAGTTGAGGTCATATTTAGGAACAATTCCACGCACACCAGACATGAAAAAAGTAACACAAGACCTGAAGAATTTTTAGACACCTTAAAACAAAAACTAGCACTAAAAGTTCACAGGCTCAAAAGGTATAAAAAGGCACTACAGCGCAAAAAAGTTAACACACCATTTGCAACAAGCGAAAAAATGTGTTATAGGAACCTACAAAAACCACCTAACAAAAAACAACTATGTAGAAGCATATTGGGCTAGTATTTGGGAAGACAACACAACAAAGCATCTTGGATAGTGGAAGAAGAAGCAAAATGGAGAGATATTGACGAGATGGAATTCGTAGAGGTAACAGAGACAGACATTAGACATTTAATTGGAAATCGCCTGGTATAGACAAAATATATAATTTCTGGTACAAAAAGTTAACCTCATTACACAAATCTATAGCAAAAAATTAAACAGATATTATAGTAGGACAACAGAACTCGGTCGAATTTATTGCAACAGGAATTACTTACATGCTACCTAAAACAAAAAATCACCTCAACCTTCACAATACCGACCAATTACATGTCTACCCACAATTTACAAAATATTGACATCTGTAATTACAAAGAAAATTCACTCACACATCGAACACTACAATATAATAGCAGAGGAGCAGAAGGGATGTAGGCAGGGTCACATGGGATGCAAAGAACAGCTGATTATTGATTCCACTATTCATAAACATGCCACCTCAAAAAACAAAAATTTGCATTGTACCTATATTGATTATAAAAAAGCTTTTGACAGTGTTCCTCATTCTTGGTTGTTACAAATATTAGAGATTTATAGAATAAACCAGAAAATAATAGATTTCTTACGCCGTATAATGTTACAATGGAAAACAACACTACAAATAAATTGTGACCAAAATACTGTCACAACGCGACATATTTCCATCAAAAAAGGCATCTACCAAGGTGACTCCCTAAGCCCACTGTGGTTATGTCGCATCTTATATACATGGATGACATCAAATTATACGCAAAAACAGAGTAGATATTACAGCAGAATTTAGTAACGACATTAATATGCAATTTCGCTTGGATAAATGTAGAACACTTCACATTGTAAGAGGCAAAATAAGGCCCGGCGACTATGTAGTGAATGACACGGATGCTATTACAGCAATGGAACCGACTGACTTGTATAAATATTTAGGGTATGTGCAACTTAAAGATCTTGACCACGTACGAATAAAAAGTTCACTAACTACGGAATACAAGAGAAGACTTAACGTCGTTTGTAAAACGCAACTTTCAGGTAAACATCTCATCAAATCCATAAACACCTTTGCCATTCCCGTATTAACGTACTCATTCGGGGTTATAAAATGGTCCAAAACTGACACAGGACAATTAGAGCGTACTACACGAACAACACTTACGAAACATAACAACCTTCACCCTAAATCCGCCATAGATAGATTAACCATAAAACGGGAACATGGCGGGATATCCAGCACTTAAGGCGGAATCAAGTTGATCGACTAAAATCATTCTTCTACGCAAAGTCCCGCACTAGTAATATACATAAAGCTATAGTAACAAATGATATTAACTACACTCCACTTAACCTAAGCAATTAAAAAGAAACCCAAAACACTACCAATGATAACCAGCAGACACAAAAAATTGAAGATTGGAAGAGGAAAGTACTCCACGGTCGGCACCCTCATGACTTGGAGCAATCTCACATAAATAAGTTAGCTTCAAATAAATTGCTGAAATTAGGCAACTTATTCCCGGAAACTGAAGGATTCATAATAGCTATTCAAGACCAAATCATAAACACAAAAAACTACAGAAAATACATAATCAAAGATCCTACAGTAATTAATGACATATGTCGCAAATGCCACATCCATCCAGAAACCATTCAATACAAAACAGGCGCACGCACAACTCTGACGCAGACCGACTACATCCACAGGCACAATCAGGTGGCCAATGTCATTCACCAAAAACTAGCACTCAAACGCGCACTCATTAAAAATACCAACACTCCTTACTACAATTATACACCAAAAATTACCCTAGAAAATACCACACATAAGCTTTTTTACGACCACGCCATTCTTACTGATAAGACAATCCATTATAACAAACCAGATATAATCCTACAAGACAAATTAAATAAAATTACTTACCTGATAGACATTGCAGTCCCCAACACACACAACATACAGAAGACAATCACAGAAAAAATTAATAAGTACGCGGAGCTCAAAGATGAAGTGACTAGAATCTGACGACAAAAAAAGTATATGTAGTTCCTATAGTCCTCTCCACAACAGGCGTAATCCCAAATCATCTCCTCCATAGCTTTAAATTATTAGACCTAAAAGAAACCCTCTACATTACACTGCAAAAAGCTGCCATATTAAATACATGCAGAATTGTCAGGAAATTCATGCAGATAGAAGAAAACGAAATAGGACCTCATGAAAATACATAAAAATATACACCACACGCTGCGTTTGCTTTGGTTACGGCCCGTAAATGTAGTTAAATTCCAGTCTAAGGACTGAGAAGTAAAAAACACTTTCCGAAAATAATAATAATAAAGACACTTTAAAACAGAAACTCGCGCTATAAGTCCATAGGCTGAGGAGATACAAGAAGCCACAAGAACGCAAAAATGGTAACACCATGTTTGCTATTAACGAAAAGAACTTTTACAGAAATTTACAGAAACCACAAATAGACGTAACAATCGACACCAACACCGAACTACCAACATCAGAACAATTGGAGACATTCTGGTCAAGCATTTGAGAAGAGCAAGTGCAGCATAATGATAAAGCTGATTGGATAGCAGATGAAGAATCTAAGTGGAGCGCACTAGAAGAAATGGAATTCGTCGAGATATCTGAATCTGATATAAATAGTATTACAGCAAAACTACACAACTGGAAATCACCTGGCATTGATAAAGTACATAATTACTGGTACAAAAAACTAGACTCATTACACAAAATTATCGCTTAAAACTTAACAGATATAATCCTTAGGACAACAAAATATACCTGAATTTATTGCAACAGGAATAACTTACATGTTACGAAAGTCTCAATACTCTCCACAACCGTCCCAATACAGACGAGATCCTAACCTCAGCAATCACAGCTAAAATCAATAAACACATAGAACACCACAACATAATAGCGGAAGAACAAAAAGGGTGCAGACGAGGCCATACGAGATTCAATAGTCCACAAACATGCCACCACAAAAAATAGAAACCTTTATTGTACCTACATAGATTACAAAACAGCTTTTGATAGTCTTGCACACTCCTGGTTAATCCAAGTATTACGTATATACAAAATAAACCCAAAAATAATAGACTTCTTACATCATATCATGTCCCGCTGGAAAACTACACTCCAATTGAATTACCACGACAACATCGTAAGAAGTCGACAGATATTTATTAGGAAAGGTATTTATCAAGGTGACTCCCTGAGCCCTCTATGGTTCTGTCTCGCACTGAACACAGAGGGTTACCTACTGCATTAGTGCCAAGCCGGATATAGACTCAAACACAACACCACAGAAGATATCACTACCTCACACCTCATATATATTGATGACATTAAATTATATTCAAAAACAGAAAAAGAAATGAAAAAATTAATAGATACTACAACAGAATTTAGTAAAGACATCAACATGCAGTTTGGACTAGATAAAGGACACATAATAAGAGGCAAAATAAAACCAGGCGACTACACAATTAACACTACTGATACAATCACAGCTATGGAACCGACAGATCTATATAAATATTTAGGATACAGACAACTCAAAGGACTAGATCATACAGCAATTAAACACACACGGAATGCAGAATACAAACGGAGAGTAACCGCAGTATGCAAAACACATCTCGCTGGAAAACATCTTATTAAAGCATTAAATACCTACGTGATCCCAATATTAACCTACACGTTTGGAGTGATTAAATGGTCTAAAACTGACATACAGCAAATAGAAAGAACCACACGCACCACGCTTACCAAACACAATCATTTACACTCCAAATCCGAAATGGAAAACTCCCAATCAAACGACAGAATGGAGGGAGAGGCCTAATAGACATTTATCACCTTTGGCAGAAACAAATTAGTGGCCTCAAAACATTCTTTCACAATAAATCTCGCACTAGTGACATTCATAAAGCCGTAGCCCTAAATGATTTTAACTACACTCCGCTTAACCTAAATGAACAAACAGACACACAACACAATAACACTAATAACCCACAAAAAAAGTTAGAGGACTGGAAAAAGAAAGTTCTGCACGGACGACACCCACGTGATCTGGAACAACCACATGTAGATACAGTAGCATCAAATAAATGGCTTATAATTGGCAACTTTTCCCGAAAACTGAAGGGTTTATCATCGCAATACAAGACCAGATTATCAACACTAAAAACTACGGAAAATATCTCGTTAAAGACCCCACAGTAACCAACGATAAATGCCGCAATTGCTTCGCCCGACCAGAGACCATACAACACATAACAGGGGCATGTACAACTCTCACACAGACAGACTACACTCACAGACACAACCAAGTAGCAAAGATCATTCATCAAAAACTAGCACTCAAACATAAACTCATACAAGACACAAACACACCCTACTACAAATACACACCACAAACTGTTTTAGAAAATCCTACACACAAACTTTACTACGACCGCGCCATACTTACCGACAGGACCATTCACTATAATAGACCAGACATAACACTACAGGATAAAGTAAATAAAATGCTTAAAGAAGAAGTGACCAGAATTTGGAGACAAAATAAAGTTTATATAGTACCCATAGTCGTCTCCACCACGGGTGTCATACCCAACCATCTCCACCATAGCTTCAAATTAATAAACCTGAAAGACTCAATATACATTATACTCCAAAAAGCCGCAATTTTAAATATCTGTCGAATGGTAAGAAAATTCATGCAATTGGAAGAAAATGAAATAGCTACCCATAACACCCCACCTTCATAAATACTCACTACACGCTGCATTTACTTGGCTTCGGCCCGTATATGCCAAAACTAGCCAAAGAGCTAAGAAATAGAAATGTTTTCCCTACAATAATAATAAATATTTATTGCCACACAATAATAAGTTTACAAATGAAAACAAAGTAAGTAAACACATAAAAAATAATTAGACTTAAAAATTGTATAAAAGAATGAACATTCACAATTAACAAATTAACTACTATTACTAAGTATACGATTATAATGTGAGGCAACGGGAACATGCTCAGTATTCGCTGGGCATTATGCTCAGCACTGGTTTTCAGACAGTCCCTGCTGTTTTGGGTACATTTTGGTCCACGCACATCGTACTTAATTACGTATAAGTGGTAAACCTCCGTGTTACCAGTGTATAAAAATATATTGTGTAATAAAAAGACTTTATTACACAATAAACATACAGCCATTCGGCCTAAAAAGACTTCTGTTTATAAAATAACTCCTTTTTAACCTTGTTTTATATGTTGCATACTAGCTGTTCCCCGTGACTTCGCCCGCGTGTAATTTAGGGTGTTAATTATGTTGCGCGGAACCCTAATTATTTTTGGAAAATATAAGTAGCCTAAGTTACACCTTATAACATCAGCTATCTGCCACTGAAAGTCCAGTCGAAATCGGTCCAGCCGTTTCGGAGATTAGCCGTAACAAACGGACAGACAGACAGACAGACAAAAATTTAAAAATTGCGTTTTTGTTATAAGTACCGCATATACGTTCATATGTATTTAGTAAAAAGTTGTTATTTTGACATTACAAACAGACACTTCAATTTTATTTATTTGTATAGATGTATAGATGTAATATTAAAATTTTCTTTTAAGGGTGGTAATCATTCCATATTTTTGCGGCCGAATATTTAAAACATCCTTTGAAGTTTAGGCTTTTTTCACGTGTATTTACTTCATGGGCATTCTTACTCTAATCTAATTTATTGTATAAATACAGTGGACTTTTGTTACTAATAATTTTGTGAACTAAGCAAACCAAGTGAAGTTTCCTACGTGCGTTCATTTTTAAAATATTGTTTTCATTAATATATGGAGTAATATGAGCTCTCTTTGGGACGTTAAAGCAAAAACGAGTACATGCGTTTTGCACGCGTTGAATTGCCTTTTTTGTTTTTTCATACAGTCGTGGGCCATAGACGGTATCGCAATAATTAAAATGTGGTAATACTAACGACTCAACTAAAGTCTTCCAGATCGGTACTGTTAAGTATTTTCTTATGCTATATAATACCTTTAAACAATAAAAAGCATTACGTATTTTGCCCATTAAAGCGTAGTTGGCTATCGAGGGTAAGACCAAGGTTATTAATATAATCGACTCTGAGTACCTTTTTATTGTTGATGAGTATTTCCGGTTTCTTACTTAATATTTTTTTACATTGTGTTCTACTTCCTAGCACCATATATTTTGATTTTAAAGGATTAAGCGTTAGACCATTTTTTTTGCCCATTGGAAGATTGCCGACAAATCTTCATTTAACTGCATGACTGCATTTTCCGTGTGTTCTGGCTTGAACGAATGATAAATTTGAGTATCGTCGGCATACAGATGTATTTTGCTATGTTTTAAGACTGCTAATATCCGCTGTAAACAGTATAAATAGAATAGTGCTTAAGATAGATCCTTGTGGAGTGCCTCTGGACGTTCTTCTTATACTTGATTGCATTACTTCCCCTTGGTCAGTGTTGATTTCAACATATTGACTTCTATTTGATAAGAATGAGTAAAACCATTTACATGTTGCTTCCGATACTCCGTAATATGACAATTTCGCCAGAAGTATATCATGCTTTATGCAGTCAAACGCTCTAGTAAAATCCAATAGCACCAGTATACTACCCTTACCTTTATCAGAAGCTGCAGTTATATCATCCGTGACGTGCAGCAGAGCTGTTTCCGTACCATATCCTCGACGAAACCCAGATTGTGTTTCTGGTAAAATATGATTATCTTCTAGATATCTTGTTAACTGTGAACATACTACCCTCTCCAATATCTTGGAAAGTGTAGGTAAAATGCTGATTGGTCTAAGGTTATTAATTTCCTGTACATTTGGACTCTTAGGAATAGGTTTAATTTTGGCCAGTTTCCAAGGATCTGGAAACATCTTAGTATATTATTCCTGTTATTATAGGTCATGTTACCAGTAAAGATACACGAACCATATCTATATTAATTAAATCATGTCCACTGGCTTTAGTTCCAATTGTTGTCATTATTTTATAAACTTCTGATTCTGTTGTGGTTGTAATATTAAATTCAATGTTATTTAATCGTTGAATAAAACTACTTTTATGGATTATATCGCGTTTAACTAACTTATTTTTATTAATTCCCGACGTTTCGGGTGCTTTACAGCACCCATGGTCTCGGGGGACTAAGGTGATTGACGTACCGATGTCAGAGTTAATCCGGAGTACCTTCAGCTTTTTCAATTATTAATTTTGGTCCGATCTACGCAGAATGAACTAACTGTGTCTTGAAGTCTTGCAGTGGTGTGCTTGGGTTTAGTTTTAATTTTATTAATTACAGGATCCCAAGCAGGTGGTAGTACCCAGCCTCCCTCTCTATTGAAATTAGGATGTTTTTTAATTTCAATAGCCTCACGTATAATCCTTGGCAGGAATCGATGTTCTTTCGCGAGAATCTGTGGTTTATCAAATCTAATGTAATGGCGGGGGCCGTCTAGGATATGATCACAAACTGCAGACTTCCCGGAACGTTGGTGCTTCATGTCAGCTATGTGTTCTTTTACGCGGGTTTTAATCGATTCGGTGGTTTGGCACATGCAGGTATTATCGAATTAACGTCTCGATTCAATTTCTCTGGGTATTTCTTAATTAGATCGCTAGTTGTTTTAAGCGTATTAGTTGTAGGCTCTGTTTTGACCTTTACGTACGTACTTTCATCCGATAAAAGTTGTTGTAATCCGACGTATCCATTATAACCGTAGCATTACCTTCATCTGCGCAGGGAATCGTTAGATCTGGTCTGTTGCGTAAGTTTTTCAATGCATTAAGTTCATCGGTCACACTGTGTATAGAAAAAAGACTCATACAAACCGATATTTAAATGGTGAATCCCACCATCATCCTTCACAGTTAGCTACCGTGGGCAAATCTTTGTTACAGAGAGCACGAGGGATCTGTGACAGCAAACACCTGGCCGCCGAGCTTCAGCACGTCAAGCAGGTTCTGCACGACAACAAGCTTTGGGTCCCGCGCATACGTCACAGTGACCGAGTGAAACCGGCCACAGTCGAGCGTGTGCCTGCTGTACTACACTTTAAGACACAGTTAGTTTATTCTGCGTAGATCGGACCAAAATTGATAATTAAAAAAGCTGAAGGTACTCCGGATTACCTCTGACATCGGGACGTCAAGTCTCAGTCCCCCGAGACCATGAGTGCTGTAAAGCACCCGAAACGTCGGGAATTAATAAAAAAAATTTAAATAAACGCGATATAATCCTTAAAAGTAGTTTTATTCAATGTGTAGTGTTCGCGTAAATATAAGAAATCATTATGTTATTTAATCGGTTGCTATTGAAGTAATTAAAAGTACTTTTATCTATATCATCATCTCCTGGCACTTCTATAAAAAAATATATTAATAGCATCGGGGTACGCATATTTGGCATGATTGGTTCCACAAGGGCGATATTCGCTTCAGATGGCTCCACATAGTTTTTGGATTACCCTGATTTTTTGTTAATAAAAAACGTAAAATAAGCTGACTTTTCTCTATTGACTGCGCTGTTTACTAAGTTTCTGAGACTTTTATAATAGTCATAGTGCGAATCCTTACCTGAAGTCCTGGCACGATTATGAGCAGAGTCGCGGAGTGTCATCATTAATTTCATATTGTCTGTAATCCAAGGTGTTGGTTTTCGTTTTAACCTAATTAACTTTAAAGGTGCGTGTGTTTAAAAGCGTCAAGCAACATACTACTAAACTGTCGAACTTTTTTGTGGATATTATTTTCAATTACGGTATCATACCAAGACAGATTTTCCAGATGAGCTAAAAATTCATTTTGATTAATTTGTCCTAAAGACCTCGTGTGTATGTACAGCTGTTTCTCCTTAGGTTTATTAATTTTAAGTTCGGAAATCACCATGGCATGGTCACTCAGTTCGGTGTTATGGTATACGTTAATACTTTTGCATAATTCAGGAGAATCGATGTTGCATTAAGGGACGAGATTCTGGTGATTAGTCATACAGGTCTCTCCTAATACTAACACCAGGCTCTCACAAATTAAAATGGTTCTACCTCCAATAGTGTTATTACAAGGCAATATAAACTTGTGAGAGCAAATAAAGTAAACATTATTATTATTATAAGGAATCCCTCTTTCCCCATGAAGTCGGCCAGCTGCTGGCCCCTTGGGTTCCGTTGCCCTATTCCGAATTTCCCTACCTTCAGCTCACCGTTCTCTCTTGTGCCTAGTTTTGCATTGAAGTGTCCCATTATCACCGTATAGTAGGTTTTGAAGGAATGCATATCTCTAGATATATCCTCATACATTTCCTCCACCTCCTCGTCGGGATTTGCCGAGGTTTGTGCGTAAACCTGTATGAACTTCAGCGAATACCGTCCCTTCAGCGGTGCCAAGTTTCTTGGTGATTCTGAGTATAAGGTACGCAACCCTCGTCGACACACTCCCAATCTTTACAACGTTGTCAACGAGAGACTTGTGGACGATAAATCCGATATCTCCTTGGGACAGATGGTCACCCTCCCGGTGATAGAACAATAAGTTGCCGGATTCGAGGATTACCGTGTCCTACCCTTCTCTTCGGACCTAGATTATCTTATAATATTCCAGCGTAACTTGTCTATATTTTTTACGTGGTAGAAAGAAAAATTAGAAAGGTAGTGGTGCTGAAGCTATATTAGTAGTATAGTTGTAGCACGAATGGATCGGCTCGACCGGGAAAGGACCACTCTCTCACAGAATACCAACGTAAAATAGCAGCTTAACGCTGTGTTTCGTATGGTGAGTATAGAGAACGCGAGACCCTTTTTGCTGGAAACGAGGAATTCCATCTTAGTCCTCACGCGTGACAATGCATCTGCATTTTGATTCGTAATCGAGGATAGATGTGGATGTCTATGGGCCACAGCAACCACTTACCATCAGGTGGACTGTGTGCTCGTTTTCACCCTTATCCTATATCTTTTCTTCCAGCTCCAGGATCTTCTCGTCAGTCCTCAGGGTGCGTGCGTTATGTATTGCCAGGCCGAGTCGTCGTAAGTGGCAACCGAACCTCCACCGGAGATTCTTAGCACCGCCTGCCCCGCCGTTACCATGGTCGCCACCGCAGCCAGGAATATTTGAAAGCTGGTGCTTCTCGTATGGTCCCATATAAATTTGATCAAAGTCTGACCAATAGTTTTTGAGTTATTCTTAATAATTTAAATTGAAGTATTATATATGAATATTAAAAAAGTGAATCGCTATACTGCAATCGTATGTAAAGTATTATTAAAATTATATTAATTTATAATTTTACCCCTCTATTTCGTAATTTCGTAAGTGTTATTCAGAATGTTGTGAAACTGTTATTGGCTAAGTGTGCTAATACATATATACATACATATATATATATATATATACCAGGGTTACATCTTTTAACCAAGAAAATTTTAATAAGTTTACGAAAATCTTACAAATATATTGAATAAAAAGAAAACAAGTTGGACAGGTGACATCGGCAAAGAGAGGACAGTTAATTACAATGCTTGGATTCCTTAATGCTTCTGGTGGTACGGTACTTCCGTTATTTGTGTTTCCTAGAGTCCATTTAAAGGAATTCATATTACAAGGCGTTCCATCTGAGGAAAACTCCTGTTAAATACAATGTGACAATCATTCTAGCCACAACAATCGACATTGTCACATTGGTTAAAGATAATCATATAACAATTTTAACGTTTCCACCTCACTGTATTTCCTTGCGTATTTATATAGGTAGCAAAAAGAATAAGATTGGTTCCTAGTCCATTTCGTGACATCCATTCAAAGCTTTCTGTGTCATGAAACGGACATTAGCGAGTTTAAAAAAATATCATAATATTCCTTAAAATACACTTCATTTTCCTAAAAGATGTGTATTACTAATAGTATAATACCTCTGAATTCCTTAAGGACAGATAACGAGTTTCTAAGCTTTTAACTACAGTATGTAATAATATTTCAAAATTAAACGTCTGTTTCATAGCGTAACTCACCTACTGCGACGAGAGTGATTTTATCAGCACTCTATACAATTTGTCTGTACGGCACACGTGTCTATACCTACTCAGTGATAAATTTATATATATTAATTGCAATATAAATTTAGTACCTATGTCCATCTGAAAAATAAAACAATACATTTATGTTACTATAAAATAAATACTTATTATGATAGATAATAACTAATATTAATTAATTTGTAGTTTGTGTTAAATGGTTTTATTATTAAATAAGTGTAATCAATAAATCAAAATGGTGCAGAAAATGCAAATCCAAGAAATGACCTCACAAGTTAGTCGATTACGGAGTATTACCTCGCAGGTATGGACCAATTGTTATAATATTACAGATACTTGATAGAACAATATTTATAAAGATGTATAAAGTTTTATTATATCATCATCATAGTCATCATTACATCGCATCACAAGTCAACTGCTGTACATAGGCCTCCCCAATGGGTGGCACCAGCATGCACCAACCCCCTGCAAGTTTCATCAATTCGCCACTCCATCGTGTTTCTTTACTAATTTTTGTAGTTTTAAAGGTGTGATAAGTCAGTATTGTTCTAAGATGCGAAACATTCTAACCTGTACCCATCCTAATTTGCATTTAGTCTCGGTGTCCGTGGCAGCAGCGAAAATTACACAAAATTAACAGGTGATGAGCCGTGGTAGCTCAGGAGATAAACGCTCGTCTCATAAAGTCAGAGTACGCGAGCAATCTGAGCTTAATCCCAGTCAGCACTGCCAAAACTGTGATGGAGGAAACATTTTGAGGAAACCTGAATGTCTAAGAAATAGAAAAATGTCGTAGGCATGTAAAATCTGGCAAAACGTATTAAGGCATCGCAATAGACTCTGCTCTAAAACTGAATGTTAAAAGGAAATGATGGTGTAAAGGTGTTGTTTCTTTACATTTCAGTTATAAAAAAAGTAGATATGTGAATAATTATTTCCGAGACAAAATGAATTCCTCCTATAATTTCGAAAAGAGTTACGAATAGCTAGTTTCTATACAGGTTTATTTTATAATAACCGGGAAAATTTGCAGATAAGTTTCAGAATAAGTAATATAATAAAAAAAATGGTTAAGAAAAATTAATTTAAAAAAAAACCTCAAACATTCTGTCCTTTTTATCTTTTAAATTCAAAATGCGTGGTAATGCATTATTTTAACTGATTTTACTGCGCACGCACACATTCGTAAGGGTCGATTGGTAGGCAAAAACGTTGTTGCCTACCAATCACATTCAATTTGGTATAATTTCAAATAAATGTAGAACCCTTATTTACTCGTATTTTCAAAATCTGTATATCATTATCTCTTTGAAAAATAACCCTGTATATCATGGGCATAGAAAGGATTAGTTCCCGTGTATTTGCTAATGCACTTTCAGTATTTTATCTAGTGAGCTAAAAAAAATAGGTTGAAATTAGCTTAATAGAAGGTTTTGTTGTTTCAAATTGTAAGGTATGACTGTTGGCGACGCGAGATAATATTTCTTAAAAATAGTCTAGTTCCTTTTAATAGAATTTACGTACGCTCAATTTACGTAGATTAGATTTATAATTTTTTCTGTGAAAGAAAGGTAATTTGAATTAACTTAGAGTCATGAATTATAATATAGCAATCGGCTATGTAATACTCATAAAGAATTAAATGTTTAATTGTTTGCATAATTTAAAGACATGAGTAATATGTTGTGATAAGAGATAAGGCGCATGATATCTGGACAGAGAGAGCTAAATGTTAGAAATAAATGGTATTATATACTAGACAGAGATAACTATAAATTTTAGAAAGGGATGGCACCAGCCTCGTATATTAAGGGTCGAGTAGAAAATAGTTGTTCAACTTGTAAGGGTATTTATCATCATCGGATTATAGTATGAAAATATAATATTTTAGTTCTTTTAAAGTCATAACTGTTATCACGTATGGTATGAAAATGTATGTAACAGATATTTCACGTTCAAGGTTTTCTAAAATAATAAGACAAGAAATATGTAAAAAGCATTTAATTCTATTGATATAATGTTGAAATAATAGTAAATACATGTAAGAAATTAAAATTCCATTTTTAATGTTTAAAGGTTTTAATTTATGAAAGAGAAAAAAATTGAAATAAATTGTATTGTTTAAGATATTGATGTTTATTGCTGAAAAATTGTAATAATAAAGTTTTCAGTCGATATTTATAAGATTTGTGTGTTTGAGAAATAGCTTGTAAAGTTGTGATATTTTATTTAATGTTTTATTATTCTACATGTGATGTTAATGTTTTAATTATTATTGTAATTTTTTCTTTATTGTACTATATGTGAGATATAATTGTGTAATGATATTGATATAGGCAATAAAGATATGGGGTTATAAATGAAAATGTGATAATGAAAATTAGTGATTAGTTTAGGCCGAAATGGCGTTTGGCGCGCTGTTCTCTTCTGTGTGAAGGCGCCGGGGGTCACGATAGGATAACTAATGCAGCACTTCGACAGTTGTCCAACAGAACACTCGTAGAGATCGGCCGGCTCTACAATGGAGTATTGCGCACTTCTCACTTCCCGGAGGAATGGAAACCGACAAGGTTATTGTGCTGCCGAAGCTCGGGAAGGACAGGCGTAGAGCAGCCAATTACAGGCCAATAACGCTGCTACCGCACATAGCCAAATTACTAGAACGTATTATACTAAGAAGAGTCCGCCCTTGTATACAGCTAAGGGCGGAACAACACTGATTTAGGAGGAATCACTCTACAGCAACACAGCTGACCAGGGTGTTGCACTACCTTGCGGCCGAGTATAACGGCGGCCGCATAACGTTGGGCATCTTTCTCGATATAGAGAAGGCATTCGACAAGGTGTGGCACTCTGGATTATTATACAAACTGAAAGAACAGACGAGTATCCCTCCTGCTATGCTGCGGCTAGTGGCGTCATTTTTAAAAGATAGGACGTTCTACGAGTGGCGGTCAAAAAGTTCGCGCAATGTCGGGGTTGGCGAGGGTGAGTTTACTCATCCAGGTAGGCCCTAGTTGAGTGACTTATTGTTAGTATATATACCAAGTTTCAGCCTAATCGGGTCATTAGATTTTGAGTTATTAACGAGTAAACAAGTCAATCGGGAAGAAACTAGCTACTATGGAGAAAATTTAATATCGCACCGTCATTAAGTTTCTCACCAAACAAGGAAAGACACCTCATACCATTTTTCAAGAGACGTCAGCTGTCTATGGGGACTCCGCTCCTGGGAAAACCATGATTTATAAATGGCACGCCCTTTTCAAACAAGGGAGGGACTCCATTGAAGACGACCCCAACCTGGACAGCCGATTGAGGCTAACACGCTAGAAATAATCGAAAAAGTTGAAAAACTTGTATCGGAAGATGCCCGGCTAAAGAAAAAATAGCTTGCAGCATTAGTTAGAGTATCAGAAACATTTTAAACATCCTACATCAACACATGGGCATGACTAAAGTCTGTGCAAGATGGGTTCCGAGAATGCTTTCTGCGCATCAAAAACACGAGCGCGTCGAAAGTTCTCGTGAGTTTTTGGACCGCTGTGGAGAGCAAAGGGAGGAAGTTATGGCCCACGTTGTAACTGGCGATGAAACTTGCGTTCACCATTATGAACCTGAGTCAAAGCAAGAGTCGATGCAGAGGCATAAAAAAGGCACACCTCCTCCTAACAAATATAAGGTGTCTCAATCGGCCGGAAAGATCATGGCGACGATCTTTTGGGATACAGAAGGTATCCTTTTGATTGATTATAAGGAACGTCGTGTTTTCATAACGGGAGAATACTACGCTTCTTTACTAGATCAATTAAAAGAAGCTATTAAAGAAAAAAGGTGAGGAAAGCTTACAAAAGGAATATACCAACACCACTGACGCTCAGAGGCCAAGACATCGCGTATCAGAAGGCCGTGACCTGCCTGGGGTGCCGGATAGACAGGATGTTGCGCATGACTACGCACGTCGACATTGTCGTCCGCAATGCCAGATGTGCGCGGGCGATGCTCCGTCCCGTCCTGGCATCCAAGCTGCCAATCAAAACTAAAATTAAACTATATAAGATGTATATTACATCGAGGCTAACATACGCCGCTCCGGCCTGGTGCGCGATCTTGAGCATCAGACAGAGACAGCGGCTTCAAATCCAGCAGAATTTATTACTATGGACCATCGTCGGTGCAGGTCGCTACATCCGGAATGACGTCATCGCGGCCAACCTAAAGATGGAGAACATCAAGGAGTTTGTGGTCCGGTTGGCGCGCGGTATGTTCGACCGCGCCGACAATGGGCCACACCCCGATCTCAACAACATGGCACCTTTACATGCCCAACCCCTAGACGGGCGACCTCTACCAAGAGAATTCCTCTCTATAGAGATTAGAGAGTCGAGTAAGTTTCAGTATATTCAGTATCACATTTCCAAGGGAAAGTTATTAAAGAAATTAATGTTTTATTTCAAGATCCTTCAGTGTTCACCCTAATAGTAGGGTAAAGGAGTATACATTCCACATTAGCACATACAACTGGCGTCAAGACCGGGACCATTTCCATAGGGGGTCCGTCATATTAATCGTCAACCCTTTCTTTTGAGAGAGGGTTCGTGATCGGAATCGAACGTCTTCCTCTGGGACCACACCCACCTCGTTGCCCCGAACCCAGCGTGGTGTGGTATTGGTCTGTGAATAGAAGTTCAATAATTGGTTGATCTCTGAAGGGCGTGAGATGAAGACCGTGTCCCTTTCAATTGGACCTTCGCAGCGGGATTAAGAAGCCAGCCGAAGGAAGAGGCCTGAACACCGTTCCAGTTTGGTCGTTCGGAGGCCAGCCAAATCTGATGCAGAGCCGGAGAAGACTCTGAAGACTTAGGCCAGCATAGGAGGCCAGCCGGATCTGATGCATAACCGGAGAAGACACTGAAGGCTTGAACTGGAACTGAATAGCTGCCGGGAGTAAGAAACCAGGACTGCTGCAGGGTGTGCCATTGAATCGAATCTGCGTCGCCACAAGGGTGGCGACAAGAGGCAGTAGGTGGTGGGCATCCGTAGAAGCAAGAAGACTGCGGCCGAGCGAGAGTGCTTGTGTAAGGCACTTGACTGCGCTGGAACCGGGCAAGACAGGGCGCCTAGGGTAGGCCTCACCTGCGACCGGACAAGCGGAGCGCGAGCACCAGCATACCAAGCACCGACACCTAATGGTGCCAAAATCGGCACTTGGGCTAACGCCTTTCGGGGTGGTGCAAACGAATCGGGCGAGTTTGTCACTGACCCTTCGGGGGAGGTGATTAGCTCGGCTGCGCCGTTACGTCATGTGTGTAGCAGGGCCTGTGAGTAGGCACGCCGAGGGGTATGGATGTTCCTCCCTTACCCTGGGCAACCTGTAAAGTGTATGTCCACTGACGGGCAGTTCCTCCCTTACCTATTCCTGCGTGATTCCAACCTTGGGCGGTACACCGCGGTAGGCCCCGTCCAAGATTGTTAGGGACCGATAGGGAGTGATAAGGATTGTTAGGGACTGATAGGGAAGTAGGGACTTTAGGGACATTGTGACAGTTCCCCTCTTGCAAGATGAAGAGGCCACAGAACCAGAGTGAAAGGTCCGAGGGAACCAGGACGCGAACCTGGATCATCATCGGGAGCGACCACAGCCACTACATTGAGTGGGGCTACCACCGATACGTCCACAAACACATGGAACTTGGGAACGTCCGTAGCAGCGACAAGCAGCAGGACGGAAGCCAGTGGTATGCAGTCTAGTTTCGCACAGAAATCCGTCGCGTCCAGAATTGAAGCGATAGCCGAGAATGTCGCTCAAGTTGGAACCGAAGATGCAGCATCGACGAAAACAGTGGTCGGGCAGACAAATTGAAATAGATCGCGAAATGGCAGCAGGTCATCACGATCAGCGAAACTAAAGGCCGAATTAGAAGCGCGGATTAAATTCGAACGTTCAGAGCTCGAAAGAGACCACGTTCCTTATAATCAATCAAAAGGATACCTTCTGTATCCCAAAAGATCGTCGCCATGATCTTTCCGGCCGATTGAGACCTTATACTTGTTAAGAGGAGGTGTGCCTTTTTTATGCCTCTGCATCGACTCTTGCTTTGACTCAGGTTCATAATGGTGAACGCAAGTTTCATCGCCAGTTACAATGTGGGCCATAACTTCCTCCCTTTGCTCTCCACAGCGGTCCAAAAACTCACGACAACTTTCGACGCGCTCGTGTTTTTGACCCCCAAACTAAGATTTTGCGTTTTGTCCGTGTTCTTTTCATTTTATGAATAAATAGACGCTTTGGGCTATTAATTTCATTTTTATGTTAAAACATACCATTCATCTCTCAAACGCGCAAATTTTGTCACGATTTTTTTCTTTACCGCCGATTTCATTTCCGGACCTTAAAAAAAGACTACATGAAGATATAAATTAGGTCTAGTAGAAAAGTGATCGCATTGATCACTGACCTAAGACTACACAATTTTATTTTTACTTTAGTTAAAAAAGCAAAACCAATTACATTAATGAAAAACAATATATATATTTCATTCTTCTTATTCACAAAACTTCAGGCATTCCGACAATATTACCGTCCATTCATCCGCAAATAGGTCTCACTCAGGATTTGTGTCCAAGAGCGCGTTAAGTTATTTTATTCAACCATATATTTGTTTCAGGTTCTATCATCGATGTCTTCGAACTTTCTCATGCTGGATATTGGGATGGCAGTTACCTTTCCAACTATAGCATTACCAGTACTTCTTAACGCACGTGAAGGATTATCACTTACTGTTATTCAAGCGTCTTGGTTTGGTGAGTGTTTTTTTACGTATTTTAAGCCAGTGCTTGACTGCAATCCCACCTAGTAGTAAGTGGTGATGATGCCCTCAATGGTAAATCGCACTATATACATATTGCCTTAAGGACACATAGATTTTAATAAAACGGAACGACATACGCTGGCAAATGATTCCAATCCTTTGCTGTACGCATTACGAAAGACTATTAAACAATTAGAAGAGGGGTTTGCAAGGTAACAGCAGTGGAGTCGCCTTCAGAATATAGAAATTACAGGTGTCCCCGAGTACAAGGATGAGGACACTGTTGGAATTATTGTTAAGCAGAAACAGAAACAGAAACTTTTTTATTCAATATAGATTATAAATAATACTTATTGAAAGTCACTCTTTTGTTTAATTACCACTGGTTCGAAAAAAACCTCTGTCCTGGGAAGAACCAGCAAGAAACCCAGCGGGACTTTTGTTTTTTAAATAACAGCTTGCAATCATGTATGTTACACAATTAACCACACAAAACAAATTAGAAATAGCTTGGTAGCCATCACCTGATTCCCAGGGGTTATTATCATCCATAAATTCCTTAATATTATAATAACCCTTTTTATACAAACTTTGTTTCATAAAGTTTTTGAACTTTGAGCGGGTCAAATTTTGTATATTTTCTGGAATTTTGTTGTAAAAGCGCATACATCGCCCCAAGAATGAATTACTGACTCGGTGGAGTCAAGTAACTGGTACTACTAGCTTATAAGCTGGCCGAGAAATTGGGTGTCACCATTGACAGCACTGAGGTGGAGTTTCCACATCGTGTGCAGCAGCCGCGTAAGCCGAGCAATTCCATCAATCACCGTCCTTGCATTGCCCGGTTTCGTCACCGCAGCACAAAACACTCGATCGTAGTCGCATCACCTAAAAATCGCGGCATCATCGGAATGGAGAACAAGACAAGGAATGATAATATTTATATTAATGAGCATCTTACACCATACAGCCGGAATTTATTTAACAGTGTAAAATCAAGGCTAAGGACTTTAATTTCAAATTTATCTGGACAAAAAACTGCCATATTTATGAGCGTCGCAGCGAAACTTCGCCCCCCATGCCCATTATAACGACGGCGGATTTGATAAAAATACTTTAATTTGTACTGATTGTATAGTGATGTTATTCTTAGTTATGTTACGCATTCTTACATAATACGCATTTTTCACTCACATCATTACAGTTTAACACAAAAAAAAACTTGCTAAGTTATCACACAACATATTATACATTACTTCAATTTATCATTACTCATATTACAAAATACTATCAAAAATACTACATAATATAAAATACTATGATAATATATCAATAGGCATTACATACTGCGCTCCTGTTTTATTTGTTTGTAAAACCTTTTATTAAGTGTTATTGTCGTGGAAAAAGATATTTAGCATTTATTACTACTTATTTTTTATTGTGTTTTTTGTGCAGGACTAATGAAAGCAGTTATGTCAATCCTTTATGTGTATCAATCTATAACTAACGGTGTACTTAATATTTATAATAGTAAAGAGCAATAGTGAATTAATACTTTTTTTATCAGAATGTACGAGGCTTACGGACTAAGACTGACCAGTTTTATAACAATCTTCTATCTCATATTGACATAGCTTTAATTACAGTGACGTGGTTATGCGACAGTATTCTTGAAGCGGAGCTGTGCAGTTCTGACAAATACGACCTGTTCCGTCGCGCCCGCGGTGCGCTCGGAGGTGGAGTGATCAGGCTCAGGGCGCGCAGGCGCACTGAACTTGACCGCGACGATCTTGAGTGCATATGCATAATAGTACCAGCGTGTGCGCTTGACTCACAGCATGATTTAAATACTATATGTGCTTATATACCGCCAAAATGTGCGGTTGCATTTAATATGCAAAATTTTATACAATTATTTACTGCTGATGCGAATTCTGCTGTCGATTTAATTAATACTACTTCTTATTTCGGTAGTAGTATATACATATATATATACACACACACACACACATATATATATAAAACCCTATATATACAGGGTATTTTTGAAACGCTCCCGAAAACGAAGACAGACGACAGTACTAACTATATCTTTGATGATGGGTGAAATATAAAATCGATCCTGATGAAAAACAAATCATCTTTTCACAACGTTTTATTAGCTTTATTCACGCTCCATCGTGTGAGTATAGTTAAATAAAACGTTAATTTCATTTAAAAAAATCATGAAAATACTTAAACATAAAACCAGCAGTGGAATTACTGCATTACAATCAGCTGACTAGGGGTCAATGTACGCGCGAACGCCGAATTCGCCGAAACCAAATAACTGGTTCAATTCCCCGCTAATGAAAAAAATACTTAAATAAAATGTTAACAAGGATAGAGTCATGCTTTTTATCCATTGTGTAGGTATGTTTATTATTCTGATGTATTCAGTACTAAGTTATTTAAAAAAAATTAGGTATGAAACAGCTTACCGATCCTCCGTGGCCTTATGAGATTCTCCAAGGCACATAAACATGTTGCCGTATTCACGAACACTATAAACGTACCTACGCGTTAGGCATTATTGAAACAAAACAAAAAACACAAAACGTAACAACAAGAACAATATAATTAATTAGTAAATAACAAGTAATAACGACAATAATTTAATAAACTAAATAATTGAACTATCGCTCGTGATAGTCAACACAGAACTGTCTCAAAAACTAAAATTATTAAGCAATCCCGCCAAAACAAATGCGCACGGAGGTAACGTCCTTGAAACATGTGTAAATTCCACAGCGCGAGGCGACACGAGGCAGCGTGTGTGTGAAAGGGAAGGGTAGAGTGAGTAGTATACCTAATGCATTGTTTCGTACCGATCTAGATAAGAGTTTGGCGCCCGCGAGGATATTGACCCTATTGTCAGCTGGTTTTCTTTTTTAAGTTTCACTGTTGATTTTATGTTTAAGTATTTTCATGATTATTCGGGATCGAATTTCTTTGTGACCCATCATCATAGGTATCCTTAGTACTATCATCTGTTTTCGTTTTCGGGAGCGTTTCACAAACACCCGGTATATATATATACTACTTATTATATCAAATGCATAGAGTAATATACCGGATTTTTTTTTAAATATAACATTAACTATCGTAAAATCTAAAGCACTAATAGTAATCGAAGATGTCTTTCACCCATCAGTCGATATTTATGTGAAAGATATAATAGTACCTACGATTAAACCAAAAACTAGAAAAAGAAACTTATTTAGGAAAGCTGATTATAATAAATCAAATACTTTTTTCTCTAATTACAATTGGTCTTCTCTAAAATCTCATGCTTAGGAATACATAATTGACACTTTTTATGTAACATTAAATACCGCCATCTTTAATTTTGTGCCACAAAAAATTGTGTCGCATACTGCTTACAATTATCCTGTTTGGTATAGTAATGCCCTAATAAAATTGAGTAAAGAAAAAGCTATGTGTCAACTGATTACGAATCTTTTTCTATATTGCGTTTGCGATTAAAAAAAACTTGAAAGGGTATGTTATTCGTCTTATACAAATTTAACTCAAGAAAAAATTAAAACTACACCTAAATTTTTATGGGCTTATATAAAATCCAAGAGGAAAAATAAATAAGCTTATACTCACATAATGCAATAAAATAATAACCAATTTTCAAATCAAAATTATATTTCCTCTGAAATGATGTTATTAGTGATATATATCTTTCTGTCATAGACATAAAAAAGCTTCTTATTAACCTAGATTGTTCTAAAGCCACTGGATGTGATGAAATTCCTTCATATTTCATTGTGAAGTGTGCAGAATTGCCAGCGGTTCCTATAACATTAATTTTTAATAAATGTTTTGCAGAAGGAAAACCGCTAATGTCGTTCCGGTCCATAAAAAAGGAACCAAAACAGCCATCGAAAAGCACAGACCTATTTATATTGCGCATAAGCATTTATATCCTCTGATTGTTCGTCACATTCCTTCGTAACAGCATGGATTCGTTCCTGGTCGCTCAACCAGGACTAATTTATCGATTTTTTTAATGATGTTCTTCGAGGTATAGATGATGGTTTTCAGATCGATGTCATTTATACAGACTTTAAGAATGCATTTGATCGCGTGGATCACATTACTTTTCACATTCTTTTGTGTAAACTCCAGGAGCTAGGAATTCATGGGAATCTTCTTAGGTGGATAGTACCCTATCTACGTAACCGATCTTAAGGTGTTGTAATAGCTGGACATCGCTCTGACTTCGTGGATGTCCCATCTGGAGTCCCTCAAGCTTCAATATTGGGACCGTTACTGTATGCATCATACTTGTATGATATATGAGACTGCTTTAAATTTTCCAAGTTCCTCATGTATGTAGACGACACTAAAATTTACGCATATATTAAGTCTGAAAGAGATGCACACGAACTTCAGAAAGACTTAAACCAGCTTTGTTGCTTCTATCATGATAACCGTATTAGTATTAATATTTCAAAATGTTATCAAATTAGCTTCACCTGTAGAAGCCATCAAATTGAATATCGATATAAATTAGATAACATACCTTTGTAACGCATCTACCAAACCAAAGATCTTGGTGTTTTTTGATTCCAAAATACTCGTGTCTGATCATGATGTCACGACAATGGTTGCAAAAGCGTGTAAAAACTTAGGATTTGGTTTAAGAGTTTGCCGTCCATTTTCAGATTCTGAATGTATTAAAATTCTATATTATTCTTATGTACCAAGTTTTTTGGAGTATTGTTGTAATGTCTGGAATCTAAATGACTTGTCTTACTCAGACAACATAGAGCAAATACAATGTAAATTTATTAAGGCATTAAATCATCGTACACAACAAAAGCAGTTACGAGGAATCTTGCGATCACCATAACTTATTGCAGTTAAAGGACCGACGTACACTTCTACAAATTTTGTTTCTGCACGACGTCTGTAGTAATAAAATTGATAGTCCTGAATTGACATTTCAATTCCTACAATTTAATACTCCTTGGAAGCGCTAAATATGCTCAAAATTCTGTAATTAGTCATACACTTAACTGCTATAACAAAAACTTTTCATCTATTAATATTTTTACGACAGTAAAGCTTCAATAAAAAAAGAAATAATCTCAATTCTAAGAAATAATAAGTGATAAATAATAATATAAAAAAATCACATACAAGCATGCCACACCTCTTCACAAGCTTCCCTACACTACCTACACTGCACTACAAGCACTTCACTACCTACATCTCAAAATCACAAACACTCACATTTAACCATATAGTTACAAAAGCAAAACACTACTAAATATACATATTTACGTGGTAGAGCCATGCTGCAGCTATATTAGTAGTATAGTTGTAGTACGAATGGGTCGGCTCGACCGGGGAAGGACCACGCTCTCACAGAATACTAGCGTAAAATAGCAGCTTAACACTGCTGTGTTTCGTATGGTGAGTGTAGAGAACCGGAGACCCTTTTTACTGGAAAAGAGGCATTCCATCTTAGTCCTCACGGGTGACAACGCATCTGCATTTTGATTCTTTATTGAAGATAGATGTAGATGTCTATGGGTCACAGCAACCACTTACCATCAGGTGGACTGTGTGCTCGTTTGTCATCCTATCCTATAAAAAAAATGCACTTTTGTGTTTATATGTATATCTAATAATGTGTTTTGTAAAATGCGTAGCTTAAAATACCCTTGAATATCTTCATCATCATCATCATCATCAGCCTGCGGCAGTCCACTGCTGGACATAGGCTTCTCCCAAGGCGCGCCACTGCCACATTGCGTAGATCGTTGCTCCATCTCGTCAGGGGGCGTCCCACAGTACGTTTGCCTAGACACGGTCTCCACCAGACGTGGCCAGCCCATTGCTACTTTAGTTTACAAACTTGGAAGGCTATGTCAGTAATCTTGGTTCTCCGGCGGATTTCTTCATTTCGAATTTTATCTACCAGAGAAACTCCGAGAATAGCTCTTGCCATCGCTCACTGAGTGACTTTGAGCTTGTGGAGTAGCCGTATCGTTAGTGTCCAAGTTTCGGTACCGTTAATGAGTACGGGCAGAACCCACTGGTTGAAGACTTTTATTTTCAGAATTTGCGGTATGGGCGACGAGAAAACCCGACGGAGCTTACCAAACTAGTCATGCAAACTTTGCTAAAATAAACTGTCCTATTGCGGGATTTTGTGCCAAATCTGTTGAGGTATTACTAGCATAATACGGTGCTATATTTTCAGTGTCAAACTCAATCGGTAATATCAGGTTATTTCAAAACCGTTCTATTATCTTGCCCTGTCGATCTAAATGAGCCTTAGCTAACATTCAAATGTCAAATAATGTAAGAGGAAACCCCCAATCACCATAATATTTAGCCGCAGCACATAAAATTACTAATTCCTCTTGATGCGTGAAAACAGGTTGGGCACCAGGCGTTTTTCCGTGCAATCCTTTATATTTATTATAAAGTGTGCCATAAGGAATTTTATATTGCAGTGAAGCAGCATTAATAGACAATTCGCCGTTGGTGATTTTCTCATTGTTTCTTCCATTATCTCCTCTGTATAATTTTTGTAATTGCGGGTACCCACTGTCTTTTTGTAGGTGCGAACCATTAGGCAGCTAAAACAAAACTAGAGGTTAAATTGATAACGTATACATTACTCCTATAAGATTGGGAACAACCACCATTGGGCTGAAATTGATAACTATCAAAGTCCCCGATGAAAAATGTAGCCCCGGTAAACTAAACTATTCATGCAAAATAAAATGGCGGCCGTGAACAAAAAATGCAAACATGCTCTTAATCTTAAAGAAACGTACAATTAAAACAGCGAAATACTACAAACCAAACAATAATACTTATGGTTGTGCCACTGAAATTATTCATACAATTTTTTTTATGTTATTTTACACTAAAGTTTAACAATTACTTTTATTTGGTTCTGACAACAGCTAATAGTCGACGCTACGGCAAAATATGGCCAACATGTCAGTCTGGCCAACAGAACAAACAAAATTTTGGTTGCGTTCAGTATGACGCATGAAATCCAAAAAACTTACCAAGTTTAGCTATCATCAAAGTTACCCCAGTTCGCAAAGTAACCCCGTTTTACGGTACTACAACAGGTCCCATCCGCAGAGATCGTTATCCTCGGTGACTTTAACGCCCACCGCGCTGAATGGGTTGATTCCTATTTAACTGATCATGCGGGTAGATCTGTTTATGACTTTGCTCATTGACATTGAAACATTGACTATTGACATTTCACATATGGTCTGACACAACTGCTTACTTCGCCTACGCGGATCCCAGACGTGGAGGTTCATGCACCTTCCCTGTTTAACCTTCTGCTGACCTCTCATACGAACGTTAATCAGGTTTCCGTCGATGCGACTCTTGGCTCTTTGGACCATTGTCTGATTCGGAGTACGGTGCCACTCACGCTCCCATCGCGGTAGCTTTCTGCAGGTTGCCGCCGTGTTTGGCACTATAGGTCAGCCGATTGGGACAGAATGCGGTCTTTTTTTGCATCCTACCCTTGATTTTGTTTTTTGAGGTTTGTTTCTCGCCGAATGATCCCAACGTTGTTGCTGATTCTGTCGCTGATGTGATGCTTCAGGGAATGGAACTTTTTATTACATCATTTGTAGTACCTATCGGAGGCAGAACTCAGCCATGGTTTGGTCGCTCCTGCAAAATTGCATGACGCCATAAGCAGTAGTGCTACTGGGCCTAATATATTTCCGCCTCCAGGTCCTTCAAAAGTTTCATTGCCAAGGCTAAGTCAGAGCACATCGGTATAATTGCCGAGAATCTAGTTCAAAACCGATCTGCTAGGCTCTCTCTTTGCACACCGCCAACCATCACGCAGTGTGAGTGCTCCATGCAGGATGTGCTGTTTACCCAGCGCTCGGTGCGCAAAGCACTCCTCTTCCTGGATGTCAGTAAGTCAAGTGGGCCTGATGACGTCCCTCCTATTAAGCTGAAGACGTGTGCTCCGGAGTTGGCACCGATTTTAACGCGTCTTTTCCAGTACTTCTACTCTTTAGGCGTAGTCCCGAAATCATGGAAGACGGCGTTCGTCCACCCGATCCCTAAAAAGGGCGACCGCTCAGACCCGTCCAACTACAGGCTTATCGCCATCACCTCTCTGTTCGCCAAAATAATGGAAACTGTCATAAACTGCCAGCTCATGAAGTACCTTGAGGATCACCAGCTGATTAGTGACTGCCAGTACAGTTTCCGTTGGGGACGCTCAGCTGGTGATCTTACTAACTCGTAGATGGGCGGAGGCGTTAGAGTTCAAGGGGGCGGTCCTAGCCGTTAGTTTGGACATTGCGAAGGCCTTATATCGGGTTTGGCACAAAGCGCTTCTTTCGAAGCTCCCTTCCTATGGGCTTGCCGAGAAGTTGTGCAATTGGATCACCAGTTTTCTAGCAGATCGCAGCATCAAGGTCGTAGTAGACGGTGCATCCTACGATTACAAACATTAATTACTATGCAGACGACAGCACTGGTGATGCTTTATACATCGGCCGTGCCAATATTTCTCAGGAAATCGTCGCCGAGTACCGGAACAAACTTGTGTCTAAAGTCGAGTCTTTGTTGAACAAAGTCTCGGATTGTGGGCACAAGAAGACATAAGTTTACACGTTTACCGTTAAAAATAACCCCTTAGTCGTATCTCCACAGTTTCAACTCCCCTTGTTGGCTCAGCTAGTTTTGGAATCGTCGGCTTCGACATATCGAGTGATATGCAGTCACTTGGAAGAGAAGGCCAAATTGCTCTCTAAAAAACTTGGCGTGCTCAACAGAGCGGCACAGTATTTCATGCTGGCACACCGCTTGCAACTTTACAAGGCGCATGTTCGGCCCCACATTCAATACTGTTCCCATCTCTAGGCTGGGTCTCCCCAGTGCTAGCTCCTTCCACTTGACCGCTCGAACTGTCGACGACCAAGTTCCTTCCGATCGGCTCGACTTACTGGCGATGCGAAGAGGTGTTGCGTCCCTTTGCATTTTCTGTCGTATTTACCACGGGGAGTGCTCTGAGGAATTGTTCGGATTAATTCCAGCCGCCAAATTTCGTCAACACACATCGCGACAAAACTTATGTTATCATCCACATCATCTGGATGCTTGGCGGTCCACTACTGTACACTTTACTACGAGTTGTTTTCCTCGCACGACAATTTCGTGGAATCGTTGTGGACCTTTAAGAAACGAGCTTAATCCTTTTAAAAGGCTGGCATAACTCCTTTTAAATTCCCCTGGTGTTGCAGTTGTTCATGGGCGGCGGTCGACAATTTCCATCAGGTGAGCCGCATGCTCGTTTGCCCCCTCTGCTATAAAAAAAGTCTTCATTGTATCGAGGAAATTAGCGATATCATAAGATGGGATTTCAATATATCGCTAATTTTCTAAATAAATTTCCGTCTAGGATGTCCTTTACCGATTTTGCCACTCACTTCTGTAAAATTAATTTGCTTTATCACTCTTTCCTTAATTATTATTTCTTCAAAACCCACCGAAGCATTCCTTTCTTAATCCTCACAATCACACACAAAAAACACAACATTTTTTTATATATAAAACTGAAGTGACAAACGATCTTACAGTATCAGTAACAGTCTACACGTAAGTGGCTACTACAGTCCTACAGTCCTTCTTCTGTCACTTCTAAGTAATGTAAGGTATTGGTATGGTATGGCTTTATTCCGAACTAACACAATATTGCGACTTGCCATACGTGCATTCACTCTTCGTTTTATATTCTTGTCATGTCTACCATACTTGCTAAACACACACACACACCAAATGTGTACCGTAATACCTCTTAATGCTCAATTTTATTCCCGCTAATATTTTTTAAATAGATACCATTATTACTATTTTTATCTATTTTCATTATTCCTTTGAATATTAAGAACGCAGTTTTAATTTCGGATTTATATTTATGGACGGTATATAAACAAAAATTTTCTATACGCTATGTACTGGAATGTGTGTGATGGAATATTCTACGAAGCTGTGGCTATTACTTTTAAATGTTGCGTAATTTACATCCACTAAACTCACATGGTTGTAATAGTAATTGTTTAAATAAACATAGCTACCTTGACCGCATCTCTAGTACACTAAAGATCTTCGAAAATACAAACAATTTTTATTTACTTTTCAGGCAGTCTCTTATTTTTCACGCAACCCTTTGGAGCGGTCCTCTCTGGCCCTATCGTAGATTACTTTGGAAGAAGGCGGGCAAATTTTTAGTTAATTTACCCCATATAGTCGCTTGGATACTTTTGTACTTTGCGTGGAATATACTTTCACTATTTATAGCAACCGCCTTACTGGGAATAGGAGTTGGCATAATGGAAGCACCCGTTTCCACTTATGTGGGAGAAATAAGGTATGAAATGAAATAAAACCTGGAACATTACAGTGTTCCAACATAACAAATTAAAACTTTACATAATACCATTCTTATCGTATGATTAGTGCAATAAAGTATGATATGTATGCCATAGTTAGATTAGATTAAATTAAACATCAGTCTTAACGTTCATAAATATATCAAGAGTTATGCCGTCTACATTAGGTGGCGCTTATGTATTTATCGATATACCAATACAAATTTGTGTGTATATGGAAATCTCCATTTTTAAGTTAATTATACGACATGACATGATAATGATGAGTGAGTGAAGACATGAATGAGAGACATGAAAATGATTTATGCACTGTTCACACTACGTAGATTATCTGTGCTAAGTTTCATCGCAATTAGACAATCAGTTTTAGAGGAGATTGAAATAAAAACTATTTCAAATAACTAAAAAGAATTTTAAAATAATTTCACATTCTGAAGTTGGGGCTTTCACTATGTCTTAGCACTGACTTCAGAACGTAAAAATATTTTTAAAAAAATTAATTATTTTTAGTTATTTGAAGTCGGCGTTTACTTTTTATTCAAAGTTAAATTTACCGCACAGAAAAAATATGATGCTGCCGATAACTGCTAGGGTTTGGATGTTTATCCATGAGTAATTTATATCAAATTCCTCATGAAGATTAAAAAGGTTAGGTTTTTACCGGAAAAAACAAGAAGTAACAGGATAGGCAAGAAGCAATAATTCCTTACACACTAACCTTATTTTCATGTTATTGTTATCAGTCATTTAAAAAAATATATTTTCAGCGAGCCGTCAATACGCGGTGCACTATTTACCTTTACTCACCTATTTCTATCTCTGGGCACATTCGTAATGATTTGTCTCGGAGCTGTTGTGGACTGGCGCCATGCGGCGCTGATTAGTATTGCGGTACTCATATGCGCAATGGCTCTAGTGCTCTTTGTAAGTAAACTTATAAATAAAAAAAGAAGAGAATAAGATTATGATGCTTGCATTTTATTCATTTACTACAGCCCATCACGAGTTCACAGCTGAACTTAGGCCTGCCCCATGATATAGGGGGTTATTCGGCATAGTTGTCACGTTTAGCAAGCGAGATAGAATGGAGTATTAATTCTACGCGCTTTACGCAGACGGTCTAATTATTTAAAATTGTCATATACGTGGTATAGCCATGCTGCAGATATATTATTGTTGTAACATGTATGGGTCGGCTCGTCCGGAGAAGGACTACGCTCTTACATAATACCAGCGTTAAGTAGCAGCTTAATGCTGCTAGTCTTCGTATGGTGAGAGTGTAGAGACCCTGATTCTCTTTTACTGGAAACGAGACATTTCTTGTTAATCCTTAGGGGTGACAACATATCTTAATTTTAATTCTTAATCGAGGATAGGTGTAGAAGTCTATGGGCCACAGCATTCACTTACCATCTGGTGAACTGTGTGCTCGTTTGTAAACCTTATTTTTAAAAATAATTAGGATATGGTATCTTTTCACGAGGTCTCTCTGCCATTTTCCATAGTCACTCATTACGAAACGCAGGGGATACATGTAAAATAATAAATTGTGTTAGAATCATGGCAATGATTTAAAAAATTACTGCTTTACCGATAAATGTGTGTAATGATACTAAGTGGCATTGGCGTTAAAGGATCCATCGTGGTGTAGTAAGAAGTGAATAATAGGTCGGGGAAAAAGTTTCTTCGTATTTTGTTTGTATAAAATTGAAGAAAAATCTCTTTGGTTGTACTAAAGTAAAATAAAAAGTAAAAAACACTTTCCCGCCATTTTTCACATTTCACATTGGTCGCCCTCATACGGATAAAATCGATGCCATTTTTGAAAAAGAGGAGCAAGATCGGCACATTATTAATTACGGCATAGCTGAGGAATTGAGGATTGACCACAAAACAGTTTTGACCATTTGAAAAAGTCTGGCAATACAAAAAAGCTCAATTTTTGGGTACCACGCGAACTCACTGAAAGAAATCTAAGGAATCGTGTACTCATCAGCGATTCTCTATTGAAACTTAATGAAACCGAATCATTTTTGAAAACTCTGGTGATCAAAAGTGGTGATCCACTTTTAGGACAAGAACGTGCGAAAAAGATCACGATCAAAGGGTAGTCATATTCAAGCTTCACAGACTGAAGCGATGACAACAAGTTAACCAACAAAATGACACATATTATATATTATAATTAAATGTAATTAAACTTTGAAAAAAAAATCTCGAATTTGTATAGTTGCATCGTGGCTCTACCTATATATTGTATATAATGTAACGCGATATATTCGTTAATTGTGAACCTATTCTGATTAATTTTTTATAAATAAAATTATTTATTAATCTTATATACAATATAATATAATATATATATATATAATATATATATATATATATATATATATATATATATATATATATATATATATATATATATATATATATATATATATATATATATATATATATATTAGGTTTAAAATACGAAGAAACTTTTTCCCCGACCTTATATTATGTAAAAGGGCAGAAAACTGTCATGACCTATAATAGTTGCCAGAGTAAAATGTAAATACTACATGTAAAATACCCGTTGTTAATTCCACAGTACGACGACTCTGGTTCGATCCTCTCCTCGCCGGAATCAATGAAATCCTACATTGCCATTTTTAGTTCTCATTTACCACGTGCTCCGCGATGAAAAACCATAATGAGGAAACCTGCATGTCTGAGAAATAAAATAAAACATGTATTGAGGAATATTTTTGTCATAAAACCCTGTCAGAAATGAGAGGAGGCCTATGCCCAGAAGTGCGACTTATACAGTTTGTACCTTTCCTTTAATACCCAGAACGGTTATGAGGACATGCCCAGCGTAGCTATTATAGCAAATACAACGGCTGAGGCTCATGTTCATCAGTAGACTTTTTATACGTGGTAGAGCCATGCTGCAGCTATGTTAGTAGTATAGTTGTAGTACGAATGGGTCGGCTCGACCGGGGAAGGACCACGCTCTCACAGAATACCACCGTAAAATAGCAGCTTAACACTGCTGTGTTTCGTATGGTGAGTGTAGAGAACCGGAGACCCTTTTTACTGGAAAAAAGGCATTCCATCTTAGTCCTCATGGGTGACAACGCATCTGCATTTTGATTCTTTATTGAAGATAGATGTAGATGTCTATGGGTCACAGCAACCACTTACCATCAGGTGGACTGTGTGCTCGTTTGTCACCCTATCCTATAAAAAAAAAAAAAAAAAAAAAGACTTTTAACACATTCACCTAATATATATCACCTATGCGACATAATAAGTAAATTCAGAATCAAATTGAAATTGCTTATTGCATGTCACATAACAAAAAGCTAGTAGTAGCATTAATCATATCGTTCGTGTATTAAGGACAAACTTTAGACAATACAACGCACTAATGTTTATAGATATATAATATGTTGAACTACTCACATCGCAGTTCTGCTCGTTTAAGGCTCCAGAAACACCAGTGTGGTTGCTATCACGTGGGAGAGAAAATGAAGCTTTAAACTCACTCTGTAAAATCCGGGGATGGACCACTCTAGATAACGTCAGAGAGGAGTTTGACCAAACAGTTGAATACAACAAAAAACTACAAAATTGCGTTATTTGCTACAAGTTATACAAATTAGATACAAAAACCTGCGAACACTTCACAATGAACCCTATCAGAAGGTAACAACGTTTGTTTAATGATAAAAGCTACTATGACATCGTCAAGGAAAATTCATATCATAGTCGCAGGTTTTTTTTAATATTACCCAATGAAAACTAATGATAAATATAGACCATTAAGACACTTTAAAAAAATCTATTATTGTACGTTAGCTACTTCTAAATTAGGTAAAAATTCATAATTAATGCACGTTTCTTACAGATTAGCGATAGCTGCTAATTAGAGGCTACTAAACATTGTCGTCAATTTTAATGACACTCACAAAGAAAGCCAGAATGAGCTGACGGATTTTTAAAAAACTTGAAGTGACTAACAAAATTGCAGTCCACCTCATGGTTAGTGGCTACAGCAGCCTATGAACACTTGCAACCAATTTCTTACAAAGAAGGGTACAGATGCGTTGTCATCTCTAAGGTCTTAGATGGAATGCCTCACAGACCTTAATTATACTGGCTCCCTTTACTCTTCATACCTGAAGACAACGGTGTGCTACCTAGTACCTACTTAACCAGATGGACTTCTAGGCAGAAAAGAAATCCTACTGCTTACATATTTCACTATACCCACTCCACATCCACAACCCTGATAGCGCCGCCATTTTGTGTTTGTCACGCACGCTGAACTACATGGTGAAATGGGGTGAGCTATTTCTCTTTCCCTTGATATCTCGAAGGCCTTTAACAGAATTTGTATTGGTATGCAAACCTTTAGTATAGCTTCCAGTAAAATTATGCCCTGACCTGATCGGTCAGGTGAAAAACTTTTTGAGTGTACACCCGGGTCGTTATAGTCGACTGCTCGTCCAAGCCTATAATGCCTCTAAAACACAAACGTGTCTCTTAACTGCAAAAAGAAGCTCGCTTAAATTGACTCCAAGATATATTGATTACTCCAAGATATATTGTTGGAATACAGTGACGGCCTCTAATTTATTAAGCCTAAAGCCAAAGGTAGCCGCATGGAAGTTAGGTGTCCTTGCAAAATGCGGCGGTATTTCACATTATACAAAGCATAGGACAACTTCTTACATTATACAAAACATAAGTTTTGGTCATGAGTTGAGTACTGCTTCAAACGACTTATGTTGTAAAATGGGATCTTGCAGCTTTGAACTCAGTGGAGAGCCGTGCGTTTGTTGACGAATTCGAGCCAAATAAAATGCTAATTAATATAGCACAACAAAGGAATGAAATGATTAGTCAGTGTCTGTCTTTTCTCTTAATTACAATGTTGTCATGTTTATTTAATTATTTTCTAAAACAATAAGACGTGTATTTTTTAATTACTGGTGCCTTCATGTTTTTCTTTCAGATCAATTTATAAGTTCCGATACGTCATGATTAGCAAGGAGACACTGAGACCATTGATTTTAATAGTAACTATTTTCTTGTTCTATATTATGAGTGGTATCACAGCCATGAGACCAAACTTAGTAAACATCTGCGGTGCTTTTGGTATGGCACAGGATGGGAAAGATATTATTGTAAGTTACCCTTCGCTTTTTTCGTCACCGATTTTGTATATGGATTAGACACTAGAATACCTTGATACTTATTTACTTGTTAAAATCTTATTTTTCTTGCGAAAAAGACCATATATGTATGTACTTTCGTTGAGGTCTTTCATGAAAATTTATATCAAACATTCATAAAATTACAAAGCGGCCTAAGAGATGGGTAATAAAACAAATAAAAACATTTTTGGATTTATTAGGTAGGAATGTTTATTTATATAATTAGCAGTATTTTCACAATTTATTTGAACACAACATTATTCAATTCCTATAGATAAGTATAAGGAGCCTAGTATTACTAATCATAATTATTAAATAGCAGATACTGCCCAAGTCAATTTACCCCACATTGATTTCTGAATATGACAAAAACTTACGAATAATCTGGAATTATCAACTATGTTAGAGATAATATTGTGATATCACAAGCTGTAGGTGTGGAGGTGCAAGCACATAATGCATTTTCGTCTTAACCTACATCGCGTGTATGGATGTTGTGTTGTGTCAGAGACACACATAGCATACCACATCCAAACTAAAATTACCAACAATTCTTGTGTTTTATTACCGACAGCTTGTGTCATATTGTTGGTACAATTTGTGTTTCGGCACATCGTTTGAACCTGAACTACTACTAGGGCCGTGCCGTAAATTTCACAGTATTTAACTAGGGTTCGATCTTTGCCGACCCCAGTGAAATTGTTAATTGCATTTTTCAGTGCATATTCATCATTTATTTATTTATTCGTAGTACACCAGCAGCAACAGGAATTACAGCGGAGCTACTGAAAGCGGGTGGAAAACCGGTACTTAAAGTCCTTCAGAAGCTCTTCAATTCCGTCCTCCATGGTGGCACTGCACCGGAGGCGTGGAGCAGAAGTGTGGTAGTCTTGTTCTTCAAGAAAGGCGACAACGCTCTCTTGAAGAACTACAGACCGATTTCCCTTTTGATCCGCGTCTACGTGCTGTTTTCGAGAGTCATTACGAATCGTCTCGCATGCAGACTATATCGAATTGCTGAAGTGTTTGTACAGTAGGGCTACTATGTCTATCCGAGTACAGAACCAGAGTACGAAACCTATCCAACTGCAGAGAGGTGTAAGACAGGGTGACGTTATATCCCCGAAACTCTTCACCGCTGCATTGGAAGACGTTTTCAAGCTTCTGGACTGGAAAGCATACGGTATTAACATCAACGGCTAGTACATCACTCACCTTCGATTTGCGACGATTTGGACTGCGATATAGTCCTTATGGCAGAATCGAAGTTGTTGACGAGTATGTTTACCTGGGACAAATAGTCCGACTAGGTAAGTCCAACTTCGACCGAGAGGTCAATCGACGGATTCAACTCGGCTGGGCAGCGTTTGGGAAATTACGGCACATCTCGTCAGGTATACCTCAAAACTTGAAAACGAGACTGTACAACCAGTGGGTGTTGCCAGTGATGACCTATGGAACTGAGACGTGGTCCTTCACTGCTGGCTGGATGAGGAAGCTCAAGGTCGCTCAGCGAGCTATGGAGAGGCTATGCTCGAAGTTTCTCTGCGTGATAAACTTAGAAATGAGGATATCCGCAGTAGAACCAGAGTGACAGACATAGCCCAACGAAGTGGCAATGGGCCGGCCATATAGCTCGAAGAACCGACAACCGATGGGGAGAAAAGGTTCTCGAGTGGCGGCATCGTACCGGCGGACGAAGTGTAGGGTGTCCCCCCGCTAGATGGAGTGACGACCTGGTAAGACATGCAGGAAGTCGATGGATGCAGGTGGCTCAGGACCGTGCTTTGTGGCATTCCTTGGGGGAGGCCTATGTTCAGCAGTGGACTTGTGAAGGGCTGTAATGATGATGATAATGATGATGATAATGATGATGAAACCAGCAGTACTCATATTATTAAATTTTCATTGAAATTAGGCTTAATCTACGGACTGGTGTGTGCACCTTAATTAGGTGACACAATATTACAAAATACTATAAAAATTAAGACAGAGTAAAGTTACAATAGCATAATATAAAAAAATATGTCGCAAAAATAATACCTAAAGATAATAGATAACTTAGACAATAAAAACATACATATAACCAAGCAGCAGCTATTAAGGGACATGTATATTAGATAAGATATTCATAATAGTTTGGAAAATCCAAAAGTGCACGCCTCATGAGCGTTTCATTTAATTTAGATGAAAAAAATAAAATCCCAAAATAAGTCGATTACACAAAGTATAAAATCGATATAGGATGTACGGTAAATTTGTCCTATGTCTATCAAGGGCTAAAGAAGAAAATGAAAACGCCTTTAAATTTTTAATCGCAATAAAATTAATAAAATTTGAAAATCATTTTATTAACAAACGACGCATACTAGGCTCATGATATGAAATAGGGAACCAGTTGACGTAATTCTGGAGCTAATAAAAGAACCTGGTCTCGACACATCATTTTTTTCGGGAGTTATCGTGACCACAAACAAAATCAACATCCGGACGTCCACGTAAATTTTTTTCAAACCGTTTTTTATCAAAGTAGCAATATAAAATGATTTTTGAGAAAATATAAGATTAAGATGGATTAATTAGAGTGTTTTCTTGATATTCGGCTACTCATATTATCGTATAAGAGCAATATGGTTATGATAGAGGCATTTTAAGACCACAAAATTGCTTGAGCTTGACGTGTCGAGAGTAATACACTACCTAACGCTTCGCGGTATGAGGCGTGTAATAGTGATCTATTAAATTTTTCTTATATTTAGAAAAATATCGACAGTAGGACAGTTGACACACCACAGAGTACGCCACTTACATCCATTGACTTCCTGTATCTTTTTAAGGTCGTCACTCCATCTAGAGTCACTTCGCCACTCGAGAACCTTTCTTCCCCATCGGTTATTTCGAGCTATCTGGCTGACGCACTGTTACTTTAGCTTACTAATCCGTTGGTTTTGTACTTCTTCCATTATCAGATTGGATCTGAGAGTGCTGAGAATACCATAACAACTGCAAAACATTTTTGTTTCTCTTTTTTTTCGAACGGTTATAATGAAGTCAGTTTGTCACTAGTAAATATTATTATTATAGTAGACAGACAATATCAAATTGCAAATTTGATTATTAGATATTACACACATGTATACATGGGAAAGAGGTGATGATAGAAGCATGATAGATTTCATAATTGTGGATGAAAGAATGAGGAGCGCAGTGGTAGATACAAGGGCTTACCGGGGGTCCAACGTAGGGACGGATCATTCCTTGGTCTTATTTTATTATTTACTAGCAACCAAAGCTGGTAATTCTAGCGGTATGATTGATGAGATTGAAAGAAAAAAGGCAGACTTTAGACGTATAAATAAGAGGGTAAAAGAAGTTGTTGAAAGGAAAAAGCAAAAAAGAACGGATAAGAATGATAGAAGGATATCTGATAACTTCCAGGCAAATATTAAAATGTTCTGGAAACTCGTA
This sequence comes from Parnassius orleans, assembly GCA_029286625.1. Taxonomy (NCBI): domain Eukaryota; kingdom Metazoa; phylum Arthropoda; class Insecta; order Lepidoptera; family Papilionidae; genus Parnassius; species Parnassius orleans. The sequence goes on from JAGSMP010000009.1 coordinate 1,460,318, forward strand.
AGAACTGCCAGGGGAAATTCAATACAGCCTAGAATGAATGCTATACGAGACGAGAATGGCTTTATGCTGAATGATGAAGTCTCTAATTTAAAGAGATGGAAGGAATACTTTGAAAGCGTGTTTATGAGTGAAGAGTCGTCTGAATTAAGTGAAATAGAAATTCCGAAAGAAGTGGAGAGAGGTAGGGAGATAAGTGTAGATGAAATAATGAAAGCAATGAAAAGCATGAAAGCAGTTAAGGCAGCCAGATATGATAGAGTATCACTCGAAATGCTAAGGGCTGGAGAGGGATTGGTGGCAGGCCTGCTGTACACCTTGTTTAATTTATGTTGGGAACTGAAGCGGGTACCGGAAGACTGGTGCAAAGCCGTTATAGTCCCAATATATAAGGGAAAAGGGTGACCCTTTTCCCTTATATATTGGGACACGTCACAGTTTTTACAGGACTGTAAAAACTACCGTGGCATTAGCTTGCTTAGCATTGTGGGTAAACTGTATGCTAAGGTGTTAATTGAAAGAGCTATGGAAAAAACTGATGGAAAAATTTGGGATGTGCAAGCTGGATTTAGAAAGGGGATGGGGTATACGGACCAAGTCTTTTCCATGCGCATGATTGCGGAGAAGTTTTTGGCCAAAAACCAGAAAGTTTTTTGTGCGTTCATGGACTTGGAAAAGGCTTATGACAGAGTGGACAGGAATGTGTTATGGCAAACACTGAACTCATTTGGGTTGAGCGCTGGTTTGATACAGGCATTAAGGTCTCTTTATAGGGACTCTAGTGCTTGTGTCAGTATCAACGGGGTCTACTCGGACTGGTTTGGCATCCAAAAAGGTGTCAGACAGGGCTGTGTAGCTTCCCCGTGTCTGTTTAAACTATTTATGGACAGTTGTTTGCAAACTTTGAAAGTTGAAGAATGTAGGTTGAGAATGGGTGAGTTAACCGTCAAATGCCTTTTGTACGCCGATGATCAAGTCATATTTGCATCGACGGCGGCCGAGTTGCAAATGATGGTTACTTTAATGAACTGGTCATTAAAAGAAAGGGGTATGAAAGTGAACGCAAGTAAGACGAAAGTGATGGTTTTTGAAAGAGAAGAAAGTAAAACGTTATGTGAAATAAGAATAGAAGGGGAGTTGATTGAGCAAGTGGATGAGTTTGTATATTTGGGATGTTTATTTAGCAGGGATGGTAGATATGATAAGGATAATACACGCTATTGTGAAGAGTCAGAATGTGTCAAAAAAGGCACGTTTGGCAATTCATAATACTGTGTTAGTCCCTACTTTAATGTATGGTAGTGAAAGTTGGGTCTGGCAGAAGAAACATGAGAGTAGAATAAATGCTGTAGAAATGCGGTCATTAAGGAGTATGCTAGGGCTGAATCTGAATGACAGGGTGAGAAATAGTGTGATAAGAGAAAAGTGTGGTTTGCAAGATGACGTTTTGACCAGGATTAAAAAAGGAATGCTTCGGTGGTTTGGTCATGTAGAAAGAATGAACGAGGAAAGAGTGACAAAGCAAATTTATGTTGCAGAAGTGAACGGAACAGTCGGGAAAGGACGCCCTAGACGAAGGTTTATCGACCAAATTGGCGATATATTGAAAATGGGCCAGAGTAGGAGTATCCTTAACCGACGAGCGTGTATGCGTAGATATATGGATGTAAAGGAGGCGAGAGAAGTGTGTCAGGATCGTGCCAAATGTAAGTCCATAGTCTCTGCCTACCCCTCTGGGTGACAGGCGTGAGTGTTTATGTATATGTATATGTACACCATGTAAAGGATTTTCCATAAACTTTCCATCAAATTATCTCCCTTCCTATCCTATCCGCCCCCTTAAATACAGGTATAATATCCTAGTTTAGAGGCTGTTGACCACTGTAAATTTTTGTGCATGTAATATGTTTATCAATAAATATTATTATTATTATAAAAATTAACAAAAACCTCATTCATCTTCGTTATGAATGAATGAATTAATTAATAAATGAACAAAGAACTTTACCTTCTACGCGACTTCATTCAATAAAGTGAAGCTATATCTCAATATTCGCTTGACCGATTCTGACAAATCATTCTGACTTTATTCCATTACATTCTATTCCATTTCATTTTACTCTATTCTATAGGCTGCTACTTTACATTTTTAAAATGTTTTGGTTGTGGCTGAGGTTCAGACCCAGGAATCGGACCAGGAGCACTAGATCACGCTGCTCATACACCACAATCAAATAATACATTTAACAAATCTAATATTTTTTCTGCCTTTTCCCAGATATACTTCGGCATCATAATTATATGTGCAAGCATCTTCGTCATCATTATGATAAAGAAAGTTGGAAAACGTAAACTGGCCATAATCTCTATGCTTGGAACAGCCGTTTCCAGTACATCTTTAAGCATATATGCGAGAAATAATTTAAATGACTCAGTATTTTCCTATGACACCACAACGTTTCCAAAGGAACAAAGTTATATACCTTTGATTTTGTTTTACTCAATGGCTTTTTTTTCTGGATGCAACTTACCATGGATAATTGTCGGAGAACTTTTCCCCTTCAGGTAACACTAAAATTTTATTTTATTTACCAATATATTTTGCATACAAAATTAACGTGAAACATTTCACGTCAGCAGTGGTTTCCTAAACATAAGCGCAGAGCATTAGTGTAAAATACGACTTTAAACTGTTAACGAGGCATTCCATCTTAGTACAATAATTATGAGTGACACCGCGTTGAAAATTGATGAAAATGTTCATCGACTACAGCATTCATTTATCATCAGGAGAACTGTGCGCCAGATATTGTTATCATCAGGGGAACTGTGCGCCAGATATTGACTCTTGCTTGCATAAAAATCCTTCCTTTAGTACCGCCACAACACACGCTACAAAGCACAATCCGTACCTTGGAACGTATCTAATAAGCATCCGCTGGGTTTCTTGCGGGTTCTTCCCAGGCCAGAGGTAGTTTCTGAACCATTGGTAAATTAAGCATAAGAGTGACTTTCAATATGTATTATTTATAATCTAATATATAAAAATCAATTGCCGTGCGTTAGTCTCGCAAAAACTCGAAAATGGCTGAACCAATTTTGATGAAATTTTTATGTGTATTTGAGTGGGTGGTTTAGATTTACATTTGGATCCGCTAAGTGGTGCTGTTGTCGAGATCCAGAAATCACCCGGGCGAATTCGGGGCGGATCGATATTCTTCTATACTATCATAAAACTCTAACACGACGATTTCTGTACATTGAATATTTTTTATATGACCGATACAAATGCCAAAACAATTTTTTTAGAACCATTGTCTGTCTGTCTGTCTGTCTGTCTGCTTGGACACGCATAACAGCAAAAACTAGGGAACGTATTTGAATGGGACTTTCACTATAGTATTACATAAAGATCGAAACGTTGGAATAATTATAATTCATCACGCTATCCATCATAGGAGCTGAGCGGTAGGCATATATCTCCCCTTTGCAGCTACAAAAAGGTTTAAAATTTACATTATCGTGAGATTAAAAATGACAAAATTACAAATACATTACAAAAATTACATACATCCGATTTTGAGTTGTTGCTACATTATTTCTACCCATTATTTTCTAAATATCATAGTTTTTATTTTAGTGTAACAATCAACTAATTACTAAAATTTTACCTAGATGGTGTTATAGGTATTTTAAAGCAGGTAATGGTTTTATTATACGCGAGTTTTGATATAAGACACATCTGTAAAGAGCTGGGTGTCCGACTAAGGCGATGCAAAGAAGAATCGGGCCGATTTCCTGTTCTTCAGATGTATTTTCATAATTACTCCTTTCTTAAAATAAACATACTGTAAATGCGTTGTGATATAGTTTCTTTATTAAAAATTCAAACACAGGAGAGTTCAATTAAAAAGTAAAATAATAGCCTATGTATGGCCCACGGCTGAGAATAGGCAATCTTATATTGAAGAGAGGGTTCTCTTGGGGCGGGGAAGAGTCTGTGCTGTTTGCATATTAATAATTGATATTATTATGTGCTAAGAAAATTCTTAAAATTAGACACAATCCTTATTTTATAATAGAAGTCTTTTTTATTTCGTCTACTAATGGCGTTTATGAAATTTCATTTTGAACATACATAAATCGAATAAAATAGAATTTAATTAGATGTAGATTTAGTTTTGCCATTTACCGATTGGTGTCACTGTTCACTGTTTATCTATATCTCTTTTTAATATAAGGTCGGGGAAAAGTTACTTCGTATTTTATATACAAATTCAAGACAATGTTTTTTTTTCAAAGTTTAATTACATTTAATTATAATATATATGTGCCATTTTGTTCGATAACTTTTTGCCATCTTATAGAAAGTGACATAATCCCGTTTCTGTAGAAATCTTGGGGTTTTGATCAAAAAATGCGACAAGTAGTTTTGACAGTCCTCTCATGATATTAACCCAACACTACCCAAAGAATTCTGAAGGGACCAAAATAGGGTAAAATCTGAGCGTGCAAGGTCAGGACTATATGGTGGATTTATTAACACTTCCTAACCGAGCTCTCTCAATTTTTGCTGAGTGGTCAAAATGTGTGTGGCCTAGCGTTATCATGATGAAAGACCACTCCTTTTCTGTTGATCAAATCCGGCCGTTTTTTCGTCAATTTCTTGCTTGAGTCTCATTAGTTGTTGGCAGTAGAGATCCGATAGTTTTGCCCGGCGGTAAAAGCTCATAATAAACGATGCCCTTCCAATCCCACCATACACACAGCATCACCTTATTGCGTGTTAATCCGGGTTTCGCTATAGTCTGTGGAGCTTGACCATGATCTTTTTCGCACGTTCGTGTCGTAGTTGATCCGCTTTTCATCACCAGTGATCAATCTCTTCAAAAATGGTTCGGTTTCATTACGTTTCAATAGAGAATCGCAAATGAGTACACGGTTCATTAGGTTCCTTTCAGTGAGCTCGTGTGGTACCCAAATATTAAGCTTTTTTGTATAGCCAGACTTTTTCAAATGGGTCAAAACTGTTTTGTGGTCAATCCTCAATTCCTCGGCTATGCCGTAACTAATAATGTGCCGATCTTGCTCCACTTTTTCAAAAATGGCATCGATTTTATCCGTATGAGGGCGACCAATGTGAAATGTGAAATGTGAAAAATGGCGGGAAAGTGTTTTTTACTTTTTATTTTTCTTTTTCTTAATGTTCTATATTTATTGATATTAGAACCAGCCAGATACAGACAGTACAACCAAAGAGATTTTTCTTCAATTTTATACAAACAAAATACGAAGAAACTTTTTTAACCTTCAATTCCTCGGCTATGTCGTAACTACTAATATGCCGATCTTGCTCCACTTTTTAAAAATGGCATCGTTTTTTTCCGTATAAGGGCGACCAGAGCAAGCTGCATTTTTGACATGAAAATTCCCGGACTGAAAACGCTTGAACCAACTTTGTGCTACTCTTACTGACACTGCATTAGGTCCATAAACGTCACATTTTTTTTCGCGACTTGAGTCGCATTTTTCCTTTTTTTGTAGTAAAACTTCAAAATGTATCGAATTTCTTCGTTAGATTCACTCATTTTGGCGGACAGAAAAACAATTGAAAAATGACGGGAAAACATGTTCTTTACTTTTCTTTTTTTCTTTTTCTTAATATTCTATATGTATTGATACATAAACTAGCCAAATACAAACAGTACCACCTACCACCAACCAAAGAGATTTTTCTTCAATTTTATACAAACAAAATAGGTAGTAAGGGACTTTTCCCCGACCTATTATAAAACATATTCTGAGTAACTGACTCATCTATCAACGCACAGCCCAAACCGCTTGACGAAGAAGTAAGGGTTCAGAAAAATTCGACCCCAAAGAGGGTTAAAATAGTGAGTTACAGTTTATATGAAAGTTTTTATTTTACGGAGTGATTTCAGAGGATGCTTAATTTTGTATGGCGAAAAAATATTTAATGCTTCAAAACAATAAAATTTACGCGCTATATAAGGTACGTGAAGGTAATATGGTCACCTTAAATTTTGCCGCCCTATAAAACCAAAACAAGGAGGAGGACAGTGACAAAAATACAAACAAATTTTTCCCAGGGGTTATTATCATCCATAAATTCCTTAATATTGTAATAATCCTTTATGAACAAACTTTTTTGTTTGTAGGATGTAAAATTTTGTATATTTACCGGCTCCGATTTTTGGCTAGAGAAATTCGGTAGCAAATTGTGGATTACGTTATTTTGCTATTTATGAACAATATGAAACACACGTGTATAGTTTGCACAATTTGGTTTTTGGATCGTTTGTGAGTTCGTCCAGTTTTTTGTTCGTTTGTGGACCCGTCTCTTTGTTTGTTCGTTAGTTTGTCTGATTGACTGACTAACTGAATATTTTTGTAAGATTTGTGTCTTTCTAGAGCTCGCAACATTTATATGTACATAAATACAAAATAAAAAAATAAATCATCATCAATTATTATTACGATAATAATAATTCCACGCGAGCGAAGTCGCGGGCACAGCTACTATTGAATAAAAAAGTTTCCATCTCTATCCCCCGAAGTCTCACCAAAACGTCACTCCATCTAAGACTTGTTCTAGTAGTGTATATGTCGTAGGTTTATGACAAAAGCTAGTTTTTGATCGAAAACCTAGGCTTGATCAAGAACCGAAAGAAGGCAAAATTACTACTTTATGTTATCATAAACCTGAGAAAATCCAGTTTTTTTTAAATCAATAACCTAGACTGATTTAGTTTTATGATAAAATCAATGTCGGTTGCTATTCCTTTTAATAAATGAAATAATTAGATAACCTAACCTAATCTAACCCAACCTATGTTTAAATTTTATCATACAACAAGTTCAAAAAGTTCAAATAGTGTTAGCTGTTAAAGGTAAGTGTTATCAGGCCAGGGTTAATGCATCGGCTGCCCGCGATGTAAGCACCAGCACCCTTAAAATAAGTATAACTTCGCCTCCAGATCACTCAAAAGAGTTATTGCCAAGGCAAAGTCAGAGCACGAGTACATTAGCAGAATTGGCGAGAGACTATTTTGCTTTAGGTATTTGACCAAAGAAATTTCTGTAACCCATCACTTCCATCCCTGCATAGGGAGGACGACTCACTGGCACTCGCTGCAAAAGAGAAAGATCACCTTTTAGGTTCCCTTTTTACGTTCGATTCGACTCTCGATGACAGGGAAAACAAATAGAGGACTGTCCCGCATCTTGAGTGCTCATAGAGAGGGTATTTGGACATAGCGAAGGCCTTCGATCGGGTTTGGTACAAAGCGCTTCTTTCGAAGCTTCCATCTTATGGGCTCCCCATTTACTTATATATATATATATATATATATATATAATAGCGGTCCGCCCCGGTTTCGCACGAATCAACTGCATCACACACACACATAATCTCATCGGAATCGGTCCAGCCGTTTAGGAGGAGTTCAGTTACATACACAGGGACAATAGAATTATATAATGTAAAAATGTAAAGATATTTAGAATATATTATAGGATAAAAGAGAATGTCCCGCGACCAATGCTGAATAATTATTTACGCAAAAATATCCTATAATCGATCCGCCCCGGCTTTGCACGGGTGATTTCTGGATATCAACAACAGTGCCACCTACTGGCTCTAATCGTGAATCAAAACCATTTAGAGACCCAATCCAACACATACAAAAAGAATATTCTGGCCAAGTTTTATACCTTTAAGAGCTATAAGCTTTTTTTAATTAAGGCCCCCGCAACCCCGTTTGCGGGTGGAATTTCGTAAAATCCGTTCTCAGCTGACCTTTACTCGGCGAAAGGATTATTCCTACCAAATTTCAAGTCTCTAAGCATTATGGTTCCAGAGATATCGTGATGAGTCAGTACAAAATGTGATTTTTTTTAACTAACGCCCCACGCAACCCCCCTTGCGGGTGGAATTTCGTAAAATCCTTTCTTAACTGACCTCTACTCAACAAAACGAATATTCCTACCAAATTTCAAGTCTCTAAGTATATTCCAGAGATATCGTGATAAGTCAGTACAAAATGTGATTTATTGTAATTAACGCCCCCGCAACCCCCCTTGCGGGTGGAATTTCGTAAAATCCTTTCTTAGCTGACCTCTACTCAACAAAACAAATATTCCTACCAAATTTCAAGTCTCTAGGTATTATAGTTCCAGAGATATCGTGATAAGTAAGTATAAAATGTGATTTATTTTAATTAACGCCCCCACAACTCCTCTTGTGGGTGGAATTTCATAAAATCCGTTCTTAGCTGACCTCTACTTGGTGAAAGGAATATTTCTACCAAATTTCAAGTCTCTAGGCCTTATGGTTCCAGAGATATCGTGATGAGTCAGTACAAAATGTGATTTTTTTAATTAACACCCCCGGGTGGAATTTCGTAAAATCCGTTCTTAGCTAACCTATACTCGGCAAAAAAAATATCCTTACCAAATTTCAAGTCTCTAGGCCTTATGGTTCCAGAGATATCGATATGAATCAGTCATATCGACATCTCTGGAACCATAGGTGGAAATCTCTTATATGTATCTATATAGATATAGCAAATTGTTACGATGTTATACGTTATTTTCTTTTAAAATGTCGCTTATTAAAATTCATAATAAATATACTTGTATAATAAACGTTACTATGGCGACGATTAGCAAGCAATCGCCCGTAGAAAAATACTACAGCTACACTGTGTTATTAGTAATGATACTACTAATAAAGACGCTAGCACAGTGTAGATAGCCTAATATAAATCTTGATTCGTTCATCTTCTTAGACTGGATTTTATTCCACTATTTTTCATGGTGCATCAATTTATTTGTATGTTTAAATTATTATTTACAAAACTCTTAGTATTAGGTCCTTACATATGAAATTGGCGTTTTGTACGGGAGGAATATAAAGTAATTTTTTTTTGTAAAATATATTTAATTAATCAAAGTATGCACCGTTGTTATCTATGCACTTTTGCCATCTCATAGGTAGTTCATTGATCCCTTTACTAAAAAAACCATGGGGGCGAGAATCAATAAACTCTTTGAAGGCGGTTTGGATTGCCGCATCGAGTTGAATTTTTCCCTTGTAAAAGTTGTCCAAATTCCGGAAAAAATGGTAATCTGTTGGAGCAAGGTCCGGGGCGTACGGTGGATGTCGCAGACATTCCAACTGTAGCTCATCTAACTTAGTGGTTGTTTGTTGTGCAGTGTGTGGTCTTGCGTTGTCGTGAAGCAGCAGTGGCCTAGAGCGATTGACCAATCTCTGTTGTTAAGCAGCTAGTCCTTCCTTCATAGTTTGCATTTGCTGACAATAAATATCTGCCGTAATCGTTTGGCCAGATTTTAGAAAGCTGTAGTGAACGACACCGGCGCTAGTCCACCAAACACTCACAAGTAACTGTTTCTGAGTCAATTTTCGTTTAGGGCAGGATTTGGCTGGGTCTCCAGCGTTCAGCCATTGCGACGAGCGCTTCCGATTATCGTACAGTATCCACTTTTTATCACAAGTAATGATTCGATTTAAAATCCCTTCATTATTGTGTCGGTTGAGCAAAGTAACACAGCAGTCGACGCATGTTTGCAAGTTCGATTCACTCAATTCATGAGGTACCCATCGTTCAAGTTTTTTTACTTTCCCGATTTGCTTCAAGTGGACTAATTTAGTTTTATCACAATACCCCGAAGCCTGCAGATATCTCTGAAGTGCTTTGTGATGGATCCGCTTCCACAATAGCCTTTAATTCTTCATTTTCCACTTTGGTCTCCGGCCGTCCACGGGGTTGGTTCTGAAGGTCGAAATTTTCAGAACGAAAACGTTGAAACTAAAAACGTACCGAGCTTTCTTTTGCGACACCAGCGCCGCACACATCATTAATCCTTCGGGCTGTTTCTGCAGCACTAGTGCCACGGTAGAACTCGTACTCGTAAATATACCGATATTTCATGTTTTCCATTGTGCGGTAATAAGCGACGCCAAAGAATAAAATAGTGAGGAAAAAACAAATAAACTGCTGTTTTTTTTTAAAACTCAAATGTACCAGCTAAATGAATTTATAAATTTGAATTTGGAATTGAAATATTGTCAACAGGAGTCGTGCGACTGCTCAAGGCATTGCCGCAGCATGCTTCTACGTTTTCACGTTCATCGGCTCAAAAACTCTGCTTGACCTGGAGACACATGCAAGACTGTGGGGCACCTTTGCCGTATTCGCTGCATTTGGTTTTCTTGGCACAATTTTCTTATACGTTTTTTTACCAGAAACAGAGGGCGTTATTTTAGAAGATATAGAGGCCTTCTTTAACGGTGATAAAATACAAACTTGTGCTAATGATCCGGTAATAAACACGTTGAAACGACTGTGGAGAAGCATTAATTCAAAATAAGTGTTCTTAAGATTTTAAAATAAGTTAAACCTACATCCTATAACGGGGCTGTGGAGTAGTTGTTATCCAATTTACAAAACTTAATATATTTTATGTATTGAAATAAAATGTTATTATACAACTGTTATTTTAACTGTTATTTTAAACCTACATCCTACAACAGGGCTGTGGCACATAAGTAAAGAAACCGTACGGTTTCTTTACTCATGTGACTGTGGAGTAGTTGTTATCCAATTTACAAAACTTTATATATTTTATATATTGAAATAAAATGTTATTATAAAACTGTTATTTTTCTCTTTCTCGTGTTTTAACTAGACCACTTTAATATTTTATTTATAAATGACTTTTTGGAGGATGATTTGACTATATTTTCTTTTATTTCCTATGTACCTGTAATATCACCGAATATTATGTTATGCGACTGTCTCGTTGGTGTTATGGTCGTAAGCACGACTGGTTCAAATTCCGGGTCAGGTCAAAAATTAGTTATTGGATTTTTCTGTCCATAAAATTTTCAATAGCTTCTCAGAGTTAGGTAGTTAGCATTGTTACACCCGCTTGCCTCGAAAAGTACGTAAAGCTATTGAACCTGCCTGATCTCTCTCCGGTCATGTCGGATCGCCGTCTCATCGGGCTATGACAGTGAAGGAATATAGTGTATGCGTAAGTAATGCACCTGTACTTACGCATACACTCGTGCATTATAATCCTAAGCTATAATCCTGAGACTGGCCGTCGCGACTAAATTTAAGTCTCGAGGAGATTATTATTATTACTTACAAAATACAACGAAACCAAACGCTAAACGTCTAAACAAATCCAACTATTACTATTACCACCAGAGTTACACAATCGCACTGCTGGATAGGCTGATACTTGGTGGAAATATTGATAATAAGGAAACAAAGAGAAAAATATAACACAGTCACTTGCCTTCTTATTGTAACAATTATAGAACTATTTGTGCATCCGACACAGTAAATAAAACTTAAGATTGCTTGATTAATCACTAATCATTAGTATATAGTAGAGAAAGTGGATTTATTTAAATTGCTAATGATAATGTTATTACAAATAATAACTTCCCATATTTTAACAAAAATATTGTTTAAGTTATAACAGACCGTGCAGTGGCGGTCTAAGAATATCCACTACCCCATATCGTCCCGTGGGTGTCGTAAGAGGTGAGAGAGGGAAACAAACTAGGAGATGAGTCAACCCGCCTTCCAAGCGTGGCAACTATGGCAAATAAAAAGGCCTATGTTCAGCAGTGGACTTTTGATAGGCTGTAACATTTCATTTAATTCTGTTACCTGTTACCTTTCTGTAACGTTACGCTATCCGCTTTGCAAAATCCATAGCCCTCTTTTGAAATTGGTTTTTTTTTTTAATTTTTGCGTGGATCTAAATTAGGGTAATGTGGTGGTGTCAAAGCATAGATATATGTCAAAGAATCCCCCACCCGATTTTGTTACCTAGATATCGTAAGAGGCTATTATGGGAAATGTCAAAAGATCTCAAAGCTTCCGATTAATAGCAGTGGAAAAATCCCGTTTAAACCAAACGTAAAATACCGAGACCAACGCCGGCGAGAAAGGTGTGAAATGCATTAGTAATAACGCAAGTACTATCGCAAGTATATCATTTGCGCATTGTTTTATGTTTATATTCTACATGAGACTTAATATTTTTCAAAAACGCCGTATAAGGCCGTACGTGTCACAGAAAAAGAGATAAGAACATGAATGCTATTCCTACACCTATTTAGGTGTTCAATTTCGAAATACACAATACGCTGACACTGAACTAAACTCTGTCATTCATTCACTTAACGCATCATGGCTGAACGGAGCAGCCGTTTTCGTTGAATAAAAAAAAAACAATTTTACCTCCATTTTTAGGATCGTGATTTTTAATGGTCGTGAAGTGAAGGTTACAAACGTGTTAAAGTCTAACAATTTTATTGGATATATAATATACCTTTATTTATGTCATAAATACAATAATGGTGCATAAATTTCAAGAACAAATAGTTCTTCCAGTCAGTCGAATACGATGTATTGCATCTCAAGTGAGTAAATGTTAAAATTTTCGAATTTAATTTTGATAATATCATATTTTAGTTTATATTATTATTGTAAATGTTTTATATGCATATAATATATTATTTTTAGAAATAAATACTATTACCCGCAGTTTCACTTACATAATATTATGATTTTATTATTAATCCATATCGCAAAAACTAATCAAAAATAGTTTTATGAATGTAACCAAATACTACATTAATGTAAACAAAATCATAGCAGTTTTATCTTAAATAATCTTAAATAAATACGTAACAAAACTTTCGAAGTGGTTACATTAATTGAGATTATCTTTCTGCTAACTGAATTAAACATTTTATGGGTTTCGGTCTCAAAACTTAAACAGTGAATTCAGTACCGTTGTGTTATTGTATCGTTCAAAGTTATAAAACCAGCTGTTGTTTCTAACCTGTTTTCCATCACATTATGATTTTAAAAACAGTTTATTATCTGACTTACAAGTGTGTGTATCTGGAAATAGAAACTACGTGGGTCCTGTTTTTTATTTAAAAAAAAAAGTTTTAAAATATTGTAAATAACTTCCTTCTACTTTGTTGCCTTTTTTTATTTAGCAACTAGCTGTTTCCCGCGACTTCGTCTGCGTGAAATTTATTACGATTGGATTTCGTGTTTTTTTTTGCGTGGATCCCTAATTCTTTTTCTAATAAAAAAGTAGCCTATTTTACTCCTTTTAAAGATATCTTTAAACGGAGTAAAATAGGCTATTTATACCAGTGAAAGTCCCATCAAAATCGGTCCAGCCATTTCGGAGATTAGCCGGAACAAACAGACAGACAAAAATTTTAAAATTGTTTTTTGTTATAAGTACCGCATATACTTTCATATGAATTTAGTAAAGAAACCGTACAGTAGTAAAAGGCTGTTATTTTGACATTACAAAAGGACACTTCAACTTTATTTATTTGTATAGATAGCAGTTTGTGTTTTTGAATGCAAATTAAAGTACCGATAGTTAAAAATAACTTTGTCTTATTATAACGTCGTCTTATAAAAATCTTCATTATGTAACTCCTTTAAAAATAACGGATATATTATATAAACTTTTTGGAACTTTCGAAGAGTAATTATCTAGTACAAGTTAGAAAGAAAAAATGATCTAAATCGTGGCTCATGGACTATCCAACATCACTCATTTATATTCTTACGATTTTATATTGCACTTTGTAACCCGATAAGCTTGATAACGCATTAAATTAGTTTGGCTGCGGCTATGGAGGCCGCGGGTTCGAATCCCGTATGGAACAAGTAGTGTTCAAGCCTTCAAATAAATTTTCCGAGTCTAGATATTTATATGCAATTAATGTATGTAAAACACCACTACAACTGTTATATCAACTAGGGCAAATCTTAGTATGGTGTCTACAGGTGGTAACAACTTAATTATAAAATTAATAAATAATAGAAAAATATTTTTTTTTGAATCTCCGGGAGAAAAACCAGCGACGAGTTCGCCACCCGTCACGTTCTATCTCCCAGAGGGGCGAAAAGTGGATTGCGGAGGCCCGACTGGCTACGCTGAATGTATGTGGAGCAATGAATGATGAGATGGATGAAGTATGCGAAATGATGAATGATAGAGGAATAAATGTGTTATGTGTAAATGAGACGAATGAAAGGAAAGGATGCCACTGCACATGGCATGTATACCATACTGGTCTGGTGTAAACGAGACCGAGCGGGCATGCCAGTCAGTGTCATCCTTTCAAAAAGAATGGGTCAATGTGTGAAAGAGTATGAATGTGAAGCCCAAGGCTGTTATGGATACAGAAAGTGGGCTTAAAGAAGTTGTTTGTGCTAGGGTGTACGCTCCAGACATGTCTAAGCCCACTTATATCTGAGAGCAGTTTTGGACATGGTTAGGATGGTGTTGATGTAAGGTTAAATGTAAGGGAAATGAAAATATTATTATGTTAGGAAATTTTAATGGAAGGGTTGGGGTGAAGAGGTCTCGTTATGAAAGGATATTAGGAACGTTTGGCGATGAAAGTGTAAATGAGAATGGTGAACCTCCTCGTCGTATGTGTGGAAAAGAATATTTTGTGACGAACACTTTCTTTTCGCCATAAGAGGAATCACATGTATACATGGGAAAGAGGTGATGATAGAAGCATGATAGATTTCATAATTGTGGATGAAAGAATGCGGAGCGCAGTGGTAGATACAAGAGTTTACCGGGGTCCAACGTAGGGACTGACATTACTTGGTCTTATGCCGAATTAATGGTCTATTCAGGCGTTGGCGGCATCGGACATCTGTGTCTACCACTGCGTTACAGCAGTATAAGAATAGAAAAGTTACAAGATGAAAGTGTGAAAGAGAAGTATAAATGTAGACTGAGGGAGAATATAAATGGTTTGAATGAAATATGTATGAATGATTTAGACCAAGACTGTATGGAATAATGTTAAGAAAGTTTTGATGGATGCAGCCACCGAAGTATGGTGTAAGTAAGAGAACGAATGAAAGGAAAAATAATACGTTGTGGTGGGATGATGAGGTACGGATGGAAGTTGAAGCAAAGAAGAGAGCATGGCTAGATTTACTGACAACCAAAGCTGGTAATTCTGGTGGTATGAATGATGAGATTGAAAGAAAAAGGCAGACTTTAGACTTATAAATAAGAGAGTAAAAGAAGTTGTTGAAAGGAAAAAGCAAGAAAGAACGGATAAGAATGATAGAAGGATATCGATAACTTCCAGGCAAATATTAAAATGTCTGAAACTCGTAAGAACTGCTGGGAAATTCAAAACAGCCTAGAATGAATGCTATACGAGATGAGAATGGCTGTTGCTGAATGATGAAGTTTCAATTTAAAGAGATGTAAGGAATAATTTGAAAGCGTGTTTAAGTGAAGAGTCGTCTGAATTAAGTGAAATAGAAATTCGAAAGAAGTGGAGAGAGGTAGAGATAAGTATAGATGAAATAATGAAAGCAATGAAAAGCATGAAAGCAGGTAAGGCAGCCGGATATGATAGAGTATCACTCGAAATGCTAAGGGCTGGAGAGGGAGTGAGCCTGCTGTACACTTGTTTAATTTATATTGGGAACTGAAGCGGGTAACGGAAGACTGGTGCAAAGCCGTTATAGTCCCAATATATAAAGGAAAAGGGTCACAGCAGGACTGTAAAAACTACCGTGGTATCAGCTTGCTTAGCATTGTGGGTAAACTGTATGCTAAGGTGTTAATTGAAAGAGTTATGGAAGAAATTGATGGAAAAATTTGGGATGTGCAAGCTGGATTTAGAAAGGGAATGGGGTTTACGGATCAAGTCTTTTCCATGCGCATGATTGCGGAGAAGTTTTGGCCAAAACCAGAAAGTTTTTGCGTTCATGGACTTGGAAAAGGCTTATGACAGAGTGGACAGGAATGTGTTATGGCAAACACTGAACTCATTTGGTTTGAGCGCTGGTTTGATACAGGCATTAAGGTCTCATTATAGGGACTCTAGTGCTTGTGTCAGGATCAACAGGGTCTACTCAGGCGTTGGCGGCATCGAACATCTGTGTCTACCACTGCGTTACAGCGTATAAGAATAGAGAGGTTACAAGATGATGGTGTGAAAGAGAAGTATAAATGTAGACTGAGGGAAAATATAAGTGGTTTGAATGAAATATGTATGAACGATTTAGACCTGAAGACTGTATGGAATAATGTTAAGAAAGTTTTGGTGGATGCAGCCACCGAAGTATGTGGTGTAAGTAAGAGAACGAATGAAAGGAAAAATAATACGTTATGGTGGGATGATGAGGTACGGATGGAAGTTGAAGCAAAGAAGAGAGCATGGCTAGATTTACTGACAACCAAAGCTGGTAATTCTGGCGGTATTAATGATGAGGTTGAAAGAAAAGAGGCAGACTTTAGACTTATAAATAAGAGAGTAAAAGAAGTTGTTGAAAGGAAAAAGCAAGAAAGAACGGATAAGAATGATAGAAGAATATCGGATAACTTCCAGGCAAATATTAAAATGTTCTGGAAACTCGTAAGAACTGCTAGGGGAAATTCAAAACAGCCTAGAATGAATGCTATACGAGACGAGAATGGCTGTATGCTGAATGATGAAGTTTCGAATTTAAAGAGATGGAAGGAATTATTTGTAAGCGTGTTTATGAGTGGAGTCGTCTGAATTAAGTGAAATAGAAATTCCGAAAGAAGTGGAGAGAGGTAGGGAGATAAGTGTAGATGAAATAATGAAAGCAATGAAAAGCATGAAAGCAGGTAAGGCAGCCGGATATGATAGAGTATAACTCGAAATGCTAAGGGCTGGAGAGGGAGTGGTGGCAGGCGTGCTGTACACCTTATTTAATTTATATTGGGAACTGAAGCGGGTACCGGAAGACTGGTGCAAAGCCGTTATAGTCCCAATATATAAAGGAAAAGGGTCACAGCAGGACTGTAAAAACTACCGTGGTATCAGCTTGCTTGGTATTGTGGGTAAACTGTATGCTAAGGTGTTAATTGAAAGAGTTATGGAAGAAACTGATGGAAAAATTTGGGATGTGCAAGCTGGATTTAGAGAGGGAATGGGGTGTACGGATCAAGTATTTTCCATGCGCATGATTGCGTAGAAGTTTTTGGCCAAAAACCAGAAAGTTTTTTGTGCGTTCATGGACTTGGAAAAGGCTTATGACAGAGTGGACAGGAATGTGTTATGGCAAACACTGAACACATTTGGTTTGAGCGCTGGTTTGATACAGGCATTAAGGTCTCTTTATAGGGACTCTAGTGCTTGTGTCAGGATCAACGGGGTCTACTCGAACTGGTTTGGCATCCAAAAAGGTATCAGACACGGCTGTGTAGCTTCCCCGTGGCTGTTTAACCTATTTATGGACAGTTGTTTGCAAACTTTGAAAGTTGAAGGATGTGGGTTGAGAATGGGTGAGTTAACCGTCAAATGCCTTTTGTACGCCGATGATCAAGTCATATTTGCATCGTCGGCGGCTGAGTTGCAAATGATGGTTAATTTAATGAACTGGTCATTAAAATAAAGGGGTATGAAAGTGAACGCAAGTAAGACGAAAGTGATGGTTTTTGAAAGAGAAGAAAGTAAAACGTTATGTGAAATAAGAATAGAAGGGGAGTTGATTGAGCAAGTGGATGAGTTTGTATATTTGGGATGTTTATTTAGCAGGGATGGCAGATATGATAAGGATATAGAACGACGAGTGAACGCAGGAAATAGAGTGAATGGGGCTCTACACGCTATTATGAAGAGTCAGAAAAAAGGCACGTTTGGCAATTCATAATGCTGTGTTAGTCCCTACTTTAATGTATGGTAGTGAAAGTTGGGTCTGGCAGAAGAAGCATGAGAGTAGAATAAATGCTGTAGAAATGCGGTCATTAAGGGGTATGCTAGGGCTGAATCTGAATGACAGGGTGAGAAATAGTGTGATAAGAGAAAAGTATGGTTTGCAACATGACGTTGTGACCAGGATTGAGAAAGGAATGCTTCGGTGGTTTGGTCATGTAGAAAGAATGAACGACGAAAGGGTGACAAAACAAATTTATGCTGCAGAAGTGAACGGCAGAGTCGGAAAGGGACGCCCTAGACGAAGATTTATCGACCAAATTGGCGATATATTGAAAATGGGCCAGATTAGGAGTACCCTTAACCGACGAGCGTGTATGCGTAGATATATGGATGTAAAGGAGGCGAGAGAGGTGTGCCAGGATCATGCCAAATGGAAGTCCGTAGTCTCTGCCTACCCCTCTGGGTGACAGGCGTGAGTGTTTGTTTTTTTATAGGATAAGGGTGACAAGCGAGCACACAGACCACCTGATGGTAAGTGGTTGCTGTGGCCCATAGACATCTACATCTATCCTCGTTTGCGAATAAAATGCGGATGCGTAGTCAGCCGTGAGGACTAAGATGGAATGCCTCTTTTCCAGTAAAAAGGGTCTCCGGTTCTCTACACTCACCAAACGAAACACAGCAGCGTTAAGCTGCTATTTTACGCTTAGTATTCTGTGAGAGCGTGGTCCTTCCCCGGTCGAGCCGACCCATTCGTGCTACAACTGTACTATTGATATAGCTGTAGCATGGCTCTACCAGATGTCATCATATCACTTCATTGGAAAATTAATATTTGAAATTCAATCACTTAAATCAACACACCGTTATGTTATCAAGAACATATTAAATAGTGCTATGACCTACAAATTCCGTATCAATTATTTCGTATCAATTACGTTAAATGCTTGCAATCAGAGACGTCCGACTTGAGATGGCTTATAACACATCCTAATACGAAATGTTTTATATGATTATTTAATAAATTATCTATATGATTTTTAAAGATTAACTATTCTAAATTTTTCTTGAGCTTTAAAATTTTGAGTCTTGCAAACGACCCTGGTGTGGTTATTGCAAAACTTTAGAGTAAAAACGTGCTAACCAAATAGGATGAGTCCGATTTATTTTATAGCACAATTAGAAAAAATATTGAAGAAATATATCAAATAACTTACATTTGAGAAGCTCATAAATAAATTAATAAATTTCAATTTCACAATGTCGAGAGTTAATATTATCAGAATTCATTACAATTACTACATTTTAGATAATATGCTCCAGACTTACATTTTGACACTGTGAAGTTTGAGTTTAAGCACAGAATAAATAATAGTACAAGTTTAAGCTCCAAATCATCATGACAATTCGTCGGATTGCCGTCCCATCAGACTATGCGAGTGAGGGAATAGAGAATGCACCTGTGCTTGCGCACATACTCGTGCACTATAATCTTGTCCTGAGTAAATGACAAGTCTCCAAGACTAGCTACCATGATCGAAATTCGGTCTGGAGGACTGCCTTATTTTAATTCTCGACGTTTCACATACTTTACCGCACCCATGGTCTAGTGAGAATGTGTACTTTACCACACTCATGGTCTAGTGATGTTTGACATCCGGACATCATAGTTAACCCGGGAAACCTTCAGCTTTTGAATATAAATGGTCCAATCTACAGCATCTTGAAGTCTTGCAGTGATATGCTTGGGTTTGGATTTATTTTCATTAATTATAGGATCCTAAGCAAATGGGAGCACCCGGCCGTCTTCATTCGGCCATTTCGATAGCCTCGCGAATAATTCTTGGTAGAAGTCGGTGTTCTTTTGTTGGGATTTGTTGTTTATCAAATCTTATGAATACAAGTAAGTGTACGCGTAAAAAAATTGTTTTATCAATTATTATGTTATCGCTAGGAAACTATTTCAAAAAAGTGCATTTCTGAACATTACTAAATTCTTTATTATTATTCTTTTTAGAAAACGTTACCCCCCCCCCCCCCACACTAGGATATTCTCCTGTATCCTAGGGGCAGTTTACAAATAAATTTCACAAGGACAAACATCCAGACTCGGAATAATTATTTGTATGCTATAAAATACTTGGATGGATTCAAAGCCGTGGTCCCCAGCGCCGCAACATATCGCTACGCCACTACTCCACGTAGCCTTTAATTAAATCTTCCTTACAAACAGAGACAATGTAACAATCTTTATTGGGTGCATGATATCAATAAGTTTACAGTATGACTGGATCAAATTAATCAGTTAATCTTAATGTAAGAAGAAAACATTGTGAAAGTCGTAAATTACACAGCAATATTTTTATTAATTTATTTATATACTAGTTTTTACATATTATACTTTAAACCAATTATACTTTACAGTTTTTGCACCGCACGCCAAAATAGCCCGCAGATGACATATTTTTTCCGACTTACTTAACACCTATCGTTATATTTTGACCAATTTACACCATATCTTTATTAATTATAGCCTATGTGTTGTTCTGATGTATGAGCTATGTTATTGTAAAGTTTCATTAAAATACATTCAGTAGTTTTTGCGTAGAAGAGTAACAAACATCCATACATCCTCACAAACTATCACGTTTATAATATTAAGTAGGACTAACCACCCACCTAGCTTCGCCTGGTAGGATCTATTAATGTGGCGGTATTTAGATTTAAGATAAACATCAAAGACCATTTATATTATCAATTTTTCGATTTCTCAAAAAAACGTACCCAAGTTTTTCAAATAAAATTTTGCCAAGATCATCCCTGGTATTGCTCTCTGTCTGTTTATGAAGTTTTAAATTACAATCGGTTCAGATATTCCGAAGAATAGCCTGGTCAGACAGAAAGGCAAAATTTAAAAATGGTTATTTTTAATAAGGACCGTGTAGTGGCTACTCCCAAGGTGTAGTCTCGAATTCATGGAAGACAGCTTGTGTCCACCCGATCCCTTAAAAGGCGACCGACAGACCCGTCAAACTACAGGCTTATAGTCTTCACCTCCTTGTTCTCCAAAATAATGGAATATCTCCATAAGAGGCGATCTATGGGGAGGCCTATGTTCAGTAGTGGACTTATAATAGGCTGTAATTAATGAATTTTATTAAATCCTCCTTACAATATAAAGACAAAGTAATAATAATCTTTATTGTAGTCGTGATAACAAACAATAAGTTTTTAGTATGACTGGAGTAAGACTGGAACAGCTTAATCTGAATGTGATAAAACATTGTTAAATTCACAAATTGCACAGCAATATATAAACGTTTATTTATATATTTATTTATACTTTGTTGAATAAAGCACTTTAATTAAAAGGATTACAAATGCTGATAAGAGCAGACAGGGAAAATAACGCGAAATTTAGTACTGCCGATTTTTTCTTCGTCTGCTACAGTTGGTACGCCCTGCGCTTGGGCGTGCGTTCAGAGAGAGGTTTGTATGAAACTTTCCATACATCCGTCCACTCTGGTTTTATTCCACACATATTACAAAACTGTGTCGTTATTTTATCTACCCTTTGTAATGCTTTTTAACCCCCAACGCAAACAGAGGGGTGTTGTGTGTTTAACGTGTGTATCTGTGTGTCTACCTGTGGCATCGTAACTAGATTAGTTTAGACAGTTTAGATTAGTTTAGAAGATTTAGTTTTTTTTTTTGTTTGAAACATGACTTGATCTAAAGTATTCTTAGCTATGATTCAAGAAAATCTTTTCAGCCGTTTGAAGATCATCAGCTAATTTTGTTTTGGGCTTTTTTTCAATTTTCAATTTGAGTTGTTTAGGTTTTATAAAACAAATTAAAAATAAATACTCTACTCACACTAAATAATCTAGACTCTTGTTCACTCTACTAAAACGTTATACGTACAACAAACACAGACCAACAAAGAAAGCTAGAGAGAACATCACGTACATTTCAAGTTACGCTGAAACCACGCTTAACTTATTTCTTCTTTCTTTCTTTAACAGCCCGCAAAAGTCCACTAATAATACTACTACACACTGTTACCTTTAGAGCCTTAACAAACGTCCACTGCTGAACTTGGGCCAAGTTCTATGGGAGATTGCCACGCTTGGCATGCGGGTTCGCAACAGCAATTTTTGTTGCGATGCTCATGGTTTATACCCTCTATAGCCTCTGACAAAACCCACGAGACGATAGTGAATATCCTTACACAGCCATTGCTTCGTATGCACTGATGCACCTAAAACAAAACCAAATTCAAGTTGACTGGGAGAGAACTTAATGCCAAAAGGCATTAAGTCCGCCTTGAGAAAACCTTTTTATAAGAAACCATATTAATAACGTACTCTGTGGCGGTAGACTGAACCTAAATATTTATTTAAAAAAGCCTTTAGACCAAGAACAGCATTTTACTAAGTATAGACTTCATTTCGACAAAAATCCCAAAAAAAAAATTAAAGAGAAAAAAAAGTATAGACTTAGTAAAATGCTGTTCTTGGTAAAATTTGAATTTTAACACTAAAAGTAGATAGAAATAAATATTGTCTTATCTTCGAGGGTATGATAAAATATAATTATTCTGATGAAAAGGGGATTTTTCATGTATTTACATAACAGATCAACGAACGTATATAGTTTTTTAACCTCGTTACTGTGTTAGTTTAAGAATTATGATTATTATAATCATAATTCTTTTAAGAAGATCGCCTGGTTTTTCTTGGAACGCTAGAAATTTATATGATTGCTAAATATTTACGAGTGCTCAGATGTGTGGGTAAAAGACCGCGAAAAAAATTGCATGAACAATAAAAAAAAATCTCTTATGACAGCTTCATATAAACGGATTGGTTAGAAAGCTTTTTATCTATTTCACGATCCTGAGTACCTACATTTTTTTATAGAATAAGGGTGAGAAGCGAGCACACAGTACACCTGATGGAAAGTGGATGTTGAGGCCCATAGACATCTACATTTATCCTCGATTAAGATTCAAAATTGCGTTGTCACCCCTGAGGACTAAGATGAATGCCTCGTTTCTTGTAAAAAGGGCATCCATCGATTCAATGCATGTTTTATCAGGTCGTACCACTATCAGGTGCGGATAGGCAACAGTAGCATCTTTCTAATTTAGACATGGTAGAGCCAGGCTGCAGCTATATTAGTTGCAGCACGAATAGATCGGCTCGACCGGCGAAAAACATAACAGCGTAAAATAGCAGCTCAATGCTGCTGTGTTTCGTATGGTGAGTGTAGATAACCGGAGACCCTTTTTACTAGTCTCTTTACCTCATTACATTCCATCTTAGTCCAGCTGACAACGTATCTGCATTTTGATTCCTAATCGAGGATAAATGTAGATGTCTATGTGCCACAGCATCCACTTACCATCAGGTGGACTGTGTGCTCATTTGTCAACCATATTGTATAACAAAAAAACTGATATGCCTGCCCAGAGAGATAGACAGAGAGTACGAACTTCCATTTGGCATTATACTGACACACCTCCCTCGCATTCGCTTTTTTCACATACGTTTATCTTTGCATGTATCAGGACTCCGGGTTGCCACTCAGAATTTCTTAACAGAAAAAACTCAATAACTGATTTTCGTCCCAACCTGTGCCTGCAGTCTCGACATAGATAGCGATCGCCTAACAACCGATATCGGTCGTTAAGTCATAACGATCCGAATATAACGATATTTGGTAGTCTGTACTGTCAAAGTTATCGTTTAATATCGGTACCGTAACGAACATTATAGCAAACTTTACAATTTTTTGTTAAGTTAGCGAATATCTTAGGGACCATTTTTGACAGCCCGCTAAGTGTTGGTTACGATCGCAAGCTGTTGAATTGATATTTTAAGATTTATTCGCGGAAGCATATGTAGCATAGAATTTTTCAGTGCTCAAACATTGGCGTGTTATGGTTATACGGCGGCAAATCGCACGAAACCGGCGCGAAAATCCCTTGGATTTAGAGGATAGTCAATTTCTATATGTACCTTCACAAAATTACGAAAGATATGTTTACCAAGATTGTAGGTGAACTTGGGCGATCTCTTCAAAAACAACAGCCTTACGGACATTCTGTGGATTCCCAAGTGAGTGTCATCATGTAATTGTCTATATACCTTTAAATAACTAACACTATTAATTTGTCGTTTGTATTTACTTTTACTTTCATTTCCTTCTAAATAGGTACCTACTGACGGCACTTCTATTTTATGGTAGTGGGTATCAGTTGGCATGCTGTAGGGTTGCAGCATGAGCCAAAAATCGGTAAGCCGAGTAGTACATGCTGTTAATGAAAAATTATTGAGAAAACATATAAAATTCCCTATGACCCATTAAGATTTTCAATGTCAATTCAAGACCAATTTTCGCTGTGGTAGAGCCATGCTGCAGCTATATTAATAGTATAGTTATAGCACGAATGGGTCGGCTTGACCGGGGAAGGACCACGCTCTCACAGGATACCAGCGTAAAATAGCAGCTTAATGCTGCTGTGTTTCGTATGGTGAGTGTAGAGAACCGGAGACCCTTTTTACTGGAAAAGAGGCATTCTATCTTAGTCCTCACGGCTGACAACGCATCTGCATTTAAATTCGCAAACGAAGATAGATGTAGATGTCTATGGGCCACAGCAACCACTTACCATCAGGTGGACTGTGTGCTCGTTTGTCACCCTTATTCTATTAAAAAAAAAAATAAGAACGGCGAGCAGCTAAAGAAAAAATTAAATATGCCCAACAGCAATTCCCAGATACAATTGGAGCCACGCAGACTACATAGCTCCGAAGTTGCATGAAGAGGCAAATGTAAGTGTTCAACATGAGGGACATTCATTAAATGTAAAAGCTGTAAGTTTATCTTCAGTAGTTATTTTTTACCTATTTACTTACTTGAACACATGAACAAAGTATCTTCCCCTTATAATTGACAGTAAGAAAAGTGTTATTGAAAACATTTCACTCGGCGGTTTAGGTCAAATTTAAATAATACTTATTAGTCTTAAGGGCTTACATTACAATTTTAATGCTAGTATCTAGTTCCACTCTGGAACAAATAGGTACACCTAATTAAGTATATTTTTTTGGTGTGTGACACAGACTTATTAATTTTAAACAACACTAAATGGCCAGGAGCTAGACACAACACTCTCATATGGGCAAATTCACCTATATGCTCAACCATGAGGCGATATTTTGACAATGGGGATCACCGTACATTTTCTTGGTGAGTTAAAGGTTACTTGGAAGAGAATGTCTGTAAGGCTACCAAATGCAATTTCTATGTTTAATCTTTTAAGTGATGATGGATATCATCTGGAGCCATGGTTGATGACCCCAATGAAAACTCAATGCCTTGAGAGCCAGCAACATAAAAATATTCTTTGGTGTACTAGTCTGTTTATAGGTGTCTGTCTCATCAACGCTAGTTAATGTATGAGCCATACACTGCTGTCCTAATAGTCAATGCATGTGCAGTGGTACATAGCACGCATATTAAAATCAGATTGATGGAACCATAGAAACAGAAACAGAAACTTTTTTATTCAATATAGATTATAAATAATACTTATTGAAAGTCACTCTTTTGTTTAATTACCACTGGTTCGGAAAAAACCTCTGTCCTGGGAAGAACCAGCAAGAAACCCAGCGGGACTTTTGTTTTTTACAGCTTACAATCATCTTACAATCAATGTTACACAATTAACCACACAAAACAAATTAGAAATAGCTTGGTAGCGATCACCTCATTCCCAGGGGTTATTATCATCCATAAACTCCTTAATATTGAGTCCGATGGAGTCGAGTAACTGGTACTACTAGCTTGTGTCTGTTCCTAGTATTTACAGAATGAAATACAGAAAACTTATTTTTGTAAAACAACTTTTATTTTTGTGTACGTACATTACATTTTCATAAATGTATTGAATGGCCAAAGTTAATATATTAATTTCCTTAAATTTTTGTCTTTAAATCGTAAATTGCTCTTATGGCCTTTTTCTGTAAAACAAATATAATTTCAGTGTCAGCTGCGTGTTCCCATAGCAAAATACCATACGACATTATGCTATGGAAATAGCTAAGGTAAACTAGTCTAGCTGTTTCAACAATGGTAAGATTTCTAATCTTTTTTACAGCATTAGCTGCAGAACTAAGTCTGCTTGCTAGTTTTGATATATCGGGGCTCCATTGAAGCTTCGCGTCTAGTGTGATTCCAAGAAAAATGGTGGTATCTACAAGACTCAGTTCCTCCCCATTTAAAATCACATTAGTATTTAATTGTTTGACATTTGGAGTCATGAATTTTATACATTTCGTTTTAGTGCCATTTAAATGCAAATTATTAACATTGAACCAATTTACTAATTTAGATATAGCATTATTTACTTCGTCATATTTTATTAATTGTCGTCTTAATTTGAAAATTAAAGAAGTGTCATCAGCAAATAATACTGTATCATGTTTATCCCCTACTATGTAAAGAAGTCATTAATGTATACAAGAAACAGAAAGGGGCCGAGAATTGAACCTTGAGGCACGCCCATTTGTACCATCGACCTGAAAGAGCTCATACTGTTAATGACAACTTTTTGCGTTCTGTTACTTAAATATGAAATAGTTAATTTAAGAGCATTACTTCTTACACCGTAGTGTTGAAGTTTCCTGATTAATGTTTCATGGCGAACACAATCGAAGGACACAGAATATACCCAAAGCATCCTGTGAATTCTCCCATGCATTAAAGATATATTTAATCAGCTCAACACCGGCATCAGTTTTCGAGCGACCCCTTGTGAAACGAAATTAATTTTTATGAAGTAAATTATTTATATTAAAGAAATTTAACATTTGATCAAGAATAATTTTTTCAAAAATCTTACTAAATGTTGGTAGTACAGAAATAGGTCTTAAATTGGCGGGGTCTAATGTACTACCAGATTTAAATAAAGGTAGTACTTTACTATGCTTCATTAAATCAGGATACACACCAGATTCGATACTAGTATTAAAAATAATAGCTAGATGAGGCGCAATTGTATCTATTATAGATGTAATAACTTTAACGGAAATCCCCCACAGATCCGCAGTTTTTTTAATATCAATAGTTTTAAAATATTTTATAATATCTTTTGATGATACTTAGTGAAATTTAAAATTCTTTGTACACGCATTTACATTTTGTTTAAGTAATGATTCGGCAACGGCAGGAGAATTCAGTGACTTAGTGGTTAAGATCGGAATATCAGTAAAATATTTCTCAAAAACCATTGGACATATTTCACCACATCCACAAAAATAATTGTTTATAGCTTCAGTGGTGACGGCCTAGAAGATACAGGTAACAATGTTGTTTGAGACATATTGGATTAGACTATGTTGTCTTTGTAATATTAGAATAATCTTAAAATTTTATGTTTTTATCACAGGACGAGTGACTGGCACTGGGCGAGCCGTTGCAGAGTGCATACAAAGATGACTCATAAATACTGTTTTTACTCAATTATCTATAGTAATAATGTGTGAATTGAAACAAATCATTAAACATCTTAATTTATTTATTATTTTTATTTGAAAATAAAACTAATGCATCTCTTATTTTATTGCCCAAATAAAAGAGACAGACGCCTCAGCTTGTACTTTGGCTGCCTCCGCCTCATTTTCGCAGCCTCTGCTTACAGTTAAGTTGCAGCTGCCAGCATCTGTAATGAAAAATATAGATAGATTGAGAAATGCTTGCTAATTCTCTCTAGCATGCTGGTTTGACATCACGCTTAAACGGCAGAACAGATTCATATGAAAGGAGGATGGTGAGAATGCACGTATTTTGGTACCCTCTGATAGGAGTAGCATTCATCATGGAAACTTATTAATAGTTGTAGATCGTGACAAAACTAACAAAAAAGCAAACGGGAAGTAATTCTAAAAAAGTGAGAGAAAAAAATACTTAAAAATAGCATATAACCTAAAAGTAGAAAATAACCTAAAATTATTATTCAAAAATACCCATTACTTTGTATTCCATGTCACATGTACTTTTATATACAGATGACATGGAAGTACTAAGGTTTATTCCATAGTCAGTGGTTTTTGTTAATAATCAAACTCTTACACATCATAATTATTTATGTTGTCTTTATCTAATTACTGCTTGCTAGAAGAGAGATGTGAAAGGTTAATCAGCAGTGGGACAATTTAGATTATTGAAGAAAAGGTACCTACTTTTACTTCGAATACTACTTGTATGTAACAACTACAGTGTATACAACGATGAAAGCAATAACAATAAAAAAATTACAAGGGCTGTCATGTCAAAAAAATGTCTGGCGAACAAAGAATATATAATCACTACATTTACTGGCGAATAATGTTCTGTTAATGCAAGACAACCTATTTTTTAATGAATTAAATAATTTATTTCTTTTAACTCCCGTATTCTAGAGCCACAATATTTTTTATATAAACATTGTATAAACTTATAATTATAATTAATATAAACTTGCTTCGTTAATTTTAAAATATGTGGGGCCATTTTCGTCATTGTCCTTTGGCACATAGATAGACCATATTCTGGATTAACACAGGATACTTTTTATCTCGGAAATAGTGGATAAAACAGCAGAGCACAGAAATATATAATGTAAGTAGGAATTAAATGAATAACAAGCTCAAACTTACTTATTTGTGGTGCTGGTGACTGCATTGTTATTTCTTGCACCTGTTGTTCAGTGGTAATGCCTCGGTTGCCGGTCTGTATCCATTCTTTCCTTAACTTTGTTGCTTTAGTGAGGCCCGGCTTTTAGTCTCTCCAGATCTACAAAATAAATAATTATGTATTCAAGTAAATATTAGTTACACTAGTGCTGCACGATGTGCTGGCTGATTTATGTATAAGCCATTAATAGTAAATCTGGAAAATTCTTTAATAGAAACTTAACTGTTATCCACTGCTCTGGCGTCTTGACTGGGGGAGCTGGTTGAGCTTGTCGGCTACTTCCTTCCAGTCCATTTTAAAATTCTTCTTGCCCTGCTGGTAAATTTTCTTATAAACAAAAATGGACGAGCTCCGACTTCAACAGAAGTGGCTCAATCTGCCCCCCTTGTTAAGCGTGGTGTGTGTTTACGTCTGAAACATACATAGAAGTATATTCAAAATGTAAACATTACATAGTATTTCAACAAAGCATTCAATATACAACGATAGATTCGAAAATAGGTTGTACTTACTAAACGTAGCTCGAAACCGGGCCTGCGCCTGCGTCACTGTCCCTATATAATATAACCATTGAAAATATCACGAACATAGATAAATAGATATGTAGCAAGCTACGATCACGAACATGATACAAAAAAAAACATGATATGTTTACCAATTTTCCCTGTGATTCAACGAGATTTCTTTACAGCCAATATTTTTTTTTTTTAAGAAAACACGGCACTATGCATACGTTTTTTGTTAGCGTAACGACATCTTAATGTAAAAATATGTAACGATTTTGTTCGGTATCTCGGCTGTAGAGACTTGCATTAATCGTAAGCATTATTACGGCAAACGATTATTTTTGTTATTATTTAGCGATGGGTAGTCAGCGATGGCGTCGCTAACTACCGATCGAGACTGCAGGCCGTAAAATTCCCCGCTAAAAATAGAAATGAAAACTTCTTTATTCAATATAGATTATAAATAGTACTTATTGAAAGTCACTCGGTTTTCCAAACTAGCGGTAAATTAAACAAGTCCTGGGAATAACCAACAAGAAACCAAGAAAACTACACAAAACAAATTAGAAATAGCTTGATAGCGATCACTTCATTCCCAGGGGTTATTATCATCCATAAATTCCTTAATATTATAATAACCCTTTTTATACAAACATTATATAATAAAGTTTTAGAACTTGGCGGAGGTCAAATTTTGTATATTTTCTGGGATTTTGTTGTAAAAGCGCACATCGCCCCAAGAATGAATTACTGACTCGGTGGAGTTCAGTAACTGGTACTACACTGGTAACACAAGTTAATGTTATATGCTGTTCATGTTTAAACACCAATCTATACATATAAATAAAATTGAAGTCTGTCTGTCTGTAATATTGTAATAACTGACTTCTATTAAGCTCGTGGGTATATAACCGTACATATATAAGCATATGCCATGCAGATATGCCATAAATAACGATTGTTAAAATTTTTGTCTATCTGTCTGTCAGTCAGGGCTAATCTTCGGAATGGCTGAACCGATTGTAATGAAACTTTACGATCAGGTAGAGAGCAATGCCAGAAGGGATCTAGGTTATGTTTTATCTAAAAAAACTTGAAGATTTTGTGCGGGTCGCTAGTTAGTATATATAATTGCTGTACGATGGCAGCGTAAGACAATACACTACTCAAAATAATCCTGTACTGCATGTATATACATAAACACTCACACTACCCCAGAGGGGTAGGCAGAGAGTTCTGACTTCCATTTGGCACGATCCTGACACACCTCTTTCACCTCCTTTACATCCTACGCATACATGCTCGTAGGTTAAGGGTACTCCTAATCTGGCCCTTTTCAATACATTGCCAATTTGGTCGATAAACTTTAGTCTAGGGCGTCCCTTCCCGACTCACACCGTTCACATCTGCAACATAGATTTACTTTGTCACTCTTTCCTCGTTCATTCTTTCTACATGACCAAATCACCGAAGCATTCCTATCCTAATACTGGTCACAACATCATCTTGCAAACCACACTTTTCTCTTATCTCACAATTCCTCACCCCGTCATTCAGATTTAGCCCTAAAATAACCCTGTGTTTGTCGTAATAATGCTAATAGTAAACTGTAGTTGCCAACCTGCCTCCCAAGCTTGGTTAGTATGGAAAATATCCATATCCCATCCTCAATGGGGATCATCAACTTATTGGGGCGGCCTATGTCCAACAGTAGACTTTTGATGTGCTGTAAGTAATGAACGAATAAATCTGCTATAAAATCCTTCTTAACATGACACAACAAATTTTCAGATTATATCTTGCATGCCGCCAAACTTCCTGTTACTAGACCTTGGCATGGCAATCAGCTTTGCAACGATTGCAGTGCCTAGTCTACTTAACGCCAGCGAGGGCTTGTCGTTAGACGAAACTCAGGCATCATGGTTTGGTAAGTTGAAATATTTACTAACGAAATACTTTCGGAATTACCTAGGTATGTACCTATCTGTCTGTCCGTCTGGAACAAACACATACACAGGTTTCACCGTGTAGTGGCGGTGTAAGAATATCCACTACCTCATATCGTCCCGAGGGTGTTGTAAGAGGCGACAGAGGGAGAACGAAACAGGAGATAGGCAGCAGCATCTTCCTGATAACTCAAAATAATAAAAAAACTGCAGTTACCAGCCAGCTTGCCATGAGGCAATCTATGAGGGAGGGTTTATGTTCAGCAGTGGACTTTTATAGTCTGTAATGAATGGATGGATGGAAGTTTTAGAGGTTAAATATGAAAAATTAAAAGTAATAGTGTGTATCAAACGCTCTGAAGCACTTTTCAAGAGATCCATCTTTTTGTGTTAAATTTTACTTAACCTTTTGCCTAAACAAATTTTTGTGTTGTTGTAAAACTTGTCCCGCAGTGTCCAGCGTATCGCCGAAAATATCGTTATCGGCGATAATATAAAGATTTATCATCGTATATCCTAAAGAGAAGTAATTAAATGTTAAGCTGTAATAAAATTTGGTTAGCCACAAAAAACAGTATTTAAATAATTTGGTTAGCATTGAAAGATTCTGTTTGCAATAAAATAAAAAACATTCGGCAATTCTTGTTTCGCAAATAATCTTGATAATGTTCAGTAATTTAATTATAAATAGGCAGCTTATAATAATATGAGTTTGCCTACTAAACAGTCAATCCGCAAAATACTTAATTGATCAGCAAGATTCACGATTGGTTAAAAAAGAAAATATGTCTATAAGGAGAGACCTAAATTTAACCAACTACTGGGCCAGCAGTATTTGGTTAAATTTAGGTGTACTATTAAATTTGTAAAAATATGTTACGGCTAAAAGCCGAAGTGCGGTTACACCTAGTTCTAGTGTTGCCCAAATGAAAGAACAAGACGAGACTTAGCCAGTCTTGGTCTTGCGCCAATACACCTGGCCTTGGTATTGCGCTCCCAGTGTTGGTCTTGGTCTTGGTCTTGCAGCAAGAGTCTCGCAAGTCTCGCAATTACCTATTAGCCTAAACGTTACTTTAGATCTTAGAACAACTTAACAGAGTAGGTACATTCTGAGCTTGAATTAACATAGCCATAGTAAAGACCAACCAAATTAATAAATGTCTAAACATTTAATGAGAAATTCGAAAAATCAACTGACACTTGGTGGGGTTTGAACCCACGACCTAAGCGATCCGTGCCGATGATCTAACCAACTGAGCTATCTACCGTGTCCCACGGCCACGGGAGTTAGTCTATTTCTTACTAAACGTTTACATTTAATAAGCTTACATGTGCTAAAACATGGTTAAAACATATTAAAAAAAACAAATTAATGACATTAACTTGACTGTATTTTAAAGAACATTATCTGTCTAGAAAGAGATTGATAGACCCTCACCTTATATGAAATGGAATAAAAGAATTATACAATTTACCATTTATTTAAATAAAAAATAAAATACAATACAAATTAAGTTACATAACAGTACACAATAACTTTGACATTACTGTTACTTTATTTATATTATATTAATTATTTTGACCAAGAATTAATACAAAGTAACCATCTGGCTGACTCATCACTTAACCTATTTCTATGTTTTCTAATTACTAATGATGCTTTAGAAAATAATCTCTCAGCAGGTACTGAAGTTGCAGGTATTGAAATAAAATCACGGGCCATCTTCGATAAAGTCGGATATTCTGTCTCATGCGTACTCCATCACTCTAACATGTCTTCTGAGCTGACGGCTCTGGGTTTACTTAGGTAATCCTCCAACTCGTCAATAACTAAGCCTTGAAGACAAGATCCACATCCATTTTTACGCGTTTCAAGTGTGTTAAAAGTGTCTACAATATTTATCAAATGAGTGCTAACATATTCGAGCACTTTGTGTTTTAAAAACACACACTTCCAAAAATCGAGATTTGCAGTGATCTTATTGAAAATGTTTATCTATTAGGTAATAATAATAGTAAGTAATTATTATAAACCCATATAGTTAATATTATAATAATTACTTACTTAAATAAATTATTATGATATCTACCTATCCTTACCATTATCTAATTACAATATTCCTTGCGAGATCAGCATAATGTATTCGTGTCCATTCTGAGCACCCGGAAACTTATTTTATTCTTTGAAACATGTACTCTCTGTGGCGGCAATCAAACAGTGTCAAATGTTGTGCGTGCGATGCGGCGGCGACGATAGTATGCGATACCAATAGAAGCCGCCGGCGCATGTATCTTGACCTTGTACTTCCGAATAGCTGCAAAATTTCTTTAACAAGTCCGACCTTTGATGATGCCGACAACACGACACCGCGCACTATCAAAGTGCACATGGTCAAAACTAGGAATGCACTCTTTTTTCTTTTAATGGATATTTTATTCGCTATGTATGTTTAAGGTATTGTTCGTAATGCGCATAAGTCCAAATTTCCAAATTTTTAATATATTTTTTTGCGTCTCATAGAGTCCTTAAGCGTATACCCGAAATCCTATACTCCCTGAAACGACACTCAGTCCTAACTGCAAGACGCAAGAGTCTCGCAGGCTTAGTCTTGTTCTTGCTCAAATCTTGCACGGTCAGTCTTGTTCTTGGTCTTGCTAAAATTTGGCGGTCTTGGTCTTGGTCTTGGTCTTGCAAAATGCAAGAACAAGACCAAGACTGCAAGACCAAGACCGATTTTGGGCAACACTACCTAGTTCTAGCTGGCTAGAACTAGGTGCGGCCAGCAGTAGTTGGTTAAATTTAGGTGTACTGTTAAATTTGTAAAAATACGGAAATACGTATCAAGTAATATCAGCGACAGTAGGTTTTAATAATAACAATAATCTGTATTATTTTTTAGTTTCTTATCCTCTAAGTGCTTATCAAAATTTTATAAACATGAGTCACTCATTGCAGCTTATATAATTAATATGCTGTACTAAAAAAAATAAAGCCGTCCAGAATGTCAAAAATTGCCGATTGATTTAATAATGTTTGCTAGCCATGGTTTGCTGACCAATTATCTATTTCTGCAGCTAGATTACATTTTTCTGCTGACAAAAACATGAATACTATGCTAACCCTTTTAATAACACCTATCGTATACAATTTGAAACAAATTGCGTTTGGTTTTAATGAAATATGCATTAAACCAAACTCGAGAGTATTCGAATATTTTCCGGGAAAAACGCTTAGCAACTTTTAAGCGTTTTTTTTAAGCGTTCCTTTTTACCAAAAGAATTTTCAATAAGAAAAAATGCCCCGAATGAAACTTTAAAAAATAAGTTAAGAATAATAAGGCAAATAATAATAAGGGTGGGGTTGATTGCACTTAACACAAATTGTGCATAAGATTTTCACGATTATTTTCATCATTATTATCAATAGTCTTACTTTTATCTTTTTTATATGGGAGGTGGTGTATATAACAAACTTACATGCTTATACTTAAACAAAATAAACCAGTTTTTTATTAGATTAAAAAACATAACAATAAACTTATAAGGTCGGGGAAAAGTTTCTTCGTATTTTATATACAAATTTAAGACATTTTTTCAAAGTTTAACTACATTTAATTATAATATATATGCCATTTTGTTCGATAACTTGTTGCCATTTTGTAGGAAGTGACATAATCCCGTTGCTGATTCTGAAGACACCGAAACAGGTGAAAATCTGAGGGTTCAAGATCAGGACTATATGGTGGATGCATTAACACTTCCCAACCAAGCTCTCTCAATTTTTGCTGAATGGCCAAAGACTGTGTGTGATTTGGCGTTATTATGATGAAAGACCACTCCTTTTCTGTTGATAAATTCCGGCCGTTTTTTCTCAATTTCTTGCTTGAGTTTCATTAGTTGTTGGCAGTAGAGATCCGGACCGATAGTTTTGCCCAGTGGTAAAAGCTCATAATAATCGATACCCTTCCAACCCCATCATACACACAGCATCACATTATTGCGTGTTAATCCGGGTTTCGCTACAGTCTGTGGAGCTTGACTACCCTTTAACCATGATCTTTTTCACACGTTCTTGTCGCAGCTGATCCGTTTTTCATCACCAGTAATCAATCTTTTCAAAAATGGTTCGGTTTCATTACGTTTCAATAGAGAATCGCGAATGAGTACACGATTCATTAAGTTTCTTTGAGTGAGCTCGTGTGTTACCCAAATATCGAGCTTTTTTGTATAGCTAGACTTTTTCAAATGGTTCAAAACTGTTTTGTGGTCAATTTTCCATTCCTCGGCTATGTTTTAACTACTAATATGCCAATCTTGCTCCACTTTTTCAAAAATGCCATCGATTTATCCGCATTGAGTTATATGTACTACGTACTAGAGAAGCTATTCCAAACAAAAAATGTGCACTACTCTGTTTTCGCGCATGCGCGGGAGATAGTAGAGTCGCGCATGCGCAGTTGATATAAGCGCGTTGCGCCTGCGCGGTCAGTTTTTGTCATAATAGATTAGATAGGTATTTAAATGAAGAAATTTATTTTTTCTATTGTACTATTATTACCTATTTATTCATTTGACTACTGAATCATTATTTACGTTCAGGTTTAATTAAACTTTAATTTGAAATCTCGTATTATTAGCGCAGCTCCACACTCTATGAATATTGAAGCCACACTATGGGTAAGCATCATATTAGTCTGTGGCCACACTAAATGACAATAAAGGTGTACAGATTGCAGTACAGTTCATTTGAACATAGTGAATGTTTGGAATGCCAAATCTAGTACGTAGTACATATATATCGATGCTTATCCGTATGAGGGACTAGAGCGAGCTGTATCTTTGACATCACAATTCCCGCACTGAAAACGCTTGAACCAACTTTGTGCTGACTGACTGACACTGCATTAGGTCCATAAACGTCACAATTTTTTTTCACAGCTTGAGTCGCATTTTTCCTTTTACCTAATAAAACTTCAGAAAGTATCGAATTTCTTCGTTAGATTCACTCATTTTGGCGGACAGAAAAACAATTGAAAAATGGCGGGAAAGTGTTTTTTACTTTTTCTTTTTCTTTTTCTTAGTGTCTTATATGTATTAATATTAAAACCAGCCAGATACAAACAGTACAACCAAAGAGATTTTTCTTAAATTTTATACAAACAAAATACGATGATACTTTTTCCCCGATCTAATTATGTTCAATACTTAAAGAAATATGTTTGCAAATTGCTCTCCCATAAACTAAAATCATAAATTTAAATTAAGCATCAGATGCAATAAATTTGAAATTTTATATGTAATTTATTGTAGGTATCATTGGAAGTAATACTTAGAAATAGAAATAGAAATATAAAGAAAGCTTTGACGCGTACTGGTCCACAAGAGAAATTATACACACCCCATATGCGGCCAAACTGATGAATAGAGATCGTTTCAGGGCTATTTACAGTTGTCTACACCTGAACGACAATTCTAAATACATACCTCGGGGTCAAGATAACTACGACGTCTTTTTCAAGCTACGGCCATACTTTGACGAGCTCTGTCGGCTGTGTGCTACCAGTTTTTATCCTGGGGAAGCCTTGACGATTGACGAAGGGACGTGTGGCTTTAGAGGCAGAGTACACTTCCGAGTTTTCAATAAAGATAAACCCGACAAATACGGAATGAAAATTTATATGTTATGTGACGCAGCGACGGGGTATATTTTGAACATGGTTCCATATGTCGGTGATTCCAAAACGGTTGAGCAAATAGTCACAGAACTATGAACCGTACTTTGAAAATGGCACACGATATATATGGATCGATTTTCTCCAGCCCAACGGTTGCAGACTTACCTGGCTGAAAAATACTCGTGTTGTCGGCACTGTGATGCCGAACCGGCGTGGCTTGCCCCAAGAATGGCGACAACAGCTCTTGGAGGTGAATGAAATGTCTTTCTGTCACCGTGGGAATCTCACCGCCTATAAGTGGAAAGACAAGCGGGACGTCCCCTTCCTGACGACCAAACACGCCGCAACCTGGACAGAGGTGACTGTAAAAGCTAAAGGAGGTCTGGCAA
Organism: Parnassius orleans; assembly: GCA_029286625.1. Classification (NCBI taxonomy): domain Eukaryota; kingdom Metazoa; phylum Arthropoda; class Insecta; order Lepidoptera; family Papilionidae; genus Parnassius; species Parnassius orleans. The sequence goes on from JAGSMP010000009.1 coordinate 1,497,347, forward strand.
AAAAAATAAAACCGGACTGCGTCTTAGACTACAATAAAAATAAAATCGGTGTAGAGATACGTGTCCTATTATGCCCTGCAAAGGAAATGTATGAAGTGGTGGAAAAATGTTTTTCCATTTAGTGGCAAGGCCATGGTGAACTCCATGGTAATTTACAACAAACAGCAGCCTGCACGCCGCCAATTGCGGTTTTCCCAATTTTTGATGGCTTGTGGTGAAGGCATTGTGCCAGCTAGGTCTACTGATGATGCAGGTCCATCTCATGGAGCTCACCTGATCGGCAAGACTTCGAGATTAGTGGGAAGACACTTCATTGAAAGAATTCCAAGTACAGAAAAGAAGACAAAAGTGACGAGAGTCTGTAAAGTTTGTGCCGACACTATCAAACACGAAACTGGAAAACGAGGACGCAAGGAGACTGTTTTTTACTGCCCGGACTGTAATGTGCCACTGTGCAATGACCCGTGTTTTAAAAAATATCACACGGTAAAGAATTACCATCTATAAAGAGGCATATACATTATGTAAGACTTTTTTTTTCAAAAAAAGTATATTGTTTTTTTTTTTATAAATATAACAAAAATAATATAATGTATTTTTATTTACTAATCATAAACTGCAATAGTATATCTTATATACACAAAAAGAATTATCTGTGTTCTCATTTTAGTTAAGTTTATATGACATTCACAAATATACAGAAAATCGCCCGCGTACCGTATCAAGCGGCGCCTTAAATGCTCCGCTGTGAAAGTGTTAAGCATCAGATGCAATAAATTTGAAATTTTATATGTAATTTATTGTAGGTATCATTGGAAGTAATACTTAGAAATAGAAAATAGAAAATATATTTATTTAACCAAAAAGACATTACATAATTAATCAATACACTTGTTTCTGCACTAAGCTCTAGGCTCGTATCGCAGGAACCAAGAGCATTGACTGATACCGTTTACACCGATAAATACATAGGACTTCGATTAAGTTAAAAGAGTGCTAAAATTTTAGTATAAATTAATGCATGAAAGAAAAAAATAGCTAATTTACTCTAGGAATGTGTGTCTGTGTGTGTGTGTGTGTGTGTGTGTGTGTGTTTGTGAGTGAGTTAAGTGTACGCATGCGTATGTAGGGGTCAGCTATGAAGAGAAAGTAAGTTTTCCGTTTCCTGATAAGAAGCATGGAGCAACCAGGTTGTTATTTTGTGCTTGACTTTGCTTGTGGACAAAGACATCAAATCTGGGAAGAGACAGCAGAATTTGTTGTAGATGGTGAGTGGCGTTTTATAAAGCTACTGTGTGAATTGTGAATCGGTAGTCGAAAGATCTTGCACAGGCTATGGTAATCCGGGGGATTTATTATTTTTCTATGGGTTAGAATTACTGCTTTTAAAATGTAGATTTGTAGAACCCGTAGCACCTTACATTCCCTGTACAGTCAGTAGGAAATCTAAAGTTTTTAGGTAGCAGTACTTTTTGTACTGCTCGCTTGGGCCCTCTCGACTTCGAGCATTTTTTGATAGCCCCACCACAAGCCAGCGTGCAGTAGTATAGTAGGGATTGTGTTAGTTCTTTGTAAACCATTTTCATTGTGTCTTTAGTAGCACAGCGTCGCAAAGCTTTCATTATGTAAATGGTTTTCCTAACACTACCCGACAAGCGGCTGAGGTGGTTTTCGAATGATTACGTAGTAACATTATTTAATCTGTGGTTATTCTGTTTCATATGAGAAATAAATCCTTTAAACCCTAACCTGGCCGGGCTGAAGCTGAAACTGAATGGAATATTTTCTCTTCGTAAAGGAGAATGCCCATTAATGTATGGAATCGTACCATGTTGCATCAAAATCAAACTTTGTTTTTATAGACTACACTGATTATATTAACTCCTACAAAAGTTATTTTTAAAACAAAACCCGGTTATGGAGTTATTTTATAAAATCGAAATAACCTAAAACTACGTTTTATTTTTCGACGCTACCAACGACCTATTTTAAATAGACACATTAAACACGGACGAACATTATGGCTCTAAAAACAGCGTAATCTACTAATATTAGTAACAATTACGAGTTACAGCAACATATTATAGCCGCGTCGCAGGATGCGTGACTGAAACTCGGAGATTTGCACGACCTTTATACATATTGCCAATACTTTGAGCGGGTAACGTATCTAAGGGTAATATATCATTGGACGCCACTGTGATCACACTACACACTAATACCAATAAAACATTATCATAAGGGTGACCAGTCAGACCAAAAAAAAAACGCTCGTTGAGTCTAGAGAGTCTTGTCAATAACCCTTTAATAATCTTAAGATACTTAAGATTATTAAAGGTTAATATATAATTCATGACAGACACTATTGCTCATGGTTATGTTGTTGTTGTGAATCGATTAGGTAAGTGATAGAAAAATAAAACAAACAAGTCCATTTTTAATAATAGGTTTTAGGTTTTTGATAGCGATTAAAAGTCAAAAATATTTATTTAAAATACATTTATTTAAATCATTCATCATACTCTTGAAAAAAATCATCTAAAGCCATTGCCGGCGCAGTTACGTCTTTACACCGTCCCCAGATCAAATACCACATTATCGTCATTATATGAGCACAGCAGCCCACTGTTCGATTAGATTGAAACCGATTTATCGATAAGTGTACGTTGCAGTTTACACTATTGAAATGCCCAGTAGTACCACGGAGTCTGGATTTGTGCCCGGTGTATGGCATAAGGCTCAACTCCTATTACATGGGACGTATAACATAACTGAAGACTAGTGGGAGTACTACACACCTCTGCCTACTCCTTCGGGTAAATATAGGCGTGATGTTATGTTTATTAATTTAATGATATTTCTATCCAATCAGTTGTATTTAGTAAATTATCATCAATAATGTTCTGTGTCTATATTAGGCATGTTAGAAAATGTCGTGATTAATCGAAAATCGATCTTTTAATACTCGATTTAATCGAAAATCGATTCTAGCATCTTTGAATCGAATCGAAGATCGATTATTTTAAGTGAATCGACATGCCTACTATAAACGTCATATAAATAGGAGTAAAACCATAGACATAGAGCATGGACTGAGCCTTCCCTAGCCAAATGTCAAATAAAATTGACTCAATATCCATACTTATAAACTTAAAAGTAAATTCCCTGTTCAAAAATCAAATCCCCCGACGCGTAATGTCCTAAAAAATTATGAAACTAATTACTATAAAATTTTGGTCTTGATGCGCGAGACTTCTTGGTACCACTTTTGGTCATTCTCCTTTCGAAAATAACTCTACGTTAAATTTTTGAGTAATTAATGCAAAGCCCGTGTCTAGTGATAACTTAATACGTACACTAGCCCATCTAGTCTGTAGTATACAAATGAAATGTCAAATATATTTTTTATTTTTTTTGTAAAAATACTTTGAAGTAAACTGACTAAATACTAAAACCAACCAACCATCGGATCCAAAATACACGATTTTCCAACATATGACGAAATATTTTTTCTTTTTCAGGAAGTCTTTCATATTTAACACAACCGGTTGGGGCATTACTCTCGGGTCCTATAGTAGACTACTGTGGACGAAAAAGAGCCAATTTTCTCGTTAACATACCGCATCTAGTTGCTTGGACACTTATGTACTTTGCTTGGAATCTACCATCACTGTTTATAGCTAATGCTCTTCTAGGACTTGGAACTGGTGTCATGGAAGCACCAATCAATTCTTATGTGGGAGAAATCAGGTAATCTCCTACTTTTTCAAATTAATTAAAATAATGGATGCGCTTCATAGGTCGATTGACGATTACAGTACCAGACGCCTCGGATGTTTGACTCCGTTTCTGTAGTTGATCTGGATATATACATATAACTATTCTCGATTCAAAAACTGTTTCGTCATCATCATCCTCATGACATCCCTTCACAAATCCAGTTGTTGGGAGCACTACGCTCGAAATTGTCGACGAGTATGTTTAACTAGGACAAATAGTCTGACTAGGTAAGTCCAACTTCGACCGACTTCGAGAGGTTTACCGACGGATTCAACTTGGCTGGCCAACGATAACTTATGGATCTGAGACGTGGTCCTTCACTGCTGGCCGTATGAGGAAGCTCAAGGTTGCTCAGCGAGATATGGAGAGGGCTATGCTTGGGGATTTTATGCGTAACAGACTTACAAATAAGGATATCCGCAGTAGAACCAAAGTAACCGACATAGCCCAACGGATTGGTATAAATTGTTTACTAGCATTTAAATATAATGCGTTGGTCACGTGTTATCATTTGTTAAAAAGTAAATTTGTTTTATTATATTTGGTGGTAGAACTCCATTTTCTGCCTTGGAGTCCATTTGGGTACCTTTGTATTAGACCACCTTCTTTTATGTTTCTGCCACCAAATAACAGTGCTTGCACTGTTGTGTTCCGGTCTGAAAGGTATAGAGAGGTAGTTCAATTACAGGCAGTGAGGCATTCCATCTTAATCCTTAGAAGGCAACGCATCTGTAGCCGTGTCAGCTCCAACTCCGGCTGGAGTTTACTTCTGAAAAACTATTACTCTTTGAATACTCTCGATCAAGTCACTTTTTTTTTTGAATTAAATTATATAAAAGTCTCGATGTTATAAAAGGAAATTCTAGTTAACTTTTTTACAAGGAATAATAAAAATTATAATAAATCACTAATTTAGAACCGGGGCGGCACGGCATCAGAGACGGCTGATCTAAGTAAATGGCGCAAACAACTAAGAGATAACTACATACTTGTGCCATTTGTCCGTGGGGTCCAAGTGCAGTGAATTTCCTAAAGGATCTGAATTCGTGACTTGTAGTCGCCGTTGTTGACAAGAGAGCTGGTCCTTTCTCGATCTTAGGGTTAGTTTAGCCATTCAACGAGGAAACGTAGTCAGCGTTCTTGGCCCTATATCATAGGGAGTAGGACCGTATGATAATTTAAGTATTTTTAAATCATTATTATAAATATTGTACATATGTATGTAAATATTTATATGGCCGTGTTAGCTCAGGGCGAAGCGCTCGCCGTAAATTTCACAGTACGAAAGCAATCCGGGTTCGATTTGTAATTTTAAGTGCTTATTTACCAAGTGCTCGGCGGTGAAGGAAAAGATCATGAGGAAAGATTATATAATATATTTTATATATATTATTAAAAATATATTTCGAAGACTTGTGAAGTGCGCCAACAAGCATTGGGGTAGCGCGGCAGGCATTTTCCTTCCCTATCTCAGAAATTAGGGCACAACCCAGCAATGAGACATATATAAGCTGTAACTTTACTTTTTACTTAATGTAACAAAGCAACTATGTAATAATAAACTAGGTACTTTTTGATATCTTGATCTTTTTCCAATAATATAATATATTAATCTGATTTGTAGTCTAGACATTATCATGCAACATTATTATCCATATTTCACAATTTGTTTATCGATGAATAGAATGTCAATAAATCCATATCACGTCCATGTGATGCCAAATATCTATTGTTATCAAAGATTAAGTTCCAATTTTAGGTCAATGTTTTTTTGTGTTATTATTTTTTTATAAACAAATTTTTCAGATAACAAAAATAAAATATTGGGACTAAACTGTCAATATGAGTAAATTGTTACAGCTCTATGATATAATTTTGTGTCCACCACCACCAGCACATCAGCTACGACAGTCCACTGCTAGACATGGCCCTCCCCCATTAAAGGGGGTAAATGCCATACTCGCCACGCTTGGCAGGCGGGTTGGCGAGCGCAGTCCAAGGTGTTATATTAAACAAGGGACGCTGCTGCCCATTCCCTGGATTCCCATAGTCGGTTTTTACGACACCCACAGGAAGAGTTGGGGTGGTGCTATTCTAACCAGGCACCACACGGCATATTTTGTGATATTATTATATTAAAAACACAATATGAACTGACAACTACGACTACCGGCTGAGCTGTAGGAGTTCAGGGGCAGGGCTAAAGATCTATTTATACATACCCGTGTAGTGTCAGGGACATGACTGGGCTCAGGGCTTGGTTCCGTCAGAAGCGCAAAATTTATTGCTTGGTACCTACATATTACATGACGCATTCATACAATGAATGAAACTTGTTGTTACGGATTTCGTCGCATTTAATTAAGTTATTTTATATTCACAATGTTTTGAATACTTTATAGCACTCGCGTTCACAGAGAAAAACGTAACAAATCATTCATACAAGTTAATTTCTACTGACGTACGAGCATGTAACACATCTCTGACACTGCATGGGTGTGTGTAGGTTGGCCTATAAGCGAGCATCTGAGAGTACAGTCATCTCTGACATTTGTGAGACAGAAAAGAGAATTGTCACTAGCAGCAGATCTGTAACAGGCTCTTACCTTTCCTCCCCCTGCCTAACACCTTGTAAACGGTTCACGTGGACATCGGCCATAGTACTGTATTCACCTTGATTAATCGTTGTTCTAGGTTGTCGTAGTCGTTGGTCTAGGGAGTTTTCACGAATTTGTGATAAATTTCTTGACCCATACAAAAAAAACAATTCTTAGTGATAATTGGTTAGTTTCATCATCATCATTACAGCCTATGACAAGTCCAGTGCTAAACATAGGCCACCCCCAAGAATTCAAAATACGATCCTGAGCCATCTGCATTCATGGACTTCCTGCACCCTTACCATCTAGTGAAGTGTCGGCCTATACTTCGCTTACCAGTACTAGGCTGCCACTCGAGAACCTTTCTTCTCTAATTGGAATTCAGATTTAATCACAAACATTAAAAAAATACAAATAAAGAAATGTATAAGAAAAACACTATCATGATATATTGACGTGCATGACGCACATCTTTTGTTGAGTAATTATTTAATTTAGCATTATGTTGACGTTGAATCTTAATTGTAGTTATGTTGGATTTTAATGTATTTTTAGTTGATAAAGAGGTAATTAGTTATACATCGAAAAGATTTAAGTAAGGTTATGTGATTTCAATGAAGTTTTTTGGAAAATATCTTACGAATTAATAATACTTACATACAAGTATATACTTAGAGAGATCGTGTAGTGACGGTGTAAGAATATCCACTACCTTATATCGTCCCAGAGGCGACAAAGGGAAACAAACCAGGAGATGGGCAGATTTAGCAGCGTCCTTCTAATAGCAACTAACAAATAAAATACTGCAGGTACCATCCCGCCTGCCAAGCATGTCAACTATGGAAAATATTCCCTCTATGAGGGGCAACTATGGCAAATATCTAATCTATGGGAAGGTTTATGTTCAGTAGTAGACTTTTTATAGGCTGTAACGGCAACGGTATATAGGTAGAGAACGATCATGATGTTCCCCTCGTGGGTTTCGACTATGGCGATATCCTCCCGACAAATTGACAGAACGGGGGATAGCAGGTGGTTATGCCGTGACATCCAGACCCAGACCCGGACCCGGAGCCAGCTTCAGAATTTGAACTCACGAACTACATAGTGAGGTACTCTGCCCGCTGAGCTATACCTCTACACATATAAACCTCTCCTGACACAAGCATTTGAAGGTTACTTGGAGTTGATAACGGAAGTATTAGTAATGCTAATAGCGTTACTAGTAATATTTTAACAAAATATATTTTCAGCGAACCCTCTGTGCGTGGCGCCCTTTGCACTGTAACCCAACTCTTTACCTCAATCGGAGTATTCGCCATGTATTTTCTGGGCACAGTGGTGGACTGGCGGAACGCGGCACTGATCAGTCTCATAGTACCCATCAGCTCCATGGCGTTTGTGTTTTTGGTAATTATTTCATAGTTTTTTATTGTTAATGTTACAGTAAAAAACAACTGCCGACCGTTTCGGCGATCAGCTTATCCACCTGATAAATCGAAAGGCTGAAAAATAGAAAGGTAACCCTTGAGCAAATCAGAATTAATTCAATTCATATATGAATGATCTTTACAGGTCCCAGAAACCCCAGTGTGGTTGCTCTTTAGGGGTCGAGAAAGGGAAGCCCTGAAGTCTCTGTGTTACTTACGTGGATGGACAACACCAGAAAACGTGAGAGAGGAGTTTAATAGCCTAGTCGAATACAGCAAGAAGCTGCAGAAATGCGCAATTTGCTACAAACTTGATGACGAAGACACAGGGAAAGATTGTGAACATTTTAAGATGAATGCTTTTAAGAGGTGATGCCCATAAATTAGCTTATATTTGTAACTTAAGCAAACTTAGATTAGAACTAGTCTCGCTTAAGAATTCCTGAACTCATTTAGAGAGCTAATTAAAGGTATCATACTGAACAAGATATAAGTTGGCCCCTAAATTTCGCAGTACAACTCATACAAATTTCATGTCGATACGTTTAGTAATTTCCGTCTTAAATACGTTCCTCTGGACATGGGCATTATTTTCTATTCGATCCTTATTAAAAATCATATTTCAGCAGCCGTTTATTTAATACACATACGCAGTTTTCACTGAATGCCTCCGTTACCACTACAATTTCTTCGCAATTACTAGAATTTACTGCTCAGATTAAACTAGTTTGTAGATTGAGGTGCGGCTGACCCATGACAGAGCAGACAAAGCTGTGTGGCCCAATGGCCACCACAACCGCACCTCAGCCTACTGTCGATATTATTACTTGATAGGTGCTTTCGTATTTTTAAGTTAAAACATGTCACAGATATTCAATATAATATTTAAACGTGGTAGAGCCATGCTGCAGCTATATTAATTGTATAGTTGTAACACGAATGGGTCGGCTCGGCACGGCCAGGCGAGGACCACGCTCTCACAGACTACCATCGTAAAATAGCAGCTTAATACTGTTATGTTTCGTATGGTGAGTGTAGAGAACCGGATACCCTTTTTACCGCAAAAGAGGCCTTCCATCTTAGTCCTCACGGCTGACAACGCATCTGCATTTTGATTCGTAAACGAAGATAGATGTAGATGTCTTTGGGCCACAGCAACCACTTACCATCTGGTGGACTGTGTGCTCGCTTGTCATCCGTATCCTATAAAAAAAATATTCTAACTATTATTCGGGGATTCGGATTTTCATTGTAATATGCCATGGAGATGTTGTGGATCGCAGCTCCACGCATGTCAACATTAGCAACTAAATTCGACAAGTGGCCTATGCCATTTTTTATCACGTTACATTCAACCAAGCCTACATTGCCTAGGCTATTTATTAAACGACCTGGCCGTGCGTATGGCCATTAGATAAACGTTGCCCGTTATAATAATGGCCTAGACTGTTAATTAATGAGTGGATTTTACTAAGTGGGCCGCCGACATACACAAACAGAAACATAATTTGGAATGTGAACATTTGAAAATAGCACCCACAAGACGTGTGTGTGAGTGTGTGTTGTGTGTGTTTGCGTATGTGTACTTGTATTCTATTTTCAAACACACTTTAAAAAGGGAGGACGTTCTAAATTCGTCTGTATGTTCTTTATTTCTATGTAATGGTACGCGATATTTTCACTGATTTTCAATATCTTTTTTAAGAATTAAATTTGTGCAAAAATTATACGACATCACAAACATAAAAATTATATTTTAAATAAATAAAAAAAAAAATTTTCTAAGCTTTAAAATTTTATGCTGAAATCGAATAAGTGACATGTTCTTTACTTCTAGATCAATCTACAAATTTCGATACATAATGTTAGGAAAAGAAACGATGAGACCTTTAATGTTGGTCATGATGTACTTCTTGTTCTTCGTGATGAGCGGTCTCACACCCATACGACCGAACATGGTCAACATTTGCGGCGCGCTGGGAATGTCACAGGATGGCAAAGATGTCGTAGTAAGTATTTTTTAAGTACTTGCAGGATTTTAATAGAAAAATCCATCACTCCATTTCATTCCGTGGGTATCGTAAGAGGAGACTATAGTAAATGGCGAAAAATATTATGGCTTCCGATAGATAGGGTATAATCATCTCTGTTCGCGATGAACAAAAGAAAGAAATCGTAGATCTTCTAAAAGATTTATTCTTCTGAATTTACAGATTTACAATTATATTATTCTTGGTGTTGTGCTTGTGTCTTGTTTGGTTGGAAATCAAAATGGGAATGTGAGAATGAATATGAGTGTCGGGCGTGGGGAATGACTGGCGAGTATTTGTGTTGTGTGAATGGTTGAATGTACGATAATGTATGGCTCTATACAATAAACATAATATTAAGCGCCTTATAATAAATGCAATAGGGTCGACTGTCGACGCCAGACGTATAATACTCATATCGACAACGGGCCGCAGCATTAAAAGGTCTATCTGGTACCGCAATCAACTACTACTACTTTCTACTAATACAATACAATAACAACAACTCATACAATACAATACAATAAATATATTTCAGGCATCAAGGAGTGAAAAATTAAGAACGATGATCAATAGCAATATATACCTTAACCTAAAATATAATAAAACATAAACATAACACTATTTAGGAAACTTTCTTCTTTGGCGCATCCCGTGTAGGCGAAACACTAACACAGAACGCCAGAATTCGGGAGCGAGGAATGTCTCTTTGTATTTTGCAGAAACCTGGAGTGTTTAGGATTTGAAGTTCGTGGACCTATTAGATTTCAGACGCTCCAAATGTAAAGAGATCGAATCCTCTATGCGGCATCGGCTTCGTTCTTCAACGAAGCGCAGGACCTCTTCTATCAACGCACTTTTGTACAAACGAGAGATGTAGAACTATATGGTAGGCTCCACAACACGCAGAGTTGGTACTTGCGTTATTTTGGCGGTCCCACGCTGGTTACAGACGGACCTCGACCGACGTCTCTTCTCAACATACTAAATGCTTCTAATATGTACTACTAAATTCTAACTTAAAGTTAAACCATAATATCGGAAGAGGCCAATCAATAGACTTTAATAGGCTTCTGAAGAACATGGCCAGAATGTATCTCTGTAACTATTTATTAGAATTAAGGAATATACCTAAAAAAAGTTTACGTGAGAGGAAATGTTAAGTTTTAAATATTAAGCCACTAAAACAACTACAAGAACGCACCTAATAGATTAAATAAGTGGGTCCTTACACTTGAGAACTAAGATGAAATATCTCATAAGCTACCTTTTTATAGGTGACAAACGAGCACACAGTCCACCTGATGGTAAGTGGATGCTGTGGCCCATAGACATCTACATCTATCCTCGATTAAGAATCAAAATGCAGATGCGTTGCCATCCCTGAGGACTAAGATGGAATCCCTCATTTCCAATAAAAAGGGTCTCCGGTTCTCTACACTCCCCATACGAAACATAACAGCATTAAGCTGCTATTTTACGCTGGTATTCTGTGAGGGCTTGGTCCTTCCCGGTCAAGCCACCCATTTGTGCTACAACCATAATAAAGCTGCAGCGTGACTCTACCACGTTAATCCTACTTGAGTTGTAGTGCTACATAGCAGAAGAACTGCGCTCTTTAAAAAACCGCGTAAAATAATGCTACTATATGCTCATAAAGTTTTTTGTGTTGTAAATGATGAAAAATAAATCATAGTGACCACGGTGTTATTAAAAGTTTTTGGAGCGGATAGTAGTTATAACACCTTGCGAGCTCTTTTAGAACAAGACTCACAGATATCTTCAATATCCGAAAATGATATATGGGTTTTACTTTCTTTCTTTGTTTCTTCTAGTAAACGTAATGAATATCTTTCATTTCAGCTTATGGTGGGTGTCATCACCTTTCTCACTAGCATCATAGTAATTGTTATGATAAAGATCGTTGGCAAACGCAAGCTTGCCATATCGGCGATGCTCGGAACAGCAATCTTCTGTGCAAGTCTTAGCATCTATGCCAAAAAGAATTTGGATGACTCAGTGTATTCATACGACACTGACACGTTCCCAGAGGAAAAAAGTCATGTGCCATTGGTACTGTTCTATTTAATGGCTATGTGCACTGGATTGGGAATTCCTTGGGTGCTACTGGGAGAAGTGTTTCCGTTTCGGTAAGTTATTTCAACCGAGTTTCAAAAAACGAGAAGTATCTATATACGACCTGTATGTTTTTATGTATGTTCACCGATTTCTCGATAAAGACTAAACCGATTTCAATGACTTTTTTATTAGATAGGCGACACTTCGCAGATATAAATTTAAAGAAAAAATTCCGTAAATTCCGCGAGAATGAAATAATAGAGAAGAAAAATTTTATTGTACCTATTTGGACGACATTCTAGTTGTTACCTTAAACTAGTGATATTCCTTAGACCACTCAAAAGTGTAAAATAATTGAACTTTAATGAAACGTAAAACCGACTTCTAAAACAAATAATTTAAAATTTAAAATTTTGTACAATCGACTTCAATATAAGTTATTAACTCAAAAATGAGTAACTCAAAAACTATTAGTCAGACCTTAATCAATTTATATAGGACCATAAGAGATGTATCAGCTTTCAAATAAAAAAGAATCATCGAAATCGGTTCACCCAGAAAAAAGTTATGAGGTAACACATATAAAAAAAAGAAAAAAATACAGTCGAACTGATTACCTCCTTTTTGAAGTTGGTAGAAAAATTATAATTTCCATATTACCATTACCATTACAACGCAACAAAAGTCCTATGCTGAACAATGACCTCCCCGTGGAAGGCCTCATAGGAGGAATATTTGCATAGCTGCCACGCTTGGACGCTTGGACCGCAGTTTTCTATATAAATTCGGTTGTTATCAGCAAGATGCTGCCGCCATCTCCTTTAATTTCCAAATCCATATATGACGAACGTACCGCTAATCCTCACAGGTCTCAGTCTTACATCAAGATAGAACGGCGCACGGCCTGAGTATGCCTCAGTATGTAATAATAGTGGCTCTCCATACCTTTAAAAGACACTCGCTCATCGCCTCTTTCAATATCCACGGTATTACAAACGATCGCTACATAACAGTCCACCCGCACTGCACCCGAAGAATGAGCGAAAGTATTGGATAGAGGCGCGCATGCATACACAAGAAGTTACTTAGCCTGATTTAGAAACATTAATACGGTTTTCTTCATCTTTTTTAATGCGTACAGCAAAGGAGTGGAATAATTTGCCGGCGTCTGTTTTTCCGTCCGAATGCAAACTGTGCGTCTTCAAGACAAGAGTGAACAGGCTTTTGATACGCTAAGACAGTGCGATTTACCATCTAGGGCTTCATCACCACTTACCACCAGGTGGGATTGTGGTCAAGCACTCGCTTATAATAAGTTAAAAAAAAACTCTGTTTTAGGAGTCGTGCTTCAGCTCAAGGTGTAGCCGCTGCTAGCAACTACATATTTAGTTTCTTAGGTTCAAAAACGTTCATTGACCTTGAAGTCAATTTGAAGTTATGGGGTGCCTTTGCAACTTACTCAGGATTTGGTTTCCTTGGGACAGTATACTTGTACTTTTATTTACCGGAAACAGAAGGAAAATCCCTACAAGAAATAGAAGACTTCTACAATACCGACAAGTCGAGAATATTTGCTGATGATCCAGTTATCAACTTAATCAAAAGATTTAAAAGAAAAAAGTATTATATTTGAAAAGTCAACAATAAATATAGAGGTTTTATTCATGGTTTTATTTTAGACTTTCTTGGAAATGGAGGCTTCTTGCGAGGCAGAGCCTTTAGCTTTGTAGCGTATATAATTATTTAGGATGTTCTCCAGATGAAAGATATATGGAAACATTTTTTCAACTAAACACAATTATCTCTTAGAAAGGAATCGTCATCAATTGTCATCATGTACGTCAAGCGCAGTGTTGTGCAAACCCCTCACTAAATTGTTTGACAACCTAATGTAACATGAAAGAGTCGAATGCTGGTAACTTACGACCTTACTTTGTAGTAATCTTGTTTGGCCTATGTTCAACAGTGGACTTAGGATAGACTGTAATGATGATGATGATGATGAGAAATTGTCAAATATTATGCAAAGAATATGTTAAAATTAAAATCACTCGAAAGGAATATTTTTATTTTTAACCGACATCGAAAAGGAAGAGGTTCTCAATTCGAGTGTATGTTTTTTGTATGTATGTTACGCGATATCTTTGCAGATTGTGAACCAATTTTGTGATATTTTTTATTAAATGGGTATTATACCTTAAGGGTGGTCTCATATAAATTTGGAGAAAAAATTCCATCCCTAAGGGTAGCAAATAAATAACTTTATTTTATTAGCAATTTGAAGTCGGTTTTTGATTTTTGTTTAAAGTTATAATTATTTTATTTCTGGACATATAGCATGGATTAACTGTTATTTTGCTATACCTCTAAACGTCCATTTAAATAACAAAGCTAATGCTCTGCTTTTTATCAACAACAAAAAAGAAAGTCACGCTAGCCAGTTTTTAATATTTATTGTACTTAACGAGTGAACCATCAAATAACATCGTCTATAACGTTGGATCTTCAATTTTGCCCATAAAGAGTGGAACATTGAGCTGATTATCCCACAGCACAATCAAAAATGGTCTATTTACATGGAAAGTTATAGCAGAGTCATCATTAGATAACGCAACAACGGAGAAGGCAGTAGCCGCCGCTGCTGATCCTCCTTGCTCGTCAATGGACAGCACAGCGTTGTGAACTGCCGTCGAAATACGCGGCGTTATCCCTTGATACGTTCCAATACCAGTTAAGTTCGCTTCATTACTGAATATGCGCCAAATCCCAAGCTGTAAAAGATCAAATTTTAAGACAGTTGAAACAGCAGAAAATTTTAAACAATATTTTAATACTTTTGGTTTTGAAGTGGTTTTTGAGTTTACCATTGATAGGTTATATCTAGGTTTTAGATCATAAGCGATCTACAATAGATTAGAAACAGTGTGTATTGTTTAGTCTAAGATAAATAAGGTAGCAGACATTTTAAGTCAATTCTAATACTTTTATGTTTTCAGAGCTGTCATAATTAAAATTTTCTAGATAAAATGTTCGGGAATGCCTATAAATGACGTTTAGTTATCATTACGTTTTGCCCGTTTTTTTTTTGTAGTTTATGGCCTGGTATCTACCTTTAGGCCATTTTTACCCGTTTATTTCAAAAGAAGTTGCTACATAAAAAGTCTGCACCTGCCAATACTTTTATTAATTATTCTCTTGACTGGCAGAAAAGGCCACCAAACATTAGGTTTACCTGTATAAATAAGACCAAGTTAATTTCAATAAAGAATAAAGAATAAGATAAAAATAACGAATTGATGCTTGAATTCAGTTTTTATTTTCATCCGCAAATTGCAAACCTTTGTAAAAAGTACTCACAAAGTTCAGTAGGTCAAATATATTGCGTTCAGATTTAACTGTGAACCGAGGAATTTCCAATTGGACTTCCTTTGCTGTGACTTTCTGGTAAGCGTACAACTTCTGTTCAGTTAACGATGATAGGACGTCGAGAGCATTAACCTCTTCAAATGGAAGGATAATCATCATGGAATAGTGCGCTTTCTGTAAAGTTAAAACATTTTTACTAGATAGTGGTATTTGATATATTAAACGGTCTATGGATTGGTTTGAAATAAAAATAACTATTTTACAGCTTTTGCTTTTTTGTCTGCTGTTACTGCATTTCTGGACACAAAAAAACCCAATAACTGGTTTTAACCCGACTTGGGATTCGAACCCAGAACATCATGACCAGCAATCGCCTTTACGACCACTAGACTAATGAGGCAGTCAAAATAATATATATGTTTATTATTTAAGAAAGTAAGATATACAAACGAAAACAATTTAACAAAAGATTATTTTCTTTAAACAGATTTAATTAAATCTGCGACTAATGTCAATGTTCGGCATTGAACTTTATAAGAAATTCAATGATACTAAAGAACCTTCATACATGCTTAATTCTATACATGTAAATGATTACCGTTACAGCCCATTAAAGTCCACTGCTGAACATGGGCCATTGTTTCATAGGGGGGGATATTTGTCATAGTTTTCACGCTTGGCAAGCAGATTGGCAACCGCAATTTTCAAGTTCTTTATCGGACGGTACCGATTTGGCAGATGGGGGCTAAGCGACAAAAAGTGTAAGATTTTTCCGTCACGACCCCTTCTGACGTAGTGTAGACGGCCTTGGCGGCTATAAGGAAGCCAGATGGAATAATATCCATCTCCCTCGCACTTTTTCTTATCTTGCCATGAAAGAAATATTATTTTATTTTAAATGACGCTTCATTTTAATAGACGAATAATGTAATACTTTTATCAATAATAATATACTACGAAAAGAACTTTGTTCCAACCGAGTGTTCCACGACACTCGCGCATGTTTTTTTTTTATTTTTAGTTGTTATTAGGAAGACGCTGTTGCCCATCTCCTGGTTCGTTTCCCTATATCGCCTATTACGATACCCACAGGATAATATGGGGTAGTGGATATTCTTACACCGCCACTACACGGTGAATGATAAGAAGAAGATAAATGCCTGAGTTTCATTACCTACCGTTTAGCGACTGTCCTGAACCATCGTTAGGCGTATGCACTTAAGCTTAATATTAGTGTTAATAGGATTTGTACAGAACGCTAAAAATTATTTCAAAGAGAAAAAAAACTTACTTCAAACGGTATTAACAGTACTTGACTATGAATATCAGAGTCGAAATCTGTTCGGAACATTCGTCGCGCGTGCATAAATGGCACAACTTTTTTTGAACCGTTGCTGAGATTGAACGTTTTCGGTTTTGTCAATTCTGTTCGAAATTTTGTATCCCAAATTCCTTTAAAGTAAATAGCATTTACCAAGACTGCTAGAGTGTCCAGTTGAAGTGCATCTGGAAAGAGAAAGAAACTTACAATTACTCTATTATAGGCCTACTGCACAGATTTTTTAATAAACATAAAATTAAATATACAATTGCAAAACGAACAACCACAGAATTAAATTTACAAGACAAGTACAACAACGAACGTGGTAAAGCCATGCTGCAGCTATATAATGGTTGTAGCACGAATGGGTCGGCTCGACCGGGGTAGGATAGCGCTCTCACAGAATACCACCGTAAAATTGCAGCTTAATACGTACGGTGAGTGTAGAAAACCCGAGACCCTTTTTACTGGAAACGAGGCATTCCATCTTAGTCCTCAGGGGTAACAACGCATCTGCATTTAGATTCTTAATCGAGGACAATTGTAGATGTCTATGGGTCACAGCATCCACTTACTATCAGGTCACAGTCCACCAGCTCGTTTGTCACCCTTATTCTATAAAAACCAAGCTTCATCAAACTATTAACTATAAAGCTTACTTCTATTTTTCAAGAATGGTGTAATCTCAGGCCTCTGATACAACACTTCTATTTTTTAAATAAATATTGACTTATACCAACTTGTGTCGTGGCAGAAATAGATAAAAAGGTGGTACCAAAAATAATATTTAAAAGACGCCATCATAGACGAAAAGTGAGCTTTACCACCTATTTTTCTTTTATTATTATAGGCTATGAGTCTCTCAATTTCTTCCAAACTCATTTTTCTTCCAAGTGTATTGTGTGATAGTTTGAAAGTTTTTACTTTAGAAAACATAAATTTTACTAATTATAATTTACTTTAGTTTTAAAATTACCCATTAAATTTTAAAACTAAAGTACCTAACTATTATACATAGTATTACATTTTTGTCATTAATATATTTAAAACTAGCTGTTCCCCGCGACTTCGCCCGCGTAGAATTTATTACGATTGGATTTTATGGGTTTTAATTTTTTTTTTTGAGCGGGAACCTAATTTCATTAGCTTTCATTCCAACATTAGCTATCTGCGAGTGAAAGTCCCGTCAAAATCGGTCCAGCTGTTTCGGAGATTAGCCGGAACAAACAGACAGACAGACAGACAAAAATTTAAAAAAAATGTGATTTTGTTATAAGTACCGTATATACTTTCATATGCATTTAGTTAAAAGCTGTTATTTTGACATTACAAACAGACACTTCAAGTTATTTATTTGTATAGATGTATAGATAACTACAATTTTTTCCATGAGTAGAGTAATTAATTTAAATAATAACTTTCAAATTTAATTTTCTCGTAAGGATTAATTTGTAATGGAGGAATCTGCCTAAATCAAGATCACTAACACAGCCTTCCTTTACGTTTGTAAACTGAAATTGCAATGGGCTGGTCACGTCTGTCGCAGAGGTGACAACCGTCGGAGCAGATATGAGATGGAATGGGGACCACGCTAAATAGAGGAAGCGACGATCTGCACAAGCATACCTTGTAGTAACTTGATTAGAATTAAAGTAATTACCTGGTGCCAACAGATTCAAAATTTTGTTATTTGTTTTAGCTGCAACCCAATTATTGATCATTTGTGACGCTTCCAATGGATTGTTGAAATTCATATTAGTTACGTCACTTTCAAAATTATGAATTGCGATTGATTTAAATTGAGGATCTACACTGAATGCATCCGCCAGGACCACGTTGCTTGCAATCTTCAAAATATTGTGAGACTTTCGTTTCTGTAAAGATGAGAATAAAAATAAGTTTATTTTTCATTACTTCACCATTATCATTACAGCCAATCAAAAGTCCACTGCAAAACGTAGGGCTGCCCATAGATTGTCTCATAGGGTGGATATTTGCCATAGTTGCCAGGCGAGTGGTCAACTGCAGTTTCTTGTTGTTTTTGGGAACATGCTGCTGTCCATCTCCTGGTTAGTTTCTGTCGCTTCTTACGACATGGTACTCTATGAGGTAGTGGATATTTTAACACTGTATTCACATTTTGGTTATGTCTCTGTTTATTTACACTATAAATTTTGCAAACTTAATT
This sequence comes from Parnassius orleans, assembly GCA_029286625.1. Classification (NCBI taxonomy): domain Eukaryota; kingdom Metazoa; phylum Arthropoda; class Insecta; order Lepidoptera; family Papilionidae; genus Parnassius; species Parnassius orleans. The sequence continues at coordinate 1,516,141 of JAGSMP010000009.1, forward strand.
CTTTAACGGTGATTTCAATATAAAGATGGAAAAAAATAACAAAATATCCGGTTGGCTACATAAACGCTTTATTTGTACGTGATAACTGCTGCTATATTATGATGACAGCACAAACAGGTCGGCTCGACCGAGGAAGGACACCTTTCACAGAATACCAGCGTAAAATAGCAGCTTATTGATACTGTATTTTGTATGGCGAGTGTAAAGAACCGGAGACTCTTTTTACTGCAAACAGAGCATTCCATCTTGATGCTCAGAGGTGACAATGCATCGGCATTTTAAATCTTAATCGAGAATAGATGTAGATATCTTTTGGCCACAGCATCCACTTGTCATCAGGTGGACTGTGTGCTCGTTTGTTACCCTTGTTCTATAAAAAACGCTAAGAGATTTTTTAAGAGCATATCACGTAATTGCAAGCATTGTAGTGAGCTACTCTAATTGTACAAGTATTTTCTATGTTCATATATTCAAGTCAAAATTTCAAACTTTCCAAAAAATAATGCCGTCTATTCAAAGTTTGTCTACATGAAATAGTTTTTCCATGTTTTATTTTTATTTTTGTTATTCATTCATTTTAGGTACACTTAAAGTAGAGCCATGCCCATGCTGCAGGGTCGGCTCGACCGGGGAAGGACCACGCTCTCACAGAATACCAGCGTAAAATAGCAAATAACACTGCTGTGTTTCGTATGGTGAGTGTAGAGAACCGGAGACCCTTTTTACTGGAAAAGAGGCATTCCATATTAGTCCTTCCGGGTGACAACGCATCTGCATTTTGATTCTTTATTGAGGATAGATGTAGATGTCTATGGGTCACAGCAACCACTTACCATCAGGTTGACTGTGTGCTCGTATGTCACCCTATCCTATAAAAAAAAAATATATGATTTACTACACTTCTCTAATAAAAATGAATATTTTACATAATATACTAACAAAGAAAATTTGTAATGTATACGTATAATTTTTATTTTTACTGAGCTGTATAGTGTATATCTTCCTTAAATACATTAAATTGATAATCGAAAACATCAAGTCCAGTTTCACATTCTGTTCATATGATTTCGTTATACAAGCATGCACACATGCACACAAGTTCACATTCTGCCCACAGGATTATAATACGAAGTATTGTTAGGAATCGGAATGGCGATCCAGATCCGTCGCTGGGAAAAACTGATGCCCTGGAAGGGCTTATTTTCCTGGTACCATGTCCTGGACTCGGGGAGGTCAGTTACGCAGGTGGAAATCGAAGTCGTGTTAGAAGTTGTGCCTGTATTCCAACTCGCCTTGCCTAAGAAGAAGAACGAGGGAAGGAGTTTCATTCTCCTGACTAGGTGCCGCCGAGGCGTAGCTGAATCCGGAGAGGTCGTAGATAGATGCGAAAGCGTACTCGTGGCCCTGTCTTTATGCGGCGAAGGTGGAAAACCATGAACCATGGAGTTTATTCAATAAGTAGGTGCAAACCTGACTTAATAGACACTATCCCTTCCCCTGCTAGGTGGGTATGAGTAGACATTTCACCATGAAAAAACAGACGTGTAAGAGCCTGTGCTTGCGCGGGCACTTTTGTCACTGAAATATTTCTCACAGCATTTTCAGGTTATCGCTATGATCTAAATTTATCAGAAGAAAATCGTAATCGTCAATAAATATAGTAAGCATCCTTTAAAACGAGACTGTGCAACCAGTGCGTGTTGCCAGTGATGACCTATGGAACTGAGACGTGGTCCTTCACTGCTGGCCGAATGAGGAAGCTCAAGGTCGCTCAGCGAGCTATGGAGAGGGCTATGCTCGGAGTTTCTCTGCGTGATAAACTTAGAAATGAGGATATCCGCAGTAGAACTAGAGTGACCGACATAGTGCGACGGATTAGTAAGCTGAAGTGGCAATGGGCCGGCCATATAGCTCGAAGAACCGACAACCGATGGGGAAAAAAGGTTCTCGAGTGGCGGCCTCGTACCGGCGGACGAAGTGTAGGGCGTCCCCCCACTAGATGGAGTGACGACCTGGTAAGACATGCAGGAAGTCGATGGATGCAGGTGGCTCAGGACCGTGCTTTGTGGCATTCCTTAGGGGAGGCCTATGTTCAGCAGTTGACTTGTGAAGGGCTGTAATGATGATGATCCTTTAAATAAAAATTAAATACCTTCACAGCATTTGTAAGATCCTTAAACAGTTCCGCTGAAGATTCTGGCATTAACTGTAACACTTTTGTGATTTCTTTTTGCGTTTCTCCAGACGCACCCTGTTGTATAAGAGCCAGAAGCATAGCGATTGAATATGGGGATGCTAAAATGTTTCCTGGATCCCGACTCATACCCTGAAATGAGTAACAAATTTGACAAAATTTTAAATGATGCTACACGACATTACAATAACAATATACTGAAATAAGTAAGGGATACGAATTAATTATGGTGCTACTAACAACCTTTGTTTATCATTATAGGTCACGACCAAAGATTTCGGCGCCTGCCATCTGTGTTGGTTAAATCAAATTGTTCCAATTTGGTAAAATATTCACATTCTGACTATTCAACGAAATAATCGTAAAGTAATAAAATTATTTTTTTAGAAATTCTAAAGTTGTTGATTCAATTTTAATCTGCCTGCCAAGCGTGGCAACTATGGCAATTCTTCCCTATGAAACAATCTACAAGAGATACCTATATTTAGCAGTGGAATTGCGATAAGCTGTAATAATGACGATGGTCAATGAGAAATCACATTAAATCGATGTTTACACTTACGTTTTAATATCATTGTAATAACACAATTTACAAATATAATTCTTACACAACAACACTACGCCGATGCACACTGCTACTAACTTGCTTTATAAAATGTATGACTACAATCACCACAGCTCTCAGCTTTATTGTAATCAAAATATATTCAAGAGAAAATAAATTTTGTTACATAGTGATTAAACTGTTTTTCCTTCACAACAATAACCTCAGTTGATAGTGGACATATCTGGTTTTGGTTTTTCCACAGCAACCGGTTTTTTGTTTTCCTAATGTGTCACATAATATCTTCAATATATGCAAATTTACATTAATTATAAGTAAAATATTACTTGTAATTGCTATTAATAATATTAGCGTTTATAGTTACAAAATTTCTAAACAGGTTTATGATGCAATATGTCGGCCGCGTCGCTTCAGTGCGTGTTGGCGAATTTCACATATTTGTACTCGAAACATTTCATTCTTTAGGCATGCAGGTTTGCTCATGATATTTACCTTCACCATCGAGCAGTTGGTGAATCAGAACTTAAAATTTCATTTAACGATATCATTGGTGTCGATGGAGATCGAACTGCTCGCGTACTGTGAAATTTACGGCGAGCGCTTAGCCCCTGAGCTAACACGGCTTCATAGTTATTACCTATTAAATTTGTAGTACAATCTCATTAAAAACTCATTCGGCGGCAAAAGAAATTTTAAAATCGTACATTTTTGTTGCTTACCAGATAGGATTGTAGTCCAGCACTAGCCTCATGTCATTGCTTGTATATCCATTCTGTTATTTAAAAAAATTGGAATAGGGTAATGGAACTCTAGGGGCCTACAGCTGGCAGACTTCCTTGAGAAGGATATAAGGTAAATCTTTTACTCTACAGAAAGTCTGAATATTCTGTCCCGACTGTTCGACAAAACGAGTTTGACTTCATTATGCCGACCGGGTGACAATTTTTTGTAATATTTTAGTGATTGCGAGGATGAAATCTGGCAGCGATAACCGATGCCTCACTAGGCACCCGCCATCAGCCTCTCACTAGACACACTGGAACTTGATGTAAAGTTCGAAAGGTTTTTTCTGGTGGAATAAGAATATCCGTGTGATGGTAGCATAAGGAATCCGTGAACCTGTTTTGCCTTGTGAGTGTCGTAAGAGGCGACTATAGAAATCACCAGAAAGAATGCTTTCGACAAAAATACACAGCAGTGGAATTATCCCAGACGTAAAATACACATTCAAATTGACATTTAGAAAATGACGACGGTGACGACGATGATGGGGATCTGCGTCAAAAGTTCGAGTTGAATATCCTCTTACTTTTAAAAGGAATTTTTAAAAGGCCCATGTGCAACAGTAAAGTTTTACAGAGCTAAGATGAACAAGAAGATATCTTATTATTTATTATCTTATTATATTACTTGACAGAAACACAGAGTCAGTCTCAATCCCATTTTTAATTTTCTCGACTGTATTATTTTTATTTTATTTATTATTTTAATAAAATAAAAAATAAAATAAAAAAATAAAATATCTTTATTTCAGGCAACAGAGAACCCATACAAGAATGTTAGTAAAATTGAAGTGATATAAATTAAATTATAGTGTTAGTAATTAAATTAATTTACATAAATAATGATCAAAAATGTAAATGGAGATGTTTGAGACCAGCCGCTACGAGGGTACCGGTCTTTTATACTGTGGCATGTAGCCGTATCCAGCGCTCAAACAGCGACGAGTCCCAACTATCTGCCATTGCGTTGAGAATGCTATTGGAGCTGCCCCGCAAACGCTTCAGCATCGATGCAACACGCTTTCTAATAATGGCACGGAAACCATCAGTGTGCATTTCAGAGAACATTCCTGACGCGCTGCAAAAGCGAGGCAGCCCCATCAGCATCCTAAACTCATTATTATACTGGACACGCAATGCGCTGTACACCCGTTGCGTATAGTTAACCCATAGGTTGCTCGTGTAAAAAGACTGGCAGTAGGCTTTGAAAATAGTAATCTTTACCTGCCTACTGCAACGGGTAAACCTTCGGGCCACCATGTTACATTGGATGGACAGCGCCCTGCGTTCCCGCTCGATATCCATATTATCACGCAGATCCTCAGTGACCCAGTGACCCAGATACTTAAAATGTGAGAAACGCTTTAGAGGTGAGTTGTTGAGTGTGAAGGTAGTCGCACACGGTCGGGATTTGACTCCTGCCTTGAACACTATGAATTTGCTCTTTTTCACATTGTATCTGAGTACATGGGACACAGCATATGCTTCACATATATTTAATAATTTCTGCGTGGCACCAATCGAAGGTCTGAGCAGCAGCATATCGTCTGCGTAACTTATGTTATTGACACAAACACCGTCAATATGACAGCCTACATTTGTGCCGCTCAACTCCTCGATCAGGCCATTAATATACACATTGAAGAGCCTAGGAGATGTAAGACCACCTTGCCCCACCCCACATTCAAGTCTATATACATCAGAGTATGAGCTCGCCCATCTAACACAGTTAGTCTGCCGCTCATACCACGATCGTAGCACTGCGACTAATTCGTGCGGCACATCAGTCTCACTTTGAAGTTTTTTCCATAATAAGTCATATGACACCAAATCGAAGGCCTTGGACAAGTCAAGGAAACAGGCAAAGACTGGAGTGCTCCTATCAGTGTAGTATTTGACAGTTTGCTCGAGACACAAAATAGCGCTTTCGGTGGACAGACCTGGTTGAAAACCAAATTGTGCATCATTAAATTTTATATGACTACTTAAGTGTTGATCAAGCAAACTGTCCAGCACCTTCGCCACCACAGTAGCCAGTGAGATTGGTCTGTAATTTGTCCAGTCCGACGGATCCCCCGACTTGTTCTTAATAACTGGCACAACTATGGTTCGCATAAAGTCATCAGGCAGGTAAGAGCGGCTGATACAGAGATTATATAACAAAGATAGGACCCTAGTTAGATGGATTCCTGCGCACTGCAGATGCTCTATGCTGAGGTGGTCGTGACCAGGGGATATACCCCGTACCATGCCCTTAATTACGCGGTCCACATCCTTCGCCGTGAATCTAACATTAAGTTTGTCAGTACGACACCCATTATCACACATCGCAGCTGCAGGCCCAAGAGGCGAGTCCACCCTGAAGTGAGCTTGGAAGGCCTTGGCTATCTCACTGTGCTCATGAAGGCCAGCGACGCTCACCGGAAGGCTTAATGTTGGGTTTAATTTATTTGTAGCCTTCCAAAAGCGCTTAAAGTCCTTACTAGCACGGTGTTGTGCAATCATATCCATTTTAATTTGTTGCCGATTGTTTTGACACCATTTCAGCTTAGACTTAAATACCCTCCTAGATTCCACCATATTCACGTATACTGGACCATCACTCGGCTTACCGTAGAGCTGCCACTTCTGTAGACAATCCCGAGCGTGCCGGTGAGAGTCCCTGACATGTTTATTCCTCCCGATGACATGTTTGTTCTTTTTATTATTATTTTTACTTACACGATTACTACAAATTTTAGCACCTTCTGTGAGGATACTAATAATATTTTTGTACAATTTATCTATAGTCTGTATGACTACTATCAGAACACTACTACATACTAATGAATTCTTCTGACTCCGTATCCTTACCCTCTTTGTATTGTAGTGTACTGTTTTGTTGTAGTTAGTAATAACCAAAAATAACACCAATATCGTCGTCATCTTCATGAGAAAGCTATATTAACAACAATTAACAATTACATAGCATTTTAAAAGTCATCCATTTTATTAAATACAACCACATTTCTTTAATACTATTTGATATGAAAATTAATTTTACATACAGGCTTAAAAATGTTTACTATACTTATGCGTGAGTTTAGGCGGATTAACATAAATTCAACTATTTTTTGAGATTATTTCATATTTCTGTAAACAACTAGACAGTTTGTAGACACAATTTTGTAGAAAAATAAAAGGATAATATTTTACACAGGCTTTTGAAATTATAAAAAAAAGAATAGGAAGACATATAGAAAATAGTTACAAATGGATTCACCAGGTTTAGTTAACAATTATGTATAGGTATAGAAACTGAACTACCTAGCCTTTCAAATTTTTTTAATAAATAAAAACTGTTGTAAGTCGCATATTTGTCAAATCTATTAATTAAAATTAAATTAAATTAAGAAAAGTATGATAATGGTTCTGAACACTGAACTAGTTTTGATCACATACCCAGTATTTATGTGAATTTTAATGGTTCGCTGTAAAAATCTAAGCAAGTTTTATCAAAATTTATTGTGTTGAAGCATACAGAAAAACACTATACTTATTAAATTTGGAATATTTCGCCTCCCCCGTGCAATATAGTCTGCCGCCAATTAAACATTTCATTTCATTAATTATTCCAAAACTTAACCAACTAGTCTTTAACGCACGTCATATTAAAGCCAGTATTTTTCCTCAATTCCTCGACGTACAGTTGACTTCCAAAATGGCGAGGTCGTTTGCGAATTTCACAACCTTTTGTGCTATAAAATGAGGGCCAAATCCGAAAATTTCTATTGGCGCCTTGTACTCGTACGTATTGTCTGACACTAAACGCACCGCTCTACGCAAGGTTGAGCAAATGCAACACATATTCGTCGTCTTCTTTTCTGCTGCTTGGAACCTAAAAATATTTTATAGTTGAACTGCTTTGTTATAAAAAGCCAAAAATGGAATGTTCGTTTCATTATATTAAACTTTAAATGTATGTTGTAAACATAAGGTTGCACATGAACAAACATTCAGATCCGAAACAGTTATTTGTAGGCCATTCAAACATTTGTTCCGTGCGGGTTTTGAACCCGCGGCAATGTAATTCAAATAAGAACGTACGGCTTGCAAAGATAATTAATTTACCACTTTTATATTTATTTAACTGAGTCTTAGTACTAACAAATCTATTGCAGTCATAATTAGTTTTAAAAAATAATTTATAACTGTTTATTTTTCTATTTTCATTGTTGGCAACATTTGACCAAAATGTAAATTAATAAATCAAATAAACAAATAAAATAATTAAATGATTTATTGAAGTGATAGATTTCGATTAAAACTTTTTCTTTCATGGTTCTTTTGTATTTTTATGTAAATAAATTAATATTATTTTAAATATATCTGTTTTGCTCAACCTACCTAACAGGTTTGAATTGACAGCTGTGACGTCACAATATGGCCCCAGGTCAGACCTATTCTTAATTGAATCGCATAGTAAAAGTGCGTGTCGGTAATATATGGCAAATATAATTGAGTTGCGTAGTACTGTGACTGCCTCAGAGCAAAGATTCTGTGTTCTGTAGTGGCCGCCAATTTGACTTCTAAGGATGACGTTACGTACTGATGAGGAATATGATTGGGCTAGCCAATAATCCTGAATTTTCCGGGACATCTCGCATCTAGACATAATTTCCCGCAGCCGTCCCGAAAAGTGTCCTTGTGTCCTAATGCCTCGGACATCATAATTTTCAAAATGATGTATTTTTTTTATAGGATAAGGGTGTTAAACGAGCACACAGTCCAAAACATCGGTCAAACATCATCAGACACCCAAATTCTAATTTTTATTCTACATAAATTTGTGACGATTATTTCTCCATAAGTATAACGTTTTTTTTTTTGCTTTTTTCCTTCACCGTGTAGTGGTGGCGAGAGAGAGTCCACTACTCCACATCGGCCCCTGGGTAACGCGTAATAAGCGACAGAGGAAAACTGGCCCAGGTCAAATCACAAAAAACTGCGTTGGCAAACGCAGTTTTTTACCCGCCTGCTAAGAGTGGCAACTATGGCAAAATCATCCCTATGAGGCATTCTATAAACGAGGTCTATGTTTAGCAGTAGAATTTTATAGGCTATAATGGATGGACTGTTGGATGTGACTTTTTAATTTTTTATTACCTACGTATATTAAAAGATGATGAAACTTCGCATAAAACTGCAAAAAATAATGGCTTTACCCTAAACTTTATCTCGACCAATTTGAACAAAATCATCGTAAAATCGATTTCAACTTTCGCATCTTATAGTGAATAGTGATGATGAATGATGGTCTAAGTTTTGTATAATTATAAAAAAGGTTTCATAAATAATGTTACTCACACTGGACACGTCTCAAGGCGCAGCAACAAGTCCCGTTTCCCTAGCAGCAGTAAGGCGTTTCGTACGCAAGCAGCGGCGATTACTGATGGTAACTCACTGCAGAGTGTCTTATCTACCATCAATCCGCATAAGCAGAGAAAGGTCGCTGCTACTTCAATCTCGCCTGGACGAGCGTTATCTGACCACCAGGACAAATATGTTATATAATCTTGAGGCACAACTGGTTGCGATGGAAACTTCTGGAAAAAAAATGATAAAATAAATAAAATTTGTTCAAACTATTAATGCTATTTTGATTTATGTGTCACTATCACTACTCAGTCCATCACTAGTCCACTGCAGAACATGGACCTTCCCGAAAGTACGGTCCAAAGTTACCTGCATCCGTCGAGGCATACCTATATGTTTCATCAGATTGTCACTCCTTATATTGGTGGGGTCGGACAATATTGCGCTTACGAGGTACGAGGCTGCCACTCAAGGAACTTTTTTCCCCGCCAGTTGTATAATACTGACAATATAATAGACACAAAATAAAGAAAACTTGAAATCAAATAATGGTAGAAAAGTACACACGGCAGATATCCATTTTACAGAATCTTTATGACAGTTAATGATGTTCACTAAAAATCTTGTTTATAACACATAAATAAGAAAAATCATAAACAATGCTACTATCTACCTATTTAAATAAAAACTATGAAAAAAATAATATTCTGTCATCATCATTGATCGCATCCAGAAAGCATTTAGAAAACATATTAATGTAATTGATTTTTTGCAAGGATATAAAATAACATGAAATAAATTTTTACATTCTTGTACAGTAGAAATTACCGGTGTATAGTGTAGTAGCGGTGTAAGAATATCCACTACCCCATATCATCCCGTGGGTGTCGTAAGAGGCGACAGAGGGAAACAAATCAGGAGATGGGCAGTGGAGTCTTCCTAATAACGACTAAAAATAAAAAAAACTGTTGTTGCCAACCCGCATGCCAAGCGCGGCACCTTTTGTAAATATCTCCCCGTGAGACAATCTATGGGGAGGCTTATGTACAGCAGTGGACTTTAATAGGCTGTACCTAATGGTAACAGTAACGGTATATATGTACCAATACAACGGCAATAGAAGCTTCCTAATGCGATAGATGTTTTAACAAGGTAAAAATAATAGATTTTGTACTTGACTTTCTGTTCTTTGCTGCCGACGATATCAAACATAATATTTATATGACTATCAAATTCCAATCACCTCCTCATAGATTCCCTCAAAATTCATATTTGCTATAGTTGCCACGGTATAAGATATAAAACTGTTTATTTATATCAAAATAATTACTTCTTCTTCTTCATCAGCCCGTAAAAGTCCACTGTTGAATATGGGTCTCTCCCATTTTTAGCGAAATGAGGGCTAATAATTTTCTGCTCACCAGATGTCGCTAGTTGACACTGAGGTAAAGTTTTTTGCTACACAATGTAATTTAATTGAGAAATTGTTTTTTAATAAAAGTTGGTCAGTTTCTAGAGTATTATATTAATACACAAAACAATGCGTCAGTGGTTTGCTCTTTAATTTTTTGCACATTTTTAACTTTTTTTTTAATTTTTTAAACTTTTATGAATATCTTGGTTTGGTTTATTTATTTTTAATGTTATTAATATAAAATATAGCTAATAGTACAGAAAGAAACAATTACTTTTACATTTTCCGAACAAATTAGCTTCCCCGCTATGAAATCTCTCAAAGATGCCCTCATTAGCTTTAATCGTCACGCTTGGCAGGAGAATTGACGATGATAGAACCAGATGTCTTCTGCGTTTGACGCTGACCCACTTCGTCTGTCTAAGAATTTTATGTCCGACATAAACGAGCAGGTATTCCACCATCTATTTATTATCATATATTTCTCATGGATTTCCCATAATCGCCTCTTACACAACCCACGGGACGAAAGTAAAATTATTAATGTAAAAAAGTTATAGTTACAGCTTATATACGTCCTAGTGCTGGGCACAGGCCTCCTCCCATTTCTGATAGGTTTTAGAGCAAGCAAATGTGTGCGTGTAAGCGAACTTCACGTGTCTTTAATTTTTTTTAGAACAAAGGTTACCCCCACACTAGGATTTTCTCCTGTATCGTGGAGGCAGTTTACAAACATAAATTGCACAAGGACAAACATCCAGACCCGGAACAATTATTTGTAGGCCATACAAGTACTTGTTCCATGCGGGATTCGAACCCACGGCCCCCAGCGCTGGAACTCATCGCTAATTCACTTCGTAACGGAGCCGTCAATTTTTTTTATTCTTATTTCTAAGACATTCAGGTTTCCTCACGATGTTTTCCTTCACCGCCAGGCACGTGGTAAATCAGCACTTAAAATTGCAATTAACAATTTCATTGGTGCCGGTGAGGGTTGACCCCGGGTTGCTCGCGTACTGTGAAGTTTACAGAGAGCGCTTAGCCCCTGAGCTACCACGGCTCTTAAAATTCTGGTAAATATTAAAGTCTACTGGCAATTCTTAGTCAAGATGGTTTACTGTAACTTACCAATTTAATTAAAATCGCCTTTTCGGCCCCCCATAATTGTGTCGTACTGAAGGCTCTGTTTGCACATTTAATAAGCCTAGAAGCGGGGGCCACTGGTCCGTGAAGCTTCTGAGCAATCCAGTAGCAAGCGGCTGCAACCGGCTGCAATTGATCTAACCGAACGCTGCTGATACTCAAAACTGAGTCCAGATACCAGGATGCTGTCTGGACCACCGCTGGATTACCATCGGGACCCTATTAATAGGAAATTATTTATAAAAATGATATTGTAATTTATTTATATTTTAGTTTTAGGGCAAGGAAATGTCCACCGCGCTGCCCCAATGCGTGTTTTTTTTATAGTATTAGGGTGACAAACGAGCACACAGTCCACCTGATGGTAAGTGGATGCTGTGGCCCATAGACATCTACATTTATCCTAGATTAAGAATCAAAATACATATGCGTTGTCACCCGTGAGAACTAAGATAGAATGCCTCATATCCAGAAAAAAGGGTCTCCGGTTTTCTACACTCACCATATGAAACACAGCAGCATTATGCTGCTATTTTACGCTGGTATTCTGGTATTCTTCTACCCCGGTCGACCCAACCCGTTCATGCTACAACCATAATATAGCTGCATCGTGGCTCTACCACGTGTAAAGTGTAGTTCGTGTAGGCGAACTTCAAATATCTTCTAAATATTTTTTTTTCTTATTTCTAAGACTGAATGTTTAACACTGGACGCTGCTGCTCGCGGTTGCAGTATCGGCTCCGTATATTTTACATTTAAAATATTTCTAGATCATTAATTTAAAAATTAACTCATTCAATGCGACGTAAATGTAACAGAAAAGAAGTGAGAGTGTTATTTTGCATTATAAATAAGTAATATTTCAAATATGATCCTCAGACTTACGCGGTTATAAACAACTATCAAGAGTTTAAAGAAAAATAAATTACAAACTTACCGAACGTTAATAACTTTATTAACATTTTCTAAAGCTGTGAATGAAAACAAAATCTAAAATTGTTGTGTATAATTAGTGTTGTGTTAATTGCAATAAACTTGACGAAAAATTGAAAAAGACGGTGCTTATAAATTTATTTCAAATACACTCATTATTTCAACGTGCGGTAAAGAAAGACTTGATAAGGAGAACGCTATTTTGAGTGAAAGAAAACGTGCTAGATTGGTTTAATGGATTGTATAAACATATAAATGCTGAATGGAATTAAGAAGTCTGAGTTCAAAACCTACCTAGTCTTTTTTTTTTTTTTTTTGATTAGATTTAGTTTTAGTTTTTTTTTTTTAATATTGTACTAATCTTTTTATTTATATTTTTTGTCATAATTTATTTTATTCTTTTTTATACTTGTACGTTTTGAACATTAATTTTGTCATATATCTAATTTTTTATTTGTTTTTATTTGTTTTTTCTTTTTTGACATTTGTATTATTTGTATTTGTACATTGTAAAGTTATTAGGTAATTGAAATCGACTAAAATTATGGAAAACGTTACAATGAGAAGACGAAAGAGAACTTTCTCTGACGACCCTGAGAACTTCCAAATAAGTCAATCGTTAACAAATTCCACTCTGTTAGATATAACTAGTCAAAGTGAACATTTAATACACGCCATAAATAAATCGTCTGTCGATGAATTGAATCTGCAATTATCCTCAGTAAGAACAGAACTAGAATCAGCGCACAATGAAATTGCAGAATTAAATTCGCAGATTCAATTAATGGAATTAAAATTACAAGAGAAAGACAGAACTATAAACTGTTTAAAAAAACTCACTAGCGATGACAAGATTACTTGCACACCCATTGCAAAACGAACGCCTGTCCCACTAAGCAAAAAAATAATTTATTTGCAAACAAAGACGCCTAGGATATCACCCCTGCATGCTTCCGAAATTGTTTGCAAAAAACTATCATATATGAATCCTAGTAATACAGGTATATCAAATGATCATAGGATTGAGAATGTAACCAGAGATAAAGAACCAAACTATGTACATGAAGAAAAAGAAAACATTATTAAACAAAATTAAAATACTTGTCAACACCAAAAATTATAATCTTAGAGATCAGCAAGTACGAGGACTCGCTCAAGAAATGTATAAGCAGAGATGTAAAACAAATGGAACAATGTTTACTCAGTTTCCGGAATATAAACCAAATGCATCCTGCGCAAATATTTGACAGTATTGATAATATATTAGAGACTTTGAATACAGATGACATTATAATTTTAGGTATAGGAAGCAATGACAAAACTGTATGTATTTCTGACTGAACTTTGTTCTACACTCAAGTTGAAGAAGAACACAGTTTTTGTATTAAACGTATTTAATAATGACTTCTAAATGTCAAGTTGTTGAATAGAGAAATTAAGTTATTTGTTCAGAATTTTTCAAACTGTTATTTTATTGACATAAGTAATAATTTAAATAGGAACTCGCATTCGATACCGAAACATTTCTTGTGTTCTAAATTAAATATAGAAATTGATAATTTTAATTACGAAAACTTGTTCGATCGTTACTAAGATCAGTGTGCTGGCATAACACTGGTAGTACTGGAGTAAATAAACTGAACATAAAAGAACTAAGGAAATAAAAGGAACTATCGCATATTATTTTTATAGATAGATAGATAAAAGTAAAGTAGACTCTAAACAAAATCCAATGAATAACGGTAATGATTCAATTTTTTCGATAATGAAAAATTATACCTCTACTACATCAAAACATTGCTGGGGTTTTACATAAAAAAGATTTACTTGAACTTGCAATTCTTGAGTTTGAAAATAAAAATATTAGTATCGATATAATATGCATTAGTGAAACTTTTATGAAACAGGGTACAGAGTCTAATTTAATGCTTAAAAATTACAAATTAGCAACGGCTTTTTCAAGGCCAAATCAGCGTAGAGGTGGCACGTGCATATTAGTTAGGAAAGAATTAGATTATCAACCCATAAAAAACCTACCCAACCCGGTAATTTATACATTTGAATTTTGTGCTATTGAGATAGTTACACTTGGCATTTGCGTTGTATGTATATATCGGATTCCAAATTCTAATATAAAATTATTTTTTGAAAATTTTAATCAACTTTTAAATAAACTTACTAAGAAAAATAATAAAAGAATTATAGTGGAGATTGAATACAGATATTTTGAAAATGATATTAATTCTAAAAACTTAATTCCATTTTATACAATCATAACTTAAATAACCACATTTGTAAGCCAACCAGAAAAATGTCGTGTATTGATTTGATTGCCAGTAATCTTCCTAATGTACAACCAAATATTCACTATTTAGCGCTATCTGATCATGAAACTTGCCAAACAATAACTTTTCCGGCAAATATAAATATAAGTCATATTAGGAAATCGTTTTGGTTTGAGGAAAAAAGAGACCTTAGTAATGAAAACATGAAAAAATTTGTGTCCTATATTTCAGCCCTATCATTTGCTGATGTATATGAGGCCGAGGATACTAACTTGGCTTTCAACTACTTTCATGATACTCTAACCTTATTTTATAATTTGTGTTTCCCTAAAAAAATTGTAAAAATAACAAATAAACCTATTAAGAACAAATGGATTACAAGGGGTATTAAAAAATGTAGCATTAATAAAAGACGATTATATTTGAAATACCATCTTTCAACAGCAAACAAAAAAAGAAATATGAAAATATATTATGTAATAGTGGTGAATGGTGTCCACTATTAACAGACTGAGTGGTCTAGGAGCGGAGAAATGAAACTATTTTTTGATATGCCTTACTATGTGCAGTCGAATGAAGGTGTTTATTTTAGTGAACCCTGCCTATATTTATACTCCTACATCCCTAGTTACCCAATAGCAATATCTTTATTTATTTAGCCAATTAGAATTTCTACATTTTGACCAATGAAAATTAATCAATTACAATATTATATACAACTATTATATGAGTATGTCGCGCTCCATTTGCCGGCGTAAGACGCGTAGATAGCTTCTCGTTGCTGGACGGGACTATATAAGTCGCGACCGGCGCGCGCGCGTAATCGCGAGCGGCGGCGGCGTGGACACATCTCCGGAACAGCAAGAAGAAGCGAAGCTGCGGCGTTGAAGAAACGGCTCGAAATGGTCGACGGATTACGAAGATAGCCGGCGTGAAGACGATGCGGCGCTGATGATATTTGCGGCGCTTCTTGTTTCTATATTAGAACGTTAAATATATACGTCAAATTATCACGCATCGATATGCAGTCCGCAGTATCTCAGTAGCCGTAATTTGTAAACAAATGTTTTCTTCAGACCTTCACCTTCTGCGTTATGGTAGCACCAGGGTAACGTTATTTACTACCGTTTAAGGTTGATTAGCCTGGCTGCTACATCACCCCAGCGAAAGCGTACCGGAGGTTTGACGACTCGCCCATGGCTCGTAATTTTTAAATGGGTTGATGTAGGTGATGGGTTTTCAAGCCTCGCTGGTGGTTGAGATGATGATGATGATGATGATGAACTGAAGTATCCTCGTTAATAATATAGGCAGGCTTTAGTCGGTCGATCGATATAATTGTAGATTTCCTTCCGGTATTTGTAATTTAATTGTTCCACAATATTACCTGACAAAGACATAATTCGTCTTTGGATAGTCATACAATTCAGTTGAATTTTCGCAAACTTTTTGCCGCTTCTGGACACATTTTCTTAGCGGCAATTTCTATGCATTCTTTACAAAATTCCCATCATTGAAGGGCGACTTCGCTTTGCTATCATTCGAGAAATTTCATAACTAACTTCTGTAGCTGTTTCTGAATCTTGAATGGGTTTTGTAAACATAGCTTGCTGACCAATAAGCTCCCGTTTTAAAGACAACATTTTTTGCTTCCTTAATTCGCCTGTAAACTTGGTAAAAGTAGGATGCTGCGTTTCATAGTGCCTTTTACATTATATTCCTTTGCAATCGCAACAAAATTCTTGCAAATTAAACAAACGACTTTGTTATGCGACCATACAAAAAAGTATTTCTCAGTCCAAATTTCTTGAAACTGCCGATTTTCATCTTTAACCTTACGTTTTTTACTAGGTCCTGGCTTGTCCATGTTGCGTTCTAATCCTGGCTAGGATTAACACAGCACCTAAAACAATTACAGTACCTACTAAATTACCCATCCTTTTTAAATTACCAGAAATAATTGATTAAATAGGTAGGAAACACTTATTAATAACAGAGTTTTACTTACGATTTCACAACACAATTATACACGGCACTTGACGGAAATCTACGTTGAATGTGGATCAAAATATATGACACCGGCTAGTCGAGTTAAACTCTACACTAGAACTATTGCAACTTCACTCAAATTAAAACCGAACTGTCGGTCGCTGCGGTTAGCGTGGCTTTATACCGCGCGTATAGAGTCGAAAACTGTCTGGAGAAATCACGAAACCGACTCTGGAAGCTTCGTGTATCTACCTACGCGAGCAACCGGAAATTCGGGACTATTGCTATATCGCTTGCTCTAACAATATAACCGTGGATAAGCCGCCACCGCGTTGCCGTCGTCGCCGCGCCGCCGGCCGCGGCGGTTCCTCAGAAAAGGAATTTAAGCGAGATCAGCACGAACATTACCGACCGCTGTTACCGACGCATGCACGGCGCACCGATAAGAGGACTTAAAAGCGCGCGCACGAGATTCAAATTACTTTTCGAACATATTTTTGGTTTTATTCTGGAATATAATTCAATATTTTTCGAATGTACGAGAGTATTATTTTTGCTGTCGGCGGGCCACCAGTATTCGACCGGCGGGCCGCATGCGGCCCGCAGGCCGCGGTCTGTGCATCTACGAGGCGAACTTCAAATATCTTCTAAATATTTTTTTTTCTTATTTCTGAGATATGCAGGTTTCCTCGCGATTTTTTCCTTCACGTTGGTAAATCAGCACTTAAAAATTGCAATTAACAATTTTATTGGTGCCGGCGGGGATAGAAACACCTTAGCTACCAAGGCTTTTTAATTGTAATAAATCGAAACCTTTCACCAGATCGCAGTACATATTATCGCCCCTTTGGCGCTGGTCCGCCTCGACGATTGGAATATCATAGAAAAAAATGTTACAATTATTTTCTTATTTTATAAAACCATCCACCTGATGATAAATGGATGCTGTGACTCGTGGATTTACCTATAAATTTATTTTTGACTAACAAAATGCAGATGCGTTGTCACCTCTGAGGATTAATATGGAAATGTTCGCTAAATATACGAAGGACAGATTATGCTGCTTTTTTTACCTTCGCCAGTCAGACCAATTTGTGCTGCAGTGCTGTACATCACAAACAACAGTTGCAGCTTGCCTCTACCACAAAACAAAAGGACTAAGGTGGAATGAATCTGTACAATTTTACTGCTTGTATTATATATTTTGACGACATCAAAATTTAAAGGAAAGCGTACAATAGTAAGAAAATCTAATGGGATTTCATTAACTATAATTTGCAACAATTTATTCGGTTATAATTAAAATTTCATATGAAAATATATTGAACGTCAAAAGGTGAGCGTGTGTGTACAACTGACCGATGGTTAAGTCTTTTATTTATATTTTTATGAATTTGGTTGTAGAGATACCTCAAAATATCATTTTAATAATACGTGATAGTCAAGGGACAAAACATTTTGACAAACCAATAAAGATATATTATAATAACCAATAAATTGCTTACTCTTTGAAAAAGCTATTTAAATTACAAGACCGCTGCTGGATTGGCCTCCCTTAGACATTGCCATAAAGCTCTATATCTTTAAATCGCCATTACATTTAAGGGTTGCCCAAAACATAACGTTTACTATATCTTATTGGAAAGAACTATATATGATACAAATTTGTATTTTTATTTAATTGACTTTATTATCGGCCACACTGCTGATAATATATAATTATGGTAGGCCTACTAGGGGGAGGCCCCTGGAATGCATAAGTTGTATTAACAAATTATACTTATATAAAAATAATACAATTTCAATGTTATATAAATAACTGTATGAAAATTAGGCTATATATGTAAAATATTCTATCTGATTAAGTAAATAGGAGCCGAAGTTAAAAAACCTCCACTGGAATTTTTGTTTTCAATAAATGCCATATCATGCCGAAAAGGATGTATTATTTTGCCTTAATTTAATGTAAATATACGCATGATTTATATTCTGTTTGGGGTCGTGTATTCAAATTATATCTATTTTCAGAATTTTCAATGTTAGGTGTTTGTCATATTTTCAACAAAATTATCCAATAACCGTTAAATTCAATCTAGTCAAAATAATACAGTTCTTTTGCACTGTGTCTATTTGAGACGATTTTTTAAAATAAATTTATCAATTTCATTGAGTAAAATTAAATTAAATATCTGATATTATATACCTATGTAATATTTAATTGGATTAGAACAGTAGTGTAATATAATAAAAAAACACCCAAAGTAATAAAGCTTTGAACCGTTAGTTAATTACTTATTCGGCTTTATAACAATCTAAATAAAACTTACTGGGCACAGCTAGTTACATATAAAATTATAAGCTTAAAAAAGACCCCAGAAATTCTTGCCGGTTCTTTTTGCGATGGTCTCGTTTTTGTGTTCAAAAAAGTCCTGACTTTGACTTTGAAATAAAATATACGGACCGGAGACTGGGAGCACCTTGATGGTGGTCTCGAAATCCACCTGCCAAGCAAGGCAATTGAGACTAATCATTACGTTACTACGAAATGGCCCAATGTCCAACAGTAGGCTCTTTACTGACTAATAAAGACAAACTTTTTATAGAATAGTTGCCTACCTCTACCTACCTAGCAAGGCAATCAATCGATCGATCAATTATTCCAGATACATGTCCAATATTAATTACTTGAAATATATTTATTTAATGTTAAAGCTTTTTTTTCGTAGAATAAGGGTGATAAAGTGGATTGTGTGGTTCATAGATACCTACATTTCTGAGGGCTATAGCCTCGTTACTAGTAAAACGGATCTCCAGTTTTTTACTATCACCATACGAAACACTGCAGCATTAAGCTGCTATTATACTCTAGTATTCTGTGAGAGCGTGGTCCTTCCCCGGTCGAGCCAACACAAAAACAAAATTATACACCAAAATTATTTTATTGTAGGGAATGTCGATTTAGTACTTACGTTCACTCTTAATAACCAATTCAGGACACAGGCACGAGTGATGCTGGGTATTCTCGGCGCGGATGCAGGTTTTTCGATTTTCAGTAAATGAGAGAACAGATCTTTGACATAATCCCTCTCGATGCACTTCGTGTATGACTTCTCAACTGCACAGAGAAAGAAAACATTTGCAAGGAATTTTTAAGGAAGGTCTCATTTCTCAGAGACTTCGGAACAACTATTGTCATGCTGCTCCAGTGCGCGTAGGCGGACTACACATGTCCTTGAAATGTTCAACTTCTCAATCATGTAGGTATTCTTACGATATTTTCTTTCACCGCCGAGCGCGGGGTACTAACACATTTGAAAAAAAAACTAATTTTTAACGTCTGATGTATTGTACCTGTACTATTATAATATATTCTGTGATATTTTTAAGATTCTGCGATACAATGTCTCCTTAATTAAGCTTTGGTCAAGGTATGAGAAATTTTATCAAGTACAAACATTTTTAATACTACGCTAATATGTTATATGTAATATTCTAAATGTTTACGAAGGAATATTTTACTCATAAAAGAAAACAGTACAAAATTAAAGTACAAAATTAAAAAAAAAAACTCCTCTGACTGTTAAGCACGTATTGCAGCAGATATTATATTTTATTTTTCGGATAATTAGGCATTCTTTCATTGCTGAGCAAGTGATAAATTAGCATGTCAGCCTGCTAAAATGCCAGCACCGATTCGAACTTAGTTATTATTCAAGGTTAATTTCAAGCAAGTGCCTTACTTCTTATTTGTCTCGACGCACACTTTACTGATTCTGAGTCTCTGTTTAATTCGTTAAGAAATGACAAAGTCTATTTCTACTGGCTTTTTTACGATATTATCATAAAGGCAATCTAAATTCAATTCTCATTTTAATAATTATCAGCAGGAGTACTTGTACAAATGTTTCAGTTTTATCTTCGGCATATGCAGTGTCAAACATAAGTATGTTCGACACTACATCTGTGCTCTTCCAATCGTACTACGTACGTACTATGTGCCGCAATGTGACATTGATGCCTTTTGTCGAAAAAAAAATCAGCAATTTTAGCTTAGTCAAAGTGCGAGTACAAATGCTTGGTTGAATTCGCCTATGCCCTCGCTTGAGGGCAGCCTGTATACCACTTACAACCTGCCAGTTTATAAATTTTTTTTTTTTAATTTGGTTAATATGAACGTCTTATTCATGACCGTCTACTATGCACAGAAGGCACATAAAAGGCGCTGGCGTTTGTACTAACGATTTGAAATTGCACTTAATATTACAAGAATACTCAAAAAAATTATCATAAAAAATTAACAGCCTGTTCCGTATAAATATTATGATGTAGGTACTTACAAATATCCGGGGACTGCAATCTATCATTCAAACGGTCGTTGAATTTTAAACGACGTTTGAAGTTTTCTTCTCCTTTCTTCTCCGGATTTACCACCGGTGAAAGACCTTGTAATTCTCTGCTGTGCGGCCTTTTCAAACTTTTTTTATATTCCTCACCCTATTCGTTTCAAGAGGTGATTTATGTAATGGAGTAAGCACCCTCCTGGCCTCACCAAGACAATTTTTCTGTTTATTTTCACTAATATAATTGTATTTTTCTTTGTCGCCTTCAATAAAACTCCCCTCGTCGTCACTTACTGAAATTATACTACTGTCTTTATTATTTGTTTCTTCTTTAAAAACTTTATATTCCCAATCCAAATCTTCGTTTCTTTGTCTAACAGTAACGTATTTTGAGTCAACTTCATATGTACGTCTAGTGTTAGTTGATACTACTCCACCGTGTCCAGTGCTAGGTCCAGCATGCAAACCTGATGAGCTATTAATTGTTTTTAATGGAATTCTATTATCATCGCTTACTCGATCTTTTTGATTTTTTTTGAGTAATAAATGCTTAGGTAAGGCTGGTAAAGGTTCCAATGGCAAAGGAATTTTGGTTTTGACTTTTAATCTGTTTATATTTTCTTTGTTTGCCTCCATATCTATTATTATTATTATTATCTATTTAGCACTTGTTTTAATCGTTTTTTTATAGTACTTTTGGCAACCGTTCACGACCAGCGCGACCGTTAATATGAGATAACAAAGGAATAATTTATATTTTGCATAAAACTACCCGAATCAAGAAATTATAAACTTAACAAATAAAAATACCATAGATAACTTATAAGGTTAGCGACGATTAAGTAATAAGTGGGTGTTTTTGAAAATAAAAAAAATGTATATATTATTTTTCTCCAACATTGGTTTTTGTCATAATACCTAAATAATTTGACTTTAGTGATAAATACTTTAATTTTACTGAATACTAATCAGCCTTTATTTAATAACAATTGATGAATATATATATACATATATATATATATATATATATATATATATATATATATATATTTAAATAATGTCTAATGAAATAATGCCTATCGGTAAAATTATAACATAAAAATCGATATTTCCCTTTTGGATTCCCGATTATCGATTTGATCTAAGTGACAAATAATTTGTTAAAAAAATTAACTTTTCATAAAAAGTAAAAAAAATCTTAAAAGAACTAAAAATATATAATAACGTAATGTAGTGGCAGTGTTGGAATATCCATTACCCCATAATGTGGGTGTCGTAAGAGGCGACATAGGGAAATGAAATAGGAGAACAGCATCATCTTCCTGATAACAGCTCAAAATAATAAACATCTGCGGTGTGCAACCAATGAGGCAATCTATGAGGAAGGACTATATTTAGCAGTTGACTTCGATAGGCTGTAATGCTATGGTAATACTTACATTAAAAATCTCATCCCCTATGTTGCAACACTTTAGAACTTAATTTTTATTCCAAATTTATGTGAGAAGGGCCTTCTTGATATTATAAGCATATTGAGTTCACGGTTTGACCGCTTTACGACTATAAATGGGCTCAAATAGGACGATAGAAACTAAAGCACTTATTTTCCAAGCATTCTTATATGGAGTGGTATTCAAAAAGATTTAAAAAGTTTTGATTTTAAAATATATACAATCTACATTTTTTTTTTTTTATAGAATAAGGGTGACAAACGAGCACAGTCCACCTGATGGTAAGTGGTTGCTGTTGCCCATAGACATCTACATTTATCTTCGTTAGCGAATTTAAATGCAGATGCGTTGTCAACCGTGAGGACTAAGATAGAATGCCTCTTTTCCAGTAAAAGGGTCTCCGTTCTCTACACTCACCATACGAAACACAGCAGCATTAAGCTGATATACATCAAATCATTCACATGCCAAGACCGTTAAAAATCGTCATAATTTCCTATTCATCTATTAATTTCCGCCAGTGCAACCCTAAGATATACATGACCGTAACGAACCTTTCCGTAAACCACTACCCTAAACTATCCTGAGGGTTGGCCGCGTAAACCAAGAGTACCACGAATGAAACTGTAGGCCTACAATAACTATTAACTAAAAACTAAGCAAGCGAGTGGTATATCAGGATCGAAAATAGCACTTTAATTTCAAAATGAGATCATAAATTAGTTTAAAATTTACATATTTATTTCAAATCTAACCATTTGTTTCTAAAAAAGAGGAACTTATGTAATGATCCGGACAATTGCGACACGCAGTGCATGATCGGCGCGTACTTTTATTACACGATCTTCCGCAGTCGTAGCAGCGACCTACTCTATTAGTTTTCAATGCCTGACTGAATATCGGCATCGTAAATTTCTAAAAAAAATAATTTTGAATGCCAGACATCTTGATAATGACTTTTGTTTTAATCTTTGGTGTGCTGTAGGTTTCATCTATGCCAAAGAGAGGGAAAAGAAAAGAAAGTTGCGGCGAATATGCTTTACAAATTTTTGTTTGCTGTATATAATATTGTGACCGCTAGTCTCTCCTCTATTCGTTGGTACACTCTTCGACCAGCGAGTATTATCAACATTAGGATAATATTCGTTGCAACTATTTTCCAATCTCCTGATAATATGAATACCTTGCTTGGAACATCTTCTTCTTGCTCCGATTAAGATTGGTGGTCCTGCTCCTCAAGAATTTCTTCTTCTTCGTTTGAGCTTACGTCATCTTCTTTTTTATAGAATAAAGGGTGACAAACGAGCACACAGTCCACCTGATGGTAAGTGGATGCTGTGGCCCATAGACATCTACATCTATCCTCGATTAAGAATCAAAATGCAGATGCGTTGTCACCCCTGAGGACGAATATTAAATGCCTCGTTTCCATTAACAAGGGTCTCCGGTTCTTTACACTCACCATACGAAACACAGCAGCATTGAGCTGCTATTTTACGCTGGTATTCTGTGAGACCGTGTTCCATTCCCCAGGCGAGCCGATCCATTCGTGCCACAACTATTATACAGCTGCAGCTTGCAGCTGTCAGATCAGTTTTCAGCAGCACTGTATCAGATTAAGCTTTAAAAGCCAAATAGACTTAATACACTTACATCACAGAATAAAGATCTACTACGTTTAAAAAAATCATCTTCAAAATTTTTGTCATTGTTGCCTTCTTCGTGAAGCCAAGCTTCAGTTTGAGCCGTTCCTCTTTCATCCATCTTTTATCTGATAATTTATTTTTATATTTTTAGGAAAAGTTACCATTTAAAAAATAAATCATAAATAAATGCACGTGCATTTGATGCACTGAGCACGTCTTCCTACTATTCAACTTTTAATACTTGACGTGTCAAAAGATTCATTTAAGTGACATTTCTGAAATTTGATATTATTATTAAAAGTGGATTAATATTGTAATCCACGCGACTACTGCAGGGTTAACTTTTAGGTTTTGCAAAATTGATATGTGATGTGATTGCGCATCGATATTGATAATTTTCTATATTACTCATTGAAGAAGCATCAACATTTATCATAAATCACTCAACTAAAGAAGAATATTAATGAGTAGAGTCTGTTATATAGTATTATAATAAAAGTGTAAATGAACAATTTCTGTCCTTAGATTAAATAAATTCAACAAAAAAAAATCGGACTATCGATGTTACAACTTCCTTTAATTATTATATTTAAAATTATTTTATTTGTAAACTAAATCATGGCCGCGACTTCTTCCACGTGGACTAAGGTTTTTTGATTTTCGCGCTTTTTAATTTTCTGGGATAAAATTAGGGTTACGTGTTAATTTAGAGAATCCAAATCGGTTCAGTCGTTGTGGCGTGAAACAGTAACAAACATCCAAACTTTCACACACACAAATATATATATTTATATAATTAAATAGTAGGATGTTTAACCTGTCTGTTCGCGCATCATATTGAAACTACTGAATCTGTTTGAATGCAATTAGGCATATGTATTTGCTTATACACTAGATTAAGCATTAGGATAAGTTTTATCTAGAAAAACTATACTACAGACATGATTTCGCACATTTAATATTAGTATGTATTATCATAATCGTTTTACTTTTACAGATTTACAAAATACCCTCATTTAAAAATGAGGTGGGCACAATTGTGCAATCGAAAAAGGGTTTGGGAACCTACCCGCACAAGTACTATATGTTCGATGCACTTTGATTCTTCCCAATTTCAATGTTTGCCTAGTAAACGTCGCAAATTGGTATGTAATGCTTTATCAATATTACCTACTGTTACGAGTAACAGATGCTGTAAGTGTTATTCATGTTATGTACTTGTAAAATTTGGGTTTGTGTTTTGAGGCAACCCACTTCCACCAATTTTTGTTTTGGTACTTAGAGCATTTTTATTTCTGGTATTCATGTATTAACCATACCAAATTAAAGCTCTTTAGAGTACCAATAGACGGACATACATTGTTATTAAGAGGCCGAATTTGATTTATTTATTAACTGTTTTTTTACTTTATTTGTATGTTATTTTACTGACGTTTAAAAATCTAAATTTTAACGTATATCAATGTGTCGATGTCCATAGAGTCCTATTCCATAGTTTTTTAAAAGATCTATGTGTGTCTAAGACCAACAAAGAAAGATAGACGGAGTAATTTTCAAGTGACGCCGAAACCATGCTTAACTTCTTGCCATGCACTACATACAAACATTTCATGTTAAACCCTTCCACAGCTCGTAAAAGACCACTGCCGTAAGCACAAATATGTAACTTAGACCTGTGCAAATGATTTTAGGTGTAAATGTGTGTGTGTGAGTGCGTAAGTGCATGTAATTACTTTAAGTTGACCATATTTTGTTTTGGTTAGGTTTTGGCTTCACTTAAATATAATCTCTGATTGTTGTATGTGTCCAAGTTCATATCTTAGTTCATACGTAAGTTATTTCGCGTATTTTTGGACAAAATGATGACATCGCATCGACTCCAAGCCAATTTCATTCCACGACTGCATGATGAATTATTGATCAGGTTTTCATTAAAATCGTTTCTGTATTTTTTTTACAAAATATAATTAGTCTTCAAATTCGAAGTTGTAACTGAGGACAGAAGACCGAGGACCTAATCGCATCCACACTCATCTTTTATTTAAACATCATATTATTGTTAGAGCACGAATGGGTTGGCGAGACCCGGAAAAGAACATACTCTCACAGAATACCAGCGAAAAATAATAGCTTAATTCTGCTGTGTTTTGTATGGTGAGTATAAAGGCTCGAAGATCCTTTTTACTGATAACGCTGCATTATTTCTTAGTCCTCAGGGGTGACAAGCATACACTTACCATCAGGTGGTCCGTGTGCTTGTTTATCACCCATGTTTCTGTTAAAAATACCTATCCATTACAGCCTATCAACACTCCACAGCTAAACATAGGTCTCCCTAATTGGGGGGATATTTTCGATATAGTAGCTATGCTTGACAGGCGGGCTTGCCACCCGCAACAATAAAAATATGGTTAAAGTGTAAAGAGACACGATTATAGCAATACTAAATTATTTTAACAGGTTTCTTACAGTGTCAACAATTCAACTATAATAAGCTTGGACCTTAACTGCCTGTGTTGAATGATTATAGTCTTTGCGTTATAGCATGGTGCGGGTGTCAGCTCACGCCTATGAAGTTTCGTATTTTTTTAGATAAACTGTCATACAAATATTGTTGTACTTCATAGATGGGTACCGCCCACTTACGACAGTGATGTGCCACGCTAAACTATGCCATGCCATAACGAACAACCACAAACTATCAAAAATCGGTTTTGAAATAAATCGAATATATAAAAATCACGTAAATATGTATTGGAATTGGAACGAATCGTTCAACAAATTCTGATTTACGGAAACAAAACTCACATAGACGAATATGCAGTGTTTCCGATGCATGGACGATAAATTATTCGTTGGTCAGCTCAGGCAAAAAAATAATTATAAAGCAAATTACGCATTGTGTCAAAAAGACTTTATTATAACTAATGGCGGCCAAAATAGCTACAAAAAAAACCTATTTTTTTCATTAGATTTGTAAACCAAATGCTCGATTATTTTTACCTTCCGTCCCGATATTTGGCCCATTGGACCTGGCAAAACTAATACACATAATATAGCAAAATGCGCTAGCACTTTGAAAAGCTGCCGGTGCAGTCTACGCCGTACTGAAAATTACAGATGCTGGCAGCCATTTTATTTGTTTAAATGTCAATATGAATGTTGCAATCAAAATAAAATAGAAGATGATCTTTATTTTCAAATTAATACATAATGTAATCTATACATTGAAGTGTCTGTTTGTAATATCAAAATAGCAGCCTTTTACTAAATACATATGAAAATATATACGGTATTTGTAACAAAAAGACAAAAAAAATTTTTAAAATGTTTGTCTTACTGTCTGTTTGTTCCTGCTTATAGCTGACACTGACAGATAGCTGATGTTATAAGGAGTAACATAGCCTAATTTTATTCCAGAAAAAATTAGGATTCTGCGCAAAAAAATTAAAACCCATGAAATTCAATCGTAATAAATACCAAGCGGGCGAAGTCCGGGAACAGCTATTATGTAACTATTATGTCATAATTTGTATTAAACTTTAACCTTATTTTACATGCATTGTAGTTTATAAAGAAATATATGTTTCGGCTTTAATTTTTATATCGATAGCTAATCGATAATTTTTACTTTGCTTTGTGTATCGTTAATCGCCTTTTTTTTAAATCGATTTAACAATGTTCCATCTCTAGACACGCCAAAAGTGTAAGCTGTCACCCGCACCATGCTATAACGCAAAGACTATAGGTATTGTATAGTTAAATAACTCGCATAACGTGCGCTAGTCAGGACCGATAGAAACATTATGTACATCAGTACTGCTCGTCTGTAGGGTCAGCACATACGCAATATTTGTTAAGACACAATTTTATTTCAAAATTAAGACATAAAAAGTATTATAAGTAAATATTTTTGTCATGTCTCATATTTGCCATAGTTGCAACGCTTAACAAGCGAATTGATGACCACGATATTATATATATTATTACGTTGCTACATTGAGTTATAATGTACTATACGTACTAGAGGAGACGCCTCAACTTGATTGTTGACATGCGTTAGAGCGCGCGCGCTCAAACTCACTTAGTCTGTGTCAACTGTCAAGCGGTTGCTGCAACGTGAGTCGTTTGAGTGAATATTTTTTTAAATTAACATGCCTTCGTATGCATTGAGCTACTGTTCAAACAACTCGAGAAACATAAGTAAAAGTCAAGGAGTGACTTTTCACCAGTAAGTTCAACATATTATTATTTTTAAAACACGCTTAATTTAATTATATTTTATCAATTGCAACGTATACGTGAATGTCAAAGATTAAAACATTTTTATGCGCAGACTTGACACTGTCGACGTATATTGTTAAGTAATAATGAACAGTAAAATATTAATATATAATCACGGTAGGAAATGTTAATGCATTAAAATTAATATTTTTATTGTTATTTGGATTTAAAGGTTTCTTCGGCCGTGTCATGAAACAAAAGAATCATTGATCAAATTTGTTCAGAAAAATTGCAGCGAAGAAACGTGGTTACTGTCAGATTATTCAAGTATATTATGTTCCGTACATTTAAAAGAAAACGACAAATACACCACAAAAACAGGAAGAGTGTACTTAAAGAAATCTGCAGTACCATGCGATAATGTAATTATATTATTATATAACATTGCTGGGATTTTTATATTATTTTGTGATTAGATGACGAACGAATTTTTTGTAATGTTCAGTATATTTACGGGACTTAAGAGAGGCGGAACCCTCGGCGCGCGAGTCATACTAGTATGTGGCGGTTTTTTAATACTGTAACGCTAGAATTTTTACAGGCTTCAAAAAATAACTAGAATCTATTTTTCAGCCAACAAAATGTGGTGAACAGGAAGTAGGTATCAGAACCGTTGTCTGAATAAGTAAGCAGTTCAAATTAAATTTTTGATAGTCCGAGAAAAATTGTACTTAAAAATAAATTACGCAAGTGATGTGTCCTAAGTCTGATTCGAGTGATGTATACGAAGCCTAAGCTTTTAAATATAGTTCTACGGCATTACCTTAGTAACGGAATCAATAATTCTATGTTATTACAAAAAATAATAAAATATGAGCACGCTGTAATATTGTGTTTGTATTTAGTAGTAAGAAATCTGCAGCTAGAAAGAAACTTACTGCGAAATTTAAGAAAATACAGAGACAAAATATTTATCTAAAGAAAAAATGTGCTTCTTACAAATCAATTGTACAAAATTTAAAAACATAAATTCGGTCTCAACTTAAATGCTGATATTGATTTAATGGCTAAAGCAGAGTTTGTGGAGTTACATAAATCTTTAATGAAAAAGAATAAACAGAGCACGCATTATTTATTATTAGCTGTTCCCCGCGACTTCGCCCGCGTGTTTTTATAGAATAAGGGTGACAAGCGAGCACACAGTCCACCTGATGGTAAGTGGTTGCTGTGGCCCATAGACATCTACATCTATCCTCGATTAAGAATTAAAATGCATATGCGTTGTCACCCTTGAGGACTAAGATGGAATGCCTCTTTTCCAGTAAAAAGGGTCTCCGGTTCTCTACACTCACCATACGAAACAGCAGAATTAAGCTGCTATTTTACGCTGATATTCTGTGAGAGCGTGGTCCTTCCCCGGTCGAGCCGACCCATTCGTGCTACAACTATACAATTAATATAGCTGCAGCATGGCTCTACCACGTTAAAAAAGTGTAATTTATTACGATTGTATTTCATGGGTTTTAATTTTTTACGCGGAATCCTAATTCTTTTTCTAAAATAAAAGTAGCCTAAGTTACTCCTTATAACATCAGCTATCTGCCAATGAAAGTTGCGACAAAATCGGTCCACCCGTTTCGGAGATTAGATGGAACAAACAGACAGACAGACAGACAGACAGAAAGACAGACAGACAAAAATCTTAAAAATTGTGTTTTCGTGGTACTTATACCATATATACTTTCATATACATATAGTAAAAAGCTGTTATTTTGACATTACAAACAGACACTTCAATTTTATTTACTCGTATTTGTATAGATACACTGCGTGCACCTTTACGTAAATTCGCATTGACTTTACACTATTATTCACCAGCTGCGTATAAATACGTTAGAGAATGCTAGAAAAGTAATAATAATGATCTTTGATAATAAATGCATGTTTTATATTTTACATATTTACCTTTTAAAACATTAAATAAAATATCATTAAAATGTAATTCTGACATAATATTATGCAATATTACATTAAATTAGCACATATGCAAAATAAATAACAATCAAAAAAATTGTGCTCGATATAATTAACAATACAATCTAAATAAACAATTATTACATACTGATCATTCTTCCTATGTATAATCTATGATGACAAAAACTGACCGCGTAGTCGCAATGCGCTCTTATATCAACTGCGCATGTGCGACTCTACTATGCCCCGCGCATGCGCGAAAACATAGAGTAGCGCACATTTTTTGTTTGGAATAGCTTCTCTAGTACGTAGTCATCGATATATATGTATGTAACTCAATGTACGTAGTACACTTGTTTTTTATATTCCGTGGTAGTACATTATAGCTCAATGCGTTGCTATCAAGAAGTTTTAAATTCCCGCTGTCACCTCTTAAGATATCTCCTCTTATAAATAAAACGAGGATGCACATGATAAATTCGCTTATTTTGTCAACAATAACATATATAATATTAATATTTTACATACTATACTTACAAAAAAATGTTTTCGATTATTAATTAAATGTATAAAATATACATTAAATTAATAATCGAAAACATCAAGTCCAGCTCCACGTTCAAGCATGCATACATGCACCCAAGTACACATTCTATCAACAGGATTATAGTAGTATTGTTTGGAGTGGAGTTTGGTTTAAAGTGTCGGTCACTAGTCCTATCCTCCTCGACTCTGGCTGAGCTGATAACCGTTGATGAGGCAGTAGAAGGGCTGCAGGGGAGAGAAGTGTCGGTTAAACGATGCGTCACTCTCCTTGCCCTTCGCGGCCAAAATGTGAATGATAGAGCCATAAACTCGATCCGCTGCTGAGAAAAACGGATGTCCTGGAAAAGCATGATTTTCCTGCACCATATCGTGAACGTAACGGATTCGGGAAGGTCCGTTACGTAAGTGGAACTCGAAGTCGTGTAAGAAGGCGTGCCTGTGTTCCGACGCGCCTGGCCTAAGAAGAACGAGGGAAGGAGTTGCCCTCTCTCGCCAAAATCGTAAAAGTCAATAAAATACTAAGTATCCTTTAAATAAAAATTAAACACCTTCACAGCTTTTGTAAGAAAAATCCTTAAACAGTTTCGCTGAAGATTCTGGCATTAAGGACGTGTATACGTTCCAAGGTTTGATTAGCTCAAAACAGTACTTTTCAAACCTGTTAATGTCAATCAACCGTTTATCTTACACAAATTCATTTCTCATGACTTTGGGAAATTTAATGGTCTAAATAGTTATAAGATATTTTTTATGTTAATACAGTATTTGTGGATGCTATCAAGAAAACTAAACAGAAGATTTATTAATTTCCCTTTTTGCGTCTATTTCAAAGCTTAAAATATTTGAAATCGCTGACAAATTTAAGAAACAAAACAAGTGGTAAAAATAAAATTTTTGTACAACCGACTTCAATATAAATAAAATGAGAACATCATCAATATAGTCGAAGTCAATTAAATACGCATTATTAAAGATAACTCAAAAACTACTGGTCAGATCTTGATCAAATTTATTACGAGATCACATAAGAATCACCAGCTTTCAAATAAAAAAAAGCATCATCAAAATCGATTCGACTAGAAAAAAGTTCTGAGGTAACACATATAAAAAATACAGTCGAATTGAGTACCTCCAAATTTTTGAAATCGGTTAAAAATACAATCAATTTGATAAACCCCAAGGAAAATAGTGTCAATAATCAATTTGATAAAAACCGTGTAGTGGCGGGTAAGAATGCCCACTACCATATCTTCCCCTGGGTGTCGTAAGATTCGACAGAGGGAAACTGAGGCAGAAGATGGGCAGCAGCATCTTTCTGATAACAGCCAATAACAATAAAAACTGCGGTTGCCAACCCGCTCGCCAAGCGTTGCAACTATGGCAACATATCCCCCGTGACGAGAGTTACAAAGCACCATTGACCACATACATACCCTTCGGCAAATTGTAAAGAATACCGAGGAGTACAATTTGCCACTATGTCTTGTGTATGTGGACTATGAGAAAGACTTTGATTCCGTCGAAATTTGGGCGGTGCTGCAGTCCCTTCAGCGGTGCCAAGTAGACTGTCGGTATATCTAAGTGCTGAAGTGTTTTTACAGTAGGTCTACGATGGCTATCCGAGTACAGAACCAGAGTACGAAACCTATCCAACTGCAGAGAGGTTTAAGACATGGTGACGTTATATCCCCGAAACTCCACCGCCGCATTGGAAGACGTTTTCAAGCTACTGAACTGGAAATGATGCAGTACTAACGTCAACGGCGAGTACATCACTCAACTTCGATTTGCCGACGGTATAGTCCTTATGGAAGAATCACTGGAGGACCTAAGCACTATGCTCAACAGTGTTTCCCAACGGATAGGTCTTAAGACAAAAGTTATGTGTAACGTCCATGTCACACCTATGCCGGTAGTTGTTGGGAGCACTAAGCTTAAAGTAAGCTGAAGAGGCAATGGGCCGGCCATGTAGTTTGAAGAACCGACAACCGATGGGAAAGAAAGGTTCTCGAGTGGCAGCCTTGTACCGGCAAGCGAAGTGTAGGGCGTCCCCCACTAGACGACCTGGTAAGACATGCAGGAAGTCAATGGATGCACGTGGCTTGGGACCGTGCTTTGTGGCATTCCTTAGGGGAGGCCTATGTTCAGCAGTGAGTAAAGATGATGATGATGAACAAAATTCATCAAGTTTGTGTACTTACATGTTTATGGTTTAATTTCAGGCAATGTAAGAAAATCCCAAGTGCTGATGAGATAATAACGGAAAAAGTTAAAAGTTTTCCTTTTTTAGCGTAAGGAGCTAAAATATGTAGTTAAATTATTTAAGCTAAAAGATAGGAGAATGATTGAAATTTCTTCAGCACCAGTATTAATCATATAGTTCTTTGCAAAATGTTCGGTGAGAATTTAAAGCTCGAAACAGTAAGAACGCACTCACGTACAAGTATGCATCTAAAATCATTTGCAATCATTAACAAGGTTTAAAGTGCATCCATGTGTGCGTCGGTCAGTAGGTAAACTTTTACGGGTTGATAAAGAAAAATGATAAAATATGTATTATGCGAGAGTACGTGTCAAAAAGATGAGCATGGTTTCGGCTTGACTTAAAATGTTCGCAGCGCTTCGTCTTTCTTCCTTTGTTGGTCTGAGCAAGTATCAAGTTTAATTAGGTATATTATATATATAAAATATAGCGGAAAACTGTTTCAATGTGTGCGTGCGTCAGTCGGCTTGCAATTTTAATATCTAAATTCGAGCACGTCAAAAATGTAACTACATCCTTAACCATAACACTTTTGTAATTTCTTTTTACGTTTCTCCAAAAGCACCCTGTTGTATAAGAGCCAGAAGTATAACGATTGAATATGGGGATACTATAATATTTCCTGGGTCCCGAAAATTTTAAATGATGCGAACTTATATTATTAATATACTCATAATATACTCAGCTTCTTAATTGACTTAAGCTCTAAGTTAACTTCGTTACTTCGATAATGGATTCCAATTTTAAATTCCAATAATCTGTTCTTCATGTCAATAAAATGTTTTATTGACACAGACATTCTACAATCTATTGTTCACTTCAATAAAATGTTATATTGATACATATGTAAAATCTACCTGCTTACTAATTTTAACAACTTCCCTGTCCGAGAAATAGACACAATAGTTAAACAATTGAAATGTTCATATATGACTCATGGAACAGTGAAATGGTTAACTTAAACAATCTATAACGTACCTTTAACAATTTTTGACCAAAGCCCAAAAATACATCGAAATTTGTATTTTGGCTCAATTTTCCTATATCGCCCATGCCATATTCCGATGAAATGTCTTCATATGTAGCTATTGCAGCTATTGTGGTTCTTGTATCATCACTAGGTTTATTTTCTTTGCTATAAATCTGCTGATTTGGTTGCACTGTATGATGGTAAAACGGTTGTTGTGTTTGTATTTCTGATTGACTATATTACACTTTGTTATCAGGTACAAATCTTTTGTCAACAATTTTTATTGCTTTGTATTTTTTTCGTATGCTCGAGAAGACATGTTGTCTCGTGGGTTAATAGTATAATCTGAATTTGTTTGTGGATGGAGATAATGAGAATTTGCTAAAAATATCTGTCCCATATAGAAATCTGATATGTTTTGTTTTTTATTTTTTATTATTGATGATTATGTGACCTCTGAGAACTTACATTCCATATAAAGAGACATGTATATTAACATTGTAAAAAATAAAACTTTTAATTTATTTCCATGGATTTCAAATAAGATTAGTAAATAATAATAAATATTCATTAATAAGAAATCAAATAATTTAAAATTAAAAATTTTGTACAACCGACTTCAATATAAATTATTAAGAATAACTCAAAAACTATTGGTCAAACCTTAATCAAATTTATATGGGACTAGATGAGATGCACCAGATTTCAAATAAAAAAAAGAATCATCGAAATCGGTTCACCCAGAAAATAGTTATGAGGTAACACAAATAAAAAAAAAACATACAGTCGAATTGAGTACCGTCTCCTTTTTGAAGTCGATAGAAAAATCAATGAAAATTGATGAATACAGGGTCGTGCTATGTGGCATTCTTTGGAAAAGACCTATGTTCAGCAGTGGAATTGTGATGAGTGGTAATGATGATGATGGTAAAGATGATGATAGTGAGAAATCATATTAAATCGATGTATTTACTTAAGTTTTAATGTCATTGTAATAACACTATTTACAAATACAGCTTACACAACACCACTACACCGATGCACACTGTCAAATATAATCAAAATATATTCAAGAGAAAATAAATTTTGTTACATAGTGATAAAACTATTTTGTCTTCAACTTTCCTTCACAACATAACCTCAGTTGCTAATAGACATATCTGGTTTTGGTTTCTCCACAGCAGTCGGTTTTTTGTTTTCCTGATGCGTCACATTTTTGCATCAATAAATGCAGCTATTATATTAATAAAAATAGTGTTTTACGTGTAATTACAATTAATAATATTCTCTAATAATGTCTAAGATAAAGTAACGTTACAGACTATATAAGTACCACAGTTGGGCACAGGCCGCTTATTTCTGAGTGGGTTTATATAACTAGCTGTTCCCCGCGACTTCGCCCGCGTGGAATTTATTACGATTAGATTTCATGGGTTTTAATTTTTATGCGCGGTACCCTAATTATTTTTCTAAAACAACAGTAGCTTAAGTTACTTCTTATAACATCAGCTACCTGCCAGTGAAAGTCCCGTCAAAATCGATCCAGCCATTTCGGAGATTAGCCGGAACAAACAGACAGACAGATAGACAAAAATGTTAAAAATTGTTTTTTTCTTATTAATACCGTACCTATATATTTTCATATGCATTTAGTAAAAAGCTGTTATTTTGATATTACAAACAGACCCTTCAATTTTATTTATTTGTATATATATAGATTAGTCCACCGCTTTGCTTCATTGTTTGTTGGCGATCTTCATATGTTTGTACTTGAAACATTTTATTCATTAGGCAGGTTTGCTCGTGATATTTACCTTCACCGTCGAGCACATAGTGAATCAGAACTTAAAGTTATTTAAAGTTTCATTTAACGAAGTCATTGGCGCCGTCGGAGATCGAACTGCTCGCGTACTGTGCAATTTACAAGTGCTTAGCCTCCGACATGAGCTAACACGGCTTCATTGTTATTACCTATTAAATTTGTTGTACAATCTCATTACAAACTCATCCGGCGGCAAAATAAAATTTAAAATCACATATTTTTGTTGCTGACCAGGTGGGATTTTAGTCAAGCACTAAATAGCATTATGTCATTGCATTTGTATATATTTTGTTACTTCAAAATTGTGCTGTATTTGCTACAGCTGGCTAACTTCATTGAGAAGGACTCTATAAGATAAATCTCTTATTCCACAGGAAGTGGATAAAGTCCAGCTCCGACTATTCGACAAAAATGACTTTGACTTCATTATGCCGACCGAGCAACAACTTTTTAGTAATACCTCAGTGATTGCGAGGCCGAAATCTGGCAACGATCACCGATTAGTGAGGAGCACACTGAACCTTGATGTAAAGTTGGAGAGGTTTTTGCTATTGGAATAGGAATTTCAGTGCGACAGACCACGCTCTCACAGAATACCAGCTAAAATAGCAATTCTGCTCATTTCTGCTGTGTTTCGTATGGTGGGTGTAGAGATCCGGAGACCCTTTTTACTGGTTACAAGGCATTCCATCTCAATTCTCAGGGGTGAAAACGCATCTGCATTTTGATTTTTAATGGAGGATAAATCTAGATATTTATGGGTCAAAGTATCCACATACCATTGGGTGCACTGTGTGCTCGTTTGTCACCCTTATTCTATTAAAAAAAGCATCACCGAGTCACACTTAATCACATTTTTAATTTTCTTGATTGTGTTATTTTTATTTTATTTTATTTATTATTTTAATGAATTCTTCTGAATTCGTATGTTTACCCTCTTTGTATTGTGTGTACTGTTTTGTTGTAGTTAATAATAGCCATAACAGTGCTTTAAATTAAGCTAGGTGTGGGAATACGCAAGTATGGTAGCTTATTACAAAGCATTAAAGAAGTCATACATTTTATTCAATTAATACTATGTCATTTGTAAAATTAATAATTTTACACACAGGCTTAAAAATCTTTTTAAATTTATACATGAGTTTAGGCGGCTTAATGTACTTTTAACAATTTTTTGAGATCATTTCGTATTTCTGTAAACAATTAGACAGTTTGTAGACACAAGTTTGTAGAAAAATAAAATGATAATATTTTACACAGGTTTTGCAATTTTAAAAGGAAATAAAAGAATAGGAAGACATATAGAATAGTTACAAATGAATTCACCAGATTTAGTTAACAATTATGTATATATAGACTGAACTACCCAGCCTTTTTTTTAATGAATATATACTTTTCCAAATCGCATATTTGTTAAATTTATTAAACATTGAAAAAAAATTAGAGAAAAGTATGATAATGGTTCTGAACATTGAACTAATTTTGATCACATACGAGTATTTTGGTGATTTTTAATGTATTGCTGTAAAAATCTTAGCGAAATTTAACATTTATTGTTTTAAAGCATACAGAAAAACACAGTTATTTAGTATTACTTATTATATTTAGAATATTTTGCCTCCTCCGTGCAACACGGTCAGCGGCTATTCAAACATTTCATTTCATTAATTATTACAAAACTTAACCAAAATACTCGCTGGACAATGACGTGCGTTAAAGACTAGTTTTTTCATTTTTTCATGCTCGTCATAGTCCAGGGAGAATTTTTACTCAATTGACTTGACTTGAAGTTCCCATTCCTTCCGAAATGGCGAGCTCGTTTGCGTATTTCACAACCTCTTGTGCTATAAAATGAGGGCCAATTCCGAAAATTTCTATTGGCGCCTTGCACTCGTACTTATTGTCTGATACTGTACGCACCGCTCTACGCAAGGTTGAGCAAATGCAACAAATTCTCGTGGTTTTCTTTTCTGCTGCTTGGAATCTAAAAATATTTTATAATTGAACAGCTTCATTTTAAAAAGACAAAAATCTCGAGGCATTCCATCTTAATCTGCATTTTGATTCTTAATCCAAGATACGTTGCAAAGGCAACATCGTATTAGTTTGCTCCGCGTTTTATTTATTTAAAAGTGGATTTAAGTTGTTAATATTGCAGTAGTGATCTAATATGTGTGTAGATCTTTATATAAGGCTTACATTGAAGTTTATTCGGTGAAAATCTGTCCGGTAATACGGAAGATATTAGCAAATAACTTTTAAAAATATCTGATAACCGTCGCGTAACTGACCGCGGTCAACCCGCAGCTCGCTCGCTTAGCCGGTGCGTGACTCACAGCAGCGGTCGGGCTCGGTCACCGCTGCACTACCTCGCTACTATACTACGTTACGACCCCGATTGAGCGGCCGATGCGCATATTTTTACTTCAGTTATAAGGCGTAAATATGAACTGCGCAGCCTGCTGCAGCTGTATAGGCG
Source organism: Parnassius orleans (assembly GCA_029286625.1). Classification (NCBI taxonomy): domain Eukaryota; kingdom Metazoa; phylum Arthropoda; class Insecta; order Lepidoptera; family Papilionidae; genus Parnassius; species Parnassius orleans. The sequence goes on from JAGSMP010000009.1 coordinate 1,554,516, forward strand.
AAGAAGATGACTACGTGCAATGTACTGTGAAGGCGTGCTTTAAAATTTATCACGTCTTATGTGCTGGAGGGAGAAAGCCCTGTGAGGATTCCAGGAAATTCTGGGTTTGTCCCGAGTGTCACTGTACCTCCAAAAAGGGTGGTGATAACAGTTTAACACCTGTGGGATCAACAAAGAAAATCCGTGATCATCATTTTGTCACCCACCGTAAAAAATAGAAAAAAATAATTCAGCAACACCTCCACCTCACAACCTGCAAGTACAAATACCAAACAGTGAAATGAGTGATCTTAGGTCTGAAATAATGTCACTGAAAAATCAATTGTGTTGTGCCGTATCAGCGATAACCGACTACAGTGCAAAGCTGGAGGAATGTCAGGTCGGACTGGCTGGATACGAAGCGTCTATGAGTAAATACGACTCAAGACTAGGTAGATTTGATTCCAAGCTTACAAACTTCGTATCTGAGGTTGCTTTTCTACGAGCTCACTGCGATATGTATGACATTCGCAAGACTACTGATGGTCATGACAACCTGCATACTATGCCTCAAAAACCAGAACATCAGCCGCCAGTACATGTATTGCATCAGGAGAATGTGACTATTATCAAAGAAGCACAAAAATCGCCGCAATCTCAGTTATGCTCCTCAGTGTCCAACCAGCCTACGAACAAAATAGTACAAACAACATTAACAGAACCACTGAAGAAGACTGCAAAAACCAACAAAAAAGGTTAGCTAAACAAAATAACCCCAAAGCTTGCCCCACCACAATTATGCCACCTTCTACCAATAGTACCAGCTCTAATACCCGCCCTGACAATGATATCTATCAACCTGAGGACGTCTCCAACCTGCAGTGGACAGAGGTAAAGAGGAAAAGTCGACGACTAATATCTATATGTGGTACTGCTGATCAAACTGTCACTGCCCTCAGGGCTGTCGAAACGAAGAAATATATATATCTTTGGAATATGGAGTGTGGTCTCGAGGTCTGGTTAAACGGCAAGGATATAACTAGATCTACAACTGTCAAAGATCTGGGTGTGATATTTGATCGAAGACTTACATTTCACGACCATATTGCAACACTAGCTAGATTCGTCTAAGAGGTTAGATTTTGTATTAAGGAACTCTCGGGATTTCCAAGGTGATTGGGTTGTGAGGCTGATCTTTAATGCCTTAGTCAGAAGTAAACTGAAGACTAGCTCTTGCGTGTGGCACCCTCATGAGGATAAATACAGTCTGATGTTAGAGAAAGTTCAAAAAGATTTTCTTCGATTCCTTTATAAGAGAGTGAATGGTTACTATCCGTATTTGTACCCGACATCGTTTCTTCAAGGTTGCTTGGGTTATAACTCTCTCGAAGTGATAAGAGCAAATGACCAAATAACAACCATGTGTAAGGTTCTCCGAGGCAGAATTGACTCATCGGATCTCCATGATGAGCTGTGTCGATTTTACGTACCCAACAACTACTGTCGCGGCAGAAGGCATAAGTTGTTTTCAGTATGTCATTAATCTGAATAGGCTTCTGTGATATTAAAAACTATTACTCTTATTTTTATCGTTTTGTAAACTAAAAGAAACGAATAGCGTGGAGAACATGAAAGGAGGAATGTTAGATGTAGTCCTGGTCCAGGAGGTGAAAACATGGGTGAAACGTGCATTCGAACTTTTGATGATATTGTTCCACCTGACTCTTATCATCCTCCACTAGACATTGTAATAGTAATCGGCGCAGCGTTATCGAAATCACATTGAGGCTAGTAACATATAGTAGTAACTTTTGCAAGGGTGATTATACTCTTTTATACGACTTGGTTTCTCAAGCCCCATGGAGTGATATTACAAATTTGCACGATGTACATTTATGCACTGAATTATTTTATGACATAATATATAATATCTTTGACATTTGTATTCCTAAAAAAAAGCGTAATAAATTTTCTAGTAAACAGTATCCTGTGTGGTTTTCTCGCGATATTATTGAAGATATCAGACGCAAGCTGAAACTACACTCGCAGTGGAGAAAAACCAATTGTGAATTTACATACCAAGCCTTTTCACACCTAAGGGCTTCGTTGAAGATACGTATTGCGAGCGTCCACAGTACCTACCTTAATGCCATTGAGAAAGACATTGCATCTAACCCCTGTAACTTCTGGCGGCACATATCGAGTCTCCGTTCTAAGGGCGGATTCCAATCATGCATAAACAGTAACGGCAAAATATTTTCGGGTTTCGATGCTGACTTTTCTCTAGTGTTTTCTCAACAGACGTACCATGACTTGACGCTGATAATGTAAACCAACAAGATAGTACACGTACGAGCAAATATGTTAATATTTTAAGATTCACTCGAATGATGTAGCCTCTGCAATAGGAAAACTTAAACCTGCTAGCTCAATTGGGCCTGACAATATTCCTCCATGGCTGGTAAAGCAGTACAAAGAGTTTCTAGTCCACCCGCTCTGTCATATTTTCAACACAGCACTGGCTACCGGACCTATCCTTCGCAATGGAAACTCACCAGGGTTACGCTATTCCCAAAAGTTCCAATAAGTTATCCGTTGAAAATATAGACCTGTTGCCATTCTTTCTTCACCAGCTAAAGTGTTTGAAAATACACTTCATAAAGAAATATATAGACAGGTAGAACGGTATTTATGCAATGAGTAGCACGGCTTTAGGAACGGTAGATCGGCTAACTCCAACTTACTGTCAGTCGTTGACTATATCTCGGCACAATTAGACCGTCGAACTCAAGTAGAAGTGTTATACTTCGACTTTCGCAAAGCCTTTAATAGAGTCAATAACGACGTGCTGCTCGTGAAGCTTAGTTCTCTGGGATTTGCGCCTAAACTTCTCAGATTGCTTGCAGACTATCTTCGAGACCGTCAACAATTCGTACGGTTGAGTATATATAATTCTCATCAATATCACACGTGTTCTGGAGTTAGCCAGGTTCAGTTCTTGGACCTCTCTTGTTCATTTTAATGATTAACGATCTTCCGGATATCGTCAGGCATGCTAAATGCCTTCTGTATGCCGACGACTTGAAATTGTTTTCAAAAATTGAATCCGTGAATGATTGCGTGTTGCTCCAGCGAGATATCGATTTGATGTATGAGTGGGGTCGTGAAATGGTGAATTCAATCTCTCAAGTGTCAGTCCTTAAGTTTTACCGAACATTGAGCCCGATTGACTTTCAGTATAGGTTAAACGGCAAGGATATAACTAGATCTACAACTGTCAAAGATCTGGGTGTGACATTTGATCGAGGACTTACATTTCACGACCATATTACAACACTAGCTAAAGAGTCGTCTAAGACGTTAGGTTTTGTATTGAGGAACTCTCAGGATTTCCAAGGTGATTGGGTTGTGAGGCTGATCTTTAATGCCTTGGTCAGAAGTAAACTGGAGACTAGCTCTGGAGAGAGTGATTGGTTACTATACGTATTTGTACCCGACATCGTTTCTTCAAGGTTGCTTGGGTTATAACTCTCTCGAAGTGAGAAGAGCAAATGACCAAATAACAACCATGTGTAAGGTTCTCCGAGGCAGAATTGACTCACCGGATCTCCATGATGAGCTGTGTCGATTTTACGTACCCAACAACTACTGTCGCGGCAGAAGGCATAAGTTGTTTTCAGAGCCAATGTGCCGAACAGTCGCACGCGCGTTTTCCCCATTCCGCGAACATTAACCACGCTAAACGCTCTACTGGACCGAAATCGCAGCTGTTACATATTTGCGGACGAATGGAAGTGGTTATGGAAGAATGCTTGAAATTTTGTGAAAACTGTGAGAGATTAATTAAGTAAAATTGACATTGTAAATTGTATTATCGTATTATTTTTTATTGAGTATTATTATTGTAAATTCTTATTAGTCGTTATGTGTATAAAAAAAAAATTATGTTGGCTATTATGTGTAATGTATGAAATTATTATTATTTAAATATTGTAATGGATAAATTCCGTGTAATTAAATAAATAAATAAATAAATAAATGTAGATTTCTATGGGCCACAGCATTCACTTACCATCAGGTGGACTGAGTGCTCGTTTGTCACCCATATTCTATAAAAATCAGGTGTTCGTTTCACTTTATGTACTTAAAACCTATTCCTAGGTAACAAAAGATTTTTCCTATATTATGGAGGTTTCTATATATAAATGGCACATGGACAAACATTCAGACCTGAAGCAATTATTTGTTGTGTGCAAACACTTCTTAGTTGCGGATTTGAACTCGCGACAAACAGCGGCAAAGCTAAATGCATAGCCACTATTCACTGCTCTACTGAATCACTTAATATTTTAGGAATATCTGGATTAAAACCTTTCAATGAAGCCAGTATAATTTTGACGTTAATCTAGGAAAATACAACCCATCTTGTCGTCGATTATACCAGGTGTTTATTATAGACATAGTGAGATGCCTGGTACTGTGGCATCCTCAGAGCAAAGATTCTGTATTCTATAGCGGCCGCCAATTTCACTTCTAAGGATGACGTTACGGAAAATTAATCCAATCTATGTCCAGCAGTTCACTGACTGATGTGGAAAATTATTAGGTTTGCCACCAATCCCAAATTTTCCTGACAAGTGCCCTTGTGTTACTGCCTCAAAAGTCATTAAATAATCAATCATTTACTTATAAAAATTTAATTTTTGAACTACGTGTATTAAAAGATGATGAAATTATGCGTAAAATTGCACAAATGGCTTTATTCCGAATTTAATGACGACCTACGAGTATTTGAACAAAATCATCGTAAAATCCTTTTCAACTAATAACTAGTAATGAATAGCGTGTCCTGCTGTGTATGCTCAAGTCCCGTATATCACAGTAAAAAAAAAATCCCGCAAGTGACTTTTGTAGAGTTAGCAAGCCTAAATATGATGGTCTAAGTTTTTTATAATTATAAAAAAGGTTTCAAAAATAATGTTACTCACACTGGACATGTCTCAAGGCGCAGCATTAAGTCCCGTTTCCCTAGCAGCAGTAAGGCATTTCGTACGCAAGCAGCGGCGATTACTGATGGTAACTCACTGCAGAGTGTCTTATCTACCATCAAACCGCATAAGCAGATAAAGGTCGCTCCTAATTCAATCTCATCTGGATGATCTTTATCTGACCACCGAGAGAAATATGTTATATAATCTTGTGGCACAACCGGTTGCGATGGAAATTTCTGGAAAAAGTGTTAAAAATAATATATAAAATTGGTTGAAGCTATTAATACTATTTTGATTTATGTCACTATCACTACTCTACAGTCCATCACAAGTCCACTGCAAAACCTTCTCGAAAGTACGGTTTAAAGTTACCTGCATCCATCGAGACATACCTGCATGTTTTATCAGGTTGTCACTCCTTCTATTGGCGGGCTATCGGATCGGATCAATATTGTACTTACAGGTACGAAGTTGCCACTCAAGGGACTTCTTCCCTACCAGTTTTATAATACTGACAATATAATACACACAAAATAAAGAAAACTTGAAATCGATTAGTCGTGGAAAAGGACACACGGCAGATATTCATTTTTCAGAATCTTCATGGCAGTTAATGATGATCACTAAAAATCTTGTTTATAACACATAAATAAAATAAATAAAAAACAATGCTGCTATCTGCCTATTTAAATAAAAACTATGAAAAAAATTAATATTCTGTCATGATCATTGATCCAATTAACATGGCATTTAGAAAACATATTATTTAAGTTGTTTTTCTTTGATGATATAAAATAACATGGAATAAATTGTTACTTTCTTTTACAATAGAAATGACCGTGTAGTAGCGGTGTAAGAATATCCACTACCCCATATTATCCCATGGGTGTCGTAAGAGGTGACAGAAGGAAACAAATTAGAAGTCTTCCTAATAACGACTAAAATTAAAAAATTGTGGATGCCAACTCGCTTGTCAAGCGAGGCACCTTTGGTAAATATCCCTCTGTGAGGCAATCTATGGGAAGGCCTATGTACAGCAGTGGACTTTAATAGGCTGTAACGGTAATGGTAACGGTATGTACCAATACAACGGCAATAGAAGCTTCCCAATGCGATCAATGGTTTAAAAAGGTAAAAAAAAATAGATTTTGTACTTGACTTTTTGTTCTTTGCTGCCGTCGATATCAAACATAATATTTATATGATATTAATTAATAACAGTCTATCAAATTTCAATGGCCTCCTCATAGATTCATACTCAAAAAGGATATTTGCCATAGTTGCCACGCTCACGTTTCACCCAGAGGCGAAGACTTATCTTCGCCTCTTACACAACCCACGGGACGAATTTAAAATTATTAAAGTAGAAAAGTTAAAAGTAAAGCCTATTATATACGTCCTACCGCTGGGACAGGCCTTCTCTCATTTCTAAGAGGGTTTCAGGGCAAGGAAATGTCCGCCGCTCTGCCCTAATGCGTGTTGGCGAACTTCGCATGTCCTCGAAATATTTTTTTGTTATTTCTCAGACATGCAGGTTTCCTCACGATGTTTTCTTCACCGCCGAGTACGTGTACTTAAAATTGCATTAAATCAGCGCTTAAAATTGCAAATAACAATTTCATTGGCGCCGGCGAGGATCGAACCCGTGTTGCTCGCGTACTGTGAAGTTTACACCGAGCGCTTAGCCCCTGAGCTACCACGGCTCTTAAAGTAGAAGTTAAAATTAAAGTCTAGGTACTGGCAATAGTTAGTCAAGATGGTCTGCTGTAATTTACCAGTTTATTTAAAATCGTTTTCTCGGCCTCCAATAATTGTGTTGTACTGAAGGCTCCGTTTGCATATTTAATAAGAACAGAAGAGGGAACCACTGGTCCGTGATGCTTTCGAGCAATCCAGTAGCTAGCTGCTGCAAGCGGCTGCAATTCATCTAACCCAACGCTAGTGATGCTCAACACCGAGTCCAGATACCAGGATGCTGTCTGGATCACCGCTGGATTGCCCTCGGAACCCTATTAATAAGAAATTATTAATAAAAATTATATTGTAATAAAAGTTAAAGTTACAGCCTATATACGTCCTACTGCTGGGCACAGGCTTCCTCTCATTCCTGAGAGGGTTTTAGGCCAAGGAAATGTCCGCCGCGCTGCCCCAATGCTTGTTAGCGAACTTCACAAGTCTTCGAAATATTTTTTTCTTATTTTTCAGATATGCAGAATTCCTCACGATGTTTTCCTTCACGTTGGTAAATCAGCACTTAAAATTACATTAACAATTTCATTGGTGCCGGCGGGGATTGAACCCGGGTTCCTCACGTACTAAGTAATTTACAGCGTGCGCTTAGCCCCTGAGCCCCCACGGCTTTTTTATTGTAATAAGTCGAAACCTTTCACCAGATTGCAGTACATATCGCACCTTTGGCGCTGCGCTGGTCCGCCTCGCCGGTTGGAATATCATGGAAAAATGGTCACAATTATTTTCTTATTTTATATAACCATCCACCTGACGGTAAATGGATGCCGTGACTCATAGAAACTTCACCAACACCAACAACCAAATTTATTTTTGATTGACAATTAAAATGCAGATGCGTTGTCACCTCTGAGGATTAATATAGAATTGTTCGCTAAACATATGAAGGACAGAGTTATGCTGCTTTTTTATTAACCTGCGCCAGTCAGACCAATTTGTGCAGCAGTGCTGTACATCACATACAACAACTGCAGCGTGCCTCTACCATAAAACAAAAGGGCTAAGATGGAATGAATCTGTACAATTCTACTGCTTGCATTATATATTTAGACGACCTCATAATTTAAAAGAAAGCGTACAACAGTAAGGAAGTCTAATTGGACTTCATTAACTATAATTTGCAACAATTTATTCGGTTATAATTAAAAAGTTCATATGAAAATATATTAAACGTCAAAAGGTGAAAGTGTACAACTGACCGGTAGTATTTATTCTTTTATTTATATTTTAATGAAACCGGTTGTAGAGGTATCTCAAAATATCTATATAATACAATTGTCCCACGGGGGAGGTGGCGAATTGACATCCAGGACCAAGCCGCAGTACTACACCCAAACAAGACCGTTTTTGCACATTACTGCGAGAAGGCAACCCAATATTCGGCGATGCAATTGGTCTGAAGGCCAAAATCTGATCACCAGATACTTGTGAGTGACCAAACTGTGAGGAGGAGACTGCACGAAGCCAACCTTCATGCTCGTAGACCAATTCGGGTTCCAGCTCTAAGAAGAGGAAATCGTGGACGAAGACTGTAATGAGCTACGGAACATGTGAACTGGCAACCTCACCAATGGTCCTTTGTGTTTTTCACCGATGAATCCCTAAGTAGGAATTCGTTTTGATGGAAAAACGGACCTCATTTGCAAACAGGGCACTATGACAACTGAAAAATAGAAATACCTTAATGAGGTGCTAGAACCAATAGTCTTGCCATATCGCACACAAATGGGTCAAAATTTTCTACTTATGTACGACAATGACCGTTCACATACGGCCAGGGTGGTAACAGCCTGTTTGCACGAACATGATGTCATGGCCTTAAGATGCCCATCACAATCCCCAGATTTAAATGCTATTGAGCATGCTTGGGATATGCTCCAAAGAAGAGCTCTGTGTTATTTTTCTGAAAATCTGGTTACAGAAGAACAACTTTTTATGCATCTCAGTAGGACCTAGGACAATATTCCTCAACAAGATATTTACAGCCTCATTCTGAGTATGCCAAACCGATGCAGATGCGTTATGAATGTCATGGGCACTATTACTGATTATTAACTCTAAATTAATAGCCGCCCTTAAAAAGGTTTTACTTTATTAATTTTTTAATTTAAAAATTATACTTTCATAATGTACAGTTTTCATATGTGCCCTTTTTTTTGTTTAAAAATTTGAAGTCTCTTTTACAGTGGATGTTTATATAAAAAAATAAAACCGGCCAAGTGCGAGTCGAACTCGCGCATGAAGGGTTCTGTTCCGTCCTATCGTAAAACATGTTTCTAATAGGGGAGCCCCTTTAATTTTTAATTTATTTAAATTTTTATTATTTGTTGTTATAGCGGCAACAGAACATTAGATATTCTGTAAAAATTTCAACTTTCTACCTATTGTTGCGCGCCACTATTAATGTCTGGTACATAGCTAGTGCTATGTATCATAATCGCCAGTGGTAACTAGTGTTGCCATATCTTATTATAAGGAACTATATGCATATATTATGTAGGTGATATTTTCTGATTGGCTTTAGCGGTGACGCGAAACAAATTGGTATTTTATTTAACTTTATTATTATCATTTTTTTTTATAGAATTAGGGTGACAAACGAACACACAGTCCACCTGATGGTAAGTGGTTGCTGTGGCTCATAGACATCTACATCTATCTTCGTTTGCGAATTAAAATGCAGATGCGTTGTCAGCCGTGAGGACTAAGATGGAATGCCTCTTTTCCAGTAAAAAGGGTCTCCGGTTCTCTACACTCACCATACGAAACACAGCAGCATTAAGCTGCTATTTTACGCTGGTATTCTGTGCTGCTATTTTACGCTGGTATTCTGTGAGAGCGTGGTCCTTCCCCGGTCGAGCCGACCCATTCGTGCTACAACTATACTATTAATATAACTGCAGCATGGCTCTACCACGTATAAATCATCATCATCATCATCTTTACAACCTACCATAAGACCAAACTGTTGATAGTATATAGTTATGATAGGCCTACTTGGCCTCCCCCCTCAAATACGTAAGTAATATTAAGATATTATACTTATATAAAAATAATACAATATGATTCAGTAAATCTATACATCAATGATTGATCTATACATAATTGATTACGCTAATGATATATAACTCAATGCTATACATATAATAAATCTGTAGAAAAGTCGTGTCTGTAATTCTAACATATTCTTGAAAAATCTTGTCCAGGGGACTAAATAAAGGATTCTGAAGCCAAATTAGTGGTTTTTAGAATTTTTGTTGTCTGTTTGTTTGTCTGTCTGTCTGTGTATTCCGGATTCACGCAAAAACTACTGGATCGATTTACATGAAATTTTGTACGTTTTGCCATACAGTCCTACTCCCCGCGGTATCGTGCCAAGAACGCTGGCTGCGTTTCCCCGCTGAATGGCTATACTTAGCCCTTGAGCGAGAAAAGAACAAGCCTTCTTATCACCAGCAGCAACGACCAGTCGCGGATGGAGTTCCTTTAGGGACTTCACCGCACGTGGACCCCACGGGCCGATAGCCTCTACAGCAAATGGCACAAATATGTAGTCATCTCTCAGAGACTCATTTTTGCGCCACTTACACAGTTCAGCTACCTCTGATGCCGCCCGGGCTCTAAACGAGGTACCCCTGAGATGAGAGGCCGCCAAAGTATCTACGTAAGTAGCATACCACACTAGGGCTTTACCTCTCTCCCAATGGACCAATGTCATACCGTCGGGTCTCTTGCCATCGTCTCTAAATATTCCACAAGGCTCTAAAACCGAGGGAACATTTCTACAGACAAGAGCCCTTCGGGTGACATCGTTTAAAGAACTGTGCTGTAAAACCTACAAGAACTTTTATATTTGATTGGTTTAGAACAATAATATTAATAATTAAAAAAAAGAAACCAAATATAATAAAGCTTCGAACCGTTAGTTAATCACTAACTTACTAGAGAGACTAATCAGTACGTTACTACGAAAGGACTTAATGTCCAGCAGTGGGCTCTTTACCCGCTAATAAAGACAGACTTTATAGAATAGCTGCCTATCTCTACCTAGCCTACCTAGAAAGGCGATTACAAGACTAATTAAGGGCAATAATAGTAATCAATTATTCCAGACACATGTCCAATATTCACTTGAAATATATTTATTTTATGTTAGTTTTTTATTGAATAAGGGTGACAAACGAGCACACAGTCCACCGGATGTTAAGTGGATGCTGTGGTTCATAGGTACCTACATCGTTCCTCAAGTAAGAATCAAAGTGTTCATGCGTTGCCATTTCTGAGGACACAGAACAGCCTCGCTACTAGTAAAAAGGTTCTCCAGTTCTTTACTCTCACCACACGAAACACAGCAGCATTAAGCTGCTATTATACGCCAGTATTCTGTGAGAGCGTGGTGCTTCCTCGGTCGAGCCAACCCAAAAACAAAATTACACACAAAAATTATTTTATTTTAGAAAATGGCGATTTAGTACTTACGTTCACTGCTAATAACCAATTAAGAACACAGGCACGGGTGCTGCTGGGTATTCTCGGCACGGGTGCAGGTCTTTCGGTGTTCAGGAAATGAAGGAACAGATCCTTGACATAATCACTCTCGCTGCCCTTCGTGTCTGTCTCCTCAACTGCACAGAGAAAGAAAGTATTTGCAATCCGTCAAACGTACAAAAATCGTTTTGAAAAGGTAAGGAAGGTCTCCTCTCATTTCTCAGAGGCTTACGGAACAATAATTGTCACGCTGTTCCAGTGCGTGTTGGCGAACTACACATGTCCTCGAAATGTTCAACTCCTCAGTCATGTAGGTTTTCTTACAATGTTTTCCTTCACAGTCGAGCGCTTGGTACCAACTGGTACAAACAATGTAAAAAAATAAACTAATTTTATATTAATGACATATTTGTAAGATTCTGTGATACAATTTCACCTGAATTCAGCTTTGGTCAAGGCCAGCGAAATTTAATCAAATACAAAAATGTCTAATACTATGTTAAAATGTAATATGTAATATTCTAAATCTTTACGCAAGAATTTTTTACTCTTAAAAAGTAACAGTACAAAAATAAAGGAGCATCTAAACGTACCATTAGATGTCACAAGCCTCCTCTGACTATCGATCACATTTTGCAGTGGAAAAGATTCGCCGCTACAATTCGATTTAACGTACTTCACATATTCTCGATATATATTTTATTTTTCACATATGTAGGCTTTCCTTCAGTGCTGAGTACGTGATAAATTAGCATGTCAGCCTGCTAAAATGTGGGCACCGATTCTAACTTCGGTCGCTCAAGTAATTTCAAGTGTCCTACTTCTTATTTGTCTCGGCGCATACTTGACTGATTTAGCGTTGGCTTTTTACGATATTATCATAAAAATATCTAAATTGAATTATCATTTTAATTATTATCAGTAGAAGTAATTGTAAAAAAATTCTAATTCGGGATTTGGCATTGGCATTGTCAAACGTAGTATGTTCGACACTGCATCTGAGCCTTCCAATCGTACTACGTACCGCAATGTGACATTGATACCTGTTGTCGAAAGTATATCATATTTCGACATGTGAGCATTTTTAGCTTAGTAAAAGTGCGAGTTTAACTGCTTAGTTGAATTCGTCTTGGCCGTCAATTGAGTGCAGCCCCTATGCCCATTACTACACCATCTTCACCCTACGCTGTTCGCATTTATAAATGCGATGCGGCACATACTGGTGTGAGTTTATTAATTTTTCCTCGGCGTTTGGTAAATATGAACGTCTTACCTTACATGAACAGTCATGTTCATGACTGTCTACTGTCTACATAAGGTATATAGAAGGCAAGAGCAAGCAATGATAAAACGCTGGCGTTTATGACTATTAATTTGAACTTGCACAAACTATTACGTGCATACTAATTAAAAAATAATAAATTTACGCCGAAAAAATAACAGCCTGTTACGTATAAATACTATGAAATGTAGGTACTTACAAATATCCTGCGATTGCAATCGATGGTCCAACTGCTCGTTGAATTTTAAAAGTCTCTTTTTTATACTTCTCACTCTACACGGTACAGGAGTATCCGCCCTCCTGGCTATACCAAGACAGCTTTTCTGTTCATTTTCACTAAAATCATTGTATTCTTTCTTGTCTCCCTCAATAAAACTCTCTTCATCGTCAATTATTGAAATTATACTATTGTCTTTATTGTATTCTTTCTTGTCTCCCCCAATAAAACTCCCCTCATCGTCAATTATTGAAATTATACTATTGTCCTTATTGTATGTTTCGTCTTTAAAAACTTGATAGTCCCAGTATTCCAAATCTTCCTTTCTTTTTCTAAAAGTAACGTATTTTGAGTCAACTTCATATGTACATTCAGTCTTAGTTGATACAACTTTACCGTGTCCCGTGCTAGATCCAGCGGGCAAACTTGACAAGCTACTAATAGTTTTTAATGGAATTCTATTATCTTTGCTTTTTGGAACTTCTTGAATTTTCTTGAGTAATAAATGCTTAGGTAAGGCTGATAATGGTTCCAATGGCAAAGGAATTCTGCTTTTGACTTTTAGTGTGTTAATGTTTTCTTTGTTTGCCATATCTATTTAGCACTTGTTTAACCGTTTCTTAATAATTTATAACAACCGTTCACTCCCTGGTATATAGTGTATTATCTATGTTCACGACCAGCGCGACCATTAAATTAACATGAGATAACAAAGGGATAATTTATATATTGCTTAAACCTAACCGCATTAACAACTTTTAAACTTAACAAATACCAATATCACTAATAATATAAATAAGTGGGTATTATTGAAAAATATTTTTCTTCAACATTGGCTTTTGTCATAATACCTAAATAATTTGATGATGAGACGAAAAATATACACAGTTATAAAATATGAAAACTTATTATATTGTTAAAAAATAACAAAACTTTAATTGTACTAAATATTAATCTAATCATCCTTTATTTTATAAAAAATGATGAATATGTATTATTACATATTAGGTATAATAATACATATTATACCTAATATGTATTATTTTCTTTAATTCTTCCTAACACATTTTTCAAACTAAACCTAAAATATTATGATTGTATGTGCATTGTATTTTAATATAAGTTTTTAAAATCTACAAGGCATTCATATTTTAATTGTTTTATGTAATTGTGTTACATTCTTTTAACTTATGTTATCTAATTTATTATAAGCATTACATTTCGCTGTTAACAAAGATGTGAACGAAAAAACAGATGCGACGGCATTTTTTCGATGCAACTAGTGCTCAACTGCTTAATGTCGATTAAAGTTTATAGCATAAAAACTAGAAATATCGATATTCCATATTATGTAGACTGCGAATCAATCGAAAAAATAATGTAGAAAAATACTAACTTATGTTAAAAAAAAACTAATGTTAAGCATGTTGTAAGGGATAAATAAACCAAAAAATTGTTCATGTGAATCAATTGATATAATAATATATTATACCTAATGAAACAATGCTTATCGTTAAAGTTGTAACATCAAAATCGATATCTTTATTTGGATTTCCGATTAAGTGATGTAATCGATATATCAATAGATAGAATAAAAGTTAAAAGTAAAATTCGACTTCAAAGAACTAAAAATAATATAATAATTTAAAATTTTCAATAGTAACATTTTTAATAATAGGTCGGGGAAAAAGTTTCTTCGTATTTTACATACAAATTCAAGATTTTTTTTAAAAAGTTTAATTACATTTAATTATAATATATATGAGCCATTCTGTTCGATAACTTGTTGCCATTTTATAGTTAGTGACATAATCCCGTTGCTATAGAAGTATCTTGGGATTTTTGATAGAAAAATGCGGCAAGTAGTTTTGACAGTCCTCTCTTTATGTTAACCTAACACTACCCAAAGAATTCTGAAGAGACCGAAACAGGTGAAAATCTGAGGGTGCATGTTCAGGACTATATGGTGGATGCATTTACACTTCCCAACTAAGCTCTCTCAATTTTTGCCGAGTGGCCTAAGATGTGTGTGGTCTGGCGTTATCATGATGAAAACCTCCTCTTCTGTTGATCAATTTCGGGCGTTTTTTCTCAATTTCTTGCTTGAGTCTCATTAGTTGATGGCAGTAGAGATCCGAATCGATGGTTATGCCCGGCGGTAAAAGCTCATAAACGATGCTCTTCCAATCCCGTCATACACACAGCAATACCTTATTGCTTGTTAATCCGGGTTTCGCTATAGTCTGTGGAGCTTCACTACCCTTTCACCATGATCTTTTTAGCACGTTCTTGTAGTAGGTGATCCACTATTCATCATCAATCTTTTCAAAAATGGTTCAGTTTCATTACGTTTCAATAGAGAATCGCAAATGAGTACACGATTCATTAGGTTTCTTTCAGTGAGCTCGTGTCGTACCCAAATATCGAGATTTTTGGTATAACCAGACTTTTTGAAATGAGTCAAAACTGTTTTGTGATCAATACTCAATTCCTCGGCTATATTTTAACAACTAATATGCCGATCTAGCTCCACGTTTTCAAAAATGGCATCGACTTTATCCGTATGAGGGCGACCAGGGCGAGCTGCATCTTTGACATCAAAATTTCCGGACTGAAAACGCTCGAACCAACTTTGTGCTACTCTAACTGACCCAGCATTAGGTCCATAAACATCACAAGTGTTTTTCGGGGCTTGAGTCGCATTTTTCCCTTTTTTGTAATAAAACTTCAGAATGTATCATTCTGAAGTTTTATTACAAAAAAGGGAAAAACAGTCTGATTCGAAATTCTTCGTTAGATTCACTCATTTTGGCGGACAGAAACACAATTGAAAAATGGGGGAAAAGTGGTTTTTACTTTTTATTTTTCTTTTTCTTAATGTCCTATATGTATTGATATTAAAAACAGCTAGACAAAAACAGTACAACCAAAGAGATTTTTCTTCTATATTATACAAACATAATATAATTTAAAATTTAAAATTTTGTACAACCAACTTCAATTTAAATTATTAAGAATAACTCAAAAACTATTGATCAGACCTTGATTAAATTTATATGGGATTACAAGAGAAGCAACAGCTTTCAAAAAAAAGAATTCACCGACCTATTACTTACGTAACTACAGTGTAGTGGCGGTGTTAGAATATCCATTATTCCATATCGTCCTGTGGGTGTCGCAAGAGGCGACAGAGGGAAATGAAATAGGATATGAGCAGCAGTATCTTCCTGACAACAACTCAAAATAATAAAAAACTGCAGTTGCCAACCCGCCTGCCTAGCAAGATAACTACGGCAGCTTTATTTTTAATAGGAGAGGGGGCAAACGAGCATGCGGCTCACCTGATGGTAAGTAACTACCGTCGCCCATGAACAACTGCAACACCAGGGAAATTGCAGATGCGTTGCCGGCTTTTTAAAAAGGAATAGGCTCTTTTCTTGAAGGTCCCTAAGTCGTATCGATCCGGAAAAATCGCTGGTGGTAATCGATTCCACAAGGAAGTTGTGCGAGGAAGAAAACATCTTCTAACTCGCACAGTGGTGGACCGCCAATCATCCAGATGGTATGGATGGTATCGCGAGTTTTGTCGCGATGTGCGACGGTGAAATTAAGCGGCTGGAATTAGTCCGAACAATTCCTCAGAGCACTCCCCGTGGTATATGCGATAAAATACGCAAAGAGATGCAACATCTCTTCGCAGCGCCAGTGAATCGAGCCGATCGGAAAGGACTCGGTCGTCGACGATTCGAGCCGCTCTGCGTTGAATGCGGTCAAGTGGAAGGAGCTGGCACTGGGGAGCCCCAGCCCAGAGATGGGAACAGTATTCCATGTGAAACTAAACCTGCGCCTTCTAAAGTTGCAGGCGGTGTGCCGGCATGAAATACTGTCCCGCTCTGCTGAGCACGCCAAGCTTTTTAGAGGCCAATTTGGCCTTCTCTTCCAAGTGACCACGAATCTGCACGTCACTCAATATGTCGACACCGAGGATTCCGATACTGGCTGAGGCAACAAGGGGAGTGCCTTGAAACTGAGGAGATACGACAAAGGGGTTCTTTTTAGCGGTAAACGCGCAAACTTGTGTCTTTTAAGGATTAAACTGGACTAGATTTAGTCGCCCCTTATCCGAGACTTTTTTCAGCAAAGACTCGACTTCAGACACAAGTTTGGTCCGCTACTCAGCGACGTTTTCCCGAGAAATATTGGCACGGCCGGTGTATAGAGCATCACCAGTGCTGTCATCCGCATAGGAATGAATGTAAGGAATGAACATATCATTGATATGCAGAAGAAACAGCGTTGGTGATAGCACGCAGCCTTGTGGAACACCAGCGTTAAAAGGCTTGTAATCGGAGCATGCACCGTCTACTACGACCTTGATGCTCCGATCAGCCAGAAAACTGGTGATCCAATTGCACAATTTCTCTGGAAGCCCATAGGAAGGAAGCTTCGAAAGAAGCGCTTTGTGCCAGACCCGATCGAAGGCCTTCGCTATGTTTAAACTAACGGGCAATGCCTCCCCCTTGGACTCAATCGCCTACGCCCATCTATGTGTTAGGTAAACAAGAAGATCACCAGCTGAGCGACCCCGACGGAAACCGTACTGGCGGTCACTAATCAGCTGGTGATCCTCAAGGTACCGCATGAACTGGCAGTTAATAATGGACTCCATTATTTTCGAGAACAAGGAGGTGATGGCGATAGGCCTGTAGTTGGACGAATCAGAGCGGTTACCTTTTTTAGGGGTCAGGTGCACGAAAGCTGTCTTCCATGAATTTGGGACAGCGCCTAGGGAGTAGGAGTACTGGAAAAGACGCGTTAGAACCGGTGCCAACTCTAAAGCGCACGTCCTCAGCACAATTGGCGGGATTCCGTCAGACCCACTCGACTTGTGTATGTCCAGGGAGAGGAGTGCTTTGCGTACTGAGCACTGTGTGAATCGCACATTAGGCATAGAGCACTAACGCTGCGGGATGGTCGGCGGTGTGTCATCATCGAGAGTCGAGTTGGACGCAAAAAAGAGCCTAAAAGGTCAGCTTTCTTCAGCTTAGTTAGCTTCTCTTTTGCGGCGTGGGCCAGTGAGTCATCCTCCCTGTGCAAAGATGGTAGTGATGCCTTACAGAAATTCCCTTGAACAGCCTTGGCGAGAGACCAGAATGCACGGGTTCCCGAAGTAAGGCGAACTAACATTTCGCCAATTCTGCCAATGTGCTCATACTTTGCCTTGGCAATAACTCTTTTGAAGGACCTGCAGGAAAAGTTATACTTCTTTTTAAGCATGCTGGTGTTTACATCTCGAGCCGCCGAAGCCTCAGCCCAGGCCTTATAACACTCCTGCTTAATGCAGTCTTACAGGAACGACCAAACCAAGGCTGAGATCTGCCTCCGATTGGTACCACAGATGATGGAATAAATAGTTCCATTCCCTGTAGCACCACATCAGTGACAGAGTCAGCAACAGCGCTGGGATCATCCGGCAAAAAGCAAACCCGCCTCCATGGGTAGGATGCAAAAAAAGACCGCATTCTATCCCAATCCGCCGACCTGTAATGCCAAACACGGTGGCAGCCTGCTGAACGCAACCGCGAGGGGAGAGTGAGTGGCACCACACTCCGGATCAGACAATGGTCCGAAGAGCTGTGAAGGGCATCGACGGAAACCTGATATCCGTCCGGATGAGAGGTCAGAAGAAGGTCCAACAGGGAAGGTGTATGGTCCTCCACATCTGGAATCCGCGTAGGCGAAGTAACCAGTTGTGTCAGACCATATGCCAAGGCAAAGTCATAAACAGATCTCACCGCATGATCAGTTAAACGTGAACCGAGCCATTCGGCGTGGTGGGCGTTAAAATCACTAAGTATCACGCTCTACGTATGGGATCTGTTGTAGCAAGAAATCTGTAGCGATTTGGACGTGGTCAATAAGTCGGTCTGTGTCAGCATTACCGCTATGGGACCTATACAGGCACCCGTAGACGCGGCGATGGTCGTCGCTGTCTACGCGCAGCCAAAGGATGGACAGGTCCGTACCTTCAAGACTGCCGAGGCGTCGAGAACAGATATCCTCTCTGACGTATACGCAAACTCCAGCCCGGAGCACAAAGAAGTGTTCTAATTTGTACCCCGGGTAGGACAGGTACGAAATATCAGCCGGAGAGGACACCTGCGTCTCGGTCAAAAAGAGCAAGGCCGGCTTCGCCGGCTCTAGATGGTAGTTGACGGCGTTAAGGTTAAGTCCCCTGATGTTGCAGAAGTACACGGATGGCGTGGCAGGGGTCGCCATGGTTTTATCGCTCTGTTTGCCCTGTGCAGTGTTAGTATAGAACGGGATTTTGCCCCCCCCCCTGCCCCCCAGAATACGCGGGGTAGCCTAAGCACCCACGCTCAGGAAGAAGAGGGTAGCTTGACCGTGGATGCTCAGTGAGGGATTCTCTATTACCAGGGGTGCTGGTACCCTCCTGGGGTAGTCATTTATTTTTGAATTTCGCTACCATGTTATGGGGAGGGGCGGGGGTGCCTCTGGCCAACTGCACTCACCAAGCGAAACGCAGACGTAAACCTCTACTTCACGCTGGTATTCTGTGAGGTCGTGGTACTGCCCCGGTTCGAGCCGGCCCATCCATGCTACAGCAGAAAATGCAGGGTGGCCCTACCACTGTTGACCAGCTATCCCTCCTATGAAGCTATCTATGAGGAAGCACTATGTTTAACAATGGACTTTTGATAATGGTATGGTAATACATAGTTACATTAAAAATGTCATCCCCTACGTCGCCACACTTTGGAGCTTAAATTTTTTCCAAATTTATGTGGGGCTACACCTAAAGTATAACCTATTTATTAAAAGAAGAATATTATAAAATCGGCGAAATTCTAAATCGTCAAAATCACAACTTACGAAGATGTACAAGTGCTTTTCGGGCCACGCACAATGTAGTGGTAGGGTTCCGTAGTTGCCTCACAACACGTGAACTTAGAAGGGGCCTTCTTGATACTATGAGCAAATTGAGTTCGCGGTTTGACCGCTTAACGACTAAAAATTGGTCGAAATAGGAAGGCAAAAGAAGGTATAACTGAAGGACATATTTTTCAAACAGTCTTACATGGAGTGGTGTTCAAAAAAGATTTAAAAAAACTTTTCTTTTATTTGATTAGCCAAAGAAAATGTCTTACGAGTTATCTTTACGTGTATTTTTATCATAGGAAAAGTATATTTTAAAAATCGGAAACCCTTGAAGTATTTCTTTTATTTAGCAGATTTAATTTGATGGAAGTGCATGGGAGTAGTTAGTTTGTACGAGAACTGCCTCATCGGCTGACGGAGGGGGAAAAAAGGTTTTGGCATGCTCTGATCACGAATTTGCGGTCCTTTTTTGCGTAGGATGCGCGGTTCCGGAGATGTGCAGATCAATTAACTAATATAATTGATATCCGGTGGGCCTGCACCCTCATTAGCGTTCTATTGTTCACCCTTTCCTCTTAACTATTGTTCCTTGAACACTGTCATTGCCCGCTCTTATCTATTACTCGTACGCCCTGCTAAGCAGTGCTATCGTATTATACTTCTTTGTTCATTACTACCACACTATTCTGAATCACCAATAAAACACATTCCTTAACCTTGTTACAATTTTTATTTCCAAAATGTTATTGCTTATTATCTATAAAATAGGAGCGAAACATCTCATCAACTATCATATCGTTGTACAGTGTGTTCCCTATAAATATGCTCGTAAAACTATGCATTGAACATCCCTGAAACTTATATAGCAAATACATTAAGCAATATTCACCACAAACTGAAGTCCACTCATTCTGAATCCTATCAACAATCCAGTCCCATCTATTACAATTCCTTTTTAAAAACTCTAGATCATATCGTGCAGGTGATCGTCCATATGAATCAAAATATTGACCGATGCCATTCGTATCGATATATAAAGCTATCCAATGTGAGCCGGTTTTATCATCTGTATCCAAATTGCATATTATATCCGTTGGTACGTGGGTATACATGGGCAGTCTATTAGCAGCATAAAAATATTTTCTAGACTGGGATGAATCATTTTCAGATGTTGTTGTATCCATGATATTACTGCTATTAGTAGATTACTACAGTACCAATATATTCAATGGTTAACATAGGACTGATCAATTATAGTGTATTATAAATATTTAATCACATTCTTTTGTGATGATTTCATCATTTTTGTCATTGGTGTACTGCAAGTCCGCACACGAAGGAATGCGAGATAAGCTTGTTGACTCATAAAGTTACTACCAGTTTCACTGCGGAAATGCTTAAGATTAGATATAACTTACTGGTGCTACATAAGACCGAGCAGCTGCAGTCGTGGAGTCAGTGTATAGTAGTTAGGCCGCAGTGAATCTTCCTATACTACGTTTGTGTTACTTCAACGCATCAATGGTCATGGACGTAAGTGTTTATTCTATTGGCAAACTTACTTTTCTTTCTGTTGTTTTCTTACATGTGTGTGTGTGTGTGTGTGTGTGTGTGTGTGTGTGTGTGTGTGTGTGTATGTGTGTGTGTGATCCAGTCCATACTGGTTTGCATAATTATTTCTTATATTTACACGAACACTTCACATTGAATAAAACTACTTTTACGGATTATATGGCGTTTAATTAACTTATTTTTAACTCATTTTTATTAATTCCCGACGTTTCAATAGCAAGAAAATAGCAAATAAAATACGCCCACTAGAAGATCTCAAGACTAAGCGCGCAAGATACGTAACATCATTAAATTTCTTGAAGAGATGCAGAGACCATAATCTCATTCCTACGTGTGTCAAGATATCTACTAAAAAAGACATTCGAGGAAGCGCTAAGATCTTAAATCAGGCAAGCAAAAAGTTGTTAATAACGGTGATTCAGCAAAAACGTACCGATCTATGTTTCATAAACAAAACCATAGACAAATCGTCCAGTGATCTAAAGACAGTTTTATCGACATTTTATTATATGATTTGCATGGAAACTTTAGATAAACGGGAGACAGCTAAAGACAATGAATGCAAAAATAAACATATAGATAAATACCAAAAACTAACAACTAAATCAAATGTCCAACAACAACGTCAACGTAAGAACGGAACGCAACCATTGACAACAGACGCGAGTAATAAACAACGCGCGATCTATAACCTGTCAAAACAATTTCTGGACGAAACGACAATAAAAGTTTTGGCTAAAGGTATGAATTTCGCAATAACACCGCGAAAAATCCCGTATGAAACCATTATCTGTAGTGTTGAGGACTGTCTGTATAAAAATAACATTGGTAAGGAAGATTTGGAGGCCATATGTCAAGACATTTCGTCTTTGTTACGTCGAAGCTCAGTGCCGAAATTAAATCTTCCCAAAGATGAATTTAATGCATTGAAAAACTTACGCAACAGACCAGATCTAACGATTCTCCGCGCAGATAAAGGTAATGCTACGGTTATAATGGATACGTCGGATTACAATTTTAAAATACAACAACTTTTGTCGGATGAAAGTACGTACGTAAAGGTCAAAACCGACCCTACAACTAATACGCTTAAAACAGCTAGCGATCTAATTAAGAAATACTCCGAGAAATTGAATCTAGACGTTAATTCGATAAAACCTGCGTGTGCCAAACCACCGAAGTTGTATGGGTTACCAAAAATACACAAACCGAACGCTCCATTACGTCCAATAGTGAGTTTGATCGATTCGCCAACTTACAGTTTGGCTCAACTCTTAGCAAAGACACTATCACCACTCAGAGGACACACAAGAGCACACACTAAGGGTTCATACCATTTTGTTAATGAGATAAAAGACCTATGTCTTACTGACAATGAAACTATGGTCAGTTTTGATGTTCAGTCTCTATTTACATGCCTACCTGTTGAATACTGCATCTCAATTGTAACTAGGAAACTAGAGGAAAACAACATGCCAGCAGAATATGCATTATTACTTAGACATTGCCTTACATCTAGCTATCTATTGTGGAAGGAAGAGTTTTACAAGCAAGTGGAAATTGATGTCTATCTTTACGACACTTTGTTAAAAACAATGGGCCTACTATAGAATTATATCGTTCTTCTTTATTATATTCTAACCCAAAAACATTAATACTAATATCATTTAATTTCTCTACTTTTGCTATGTCAGAAATTTTAACTGGAAAGGAAATACCATCAAATTTGCATGTTTAGCGTATGATGATACCCGATCCGCGTTTTTGTTTACGTGATATAACGCTGAGAGTAACGCCCATTTAAAACAAAAATAATCTTCGTTTTTTACATTTATAACAGCCTTTTTTAATTTTATGTCACAGGGAAGACCTATGTATGAAGTACCGCGTAGGGGGTTAAATTTATTAACATTCATGTCTATAGATTTTATGTTTTTTAGACTCCATCCACTATCTTTTTTTTCAAATGCACTAATTTTACAAGTAATTGTTAATAATTAATATAGTTAAATGTTTGAAAATCGAACGTATCATGTATATCTTTAGTTTGTTGAACAAAATCAGCATGCAATATGAAATTTACTTTAAAAATTATGTGTATTAATACACTCTTGTATTAAAAATAAAATATCATCTTTAATAGAATTTAAAAATAGTTCAGGAGTTTAAAATTTACCCGTGTCGAACGATCTACTCTACTCTTGATTTATAAGTTAAAATCCTATTTCCAAAAGCAGATTCAATAACACTAACATTTGATAAAGAATTATGTGAATTTAAAAGATTATTTTTGTGAACATTACTTTTAAAATGATTAGCTAAATACCTTTTCTTGATAAATATATGACACGTTAGACATTCCACTTTATCATCGTTACCGACACTGTTCCCTGCAGAGGTAGACGCTTCTTCCTTTGTTATTGTTTTTTCGATGATCTTGGGTTCTTCGTTGCTCGTTCGCTTCATTCCTTTTCCAAGTTGTAGTGGTTGGCTGTTAAAATGTTTAAATTTATTAAAAAACGATATAAGACAATGTGTAAATTATAATCGAAATGTATGTTTATTTTACTTACTTAAACTGTGTTTTAACCATCGCACAGTGATTATACAACTCATCATCATATGATGAATCGAACAGTTCACGCTTCTCCATTTCATCACAAACTTTAGATCACTCTGTTTTCAAAACTCAATTTCAACATTTTTTAACGCACAGATTTTCTTATGAGTAAAACAGTTATATAGTAAAGCATCTTTACAATAAACTTCACAAAGAGTATTTAAATTGGGAGCTCCTAAGCAATTTATATCTATGATAGTATTATTTTCATCACAAAGATCTTGTACCCATTTTATTTTTTCACATTCTTTTAAAAAAATCTTTTTAACTTTCAAATATATCTTGATAATTATGTGAAACACTCACACACACACACACACACACACATATACACACTCACACACACACACGCACGCACGCACGCACACACGCTCGCACACGCACACACACACGCACGCACACGCACACACACACACACACACACACACACACACACACACACACACACGCACACACACACACACACACACACACGCACACACACACACACACGCACGCACACACACACGCACACACATGTAAGAAAACAACAGAAAGAAAAGTAAGTTTGTCAATAGAATAAACACTTACGTCCATGACCATTGATGCGTTGAAGTAACACAAACGTAGTATAGGTAGATTCACTGCGGCCTAACTACACTGACTCCACGACTGCAGCTGCTCGGTCTTATGTAGCACCAGTAAGTTATATCTAATCTTAAGCATTTCCGCAGTGAAATTGGTAGTAACTTTATGAGTCAACAAGCTTATCTCGCATTCTTTCGTGTGCGGACTTGCAGTACACCGATGACAAAAATGATGAAATCATCACAAAAGAATGTGATTAAATATTTATAATACACTATAATTGATCAGTCCTATGTTAACCATTGAATATATTGGTACTGTAGTAATCTACTAATAGCAGTAATATCATGGATACACTATATGTACAACAACATCTGAAAATGATTCATCCCAGTCTAGAAAATAATTTTATGCTGCTAATAGACTGCCCATATACCCACGTACCAACGTATATAATATGCAATTTGGATACAGATGATAAAACCGGCTCACATTGGATAGCTTTATATATCGATACGAATGGCATCGGTCAATATTTTGATTCATATGGACGATCACCTGCACGATATGATCTAGAGTTTTTAAAAAGGAATTGTAATAGATGGGACTGGATTGTTGATAGGATTCAGAATGAGTGGACTTCAGTTTGTGGTGAATATTGCTTAATGTATTTGCTATATAAGTTTCAGGGATGTTCAATGCATAGTTTTACGAGCATATTTATAGGGAACACACTGTACAACGATATGATAGTTGATGAGATGTTTCGCTCCTATTTTATAGATAATAAGCAATAACATTTTGGAAATAAAAATTGTAACAAGGTTAAGGAATGTGTTTTATTGGTGATTCAGAATAGTGTGGTAGTAATGAACAAAGAAGTATAATACGATAGCACTGCTTAGCAGGGCGTACGAGTAATAGATAAGAGCGGGCAATGACAGTGTTCAAGGAACAATAGTTAAGAGGAAAGGGTGAACAATAGAACGCTAATGAGGGTGCAGGCCCACCGGATATCAGTTATATATTAGTTAATTGATCTGCACATCTCCGGAACCGCGCATCTTACGCAAAAAAGGACCGCAGATTCGTGATCAGAGCATGTCAAAACCTTTTTTCTTTTTTAGTATCCGTTGACCCTCCGTCAGCCTATGAGGCAGTTCTGAGTGAGTCAGAACTGATACAAACTAACTACTCATGGGGATATGTCAAAGAAAACAATTTATGTGAAAATAAATAATTTATTCTACATCGGTATCACAATTCACAACATTCATAAAAAAATAATAAATTAAAAAACTTAAGTTAACTTAATCTACGCTGTGTACTTTTTCGTTATCAAATGCTTCTGGTTTTCATTCAAATGTAGGTACAAAAATATTAGGATCATCTAAAACATCTTTATCTCACAGCAAAAGTATTGAACAAAATACAAAACATAGACACTAATGATATTATCCACAAAAGTTATTATAAGGGGTGGGTTTAAATATTGTAATCCTTATCGGGAAAAAATATAGGTCAGACAAATTATAAAAGCAAACAAACCATTATAATATAGCAACTTAAATGTAACCTGTCCTTATAAAATACAAAAATATTTCTACATTTTAAACTCTAAACGGTGTAGGTTGTTCTGGATCAACGACTTTACCAGCGACTACAACTAGGTTGTCCAGACGGTCGATGATGTAGAAGATAAATGGATGCTCCACACAGAAGCGGCGTGGTGATCTCTCTTCGTAGAGAGGGATGTTCTTTAGCGATTGCACTCCGGGGTTAGCAACTAAATGAAATAAAATAGAAGATTATAAAGTAATTCTTAACTAATTATAAGCTTATCTATACAAATAAATAAAATTGAAGTGTCTGTTTGTAATGTCAATATAACATCTTTTTACTAAATGCATATGAAAGTATACACGGTAATTAAAACAAAAAAACAATTTTAAAAATTTTTGTCTGTCGGTCTGTCTGTTTGTTCTGGCTAATCTCCGAAATGACTGGACCGATTTTTAGGAGACTTTCACTGGCAGTTAGGTGATGTTATAAGAAGTAACTTAGGCTACTTTTATTTTAGAAAAACAATTAGGGTTCCGCACAAATAAATCAAAACCCATGAAATCCAACCGTAATAAATTCTACGCGAACGAAGTCGCGGGGAACAGCTAGTTATGAATATAAAGAGTATACACAGTTGTGATTTTATTATTAGTATCTACACACGTCGCCACTGGGACGAGCAGCTCCAATTTTTGGTTATAATAATAATGTATAAGTTTCCGTGCTTTTCCAGGCAGGGGGTGAAACAACGCCAACTTCTTACAAACGGGCTGCTACTGAGAATTCCTTTTTGATAGAAAAACGCAATAACTGATTTTGGTCCGACTCGGGATTCGAACTCGAGATCAGGGTAATCAGCAGTCGCGTTGACGGCTAATGACCGACGACGCAGAAAATGTATGCTACTTCTTACCGGAAAGTTCATTCGCAGTTGAACCAGCATTGTCTACGCGGACGGCGACATGTTGCACGAGCTCTTGAACAAACAAGCCCTCGTCTTGCGATACACCAGAAAGCTCAGCTTCTCGGCTAAATATGTTGCTTACTCCAAACTGCAACGTAAATAAAACACGAGCTTTTAAAATATGACTAATATTTGCATTTAATGTCATTATATGGGTATTTAATTCAATGCAACTATATAGGCAATATTGCATACTTGCATAAATTTTGCATAAATTGCATACTCGCATAAATTTATTAAATACAAACAGAGGTCAAACGCCGTGTTGTGGCGGTGTAAGAGTATTCACATCGCATTATCATCCCGCGGATGTCATAAGAAGCGGCAGCGGGAAATAAAACAGGAGATGGGCAGCAGCATCTTCCTGATAACAACCTAAAAACAATAAAAAACTGCGATTACCAACCCGCCTGCCAAGCGTAGCAACTATGGCAAATACGAGGCAATCAATAGTGGACTTTCGATAGGCTGTAATGATTGAATAAATGCATGCAGATATGGAGCCGTAATAGTTTAAGGGAATAATCAATCAGTTTAAAATTATAACAGTACGCGAGAAAACAGACTTCG
Source organism: Parnassius orleans (assembly GCA_029286625.1). Lineage (NCBI taxonomy): Eukaryota > Metazoa > Arthropoda > Insecta > Lepidoptera > Papilionidae > Parnassius > Parnassius orleans. The sequence continues at coordinate 1,581,978 of JAGSMP010000009.1, forward strand.
ATGAATGCTGACACCGTGAAAGAGTTATTTGCAATTTTAAGTGCTTATTTACCAGGTGCTCGGCGGTGACGTAAAATATTATGTAAAAATCTGCATATCTAAGAAATTAAAAATATTTCAACATTTAAAAATATGAAGTCTGCCAACACGCATTGAGGCAACGTAACGGACTACTTCTGCCTAATAGTCCTCAGAAATAAGAGTAGTGGAACATATGCATAGTACTTACTTTATGAAGCACATCTTCATTTTTTATCATTTAAGATTTCTTACTAATATTAAGGCTTAAAAACCACGTTTCTTGAATAGTATATATAGAATGTTCGGAAGGTCTATGTAAAGCCTTGAGGGTGAGATAGGTCTCCTCGTGGCGCCTCGAGTTTTTAAAAATGTTTGAATGTGTAGATCTACTTTCGTTTTTTTTTAATAGAGTTACTTTAACTTTCCTAAAAATTTCTAATTCTTCAGCATATCTAATTAAGTCAATGATGTGTTGATGGCATTGGTGTTTGTCGATTGAATACACATTAAGCTAAGATTAAAAACAAGGTTTTATGTAGTGATTGTAGCCGGTTTAATCGTTATTAACGATTGGTTTAACGATTAAATACCAAATTTTAGGATATTTACCAAAAATCATAATTTTCAGGATAACTAGAAATTTTAAGACATTAGGTTAGGGTAACCTACTCAAAAATGTGCCCCACGAGGTGACCTGTCAAGGCTTTGCATCGACCTTCCGAACATTATGTATATATAAGAGTGACAAAAGCTGTCATTTAATTTAATAGTACCTATATGACTATTGCAATTCGTGGACAACTAAAACCAACTTTAAACATCATATTGATATATGATGTGTCATCAGAGCCTAGGCGATCAGCCGTCAGGTAAACCGCTTCCAGGAAAAGCTGGCACTTGGAGAGTTATAGTTATAGAAATAGTTAAGGTACACACAATCAGGCGCAGCATAGTAAAATGTTCTTATCTTAGTTTGTAAAAGATAAAGAAATTATACCGTTATATTTCGAATGGCTTCGCCTAACTTTTTTAAATAATCTTATATAAAGCTGGCACTTGGATAGTTACAGAAATAGTTAAAACTTCACTTACTTACACCTGATATTTTATCAATTTTTTAATCGGGCGCAGCAAGGAAAAATGTTCTTATCTTTGTTTGTAAAAGATAAAGAATTTAAACCGTTATATTTTAAATCGCTTCACTTAATTTTTTATAAATAACCGTTCATAAGCCATAAATATACCATAATCAAATAAATGATAAAAATTTATTAAAAATTTTAATTTATATTTTTATGCAAATGTAAAAATGTTCAATTTCTGTACATATCAAAATAGTAATAACTGAACTTAGCGTACAGTTTTCAAATATCTTATATATTTTAATTTTTTGGAGAGTATCAACAACAACCAGTAGTAAAGTAACATGTGTGTACATCACCCATGAGGACTGTGATGAAATGTCTCTTTTACTCTTCAAACACAAAAAAGGTCTGGTGCACTATTACGTAGATTCAAAACTATGTAAGATATGTATGTAAGAGAATACTTCAAACTATACACCCAGTCACATGGATGACCATCTTGTAATAAAATAATTCTCTAATCAAAGATATGCCTGTGTATGCCACGTATACATTGTTGGACATTCAAATTTCCATGGGCATAGCATAAATGGACAAGATAATGGTACTAAACGAAAACTTCTAAATTTTCACTCCTAAAGAAAAATTTGATACAGCAGTTACCTTGGCTAAAGCCGCAACTGGCTTAGTAGTTGTTTCCACGTTGAACAACGGCAAAGACACTTGTAATTCTTCGTCTTGAAGTGTTTCTTGTATTTCCGAAACAGGAACGGAAGGCAAGTCAGCAGTGAGACGAGTCAAACCGTCCCGTGAACGTGGCACTACCAACAGGAGTGCGTATCGTCCGCCCTGAAATGTTTTAAATTCTTATCATAGAGTTTGTTTGAAAATGATGATAAATACAATTTTAAGACTTTTAGCCTAGCTATTTAATATTTTATTGAAACAATTTTTGACCGCAGTTGGCTAGAAACAATGTCATATATTTATAATTTCATATATTATATATAAAATTTCGTATATAATTTTAAATTTCATATTCTATTCAAAAACCAGCACAGAACACAATTAGTCTCTACCAAGTCAATTAATTGTCATAGATAAAGGCTAAGCTGTAGTCCTTTTTAATATTTTTTTTAAACAAAAATAAAGTCATTTTATAAAAATTGAACATACGGACAAAGTCAAAAACGCAAATCAGAGTAAAAAAATCATTATGATTGAATTAAATAGTGGTAATAATAAAATAAACGTGAAAGTTATGACAAATGAAAAGGCTTATTAATTTTGGGTCGTTTTGAGAACACATTTTATAAACTCGTTCTATTTTACCTTATCAAAAAAGTTAAAAAATGTTACAGATCAAGCGCTTACGCCTGCCCTAGCCCTGGCACTTTAACATCACTCTTACCCTATATGAAATCGTATAAAACATAGGTATTGCCTTTGAATAACAGATTTTGAAATTATATATTTCAATATCTATGTATCGTTTGATATCTTTGTGATTATTTATCTCTGTAAGGAATTCAATATCAGGACTACATCGTGTCATATGGTTTGCTTAGATTTATAGATATTTTGTAATATCTAAAAATGGAAACCCTTTTATCCTACAACAAAGAGTTCCTATAGGTAGGTACTTTTATTTCTTTTACTCATATTTAATTCTCGCATTTTTCGCGCGGTCATGGTTCCTTCGAAATTCAAATCAGTGTATCATATCTCAGATATTATACGATATTATTATTTCTTCGAGTTTGATGTAAGATTTTTATAAATAGGCCGAGATCTCATGATTACTACGCCAATTAATAAGTTTTTGCCGCGTTCCTTATCAAAATAAGGCCGCAAGACATTTTATTTAAAATTTAGTTAGAACGTAGCAAAAACGTATTTCTCTACTAACTGTCACCTGATTTATTTTGTTCTTAAATTCTCCCGCTTTAGTAGTTTATACTCGATGATTGCGGAGAGTCAGGTAACGTTTTCATACACCTACACACTATGCTCCAAAAAGGTCTTAGGTGTTTTTGCGTTTTAAATGTAAATTATACTACTTACATCATAAGGTAACAAAATGGCTTCACTGTCTAAATCTGGGAGCGAACTGGTCTTGAATGTCCCCGTAGTCTTCATCATTGGCACTTGTTTTTTCTCCGTGTTGGATTTGTAGAATACACCATTTTCCACTGCTTCGAAAGGCTGTTTCCAGGAACCACGGAAGTACATTCCATTGAAGATAATCATCAGAGAATCTGATGTAGAAGCTGTAACATAAAATCATATTAGTTTTTTACTTTTTTTAATAACATTTTAAAGTATTTTCAATCCTATACGATCCATGCACTCCCCAATACCTCAAATGCAAGTTTCAGTATTTGAGTTCTTCTCACGATCGTAACCTGCGATCCTCCGAGGGTACTACCTTATGTGTTTTTCCTCGCCGTACCAAATTTATGTCTATCTTTCGCCGCTGAGGCCATAAGGCTATGGAATAAATTACCTCGTCATATCAGAAAACCGACTGATCACTACCATTCTTCTTCCAGGAACTAACTTTCTTTGTTATTTTAACTTTGTTGTTTTAACTTTGTTTTTGCTTATGTATGGCTGGATATTATAAATTATTTAAGTTGTTTTTGTATTATAATACACACAACGTATGTGTGTATGCTTAAAATGTATGTATTCTGTATTATTTAAAAATTATGTATAATATGTATCAGGTATATTTAGAGGCGTAGTAGAGAGTTTATTATTTAGGTTATTTGTAGTTATATATATTTATTATTGTATTTACACGTATGGCATGTTTTTATATTTATATTCACGTATAGATATTATCATGTTTTTATGCCACCTGCTTAAGTTTCTCCTAGAAGAGAATGCCTAAAGGCATTAAGTCCGCCAATTGTACATTTTAAGTGCAATAAAGATTATAAATAAAAAATAATAATAAGCTGACAGTCCACCTAATGGAATGTGACTACAAAAACCTATGGACATCTGACACAGACTTCAGTGCAAGAAAACTACGGGTACGTTGCCATGTTTGAGGACTAAAATGGAATACTTCATAGTCTATCAATGAACTGACTCTCTATGTACTTCAAGCCGGAACACAGTAGTGTATGTACTACAGTTGTGTGGAATAGGAGGCCTACCTACCAACTAGTAAACTTCTGACCTTTATCAAAAAGTCCAACATAAATATTCCTTGTTAGCATTTTACTTACGTTTATCAGATTTTTTCCCGACGCTATTAACAGATACACTTGAAGTGATATCATTTTTATCTTGCAGGATTTTCAAGCTCCTAGCATGATTTCTTGCTTCAACAGCTACCATCGTTTCTTCTTCGTCGTCCGATTCTTCTTTTCCTTTTTTAGGATATGTCTTAACTAGTTTGATCTTCTCCTTAATGTTCTTTGCTGGTTTATATTCTGTTTGTGAAATGTCAACTTTTTCAGGTTTGTCCTCGACAGCGAAAGAGATAAATTTCTCTTCTGTTTCTTTAGGAGGTACAAGCTCAGGAATATCTTCTTTTGTTTCGCTATCTTCTTTTTTCTTGGGCAGTTCAACATTTACTCCACTGTCAGTATTGGTATCATCCGACTTTATCAATCCTGAGTTATACCGTTCTACTGATCTAACATCTGTTAGATAATAATCTTCCAAAATCTTTTTGTAATCCTCGTTAATGGTATAGTTTTTGTAAATATAAAAGAAATTTTTCAATTCAGGTTGATTAAATTTATATTCATTTGTGTTTTTAAGCCTTTCCATTATATAACGGAAAGTTTTTCTGGTAAGATTTATGTCTTCTGGCAAATGCAATGCTGTGATTAGCTGATTTCTTGTTTCGCCTTTGGCTCCTTCAGCTAAAATGGCAAGAATAGTTGCATATCCAAGAGGCGAAAATGCAATATTTCTGTTATCATCTATGTAACCCTAGAAAAAAAGGAAAAAGTATTATTTTTAAAATTAAAAGTATTATTCTTTTTTTGAATTAATTCTAATCTTTCTTTACAAAAAAAAGTTTTGTATAAAAAATCGACATAATGGTTAAAATAATCATCATTTCTTAATCATCCACTAGCCAACACTGTGTTCCTCAGAATTGAGAGGAATAGCCATAATCACCAGGCTTGGAAAGTGATTTGGCAATCGATAGTCGCCTTGCGCTATTGACACTGCACCTCGTTGCCGGCCTAAATTAGCATTCACAAAATTTAGTAAAATTATAAAAAAGAAACTGAGTGTAGTTATCCAACGTATATGTTTATTATGATTATTACTACTTTTTGGGTCACAAGTTTTTACAGTTAACGTTCGCTTTATTTATTTTATGCCCATAGTCTATGGTGTCCACGTAAAACAAATAGATTAACATATCGTTGCGCAAATACAATTGTTTAGGGGTTACGGACGGACACAGAACGGACGTTCTTGGATACATTCTAGCAAAAATATTATCCTCTTTCTGGGCTCCACCGCAATCGTGTACTTAATTATTTCAATGCAAAATTTATTTATTTCTAAAGAGATATTACTTACTCATAGTTCGCATGTACAAGCTACACTTAATTATCACGTAATAAAGAGAAAATATTTAAAGTCTTTCTATTATAATTACCTGAAAGATAGTAGTAGAAAGTTCGTTAGTTGCTTCTCCGATGAAGCTGGTCTCTTTTGGTTGGTCTGTGCGGCCTCGTCTCAACCATCGCGCGTTACTCAGGCCCACCACCAAGCATAATACTAAAAGAAAAATGTTTATATCAAAAACAAATCTTTGCTTGATGTTGATGAAGACTATTTTTATAGTGAAGAAGTCCTCAAGTTCAGTCGGCGACAACTTTCGAATACTTTCAGAAGCTATCAACTGCGCAGAAGATGATATAGTATCACGAAGAAATATACTTATATGCTACTTATGCCCTGGCGCCTACGCGATAATTCTCAGAGACGCTGGAAGCGGGAACAACCACAAAACAACCTGAACCGAAAACCAACAATTTTTTGTTTTTGCCTATTTGCACAAATGTAGACTTTGGACAGGAACACGAGACCTGTGGCGCAATAGAACTCAGAACTTTAGGCCACTCGGTTACGCTTACCATTTACCTTGGAAACATAACATAGCAATAAACTAAGTAAGACAAGTTAAATAATTAAAAAATTCTGCTAATGTAAACCTTTTTTATTACAAGCGGTAATTGCCTTAGTTTGAATTAACTTTATTTTTTGGAGACAAAAAAATAACTTATTAAAGTTAAATGTTTAAACAGCTAAATATAACAAAATAATTTTGAAGTCGGTGCTAAGACATAGTGTATAGCAAATATAATTCAAAAATTATAATCAGTCTTAAAAAAAATTACTTTTAATAAAAAGTGAAAGCCAGCTAGAATATCACAATTTAAATAGTTCATCTCCTACTTTCCTTTAACTGTATACGGGACCACCCCTGAAGTATATCTATTCAATAAAAAAAAGAATCATAAAAATTGGTTTACAATAATTGACGAAAATATAAAAGTCGCCTAACAAATTTAAAAAAAGATTCTCTTTTATTTAATACTAAAAGTTATAATAAATTAATAAAATAAAATTAATAAAATTAAACGCGATAAAATCCGTAAAATAGTTTTATTCAAAGTTATAATAAAATTTATTGGCACAGTAAGATTTTACATTATTTATCGTTATGACATTTGAACAAAAGATATGCGTTATAATATCTTTTATTCAAATTTCATAACGATAAATAATGTAAAATATGCCAATAAATTTTATTATAACTTTTAGTATTAAATAAAAGAGAATTTCTTTGTCAATCTATTTTGAAGATACGTTACATATCAAAGATCATTTAGCTGTTAATCTTGTGCAGTTATTTTTTTAGAAAGCTAGACAAATATAAAAATGTTATACTTAAAAAATGTAATCTATAACATGGATTTCACATACATAATTATTTGTATAATTTAATTAATTTACATAGTGAAATTGACAGTGGTCACAGTTGGTGTCAGTGAAACTTGGTGTCTGTATGTAAACACCACAATATCCTGTCTAATAAAGAAGATTAAGATTGTGATAAGCCGTTAGTTCATATCGATTAAGACTGGTTTTAGAGTAGAGACATCTCGTATAAAGCCGGGTGAAAATGTGGGTCGCTTTCTTGTAGCGGTATCGAGGGTGTTTGCGATAAACTGCCGGTAACAGTGATTTTACTTAATCGAAATCATTTTAAAAACCATCAATAATAACGAAATTAAATTATACCAAAACTTACAAATATAGATTGCTACCGTGTCGTGTAGTTTGTCAAGACGAATAGGCCCAAATTTATTTATTTATTAACTACGCATTTTGTATGCGACATTTAAAAATCTAAATTTTAATGTATCTTAATGTGTTGATGGCCATGGAGTCCTATTCTATAGTTTTTAATCTCAGACCAACAAAGAAAGATAGACACGGAGGGCTCAGTACATTTCAAGTGACGCCGAAACCATGCTCAATTTCTTGATATGCACTCGCACACGAACATTTCTTGTTAAATCCTTTAACAACTCGTAAAAGACCATTGCTGTAAGCACAAATGTGCAACTAAAACCATGTATTTACTTGCAAATGATTTAAGGTGCATATGTGTGCGTGAGTGCGTGTAATTACAATAAGTTGATTATGTTTTGTTTTGTAATAATCTCTTCTTAAGAAGTTCTTATGTTTGCGCGAACACAACACATTTAAACAAAACTAGTTTTTACAGATTTTATCGCGTATATTAATTTATTAAGTTAATACACGCGATAACATCCTTAAAAACTAGTTTTATTTAAATGTTTTGTTTTGGTAGGTTGGTGTCACTTAAATGTAATATTTGATTGTTGTATGTGTCCAAGTTCAAATGTAATTTCATACGTCCAAGTTCAAATGTAATTTCATACGTAACTTATTCATTTCGTGTATTTTTAAACAAAATGATAACATCGCATAGTCTCGAAGCCAATCATTCCATGATTGCATGATGAATAATTGATTAGGTTTTCGTTAAAATCGATTCTGTATTATTTTTTTACCATTATATAATTAACACTAATTATTCTTAAAATTGGAAGTTGTAAGTGAGGACAGAAGACCGAGGACTTAATCGCATCCACACTTATCTTTTATTTAAACGTCAATTTATGGTTAGAGCACGAATGTGTCGGCGCGACCCGGAAAAGACCATACTCTCACAAAGTACCAGCGTAAAATAGCAGCTTCATTCTGCTGGGTTTTTCTGTTAAATTATTTGCACAGGTTTCTTACAGTGTCAACAATTCAACTAATAAGCTGGGACCTTAACTGCCTGCCTGTGTTGAATGATTAGGTATTGTAGAGTTAAATAACTCGCATAACGTGCGCTAGTCAGGACTGACAGAAACATAAATTACGAGTATGTACATCCGTACTGCTCGTCTGTAGAGTCACCATATACGCAATATTTGTTAAGACACAAATTTGATTTCAAAGTCAAGCCATAAGAATTATTATAAGTAAATATTTTTTATCATCGCTCATGTGCCATAGTTGCAACGCTTAGCAGGCGAATTGATGACCATGGTATATATAGGAAGTTTTAGGTTCCCTCTGTCGCCTCTTAAGATATCTTGTCTTATAAATGGTAAAATCTGAAGGAATATGTAATTCCATTCAGTTTTATAGTTTTATAAATATTATTATATAGATTGTAGTAAGTCAACTTGGCGAACAGCGCTTCCATCGACGCGTGACGTCATGACCAGCGCGCGCATTGTAAGTTTGTTTTCTACCTTCTTCAAAAAGGAGGAGATACTCACTTCGACTGTATGTTTTTTTTTATTTTATGTGTGTTACCTCATAACTTTTTTCTGGGTGAACCGATTTCGATGATTCTTTTTTTATTTGAAAGCTGGTACTTCTCATGTGATCCCATATAAATTTGACCAATGTCTGACCAATAATTTTTGAGTTATTCTTAATAATTTATATTGAAGTCGGTTGTACAAAATTTTTAATTATAAATTATTTTAAAGAACTTTTTAAACAAAATAGATCGAACTTATGATATATAAAATTATGCAAATACATGAAAATATATAATTTGCTTGGAGAATGTATTATCATTATTTATTTTCCAAGTATGCAATGTGAAAACGTTCACTAACTTAAGAACGTACATACACACGCACGTTGCTTGTAGAGATATAATATGTTGAAATTAAGAGATACAATATGTTGAAATATCGTACGCATTGCAACAACTTCCACGTGGCAAGTTAATTAAGTGTAAGACTATTCTCTCTTTACGTCCAAAAAGTTTTCGAGCAGTAGATGTGAATAGTTTGTCATACTGCGGATGATGACTGATACCTAAATTAAGCTATAATATCATTATTCCCATTTAGCACTATGTGTTTAGAACCGGAGATCCTTTTTACTGGATACGAAGCATTCCATCTTAGTCCTCAGGGGTGACAACGCATCTGCATTTTGATTCTTAATCGAGGATATATGTATGTAGATGTCTATGGGCGACAGTACCCACTTACCATCAGGTGGGCTGTGTGCTCGCTTGTCACCCTTATTTTTTTTTTATTTATTTAAAACTTCATATACACAAGTGGTATATAGGCGGACTTAATGCCTAAGGCATAAGAATACTAAACTAAAATAACAAAAAAAATTGTAATACATGGAAATAAAATACATAAGATATAAATGGTACATCACAAAAATAGATAAAATTATTATAATAAAATGAAATATAAAATAACTAAGATAATAAAATGTATAATACATAAGTACATATTATAATGTCAGATGAATATATACTCATAAAGATATACAAATATACATGTTATCAAATAAATTTACAAAAATATATTAATATTTATACACATATATGTATATAAATATATATATATATAAATATAAATATATATATATATATATATATATATATATATATATATATATATATATATATATATATATAAATAAACTATTACTATGACGATTCTGCCAATTTATTAAGTAAGTGTTCCCGAACCTTCATCTTGAACGCGTACCGATTGCTAGCCGTCCTGATTTCGAGAGGAGTGCGTTCCAAGGAGAATAGATTGAATGTGGAAAGAAGAATGAACAAGTCCAGAGCTATGGGAGGGACATAGGAGAAGAAGGTTGTTCGTAGAGTGGAGTTTCTCTCATGACTAGCACTAAGCAACTGAAAGTAAAGAGATAAGTAGGAAGGGGAAGTTGGAGACATCAGGATAGAATAAAGGGTGGTGAGTGCACGCAAACTACGGCGTTGACGAATAGGTAACCATTTTAATTGAGTGAATCACGAGATACGTGGATACATGGTCATACTTTCGAAGATTGAAAATTAATCGAATGCAGTTATTCAGAAGACGGTCATATTTGTTGAGAAGATCTGCATTCAGGTCGAAATAACACACATCGCCATAGTCGATTAGGGGAAAAATTAAACTCTGCACAAGCATTGTCTTAATTTCAGATGGTAGAAAATTTTTTAGGCGATAGAGAGAACGCATTATTTCATTTAAAAAAAATTACCTTTATAATCCTTAAAATTTTTTGGTAAATAGAACAGTAATATATAAATTAAACTGAGTGTAACAAAGTGTATTCATATCCATATGAAAAATAGCTGACAAATGTTCTTATGTACTATTTCCTTATTATAATTTCCTATTATGTTATTGGTTACACTACTTACGAGTGCAACGGGACGCTTGCGACTATGCTTGTGCCACGCAGCATGCATTAGAAAGGAGATGAGCATAGTATGGATGTGGTTTTACAATAAGGCATACATATAAAAAAACAACGTATAATAACATATAAAAAATGAGTAATGCGATTTGGTCTGCTCTTACTTTCGATTATCTATACAATCGATTTTAATGAAAACTTTATCATGTATTTATTATACAACTAAACGTCAAATTAAATTAGTTAGAAGACAAAACAATACTATGAACACACAAACTCACACAGACATCATTTTAAATAAATGCATTAAAACTGTCAACAATAACAATACCAACAACAGTAAAATCTTCCCTCAACGGGAGAGGCTCATGTCAAGCAGTAAAATTTCACATGCCAATAAAGAAAAGAAAAAAAAATCTGATTGTACAGACCTCAAAGCGTTAAGATATATTGAAATCTGAACTTTTGAATATCGAATCCGTTACAACAACTTCCAAATTTTAAGTTAATAAAAAGGATTTTGTACTTTCATGCTTTCTCTTTATTCTATAATATTTATTCTAGTATACATACATTTAGCTGTTTTTTTCCTATGACAGAGGAAATTCTTAAATTAATATAGGTATATTGCAAAACATTTCATATCAAGGCGTATCCACATAGTTCTACGCGTTGATACTGAAGTCAGTAAAGCGCTTTAAAGTGCGGTGAACGCACTATACTGACCTACGTTATTGTGCTCGTGGATGCGTAGCGACAACAAAACAAGCGATTTCATTCTTCGTATCACAAATAGCACACGTTACATGAATTAATATTGCGGGATTTGTCTTTTCTTCCATTTAATTGTCTTTGACAAAAAAGTCTTCGGCAAAAACAAAAACATTTTTATATGATTGAAAAAATCCCTGTAGTGGCGGTGTAAGAATATCCACTACATGGGGTAGAGGATATTCTTACACCACACATCACAAAAAACATTTAGTTATGATTAAGTTTCACATTTTATTTGTTGTATACGTTCTATTTAGGGCCTATAAAAACATTGTGAGGGAAACCATCATATCTGGAGATTTAAAAAATTATTTCAAGGACATACCGCTCATCGGTCTCTCTCCTCCTTCGCAGTTGACCTCAGAAATAAGAGGAAGCATGTGCCCAGCCAAGAGATAGATGTAGTTACTTCACAATACTTCGTCACTTCCATTTTAACATTTAAACGTCAATTAAAAAATATTTCATTGACACTGCATTCTATATCCAACTTCCTTTAACATTTAAATTTGCTTACACCTTTTTAGCCGACAAATAAAAATGTTACCAATTTGACTGCATTTTTTTGTATGTAATCTCTAAACTTTAAACAAGACCCATTATAATAATTAATTCAGTTGTAACCTATTAAGCCTAAGTTAAAATGAATAACTCACTCTCAAATAAACTCTGTTATCCGTACATTACTCATCCATTGCAATATATTGCGCCGCCTGGGAAAGTAGTCAAGTGGGCCGTTCTGTAAAATTATTACGGCACAGCCTGGGAATCTAAATCTATATAGTAACCTCATTATAATAAATGGAGTTGACATGTTGTACATCCGTGAACGGCCTTAGAAAAATAATAATATTGTAAATTAATTAGATAATATTTATCATCTTTATTTTACCGGTTTCTTATATTCACGCGAACACTACGCATTGAATTAAACAATTTTTACGGATTTAATCGTATTTAATTTTGCTTATATGGTTAAGAGTCTGTAGTTTGTGGTCATATGCTAGACGACCCCTACCATTACATCAGATTTGATAGACCACAAATCATCGCGATAGAACATCGATTTCTACCAAGGATGATACGTGAGGCTATTGAAATTAAAAAACATCTGAATTTCAAGCAGGAGACTGGGTACTACCACCTGCTTGGGATCCTGTAATTAATAAAATTAAAGCTAAACTCAAGCATACCACTGCAAGACTTCAAGACACAATCTGAAGGTACTCTGGGTTAACTTTGTCCATCCCCCCGTGACCATGGTTGCAGCAAAGCACCCGAAACGTGGGAAATTAAAAATAAATAAAATTAAACGCGATAAAAACTATAAAAATAATTTATTCAATTATTATTTTTAATTATAATGTAAGTTTAATAATAATTCAATACAATAATAAATGATAATCCACCACTGTATCATATTTCGTATTAAACTGTTAAAATCCACTCAATGAATTCTCAATATAAAATGTTTCTAAAATATTTTAAATAAAACTTCAAATATTTTAGAAAAAAAATAAACGACTAGAAATATAAATAATAAAATAAACTTTTTTACAGCAAAAATCTTTTGCAGAGACTGCTACTGAAAAATCCTTCCAATATAAAAGAGGCATGAGACTGGATGAGGGAATGTTAAAAAATATAAAGCGTTAGTTATACTTTTGCATAATATTATAGTTTGGAGAAGGCTGCACTTTCCTTGATTAATGATAAATCATTCGATTAATAAATTAAACAACTATATTTAAGTAAGTATTCAATTTTTAAGTATATATTTTTTTGATCCCATAAAAACTACTATAACAAAGAACAGCTAACCAAAAACGATATTGAAAATTGCGCTCTAGAGAAGCCATATAGAAATTCTTATATACACACTTAATGCAAATTTGGTGTCATTACCAAGTCATATATTCTTCTCGGACATACGAGTAAGCATGAATACACCACGGAGACACCTGCATAAATATTAAATTTTACGTTTTGAAAAGAACAAAACAGACGCAGTTTCTCTTGCCCAGCCGAGAGATAGATGTAGTTACTTCACAATACTTCGTCACTTCCATTTTAACATTTAAACCTCAATTAAAAAGTATTTCATTGACACTGCATTCTATATCCAACTTTCTTTAACATTAAATTTGCTTACACCTTTTTAGCCGACATTAAAAATGTTGCCAACTTGACTGCATTTTTTGTATGTAATCTCTAAACTTTAAACAAGACCCATTATAATAATTAATTCAGTTGTAACCTATTAAGCCTAAGTGAAAATGAATAACTCAAAATCACTACTCTGTTATCCGTACATAACTCATCCATTGCAATATATTGTGCCGCCTGGGAAAGTAGTCAAGTGGGCCGTTCTGTAAAATTATTACCGCACAGCCTGGAATCTAAATCTATATAGTAACCTCATTATAATAAATGGAGTTGACATGTTGTACATCCGTGAACGGCCTTAGAAAAATAATAATATTGTAAATTAATTAGATAATATTTATCATCTTTATTTTACCGGTTTCTTATATTCACGCGAACACTACGCATTGAATTAAACAATTTTTACGGATTTAATCGTATTTAATTTTGCTTATATGGTTAAGAGTCTGTAGTTTGTGGTCATATGCTAGACGACCCCTACCATTACATCAGATTTGATAGACCACAAATCCTCGCGATAGAACATCGTTTTCTACCAAGGATGATACGTGAGACTATTGAAATTAAAAAACATCGGAATTTCAAGCAGGAGGCTGGCTACCACCTGCTTGGGATCCTGTAATTAATAAAATTAAAACTAAACTCAAGCACACCACTTCAAGACTTCAAGACACAATCTGAAGGTACTCTGGGTTAACTTTATCCAGTCCCCCCGTGACCATGGTTGCAGCAAAGCACCCGAAACGTGGGAAATTAAAATTAAATAAAATTAAACGCGATAAAAACTATAAAAATAATTTATTCAATTATTATTTTTAATTATAATGTAAGTTTAATAATAATTTAATACAATTATAAATGATAATCCATCACTCTATCATATTTCGTATTAAACTGTTAAAATCCACTCAATGAATTCTCAATATAAAATGTTTCTAAAATATTTTAAATAAAACTTCAAATATTTTAGAAAAAAAATAAACGACTAGAAATATAAATAATAAAATAAACTTTTTTTACAGCATAAATCTTTTGCAGAGACTGCTACTGAAAAATCCTTCCAATATAAAAGAGGCATGAGACTGGATGAGGGAATGTTAAAAAATATAAAGCTTAATTAATGATAAATCATTCGATTAATAAATTAGACAACTATATTTAAGTAAGTATTCAATTTTTAAGTATATATTTTTTTGATCCCATATAAACTACTATAACAAAGAACAGCTAACCAAAAACGATATTGCAAATTGCGCTCTAGAGAAGCCATATAGAAATTCTTATATACACACTTAATGCTAATTTGGTGTCATTACCAAGTCATATATTCTTCTCGGACATACGAGTAAGCATGAATACACCACGGAGACACCTGCATAAATATTAAATTTTACGTTTTGAAAAGAATAAAACAGACGCAGTTTCTCTCGCTTAACCTTCGCTAACAAGTATTTCTACATAAATTGACACGTAACGAATTTATTAAAATGGTGATGCTTACCAAGCTTAACACGGCAATGTGCTTAGTACACATTTTCGTCAACATTGATAATATCTACGAGGATGATTTATCGACAACATGGATTACAGTGCAGTAAGATTTTACAATAAGGTCCACACTCATTCAAATTTTAAATAAAAACTTGTGCTTTCCAGCAATGAGGGCTAATAAATTTCTGCTCACCAGATGTCGCTAGTTGCCACTAAGGTAAAGCTTTTTGTTATACAATGCCATTAAATTGAAAAGTTAGTATTAAATAAAAGTTTATCAGTTTCTAGAGTATCATATTAGTACACAAACAATGCCCCAGTGGTTTGCTCTATTATTTTTTGCACATTTTTTATTTTTTTGCAATTTTTCTAGTTTTATGAATATCTGTGGTTTGGTTTATTTATTTTTAATCTAATTAATACAAAATAAGACTAATAGCGTAGAAAGAAACATTAGCCTTTACATTTTTCGAACAAACTAATTTTCCTGCTATGAAATCTGTCAAATATTACACCTCATTTTTAAGTGGCGCCGCCCTGGCAGAGAAACTCGTGGATGCCCTCATTAGTAGAAGTAAAGTAAAATAAAGTTACAGCCTTTATCCGTTCAACCGCTGGGCACAGGCCTTCTCTCAATTCTTGAGAGGCTTGAGAGGGTTTTTGAATTTCCTACTCAAATGCATGTTGGCGGACTTAGATGTCTTCGAAACATTTTTTTTCATGCATGCTTCCTCACGATGGTTTCCTTCAACGCCGAGCACATCATAAATTAACAATTTTATTGATGATGGCGGGGGTCGGACCCAGGTTATTCGTGAACTGTGAAATTCATAGCGAGCGATTAGCCCCTGACCTACCACGGTTTTTAAGAGCCAGCAGTTAGTAGTTCTAATCCACATTTTCAACTATAGATACTGAATGATTAATCAAACAATTTTAGGTCTTATTTGCAGTGTCGGACGCATAAATATACATTACTCTATTGTTACAATAAAAAATACAAATGACTGTTATCTTCTTCCTTTTTGTTGATTTCATGTACAGGGTTATTTTGCAATAACCGGCCAAATTGGCAGGGAAGGTTCAGAATAAGTAATATAGGCAAATGGTGAAGAAAAATTAATTAAAAAATATCTCAAACATTCTGTCCTTTTTATCTTTTAAATTCAAAATGTGTACCCTACAAACTGGTAACCCTTACGAATGTGTGCGCACGCACACATTCGTAAGGGTCGATCGGTACGCAAAAACGTTTTTGCCCATAAATCACATTCAGTTTGGGATAAATTCAAATAAAAGTTGAAGCCTTATTTACTCGTATTTTCAAAAACTGCAATAAGGGTATATCATTATTTACATATATGAACTTTAAAATTTGGTCTTTGAAAAATAACCCTGTATATTATTATTAGTATTTCCAGCAAGTATTAACCTTAGGAGCAGTGCGATTGTGTAGCTCTCGGTTGGCTTCGTTTTGACGTTTGACGTTTTATTTCGTTGTATTGTGTAAGTAATAATTATATTGTCCTCCAGACCGAATTTTGGGCACGGCGGCCAGTCTCATTATACATGTTTACAGTACACGTGTATGCGCAAGCAAAGGTGCAATATCTATATTCTCACTCTCATAGCCCGACGGCACAGCATTTAGGCATGACTAGCGGGATATCTGGCGCAGAACCAACGGCTTTACGTGTTTCCTGAGGCATGGGGCGAAACACTGCCAACTCCCGAATTCAAACCTGATTCTAACTCGGGACCACATGATCGCCAGTCGCGCTTACGACTCAGTCAAAAAATTGTAAATGTATCAGTATCGATTAAAAGCCGATTTTTGTTTATATTTATAGAGTTGCGGAGTGAATTCAACCGGTAAGCAATCCAGATCAGACCAGACCGATTGTGTAACTTTTTTTTTGCTATAGAATAAGGGTGACAAACGAGCACACAGTCCACCTGATGGTAAGTGGTTGCTGTGGCCCATAGACATCTACATCTATCTTCGTTTTCGAATTTAAATGCAGATGCGTTGTCAGCCGTGAGGACTAAGATAGAATGCCTCCTTTCCAGTAAAAAGGTTATCCGCTTCTCTACACTTACCATACGAAACACAGCAGCATTAAGCTGCTATTTTACGCTGGTATTCTGTGAGAGCGTGGTCCTTCCCAGGTCGAGCCGACCCATTCGTGCTACAACTATACTATTAATATAGCTACAGCATGGCTCTACCACGTTAACTACACAGCTATACTATACTATACTACACTATATACACTGCTAATCTATTTATGGGCATAAAAAAGGGTTCATAATAATGTAGTATCTAGTAAATCTGCCTAGTAAATCTATCTAGTAAATGTTTTTGAGGATTACCGCATTACTTCAGTCCGGTATAATTAAATTCTTATGATTTCGAAACCTATTTTACAAGTTTGCCTTTACTAGATTGGAAAATGAATAACAACGGTTGACTTGCACTATACACGAAATAACTAAAACGTTTTAAACGTTTGTTGATTACAAATAATTTGAAACAACTTTTTCCGTTCATAAGAATCGTTACATGTAATTTTATTATTCTCACGTATGCTGGCAGTGTCTTCTTCGTGTACTTTTAAACGGATGTCGATAAAAAAAGTTCGAAATTTAAATGTGAGTTTTGTACACGATATCCGCACATTGCATATAAAACGTATGAATTTTTGAATATGAATAAACTTTATAGTTTATCACGTAATATATTGTCCTTGTAGACCGTGCGATTACATAGGTAGCTCAGCCGTGATCTAAATAACCAAATTTTTATAGAAAAAGCGTGACAAACGAACACACAGTCCACCTGATGGTAAGTGGATGATTCTATCCTTGATTAAGAATCAAAATGCGGATCAAAATGTCACCGCTGAAGACTAAGGTGGAATGCCTTGTTTCCAGTAAAAAGGGTTCTCTACATTCATCATACGAAACACAATTAATGTTTCATTAAGCTGCTATTTATTTTGTAAGAGCATGGTCCTTCCCCGGTCGAGCCGACCCATTCGTCGTGCTACAACTATAATATAGTTGCAGCATGGCTCTACCACGTCAAAAAGCCCCGAAAAGATCGAAGAGAAATGGTGATAAATCGTATTAATTTATCATCACTGCTGCCGACATAGTTACATAGTTCACCTGATTGTATGTATGCTGACCCATAGAAGCCCGCATCTATCTTCGATTGAGACTCAAAATACAGATGTGTTGTCACACCTGATGACTAAATTGGAATACCTCGTTACCGTTTAAAAAAGAGCAGTGTACTATTATTTCCTGCTGTTATTCTGTATGAATTCGTTCTGCAATCATAATACGCTATAGCATCGCTATCGATGTATAGATAGCATTCTACGTTCTTCGTTTCAATCAAAGTTACTTTTATGTTGCGACATATTTTAGGGTTCATCTTTCGCTTATGTTGGATTTAGATTTTAACATACGAGATCACGGTCCAATTGATAACAAGAGTAACTGCGCCTCTTGCACAACAACAGCCAACGAAGACGGCTACAGATGCGTGTAAAGTTAAAACCTTTGAAGATTAAGGTGATAAAACCTTCATCATACTAGGTGGCAGAAATATTTTATCTATTTTTGTGCCGCCTAGCTGCAACGCGCACTGCTGTATTCCAATCCGACGGCCGATAGCCAGAATTATAACAGTATTAAGACATTCAATCTTAGTCCTCAGATGTGACAACGCATCTGTAGCCTTCTTTGTTTGAATTTGGTTGCAGATGTCAATGGGCTGCACTAGCCACTTACCATGAGTTATTCTGTAAGTTCGTTTGTCGCTTTAGATTTATAAAAAATCATCAATCAGCTCGTAAAATTCACTTATTGTCGTAAGCCTCGCCTGTTGCAGAAAGGATTATTTTAACTGTCACGCTTGGCAGACAGATTGACGCTCGTTGTGCCAGACGTCTTGCAACTTTGATTCCGCTGCCCGTCGCCGGCCTGAGTATTTTACATCTGGTCTGACGTAAATAGAAATATATTATAGCCGCTAATTAAGCTGGCTCTTTTATCTTTTAAACCGAAGCATATTAATGAGTGAATGCGAAATTTTAAATTAACAAGAAAGTGTGAAAATGGGTATATTACTAGACGGAAGCAGAAATAGATATAATCACAGATGTCAGAAATATCTAACTTTATAATCATCGAAGCGGTGCAGCTTAAGCAGAAAGTTCTAAATGGTGTAAATGTAAAGATTTTGCCTCAAGATGTCAATGTCGCTTATTAATGTTACTTTAACGCCTATATTTATTTCTCTTGTATACATTCATAAACTGCACAAGGACAAACATCCAGTATAAGCATATTAGATCACATTTTAACATATGCATCAGGTATTTTTATATCCTTACCTGTGATACCCTATGACATGTTCAAATCTATAATATGTTAAGTATAATATGTTGTGGTGCAAATGGCTTAATGATGAAAATACCTGATTACTAAATCGTAGGTCTCGAATTAAAGACAATACAAACAAGTAAAACGTTTGTGAAAAAACCGAAAATGCGTAAACTGATATTATGGTTAGGTAATTAACGCATCTCTGTAAAGATAGATCTTTTTGGAATTTCTCACAGCCACCTCTTACGACACCCACGAGACATCACGGCGTAATGGATTATTTTACATCAGCAACACTGTGAAACTGAAACTATTTCTACACAATTTCGTGGATTATAAACAGTTACTATCAACTACCTCAAATTTATTTCATTGTTTTTCTAAATTTAGGTCCGCGAACTTATAGGTACGCGATAAGTTGCGGGAAGCTCTATATACAAAATTATGGAAAAGTTCTTAACCAATAAGGAAGTATAAAAAAACAATTACCTAACAAAAATGGTCGCATCGTGCAGATCACTGGCTTTCCTTGTACAATCTGAAAAAAAAGATACGATTATTTTGAATAGTGACGTCTAGTTCTAGTCTAGTTTCTGTGATGTTAATGCTGTTAGCCTATGCGGCTCTTACAGCTTCATCGAACTCAGAGCTCGCGCGAGATTTTACATGTAATCATTGGGAAGTCTGAATATCACCGACGAAACTAAATAAATTGTGAGGAATATAAAACATTCTAGTGATAATAAAATTATCAGAATTAGCAGAAAACATTTTTTTTATTAAAATATCGTTTTTGAATTTGTACCAATTGTCTATGCAGTCTGTCGGTAGCTTCGAATTGTACGGTACATATATTTGTTGTACGGTACATTATGTGATATTTAATATTAATTTTCTACGTTTATTATCACTTTTTTATTTGATTCAGTAAGAAATACAAGTACACAGTCAACATCAACTTAAGTTTCTTAAGTAAGGTTCAGTAAAATTTAATACTGTTTATCATTATAAATTGGAAAAGAAATACAATACTAATGCCTTTGTTAGATAATGTATTACACAATCAAATTCATTATTTTGAAAAAGTTTTATTAGACATATGTAATTTATCATTTTACGAGGTAATCCTTTCAATAAGATTTTTAAGTGAATTCAAAAATCGCGATTTAAAACCGAGAAATCTAGATTAAGTTTTCCGTTAAGATGACAGTTAGGGCTCTTTATACATACTCGTTCCATTACAATGCAGGGGCGTGCTCTCATTACAGAGGGATAATAAAAATTAATAAACATAAGTATAGCAATTAACATGAGAGTGTACAATCAGTGTGTTGCCAGTGTTAAAATATTATGGATCTAAGACATGCTCCTATACCACTGGCCGTATTAGGAAGTTCAAGGTCACTCAGCGAGCTATGGAGAGGGATTTTTCCTGCGTGATAGGATTGCAGTATTTATGAAGTCGACGGCAGGTGACCCAGGACCGTGCTGTGTGGCATTTCTTGGGGAGGTCTATGTCTCATAGGTTAGATATTTGCCACAGCTGCCACGCTTGGCAGGCAGGTTCCAACAGCAGTTCCTTATTATTTTATGTTGTTATCAGGAAGATGCTGCTGCTCATCTCCTGTTACATTTCCTTTTATCAGTTCTGTAGTGGTGGCGTTATAAAATCCACCACCCCTTATTAGAACGTGAATGTCATAAGAGATGTCATGATAGACTGAAATTCTTACTTATAAAAACTGAAATTTAATTAATACTAAGGGCTAAGTCACAAACTGACTTATGACATCACAGTTAAAGTTGTCAAGTTGTACGTTAAACAGTACTAAGGTCGTAAGCGATCTGGCGATGCGATGACACATAAAGATTGAATTGTTTGCTTTTGAAACCGGCTTCACTAGTAATTATATTTTAAACCAGTGGCATATTTATATCTAATAAACAGAACTATGAATGTAGCTCCTACGTTCTTGATCATCGATTCAACATTATTATGAAATCACAATTCAAAAATAGTTAATATGAATTATTACTTTTTGCTTAAAACTTTATAATTATTACCATGATTATTACAAGTGCCGAACTCTTTATAGGCCTCCCCAGAAATACCAGATTTTAATACGACATAAAATAAACCGACAGTAGACAAGTGAAATAGGCCACAATAAAGCAACCATGCCCTGCATACCACAATGTCAATGACCGACACAAATACTTACGTGCAACTAGCAGCTACAAAACAAACACAAATTAAAAAGATACACTTCGTTTTTATTGACTTTATTTTTTACGACAAAGGCACGGAAAGCATACGGCCACGCCTGCGCCGTGCTTGATCGAGAGTGACGTGCGCGGAAGCAGCCTCAACGTGCTTTATATCTAGGCATTTAACAGTTATGTTTGGAGGGACTACAACGAGTATAGAGGCAACTTATTTTCTAACAATTAATATTTAAATGAATATCATAAGCGCGAAATCCTTTTTTTTTATAGAGGGAGCAAACGAGCATGCGGCTCACCTGATGGTAAGTGAGCCTTCTTTTAAGTAGAATTTAAAAAAAAAAATACAATACAATACTTTTTCTTGTACACCAAGGAAAGATAAATAAACTAACAAAAATAAACAAATATTGAGGGGAAAATAAAAGGCGCTCTTATTGCTACATAGTAATCTCTCCCAGGCAACCTAGAAAAAGAATTAAATAAAAATAAGACAAAAATTAAAAATGATACGTCCATAATCTACATTATGATTTAAGATGCCACTAAATGTCTTTTTTGCATTTTCCGATTGTATATTTGACAATACGAAGAAACTGCTTACGAACTAGACACTATATTGTAATCAGTGGACTCGACTGATGAATCGTTCGAGTCCCAGTCAAGGCAAATTATTAATTCAAGTCATCAATTGGATTTTTCTTAAAGCAGCGTCCCAAACCTGCTGGTAAATTAGTTTTTTCGCATAGGCGTATCGAAATCCATCGGAACATTTTAATCAACAAACAAGAAAGTATATGTACTACTAAACAAGGGACATAGTATGTTTAGGTATATGTTTACAATTAACTCTAACAAAACATATCAAATTTAATAACACAAAGATTTTTTAAATTCTTAGCAAAATAAATATTTGCTATTTAAAGAAAATAGATGTGTTATGTGTAAATGAGACGAACGAAAGGGAAAGGATGCCACTGCATGGCATGTATACCGCTTACTGGTCTGGTGTAGACGAGACCGAGCGGGCATGCCAGGAGTCGGTGTCATCCTTTCAGAAAGAATGGTCAATGTGTGAAAGAGTATGAATGTGTAAGCCCAAGGCTGCTATGGATACGAATGAAAGTGGGCTTAAAAGTTGTTTGTGCTAGGGTGTACGCCCCAGACATATCTAAGCCCACTTATATCCGAGAGCAGTTTTGGGACATGGTAAGGATGGTGTTGAGGAAATGTAAGAAATGAAAATATTATTATGTTAGGAGATTTTAATGGAAGGGTTGGGGTGAAGAGGTCTGGTTATGAAAGGATATTAGGAACGTTCGGCGATGAAAGTGTAAATGAGAATGGTGAAGACCTCCTCGCCGTATGTGTGGAAAAGAATCTTTTTGTGACGAACACTTTCTTTCGCCATAAAAGGATTCACATGTATACATGGGAAAGAGGTGATGATAGAAGCATGATAGATTTCATAATTGTGGATGAAAGAATGCGGAGCGCAGTGGTAGATACAAGGGTTTACAGGGGGTCCAACGTTGGGACGGATCATTACTTGGTCTTATGTCGAATTAATGGTCTATTCAAGCGTTGGCGGCATCGGACATCTGTGTCTACCACTGCGTTACAGCGTATAAGAATAGAGAGGTTACAAGATGAAGATGTGAAGAGAAGTATAAATGTAGACTGAGAGAGAATATTAGTGGTTTGAATGAAATATGTATGAATGATTTAGACCTGAAGACTGTATGGAATAATGTTAAGAAAGTTTTAGTGGATGCAGCCACCGAAGTATGTGGTGTAAGTAGAGAGAACGAATGAAAGGAAAAATAATACGTTGTGGTGGGATGATGAGGTACGGATGGAAGTTGAAGCAAAGAAGAGAGCATGGCTAGATTTACTGGCAACCAAAGCTGGTAATTCTGGCGGTATGAATGATGAGATTGAAAGAAAAAAAGGCAGACTTTAGACTTATAAATAAGAGTAAAGAAGTTGTTGAAAGGAAAAGCAAGAAAGAACGGATAAGAATGATAGAAGGATATCTGATAACTTCCAGGCAAATATTAAAATGTTCTGGAAACTCGTAAGAACTGCCAGGGGAAATTCGAAACAGCCTAGAATGAATGCTATACGAGACGAGAATGGCTGTATGCTGAATGATGAAGCTTCGAGTTTAAAGAGATGGAAGGAATACTTTGAAAGCGTGTTTATGAGTGAAGAGTCGTCTGAATTAAGTGAAATAGAAATTTCGAAAGAAGTGGAAAGAGGTAGGAGATAAGTATAGATGAAATAATGAAAGCAATGAAAAGCATGAAAGCAGGTAAGGCAGGCGGATATGATGAGTATCACTCAAATGCTAAGGGCTGGAGAGGTGGTGGCAGGCCTGCTGTACACCTTGTTTAATTTATGTTGGGAACTGAAGCGGGTACCGGAAGACTGGTGCAAAGCCGTTATAGTCCCAATATATAAGGAAAAGGTCACAACAGGACTGTAAAAACTACCGTGGTATCAGCTTGCTTAGCATTGTGGGTAAACTGTATGCTAAGGTGTTAATTGAAAGAGTTATGGAAGAAACTGATGGAAAAATTTGGGATGTGCAAGCTGGATTTAGAAAGGGGATGGGGTGTACGGATCAAGTCTTTTCCATGCGCATGATTGAGAGAAGTTTTTGGCCAAAAACCAGAAAGTTTTTTGTGCGTTCATGGACTTGGAAAAGGCTTATGACAGAGTGGACAGGAATATGTTATGGCAAACACTGAACTCATTTGGTTTGAGCGCTGGTTTGATACAGGCATTAAGGTCTCTTTATAGGGACTCTAGTGCTTGTGTCAGGATCAACGGGGTCTACTCGGACTGGTTTGGCATCCAAAAAGGTGTCAGACAGGGCTGTGTAGCTTCCCCGTGGCTGTTTAACCTATTATGGACAGTTGTTTGCAAACTTTGAAAGTTGAAGAATGTGGTTGAGAATGGGTGAGTTAACCGTCAAATGCCTTTTGTACGCCGATGATCAAGTCATATTGCATCGTCGGCGGCCGAGTTGCAAATGATGGTTACTTTAATGAACTGGTCATTAAAGAAAAGGGGTATGGTGAACGCAAGTAAAACGAAAGTGATGGTTTTGAAAGAAGAGTAAAACGTTATGTGAAATAAGAATAGAAGAAGGATTGAGCAAGTGGATGAGTTTGTATATTTGGGATGTTTATTTAGGGGATGGTAGATATGATAAGGATATAGAACGACGAGTGAACGCAGGAAATAAGTGAATGGGGCTCTACACGCTATTGTGAGGTCAAAATGTGTCAAAAAGGCGTTTGGCAATTCATAGTGCTGTGTTAGTCCCTACTTTAATGTATGGTAGTAGAAAGTTGGGTGTGGCAGAAGAAGCATGAGAGTAGAATAAATGCTGTAGAAATGCGGTCATTAAGGAGTATGCTAGGGCTGAATCTGAATGACAGGGTGAGAAATAGTGTGATAAGAGAAAGTGTGGTTTGCAAGATGACGTTGTGACCAAGTTAAGAAAGGAATGCTTCGGTGGTTTGGTCATGTAGAAAGAATGAACGAAGAAAGAGTGACAAAGCAAATTTATGCTGCAGAAGTGAACGACAGAGTCGGAAAGGACGCCCTAGACGAAGGTTTATCGACCAAATTGGCGATATATTAAAAATGGGCCAGATTAGGGTACCCTTAACCGACGTGCGTGTATGCGTAGATATATGGATGTAAAGGAGGCGAGAGAGGTGTGCCAGGATCGTGCCAAATGGAAGTCCGTAGTCTCTGCCTACCCTCTGGGTGACAGGCGTGAGTGTTTATGTATGTATGTAGAAAATTCGTACACTTAAGTGAAGCATGTAACAAGTTTTGTAACATAGACCAAATTAAAATAATCTGTGATAATTTGATGCCATGATCGAATTCGAGTTTTAGACGTAACTTCCCGTCGGTTTTATAATTTAAGTAAGTATATGTAAAACAGAAGGTCGACACCGAAGATATGAAATTAATTTAAAATAAAATGTTGTTTTTTTAATTTTATCAATTTTCTTATCAATTAATAAAAATTTAATATTGCCGTATCTAAAACATTCTAGCTCCTACTTACCCGTTATCAAGCTCGCGAAATCAAATGAAATGTGAAAGAAAACGAAGCAATGTAGAAAGGTCGCCCTGAAAAGATACGAGAGTCCTCGTGCAAAGTGTCGAAACATCGAATCAAAGATTTATAAGCTCATTAAACATGACATTTATATCTTTTTATTGGAAGAAAGTCACATATCCATACGATAAAAATAAACGGATTTGTTATTAAAAGTTATAATATCTAATATATAAAAATTTATGTTTGTTTGTTCGTATTTTATGCTTGCCATACCGTTCATCAGATTGCGTTAAAACCTTGTCAAGTTATTGCTTACACGCGCGAAGGTATAGGCATAGTACTATTAACTTACAGTAGGTGGTGCGCGTATCGTACCGACAAATTTATTTGAAAGTTATATATCATACAATTTCTATGAATGTATTGTCATTCTTAATGAAACAATATTCTCGTAACTCTTCCAAATTTGAAAAGATATTTCCAAAGTTATTTCCACTGCGGCAGCAACGCGCCGCGCCGGGATCAGCTAGTAAGTTATAAAACAAAATAATACAATACAATACTTTTCTTGTACACCAAGGAAAGATAAATAAACTAACAAAATAAACAAATATTGAGGGAAAATAAAAGGCGCTCTTATTGCTACATAGTAATCTCTCCCAGGCAACCTAGAAAAAGAATTAAATAAAAATAAGACAAAAATTAAAAATGATACGTCCATAATCTACATTATGATTTAAGATGCCACTAAATGTCTTTTTTGCATTTTCCGATTGTATATTTGACAATACGAAGAAACAGCTTACGAACTAGACACTATATTATAATCAGTGGACTCGACTGATGAATCGTTGGAGTCCCAGTCAAGGCAAATTATTAATTCAAGTCATCAATTGGATTTTTCCTAAAGCAACGTCCCAAGCCTGCTGGTAAATTAGTATTTTCGCATAGGCGTATCGAAATCCATCGGAACATTTTAATCAACAAACAAGAAAGTATATGTACTACTAAACAGGGGACATAGTATGTTTAAGTATATGTTTACAATTAACTCTAATAAAACATATCAAATTTAATAACACAAAGATTTTTTAAATTCTTAGCAAAATAAATATTTGCTATTTAAAGAAAATTCGTACACTTAAGTGAAGCATTTAACAAGTTTTGTAACATAGACCAAATTAAAAGAATCTGTGATAATTTGATGCCATAATCAAATTCGAGTTTTAGACGTAGCTTCCCGTCGGTTTTTATAATTTAAGTAAGTATATGTAAAACAGAAGGTCGACACCGAAGAGATGAAATTAATTTAAAAATAAAATGTTGTTTTTTTTAATTTTATCAATTTTCTTATCAATTAATAAAAATTTAATATTGCCGTATCTAAAACATTCCTAGCTCCTACTTACCCGTTATCAAGCTCGCGAAATCAAATGAAATGTGAAAGAAAACGAAGCAATGTAGAAAGGTCGCCCTGAAAAGATACGAGAGTCCTCGTGCAAAGTGTCGAAACATCGAATCAAAGATTTATAAGCTCATTAAACATGACATTTATATCTTTTTTATTGGAAGAAAGTCACATATCCATACGATAAAAATAAACGGATTTGTTATTAAAAGTTATAATATCTAATATATAAAAATTTATGTTTGTTTGTTCGTATTTTATGCGCTGCCATACCGTTCATCAGATTGCGTTAAAACCTTGTCAAGTTATTGCTTACACTTGCGCGAAGGTATAGGCATAGTACTATTAACTTACAGTAGGTGGTGCGCGTATCGTACCGACAAATTTATTTGAAAGTTATATATCATACAATTTCTATGAATGTATTGTCATTCTTAATGAAACAATATTCTCGTAACTCTTCCAAATTTGAAAAGATATTTCCAAAGTTATTTCCACTGCGGCAGCAACGCGCCGCGCCGGGATCAGCTAGTAAGTTATAAAACAAAATACCATAGCTTACCTATCATCGATTTAAATTTTCAGTTATATGTATATTAGACCAAGGTATTGTTAAAAAATAACAACAAAAATACAAAGGATTGTTGGAGAAGTCCAAACCAAAAAAATATTTTCTTTATAGGTATAAATATTTTTACATTCATGAATAATATTAGATAATAATAAAGTATGAATATTCATTTATTTAATTACAATTTATAAATACGTTATAAAGACGTACTTGTGTTTGCGCTTCATTATTAATATTGTAAATATATAACCTATAACTAATGCTCATCTTTAAATAGGGCCGACTCCTACACGAACAAGAAACTTACAGAATAATTTCTTCAATTCTTTTTCTTCTTCTTTGGGCTCAAATCTCAGCTTGAAACAATTTCAGTTGGTGCCAAGCTATACAATCAAACAAAAAATTATGTATTTTTCTTAGCACCGTGTTTTGTCAATCGCATGTTCAGTCGTGGATTCAAGGGTGGATCCAGGATTTCAATTTGGGGCGGTCTCGGGCTTAAGCTTGGTTTCAGAGGAGTTTAATGTTAGAGGCACGGGCAACAAACTAGAAACCAATTACATAAACAACTTTTTTAAATATTTTTTTATTTATGTACTAACAAGCCCAAATTATTACACGCTTTTATTACAACTTACATATGTTTATGTTACACATTTAATTATTATTTAAAATATAATATTATAATATATTTTGTCCATGTGTAAGGTGCCGTACACATGGACAAATCTACTCAGGCAGTCTACCTATGTCATGTGCTTTAAAATATTTAAAAAATTCTTTATTTTAGCCGAAGAAACGGACATGTTCCACTGCAGCCTGGCAAAGTTCATAGAAGCGGCGCACAGGGTTCTGTGTGATTTTTTTATGATTAATTTACTTAATTATAATAATATATATTTTTGTACGTCATTGTTATGGTCTTAAACTGTTATGATGCTGTAACTGTTTTTGTAATAAATAAATAAAATTTAAATTGCTAACCGTAATTATTTTTTAACTCCGTCGGTGTTAGCGTTTAAAACCTAATGTGTAATATGACTGTCCCGGATTCGTTCAACGGTCAACGGGATAATATGAGCACATCGAATAGCCTCATATCATACAAGCAATACTACAAAGTCGACTGTTACTGTCACTGTCTACAATAATAAGGTCTTGGAAAGGTACAAAACATACCCAAAGTAGTTGATAAGCGCAACAGCGGCGTCATTTTATTTGTATTTAAAATACTTATCATCAGATCTAATATAATTTTATTTAAAAAAACATGCTTGAGTGTCGTGGAACACTCGGTTGGAACGAAGTTCCTTTCGTAGTATATTATTATTGATAAACGTCTTATATTATTGATTAATAAATACAAATAAGTGAATTAATGATGAATTAATCAAAAAGTTCGAGGGAGATCGATTTTTTACGTGGTAGAGCCATGCTGCAGCTATATTAATAGTATAGTTGTAGCACGAATGGGTCGGCTCGACCGGGGAAGGACCACGCTCTCACAGAATACCAGCGTAAAATAGCAGCCTAATGCTGCTGTGTTTCGTATGGTGAGTGTAGAGAACCGGAGACCCTTTTTACTGGAAAAGAGGCATTCTATCTTAGTCCTCACGGCTGACAACGCATTTACATTTAAATTCGGAAACGAAGATAGATGTAGATGTCTATGGGCCACAGCAACCACTTACCATCAGGTGGACTGTGTGCTCGTTTGTCACCCTTATTCTATAAAAAAAAACAAAAATTACTCCATCTCGGTCGCACTATAGAAAAATCTTACACTTTTTCTCGCCTAGCCCCCATCCGTCAAATTCGTTCCGTGCGATAAGGAACTTCGTTCCAATATTGCTTAATGTTGGTATTACAGAAATTGGTCTACAATTCATCATCATCATTACAGCCCTTCACAAGTCCACTGCTGAACATAGGCCTCCCCCAAGGAATGCCACAAAGCACGGTCCTGCGCCACCTGCATTCATCGACTTTCTGCATGTCTTACCAGGTCGTCACTCCATCTAGGGGGGGGTCGCCCGAGGCTGCCACTCGAGAACCTTTTTTCCCCATCGGTTGTCGGTTCTTCGAGCTATATGGCCGGCCCATTGCCACTTCAGCTTACTAATCCGTTGGACTAAGTCGGTCGCTCTGGTTCTACTGCGGATATCCTCATTTCTAAGTTTATCACGTAGAGAAACCCCGAGCATAGTCCTCTCCATAGCTCGCTGAGCGACCTTGAGCTTCCTCTCTTCTTCAATACGAGCAGTATTAAAGTAGCGTAAGTTCCGCCGCATGCAGACTGAAGCTTCATTTCCCGTCTAACAGCCATGAGATTAAGAGTGTGATCAGAGAGTTTTGTTCTTCTGCGGCGAGTCTTGCAAAACTTAGCTCTGACCGCATGGAAAGTTTCCACGAGCTTGTCATTCATATCGTCCACTGCATTGTAATCTGCTAGGCACTGAAAACGATTTTATAACACGGGCTGAAAGTTTTCGGGACTTTGGATTAGAGCACGAGGGGGACGGAGCGTTGACTTCATTAGACGTGACCTCTCCAAGTTAAGGTTTAAATTCAGTGTGCCTCTTAACATTCGGTGATCGCTGCCAGTTTTCACCCTCGCGATCACTGAGACATCACTGAACAGTTGCCGTCTAGTCATCATAATGAAGCCAATCTCATTTTTTGTCGAACCGTCGGGGCTC
Organism: Parnassius orleans; assembly: GCA_029286625.1. Taxonomy (NCBI): domain Eukaryota; kingdom Metazoa; phylum Arthropoda; class Insecta; order Lepidoptera; family Papilionidae; genus Parnassius; species Parnassius orleans. The sequence goes on from JAGSMP010000009.1 coordinate 1,612,675, forward strand.
AACCAGTTCCACTTCCTGTGGGGCCGCTTCTGGAAGAAAGAGTTCATCATAAAGAGTCCCTCTTACTCCATGAAGTCGACCAGTTGCTGGCCCCTTGAGTTCCGTTGCCCTATTCCAAATGTCCCTACCCTCAGCTCGCCGTTCTCTCTCGTGCCTAGTTTTGCGTTGAAGTCTCCCATTAACACCATATAGTCGTTTTGGAGGAATGCATGGCTTTAGAGATATCCTCATACATTTTCTCTACCTCCTCATCGAGATGTGCCGAGGTTGGTGCGTAAACCTGTATGACCTTCAGCGAATACCGTTTGGTGATTCTGAGTATAAGGTACGCAACCCTCGTCGACACACTCCCAATCTTTACAACGTTGTTAACGAGAGACTTGTGGACGATAAATCCGACACCTCCTTGGGACAGATGGTCGCCCTCCCGGTGATAGAACAAGTTGCCGGATTCGAGGATTACCGTGTCCTCCCCCTATCTTCGGACCTCAGATAATCCTATAATATCCCAGCGCAACTTGTCTATCTCTTCTTCCATCTCGAGGATCTTCTTGTCAGTCCTCAAGGTGCGTGCGTTGTATGTTGCCAGGTCGAGTCGTTTTTTCTTTTAGGATAAAGGTGATAAACGAGCACACAGTCCACCTGATGGTAAGTGGCTGCTGCGGCCCATAGACATCTACATCTATCCTCAATTACGAATCAAAATGCAGATGCGTTGTCACCCGTGAGGGCTAAGATGGAATGCCTCGTTTCCAGTAAAAAGGGTCTCCGGTTCTCTACAGTCACCATACGAAACACAGCAGCGTTAAACTGCTATTTCACGTTGGTATTCTCTTAGAGCGTGGTCCTTCCCCGGTCGAGCTGACCCATTCGTGCTACAACTATACTACTAATATAGCTGCAGCTGCTCTACCACGTAAAAAAGTGTCGTCTTAGGTGGCAACCGAATCTCCACCGGAGATTCTTAGCACCCCCTGCCCCACCGTTACCATGTTCGCCACCGTAGCCAAGAGTAGCGGGGCCGCCGGGGACTGCGGGCAGTCTTTTTGTAGCTTTTGTCATGGGGGGTATATTGCCATAGTTGCCACGCTTGGCGAGCGGGTTGGCAACCGCAGTTTTTTTATTGTAATTTGCTGTTGTCAGAAAGATGCTGCTGCCCATTTTCTGTCTCAGTTTCCCTCTGTTGCCTCTTATGACACCCACGGGAAGGTATTCTTACCCGCCACTACACGGGGTCTACAATTGGCGAGGTCTAATATACTACTTTTAAATCTAAAAATAGGTATGGCTTTACTATGTTTCATGAAAACAGGAAACACATCAGATTTGACACTTATATTAAAAATAGTAACTAGAACTAGATAAGGTGCAATGGTATCAACTATAGACGCAATAATTTGAACAGAAATCTCCCATAATTCTGCCGTTTTCTTAACATCAATAGTTTTAAAATATTTAAAGATAACTTTTGACAATACTCTATGATTCCAACCAAGTTAGTATCATAGATTAACCAAGTTAATAATAATATATGTAAATATTTATAAAATATATACGATATAAAGCTAGGTGATAGGTATAAAATATTTGTTGTGACTTTGTGTAGACACAAAAATAACTTTCAATAAGAATTACATGTAATCTATGTTAAATAAAAATTATTCTATTCTATTCTATTCTAGCAGGCGGGTTTCCCTGCTGGTTTGTTTCCCTCTGTCGCCTCATAGATAAACTCACGGGACGATATGGAGTAATGGATATTCTTGTGCCGTCACTACACCAAAAAGTTTTATGCAATTATTTGTTCGTCGTTGTTCCTATGACTGCCATTTTATTGACAGAATTCTTTTACGAGAACCCTTAAAAATTTAAAAAAACAATTTTTCTTAAAGTATAGTTAAGTATAGATATTTATAAGTAGTATAAACATTTTCGATACTTTTAAATACATACCACAAGCGAATTTACATTTTGTTTAGATGTCGTCATTATTCAGGTTATATTAATTTTATTGTTAAAACTCACAATAAATAAGCCGAAACAAGTTAAAATCATCAACAGGCTTGTCAGGTAGCTCGACTTCGCTCCGCTCGATCCAATTTTCATTTGTCTCGTTCCTTTCCACCTCTTTTGTGAGACGCAGTGCACAAAAATCAGCCGGGATGGAAGACGACATAAAAATACTTCGCATATCGCATCGCCAAAGAGATATCATTAGTGTTTTTATTGTAGGTTGACATTGGGATTGTTTCGTTTTTGTGGTAAAATATTTCGATACTCGATTTTATATTCTACAATAAACGTCCAACTCCAGTAGTGTTAATGTGGGTGACCTCTGCTCTAACTGCACATTAGAAGGTTAAACTCAAATTCTCAAACAAGTCATTCTGGAATTCAAGAATTGTTCGTATTTATTACCGCCTGAGTACTTATCTAACGCTTACAGACAGACAGTTTTTTTTTAATTGTTATTCATATCTTAATGGCAATTATTTCGTTATTACAGACATACACTTTATGCTTAATTTATATTTATGTCTGGTAAGGCTAATTTAAGGACTAAATTTATCATTTATTTAGGGAGAAATAAGGACAAAATTTTTAATACCTTTGTCGACAAAGGCTGATTTTAAAATTTAAGCAGTTCTTACCAAAATATCCAAGCATTTTGATGCAATACTGTGAAGTACGAAAGAAGCAAAAAAAAAGTCAGAATCCTGCAACTCTCTCGAAGTAACTCTTTTTGTCCATTCGCTATTGAATCCTACTTAATACAGGTCATGTTAATAAATAATGTAAACAGTTTATACGATAAAGATATTTTAAAAATGAAGTGCTCTTACAGTATCCAAGAAATGTAATTTATCAAGATCATGGGTACAAAGGGTCTTAGGATTTAATGCGTATTTGCCTTCTCTACCATTAAACACTGGGTTTTCAGAATTAGTTACTTCACAAAACAGAATTAAAAATCTTATTCCTTCGTTTATCTTTTATTAATAAGGTATGCATTGATACTCAAATTCCTTTATGAACTGCCTACAAGAATAAAAAAAATATTTAGAAAAAGTATTATCATCATCATCATTAATTAATCACAGACCAAATTCACTGCTGAAGATAGACTTACCCATAAGCTGCCGCTTAGCTTTCCATTGAAGTCCATCGAGTTGGGGGTTGATATTTTTTTTACAGAAAGGTTACATTATTATACGCAAAGTTTCAACATGCGGAAACGCGTACTTTTTGAGATTTTTTTTATTGAATATCAATTATTTTTGCAATATTTATGTCAATTGCAAAATATCAACCCCCAACTCGACGGACGTCAATGGAAAGTCGTACCAAGCTCTCTCTTACTCACTAGGGTTCATCAGGTTTTATCAAGCTGTAACTCCATCTAGTGCGGTGCGGTGGGGTGGCTCAACAATGCGTTTGCCTGTGCGACGTTTCGGAGTCGGAAGTCGAGATTAGCAGAGGCCGTACTTTCTTCGTGCCTTCCGTGAGAGGGACGGATTTTTGCCATAACTGTTTATAAGGTTGCTTTGTTTGGGAGATGGGCTAAAATCGTAGTTTATTTTTTAATGAAGTAACTATCTGGAAGATGCTGCCGCCAATTTGTTGACCAAAATCTTCCCTCTATCGCATCTTATAGGTGTCCTATTCCCCTAGTGTTGCGGATGTTCATGGCCGACGGTGATCACTTACCATCAGGTGAGCCGCATGCTTGTTTGCCTCGTCTTCCATAAAAAAAACTACGAGAAATTGAGTGTTGGATTCTGATATGCTGCCATCACACGGCTAATAATATTTATAATAATGAGAATAATACTTATTATTCTGATCATTGCTCAAATTATTAATTTTAGAAATTGCTTAAGCTTATTAAATATAACTATATAAGAAATTCGCACACTCTACACTTTATAATATGATGTTTCTATTGACACTTAAGTTTACCTACATATTCGCAAACCAGTATCAGCATCCTATAGTGATATTAACACACATACGGTCTGTCCCGGACCAGCTATAAGGTTAATTAATTTCTGTCGACTAATAAAGTGAAGTTGCCTGTTTAACTTTATTTACAAGCTGTCAGACAGCTTAAGGATCACCAGAGTAAATATTTTAATAACCAGGACAATATTTAAAACAACGAAAATTTATTTATAACTCAAAAATGGTGGCAACAAATAAAATCCGTGTAGTGGTGGTGCACTACCTCATATCGTCCCATGGGTACAACAGAGGCGACAGAGAAAAAAACCAGGACGTGAGCAGCAGCGTCATTCTCATAACAGTAAATATTTGCCATGATTGCCATGGGGCAATTTAAGGGAGAGAGGCCTATGTTCAGCAGTGGACTTTTGCTAGGCTGGCACATGAGTAAAGTCATGTCACTCATGTGTCAAATTCGCCAAATTCAAATTAATGACATATTAGAGTTAAGACGTTGTCTCTAAAAAATCAGTTGTTTACTTTTACTCTTCTCTATGGTTTGTTTGTTTCAGCCTCAGACTCAACACCGTAAGAAGTACATTATGACAATATTTAACAGTAACAGCAAACTCGCGTCGAAGCTTACTTCTAGTAAATAAGCACACAGATGAGGGGATTCTGATTACTGTTCGAAACATTAACGAATACGCTATTAGAGTACTCGAAAATTGTGCGAGGTTCGCAAGGCTTGGACGTTTAGGTGGTCAGCTCCCTTCGTTCATCTCTTTCTAATTAAACTTAAATAAAAACAGATAATAATATAACAAATACATACTCACATATTTTCCAACATCATTTCTTTAAGGAATCAAATATACAACAAAATATGCAATATTTATTTTATAACAGAAAATACTAAAACTAAAAACTTAAGTTATAATATAGTACTACTCACCGTAGTTTTTCTTTTTATTTAAAATAGTATTTAATAATATCGCAAATATTCCACACTAATGCCAACCACCTGGCTACCCTATTAGGTCTGGCGCCATCCACGTATAACTGGATTCAAACTGCATCTTTCTGATTTCACCTGTCGATATCCTACTTATATCTCGGTTATTCCCGTCCTGAGAAAGTAACGGGATCGTCGGAAATAAACATACTTATATACAAATAAAGTGCTCTTAAAATATATATTCTAAGAGCACTTTATTTGATTTATTTAAAATTATAAAATACTAGCTTTTGCCCACGACTTCGTCCGCGTAGATATTATACTTTAAAACATAGGTGATCCATCAATAATCGCACTTTCATGGTAAATTCCATCACCCTCTTTAGGGATGATTTCCGTGATCAAAGCTATCCTATTTCCTTCCCCGGAACTTAAACTATTTCGATACCAAATTTCATCTAATAATCATTACACATTGTAATCTAATCTAAGTATCTAAAAAATCTAAGTATAATATGTAAGTATTTGCAAAATAAAACTAAACATTCACCGACACTGAGTTACTAACAAAAATAATTCGTTACCCAATTGCCGTAGGAGGGGATAATGTATGTCATATGTATGTCACCTACATCTTGTGCATGTATGCATGCTCAGAATACAATTTTATTATCCGAGTATGCATTATGGTACATACCTTTGTGATCATTATCTTTAATAGCTTCACTGATAAGTGCCAAAGTGTCGTTAAATATTTGTTTTCGTACCAGAATATCGTAGACTAATCTGATTGACTCTGACCGAATTGCATTCTAACACATTAGTAAGAACAAATATTAAGATCGGAATCAGAATGTTTGAAAATCAGAATTAAAACATTATTTTATACGTGGTAGAAATTAGGGTATATCTCTCCTTCAGAAACGATACACTTTCTCCAACGAATAATCCAATTATCAAAACATTTTTTAAACGCTTTTTCCGGAATTGAGTTCAGTTCTCGCTGCGAATTCTCCTTTAGGTCTTCTACCGAATGAAAACGGGTGCCACGAAGTGGTAATTTGAGTTTAGGGAAAAGAAAGAAGTCGGCTGGAGCCATATCTGGTGAATAAGGTGGTTGCTCGATGATATTTGTTGAGTTTTTGGTCAAAAATTCGTTCACAATGATGACCTTGTGCGAAGGCGCATTATCGTGGTGCAAAATCCAAGAATTTTCTTTCCACAAATCTGGCTTTTCGTTTAATTTGCTCTCTTAAACGCCGCATAACGCTCAAATAATATTCTTTATTTACCGTTTGACCTCCCGAAAGAATTCCGAATGCACAACACCGCGATAGTCAAAGAAAAATCAACATGACTTTGACTTTTGATCGACTTTGGCGTGGTTTTTCGGTTTCGGTTCAGTTGGAAGCCGCCACTTCATAGCTTGTTGACTAGTTTGCATGTCAAACTCGTAAACCCACGTCTCGTTACCAGTAATAATACGTTTCATGAATGTTGGGTCGGAATTGACTCGTTTTAGCATGTCCTCAGCGACTCTTATGCGATTGAGTTTTGGAGAAAATTCAGGTCTTTTGGGACTAGTCGAGCCGAGAAAATAGTACAGATCGACTCGTGAGACATAGAAAGTTCGGCAGCTATCTCTCTCAAACTTGAATGAGGATTTTCAGTCACTATTTCCTTCACTTTTGCGATGTTAACTTCAGTTGCAGACGTTGATGGCCTACCAGAGCGAGGCAAATCTTCCATCACATCTCGACCGCTTTTGAACGCTTTTTACCACTCATAAGCACGTGTTTTTGATAAAATTGATTCACCGTAAACCTTCTGTAACATTTTCAGTGATTCCGAACACGAAATTCCATTGGCGATGCAAAATTTAAGACAAACTCTTTGTTCAATGTTTTTGTCCATTGTGAAATTCTCAATACACACTAGATATGATATAACTAAAAACAGCACTGTATTTAATGTTAATAACAGATGTAACTCAAACTCCGCGCAAAATGGAAAGCAGTTGTGCCAATCTAACAATTTAATTTGGAACCATAAACAAATCATCTATTCCCGATACTTTTTTGACTGAACATAAGCACTTGCTTATGTATACTATATGTGGGAGAGCTAATGCTGTTATGGTTGCAGCATGAATAGGTCGGCTCGACCGGGGAGGGACCACGCTCTCACAGAATACGAGCGTCAAATAGCAGCTTAATGCTGCTGTGTTTCGCATGGCGAGTGTAGAGAAATGGAGACCTTTTTAGCTGGAAATGAGGCTTTCCATCTTAGTCCTCTGGGGTGACAACGCATCTACATTTTGATTTTTGATCGAGGATAGATCTATCTGTGAAGTAAAATATATCTCGAGGAGTCAACTAAATTTCATTAACATATAATGTAGCTGTGTGTAAGGCTCTAAAAGAATATAATAATATACACATACCACCTTTTGAAATCGGGGTTTTAATTTCTTCATACACTATGTATAGTGTGTGCCCCCGTGTAGTGGCGGGCCGACTACCCCATATCGACCCTTAAAGTAACAAATGTCGTAGAAGCCAATATGACCAAAATTAGTTTTTAAGGCCTTTGTGATCAGTTTCGCGCGCTCTATCGACCTGTATATTTGAAAAGTTCATATTCGCAAAAAAGGTGTCTTTTACGACGCGCCCTGATTAAGGTTAAGAATCTAGTTTGTTTATATAATATGTCGTAATGATCAATTTAGAGAGGGATTTTTTATAATTAAAGTTGTAAAAGACATATTTTTTCTTTACATGGCTTATACTACATAATCTGATAGAATCATATTAGATTATCCTTGAGCATTTTTGTTGTAAAATCATATCAAATATGGTTATTATGACAATTTTTTAAACCGAAAATTTCAAAAGAGCAAGGGCAATTTATGTCGTGAAAGCCACTTCCTTTTAAAATATGGTATTTACACCCTAAGCTCATCACAGTGTATAACACTATGCTTAAAATTAGGGCTTTTCCTGCATTAATTGTTATCTAAAATAATGTAGAAATTGACACGGTAGTGCGGTGGAGTGAGAGATAACTACCCGAACCAACCGTGCGCGTGTACTAATTACCTGCCCTCAAAGTCTCTGCCATTGCCATAAGCTAATGAAGCAAGTAGCTTATTAAAAAGCATGGATGTTTCACGAAGACAAAAAGCGTTGAAATCTATGTTATACCACAAAAAACGTCAGGATAGCAAAAAGTAGGTAAAATTAAGTTTTATATTATTTAAATTTCTGTTCTCTTTAAATAATTACGATAAGATTAATCTAACCACCAGCTAGGGTATCATACAGTAGTCATCTATTGGGAAGGTATCAACTGCCTTTTACTACAAACGGTTATCTAATGCTATTATAGTATAAATCGGTTTTTACTTCAATTAATTCATTTAAAACAGTACGCACTTTGGTTTTACAACAAAACATCACAATTATACTAAATGCTGCAAAATGAATAATAATACAAAATACAGTATTTTTAAATGTTCGTTCTTTAATTCAAGTAGAAGTAATATAATAAAAAGACTTCCATCACTTTCATTTAAAAATAGTGCTAATTATTTGTATTGTACGTTATTTAAAATTATAACTTGTGAATTTAGTAGAATATTTACTTCTAAAACTTTCTCTTTTAACAGTCGCAAATCATTTAATGAATAGGCGACAGTAGGAATTTATACAAGTAGGCGAAAGTTATAGGAGCTTTATAATGAAAGATCATATAATACTAGTGTTATATTTAGAGATTATGTAAAAACATATTCTAAAAAATTTAAAAAAGTGTGCTCCACAGCTAAGGTTTTACATTTAAGTAACAGAATTAAAACTGCATCTAACAAAATTAAAATGACCTGGAGAATAATAAATAGTGAAACGGGCAAGTTCAAACCGTGCAACTCGGATTTTCAATTGAATATTAACAATAATTTAACTCGATCTGATCAAGAACTTGATATGGCTTTTGAGAAACATTTTACTGATGTTCCTTTTTTGACAACAAAATCATTAAATTCTTCTCCTACTGTCGCCGAATCATTGCTTAAACAAAATGTAAAGGCTTGTTCAAATACTTTTAAATTCCATAGAGTATTGCCAAAAGATATCGTTAAATATTTTAAAACTATTAATGTTAAGAAAACGGCAGACTTATGGAGGATTTCCGTTAAAGTTATTTTATCTACAATAGATATAATAGCACCTTATCTAGCCACTATATTTAATACAAGCGTCGAATCTGGTGTGTTTCCTGATTTAATGAAACATAGTAAAGTCATACCTTTATTTAAATCTGGTAGTACATTAGACCCCGCCAATTTTAGACCGATTTCATTTAGAAAAATTTTTGAAAAAATAATTTTAGATCAGATCTTAAGTTTCTTTAATATTAATAAATTGCTACATAAAAATCAAATCGGTTTTACAAGGGGTCGCTCGACAACTGACGCTGGAGTTGAGCTTATTAAACATATTTTTTTGTGCATGGGAGAATTCAGAGAATGTTTTGGGTATATTTTGTGACCTTTCCAGGGCCTTCGACTGTGTTCACCATGAGACATTAATCAGGAAGCTACAGTACTATGGTGTCGAGAACACAGCGCTTAAACTTATTATTTCATATTTAAGTAATAGAATGCAGAAAGTTACTATCAATGGTAAAAATTCTTCCGGGTCACCTGTACTAATGGGTGTCCCTCAGGGCTCGATTCTCGGCCCATTCCTATTTCTAGTATATATTAATGACTTACCTTCCCTTGTAGGGGATAACCATGATATAGTATTATTTGCTGATGATACTTCCTTGATTTTTAAACTTAAACGTCAATCATTTAAATGTGACGAAGTGAATAATGCTATATCAAATTAGTGCATTGGTTTAACGTTAATAATCTACATTTAAACGGAAATAAAACTAAATGTATTAAATTTACAACAACGAATGTTAAAAATCTGGGTACTATATAATATAACCTACAATAAAAGTATTATCGAAGGGCCTGAATTTCGCAATAACACCGCGAAAAATCCCGTATGAGGAAATTACCTGTAACGTTGAGGATTGTCCGTTTAAAAACAATGTGGGAAAGGAAGATTTAGAGGCCATACGTCAAGACATTTCGTCCTTGTTACGTCGAAGTTCAGTGCCGAAACTAAATCTACCCAAAGACGAGATTAAAGCGTTGTACAACTTACGCAACAGACCAGAGCTCACGATTCTCCGTGCAGATAAAGGAAATGCTACGGTAGTAATGGATACGTCAGATTATAATTCTAAAATACAACAACTTTTATCGGACGAAAGTACGTACAAAAGGTCAAAACAGACCCTACAACCAATGTGCTTAAAACAACAAGCGATCTGTTAAAGAATTACTCCGAAAAATTAGATCTCGACGTAAATTCGATAATACCACCATGTACCAAACCACCGAGGTTGTATGGGTTACCAAAAATACACAAACCAAACGCTCCACTACGTCCTATAGTGAGCCAGATCGACTCACCAACTTATAAATTGGCTCAACACTTGGCAAAAGTTCTGTCACCGCTGAGAGAACAAACCAGAGCACACACGAAGGATTCGTACCATTTTGTTAGTGAGATAAAAGACCTACATCTCGCTGACAATGAAACTATGGTCAGTTTTGATGTTCAGTCACTATTTACATGCTTACCTATTGAAGACTGCATCTCAATTGTAACCAGGAAGCTAGAAGAATACAACATGCCTACAGAATATGCAATAATACTAAAACACTGCCTTACATCTGGCTATCTATTGTGGAAGGAGGAGTTCTACAAGCAAGTAGATGGCGTAGCAATAGGTTCACCCGTATCTCCCATAGTCGCCGACATATTCATGGAGGACTTTGAGGAGAAAGCCCTTCTTACTGCTCCTGTATATCCAAGATTCTACAAGCGGTACGTAGACGACACTTTCACAATTTTACCATCTGACAAAGTAACTGCATTTTTAAACCACCTTAATTCCATAAATTCTAAAATACAATTCACAATGGAGTTAGAGGCAAACAATTCTTTAGCTTTCCTAGATGTTTTAGTCATCCGAAATCCTGATAACACTATTGGTCACACTGTGTATAGGAAAAAGACCCATACCAACCGATATTTAAATGGTGAATCGCACCATCATCCATCACAGTTAGCTACCGTGGGAAAATCTTTGTTTCAGAGAGCACGAGGGATCTGTGACAGAAAACATCTGGCCGCCGAGCTTCAGCACGTCGAGCAAGTATTGCAAGACAACAAGCTTCGGGTCTCGCGCCTACGTCACAGTGACCGAGTGAAGCCGGCCACAGTCGAGCGTGTGCCTGTTGTACTACCCTATGTCAGAGGAGTCACAGACAAGGTTGGCTACATTTTGAAGCGAGCTTCTATTAAAACATACTTCAAGCCGCCGAAGAAGATTAGTCAATTTTTACCATCCGTCAAGTGTAATATCCCTCTACAAGATGCAGGAGTGTACAAGCTTGATTGTGAGTGTGGTCTCTCTTACATAGGACAAACAAAACGATCCATTAAAACCCGCGTGAAAGAACATATAGCTGACGTGAGGCACCGACGCTCTGGGAAGTCTGCAGTCTGTGAACATGTTCAAGATCGTCCCCGCCATTACATCAGATTTGATAGACCACAAATCCTCGCAAAAGAACATCGATTCCTACCAAGGATGATACGCGAGGCTATTGAAATTAAAAAACATCCTAATTTCAATAGAGAAGATGGATGGGTGCTGCCATCTGCTTGGGATCCTATAATTAACAAAATTAAATCCCAAGCATACCACTGCAAGACTTCAAGATAATGTAAGCTCATTCTGCGTAGATCGGACCAAAAATTAATATTCAAAAAACTGAAGGTAGCCGGGCTAACTATGACATTGGGACGTCAAACACCTCAGTCCCCCCCGTGACCATGTCGGGATGTGCATGTGAAACGTCGGGAAGTAAAATTAGTAAAATTAAACGCGATAAAATCCGTAAAAACAGTTTTATTCAAAATAAAAGCTACAGTTGTAAAGTCTGAAAAATTTGTTGTTAAAGCCAGTTACAACTTTTTTTGTAGTAATAGCCATAATATTTCTGGAACTATTCAAGCTGCGTTATTTTAAGTTCAAAAATATAAAACTACTCAAAAACCTAAACACCCTGAGCTTTAGTGGCATATAATAACTTTAGTATTTCAAAAAATATGCAGAAAATAGACTCAACCAATTTTGTGTTTTGCTCGTCCTGTAAAATGGCGTTTTGGTTTTTACGACGTTTGTTGCTAAAAGGGTCAATATCTTCCCGTGGGTGTCGTAAGAGGCGACAGATGGAAACTGAGGCAGAAAATGGGCAGCAGCATCCTTCTGATAACCGCAAATTACAATAAAAAAAACCTGCGGTTACCAACCCGCTCGCTAAGCGTGGCAAGTATGGCAATATACCCCCAAGACGAGAGTTACAAAAAGACGGCCCCCAGTCCCCGGCGGCCCCTCTATTCCTGGCTATGGTGGCGACCATGGTAACGGCGGGGCAGGGAGTGCTAAGAATATCCGGTGGAGGTTTGGTTGCCACCTAAGATGATCACGCACGCACTCTGAGGACTGACGAGAAGATCCTGGAGCTGGAAGAAGAGAAAGACAAGTTGCGCTGGAATATTATAGTAATCCTCGAATCCGGCAACTTGTTCTATTACCGGGAGGGCGACCATCTGTTCCAAGTAAATGTCGGATTTATCGTCCACAAGTCTCTCGATACCAACGTTGTAAAGATTGGGAGTGTGTCGACGAGGGTTGCGTACCTTCTACTCAGAATCACCAAACGGTATTCGCTGAAGGTCATACAGTTTTACGCACCAACCTAGGCACATGCCAATGAGGAGGTTAGGGAAACGTATGAGGATATATATAGAGCCATGCATTCCTCCAAAATCCACTATACGGTGTTAATAGGAGACTTCAACGCAAAACAAGGCACAAGAGAGAACGGTGAGCTGAAGGTAGGGAAATTTGGAATAGGGTAACGGAACCCAAGGGGCCAGCAGCCGACTTCATGAACTCTTTCTTCCAGAAGCGGCCCCACAGAAAGTGGACCTGATCGAGCCCCTACGGTTCGACAAAAAATGAAATTGACTTCATTATGGCGAATAGAGGGCAATTGGTCAGTGGTGTAACAGTGATCGCGAGGTTGAAACTGGTAGCGATCACCGAATGTTGAGAGGCACACTGAACCTAAACTTGAAGTTGGAGAGGTCTCGTCTAATGAAGGTAACGCTCCGTTCCCCTCGTGCTTTAATCCAAAGTTCCGAAACCTTTCAACTCAAGTTACAAAACCGTTTTCAGTGCCTAGAAGATTGCAATGCAGTGGACGATATGAATGACAAGCTCGTGGAAACTGTCCATAAGTTCTGCAAGTACCACCGCAGAAGAACACAAAAACTCTCCGATCACACTCTGAATCTCATGGCTGTTAGACGAAAAATGAAGCTGCACTCTTCAGCAGATTTGACAGCATACAGGCAACTGAACAGTCAGATCTCCAAATGCATACGGCAGGACTTATCCAACATTAATACTGCTCGTATTGAAGAAGCGATCGAGCGGAACCAGGGCTCCAAAGTTTTTGCCAGAGATCTGTCTGCCAGAAAGATCCAATTGTCAAAGCTGAAGCTGAATCAAAGACCAAATGTGGCAGCATCGTTTCCGGGACACCTGAGATTTTGAGTGAGATTGAGAGGTTCTATAGGCAGCTGTACGCATCATCGTTGGAGCCACACGCAAGTGTGAGTAACGATCCAAGGCAAGTCTTATCCGACACTATTCCGATGATATCCCGGACGTTAGTCTGAGCGAGATTAGAATGGCTATCCAGCACCTTGAAAACGGCAAGTCCCCGGACGAGGATGGAATTACAATGGAGCTTCTGAAAGCGGGTGGAAAACCGGTACTTGAAGTCCTTCCGAAGGTTTTTAATTCCGTCCTCCATGGCGGCACTACTCCGGAAACGTGGAGCAGAAGTGCGGTGGTCTTGTTCTTCAAGAAAGGCGACAATGCTCTCTTGAAGAACTACAGACCGATTTCCTTTCTGAGCCGTGTCTACGTGCTTTTTGCGAGAGTCATTACGAATCGTCTCGCACGCAGACTCGACGACTTCCATCCTCCCAAACAAGCCGGTTTCCGGAAGAGCTTTTAGCACCATAGACTACACACACACCCTTCGGCAAATTGCACAGAAGACCGAAGAGTAGAATCTTCCACTATGTCTTGCATATGTGGACTATGAGAAAGCCTTTGATTCCGTCGAAATTTGGGCGGTGCTGCAGTCCCTTCAGCGGTGCTGACTGACTGTATGACTGTCGGTATATCAAAGTGCTGAAGTGTTTGTACAGTAGGGCTCCGATGGTTATCCGAGTACAGAACCAGAGTACGAAACCTATCCAACTGCAGAGAGGTGTAAGACAGGCTGATGTTATTTCTCCAAAACTCTTCACCGCTGCATTGGATGACGTTTTCAAGCTACTTGACTGGAAAGGATACGGTATTAACGTCAATGGCGAGTACATAACTCACCTTCGATTTGCCGCCGATATTGTCCTAATGGCAGAATCACTGGAGGACCTATGCTCAATGAGCTCACTAGTGTCTCCCAACGGATAGGTCTTAAGATGAACATGGACAAAACAACAGTCATGTGTAACGTCCATGTCATACCTATGCCGGTAGTTGTTGGGAGCACTAAGCTCGAAATAGTTGACGAGTATGTTTACCTGGGACAAATAGTCCGACTAGGTAAGTCCAACTTCGACCGAGAGGTCAATAGACGGATTCAACACGGATGGGCAGCGTTCGGGAGATTTCGACACATCTTCTCGTCAGGCATACCTCAAAACCTCAAAACTAGATTGTACAACCAGTGCGTGTTGCTAATGATGACCTATGGATCTGAGACGTGCTCTTTCTATGCTCGGCGTTTCTCTGCGTGATAGACTTAAAAACGAGGATATCCGCAGTAGAACCAGAGTAACCGACATATCCCAACGGATTAGTAGGCTGAAGTGGCAATGGGCCGGCCATATAGCTCTAAGAACCGACAACCGATGGGGAAGAAAGGTTCTCGAGTGGCAGCCTCGTACCGGCAGGCGAGTTGTAGGGCGTCCCCACTCTAGATGGAGTGATGACCTGGTAAGACATGCAGGAAGTCAATGGATGCAGGTGGCTCGGAACCGTGCTCTGTGGCAAACCTTGGGGGAGGCCTAATGGTCAGCAGTGGACTTTTGATAGGCTGTAAAGATGAATGATGAATGATGACTATGTATTTACACCGACTTTTTTATACATTCCATGCTGGGCAGACGGGTTGTTAATTTTAGAGTTCTACCTTCGCATATGCTATTCTTCATTACCAATCTGTGATTTTTTTATGATAATTTTAATTCCAAACATAGTCACTCGGCACAACTATAAGCAGAGGTTGTTCACCTTTTATTTACACTCCGGTTTCGCAACCTTATTCGCTATTTTTACTTCAAATTATCCATTATTCGAAGCCTACAACAGTGTTTCTTAGAAGTTGTTGAACATCATTGATGATTCATTGATGAACATTAAGTTTAAAACAACATGTGATTTCAGAACTTCTCTTATTAATATTGATGTTCTAATAAAATAGGTGTGTGCCAATGTTATTATGGATAAATTTTCCCATAAGCATTTTGTCGATTTTTTTTTATTTGGAGTACCAACAGCTGTAATAATTAGGATAGATAATAATAATAACAGTAAGCCAATTAAAAGGTCCTCACTAGTAGATACAAATGTGAATTTACAACAGTGATAAACGCGATTCAAGACTCTAAAGTATCTAATACTAACAATACTATACCATATGAGGGCTTAACTGATGCAACGTGTAATATACGTATAGAAGAAAAATAATAGCACAAAGATAAAATACTAAAACAATAGTTTAGTAACAAACGCATCAATATCTCATTCAGAGCTACCAAAAATGCATTATTAAGTATGCGCTTGGCTCACGTAGCGCTAGTGTTAAACAAATCGATGTCAAACTCTTTGGAAAATTATAGCTCGCTACCAAATATGTATTTTGCCTATAATTTGTAGATACAAACGAGAGA
The DNA here is from genome assembly GCA_029286625.1 of Parnassius orleans. NCBI lineage: Eukaryota > Metazoa > Arthropoda > Insecta > Lepidoptera > Papilionidae > Parnassius > Parnassius orleans. Next base: position 1,628,743 of record JAGSMP010000009.1, read on the forward strand.
CTTAAAAGTGTGTTGTGTCTAAGAGGTTTGGCAGGACAGCTAAGATGTAATTGAGACAAAAGCTCAGGACAGTCAATAGTACTACAAGCTATCTTTAACAAAAAGTGTGATCAGCAATCTCACATCGCTTAGCAAGAGGAAAAAGGTGAGCTTTTTACAGTTACTAATCTGATAATTATTTATCAGAAGTATAACGATAATCTTTGATTCTACATATAACAGAGACAACGTATAAACTTTCTTTGAATATTTTCAAGTCGGGTTATGCATATTACATACCTGGGATTCCAGATTTGTGATGCGTACTCTAAATTACTTCTTATAGAGAACAATACAGGATCTTAAGAGTTTTAGGCTTTTGAAATCCTTAGGGCTACGCATCAAAAATCCGAGAGCTTTTAAAGATTTAGCTATAATGCTTTCTAAGTGAGTGTCAAATATCAACTTAGAATCATGAAGAACACCAAGATATCTAAAAATGGAATCCCTTTTAAGATTTTCAGCTTTCAGTTTGTAGTTAAAGACTACCGGTTTATGTTTGCGACTATAGGACATACAGCTACATTTATAAGGGTTCAAATATAAGTAGTTTAGGTCACAGTAACGCTCTAGATTTAACAGATCTTCTTGTAAAGCCTCAGCATCATCAATTGATATTATTTTCAAAAAGAGCTTCATATCGTCGACAAAACATAATAAGTGTGCTTTCTTTAGGTAATGGTTAATGTCATAAATAAAAATAAGAAATAATAAGTGAGCTCTATGGTGCTCCGCTTGGAACAATTACCCATCTCGATATGTAGTTGCTGACGACAACAGCTTGCGACCGATTTTTTTATAAGACGTGAACCATATAGCAGATCGCCGCTTATACCAATCTTGGACAGTTTCAGTAATAGCAAGTTATGTTGCATTCTGTCAAAGGCTTTACTATAATCTCATGTGCTATAATCGGTATAAACGACATCTACCTGGTGGCGATCGTCAATTGCTTTAGTCAAGAATGCATTAAAATTGATACAGTAAAGGGTTCTCTTAAAAACCCATGTCGAGTCGGATTGAATGAATGCTTTAGGGCCATGTATTTATAACTGATTATATACAACGTGTTACAAAATACCCCGTAAAAATACAATTAATTATCAAAGCCAAAAATGTTGTCAACCCTAGTAAGCTGTCAAGTCAGGGAACCAGATTATTTAACAGAAAGGCCTACGTACCTATTTTACCTAATAATTGTCTACTTTAATAGTTTTTCTATTTTTCATTCATAAATGTTTGCTACCTCAATACAAGGATGTCATTATACTCAAGTACTGGCTTCAAAAGATGTCAAGTTCGAAAAAAAAATGTTGTCAATTTCAAATCTTCTAATCGATATCCTACAACTGTTTCGAGTTTTTTTTCCAACATTTTTTGCAAAATAACCATGCTTTCTTACTCGGAATATTACGATATAATGTTATGAGTAGGCCATGAAGATAGCAATTTAAATCGTGCTCGCGAACTGTATCGGCAACCATTTATCGATGGTAGACCCCCCCACTGAACAGCGACGGCTGCCTTCGTATCAGTGTTTTCTGAACATGTCAAGACGACTACATTCCACCTGCTCTTTTCATCGGTCTACTGGAAGTGAACGTCTAAGCACAGTCAACGCCAGGCAGGCTGAATTAGTGTTAGAGCATTTTGAAGAAGAGCCGACCACAAGTACGAGGCGTGCCGGAACAAGATTCGGTATAAACCATGTTGCAGTTTGGCGAATTCTTCGTGACGACAATCGTCACCCTTATCACTATCGCCGTACACAGGAGCTCATACCCTCCGATTTTGCACCCAGGAGGAACTTCTGCGAGTGGTATCTCAGGCAGTTAGAGGAAAACCCTAATTACGTAAACTATGTTCTTTGGACGGAGGAGGCAACATTCACGAGGTCAGGACTTTCAAATATGCATAACGATCACGTTTGTGCTCGCGTGAATCCACATGCTTCACGGCAGGGCAGATTCAAACACCAGTGAAGGCTGAATGTGTGGGCTGGCCTTTATGGCGGGCATGTCATCGGTCCCGTCATTATGCCATCACGTCTGAACGGTAGCAACTATCTAACGTTTTTACAAACGGAATTCGAAGAGGCGATTGACGACTTTCCTGTGGCTGACTGGGATTACTTTGAGAACCAAAGAAACATGGTGTTTCAGCATGATGGAGCTATTTATATTTGTATATATGTATAAAGATTAATCATAAATGAAAAGATCAGTCTATTGTGAGTCAATAATAATTGTCTATTAGAATCTGCAACTTCTTTCAAAGCCATAGCACGGATACTAATTTCGGATAACTTCTCGTTGAACTTAAATATCCTCGGAATTACTTTTTTTTTCATTCAAATAATTAGCTTCTATCACATAGAGAGAATGTACCGTGTAGTGGCAGTGTAAGAATATCCACTACGGATGGGTTAAAGAAACAACCCAGGAGATGGGCAGCAGCATCTTCCCAATAACAACCATAACATAAAAGAACTGCGGTTGGCAACCCGCTTGCCAAGCGTAGGAACTATGGCAAATATCCCCCTATAGTGGACTTTTAATAGGCTGTACCGGTAACTTAGAGAATAGAATAGACGAGAATAATTTTTATTTAACATAGATCGCACTTTTTTTTAAATTTCATTTCTGGTTTTTTGAATTATATTTAAAAGCAAATTTGCTACGTTTTTTGATATTGAATTTATAACTTGCAAGTTTTTTATTTGTTCTATTTTATATTACATTTTAGCTGAATATAAAACTTGCCCAGTTATAAATCCCATGTCTAAAGAACGTTACAAATTTTAGTTATTATTAAAAATAAAGAGACAAATATTTTATAGTTTTTAATTAAAAGGTAACACAAACATCACGACAAAAAGAGTAATAAATTGAAATGCGGTGTTGAATTAACCATAAAATCTTCCTTTGGCGTGATACCGTGAATTAAATTGCGCATTGGGTGGCACTGAAATAAAAAAAATAAAGTTCAGCATAAATAATAGAAGAGAATAAGAAACAAGAAACCATACAGACCGTTTGTGCTGATAGTTAAATAGTTAGTAGACTTTACCAATTTTTTATTGGATTCCTTAAAATTAAATGCAAAACAATATTTTCAATCTTTAGGATGTGCAAGTGATTACATGCAAGTTGACATACTTTTAAAATGGTTCATTGCAAATGGTATTGTAACTCAACGTTCAAAGCCGTGCGAGGCTATCGACTCTAACCAGTCCGTCCAGCGTAGGCTAGCTGGTTAGTTCTTGCCAACGTCCAGCAGCGAACCTAAATATAGTATAATTAAGAAGACGAAGTAAGTCGAGTCGATGAAGTTTATACTACGTTTTTTTTTCAAATATACAAATAATTAAAACAAAATATATACGATATTTACCAAACAGTTTTTAATGCTTGTTAAATATTATTAATAATATGCTAGTTATTGTCAAATAAATCTAGAAGCTTTATTTGGAAGCTATAGAAATCAACAGAAAATTAAATAAGAAAGAAATCAACCATACTGCCCATACTAACTGTTATTGTTTTTATCTAAATTATGTTTGTTACTTTGACAAAAAATTTACAAATATTTTTTATGGAATAAGGGTGACAAATAAGCACACAGTCCACCTGATGGTAAGTGAAAGCTCTGGCCCATAGATACCTACTTGTCACCATCATCATCATCATTACGGCCTTTGACAAGTCCACTGCTGAACATAAATAACTTAACGTAGCTACGTATAAGTTGACTAAATTTTAAAATAGTTAATTGTAATTAGTTCAATGGAATTGTAACTCACGCTGTGCGAGGCTATCAGCTCTAACCCGTCTACCGAGCGTACCTAGTGAAAGAATTTTTGCCACGAATACCAGCGTAAAATAGCAGCTTAACACTGCTGTGTTTCGTATGGTGAGTTTAGAGAACCGGAGACCCTTTTTACTGGAAACGAGGCATTCCATCGTAGTCCTCACGGGTGACAACGCATTTGAATTTTGATTTTTAACGAAGATAGATGTAGATGTTTATGGGCCATAGCAACCACTTACCATCAGGTGGACTGTGTGCTCGTTTGTCACCCTTATCCTATAAAAAAACGCTTACATAAAGAGGCACTCACTTCGAAGCTACCCGCACCCTATTTAAGTTTTCTGAAATCTCTAGTGAAGACTCGCTTGGCTTTACTTTGACATTTAACGTTCGGTTTTGTCGTATTGATTAAATACAGGGTTATTTTTCAAAGAGTAGCCAAATTTTAAACTTAAGTTCAAATATATAAATAATGATATACCGTTATTGCAGTTTTTTAAATACGAGTAAATAAGGCTTCTAGTTTTATTTGAAATTATCCGAAATTGAATGTGATTTATGGGCAACAACGTTTTTGCCTACCGATCAACCCTTACGAATGTGTGCGTGCGCAGTAAAATCAGTTAAAATAATGCATTACCACGCATTTATTTACATGGTAGAGCCAAGCTGCAGCTATATTATAGTTGCAGCATGAATGAGTCGGCTCGACCGGGGTAGGGTCACGCTCTCACAGAATACCAGCGTAAAATAGGCTACTGTGTTTCGTATGGTGAGTGTAGATAACCGGAGACCCTTTTTACTGGATACGAGGCATTCCATCTTAGTCCTCAGGGGTAGCAACGCATTTGCATTTTGATTCTTAATCGAAGATAGATGTAGATGTCTATGGGCCACATCATCCATTTACCATCAGGTGGACTGTGTGCTCGTTTGTCACCCTTATATTCTATTTAAAAAAAAAATTTTCAAGATAAAACGGACAGAATGTTTGCGATTTTTTTCAATTAATTTTTCTTCACCATTTGCCTATATCACTTTTCTGAACCTTCTCTGCAAATTTGGACCGGCTATTGCAAAATAACCCTGTAATATCAGTATCGGTTACAAGCCGATGTCTTTTTATATTAATATATTTTTTCAGGGCACAAAATGTTATCATAATGAAAATTTTTGCGGAGTGATTCTTGATGACAAATTATTTCCACTAAAATTACACAACCATACTGCAGAACCGACATTGACTGGGAGTCTGGGATTAGATCTCAAGATCCGCGCTATATATATCATAGTCGTCATTGACCAAAGACTTTTATGTATGCTACTAGACTGGTTCTTCGGCCTTAATACATTGCGCACTAAGTTACGGTTAATTCCGTTACAAATTACCGTGCCAGCTACCTGCCTGCGCCCGCGAACGCGCCCGTGTAATCCACAGATGTGGATCACACGGGCTCAGATGTGGATCCTCAGTTTTTTCTGAATTACCGACATAGTAGAAGTCTTTGTCATTTACAGCACTTTAACCTAGAAATAGAGAACGACTCGATTGCTCTCGTGGTTCTTATGGGGTATGGTGCCAATCACATTATCCCTGCATGAAAATAGGTTTAAAAGGAGTGGAAATATTCAATTGTATTTTAATTTTATAATTTATAGTATATGATGGTTCTTAATATTGTTCCTAAAGCGCACAAAGTCTAAGAAACAAAATTACAAATTTTACCCACCAATAAACCTTGTTGGAGGACCTTGTTGGAGGTCTGAATATTTTGGTACAACTGGTACATAAGCTGTGGGCTCCTCGACCTTTCCTTCGAACAATATCAAACCAAGTTTGTTGTCTATAATAAAGAAGACGAATGGACGGTCCACACGAATTTGCACTCCATTTTCAATGAGAGGTATGACCATGGCGGAGGACGCTGCTGCTGCCACTGTTCCATCTTCGTCTACTGATATGTGGACTTTATGGAATATGTTATTCACTTGAGGAGAACTGCCATTAAACATGCCCGATAGATCCACATTTCCCGAAAATAAGGAGGTAATTTTCATCTGAAAAATATGTAAGAAGACTTATGTAAATATTGTAAATAAAAATATTTTACACATGTAGAATTTAATTTAATGTTTTATATTTTAAAAGGACCATATGATGTCAAAATAAAAATGGTTTTGCAAAAAAATAAAATAAAAACTTGAATCTCTTATCTATTCATTCCAATAATTTAACTTCATCTTCACCATCCCATAGTCATATCATTCATTCATTACAACTTAGCAAAAGTCAACTGAATGATTTTTATATTTACGCGAATATTACACACTGAATAAAACAATTTTTTGAATTTAATGTCCTTTAATTTGACTTATTTTTAGTTAGTGGCGTTTCGGGTGCTTTACAACACTGATAATGAGGGCACTGAGGTGTTTGACATCCTGATATCATTGTGAACCCGGATTAACTTCAGCTTTTAAATATTAACATTTTGGTCCGATCTAAGCAAATCTAGCTTACAGTATCTTGAATTCTTGCACTGGTATGCTTGGGCTCGGATATAATTTTATTAATTTTAGGATGCCAAACAGGTGGTACCACCTTCGCTATTTAAATTTGATTATCATCATCATCATTACAGCCCTTCACAAGTCCACTGCTGAACATAGGCCTCCCCCAAGGAATGCCACAAAGCACGATCCCGAGCCACCTGCATCCATTGACTTCCTGCATGTCTTACCAGGTCGTCACTCCATCTAGTGGGGGGACGCCCTACACTTCGCCTGCCGGTACGAGGCTGCCACTCGAGAACCTTTCTTCCCCATCGGTTGTCGGTTCTTCGAGCTATATGGCCGGCCCATTGCCACTTCAGCTTACTAATCCTTTGGGCTATGTCGGTTCCTCTGGTTCTACTGCGGATATCCTCGTTTTTAAGTCTATCACGCAGAGAAATGCTGAGCATAGCCCTCTCCATAGCTCGCTTAGCGACTTTGAGCTTGCTCATACGGCCAGCAGTGAAGGACCACGTCTTAGATCCATAGGTCATCACTGGCAACACGCACTGGTTGTACAATCTAGTTTTGAGGTTTTGAGGTATGCCTGACGAGAAGATGTATCGTAATCTCCCGAACTAACTATTTAAATTTGGATATTTTTAATTACAACAGCCCCGCGAAACATCCTCATTAGGAGTCAGTATTCTTTTGCGAAAATTTGTGGTTTATCGAATCTGATGTTTTGGTGGGGATGTTCTTGAACACGTTCACATACTACAGACTTTCTTGTTTGTCTATTTAAAAGCTGAAAATAATGATAATGTCTTCTGATAAACATAGGCATAAATTCACATACAGTAATGACCATACGTATTCCTTAGGGTTGGAAGGATTGGAATATCCACTGTCACATATCATCCCGTGGGTGTCGTAAGAGGCGACAGAGGGTAACCGAAACAGGAGATGGGCAGCAGCATCCTCCTGATAATAATTCAAAATAATAAAAAACTGCGGTTGCCAATGTCCTATGAGACAATATTTGGAGGAGGGACCTATGTACAGCAGTGGACTTTTATAGGCTGTAATGTATAATTATGAAAACTTTCGCGCCTGTCACCCAGAGTGATAGGCAGAGACTACAAACTTCCGTTTGGCAAGATGCTCGTACACCTGTTTCAATTCCTTCACATCCATATATCTATGCATGCATGCTCGTCGGCTACGGGTACTCTTCATTTAGTGAATCTTTAATGTCCGTTCAGGATGGCCCTTATCGATACTGCCACTCACTTCTGCAGCATAAATTTTCTTTGTCACTCTTATTCTTATTCGTTCTTTCTACATAAGTAAAGCATCCCTTTTTTAATCCTGATCACAACATCCTTTTGTAAGCCACACTTTTTACTTATCACGCAATTTCCTACTCAGTCATTCAGAATCACCCCTAATATACTCCCATATGACTGCATTGCTATAGAATTTATTGTACTCTCATGCTTCTTTTGCCATACCCAACTTTCACTACCATACATTTAAATAGAGACTAACACATCATTAGAAATTGCCATACGTGTGTCTTTTGACACATTCAGACTTCCCACAATAGGATTAATAGCCTCATTCACTCTGCCATTGACTCTGTCCTGCATTAAGTCTTCGCTTTGTATTCTTTCCATGTCTACCATCGTTGCTACGCACACACAAATTCATCCTCTTGCTCTGCTCTGCCTACCATTGTTGTTTCACAAATCATGTTACTTTCTTCTTTTTCCAAAGTACTCACGTATTACTTGCATTCACTTTCATTTCCCTTTCTTTTAATAACCTGTTCATTAATGTAACCATCATTTGCAACTCGCTTGCCGACGACGCAAATATCACTTGATTGTCGGCGTAGAAAAGTAATTTGACGGTTAACTCACTCACATTCGTCAACTTTCATAGTTTCTAAACAACTGTCCATAATAGATTAAATAGCCACGGGAAGCTACACAACCATGTGTGTCAGAGGATGCAAGAGTTTGAGTAGCCCAGCACTCAACCTAAACGAGCTCAGTGTTTGCCACAAAATAACCCCGTCCGCTCTGTCATAGGCCTTTTCCAAACTTATAAATGCACAAAACTTTCTGGTTTTTGACCAAAAACTTCTCTGTGAATATGCACAAAAAACTTGATGCGAATTTTTTTTTCCGTCAGATTCTTTTATAATTTTTTTAATCAACACTTTAATTACACTATAGTACATCAGCTTTTCTAATGATACTTTATCATACCCAGCAGCCTTACCTGCTTTCATGCTTTTCATTATTTCATCCATACTTTCGGGGTTTTTGGTTCATTTACTTCAGATGTCTCCTCCCTCTTAAACACGTTTTCAAAGTATTGCTTCCGTCTCTTTAAGCTCGAAATTTCAACACTCAAAACACAATCATTCTCGTCTCGTACAGCATTCTATCTAGGCTGTTCTAACTTTCAGCTGACAGTTCTAACGAATACGGTATACTATAGTTCTAGAACATTTCAATATTTGCATGGAAGTTATCAGACACTATTGTATCATACTTATACGTTCTTTTTGGCTTAATCCTTCTAACTACTTCTTTCACTCTCTTATTTATACATCTAAAGCATTTTTATTTCTTTTATAGAAGAGAGAGTGCAAACGAGCATGTCTCTCACCTGATGGTAAGTGTCGACCGCCGCACATGAACAATTGCAACACCAGGGGAATCGCATGTGCTGCCGACCTTTTAAAAAGGAGTAAGCTCTTTTCTTAAAGGTCCCTAAGTCGTATTGGTCCGGAAACATCGCCGGTAGTAAACAATTCCACAAAGAAATCATGCGAGGATGAAAACTCCTAGTAAATCGCACAGTAGTGCACCGCCAAGTATCCATAATCCAGATGATGTGGGTGGTAACGAGAGTTTTGTCGCAATTTGCGTTTGTGAAATTTGGCGGCTGGAATGGAATTAATCTGAACTATTCCTCAGAGCACTCCCTGATACATGCGATAGAAAATGCAAAGAGATGCAACATCTCTTCGCAACGCCAGTGAATCAAGCCGATCAAAGAGAACTTAGTCATCGACGATTCGAGCCGCACTGCGCTGGTCAAATGGTAGGAGTTGGCACTGGGGAGCCCCTACACAAAGATGAGAACAGTATCCCATGTGAGACCAAACCAGCGCCTTGTATAGTTGCAATCGGTGTGCTGGCATGAGCAGGCCAAGCTTTTTAGAGGCTAATTTAGCCTTCCTTTCCTAGTGGTGAAAAACTAGAGAAAAACTGCATATCATACGATGTGTCGACGCCGTAGATTCCGATGCTGGCCGAGGCAACAAGGGGACTGAAGTTAATTAGATACGACAAAGGGGTTATTTTTAGCGGTAAACGCGCAAATTTGTGTCTTCTGGGAATTAAACTGGACTAGATTTATTCGTCTGCTTTTTTCATCTCATCATCTATACAACCAGAATTACCAGCTTTAGTCACTAGTATTTTTGACCATGCTTTCTTCTTTGCTTCAACTGCCATTCGTACCTCATTATCCCACCATAATGTATTATTGTCCCTGTCGTTCTATCTCTTACTCATACCACATACTTCGGTTGATGCATCCACCAAACCTCTCTTTACATTATCCCACACAGGCTCCAAGACTGAGGCCCATATTAATAAACGTTACTCAGCTCAAGTACACGCATTTGGGTACAATCTTGAGGTTATGATCTTATTAATAAACATATCTCAAGATGCGGTTTAGGTTTACGATATCAGCTGAGTGCCACACTGATTAATAAACGAAACTCGACTCTCAAGTGCGTATACTTAAGTGCAAGTCACAGAACAGTATTCCTAAGTACAGCGTTTTGAGATACTGTTTTTATGAGTTTATTAATTAGCAACGATCTTGAGATGCTGATTTCGTAATGAGGGCGTATCAAATGATTACGCACTTGAGTTCGTCGTTGAATAACGTTTATTAATACGGGCCTGAATGTTTCATACACAATTCATCCAGCTTACTAATATTTTCTCTCGTTTTACATTTATACTTCTTTCATACCATTATCATGTTATGTCAACAGATGTCTTAAGATGCTTTCGCCTGGAGAGGTCATTTATCCGGTATAATATCTCCATATAATATCTTGTCTTCATCAGACCAGTAAGCGGCATACATGCCATGCGCAGTGGCATCCTTACCCTTTCATCTTACTTACACATAACACATCTATTCCTCTATCATACATCATTTCGCATACTTCATACATCTTATCATTCATTGCTCCACATACATTCAGCGTAGCCTCACGGCTTCCGCAATCCATTTACGTCGTACTTACTTAACCATTTTGACTGGGGACTCTAAATACATATTACTGTTATACTTAAACTTCCCATCCAAAAAGGTAAAGCTCCACTGGCTAGCTTGATTTAAGCCTTTTCAAAAATGCGCCAGCATTCATTCACTTTGTAGAGGTGCACGAATGGTTGAAGACCACGCTCGCACAGAAGGTGAAACAACGGCATAATGAGGCATACTATATTGGTACTCAATGGTAACAATGCATTTGCGTTTTGAATCTTAGTTAAAAATACTTGAAAGAGTTTCCCAATGTACTTAAAACACTAGGTATGCTTTGCTTTTTTACTTTTACATTCATATTTTTAACATGAACTAATACATACTCTAGAACATGCCACTTGAAGCCTCATGGGTTTAACTGTGGCATGTGGCCACCTAACTGCAGATGCTACTGTATACTTAAATAATGTATTTTGATTGCAGTTTTGCATTTTTTAAATTAAATGTGGTAATTATATTTAAAATTTCTTTTGTATATTAAATAACTGCAGTCTATGGAGTGTAGGTTTGGTAATTTTTAATGGGTTTCGTCGGCCATTTGCCGGAACCTCGTCAGCTTAATGTACCGTGTGCAGCAAAGGTAAAATTTAGAGATAAATACAAATATCCTCACACTCAAACAGCATATTAAATTATAATAATATACTCACCGCCTGTAAGGTTTCAGCCATGTCTTCGTTATAGTCGATTGTAAATTTTGGCATAAAGAGCCGGACGTCATTCGGTTCCATAATACTTGATATTTGCGGCAGACTCATGTAGGGTAGGTCCCTAATAAGTGCAAATACACCATCTTGATCATACGGCACGAGCAAGAACATAGAATAGCGGCCACCCTGAAAAAAATATTTATCTATTATATCGTCTATTTAAACAAGTACAACACAGCCGTGTGCTGGCGATATAGGGAGAACTCATCCACCCTATTTCACTCCGTGACTTCGTGGTTGTCGTAATGGAAGGTGACAAATGGAAACACAATAAAGCTCTACTGGCTTCCGATAGATGGCAGTATAACCAATCCGCATATAGGTACTGACATGATACTGCACTCACCTATCCGCGTGCCAAGCTGCCAAGCATTGCGTCTGTGTCATATCCTCCTTACAACTGGAGAAGCTTATATTAAGCAGTGGACATTTTATTAATTGATGAAAAACACATGCTTTATTACTAATGTAAATAAAAAAACTTAGCTTAGCCTTTGAGCTAGTTTAGAGGCTTCACATCTTACAGTTAGGTGAATAAATAGAAAATGATAAAAAATACTTCAAAATGTTTTTCCTATATTGTTAATTTTATTTAAATTACTATATATGTATTTAATTTCTAATAAATATAATATTATGTTACTTCTCTGTAGCTTGTTTGGGTCTTTATGTTATTATATTATTGTAATTGGTCCGCCTTCCAAAGTCAAAAATTGACATCTTTCCACGTTGCCAGGTCTCCAGAGTCTGATTTTCTATTTTAAGATAAATTAGTTTTATATTATTAAACATATGCGAATAAAATTATTATTTGATTTAAAAAAAAAACATGATGTCATTATGTACTTACACAATTTATTTATAGGTTTGTTTTGAAAGCTGTCAAAAAGTATATAATTTGACAATAGTATGAATTAAGTATATATATATATATATATATATATATATATATAATTGATACTATAATGAGGAGGACTATATATATATAGTGTATATAGTCCTCCTCATTATAATATCAATTAAATATATATATAGTCCTCCTGTCACATGTATAGTCCACCCGTGTAGTGGCGGGTTAGAATACCCACTACCCCATATCTTCCGTGGGTGTCGTAAGAGGCGACAGAGGGAAACCGAGGCAGAGGAAGGGCAGCAGCATCTTTCTGATAACAGCAAATTACAATAAAAAACTGCGGTTGCCAACCCGCTCGCCAAGCGTGGCAACTATGGCAATATACCCCCCATGACGAAAGTTACAAAAAGACGGCCCCCAGTCCCCGGCGGCCCCGCTATTCCTGGCTACGGTGGCGACCATGGTAACGGCGGGGCAGGGGTCCTATGAATCTCCAGTGGAGGTTCGGTTGCCACCTAAGACGACTTGACCTGGCAACTATAACGCACGCACTCTGAGGACTGACGAGAAGATCCTGGAGCTGGAAGAAGAGATAGACAAATTGCGCTGGAATATTATAGGATTATCCGAGGTCCGAAGAGAGGGGAGGACACGGTAATCCTCGAATCAACTTGTTCTATCACCGGGAGGCGACCATCTGTCCCAAGGAGGTGTCGGATTTATCGTCCACAAGTCTCTCGTTAACAACGTTGTAAAATTGGGAGTGTGTCGACGAGGGTTGCGTACCTTATACTCAGAATCACCAAACGGTATTCGCTGAAGGTCATACAGGTTTACGCACCAACGGCACACCCCGATGAGGAGGTAGAGAAATGTATGAGGATATCTCTAGAGCCATGCATTCCTCTAAAACCCACTATACGGTGTTAATGGAGACTTCAACGCAAAGCTAGGCACAAGAGAGAACGGTGAGCTGAAAGTAGGAAATTCGGATTAGGGCAACGGAACCCAAGGGCCAGCAGCTGGCCGACTTCATGGAGAAAGAGGACTCTTTATGATGAACTCTTTCTTCCAGAAGCGGCCCCACAGGAAGTGGACCTGGTCGAGCCCCGACGGTTCGACAAAAATGAGATTGACTTCATTATGACGACTAGACGCCAACTGTTCAGTGATGTCTCAGTGATCGCGAGGTGAAAACTGGTAGCGATCACCGAATGGTTAGAGGCACACTGAACCTAAACGTTAAGTTGGAGGTGTCGTCTAATGAAGTCAACGCTCCGTCCCCTCGTGCTCTAATCCAAAGTCCGAAACCTTTCAGCTCGAGTTACAAAACCGTTTTCAGTGCCTGAAGATTGCAATGCAGTGGACGATATGAATGACAAGCTCGTGGAAACTGTCCATGCGGTCGGAGCTAAGTTTTGTAAGACCCGCCGCAGAAGAACACAAAACTCTCCGATCACACTCTTAATCTCATGGCTGTTAGACGGAAATGAAGCTGCAATCTTCAGTAGATTTGATAGCATACAGGCAACTGAACAGACAGATCTCCAAATGCATGCGGCGGGACTTGCGCAACTTCAATACAGCTCGTATTGAAGAAGCGATCGAGCGGAACCAGGGCTCTAAAGTCTTTGCTAGAGATCTGTCTGCCAGAAAGAGCCAACTGTCGAAGCTGAAGACCGAGTGTGGCAGCGTCGTTTCCGGACACCTGAGATTTTGAGTGAGATTGAGAGGTTCTATGGGCAGCTGTACACATCATCGTTGGAGCCACACGCAAGTGTGAGTAACGATCCAAGAGCGAGTCTTATCCGACACTATTCCGATGATATCGCGGACGTCAGTCTGAGCGAGATTAGAATGGCTCTCCAGCACCTTAAAAACGGCAAGGCCCCAGGCGAGGAAGGAATTACAGCGGAGCTTCTGAAAGCGGGTGGAAAACCGGTACTTGAAGTCCTTCAGAAGCTCTTTAATTTCGTCCTACATGGTGGCATTACACCGGAGGCGTGGAGCAGAAGTGCGGTGGTCTTGTTCTTCAAGAAAGGCGACAACGCTCTTGAAGAACTACAGACCGATTTCCTTCTGAGCCGCGTCTACGTGCTGTTTTCGAGTCATTACGAATCGTCTCGCACGCAGACTCGACGACTTCCAGCCTCCGAACAAGCCGGTTTCGAAAGGCTTTAGCACCATAGACCACATACATACCCTTCGGCAAATTGTACAGAAGTCCGAGGAGTACAATTTGTCACTATGTCTGGCGTATGAGGACTATGAGAAAGCCTATGATTCCGTCGAAATTTGGGCGGTGCTGCAGTTCCTTCAGCGGTGCCAAGTTGACTGTCGGTATATCGAAGTGTTGAAGTGCTTGTACAGTAGGGCTACGATGGCTATCCGAGTACAGAACCAGAGTACAAAACCTATCCAACTGCAGAGAGGTGTAAGACAGGGTGACGTTATATCTCCAAAACTCTTCACCGCTGCATTGGAAGACGTTTTCAAGCTACTGGACTGGAAAGGATACGGCATTAACATCAACGGCGAGTACATCACTCACCTTCGATTTACCGACGATATAGTACTTATGGCAGAATCGCTGGAGGACCTAAGCACTATGATCAATGACCTCAATAGTGCCTCCCAACGGATGGGTCTTAAGATGAACATGGACAAAACAAAGATCATGTTTAATGTCCATGTCACACCTATGCCGGTAGTTGTTGGGAGCACTAAGCTCAGTTGTTGACGAATATGTTTATCTGGGACAAATAGTCCGACTAGGTAAGTCCAACTTCGACCGAGAGGTCAATCGACAGATTCAACTCGGCTGGGCAGCGTTCGGAAATTACGGCACATCTTCTCGTCAGGTATACCTCAAAACTTGAAAACGAGGCTATTATATACTATATATTTTACAAAAGCCTATAATGTTATTTGTCATAATTTAATTAAACTGCGTGTACGATTATTAAATCAGACAAAAGAGGAAAACCTTGAAGAAAACTGAGACACAACTTGTTTATTAACATAGAACTCACCGTGGAATTTATTATTAGATTTGTATTATATTATCATATATGATTTGCCGTAAAATATAATATATTTCATACGTGGTAGAGCCATGCTGCAGCTATATTAGTAGTATAGTTGTAGCACGAATGGGTCGGCTCGACCGGGGAAGAACCACGCTCTCACAGAATACCAGCGTAAAATAGCAGCTTAACACTGCTGTGTTTCGTATGGTGAGTGTAGAGAACCGGAGACCCTTTTTACTGGAAAAGAGGCATTCCATCTTAGTCCTCACGGGTGAGAACGCATCTGCATTTTGAGTATTTATTGAGGATAGATGTAGATGTCTATGGGTCACAGCAACCACTTACCATCAGGTGAACTGTGTGCTCGTTTGTCACCCTATACTAAAAAAAATTAGATGTATACAAAAGGTAACTTAAGTTTCGTTTAGTAAGTTAGAAAAAGACAGTTCTTAATAACCGTATCCAAAATTCTACGAAAAAGTAGTTACTTTAGCTTTTTTTAGAATAAGGGTGACAAGAGAGCACACACTTAGCGCAACTTAAACCTTGCATTGATATAATAATTTTGACGGAGTGCTGGTTAGATAAAAATAAACCAATTCCACTTTACATAGCTACTGTTCCTATTCGACAAATACTCAGTTAAATCAAAACGATGGTGTGGTAGTTTACATAAAGAATGTTTATAGAGCACTTGTTATGAAATAAATTTATACAAAGCTTCATGTTTACAAATAACTATAAATCAATACACAATTTTAGGTATATATCGTTCTCCTTCCATCACAAAAGCTGACGAATTTATTCACTCTGTTGATTTACATCTAAATTCAGTTAAAACTAGTCATATTATTATAGCGGGTGACATTAATATAAATTTATTACCTATTATGTGTGAGCAAAGCTATGAAAGAAATAACAGAAATCTTTATCTGACCGCTTTGGCTACATGAAATACTTCCAGGCCACCATTTTCTGAAGGATTGCGTTGTTTGGACCATTTTATGCTAAAATTGATAAAAAGAACAACCGCTTTCGTCGCAATTCTCGATACAACTATAACAGACCACAATATGACTTTACTTAGCCTAGTGGGCAACAATAGTTTAACAAATCTAATAAAACAAAATCTGTAACTGACTTTAATGCCGCCAAACAGTCTACATTTAAACTTTTTGACGATTTATATTTATGTACAGACCCAAATACTCTAACTAATATATTGATCGATAAAATATCTATTGCATTAGTTAAACACACCAAAATTTTAGCTGTTCCTGGGACAAAGAGATTTATCAAGCCCTGGATGACAGAAGGTATACTTCGATGCATAAGAAACAGAAATGCTATGCAAAAAAAATAAAACAAGACCAACTAATGATATATTAAAGATCACTTACCGTCGCTACCGAAATTTTGTAATAAACTTATTAAAAAACAAAAACGTAAACATGATTTTAGCGTCATTTCTAAATCTTGTAAAAATAATAAAGTTCTCTGGAAAAATATAAATGAAGTTACACAATTTAAAAAAAAGAATGTTTCAAATTCGTGTTTATTAAATATAAAACCTACACCCCAGGATTCAGTTAATTATATTAATAAATATTTCTCCAGAATAGGTAGTTGCCTGGCTGAAGAAATTAAGTCTAAGATGTTATACAGCTCGATTCCTAAATCCACTTCTACTACTATACTCCTAAACTCTTTTGTTCTGCTCGAAACAGATAATGCTGAAGTAGAGCGGGTGTTGATGAGTCTTGACTCTGATAGCGCTCCCGGGTGGGATAAAATTCCAAACAGGTTTTTGAAGTTGGGAAAGTTTGTTTGTGCCCGTATTCACTTACCTTATAAATCTCTGTTTTACGAGTGGTATATTTCCTTACGCACTTAAACAATCATTAATAACACCTGTTTATAAAAGTGGAAACAGAGACGATATAAATAACTACCGCCCGATTTCTGTCCTACTTTGCTTAGCTTTGTCCAAAATTGTAGAAAATCTTAAATACTAGGATATTAAACTACTTAAATAAATATAATATTTTATCAAATCAACAATTTGGCTTTGAAAACAGCTTTCCACAGAAGACGCTATTCTCACATTAAGCTCTTTAATAGTAAAGAATTTAGATAATGGCAAAAAGTGTATTACAGTATTTTTAGACCTGAGAAAGGCTTTTGAAACGGTCTCTATTCCTGATCTTTTAAAGTTTTTGGAGCTTATCGGCTTCAGGATACTTCCTAAACCTGATGTTCAGCTACCTACATGAGCGCACTCAGCGTGTTCATGTGGACGCTGTGTTGAGTGACGAAGAAAATGTTATGGGTAGTAGGGTAGCGTCTTAGGGCCTACGCTGTTTTTGGTTTATATTAATGAGCTGTGCAAACTTTCTATTCCTCACGGTCACATCTTTTCCTATGCTGACGATACAGCTGTTACTTTTTCGGGAGACACTTGGGAGGAAGTGAAAATGCGTACAGAATCGGGACTTAATACTATAGCTGTCTGGTTAAATAACAACCTACTCTCATTAAACACGCATAAAACAAATTATATTTGTTTTGCTATTTGTAATTATACTCAACCACCAGCTAACTTCAGCATTAAAATACACACTTGCCAAGACAGCCTACTTTTAATTGTGACTGTGCTGTTATTGATAGAGTGGACAAAACAAAATATTTAGGTGTTATTATTGACCAGAGACTGTCTTGGTATAACCATATTGAATTAATAACTGGCCGCATAAGAAAATTGATGTGGATTTTCAAAAGTTAAGACATGTAACAACCAACGAATTACTGAACAAAGTATATACAGCACTGGCTCAATCTGTTCTTACTTATTGTATCCCAGTATGGGAGGAGCTTTAAAACAAGATTCCTTGAGGTTGAGCGAGCTCAAAGAGCCCTGCTTAAGGTCTGCTATTTCAAACCATACCGATTCCCACTACTGACCTTTATAATTTGTCTGGTGTCTTGTCAGTTCGAAAGTTATATATTTTATTCTTATTGCTTAAAATTCACAAATCTACTAGGTATGAACGTGACAAGACAAACAAAAGAAGAAACGACTTAGTTCTATATACTGATCGCTGTAAAACGACATTTGCTTCAATACAATATGAGAAAAGGGCAGTATACTTATATAATAAAATAAATAAAATCTTAAGCATATATCCATTGCATAGCATAGAAGTTAAAAAGAAAACAATAGAATGGTTGAAAACTTTAAATTACAACGAAACCGAAACACTTCTAGACAAAATTACTTAACTTGTTACACATAATCAATAATTTACTAAATATACCATACCTCAACATACACACACCACATACACATACACTACACAATCACACAACTAACACCAACGGATATTTTATTGTAAAAATACTACATAAGTTTAACTGCAAGTCAAAATCTATGTGTTACCCAAGTTCTAAACACTAACTTATATAAATGAAGGACGGGAAGAGCGGAGCCTCTAACACAAGTTTCCTAACTTAAAGGAATGTTCCAATAATGTATTTAATTTTAAGTATTACTGGTTTGAGAATAAAGATTTTTGATTTGATTTTTTGACACATCCCCTGATGGTAAGTGGATGCTGTGGCCCATAGACATCTATCCTCGATTAGGAATCAAAATGCAGATGCACCCTTGAGGACTAAATTGGAACGCCTCATGTCTAGTAAAAAGGGTCTCCGGTTCTCTACACTCACCTTACGAAACACAGCAGCATTGAGCTGCTATTTTACACTGGTATTCTGTGAGAGCGAGGTCCTTCCCCAGTCGAGCCAACTCATCCATGCTGCAACCATAATATATTTGCAACATGGCTCTACCACGTAAAAAAAGCTAAACCACGACGACAACTTCTGTAGTCAATATCTATGTCATTATCATCAATAAAAACATTATAGCTTTCCTCAACTAGTTCACAACTGAACATTGGCCTCCCCCAAGGAATGCCACAAAGCACGGTCCTGAGCCACTTGTATCCTCACCGAGGTGCCATATCTACCAGACTGCCACGCTAGAACATTTGTTTCCATCGGTTGTCAGTTGGTCGAGTTATAATGCTGGCCCATAGTACATATAGCTCATAATATACTGTCATAATATTAACGTTAAAATATGAGTGTCTATAATCTATAAGCATAAAATAAACAAAGCATTTATGCTATAAGGTTAAATTTACGGAAAAGTGCTTAGTAATTACATTCTACATATTCCTATTATATTTATCTTCACAGGTATTCGTCGTTTTATTCATAACCGTGACGAACATGTTTATGAGACTAAAGTTCTGGTCACTGCACTTGACGTGAATATATCTCTACATAGTATAAAAAAGTCGCTTCCCGCCGTCTGTACGCTTAGATCTTTTAAACTACACAACGGATTTTGATGCGGTTTTCATTAATAGACAGAATGATTTAAGAAGAAAGATATATAATACATGCATATTATATATTATATAATTCTTCTATCCGTGTGTATGTGACTGAACTCCTCCTAAACGGCTGGACCGATTTTGATGATATTTTGTATGTGTGATTAAGTTGATTAGAGAATGGCTTAGATTCACAATTGGACCTGGTAGGTGGCGTTGTTGTCGATATCCAGAAATCAACCGTGCGAAGCCGGGGCGGTTCGCTAATAGGCCCATAATACGTGAATACGTACGTATAATCCGCCTATGTGCTTTATTTGCACGTGTTAAAAACAAAATTCGCCTACTCTTATTAAACACTGCTGACGTAATCGTAATGTGCTTGTAGAATCTTAATTAACTATTTTTGTATAAGAATGCTACGTCTTTAAGAAACTCTTCTGCAGAACCGGTTCGATTTTGCAGATGAGAAAAAAGTGGTCAAACGTCTAAATTTTATTTAAACGGACAGCAAACAAAGTCTCGTAAATTGTATATTAATAACAGAAAAACGCTTCGAAATAAAATCCCAGTACCAAATCGATTTTGCCATTTCGAAATAATTTTTTTCATTAATCAGCCATTTTTAGATTCAAAACTGACACTGTATAGGAATTAGGCAGGGTCCATAGTTTGGTTATCTTGATGTATCGTATTTCCGTCTCATGGAACAGACGTGTATCATTATCGCTAGCTTGGACCCGATCATGTGATACGCCTTTGTGATCTTTGTGATCTGATACTTCCTGTTCCGCAAAAAAAAACTCTTATCTGATACACCTCTTACCGGATACACGTATGGTGGATCGGTAGTATTGACGCATTCTCATACTGTATTACGATACGACGCTGCGATACGATTCCTGATACATCACGTCCCATCTCTAATCGATTTTACCGATGGTCATCAAAGGGTAGCCGCTACAGAGTAATACGATATGTGCAAAATGTGCGTTCATATTGCATCACCATTATTGAAGCCAAAATTTCAGAGCTTCTTCTTCTGACTTCTGACTTCCACCAAAGACTACTACAAAACTCAGTTCTGGACGACCGACATCTATTGTTTTATTATTATAATACTTACAATAAAAAATAATAAGATAGAAATAGATATATGGGAAGAAAACGTACAGCGTTAGATTTAGCAACATCCCCAATACCCAGTCCAAGGTAATACCTTTAACGGTGTGGATCTTACTTTAACTCAATCACTTGGCATCATACGTCATCATATATTTAATATGTTACTGTAAATTTCCAAAGTATTTTCCCTAAGAAGTTTCTAGGAAAAATACTTGAGCAATGAAAGGCTCATGACATTACACATTAAAAAAACCCACGAACGCAATTCACTGTTTTATACAGAATATCTGTTAAGGTTTTTTTTTTATTATATTGGAGTAAAAAAACCATTGCAGCATCTTCCTGATAAAAACTCAAAATAATTAAAAAAACTGCGCTTGTCAACCCGCATGCCAAGCGTGGCAACTATGGATGGATGGATGGAATAAACCACTTGCCATCATTGCACCATTTGCTATAGTGCAGATGATGGCAAGTAGCTTTTGTAGCATACATACACCTGCAATCAACTTTAAGCAAAAACCGTCTGCAGTTTGTGATCATATCCTAGACAGCTGCCGCCATTACATCAGATTTGATAGACCACAAATCCTTGCGAAAGAACATCGATTCCTACCTAGAATGATACATGAGACTATTGAAATTAAAAAACTTCCTTATTTCAACAGAGAAGGAGACTGGGTACTACCACCAGCTTGGGGTACTGTAATTAATAAAATTAAAACTAAGCCCAAGAATACCACTGCAAAATTTCAAGACACAGTAAATTCATTCTGCGTAGATCGGACCAAAAGCAATAATTAAAAAGCTGAAGATATTCCGAGATAACTCTGACATTGGGACGTCAATCACCTCAGTCCCCCGTGACCATGGGTGCTGCAAAGCATCCGGAATGTCGTGAATTAAAAATAAGTAGTATTAAACGCGATAAAATTCGTAAAAGTAGTTTTATTCAATACCTTTTTTATTTCAGAAATAACATCTTTAAATAAGGAGTGTGATGGTAAGTAAAGCTGTGGTCATACGTGGTGATCACAATGGCCTAAAAGAAGCCTATATCGGTCTGGGACAATTGACTTCAGCAGTTTTACAATCCTTGGTAGTGCGTACCGATAGCGAAATTACAAATAGCTTTTTGCATTTTTGCACGATTCACTTTAGATTACATAACAAAAAATTTTATTGAAAAAATATGTGGACTGTCGTTGGTCTGTGCGTCGGTGAGTCCTTCTCGCTTAATAGAAATGTAAGCAATAGATTGAGATATATAGTATTGAATAAGATTCCACATATTCTAAGGAGGATCCCTATTGATTTTTGTTATTGAAATCAACACCGTTTAAAAGTTATTAATGAAAGTCGATCAGATTCTGCTTTTTTTCGCTCATGAGATGTGTCTTTTTGGGTTTTCCAAGCTATTTTTCAAATTTCAATGATACAAAGTTGTAATCTAATCTCTCTATTTTTCCAATATACTTTTGACTTAATTTACAATTTCATCGCAAGACATGACTTACATCAACGATGTTAAATATTCAGATTCATCATTAATTTGTCACCTTAAGTGACTACTGAGAAATTTTTGACTTTTGTTAAAAAAAATCAAGAAAATTGATTCATAATGTTGGAGATATTAGTTAACAGAACAGAAACTTTTTTATTCAATATAGATTATAAATAATACTCATTGAAAGTCACTCTTTTGTTTAATTACCACTGGTTCGAAAAAAACCTCTGTCCTGGGAAGAACCAGCAAGAAACCCAGCGGAACTTTTTTTCTACCTTCTTAAACTAAACTCTGTATTAACTATTAAAAATTCATATTTGTAATTTGTATTGCTTACCTCATACGGTAGTTCCAATGCATGAGCTCTTAAATTATCCACATACGCATAGTTAAGTTCAGCATGCAACTCCATCATAGCGACCGTCTGACATACGCCACGGTTATAGAAACAGGAGCCTTGCGTGTTATAGGGATCGAAAGCGTGCTGCCACGTACTCTTGAAGTATAATGAGTTGGCGAGGAGCAACTGAGACATGGGATCGACGTGTTCTGTAAAATTATTTTATTGAATATTACCATAAAATTTAAGAAGTACCAATTTTACAATAACCTTTTTTAAATCTACGTTCAAAATTTCTTAAAACATTCAATGCGACCATAAAGTCCGAACAAGAGAATTTCATTTGATCTTCAATTAAAGCCAAGGTTGGAAGCTAGAGAGCCATCCCGGCTTACTAGTATTTGTTTATTACTATTGGAAAATTACTGATATTTTCGACATATCAATAAACATAAATTATTATAATTATCATCTCTAAATACCTACGATTAAATACCAAGTATAGTACGTGAGGGTAATATGGTCATCCGATTAATATGGTCATTTTCTCATAACTCAAAAACTACAGCCTTGTTTGCATAGATGGCTCTGTGCTAGCTGATAGCTCTTCATCAGTCAATCAAATAATAAAAGGTCAAAAGGGCGCTGCTTTATCGACGCCATTTTGACAGTTGATTTTATATTTAATATTTTAGTCGATTTTAGTATTGTGTAGTGTAGTTAGTTTTTTTGAGTTGATTTTTGAAGTATTCCTAATTATTGCCAAAACTTGTTTGCTATTTTTTTCTTATTAAATTAGTAATAGTATACGACTTTGTGTTTTTGTCTCTGTTTCCCTTCTAGTTTTAGTATAGTATGGCGGCAAAGATTAAGGTGGCCATATTATCCTCACGTACTTTAGTATGATGAAAGATGATGATTTAAAGATGACAATTAAAATAATTGACATCTTTAACACTTCTGCCAGATATGGATAATTTGCCAGATGTCTCTCATTTAACCCTCTAACATGATTCACTTATAATAATCATATTATGTAAAATACCCTAACCAGCTTCGGGAAGAAGCGGCAAAGGCGGGGTAAAGGCGGGGCAAAGGTTTGGTACTGCGATCGCTGACCCGCCTGCAAAACACGCCGATTTTGTTTCGGCAAATCTTCCCTAAAGAGATGCCCATGTTCACAAGTACACTTTCACGGACTGGTGATGAAGAAAGAGAAGATTTTTTACGAAATTTAATGGCATTTCGTTGTCAAATGGCCTGGATTTTAGTTCAGTATTTCATAAAATATTATTTTTACAGCTAACATTTTACCTTGAACAGCCCGCTAACGTTTCAACTTAAAGTTAGTTTTTTTTTTTACTTTACAAGGTACTATTCATTTACGTAACCAAATGAAACGTTTGGATTTTGTGAAAACTCGTAAGAAATTACATGGGATTTTTTTTTTTTTTGCGGATGGAAAATCATCTAATGACGCCTTTCGCTGTGGGTGGAGCGGAAGGAGTGTCAGACTTTACTGACTAAAAACCATCCGTATTCCTTCAGTGCCTTACGTTCCGGAGCCGCGGTATCTCTTTCGAACAGCCCGCAGCCCCGGAGTCATCCGGCAGGCCCTTCACGCTGCTGACAGCTCTTTGAGGCGCGCGTGGAACAAAACGCGCCGTCGACACGGCCTGTCGTCGTTAGACGGACGGACGGCGAGCTACCATTGCTCGCCGTCCACGGTCACGCCTACGGTGGTCAGGGGCCGACGTAGCCCCGACGCCCGGGCGTCTCCCGCGGCGGCCGGGAAGGAAAGCTGTTGCTCTTTCCTCTCCCGCTCCGCCACCTCCTTCATAGCATCACTGCTTCGCAGAAGGTGGTGACGGCATCCATTCCGTCTCGCTCCGGACCATGGCTTCGACCAGGGCCGGACGCGAGTCGCCGCCGCCTATCGCCGCTACGAGTACACGGCGGTGCTCCGCAAGCAGGGCACACCTCCACGGTGTGCTCCACCGTGTCCTCCGGTCGATCCTCGCAGTGGGAGCACCAGGCGTTTCCTCCCGCCCGATTCGGTGCAGGAACCTCCGAACACACCGTGTCCGGTGAGGACCTGCGTCAGGCGGAAGGTGAGGACACCGTGGCGTCTCTCAAGCCACTCCTCAAAGAGGGTCTTATCGCCGCTATAGTGGCGTGCCCATATGGGACCCTTAAAATAATATTCAGATGGCAGCTTTCCAGTCCATTCAAATGTATTTCTCTGTTTTCTCTCTGCATAGTGACACAAGATTAAATCATTTTTACGATATAATCTATTGACTACTACTGATTAGATATTGTCTATTGTGATGTTCCCGTTTTTTTTTTTTTTTGTAAGCAAGTTAATTATTCTATTAATAAGAACCGTTTAAAATTACTAAACCTGTCCAATTATATCGCCGTTGTCAGACATCCATTCATCGATTACAGCCTTTAAAAGTCCACTGCTAAACGTAGGCTTCTCCCATGGATTTCCTTCCAAGGGATATATGCCATAGTTGCGCACGCTTGGCAGGCGGATTGGCAATCGCATTTTTTTTATTCAGATGTTATCAGGGAAATGCTGCTGCCCATCTCCTGTTTCCCTCTGTCGCCTCTTACGACACCCACGAGACGATATGGAGTAGTGGATATTCTTACGCCACTACACAGTCTCTCTGCTCTGGTATGTGCCAAATGTTGATTACAACTGTTTTAAGGTTTTTAATAAACAAAAACTCACCAGGTTCTACTAAGGTTTTAATGAGGCCTCTTGTATTGTTACTGACCCAGGAGTTTATTAAATTGGCTGCAGGCACTGGTTGCCGGAAATCGACGAGACGTATCTCCGATAAATATACTTTATGCAACATAACCAAAAATTCCTTTCTCACGTTACTAACTTTAGATGACAGGAACATTGCATTCGAATTAAATAAAGTCACTCCAGGTTCATTTGCCTAAAAAAATAAGTAATTTTACAATATTAGATCTCAGACTAACAAAGAAAGATAGACGGAGCGCTGCGTACAAGTTCAAAGGGTTCCGAATCCATGCAGAACTTTGACACGCACTCACGCACACAAATTGTTTGCTTTCTTTCTTTAACAGTCCGTAAAAGTTCACTGCTCGACGCACGCATAAGAACTTAAAACCATGCTGTTGGTTGCAAATGGTTTTAGACGCATTTGTGTACGTGAGTACGTGTTCTTACAATAAGTGCAACATGGCGTTGGGTTGGTTTTTGCGTCACTTGAAATGTACACAACACTCCATCTTTCTTTCTTTATTGTTCTGAGTATTAGATTAGAACTTAATTGGTTATTTTTTATGCTCTTAAAGTGGCAAACGAGCTAAAAGTCCACCTGACGGATTGATAGCTCCAGCGGATCATGGACAGATGTTACAAGCGCTGCTGAGGACTAAAATGGAATTTCTCACAGCCTGTAACTATAATGGTTTTTAATAAGTAAGTGTTTGCGGATGGCTATGAACTACTGCAACATCGAAACAGTCGTCAGTGTTGGCCGCTTTTGAGGAAAGAGAAGGCTCTTTCATACATATAGGATTCCTTCCATGACATTCTTTATTTAAATTATTTTATGGAAGAGGGTAAACGAACATGTGACTCATCTGATAGTAAATGACTACCGATAAGATTATAAATAAACTTGTATGCATTGGTAGAATCCCGGCAATAAATATAATACATCCAAATTGAAATTGAATGAGAGGAGACCTATGTCCAGGTGTGGAACATATATAGGCTGTATCTTTACAAGATTATACTTCAATTTCAATATTGAAGTATAATGTTGTAAAGATATTTCATAATCATGTTTTATTTACCATTTAACATTAATTACTCTATTGTACTAAAATTACTTACTAGTTTTATAAGCACGCAAAATATATAAAAAAGTAAAGTAAATGAAAATCCTCTCATTCCTACGAGGGTATTCGAACAAGGAACGTCCACGCGCCTGTCGCTGTCCCAATAGGCGATGGCGTACTTCACACGTCATCGAAATATATTTTTTAATTTCTTATTCTTTATTCAAATCAGAGTTACTGGCGGACTATAAATAAACACTTAGATTTATTTTACTCTCTTTTCGCTCATTTATCGCCAATCTAAATTAACAATTATAAACGATGAAGCAATTTAAGGCTTGACAATAAAATCCAATCAACACAGCTTAACAAGTTAAATCGTTTTTCCTACGACTTAAATCGAGGTCTAGTCTGGGTAATAACTGCGGAAGTTTATTCGCCACATGTTGTTTGTTATTCGGAAAATCCATAAAATGAACGTTACTCAACAATTTAGCTTGTAACTCTTCGCACGCGCAATTTACATTTTACGTTTACTAGGTATTTTATTTCAAGTTCCATGTATAGTATAAAATGTATTTTTGAGCGTCATTAAACTTCCACTAAAAATATTTCAATAACAAAAACCTGTATCTGTTTACGACAACTAATAACAAAAACTTGTATTTGATTAAATTCTTATGTCACCTTTATCAAGTTTTGTCTATACATATAATTTTTTCAATTCAATAGTACCTGCGTAATGATCTTAGGTAATTAGCTATTCATTTTTTTATTATAGAAAGTTTTTAAATAACGAAAAAAATGTAACCAGATTGATAAATTTCATGTTGGTCCTCAGAAGTAGCAACACATTTGTTTCCTTTTATGATTAACGTTGGCTGCAGGTGTCCATGGACTGCAGCAGCAACTTACCATCAGTGGGACTGTAAGATCGTTAGTTACTTCGTTCATTTAAAAAATCACACATTTTATTAAAAATACACACTATTCATGTGATTTTGCATCAGCCTATGAGAGCAACAAGAAATTAAATTAAAAATGTAAATATGTAGAACCGACAGTAGCCTAATGTTTAAAGGTACGGACTACAAACCTAAAAGGTCGTGGGTTCGAATCCGCCATCCGACTACTGTCGTGAATCACTCTTAACACAATCATTTCAAGCTTAACTAGAGTGGTTAAAGGGAATATTAGTAGCGTTTATAGCACTGCTAGTTTTCTTTCTAAAAAAATGTAAAACTGTCAGACTGTAGAGCACAAATAAACAACATTTTTCTCACCCGTAAGACTGATAAATATCCATTCAACTGCTCCCTGAACTCATCTTTGTCAGGCGATAGCCTCAGAGCATTTCTTATTTCTGTTGCTGTTGTGCCATTGGCGCCTTCTAACAGCATTGATAGAATAGACTTGATACTGGCTGGTGATACTACCACATTGCCTTTTCGGTCTTCAGCTGAGTAACGAAGGAGGTCGGTGTCGAAAAAATTGAACCTAGAGTTTTCAAGTTTTCGAACCGTATGACAGTCAAAGCTTTGTAAACAAGCGACGAATAAAACTGGAATAAATTAGAAATATTTAGTAGTATATCTGTTCATCTGTACATATAAATAAAACAGAAGCGTGTTACATTGAAATAAGTGGCTTCTATAAAGCTCAGGGGGTTATTTGCAAGCTGTTAAAACATAAAGAACCATTTTTTAATAATTCTGTCCGCCCGGAAAATCTTCGGAATGACTGAACCGATTGTGATGAAACTGCGAATAGGATCTAGATTATATTTTATTTGAAAAACTTGACGGTTTTTAAACTGTCTTCAAAAAAAGGAGGAAGAATCTCCTTTCGACTGTATTTTTTTATGTGTGTTACCTCAGAACTTTTTTTCTAGGTGAACCGATTTTGAAGATTCTTTTTTTATTTGAAAGCTGGTGCTTCTCATGTGGTCCCATATAAATTTGATCAAAATCTGACCGGTAGTTTTTGAGTTATTCTTAATAATGCGTATTTAATTGACTTCGACTACATTTCGGTTGCACAATTTTTTTTTAATTTTACCACTTGTTTTTACAAAAAACGAAAAATCGATAAAATAAATAGTTTTAAAATCGAAGCAACACCACATTAATAAATCCTATCCAGGCGAAGTCAGGGCGGGTCGCTAGTTTAACTAAGTAAATAAAAAACATAAATTTTAAATAATAATTTAATATTATGCTCGGTTTTTGCATCCATAACCTTATTAACCTTGATCCTAACGCTTACTAATGAGGATCCAGTATTCATAAAACGTATACTATAATTAACATTTATCAAGCGATTTCAGACAAGTCTGTAGGACTAGAATCATTAGTGTCGTACCAAAGTTTAACCACATGTAGTGGCGGTGTAAGAATATCCACTACCCTTATCATCTCCTGGGTGTCGCAAGAGGTGACACAGGGAAACAAATCAGGAGATGGGCAGCAGCGTCTTCCTAATGACTAAAAATAAAAAAACAGCGGTTGCCGACCTGCTTGCCAAGCGTGGCAACTATGGCAAATATCCCCCCTATGAGGCAAGACTTTAATAGGCTATAACTGTACCAAAGTTAACAAAACGAAACATTCGTGGAATCACCTTGTACTATTTGTGTGTCACCAACTTTTTTATACAAGTAAAGGTGACCATTTATTCTCGATTTAGAGTCAAAATGCAGATGCGTTGATAGCTCTGAAGACAGATGAAATGCCTCCTTACCAGTGTAAGATTTTTTATTAGAAACTATTTCAAATGCTTAAAATTCAACATAGTTATAAAATCCAGTTACCTAAATACCAGGTTCAAAATTCGAATTATTTGGTTTTTTTTCGAGGGTTTAGGGAGGGTTGGTAATGGGAACTTAATTCTTTCAGAAATCAACGTGCGGGGGTGTGGTGTACTCGTACTCGTATTATTAGCCTACGGCAATGCAAGAATGTTGTGTTTTTCTTTAGAATAAATATTGTATAGTACTTTTCGTAATTGATGTTCTCAGCTTGCGATTTTACAAAACCTATCACTACTGCTGATAATGATTTACTCTACTACAATATTATCTAGATAGGTGTCATCCCTGACAATTTTTTTATAACGCTGAATGAAACTCGATCGCCCAGGTATTTACTATTTTATTAAACGACCCTCAGGTGACAAGATAGATTCGACGTATATAATATATGTATATGTAGGTGACATATGATAATGTTTATTGACTTGGAGAAGTGGTATGGTTTATTAAATTTTAATGAGGTAAATTAATATGGGGATGTTTGCCATAATTGCCACGCTTCGCAGGTCAGTTTGCAACCACTGTTTTCATTTTTTTGAGATGTTATCAGGAGTATGCTGCTGTGCTCATATCCTGTTTCATTTACCTCTGTCACCTCATACGATAACCACGGGATTATATGGGTAGTGAATTCTATTACACAGCCCCTAGACGGTGGCGTAGATACGGCTATAAAGATAGTTCGGGGAAAAAATTATTTATTTATTTACTAAAATAAGAATTATCAGAACTACATTATTTTCAAATATTTTTCAAAAAAACTAGGAGAAATGCTTAATAATTGCCTTAGAAAACCGGAATTTATCAAAATTCCTTTAGCACCATCAATTGTGCTACAAGGAACATAAATATTGCAAATAATAGCATTAAACTGCATTTGACCGACACATCTTATTCAAACTATTGAATTTCGAAGTAGAATTTTTGAATTAATAGATAATTTTTAATAAACCCAACACATAGTACCTATTTATATATTTTTTTAAAATTTCAAATATAAAAGAACCGCTATATATATATATTATATGAAAACTTTTAATGAATAAAAAAGATTATAAGAATATAAGACCAAAATTTAAAACAATGTGACTGACCAACGACTGTATACTAAAACAGGAAAAGAAAAGAAGATGAATGTACTTAAAACTATTTAAGATAAACTCAAAGAAAAAGCGTAAAAGGCAAAGGTCATTTGTGATTACTACTAAGGTGAAAGAGATGTTAGCTTACCGATAAAATACATTAAAACCATCTTGACTAGACTGGGCGAGATCAATTTAATACACTTTTAGATTCATTTGCAAATCAAAATTACAGAACAAAAAAGTCAGGCGTATACCTTCAGCACTTGTTTACAAATGCTTACTAAAATCAGGTTTACGAATCAAGCAGCAAGCAGACACTAGGGTTGAGATTTGTACTGCTATGACATTTTAAAATAATTATTTACTTGAGAGCGAATGCGTTTATATTAAGCTTAGAGTTGTTTTATTAAAAGACTCACAGGAGACTGAATACAGTTTCTTTATCATATTACGCGTAAAATACATTAAGATCTCAAATCATATCTCAATTTTAATCTAAAAACAGTGATTACGTAAGAAATTAATTCCTGTGGAAAAAGTTATGGTTAACTATTGAATATTTCCCAAAATTCCACAAAATATATGCTGTCACTCGCACAAAGAACGATCCCGAAATATTTAAAACTTACTTTAGTAAAGTTATATTTTTACGGATTTTATCGTGTTAGACTTTACTTGTTTTTAACTACCGACGTTATGCTTTACAACACTCATGGTTACGGCAGGGGGCTGAGGTGTTTGATCAAGTAAAATTAAACGCGAAAAAAATCCGTAAAATTAAAATTTTGTTTTATTTAATGTGTTAATACCGCTTATTTAAATTTTAGTCGCAGACAAAAGTAACTATTTTTAGAGTTTACAACCCTATACGTGGTAATGTCATAAAAGACGCATGTGTCATAATGAGGAATTGAGCGGGAAATGGGCAACATCATTCTTTTGTGACGCTTAGTCATCATAAAGTCAAGCCCATTTTAAATCGTGATCAGAGACGAGCTAATCGCTATTAATTTCATACTATTAAAATGATGTAGTGACGTGTGGCTCCCACGACAATAGGTATGATTAGAGTTAAGTTTACAATAAAGAAGAGTATAATTAAAGTCTTAAACTGAGCAACATGTCTTCGTTATTTTCATTATATTTTCGTTCTTCGTCAGTATATCTTCATACTTTTTAATATTTAGGCAGCTTCTGTAAAATTACGATTGTGGCCTCTTGTCGTATTTTGTCATGTCCGGTATTGTGTTATTCAGTAATCGATTTAAATTATTTTTCCAGTTTTTAACAGTTTTTGCAGGCCGCACGGCGACGCTTAGAAGGGTCGCCATGTATTGGAAGGTGTTCAATGAAAAGGAAACGTTAGCTCAGTTTAAGACTTTAATTATACTACTCTTTATTCTAAACTTTACTCTAATCAAACCTATTGTCGTGGGGGCCACACGTCACTACAGTTACATGAGTTCGATGCCCACTAACACCGATGAAATTAAAAATTCTAATTTTGAATGCTGTTTTGCCACTTTTTTATTATTATTAAATAGTATGCAGTATAATTTAACAATATAAAATGCCACTAAACTTTACATAACACTTAAGCATGAGTGCAGGGAACCACAAAGGTATGGTTACCGTCAAATACAATAATATTCCATTTAGAGAAAGTGTTTGATCAAGTAAAATTAAACGCGAAAAATCCTAAAAATAAAATTTTGTTTAATTAAATGTGTAAATACCGCTTATTTAAATTTTAATCGCAGACAAAAGTAACTATTTTAGAGTTTCCAACCCTATACGTGGTAATGTCATAAAGACGCATGTGTCATAATGAGGAATTGAGCGAAATGGGCAACATCATTATTTTGTGACGCTTAGTCATCATAAGTCAAGCCATTTTAAATCGTGATCAGAGACAGGCTAATCGCTATTAATTTCATACTATTACTAAAGTTATGTAGTGACGTGTGGCTCCCACGACAATGGGTATGATTAGAGTTAAGTTTACAATAAAGAAGAGTATAATTAAAGCCTTAAACTGAGCAACATGTCTTCGTTATTTTCATTATATTTTCGTTCTTCGTCAGTATATCTTCATACTTTTTAATATTTAGGCAGCTTTTATAAAATTATGATTGTGGCCTCTTGTAGCATTTTGTCATGTCCGGTATTGTGTTATTCAGTAATCGATTTAAATTATTTTTCCATTTTTAACAGTTTTGCAGGCCGCATGGCGACGCTTAGAAGGGTCGCCATGTATTGGAAGGTGTTCAATGAAAAGGAAACGTTAGCTCAGTTTAAGACTTTAATTATACTACTCTTTATTGTAAACTTAACTCTAATCAAACCTATTGTCGTGGGGCCACGTCACTACAGTTATGAGTTCGATGCCCACTAACACCGATGAAATTTAAAATTCTAATTTTGAATGCTGTTTTGCCACTTTTTTATTATTATTAAATAGTATGCAGTATAATTTAACAATATAAAAATGCCACTAAACTCTTTACATAACACTTAAGCATGAGTGCAGGGAACCACAAAGGTATGGTTACCGTCAAATACAATAATATTCCATTTAGAAAGTGTTTGATCAAGTAAAATTAAACGCGAAAAATCCTAAAAATAAAATTTTGTTTAATTAAATGTGTAAATACCGCTTATTTAAATTTTAATCGCAGACAAAAGTAACTATTTTTAGAGTTTCCAACCCTATACGTGGTAATGTCATAAAGACGCATGTGTCATAATGTGGAATTGAGCGGGAATGGACAATACGAGTATCATTCTTTTGTGACGCTTAGTCATCATAAAGTCAAGCCCATTTTAAATCGTGATCAGAGACAGGCTAATCGCTATTAATTTCTTACTACTAAAGTTATGTAGTCACGTGTGGCTCCCTCGACAATAGGTATGATTAGAGTTAAGTTTACAATAAAGAAAGTATAATTAAAGTCTTAAACTGAGCAACATGTCTTCGTTATTTTCATTATATTTTCGTTCTTCAACAGTATATAATAGCAGTAATATTTAGGCAGCTTCTATAAAATTATGATTGTGACCTCTTGTCGTATTTTGTCATGTCCAGTATTGTGTTATTCAATAATCGATTTAAATTATTTTCCATTTTTTACAGTTTTGGAGGCCGCATGGCGACGCCTAGAAGGGTTGCCATGTATTGGAGGGTGTTCAATGAGAAACGTTAGCTCAGTTTAAGACTTTAATTATACTACTCTTTGTATGGCTTAACTCTGATCAAACCTATTGTCGTGGGGGCCACACGTCACTACAGTTACATGAGTTCGATGCCCACTAACACCGATGAAATTAAAAATTCTAATTTTGAATGCTGTTTTGCCACTTTTTTATTATTATTAAATAGTATGCAGTATAATTTAACAATATAAAAATGCCACTAAACTCTTTACATAACACTTAAGCATGAGTGCAGGGAACCACAAAGGTATGGTTACCGTCAAATACAATAATATTCCATTAAGAGAAAAGGTACTCGGGCTGCATATTTAAATTTTCATACTCAAAGTTTGAGAAAATGTCGTGAGTAAACCTGCAAACCTGTAATTATTAATATTTCGAAGACATGTGAAGCCTGAGTACGGCGAACTCCATTCCTGCTTCATAATCCCCTCAGTAGATCGTATAGTATCGTCCCGTGGCTGTCGTAAGAAGCGAAACCAAACAAACAATGATCGAGAAGCAAGATTCGATGTTCTAAATTTCCTAACAAAGCCAAATTTAATCAAACAATTGCAAAATATGCTGCATCAAATGAACTGAAATCAAATTTATACGTGGTAGAGCCATGCTGCTATATTAGTAGTATAGTTGTAACACGAATGGGTCAGCTCGACCGGGAAGGACCACGCTCTCACAGAATACCAGCATAAAATAGCAGCTTAACACTGCTTTCTTATGGTGAGTGTGAGAACCAGGACCACTGGACAAGAGAGCATTCCATCTTAGTCCTCACGGGTGACAACGCATCTGCATTTTGATTCTTTATTGAGGATAGATGTAGATGTCTATGGGTCACAGCAATCACTTACCATCAGGTGGACTGTGCGCTCGTTTGTCATCCTATCCTATAAACAAAAACAAGGAGATGGGCAACACGGTCTTCCTAATAACAACTTAAACATAAACATCTAAAAAAATAAAAAATGCGGTTACCAACCCGCCCGCCAAGCGTGGCATCTACAACAAATATCCTCACTATGAGTGGACTTTTGATAGGCTGTAACGGTAGCGGTAACCCTCTCAGAATTAACTAAAACAAAATATGTATTTACATGTAGACTATTATGTATGTTCAGTAATTGGCATAGGTATTTTATACGTGGAAGAACCACCTAGCAACGTATTATGGTTGCAGCAAGAACGTGGCCATCACCACGAGGATTACGCTCGCACACAATATCAGCGTGAAATAGCAGGATAATTCTTCTATGTTTCGTATGGTGAGTGACGAGGAACGAAGAGCCTTTTTACTGGTAACAAGGTATTCCTCATTCTTTACTCCTCAGAGGTGACAAGGCATTTGCGTTTTAATTCTCAATCAAGGATATATGTAGGTTCCTATAGCTTGATGATATTATACGAGATTTGATGATGTAATTAGCGACTTCAAATTTTAAACCAGTAAAATGAGCAACTATATTTACAACTTCATTCGGCTACGACATTATAACATTTAATAGGAAATATAACAGTGGTATATAAAAGAAAACATGCTATCTTTTGTCCAACCAATAGCACTTGTACGCGGTCGAGCAAACGGACGGAGGAACAGGTTCTGGTGACCAACTAATGGGGTTAAATCAATTCGAAATTGCGGAACCCAAATTCGAAAAATTGAAAATCAGACTGGATATGGGACTAGTACTATTGTGTGGATATCGCCTCTACGCTCACCACCATCACACCTAGGGTTGTTTGTTTGATCTCTGGATAGGTTGTTGGTGATGGACTTTGCAGTGGATACCAACTGGTACATGCTTGGTAAGACACTAAACTAAAAGAGGCTGTTAATATGTGATATACAGAAGAACTATGTTCTGTATCTTCCCTTATGTAAACAATAACTATCGGATTATAATGAGTGATGTGTCTTGAGTTCAATCCTGGCCGGTGCCAACATTTTGCAATTTTGAATCAAATCATCATCATCATCACATCCTCTTTTATATAGCTCTGAGTCAGATGAAGCTGTAAACCAAAAGGCTAACAGCTCTAACATCACAGAAAATAGACCTTCAACACGCATTGGGTTGGCGTGGCGGATATTTCCTACTTAGGGCAACCTTTGTAGATATGAGAGGAGGCCTAGTGCCTGTGCCTAGTTTTGGATCATATGTAGACTTTTAGTATATATTTACTTTTTTAATTTGTGTTACGAGAATGTTTGGGAATGTTTGGGTTTGATGAGTTATGAATGAAGATAGGACAAAGAAGTCGAATTAGATGATATGCAAACGTTTTACGTAATCCGATACTATCCATTGTCAGGACATACGACAGAAGCGAGACCATGCGTCAAACCCATAAAGTGTTAGCTCAACATTTACCGTGGATGCCATAGACCGGGCAATACGAAACCGGAGATATATTAAGTACCTGCTAGACGTCAAATGGCAGAAAAGAAAAATAACCATATCAACGAGGTATTATACCCACAAAACAAAGAAGTCTCTAATACTTCTCTCCATCCTTGTTATGTTGATATTTGCTATCTTGAAATTACCGAATAGCAACTTAATATAGTTAAGTGCGTCAAAAATTAATGTATTATTAGATTTATATTAATTTGCGCTACACAAATATGATCACGTTTCCGAATTAAGCAAACATCTCAAGTGGCTCCCGAATTTCCTTCGCGGAAATATTCGCATTCACTTAGCTTTGAACAGCTAGCTTTCAAACTCTCCATTCCTTTTTACTTCAGTTATTAGTTCCTTCGGTCTGCTGTCGAGTTTCATATTTCCTATACACCTGAATATTCCTCCTCCTTCTTTAGAAAATCTTTCAAAAACCCTTACCTTACTTAAAAATTCTTTAGTGTTCCGTTTTTATACTTCTTATTAAATTTTGTTGTATCACAGACCACATCATTTTTCATGTGCTATGAGAAAATAGTAGAAGAAAGAAAAGGATAGGAGAACATAGGATGGGAGCGGACAGGGATGATGGAAGAACATAGTAGAAGAAAGGATTGGATGTGAGAGCGTGGGAGAGGATGGAAGAAGATTGGAGAGGGAGGGCAGGATAGAAGAGGGTAGGAGAAGATGCGAGAGGATTGAAAAGGATATGAGAGGATTAGAGATGTAAGGGGATAAAAGGAAAGCATAGGAGATGTTAGGAGAAAATAGGAGAGAGAAGGAGAGGATAGGAGATGATGTGGTTAATAAGAGAGAGGAAAAGTGAGGATAAGAGACGATGGGCGTACAATGTAGAAAATAGGAAAGAGAATGGATGATATGAAAGGGTGGTAGAATAGGAGGACGTATCAGATATTACACCCTTTATATTGGTTTGACCTGTAAATATGTACGTATGTATGTATGTAAGTACGTATAAGTAAGTATAATGGAGTTTTGTAATGCAGTTTTCACCCACATCCAGACGTCTGAATAATGAAATTTCACGGACTTATTAATAACCTATAGAAATACAACTATACG
This sequence comes from Parnassius orleans, assembly GCA_029286625.1. NCBI lineage: Eukaryota > Metazoa > Arthropoda > Insecta > Lepidoptera > Papilionidae > Parnassius > Parnassius orleans. Next base: position 1,665,843 of record JAGSMP010000009.1, read on the forward strand.
AAAGATTGTGACCATTACATGTGACGCAGCTCATGACTGTTGAGTTGTTTAAGTTTTCTTAGTCTCATATTATTTAAATGCACTTACAAATAAAAATGACATTATTTCTGACATTTCTTAAACTTTCTCCGCAGTTGAATTACAGATTGAAACTGAGTTTACGAGCGATTTACAAGCCCCTTTTACTACGTTTTAAAATAATAGGTTGGTTTTGCGTCAGCAGCTGGTTTTTTTAAATAGTAATTTTTTGATTATTTTTGAACCGTGTGTGTTTTTTTTTTTTTTGTTAAACTATTTCATGGATTATATTTTTAATCGAAAACACAAAACTCTTGTATGTTTTATTTTTTAATAAATCAAGATGAAAATACGTCTTGAATAAACCGCGGCATTAGGTGCCAAATATTTCAGCCTGTTTCTTATTCCGTTGTATTCAGGGTTTTTTTTTTATGACTAGGTTCGTAGGACCTCCCGCTTTGGGTTCGACAATTTAAAAAGACAATGAATACTAAAATCTATTTCCGAGGTATACTTTTGCGTTTCATTCACTAATTATAGCATGTCAAAGGTGATCTATTCAAGTATTTTCTTAATTCATTATATGGGAAAGCTAGAAGGAAAATTTAAGTTCTTAGACACACAATTCGATGTAATTTTAGCAAGTATTTTATTATATTTACGAAGATTTTGTAATTAAGTATCAATTTCTATACGTGGTAGAGCCATGCTGCAGCTATATTAAGTTTAGTTGTAGCAAAAATGGGTCGGCTCGACCGGGGAAGGACCAATTTCTCACAGAATACCAGCGTAAAATAGCAACTTAACGCTGCTGTGTTTCGTATGGTGAGTATAGAGAACCGGAGACCCTTTTTACTGGAAAAGAGGCATTCCATCTTAGTCCTCACGGGTGACAACGCATCTGCATTTTGATTCTTTATTGAGGATAGATGTAGATGTCTATGGGTCACAGCAACCACTTACCATCAGGTGGACTGTGTGCTCGTTTGTCACCCTATCCTATAAAAAAACTACGTGCAATTGTAAAATGAATGTTCCTAGTTAGTGAGATGTTTGATGTGTTTTATATTTAATTAGGAAGAAACTATTGCAAGTATTACTTGAATAATTACTTTTAAAAATACTTTATGTTAACCAAATAAAAAGAACTGATCATTTATAATATTTAGATAGATTAAGTATCTACTTACTTAGTATTCCATTATGACTCAGAAATGATTGTTACCAAAAGACTTGAAAAGGTTTTAAAAATAATAAATAGTACCTACGATTTGCAATAAAGTGTTTTATTTATGAATATGATTATAACATCGTTATTCACATTGAACGAAAGTAGCTTCCAACCTAAAAGAAAGAAAAGAACCGAAAGAACCGGGTACCCTGTTCCGGCAAAAGTTTGGAACCGAAGGAACCGGTTCCTGGAAAGGGACCGGTTCTCGATGCCCTATTTGTACTACTATTTAATTGAATGAGAATTAAAATAAATAACATTGATTATAATTATATTAAAATAAATAAAATTAATTGGGTATATTAGGTAATAATATGAATTTATTTTATATGAATGAAATTTTTATATTGATTATGAGGATGGATGCTTATTACGCAATTAATCCATATATCCCCACAAATTTTCACATACCTACATAATAGTGCAAAGATAATACTTCTAGAAAATTTGCTCCCGCTGTAGGTTTTGTGAAGGAAAATCAAAATTGGTCAACAACACCTTGTTAGTCAATTTATTGCATTATTAGAAATAAAATAACTTGTCAGGTCTATATCCACGGGGATGATTATTATTCATATTTTTTTTTAATTATAATAATTTTGCTTGTAGAATAATGTATTATTCCGATGTAAAAATTCTTATTTCAATGTATTTGGTTCCTAATTTCGAGTGTACAAAATGCAAAGGAAAAAGTAGGAAGAATAATACATTATTCAACAAGCAAAATTATTATAATTAAAAAAATATGAATAATAATCATCCCCGTGGATATAGACCTGACAAGTTATTTTATTTCTAATAATGCAGTATACAAATAGAATATACATAATGCAGTATACAAATAGACAATAGATTTGGCTTAATAGCCAAATCTATTGTCTATTTCAAGAGTAGAAACAATTATGGTTCTGATAAAAATAGCCAAACCATCAAAAGGGTACAATAAATGTTTGGCCGTGGAAGGAAAAGAGGAAATCTCCCGCCAGGCAAGGTGTCAAGCCCGGGGAGCGGCCAACGCTCCGAGTGGTAGTTCGGAGCTATTCTATATATACTGCTTTACTTTGGAACTTTGATAACGCGATTTAAACTTCGATGTGTTTCGCTTGTGGCGCGATGACAGCGCCGCAGCAAATGCTTAATTTTTGATCTACCGTGGAAATAGGTGCATCTACGTTACTTACTTCTTTTTCAGCCCGTAAAATTCCTAGACCTCTCCTTTTATATAGGCAATCGCCTTAATCATCACACTTGGCAGGCGGATTCACGATTACAGTACCAGACGTTTCGCAACTGTTTGACGCTGGTCACCCGTCGCCGGTGTGCGTGTTTTACGTCTGTCATAAATTAGATGGCTTCCTAGATAGCGTTATCCTGCCATTTACAGGAAGCCAAAAGATGTTTTCTGGAATTTTCTAAAGTCGACTATTACGACACTTACGGGAAGAAATGGGGTGGTGGGTCCTCTTATGCAACCATCACACGGCAGTCCATATATATGATCCCTTTCCCTGTTCCATTAATCATATATGAACATTTCGATTGTTTAACTATTGTGTCTATTTCGCGGACAGGAAAAATGTTAATAAACATATAAATACTGGAAGTGGCATACATAGGCACTAGGTGCATTAAAAAAGGAAGTAAGTATTGGAGTTTAATAAAAGGCAGAACTCTTGTAACTTTAGATTTTAATTCTAACTTGGAGTGAGACAAATTTTTGCAGTAGTTTTACAAAAATAATTGAGAGTAGACAAAGGCGAAGAGAAGGGTGACAAAATCGGAAACTATGCTATAAACAATACAATTTTTTTTAGTTATTTTTGTTGACTGCAATAGTAAGTTACAGGTAACTTTAATAAACTATTTTTTCACATAGTCACTGTTTAGTGTAATACACTTGTATTGTCTTTTTTAAGCTTAAAATCCCCTTCCTAAAGAACTCTTCATCATGGGCACCTTAAAAATTCATCTATTGCAGCGACAACTGTTTTATCATCGTCAAATCTCTGTCCTCTTTGATACTCCTTCAATCGCAGAAATAGATAAAATTCACTGGATGCAAGATCAGGTAAATATGAGGATACTTAAGTATTTCTAAGCCAACATTACATATTGCAGTTATTAAATATAAAAAAATGATATTCAAAATTATCTTAGTGAAAAAAGCAAACATTGCGGATTTGCCCCGCGGATTAGTATATCTCATAATTGAGATATTTAAAAATAAGTACCCTTTGACTTATATCCCAGAAATGAAAGTCCATAATCGATCGACTTACCAGCGGAAGGAGTCGCTTGAGTTTCTTTGGAGTTGGAAATGATGGTATGTTCCAAGTCATAGACCGTAATTTCGTTTCGGGATGGTAATAGTGAAGCCAAGTTTCGGCCATAGTTAAATCGAGCCAAATCAGACGATCAGAATCTTGTTGCAATTGTTTCTAATTTTCCTCTCGAAATATTCTGCCTGGTTTGGTTTCTCCGCATTGCATTAAACTACGCGTGGATCCTCTTTTTATTCCCAAGCGTTAACGTAAAATGTTGTGCAAAAGGGACAAAGATTTCTCCCTTCTCCCAAATCTTTGTCCCTTCAACAATAAAACATACCGTGACACAACAATCGGTAAAGCATTTTTTTTGTTTGCTTTTTTACCATTTCTTTGGTCACTGCTGTCCTAGAGCATCCCAAGTGAGGGTCATCTTTGGTAGACTTTCTTCCAAACTTAAATACGGCGCACCAACATGCAATGCAACTGCAAAATATGGTGGAGCATATATCCCTAATGTATCCTGTAAATTAATCTTGATTCGACTTAATGCGTAGTGAAATTTTCGAAGTACATATACTAACAGCGCGTGGTTTAATTTTTTGTATTTTCATCAACACTCTAAAACAAACCGCGAACTTTTTTAGCTTCTTTAGGTATCATCTTACAGATAACCTTCCAACTTTTCTAGTCAGTATTTTCTTTTTAAAATTCCAAAGAATTTGTACTGCATTCTCACTCTTTTTTGAACGGCCCTCGTATACGTAGTTAAAATTATTAGGCTAAAATGGCTAAAAAAAAACAAATTATCAAATTCGCGTTTTAAATTTCGTAGATAGTCAACAAAAGTATGTATGAAGTGAAAAATCATTACTATTTTATATGAAATAAAAGACTTATTTAAAAACAAACTTATAATTAACATTCACAAAATACAGTATCAAATCATTAGGGTCATAATATTATAGTAGGTACAGTCAGCCATTTAAGTATATGTTAAATTATATCTGTACAACCAGGATGTTAAAAAGGCTATTATTAACAATCAGTAAATAATTTAAAATATAATTAAATTAAGAAACAGAGACATTGAGTACAATTTTATATTAGCTTAAATTTGAATTGCGTTTTAGCCCTAGTGGTAGATATAGTAAAACTTAGATTTTTGTTTATGTCGATTATGAGAGCTTAAAAGCACCGTCTACGAGACTTGGGTCTGATACGCGACCTGTAAACAATAACTGTCTTGTAGCTTCGTCCTGGATGAAGAACATAAAGGGTTTGTTAACCACCACCTCGTAGAAAGATTCATCTTCGCCGAACTTGTTTTCCAGCGATATTTCTGTGAAACAATACAAAAGCAGCAACTTTAAGGCGATGAAGCAATAAAGTTTTGTTTATGTTTATTAATTTGTATTAATTTAACATAGGTTGTAACAAAGAATATAGAAAATTCTGAAAATGTCAATCTCATTCTTACGCGATGCCTAACAGATGAAGTAAAAACGCTAAACTTAATTTTCACATAAAGATAATGTGCCAGTGCGAGGGTATACCACCCATAGGTAGTACAGTAGGTAGTAGGTAAGTATAGACAAATCTCTTAACTAATCATCTAATGCATGCTGGCTGGGGCATTCTTGTCATACTTTCATTTCATTATAATATCTAATAAGTTTAAAGGTTTTTTGCCACCAAGAATTACACCATCCGTTAAGGAAAATTATTATCTTTTGTGCTCATTAGGTACCTACAATGCGATTCAAATAAGAATAGGAATGTCAATGACGTCGAATGACCGCAATCTGTCAACTGTCATTTGAAAAGTACGGCTTGCAAAGAAAATAAATTTGCTTATTAATAACGTTTTTTTTTTCGCTTTATTTAACTGAGTCTTAGTGTTATCAAATCTAAACTCTTTATTATTTTTATAAATTAATTTAAAATATTGATACTAGTCGGTGGAATATTTTAAATACCTACATAAATCCATGTTCTATTTTTATAAGGGAAGGCAGCAGCCATGATAATGTTGACAATGATGACTTCTCAAACAGTGATGCAGAGATGAACGAAATTGAAATGCTAGATTCAGATTATTACTTTTTCGTTCATGGTTCTTTTGTAAATAAATATTATTTCGAAAATATCTATTTCGCTCACCCCACCTATGACGTCACAATATGATATCACAATGTCACAATTTAAATTGACAGCTATGCGCCAGATCAATCCTATTCTTATTTGAATCGCATCATATCATTAGGCTTACATTTTATTATAGCTTTGTACGTGTCGAAAGATAAACAACTTGTCAATACGATTTTATACCTACATGGATGGTATTCCAATCTTTGATATTTCATCAGCGTTATTTGACTTACAATTAAAACCTTAACGGTTAACAATTATTTATAGTCAGGGAAGAGTTTAAAGGCTCATAACCATTGTTATTAAGAGTCCATAGAAGACCACAGTTGGAAATGGGCCTCTCCTATTGTTGGTAGGACTTGCCTCTCTTTTAATTGTTATGCTTAGCAGGTGAATTGACGATTACAGTACCAAATGTCTCGCACCTGAACATTTACGATGCTAAATATCTACTCGAAGTTAAGAGATTGCTAATGTGTACGTAAGCTGACCCCGAACTAAATGGAGTGACCTTGAGAATCGTAAATCAATAAATGCAGGTGGCTCAAGGCTTCACTTTATCTCACAATGAGAGGCCCTCGTTCCATATAGGTCGTTTAATGGATAGCAGTAATGACGATGATGATAAAACAAACATATTAACTACATTTTTACCTGTAGCCGAGTAAGCTATACTTCCAAGCTCGTTCACTTCGATGCCAGACCGCTGCAACACCTTCGACACCTTTAGCCGTTGGGACAGCAGTTGCCCACGAGAGATACCGGGGAACGAAGCCGTGTCTTCGAACGCTTCTCGAATACCCAACTGTATATAAAAGGATGATATTTAAAAATTGTTATAGATTAAAGGTATAATAGATACTTAATACTTAAACGTCTAACTGAAAATTAAGATAAGAAAGAGACTAGATGATAAAATCATATGAAAGAAAGAAATAAATATTAGTTACGATATTTGAGCGTTAATCTGTGTAAACGTGTTTTAAATTTATTTTTTATAGAATAAGGGTGACAAACGAGCACACAGTCCACCTGATAGTAAATGGATGCTGTGGCCCGTAGACATCTACATCCATACTCGATTAAGAATCAAAATGCAGATGCCTTGTCACCGCTGAGGACTAAGATGTCGTGTATCCAGTAAAAAGGGTGTCCAGTTCTCTACACTCACCATACGAAACACAGAAGCCTTGAGCTACTATTTTACGCTGGTATTCTGTGACAGCGTGGTCCGTTCCCCTTGACCCATTCATGCTACAACCATAATATAGCTGCATTATGGCTCTGCCACGTAAATAATATAGCTGCAACATGGCTCTACCATCTCTTTCAATCCAACAACAAAAACATAATGAAGTTGCTATTATCAACCAATATTTTTTCCACTTTCTTGTAAACTTTCTGCATTTGCCCAAATATTTTAAAAGAAAATTTAACCAGCTCACCTCCTTTAGTACGCCGTCTAAAATAGAAGTGTAGTCGAATTTAAACTTTGGCAAGGTCAAATCTACCAAGTGCCGTTGGAGCAGGTGTAGCTCACTGCGAAGGTCACTGAGGTTGTTGTACACGCGCGGCAATCCAGTTAAGGAGTTTGGAACTACAATATACATTGCAAATTTGTCACCCTGAAAATAATAGCATTTTATTTAACTAAATACAGCACAAACACAGACTTGAAATTTTTGAAAAATTATTCTTGTGTGTAGAATTTAAAATTACTCAAAAAATATTATCGACACTACATACACTACACATGCATACATACAAATACTGTCAACATTATCTATACATATAAATAAAATTTAAGTGTCTGTCTGTAATATTGAAATAACAGGCTTCTATTAAGCTCGGGGGGTAATTTGCTTGCTTTTAAGACATAACCATTTTTAAATTTTCGTCAGCCTGTCCTAGACAGAGAGCAATGCAAGGAGGGATTTAGGATATATTTCATCCGAAAAACTCAATTTTTTTTAAAATAAAACTTTTATAAAAATAGATGACCTTTAATTATTTTGAAACTAAATAACACCACATTGATATATCCCACCCAAGCGATACCGGGGCAGGTTGCTAGTTATGCATAAAACATGACCAAATGTATTTCTTTAAAAATATTAATTTCATGGATAATTTTCCAATCATTAAATTCATTAAACAATTATCAACTTACATAATTACTACAGGAAAGCGTGACAAAGAAAATCTATGTTGCAAATGTGAACGGCAGAGTCGAAGGAACGCTCTAGACTAAAGTTTATCGACCAAATTGGCGATATATTGAAAATCGGTCAGATTAGCAGTACCCTTAACCGACGAGCATGAATACGTAGGTGGATGTAAAGGAGGCGAGAGACGTGTGTCGGGATCGTGGCAAATGGAAGTCCGTAGTCTCTGCCTACCCCTCTGGGTGACAGGCGAGAGTGTTTATGTATGCATTATGTATAATTAATACAATGTATAAATTGTAATAATGTATAATGTATAATTATACAAGTTGTAAACTACAAATATTCAGATAGCAAATTGCAATAATATGTTTCTGTTTCTTATTTTTTAATGTAATTAATGTTATTTTTAACTTTACTATACTTGATAGGGCTTCTGAAATATACATTTAATGCATCTATCTACTGCATTGAAAGCAACTTGCATTCATTGATCTATTGTTAAGTTTAAAGATAAGAGCAAAACGTAGTGATTATATAACCTTTGGATAAGAGTGCCACTATATTTAGAAGATGTGAAGCACTCCATCTTATTCCTAAAAGTTGATGTATGCAATGCACTTGTAGTATTTTATATTTGGATTTTGGTTTTAGGTGGACGGTTGATTTGACACATCCCGATCAGATGAACTGTTAACTAATTTGACACTTTAATAAATAAAAAGATAAGAATGAGAAAAGAAGAATGAAAGCATAATTTTAACAGATTTGGACTCCTAACCAATTAAAATACGTTATTTTTACAGGCGTTATCATAATACCGTTAGTTTATTGTTATCATAATAACATTAGCTGTCAACTTCAAAGTCTAAATTCAATTTATTATCATAAAAGTGGTGTCCATTATAGGGTCATGCTTAGTTTTCTCCTAATTCCTGTCTTCATTTTAAACATAAAAGCCAATAATGACAGACTACAACATTATCAGTGCGAGGGTCCTCGCTCTGTTCTGCTATCACACTGCCGCAGAGAGAACAAGAGAACAATCTTCGAAATAGTGCATTTGTTGGCTGACGCATTCTTGAAAGTACCAGTGGTGGACGACGATTCTCGAAAGTACCAGTTATTGACGGTTTTAGACTAAGAACACGATCAATCTCGCCGTGTACGAAATAGCCAAACGAACTTAGTCCCAAACTTAACAATAAACATTCCACCACCATTATCGTTATTTACACAACAATTATTGAAACAAAAAATATCAGAAGTGAATTTACCAAATACGACATTCTTATAATTTTCGCGTCGAACTTGGATGACTCGGCGTAATAAAACTTGTTTTTGACATTCATAGACTGGACCTCCTTGAAGATTTTTGACGAGACGTAGAATGGGGACGGCCTGGTTGCGTTAGGAACGAACTGGTGTCGCCAAGTACCCTTGAAGTAAAGAGTCGTGAGCACTAACATCGCAACTCCTGCGACGTCATCTAAAAAAGAAAGCAATTTCGATTACAGACCGATTTAAATCTCTCTAAACATACTTCGTTACAGGATTTAAGCTGAATGGTGACTATTACTAACGACATATTCGAAAGTATTCATAGCGTTGATGATGACGATGATCTAAACATACGGACTTTCTCATTTATAATATCAGAAATCATATACTTATATTCTAGTACTGTGTACTTGAATGAGACATAGATAGATTGCGTGTTGTGGCGGTTAAGAAAATAATAAAGTAGAATAAAGAAAATTTCAGAATAAATTAATGCTCTGGGAAAATCTAATATAAAACATAAAAAACTCAGACTGGTAACGTGAAGCAGTATTAAGATGTCTGAGATGTTCAAAATAGCGACTAAAATCCACTAAAATCAAAGTGGCGGATGCCAATAGACAAAACATCATATTTTCATGCAATTAAAATATTTTTAAGGTATTATATAAGCAAGATGGCTCTTTTCATTTTTATTTCAATTATAATTTCTTAATTAAATATACATTTTTGTCTAATTTAACACCTAACAAAAACATTAATAGATCCACTGAACAAGATAGATACTATAATCCTATTTTGTTCAGTGGATATCGCACGACGAAAGAAAGGAAAAAAGATAAGGATTCTTTTCCAACAAGGCAATTTTCTTCTGCTAAGAAAAAAAATGTCTGTCTGTGTACGCGCTGTCTTTTCATCTTTTACGTTACACTCAATATTTAGTAATAATTTAATAGTTACTTTTATTACAAGTTATGACATACCTGCATTTACTAAATTGGGTATCCGTCCCATAGTTATGTTAGAGACCCATCCGTTAATAGAACTTGCTGCTTCCACGGGATTGCCGAAATCTATCTTCATTAACTCAGTCTTATAATAATTCTCGGCGATCGCAGCGAAGCGTTGACGAGGTTCACCGTTTTCTCCGATGTAGATTCTGCTACCCAAGTTCAGTATATACTTCGAAGATTTTGTCTATAAAAAATATATAGTTAACAACGTATTAACAAGACGAAGGAAAATCGTTTGAGACATTTTTTATATAAGAGAGGGCAAATTAACTTGATGGAAGTGAATTGTAGTAAGTGCGTTACGGATGGCTATAAATTGGTCATTTTAATTATCAACTCAAAGTTATATCAGTCCTAATAGCAGCTTCCATAAAATAGACATGTGAAACAGAAAACTCCTGGAAATTTGCACAGTGGTGGACCACCGCTGATTGTGTGGATGGAATGGAGAATTTGTCGCATGACTATGCTAAAGACAGAAAGACTTCATTTTCATCAATATATCATCGGTATACCATCAAATATATGCCATATATAAAATACTAGCTACTTGTTACACACGAGTGGTTGGGTAAAAAAGGAAAACAATATTACCTACATTTTAATGAATATCAGTAGTGCTACGGCACTGTAAAGCAAAAAATAGGTGATGTAAGTTGGGATCATGGTCTTGTGTTAATTACCCACAGAATAAATATCTGGTCAAATTGACAGATAAACTCGTTGGGTACATAGGGCACACAAAGTTCTGTCCTCCTGGCCGCTCATAAATGTTTGAATTTCGAATGTTATATTTTTTTAAACATAAGAAACTTATATATGTATTGAAAAAATAATTTTAACAAAGACAAGGTAATTTTTGGCGTCTGAAAACATGGAGCTCGTGACCTATCCCGTACACTATCGAGACGTCGCACCATGCGATTTCTTTATTTTCCCCAAAATCAAAGATTTGATGAGAGGTTTGACGTTTACGGAGCTAGAAGAGGCCGTTATAGCTTTCAACGAAAACTTGCCCACAAACAAATGGACCTTATGTTTTCAAAAATGGTTTGGACGAAGGAAAAAGTTTGTAAAATGTAATGGTAAAACTTGGTATGAAAATAAAGTAAAAACTATAAAAAGTAGTAAATATATTCGTTTATATATAAATTGTTTAATTCTTGAGTTACGCAAAACTTTGAGTGTACCGTAAACACATTTACATGAATATGTACCTAGGAATAATTCCTAAAAACTTCCTAATATGTATTTAGGAAGTTAGAATAATATTAATTGATTGAAAACTACAGCCAAAATAGTTTGTATTTATTTAGGTTTATACTAAGCGGTATAATTAGGTTAATACTAAGTTAGAAATAAAATTATATACACAAATACGTGATAACAGTTCATAAAATATTTTATCGAGGTTTTTCTTAAAATTACATAAACAGGTCATTTGTCAAGCGTGCTAGGCCAAATATATTTTGGTGCCGTAACCCAATTAAATATTTAGTAACATACACATACATACAACGTACTTTTTAAATAATTAAAGAATATCACATTGTGGTAGGTAAGAATACAACTCCTGACTTTGTTTCTCAAATCATACCTGAAATTGCAAAAACGAATATAAGGGAGAAAAAGTGAATAACACAGTAAGTTAAATTAAAAACCTGAATAAACTCAATCCTATTGTTTTTTCTTTTCATCTCACTCTCTCCTCCTAATTCTCTTTTTAGGCGATTAAAATCATTAGGTATGTGTTTACAATTACCAACCTGTAATGAGTCCAATATACCGGCAAACTTTTTCCTAACCAGAACTCTGTCGAGGTCGAAACCAAGCACGGAAGATAGCTCAGCATGTGTGGCTCCTGTTGCTGCTTCTGTCAGGATAGCCAGAGCTAACTTCAGCCCCAATGGAGACAGCAAGAAGTTCTCGTCTGACGATGCCGCTACACGCTGAAAGTAGGAATAAAAGATTCCGTAACTATTTGTTTCACGAATTGCAATTACCTTTTTAATAAAATTGCTATTTAACTTATAAATTTTAGGGTTATCTCAACACATAGGGCGAGTATATTATAATGTATTGTCATCATCAATCTATAAGACCCCATTGCTACACGGAATGACCCAAATTAGAGGGATTAGTGCACGCTTGGCATGTAAACAAGGATCTACATTCTACACATCAATAGCAAAACGTTTCGCTTCTAAGACACCTATATAACCTTTAGTTCTGTTGTTTACATTTTAACTAAGGTATTTTTAGCACGAACGACATCTTTTGGATATTACTTATATAAATGTGTGATTTTAAGATTCCTAGCATTTTTCCCTCCGCCGATTTTTGTACGAAAACCTTACATATAGGACGGTGCATTCATACGTTTTAATACAAAATGTTTATATTTTCATTTTCAATCGTATTTATCGTCATCATTATCAGTCTCTATATAGTCAACTTTTATGAAGATTTTGTGTGAAAAACGGGCACACAATTCATCTAATGGTAAGCTGATGCTGTGGCCCACAGACATCTAGTTCTCTCTTCGATTAAAATCAAAATGCAGATGCGTTTTCACCCCTGAGATAGCATGTCTCATTCCCAGTAAAAAGAGTCTTCAGTTCTCTATACTCACCATACGAAACACAGCAGCATTGAGCTGCTATTTTGCGCTGGTATTCTGTAAGTGCGTAGTCCTTCACCGGTCGAGCCAACACATCCGTGCTACAACCATAATATAGCTGCAGCGTGGCTCTACCACGTGTAAACTACTGGACAAGGATCTCTCGCACAGCTGGAAGGATTTATCACAACCGCTACCCTTGGCAAACGAATTGGAAATGAAAGCACCAAATTTTTGGGCGAGAAGCTAAAGGCAGTAGCGGCTATTGGCATCAGTGTCAAGTGGACAATCTAGGACTACATCATTACTTGTTACCAGATGGAATTGTTGTCAAGCACTGGTATACTAAGTAAATATAGGGGAGGGCAAAAATTTATAAAAAAGTAGATACAAAAAAAAACTGGAATGAAATATTTAAATGATTAACAACATGCGCGTTATGGCTGCAGCACGAATGGGACGACTCGTCCGGGGAGGACCGGGAGGTGTTACGACGTTCTCACAGAATACCAGCGTAAAATAGGAGCTTAACGCTGCTGTGTTACGTATGGTGAGTGTAGAGAACCGGAGACCCCTTTCACTGGAAACGAGGCATTCCATTTTAGTCCTCACGGATGACAACGCATCTGCATTTTGATTCGTAATCGAGGATAGATATCGATGTCTATGGGCTACAGCAACCACTTACTGTCAGGTAGATTGAGTGCTCGTTTGTCACCCTTATCCTATAATAATTTAAAATTAAAAATTTTGTACAACCGACTTCAATATGAATTATTAAGAATAACTCAAAAGCTATTGGTCAGACATGAAAAGCACCAGCTTTCAAATAAAGAAAGAATCATCGAAATCGGTTAACCCTCAAAAAAGTTATGAGGTAACAACCCTCAAAAAAGTTATGAGGTAACACACATTAAAAAAAACATACAGTCGAATTGAGTACCTCCTCCTTTTTGAAGTCGGCAGAAAAAGGTGTTATGAGCCACAGCATCTACTTACCAAAAAGTGGACTGTGTTGTCCCCTTTATTTTAAAAATATCATCAATATTTTAAAATTAACACAATTAAAACAGCTGTTACTAATCGTCCGAAAAGCAGATGAATAAAAAATATTTATTCGTCCAATAATTTTTTAAATTAAAAATAAAATAATATTATTTATAATTTTTTTATTCTGTGCTTTCATATTTTCTATAAAGTTAACATTTTATAGACGTTTCAATTATTCATCGTCCGATTGTCGAATGAACAGACGAAATAATACATACCTTTGTAAGAGTCCAGTCAAATTTATCGTAGTCAGCTGCAGCTGGGTAATAGACGTCCATGGTTTCCAAATATTCTGGATCCACTAAGGTGTTATTTGCTGGTGTGATAGCTGCTACCTGGATCGTCCGTTGGGGCGCTTGGTATGTTACATCGCCGAAGATTTCGCGAATAATATCCGCATTCAAATCGGTTCCACTTTGATCACATTGTATAAAGGGCACTGAAAAGAAAACAACACATTTAAATTTTATTGTTAGCATACAATTGACTGATTTTTATTTATTCTTGGTGATATTATTGTATGTTATTATTTGCGTTATTTGAAAGAGTCAACTTTTTATGATGTACACCGTATGTGAGTATCTTGGGTAACCCAACGTGAAGAGGAAAACCACATAGGATACTTTGAACTGAACGAACCAAAATTATACCATATATGAGTAAGTTGTAGTAAGTATTTCATAATCAAGACAGTTTCTATGTTTTCAAATAAATTCGTGTGTAACTTTGACATTGTTAAAACAACATACCCTTTTAACAATTTTTGTATTAGAGACTAATAATAGTAATAAAATATAATAATTTCATTCAAAATAGATTACAAGAATACTCATTCAAAGTCATTGGTGCTTTTACCACAGGTTCTGAAGAAAACCTCAATCCTGGGAAGAACCAGCCTGAAAGCCAGTGGACCTATTTTATATCAATTTTTGATATCATATTATGTAGTACAAAACATTTAGAAACAGCATGATAGCGATCATCTCATAACTAGTAGTTTTTATAAAATTTTTGATAAGACTTTAATATTTAATAAGAATTTTATAACCTACTCGTAAATCCAAAAAATTCTCCGAGACAAAAGTTTAAAGAAATTTGAAGTTAATTTATTAACTTTGGACTCTCAGTATATTTACGAAAACTGTATATGTACACAAAAAAAAATTATTAACAAGCTAATAGTTAAAACAGTAATTAAAAAACCGACTACGAAAAAATTTACTGAAAAGAGAAAAAAATTATATCCTATATCACTTCCACAACTAATACGGATCGAATGAAAAGAAATGAAATTTATTCAAATCCATTAAGCCGCTTAGGCTACAAAGCATGCCAAAGAAATAGACATACATTTTTTTTATAGAAGGGGGCAAGCGAGCAAGCGGCTCACCTCATGGTAAGTGTCGACCGCCGCCCATGAACAACTGGAACACCTAGGGAATTGCAGGTGCGTCATGCGTTGCTGGCCATACATCACTCGTACATGCATAAACTCGAAAATCATTACTCTCCTTCCGGGGCAGTCGGATAAAAATAGTGATAATTTCTTATATTTACGCGAACACTACACATTGAATAAAACTATTTTTACGGATTTTATCGCGTTTAATTTTACTATTTTTTTATTCAACGGGTGCTTTACAGGACCCATGGGTTGCTGTAAAGCACCCGAAACGTCGGGAATCAAAAAAAATTGTAAAATTAAACGCGATAAAATCCGTAAAAATAGTTTTATTCAATAAAATAGTGATCTACATTCTGTAAATACTAGCACTAAGCACAAGCTACAGTTACTCGACTCTACAGAATTAGTAATTCCTTTATGGGACAATGTATACAATTTTACAACAAAGTCCCATAAAATATGCAGGGCCTATCATAAGTTACTAGTTTTAATATTTAAAAAAAAACATTAGATATTTTTTATATATTAGATACATTTTTTCAAAATAATAAGACATTATTGCATTAAATTACGCATTAGATAGTTTGCTTTTTATTGAATTTGGCTGCAACAATGATTTTGGTACAATTTTAATAAACATTTAAATTGACACAGATACCTATGGGTATTTCTTTAACAGATTAAAGTAAAATAATAACAGTAATATGGAAAATATTTTTTCTGATATTGCGTCATTTTAGACATGGAATACATAATCATTCAAATTCATTTATTTACAAATTGCTTTGGTCATAGCATCTACAATAAACTAGTTTTAAACACCGTATGAGTATTATGAGGTAAGTATGTATTCAAATAATATGCACTTTATTTAAAACTAGCTGTTCCCCGCGACTTCGCCCGCGTGTAATTTAGGGTTTTAATTTTGTTGCGCGGAACCCTAATAATCTTTCTAAAATATAAGTAGCCTAAGTTACTCCTTACAACATGAGCTATCTACCAGTGAAAGTCCCGTCAAAATCGGTCCAGCCGTTTCGGAGATTAGCCGGAACAAATAGACAGACAGACAGACAGACAGGCAGACAAAAATTTTAAAAATTGTGTTTTTGTTATAAGTACCGTATATACTTTTACATGCAACTAGCTGTTCCTCGCGACTTCGCCCGCGTGTAATTTAGGGTTTTTATTATGTTGCCCGGAACCCTAATTCTTTTTCTAAAATATAAGTAGCCTAAGTTACTCCTTATAACATCAGCTATCTGCCAGTGAAAGTCCCGTCGAAATCGGTCCAGTCGTTTCGGAGATTAGCCGGAACAAACAGACAGACAGACAGACAAAAATTTAAAAAATTGTGTTTTAGTTATAATTACCGTATATACTTTCAAATACATTTAGTAAAAAGCTGTTATTTTGACATTACAAACAGACACTTCAATTTTATTTATTTGTATAGATTAATAGGCGGTACAACAACAATTACGGCATTCTTACTTAGTACTTAAAGAAGTTTTCGAATAGCCGAACGTAATTTCAAAGTACAAACATAATAATTGGTAATAACACCGTAAAATAGTGATATGCTGCCTCTTTGTTTAGTAAAATATGAAAAATATTCCACCAATATTACTCAAAAGTAGTATTTCTCGAAGAGTCGCCTTTTTAATTAGCAGGGCAGATATTTGGGCAGTAATTTAACGTATTTAAATGGAAACTTTCCACGCTTTTGTCACCACCGAATATTTAGTACAAGTTTATAATATTATAAGAACAATAGCACAACAAGGTAACATGCCTTCCTGGACATCAAGAATATAAACCGGTACTGGATATCTATAGACGTACGATAAAATAAAGTTTAAAGCCCCTAAGTACCTAAGATTAATTACGATCACTGACCCTTATTACCTGTGACGCATAAGAACTTAACAGATAACTGAGTTGTGTTGACAACTCAACAGAACTATACTTATTTATCTTTATTTAACACATTTTTCTTTATTAATTTCCTCAACATAATATCAGTAGTAACCTTTAATTGACCTCACGATAGTCGATACGTTAATGTTCATTTTATTAACAATCCGAGATAACGAGGAGCGGTCTAACTGGATTTGTTATTAAATAACAAATTCATGATTTGAACTGAGAGAAGAACGTTATAAGTAAAAGAGCTTAATTCAATTATTATTATTATTATTATCATAGATACAGGTCACAAACTAGACTCGATCGTTTATGCGTTGGGACTTATACTCGAAGTTTGTCACTCATTAGCTATTCTTTTTCAACGTATGAAAAATTCCCACTTCAAAGATCTAAAAAAAAACTTTGTTCTTTTATGTCGACTGTTAGCTCTTTTTAAAAGATAGTTTTTTTACCCTTTCAAATTGACTAAGGAATATCACAATCCCTATGTCGTCTTAATAGTTACATTAAAAACTTCATTCCCTATATTTCGTCACCCTTAGCCGTGGAATTATTTCTCCGAATAGATTTATAATTAATAGGTTTTACTTCAGGGGTAAACCACCCCTGAAGTATAATACCTACCTACTTAGCTTTATCTATTTTATTTGATTCCCAAAGCCATCTTTAACCACAGACAAGCATTTACGTATTTTTTAAATAATACGAGTGACTAACGAGCACACAGTCCACCAGATAGTAAGTGGATACTGTGGCCCATAGACATTTAAATCTATCAAGAATCAAAATGCAGACGCATTGTTATAACCTAATATTATACCTTTGAGGACTAAGAATGAACGCATCGTTTCCAGTGAAAAGGGTTGCCGATTCTTAACATTCACTATAGTTAATATAGTTTTATACGTAACTACAGTTTTCCCATAATGATTCTGGACTGCTAAACGTACATATTAAATGAAATCAATCAAATAATTATAATATATGCTGGTACCTGCTTGCAGCCCTTTTCGGTAGGTGGCTCAAAGTTTCACTACGGACTTTTACAGTGTTCATAACTCGACCACAGAGCCATCTATCGGGTTCAGATTTTGTTAGATTATTGTTAGGCAAAAAATATTAGGAGTATATGTCATTTATATATATATATATATATATATATATATATATATATATATATATATATATATATATATATATATATAAGCGAATAGATTGTGTAAATATGATCTCAATTGTTCAAGTCTATACGTTTTTACGGACCTATGAAAAAGTTATCTACATTTCTAATAAAGTGGAAGTCTATGGGGGCAAGGGCTGGAAGAAAATGGTGAATGAGGAAGCAATGCCGGTTGTAGCTTTATCAGCGCCCTGAGCAAGAATACTACGACGCCCCCTATCTGTTATTCAAATCCGTGTTAAGTTATTTCAAAAACAGGATTATACGTTTGTGAACAATAATGCATAAGTAAAGAAAACCTAAGGTAAGTAGGTAAAACAAAGAAAAACAAATTTAGACCTGCCCGCGCAATAAGATTAGTAACGTTATCACCGTGATCATATTCTCAACAGTCTAATACCTAGAGCGTAGGGCTACCATGCCGAAGTGCGTGAGTTAGAATTTGCAAGATTCTAACTCGCGTACTTAAAAGGGTCAGTTTGTTATTTTTTAGGGTTCCGTACCCAAAGGGTAACCAACGGAACCCTATTACTAAGCCTCCGCTGTCCATCCGTCCGTCCGTCCGTCCGTCCGTCCGTCCGTCTGTCCGTCTCAGAAGAATTATTCGAATTAATTAGGTTGATTGTTATTAATTAAAAATTGTTAAATATTTGACAGACGGAACTTGAAACTACATCTACATCATCACGATGTATGGCAGTCCACTACCTTGCGCTTTACAAATATTTTTTACCACGTAAGACCACATTGTGGAATTTACTGTCGCCAGCGGTTTTTCCGCACCGGTATGACTTAAAGCCTTCCTTTTTAAAAGGCGCCCAATTCCTCTAGTGTTCTACCATAAGGTGAAACTTATGCTTGTTTGCCTTCTCTTCTATAAAAAATAGTTTTTTTTTTTTAAGTATAAGGGTGACAAACGAGTACACAGTCCACCTGATGGTAAGTGGTTGCTGTGGCCCATAGACATCTACATGTATCCACGTTTGCGAATCAAAATGCAGATGCGTTGTCAGCCGTGATGCCTAGGATGGAATGCCACGTTTCCAGTAAAAGGGTCTCCGGTGTAGAGAACACTCACCATACGAAACACAGCAGCTTTAAGTTGCTATTTTACGCTGGTATTCTGTGAGAGCGTGGTCCTTCCCCGGTCGAGCCGACCCATTCGTGCTACAATTATACTATTAACATAGCTGCAGCATGGCTCTACCACGTATATTAAACCAATGCCAGCTCTTTTTATTACAATCTCAAAAATCGGTATATGACGAGGTTGACGTCGCGCCACAAGCGAAATGAACTGAAACCTATATCCATAGTTTCCAAACCACTCAGGAACGACAACTACTTAACAACGACAGGCTCCGTACCACCACGTAAACCGCTGGCCACTTCCAGGTCATACCTTACCCGGCGAAAAGTCTCCCTTTTCCTTCCTCGGCCAAATTGGCGACTCTGACGTGATATGAAATTGCAACCTGCAACCTTAAAACCTTAACTTCAAGCTTTCGTCATCATGCTCAGAAATTTCTTCCCTTCGCTTCCGAGCAAATATCGTCGGCAGTCTTCAGCTCCTGCAAGCTAGTCTAGCTTAACAACGTTCATTGCAACATTGGAATAACGCTTTCTGTTTCTTCAAGCTTCTCTCAGCGCTACAGTGTTCGGCACGGACATGAAATTTGCTGCTCGCTTCTGCTTCACGGCACTCTTACAAATTACTTGCCTTTTTCCCGACTCACCGCCAACTACAAGGCAAATTCTGGCACTTGCACCTCTGTTGACAACTGTACTGCACCATCGGACCGCCGTCCTGAGCAGTGGGTGAGGCGGAGCTGACATTTCCTGGCTACTCCGGTATTAAAACATGTTCCGTACTACCACACGGAGCGTTAAGGACTCCCCGGGTTAAACACCTTGCCCGGAGCTTATCCTTCCTCGGCCAAATTCAGCGCCGCCACAGATAGTAAGTATTCGGCTTAAAAAACCTCATATATACAGCACTGTTCGCGTTCTAGTGGCTATACTTTAGCGACTTACCGGCCGCTACTAAGAATGCAAAAAGTCACATTATATAACTTGGACGAGCGGGCTGAAATAAAGGGGCACCCTCGGCGCCCCTTTGTTTCTGGCGCCCTGGTTCGGATAATAAAATAAAATAAATAAATTTTAGAGTAAAATAAACTATGGACTACATAAACAGTTAGTAGACGAAGTGACGATGGAAACTTCGCGATATAATAATTCTTATAAGTCGTTCGTATTAAAATACAGAGCCATGGATTACTAATTATGTTCTAGAACAGACTTTATGAAGTAGAAAACGTCATAGAGTTGTACCTGTAATCAACCTGTAATAAATAAGCAGATCAAAGAAGAGATGAGTTCAAGATCAAAGAAGCAGTCAGACTAGATCCGAGTCGAGTCAAAGGGTACATAATCACTATGTGCTCGATTATTATGATCATACTCAGCTCATACTATACTATATAAGCAACGAACTCAACAAATTAAGTTCATTGGTTCGAGATTTGACGACGAGATTGCAACGAGATTAAATTTTCTCGCAGGAATTGCCACTTTGTCGATCGGACAATCCGCGAAAAATGGTGAATAGTCGTTATCCGTCATTACTTGTGTTGAAAGACGCGTGCTCTACTACATTATGAATAAAAAACAAGAAAAAAGAAAGTTTCATTAATTGTAACAACAGTACTGGAATGTGGCTAATAGAAAAATTTGTCTTTCCTTAACTTTTTTCTATACCACAGCTCCCCTTTTTAGTCACAATTTTTTTTTACTTCAAGAAATATTATTTGGCATTTTCAAGTAAAGAATTCGAAAGAGAAATTCTAAATTATATCCCATAATTCCGTCTTACTTCCTCCGACACGCCCGGGACGAAATGGTGTGTTAGATTCTCCTAAGAGTTCGCCGCGACCATACGGCGATTTTACTTTTAAAATTTAAATTCGACCCGGTTGGTTGGTTCTCATTCTCCGGAAATTAACCTTTCCTATTGTTTTTAATGTTACTTTTATGGTATTATAAAAATCAAAACCAGCGATTTTGTTAAAAAAAAGTTCTAAATTGGTTGGTTATCTTTAAAACATTCTAACTAACTAGGGTGGCGTAGTGACCCAAAATAAGTCTTGGCATGCGAGGTCTCGGACCTAAAATTCTCGCAGGTCCTTTACTACTTCATCTTTCTAGCGATGCTCGGGACGACCGACTGGTCGTTGGCCATCCACCACTTCTAAGCACTTTAAAGTGTTTTAGGATATTTAAATCAAACTTAAATTATATTACATATGATGAAATTTCACTTTGTAGGTGAATTTTTATTTTACTGCAAAGAGTGGACTTTCTTAGCAAAATGATTGCCCCAAGTCTCGATCTTGATCGGTTTGTATTTGTGTTACTGGATCTTCGCTTCGTACAAATCCCAAATATATTTGTACCCCTCATAAATTATTGCTATTCGGTCTGGAAATACTGTTTAATGGTTTCATTCATGTCTCAGGCACTGGCCGCTGACCTTTAATTTTATAATAAACGAGCAGAGTTCGATCCCTGTTAATACCACTATACAATATTTACGGTGGAGAAAATGTGGGGAAGAAACTACAACAGTATAATTTATTTTAAAACAAAGGGTAACTTTCTCGATCTTTGTTTTAAGCAATATTCCATGCAAAATATCTACCTATATTTCTGTCCACAGCCGGAATACGCTACACCCGTCATTAAAGACATAGCTATCTTTGTTCGATTACTTCTTTTACAAGTTTGATTATGTTAAATTACACAACTATTTAAAAGATATTGACTGGAGCGAACTCTCAACATAATATGACAAAGTAAACACATTTTTTGTAACACAACAGATTTACATCGATACGTCGAATTATTTTACAACCAGCGACCCGTCCCGGATTTGTCAAGATGGGATCTATTAATGTGGCATTATCATAATCATCGAAGACCATATATTTTGAATTGCATGCACGCAAAAAAAAATTATGGCATGCAATAATAATGCCTCAACTCATTAAAAGGTATTTATTTCGATATTATAGACAGACACTTCAATTTCGTTTATGTGTAAAAAGATAAATGTTTTTCGTCACTATTACATGTAGTTCTAGAAATACCTTATACTATTTAGTTTACCCTGCTATAATAAAGATTAATCGTGAACAAAATAATATTTTTAAAAGATGAGAAAAATCGAATAACCTGCGGGACTTTTATGAATTTTCCCTTCTTAGGGTAAGACAGCTTTGTGTGCAGTACAGTATTTTCTTTTTTTTTATTAGGTAGGATTCAACTAGTTTTTCACCATTTTTACATTATTGCATTTCTACCATTTTTAATAACAACTCTATATTTACAAATAGACAATCACATGTACAGATCAAAGCAACTAACATTAAACAACTTTTCATACGTATTCCCTCATTCAACTATAAAACAAACAAGTAAGAATAACAAGGTTACCCTCACTTTGACACTGCAAATCCATACTACGAAATCGGACAACTAAACCAAAAGGCATTCCATCTTAGTCCTCACGGCTGACAACACATCTGCATTTTGATTCGCTTAATGCTAAGTGGTAAGTGGTTGCTGTGGCCCATAAAATCGCTAGATGTCTATGGGCCACAGCAACCACTTACCATCAGGTGGAATGTGTGCTCGCTTGTCACCCTTATTCTATAAAAAAAAACTAAATAACAAAATAAATAATAAAAAACAAAATAAGATAAGAAATTATTATAACCTATCGAGTACAAAAGAGTATATTACAATCACTACGTTTCATACAGTGCCTCAAAAATACTTTTTTTTATGTATTTCCATAAATATTTAGGAGACCGCTTTCCTAAATATTTATGGAAATACGTTAAACTTAAAAGGGGAATGGTCCCTTCTACTCAA
The DNA here is from genome assembly GCA_029286625.1 of Parnassius orleans. Taxonomy (NCBI): domain Eukaryota; kingdom Metazoa; phylum Arthropoda; class Insecta; order Lepidoptera; family Papilionidae; genus Parnassius; species Parnassius orleans. The sequence continues at coordinate 1,689,082 of JAGSMP010000009.1, forward strand.
AAACATTTACTCTTAAAAGATGTATTCTTACGAGTATACTGATGCTCATCAGGAGACTTTCAAAATGGGGGCGCAGAGAGCCGTAAAGGAGGTCGTCTGCATGGTAAGGTGCATGGGCCAAATATAAGGACTTAAAATTGTTTTAATTCCTCCGAAGTGAACGTAGATAAACAAAATACGTTATTATCTACAAGACTTCTCACCATTGTAATTGATCCTTTTGTAATTTTGAATTTTGCCAGTGAAATTACAGCTACATGAGGTGTTCCACCTTCTCGTCTCAGTATGACGGGTGCAATGCGATGCGATTTGGCTCTACCCTTACTCAAGCAGAGGAAGACTTAAGTCGTATTGTTGTTACTATAGGCAAAGGATAGTTAACTAAAGACTCATGATCAGGTGAGCCATCTGCTCGTCGTGTCACTTAAATCTCATAAAACTTTCCTATGTTCCGTGTCATTGGTCTCTTAAAGAGTGTATTTTCCCACTAACTGGTAACATGCTCAGATTATTCCAGATCGTAAGAAGAGGTCTAGACCTATGATTAATAATTATCGCCCTTAATTGCTTCTCCATATATATAATTATTTAAATGGTTGATTTATGATCACATTTATCCCCATATTTCTTAAGGTTTACCCACAATTAAGCACGGTTTTCTAAACTAGATTAAACTGAGCGTTATTTTCAAATTTCATCATTAATGTAAAGGAAAATCGAGACAGGTCGACGTGGTTTATGCGGATTTTGAAAAAACTTTTCACCGTGTGGACCATGACATTCTTGATCGGTGATCTTCTGCGATGAGTTTATTCTTCCCTAACTAATGGGTCTCCAATTGTTGTTTTTGGCGGTTATAGGTCTGATTTTGTTACTAATCAGAAATCGCATCTTGACCCTCTCTTTTTTACAACGTCTACATATTTGATATAAAACGAGTTTGCAAAAACGTTAAGCACATATTATATGACGATGATAAAAAGGAATATGTGCTAGTGCATCCTGTAACTGACTGTGAGCTGTTTCAAGGCGATTAAAACAATCTTTACATTTACGAGACTAAAAACAGAAAGCACCGAAAAATAACGAACTAAAAATTTTACCCGAAAAAAGCATCCTATGACTTTTCCGTATAATTTTAATGGCGTCGAATCGGTGGGGCTAAGTGCGTGTGTGAATTGAAATAGATCCCTATTTAGATGGGTCGATTTAAGCAGGGCTTACCGTAATTTTACAATGTCTTACGAAAGTGTCGTCCATTCTCATGAGCTTTCAGTCTTAAAATTATGTATTACGGTTATGTTCGAAGCACCTTATTATTAAAACAGTTACTTAAATCGCATTGAAAGAATACAAAATAAATTTATTCGTCATCTTAATTTCAAACGTAGAAAAATAAACGTTGATGGTTGAGGCTACATATGTAGAGTAATGTCGCGCTTAAAATTTTCTTACGTTAAATGAACGCCACCAAGTTCTTTATAAGTGCTTGCTACTTGATATATTCCGCGGCGGTCTTCATTGCCTTGAACTTGCGAACTCATAAGCTTATTTACGCCTAAGCGTCTAACATGAAGTAAGTGTATGTCTGTCTTAACAAACACATTTACTTTATGTACCATTTCATCTCCACTAACTCTGCCTTTGTGCCAAAATTAAAATCATAAAATCTGGACCCAGTAAGTAGCGCCGTGGTCGAGATGTTAATATATTTTATATTTACACTGTAGAAAAATATAGGTACTATATATCTTATTGTTAACAATCATATATTACTTATTATAAAACTCATAGTCGCTCAGTGAGCTGTGGAGAAGAGTTCGGAGTTTCACTGCGTGATGGAAACCGTAAAGAGGATAATTGAAGTAGCATCAGTGTAAATTTCAATGACCAGCGAATCATTAAGCTGAAGTGTCAATGGGCCGCCCATATAGCTCAAAAAACGGAGACCTTCGAGCACCTTTCTTTCAGAAGAAAGGACTTTATGAGCTAATCTCGTAGCAGCAATAACAATAAAGCGCGACCACCGACTAGATAGAGTGACGACCTGATGTGACGTGCAGAGAGTTGATAAATGCAATGGGTCTGCGCCATGCTTTCCGGCATATGTTCAGCAATGGACGTGTGGTGGGTTGCAATAGTTAAAAATCCTGTTTCCTCGAAAGGTCCACGCCCTTACTGTGACTCACTGGTTATTACCATTAAAACCAGCTGCGCCCGATGACTTCGTTTGGACATTAAAAATTTACGAAAACATTTAACTTTTAGAATTTTTTTTAAGACAATACCTTAGTCTTAGAAAACTGAATTGGTAACTATAGTAGTTTTTAGGGTATTTGAGATTAGGGGATTTTTTAATCTAAGGTTTGTTTATATTTGTGGTCATGTTCTTTGGCCTTCTGATGAATCCTTTTCAGGTTAATTTTTAGCACAGCTAAAATTATATACTTGATTACAACTCACCTAAAAAAAGGATGAAAGACAACTTCAAATTCATCTTGCAAACACTTGTAAAACGAGGAAAAACCTATGATTGAAAAAACCCACTTTCAAGGTACCACGACCCGATGAATTGTTTTATTCGATTTATATCACGTAGACATTAGAATTATTTATTATTTCAATCACTGATTTAGACTTTTAAAAAAATTGCTCTTTTTATTCCAAATACATTGTTCTGTAACAAAAACGTGTGAGCCGGACGAAAAGCAAAACAGTACTGATGATATTATATTTAATGTTCTTGAATATAGCAAGGTTTCATCATAACCGGTTTAATCACTAACGACATTATACCTACTACGAAATATGAAAATCAAATCTTTTAAATTATCTAAACTAATCCTATACAGTCCAGGCTATCTAGACACTTTGCCTATATTTGATGTCTGATCTGAATAAATTATAAAATGGAAAGTCCAGTTTATTTACGTTTGCTCGTGGCTCGCGCTTGCGAATGCGTAGTGACAATTACGTTTTGCGTTATCGCCTCCGGTAAGGTCAACTCTGGGAACAAATATTATGTCAAATTGTTTCAATGAACTGCCGAAAATAAATGCCTTTATGTATTTATTTTTCCGTTACATTAGGATTTCCGCAAAAGTCGACGAGATAATTAAGAAATTTATAAAATCTTGAAACTTTGATATGTCTGTGATGAAGCGTTGACCTAATTTTAATGTCGGTGTACGGAACAAGGAGTTCCACAAAATACGGTCAATTTTGACCGTATTTTGTGGAACTCCTTGGGGGAGGCATATGATGATGGTGATGATGGACCAATGACTGAGCTGTCCGGTCAGGGCAGTTAAGATCTAACTTAATGAGAATAGTTCTTTAGCTGGATACAGGCCTTTTAGTACATACCGATTGAAATACCTAGATAACTTGAAAGATAACAGCTTTAAGAGCATTTGTTAAGCGCAATAGCTAAATATCCAATAAGCATTTAGTAATGGTAATAATTAGCCTTTACTTTTCTTCTTCTCATTTCCTTCTTTATTTCTTTTTGATTAACAACACATAACAATCCACTTATATTTTTCTGTCTTCTCCCTCTTGCATTGTAGAAAGATTTTGCCGAAACAGTCTCGCTCGACAGGTGGACTGACGGTTGCAGTACCAGAAGCCAAGCGACTTTGATTGACTTGTGCATCTTCGCTAGTTAATGTATTCATAAGGGTGTTACCACACCCATCGATCGATCGTCGATCGATGCCATTAATCGACGTCGATCGATGATTGAACAACGAATAATCAAGCAGCTCGATCGACGTCGACTAAGAAATTCTACCATCGATCGATCCCATCGATCTATTGGTGTGGTAGAAACTATCGATCGACGTCAATTAATCCATTCCACCATCGATCGACGATCGATCGATTGGTGTGGTACCTAACACTCTAACTGACCTATACAATATCTTGATATATACATACGATCTTTTTGGTATTTCTCAGACACACAGACACATAGAAATCTACAGAACGAGCAAGTATTATTATGTGCTTTTTGTGCTGCATTCCGTCTCTAGTTTGGTTATTTTATAACTTTTATAAACGAGATGGTGTATCGTCATTTATCGAAGGCCATGAGAGCTTTCTATACTTCGCCATAGTCGCCTCTTACGACATCCACGGAACGAAGAAATGATAGATGTAATAGATATGTCTACCACTATTCGTTGATCACCAGAACATCGTTCGTTTATTACGTGACCGTTTAGCTTTTGGAGAAAAGATATATACACCTCCTATACGCCCCTTTTATTAACCCCTGGGCTACCACGGCTCACCTCTCAGAAATGAGAGAAGGCCTGTATCCAGTAGTGGAACGTATATAGGCTGTAACTATTCTATACTGTAAAATATAGCTGCCATAATACCAGCTGGGTGACAGAGGGCAGCTTCAAAGGTCAAAACCAAACGAATCGATTATGATAAATACCTTTAACAACAGAAGAGGCGCATATCCAGCAATAGGTTTTTGGAGCTTAGGAGACGAAAAAGAGCATAGAAACTATGATAGTATTCAGAAGCATCACAATGCATGGGCAACTGCACAACTGCCTAACAACCCGAAATTTCATAGAATTTTTATTTATAAAAATGCGGTGTCTGCTGTCTTGCGCGGAATTTCCCATTACATTTGCTTCGTGCTAAGTTAAAGTGTCAATGGTTTCTGAACCAATCAGATTGTAGCTGGTTACTATGAAAATGGTCTAAAATGTAACTGGAGAAACTTTTTAATTTTAAGACGATCTTATTTTCATCGCCATCATTATTTTCGTCAGTATTTTACGGACATATACGGACACATTTATTTTGCAGACATATCTTCTGAGCTGAGTCTACATGCTGTTTTAGAGAGTCATTTCGAACCATCTTGTAAGCACACTTCATGACTTCTCTTCTACCGAACAAGCATTTTTAGACCTAAGACCACTATACTCAGTTTAACCTACATAATGACTCCCAAAGATTAGGTCATAAATTGAAAATGAACAAAACAAATGTGTAACGTCGACGAGTATGTTTTCCTAGAACAAATAGTCCGAGTAGGTAAGTCCAAACACAGTGGTTATTGGGAAACTACACTCACAGTTATTGCAGACATATCAATATATAATCTACTTTTTTATAATATAAGGGTGACAAACAAGCACACAGTCCACCTGATAGTAAGTGGATGCTGTAGTCCATAGACACATACATTTCTCCCCAATTAAGAATCAAAATGCAGATGCGTTGTCACCCCTGAGGACTAAGATGGAATGCCTCATCTCCAGTAAAAAGGATCTCCGGTTCTCTACACTCACGTATTTTACGCTGGTATTCTGTGAGAGCGTGCTCCTACCCCGATCGAGCCGACGCATTCGTGCTACAACCATAATATAGCTGCAGCGTGGCTCTACCACGTATAAAACTAATACTTTCACAGATTATTCCACTAGGCAAGTCAAACTTTGAACAAGTGGTACAGATCAAACTTGGCTAGTCATTTCAATGTTCCTCAAAACAAAAGTATATAATCAGTTGCCAGCGATGACCTATGGGATTGAAATGTGGTCCTTTACATATGGCCGCATGATAAAATTTAAGTGGCTCATTTGTCTTTGGAGAGGGCTATGCTTGGAGTTGCTTTCACAAAATCTGCTACAAAGATATATCCGCAGCAGAACTAAAGTTACCGATATCGTCCAACGGATCAGTGAAGAAGGTGCAATGGGTCGGCCTGAGCCCAAAGAACCTATTGGTTTCTTCCTCATAGGCGATAGCGTTTTGGTTTGCAGCCTCGTCCTTGTTACCGAAGCATGGCGGGCCCCCACTAAATGGTAGCCGATGATAAATGTTATTAAATATACATGCAAGAAGTTGATATATTCAGACGACTCAGGACCGCGACAGTCGTTAGGGGAGGCGTATGTTAAGAAATGAAATTTGGGTGAATAAAACGAGTTCTAATGAAAATGATTGATAATCAATTGAGGATAACATTATATAATTAATCATTCAAATTGCCTTGCCGCACCCCAGCTGTTATTCCTACATTTATAATAACCAAGCACACGAAATGTAAATAATAAATTCCATTAGAGCAATCAATTACACGAGTTTCCAGTTCATGAGTGAGTTGGCCTTGTAAGTCTTGTGTTTGTCACTCAAGGACGATAATCGCATAAATTGGTATACTGTTTCCGTTCTGTTCATCTTTATATATAAAAATTCCGATGTGCGTGTGTTCGAAATTCTTCTCCTCATAAACGGCTTTACCGATTTTGATGAATTTTTATTGGGTACATTTGTGGTCACCTGAATGATCCTTAACTATAGTTGGTCCGGGAAGGTTACCGTGCGAAGCCGGGTCGGATCGCTTTTGTCAGTTTAAAATGGCATTGAACATATGAGACATTCAATCATATTTCTCGGAATTAGTTTTAGTTGGCTGTCAGATGTCAATATGCTACACCCTGCAACGGCCTCCCACCATCAAGAGACTGCTAGTTAGTCATTCGATTACGTTCAAAAATAAAAGAATGTAATATAAAATATAATGTAAGAAAAGATACCCATAAGTAGGCTTCGTTTAGAAAACTCTTTGGTAGAGACCTAGGAACCTGGCCTCATACCTGGGAACCTCTTAATCTTACTGACTTAATGTCAAGTAATAATATAAAAAAAAATGTAGGACCAAGAAAATATATTCTTGGTCCTATATTTTTTTTCTCTATCTTATCTATAGAGAGGAAAAATAATAGACCTGGAAAAAAAAGAAATGGCCCCGAGATCCTGGTGCCCCTTAAATGGGGCATGGGGTGTGAAGAATTTCCGGGAGCAAATCCGGCGACGAGGCTCGCCACCCGTCACGATCTGTCTCCTGGAGGGGCAAGAAATTGATTGCGGAGGTTCGCTTGGCTACGCTGAATGTGAATGTATGAGGTATACGAGACGAATTTTGATAGAGGAATAGATGTATTAAGACTGCCTCATTGGTCTAATGGTCGTAAACGCGATTGCTGATCATGAGGTCCCAGGTTCGAATCCCGGGTCGGGCAAAATCACTTATTGGGTTTTTGTCAAGAAATTCTCAGTAGCAGCCCGTAGTTTTCAACGGTGGTAGAGCCACGCAGAAGCTTTTGCTGTTGCACGTATGGGCCGGCTCGAGCCGGGTTAGTACCACGACCTCACAGAATACCGGCGTGAAGTGGAAGCTCTGCTTTGCGTTTCGTCTGGTGAGTGCAGGTGACCGGAGGCCCAATTATCCCCCCCCCCCCCATCAACATGGTAGCGGAATAAAATTTTAGACTAACCCAGGAGGGTACCAGCACCCCTGGAGAATCCTCCTGAGCGTGGGTGCTCAGGCTGCCCCGCGTATTCTGGGGGCAAATTCCGCTCAAAACAATAACTGCTCGGGGCAAACTGAGCAACAAGACCAAGGCGACCCCTGCCACGCTATCCGTGGATTTCTGCAACATCAGGGGACTTCACTCGAACCTAAACGCCGTCCACTACCATCTCGAGACGGCGAAGCCGGCCTTGCTCTTTCTGACCGAGACGCAGGTGTCCTCTCCGGCTGATACTTCGTATCTCTCCTACCCGGGGTACAAATTGGAACACTCCTTTGTGCCTCGGGCTGGAGTTTGCGTATACGTCAGAGAGGACATCTGTTCTCGACGCCTCGGCAGTCTTGAAGGTTCGGACCTGTCCATCCTTTGGCTACGCGTAGATAGCGACGACCATCCGCGCATCTATGGGTGCCTCTATAGATCCCATAGCGGTAATGCCGAAACAGGCCGACTTATCAACCACGTCCAAATGGCTACAGATTCCTTGCAACAACAGGTCCCATCCGCGAGATCGTGATCCTTGGCGATTTTAACGCCCACCACGCCGAATGGCTTGGTTCACGTTTAACCGATCATGCGGGAGATCTGTTTATGACTTTGCCTTGGCATATGGTCTGACACAGCTGGTTACTTCGCCTACGCGGATTCCAGATGTGAAGGATCATACACCTTCCTGTTGGACCTTCTGCTGACCTCTCATCCGGACGGATATCAGGTTTCCGTCGATGCCCCTCTCGGCTCTTCGGACCATTGTCTGATCCGGTGTGGTGCCACTCATGCTCCCTCGCGGTTGCGTTCTGCAGGGACGGAATGCGGTCTTTCTTCCATCCTACCCATGGGGCGGGTTTGCTTCTCGCCGGATGATCCCAGCGCTGTTGCTGACTCTGTCACTGACGTAGTGTTACAGGAATGGAACTATTTATTCCATCATCTGTGGTACCCATCGGAGGCAGATCGCAGCCTTGGTTTGGTCGCTCCGTAAGACTGCATTACGCAGTAAGCAGGAGTGCTATCAGGCCTGGGCTGAGGCTTCGGCGGCTCGGGATGTAAACACCAGCATGCTAAAAGAAGTATAACTTCGCCTCCAGGTCCTTCAAAGTGTTACTGCAAAGGCAAAGTCAGAGCACATAGGCAGAATTGGCGAGAAGCTAGTTCGCCTTCCTTCAGAACCCGTGCATTCTGGTCTCTCGCCAAGGCTGTCCAAGGGAATTTCTGTAAGCCATCACTACCATCTCTGCACAGGAGGACGACTCACTGGCCCACGCCGCAAAGCCGACCTTTTGGCTCACTTTTTGCGTCCAACTCGACTCTTGATGACGGGAGAACACCGCCGCCATCCCGCAGTGTGAGTGCTCCATGCCGGATGTTCGGTTCTCACAGCGCTCGGTTCGCAAAGCACTCCTCTCCTGGACATCCACAAGTCGAGTGGGCCTGACGGAATCCCCAATTGTGCTGAGGACGTGTGCTCAGGTTGGCACCGGTTCTAACGCGTCTTTTCCGGTACTCCTACTCCTAGGCGTAGTCCCGAAATCATGGAGACAGCTTTTGTCCAACCGATCCTAAAAGGCGACCGCTCAGACCCGTCCAACTACAGGCCTATCGCCATCACCCCTTGTTCTCCAAAATAATGGAATCCATTATAAATTGCCAGCTCATGCGGTACCTTGAGGATCACCAGCTGATTAGTGACCGCCAATACGGTTTTCGTCGGGGTCGATCAGCTGGTGATCTTCTGGTCTACCTGACTCATAGATGGGCGGAGCAGTAGAGTCCAAGGAGGCATTGGCCGTTAGTTTGGACATTGCGAAGGCTTTCGATCGGGTTTGGCACAAAGCGCTTCACGAAGCTCCTTCCTATGGGCTTCCGAGAAATTGTGCAATTGGATCACCAGCTTTCTTGCAGATCGGAGCATCAAGGTCGTTGTAGACGGTGCATGCTCCGACCATGCTTCTATTAACGCTGGTGTTCCACAAGGCTGCGTGCTATCACCAACGCTGTTTCTTCTGCATATCAATGATATGTTGCAAACCGGTAGCATTCATTGCTATGCGGATGATAGCACTGGTGATGCTCTATACGCCGGCCGTGCGAATATTTCTCGGGAAAACGTCGCCGAGTACCGGAACAAACTTATGTCTGAAGTCGAGTCTTTGCTGAACAAAGTCTCGGATTGGGGCGACTAAATCTAGTCCAGTTTAATCCTCAGAAGACAGAAGTTTGCGCGTTTACCGCTAAAAGAACCCCTTGTCGTATCTCCTCAGTTTCAAGGCACTCCTTGTTGCCTCAGCCAGTATCGGAATCCTCGGCGTCGAGATATCGAGTGGTGTGCAGTTTCGCGGTCACTTGGAAGAGAAGGCCAAATTGGCCTCTAAAAGCTTGGCGTGCTCAGCAGAGCGGGACAGTATTTCATGCCGGCACAACGCCTACAACTTTACAAGGCGCAGGTTCGGCCTCACATGGAATACTGTTCCATCTCTGGGCTGGGGCCCCCAGTGCCAGCTCCTTCCACTTGACCGCATCCAGCGCAGAGCGGCTCGAATCGTCGACGACCGAGTCCTTTCGATCGGCTCGATTCATTGGCGCTGCGAAGAGATGTTGCATCTCTTTGCATTTTCTTTCGCACTTACCACGGGGAGTGCTCTGAGGTGTTCGGATTAATCCCAGCCGCCACATTTCACGAACGCACATCGCGGCAGAACTCGATACCATCCACCATCTGGATGATTGGCGGTCCACCACTGTGCGATTTAGAAGATGTTTTCTTCCTCCACAACTTCCTTGTGAATAGTTTACCACCAGCGATTTTCCGGACCGACACGACTTGGGACCTTCAAGAAAAGAGCCTACTCCTTTTAAAAGGCCGGCAACGCATCTGCAATTCCTCTGGTTCCCTGGTGTTGCAGTTGTTCATGGGCGGCAGTAGTCACTTACCATCAGGTGAGCCGCATGCTCGTTTGCCTTTCCTATAAAAAAGTTAGGAAGTTGGTGTTTCACCCCTGTGCCTCGGAAAGCACATAAAACCTTCCCATTTAGTCGAATTACCGTCCCATCGGATTATGAGAGTGAGGGAATAGAGAGTGCACCTGTGCTTGCGTATACACTTGGGCACTATAATCCAGTCCCGCGCAGATGGCTAGTCTTCGTTGAGACTGGCAGCCGTGACCGAAATTCGGTCTGAAGGACATTATTATCAAATGTATTATGTGTAAATTAGATAAAGCGAAAGGGAAAAGATGCTACTGCTGGTATGTATACTGCTTACTGGTCTGGTGTAGAGGAGACTGAGCGGGCATGCCAGGGAGTCGTTATCATCCTTTCGGAAAGAATGCGTAAGTGTGTAAAAGAGTATTAATCTGCTATGAATACGAGTGAAAATGGGCTTAAAAAAGGTGTTTGTTCTGGGGTCTGGGTTGTTCTGTGTACGCCCCAGACATTTCAAAGCCCTCTTATATCCGAAAGCCGTTTTGAGAAATAGTAGGAATGGTGTTTATGGAACATACGGAGAGTGAAAATATTGTTATGCTAGGCGATTGTAATGGTTGCAGGTGAAGAGGGCTAGTTATAGAAGGATATTGGGAACGTTTGGTGATGATTGTGTAAATGAGAATGATATATGTCTGGAAAGAAATCTTCTTGTGACGAATACTTTCTTTCGTCATAAGAAGATCCATATGTATATATGAGAAAGAGGAAAAAATAGAACCATGATAGATTTCATAATTGTGGATAGATGAATGAGGAGCGCAGTGATAGATTACAACCGGACTTCCAAGGTAGGGACGGCACCTTACTTGGTCTTATACCGGATAAATGGTCTCTTCAGGCGTAGGTACTTTGTTACAGAGTATAAGAATAAAAAGGTTAAGTAAGTATAAGGAAAGGTAAGTATAGCTGTATGAATGATGAGATTGAAAGAAAAAAGGCAGTTTTTAGACGACTGAATAAGAAAGTAAAAGCAGTAGTTGAAAGGATGTGGCAATAAAGAACAGAAAAGAATGATAGAAAACTATCTACAATATCCAAGAAAATGTCAAAATGTTTGGGAAACTCGATAGAACTGCCAGAGGAAGTCACTGTATTTTGAGAGACAAAGTTTCAAGTTTTAAAAAAAAGAAGCAACATTTTGAAAACAAGTTTATGTATGAGGAGGCGTCTGAATTAAATCAACTAGAAACTTCAAAAAAAAAGTAAAGTATATTTGAAATAATGAAAGTAGTGGAAAGCATGAAAGCAGGTAAGGCAGCGGGGTATAACAAAGTATCATTAGAAAGGGCTGATCAGTGGACTGGACTGAAGGAGTGGTGGCAGGCCTGCTGTACACTTTCCTTCTTAATTTATATTGAGAACTTAAGACCTAGTACCTCTAGGTAACAGGCGTAAGAGTCTATGTTATGTAATGTTATGTTTAAAAAAATCTAATACTTATAGAAAAAACCACTTTTTTCATAATGTTAGATATTGTACACAGTGGCGTAGCTACTCAGGGGCTGGGTGGGGCAGTGCCCCGGGGCCTCCAAGCTATAGGGGCCCCTCGGCCTGCAAGAACGAAATTCGAAAAATTATGTACTATCCTAGTTGTACATAAAGAATTTTCGAGTTTTAACTTTTTGGCCCCTGACCGCGAACGGAATTACAGGCGCGTTGCCGGCTTTATAAAAAGGAGTAAGCTCGTTTCTTGAAGCTCTCTAAGTCATATCGGTCCGACAGGAGGACCGCCAAACATCCTGATGATGTGGATTTCTGAAATGCTTCATTTAATTTTGTGGCTGGAATTAATCCGAACAATTCCTCTAAACACTCCCGTGGTAAATGCGATAGAAAATGCAAAGGATGCAACATCACATCGTCTCGTCTTTCGTCTTCGTCGGTCGTCGACGATTCGAGCCGCTCTGCGCTGGATGCTGTCAAGTGGAAGGAGCTGGTACTAGGGTGCCCTGGCCCAGGGATGAGAACAGTATTCCATGTTAGGCCAAACCTGCCCTTGTAAAGTTGCAAGCAGTTTGCCGGCATAAATACTGTCCCGCTCTGCTTAGCACGCCAAGCTTTTAGAGGCCAATTCAGCCTTCCTTCCAAGTGACCACGAAACTGCACGTTATGTCAACGCCGAAGATTCCGATACTGGCTGAGGTAACAAGGAGTGCCCTGAAATTGAGGAGTTACGAGAAAGGGTTCTTTAGTGTTAAACGCGCAAACTTGTGTCTTCTGCGCATTGAACTTAATTAGATTTAGTCGCCCTAATCCGAGACCTTATCCGGCAAAGACTCGACTTCAGACACAAGTTTATTCCGGTACTCGGTGACGTTTCCGAGAAATATAGGCACAACCGGTGTATAAAACATCACCAGTGCACGTTAATGGTTTGCAACATATTATTGATAAGCAGAAGAAACAGCGTAGGTGATAGTACGTAGCCTTGTGGAACACCAGCATAAATAGGCTTGTAAATGGAGCATGCACCTTCTACTACGACTTTGTTGCTCAATCTGCAAGAAAACTGCTGATCCAGTTGCACAAATTTTCAGGAAGCCCATAGGAAGGGAGCTTCGAAAGAAGCGCTTTGTGCCAGACCCGATCGAAGGCCTTCGCTATGTCCAAACTAATAGCCAGGGTCTCCTCTCTGCCTCTGCCGATTTATGAGTCAGGTAACCCAGAAGATCACCAGCTGAGCAACTGATGGAAATCGTACTGGCGGTCACTTTTCAGTTGTAGAGCCATGCTGCAGCTATATTAGTAGTATAGTTGTAGTACGAATGGGTCGGCTCGACCGGGGAAGGACCACGCTCTCACAGAATACCAGCGTAAAATAGCAGCTTAACACTGCTGTGTTTCGTATGGTGAGTGTAGAGAACCGGAGACCCTTTTACTGGAAAGAGGCATTCCATCTTAGTCCTCACGGTGACAACGCATCTGCATTTTGATTCTTTATTAAAGATAGATGTAGATGTCTATGTGCCACAGCAACCACTTACCATCAGGTGGACTGTGTGCTCGTTTGTCACCCTATCCTAAAAAAAAAAACCTCATGAGCTGGCAGTTCACAATGGTTTTCATTATTTTGAGAACAATTTGGATGGGTCTGAGCGGTCGATTGTCGGTTATTTTTAGGATCTGTACTAAAGCCATCTTCTTTGAGTTCAGGACTACGCCTAGGGAGAAAGAGTTTTAGAAGTCACGTTACGACCGGTGCCAACTAGGAGCACACGTCTTCAGTACAGGGGAACTCCATCTGGCCCACTAGACTTGACGTCTAGGAGAGTAGTGCTATGCGCACCGAGCGCTGTGTAAACCGTATCGTACCGACCTGAAAAGAAATTATACTTTTTAACAGCGCTGGTGAAGCACTCCTATTATAGCGTGATTCAATTTTACAGGAGCGACCAAACCAGGCATAACAGATGATAGAATAAAGAACCCCATTCCTGAAGTACCACATCAGCGACAGAAGCACGTTGGGATCATCCGGCGAGAAGCATACCCGCCCCTGTCCTCAAGGAAGGATGCAAAAAGACCGCATCCTGTCCCAATCGGCCGACCTATAGTGCCAAACACGGCGGCGATCTGCAGAACGCAACTTCGATGGGAGTGTGAGTGGCAGGCACCATAGTCCGGGTCAGACAATAGTCCAATGAGCTAAGAGGGCGTCGACGGAGACCTGATATCCGTCCGGATGAGAGGTCAGCAGAAGGTCCATCAGGAAGGTGCACGATCCTCCACATCTAGAATCCGCGTAGGTGAAGTAACCATTTGTGTCGGACCATATGCCAAGACAAATTCATAAACAGATCTTCCGCATGCTTGGTTAAACGAGAACCAAGCCATTCAGCGTGGTGGCCGTTAAAATCACCAAAGATCACGATCAGTACGAAGCAGTATTAGTCTTGAGCGGAATTTCGTAGTAGGGTAGCTTGGGCGTGGATGCTCAGCCAGGGATTCTCCAATAGCAGGGGTGTTGGTATCCTCCTGGGATGGTTTCGTATTTAATTACACTACCATGTTAAGGGGGCTCCTGTAAAAGCTTAGGCCTTCAACCACCTGCACTTAACAGGCGAAGTAAGCTTCTACTTCACGCTAGTTATCTGTAAGGTCGTGGGTCTCCTCGGTTCGAGCCGGTCCACCCATTCATTACTTTCATTCATTACAGCTCCTCATTTCATGTCTTACCAGGTCGTCACTCCATCTAGTCGTCACCCATGCGACAGCAAAAGCTGCCATGTGGCTCTTCCACTGTTATGTTGTCTGCCTATATTATTACCTGTAATCTACTTCGTCATTTTTTATGCGTTACACATAATACTTAGTAGTAAGTAGCTTTGCTTTATTATGCCCTGCAGTGGGCGACAAGGAGCTGATGATGAAGTAGTTTTGCACCTTTAAAGTGTTTAGTTTAGTTTAAATAGGGCCCCAATTTCATTTTTGCCCCGGGGCCCTTGGTTACATAGCTACGCCAAAATTGTACATCGTGCCTTAACAAAATTTAGTAAGTATTACCTATTGGGCAGAATTAGAAAATCGTTGTCAAAATCTCTCCGATCACACTCTTAATCTAATGGCTGATAGACGGGAAATAATGCTGCAATCTTCATCAGACATAGCTATGTATGCTACAGGCAACTGAACAGATAGGTCTCCAAACGCATGCGACAAGACTTAAGTAACTTCATTACAGCAGTTTCGTATTTATGAAGCGATTGAGCAGAATCAAGGCTTTAAAGTCTTTACCAGAGATTTGTCTGTCTTTTTTCTGTTCGTCTAGAGATTTTGTTTGAGAGTTGTCTCATTCGACCCATCCGATGATATCCCGGACATCAGGCTTCTAAAATGGGGGGAGCTTTTGCCATATTGCCACACTAAGTGACGAGTTGACAAACGCAGTTTTTAATTAATTTCAGTGCTACAAGGAAGATGCTGCTGCCCATCTCCTGTTTCAGGTTCCCGTTGCCACATTAAGCAGACGAGTTGACAAACGTAGTTTTTATTAATTTCAGTGCTACAAGGAAGATGCTGCTGCCCATCTCCCCAAGGTAAAGTCCCCTCTGTCACCTCTAATAAAACGCAAGGAATGATATGAAGTAGTGAATTACCTAAGCTACTACACGGCACTGGCACAATGTCAATTTTACTCATACGCAATGCAGCCTGCTAAAGGGTGAAGCTCAGATGGCCGATTGATTACAGGACTATTCAAAATGCACAAACAAATTAACGAACTCAAATCTCACAAACAAGTCATGGTGAGGAATTTACCAGTACGAGGGTATCGGCTCTGCACTCGCACAGCAGACTGCCCAGCATAGTATGTGCAACACTTTCAAGAAATTCATTCCCGCTGGCATATTCTTAAACTGGCCCAAGTAAGTTTGTAAAAAATTAAATATTTTAAAAATCAAACTCGTAATAGATAAAAATTTATTCAGTCCAAATCGTCACAAGCATTACACAATAACATCACAAAAATAAATTATATGTTATAAATATGAACAATACAGACTAAGGATAACAGACGCCTAAGGTACAAAATATGGCCAATAAAGGTTATGTTGTGACGAAACTACATTTTAATAACAACGCCTATGTATTTCAACAATTTTTTTATTACTTATAATGATATTTAGATATACATATGTGGCAATATACATGTGCGTATTATTTAAAAATAATTAGAATCGATAATAATGGCAGGGGCCGACACAAAAATAATATCACACCAAACAGTACAGCTTTAATTTCTAAAGTGGAAATTAAAGCTGTACAAATGATGCAATTTGAGGGAATTTAAAAATGTATGATTTTAAACTATCATAAACAATATTCAACACTAATAATTAGTCCAAATAAAAATGTAGGATAGATCACCTATCACAATAATTCTTTCTTTTATTTTTTAATATATAAGAAACATTAAATTTAATTTAAAGTTATTTTATTATTAACTGCCTACCAGTTTTATGGAATGTAATAATATATAATATAAAATAGTTAATATGCTTAATGGAACAGAGACCCATCTCATCTTAGACATTACAATTAGGTCTATGTTTCATTAAACGTATGATATGAGTATTTCATACAGTACAATACTGTATAAAGTATTTTAAGGAATCTATATTATAACCATCCATTAGTTATATATTTAAATTATTTTACTTAATCTTTTTTACTTTACTTTTGTTAATAATCTGTAATACTATGCAATAGATCACTACAATAATTGTAAATACATAAAGTCAATACTTTATAATGGGTTTTATATCCTTAAATAAACAAGATACAATTGTAATTATTGCTTTCAAAATAAGGTTTAAAGTTGTATGTACACAATACACAATATATGATTTTGACAACGCTGTTAGGATTTGCTTGGTCTAGTGTAATCTTCGGGAGTACTCGTAAACAGGACGGTGAAGACCCATAAATGGAGACCGATCTGGGAACAATATGAACAAGTTATTATTACATAGTAGGCTGAATGATGACAGATATTTATTTACAAATAGCAGAGGCGGATTTAAAATGTTAAGCTTGGGCGAACTAAGAACTGCAGGTCTCGAACAATCTTTAACCAAGAAAAAAGAAACACATAGGTTTCAATATTATTTCAAAACACTTAATTTTTTGCTATAGTTGCCATGCTTGGCAAGCGGCTAGCAACCGCAGTTTTTTAAATAATTTACTAAGTTTAAATAAAACTAGTTTTACGGATTTTATCGTATATTAACTTATTTTCCCAATGTCATAGTTAACCACGGTTACCTCCAGATTAAAAATTAGTTAAATTAAAATTATCTGGAGGTAACCGTGGTTAACTATGACATTGGGACGTCAAATACCTCAGGCCCTCCGTGACCCGTGAGTTGAAGTTATTATAGGAAGACGGCGTGAGGTGTACAAGTGTCGATCTGTTTTTGGCTATTCCGTATTTCTGAGAGCTGTTGTTTTACTTTTTTTGTTTATTATTTCTGTTAGTGTTAGTTTTAGTAGTTATAAACCCGTAAGTATTTAGTAATTGTGTTGTTTTATATGTAATTAGTTAAAATAAAATGGAGGAGGATCCTCCCGATCCCGACGGGGTTCCATGTGACTCCCATACTATTATAAAAAGGAAAAATATGCCTATCGAAATTGAACAGTCGAATCGTAAAAGATCGCAAGCATCCAATAACTCAGTTCATCCTCAGAAAAGATTAATTACAGATCCTTCTCAACCTGTACCATCTATTCAGACCTCCTATACCCATCCTGACTACATAGAAAAAAAACATAAATACTCTAGTAACGACAATGCGCCCTTTATTGTACATGTAAGTAAGATCGTAGATGATTTATCATCTGGAGTAGTTTTAAAACCGATAAAGTTTGGTCATTTTCTCTACCATAATAATATTAAAAATGTTGTTAGAGACGGTGTTAAGCGAGTAGGACGCAATAAATTTCAGTCAATTTAAAAGTGCAGCTGATGCAAATTGTTTTATTGAGAACCCAGCCCTTGCAGGTGCTAAATATGATACTATAATCCCTTCTTATAATATCACTCGCATGGGAATAGTGAGGCAGGTCCCTGTAGAATGGACATTAGAGGAACTCATCTCATCAATCGAGGTCCCAGTGGGTTTTGGCCCAATCATTAAAGCTCGCCGATTTAATAGAAAATCAGTTAATGAAAACCAAAGCACTGTGTGGATTCCTCTCAAACAGTTGTTTTAACTTTTCCGGCCAGAAACTTCCTTCTAACATTTTGCTTTTCACCTCAATGCTTGTTGAGCCCTACATTTTACCACTTATTCAATGTCACAAATGTTGTCGTTTTGGACATGTAACCTCACAGTGTAGGTCATCTTCCCGTTGTTTTGTGTGCTCAAAATCATGAAGGAATATCATGCACAAGACAGTCTCCACTTGCCTTTTCTGTTCAGGACCTCACACAGCCAAAGATCCTTCCTGCCCTGAACACTCTAGGCAGAGATCTATCAAACTTACAATGTCACAGGAAAATATTTCCTATGTAGAAGCATCCTCCCGCTTCCCTCAAGTTCGGAGATCTTATGCAGATACTGCTAGAATCCTTCCTTCGTATGATCATCAGAGTCCTTTCCTATTTCAAATTCCCTTTACCTTCAGTTGTCCCCTCACAATCTCATTCTTACAGAAAGACTACATTCACTCCAAGACTTCACCAAATCCAGCATCAAGTCATGGATATGATAAATCTGCCCATGAGGCAATAATAGATACACCTTCTTCTTTAACCACTAATGGTTGTGCTTTAATAGGGCGGAGTATTTCTCCTAATGACAATCTCTGTGAATTAATGATCTCCATGCTTATAAGTATGCTTTCCCGTTTCAGCGATATGGATCTCCCACTTGCCCTCCGTCAAAAACTCACTGAGCTTATTTCATTAACGAATAACCTTCCTCAATACTTCAGTGGAACTGCCGGGCATTAAGAATAAGAAAAACGAATTAACTTATCTTATTAATAAATACCATCCTCTTATTCTAGCCATTCAAGAGACATGGCTAAAGCCTGGGTCCCATTTTAGGGTCTCAGGTTATTCATGCCTCAGGGATGATAGGAATGATGGTCATGCTGGCTCTTTCATTCTTATCTCAAAATCAATTACTTATACTTTAATTTCCCTTCCTTCTCATAGTCCTTCAATTAATGCTGTAGCAGTTAGAACTCATAACATTTCTTTTCTTTCTATTTACATTCCCGAACTTAGTTCAAATATCTTATCAGAACTTAAGAGGATTATATCCTCCATCCCTCCTCCAATGGTAATCCTTGGTGATTTTAATATACACCATACCTTATGGGGCTCCCATTTTGTGATCCCTGGTCTTCTACATTTTAGACATCATTGATGATTTAGATCTCTGCTTCCTTAACGATGGTTCACCTACACGTAGAGTATCCCCTCCAAAATCTTAAAAGTGCAGTAGATCTGTCACTCTGTTCTCCTTCCTGTCATCCCTTCTTTCTTGGAGAATATTACCCTTTTCCCATGGCAGTGATCATTTCCCTATTGTTATCAATCCCTCTAGCTCCTATACAGTCAATGTTCCATTCAAACCTAGGTTAAAATATAACACATCCAAAGCAAACTGGCATCTGTATTCCACAGTTCTAGAGGAAGAACTTTTAGCCCTTCCTCCTGTTCAGAAAGAGAATGTTCTTCAGGTGTATTCTACTTTTAAAAATGCTATTTTATCTGCTGCCAATAAGACAATTCCCATCAAAAAACCTTATAAAAATAATGCTCCTTCACCGCCTTGGTGGGATCAAGATTGTTCTGTAGCATGTAAGAAGAGAAAGGAAGCTGAAGTAAGATATTCCCACTCTATGAATTTTGATAACTATATTTTCTATAAAAAAACTGCTGCTGAAACATTAAAATTACTATCTCAGAAGAAAAAGGCTGGATGGCTTAAATTTTGTGAGTCACTGTCGCCTAGGACTCATCCATCATTAGTCTGGAAAAATATAAAAAAATTCCGATGTTCAGTTTTGACCTCTGAAAACTCAACATCTAATGATCAGTCTTTTTGGCTAGAAAACTTTGCTAGTAAACTTGCTCCTCCTTCAGTACCATCTTACAATGAATGCATAGCATTTCAATCACAGTCCTTACAGTATCAACACAGTTTTGACTCCCCTTTCTCTTATGAGGAGTTATATGCCGTTCTTAGTGTCCTTAAAGACTCTTCACCAGGAATCGATGGAATTCCTTATTCTTTTATTACTAATAGCAGTCAATCTACTAAAGCCCATCTTCTTTCTATTTTGAATTATATTTACATATCCGGTATTCCTCCTGAAGAATGGAAATCCCAAGTTATCTTACCTATTCACAAAGCAGGTAAGCCTTACACTGATCCCTCAAGCTACCGCCCTATTGCTCTTTCTTGTACCATGGCCAAAATTCTTGAACACTTAATAAAAAATCGTTTAGAATGGTTTCTTGAAAGCAAAAACCTTTTAGCAAAAAGCCAATTTGGATTCCGAAAAGGCTTAAGCACCATGGATAGCCTTAGTACTCTAGTTACTGATATTCGTATAGCTTACTCTAAACATGAATTCCTTGTTGGAGTCTTTCTAGACATCTCGTCTGCATATGACAATGTTCTTCTTCCTGTGCTCAGGCAAAAAATGCTTAATCTGAGTATTCCAGTGAGGATAGTAAATTTTGTCTCTAACTATCTCTCTTCTAGATCCATTTATATTGATAGTCGAAATTCTCTACTCCCGCCAAGAATTGTATGGAAGGGTCTCCCACAAGGCTCAGTACTTAGTCCTTTGCTCTACTCTATATATACTTATGATTTAGAACTTTCTGTTAACTCTTTCTGTAACATCCTTCAATATGCAGACGATATAGCTATATATACTTCCCTGGATAACCTCCTTGCAGCTTGTTCCCGCTTGAATTTATCAATGTCGTATTTACAGGATTTGTTAACTGATCATGGTTTGTCTTTGTCTGTTCCCAAAAGCAGTGTTGTGATCTTCTCGCCATAGGCAAGTCCCAAATCAACATTCTCTATAATAATGAACCTATCCCAATTAGGGAGAATGTAAAATTTTGGGAGTTATGCTTGACTCAAACTATCCTTTTCTCATCATATCATCTATGTCTCAAAAAATGTGAAAAAATATAAACATTCTTCGCGCTTTATCAGGAGTCTGGTGGGCTCCCATCCATTCTCCCAAAAATATTGTACAACGCCCTTATTCGTAGTCATTTGGATTATGGGTGTTTTCTCCTGGAACCATGTAATAAGTCCTCCTAAAGATCCTAGACGGATTCAGTCCAAAAGCCTTCGCATAATCATTGGGGCAATGAAATCTTCCCAATAAATGCTCTACAAGTAGAATGTGTAGACCCCCTCTTTACCTAAGAAGACAATATCTTTCAGACTGATGCTTTTTTAAATCTACCAACTCTCTTCCACCCTCTCATTTCTAAATTACACCTTCTTTTGAATATATTTCATCTAAGCATTACTGGACTCATAAAGAATCTCCTGCTTATCCAAGAGTTTGGTAACATTACTCCATCTACCGCACCCAGTATCACAATGCAAGTCCTGTCCCATCTTTGATATCCCATATGATGCAATTATTACCAACCAAATATCCACCTCGACCTTGGTATTGAGAAGATTGCCCTACAGCAAATAGTAAGCTAAGTAGAGTCATAGATAATTTATGGAAAGGCTGGCTTATTATATACGGATGCCTCCAAAAGTCAGATGAAAGTTGCACTGGAGCAGCAGTTTGGATCCCCAGATACAAAATAATTCTTAATTTTAAATGCCCTTCTATTTCTTCCACTTTTACTGGCGAGGCCACGGCAATTTATGAGGCTTTATTATATACAGAAGCACACAACTTAAATAAGTCAGTTATCCTTACCGACTCCAAGAGTTGTTTGTTAGCAATTTTGTCAAACCAGTTCCAAAGTAAATATAAGATACCATTGATCCTCAAAATTAAACACACATTGTATAGATGTCATCTCAAGGGCATTCAGGTTTCCTTAGCTTGGATTCCAGGTCATAGTGGCATCAAGGGCAATGAAACAGCTGATCTGATGGCTAAAAATGCAAGCCGAAATGGTTCACCATGTAATTTAACTTACTCACCAGACATAGTGTTACTTGCAAAGAAGAAGCTAAATAATAATTGGATTACATTATGGAAAGCCACTCAAAATATAAAAGGTAAACACTATGCTGCTATACAATGTGCCATCCCTCCAAAACCATGGTTTTCAAATTTAATAAAGCTAACAAACATGCAACATCAACTATTTGTAGACTTAGAGTTGGCCATGCTTGTACTCCAGTACATTTAGCCAAACTGAGGATTAGGATAGCCCTCTACGAATGTGGGTTAGATGAGGAACCTCCGACCATATTTTTTTTAACTGTCCTAAATTATCTTGTTCACTCTATGATCTTCTCCCTCCTGACATCCCTCGTCCTATAAATTTCAATTCACTTTTAACCTACTCAAACACTCCTTATGTATATATTCTGTGTGATTTTATTAACACTAATAGTATAAAAGTTTAATGTTTGTCAATACTAACATACTAATGTAGTTAGAGTACATAGTAGCAATTGTGTTTGTCATTTGTTCTAGGTAACACAACAGTACAACCATTAGTATCACAAGATTAAAGAGGAAAAAAAATTGGTTTAAAGAAAATAAGATACTTGTATTATCACAATCATCTTTTATACATGGGCATAGTATTTGTAACTACTGAGCTTCTACTCAATAAACACTTACACGCTGACATTGGCGTATGATCAAAACCGCCATAAAAAAGAAAGAAGAAAGAAGACCCGTGAGTTAATATACGCGATAAAATCCGTAAAACTAGTTTTATTTAAATGTGTAGTGTTCGCGTAAATATAAGAAATCATTAAATTTACTAAGTTGTGACCAGTAAGATGCTGCTGCCTGTTTCAGTCTCTCTCTCTCTCTCTCTCTCTCTCTCTCTCTCTCTCTCTCTCTCTCTCTCTCTCTCTCTCTCTCTGTTGCCTCTTACGACCCGCCTACTATGCGTGGCAACTATGGCAAATATCTCGCCTATGAGACGATCTGTTTAACTAAGACTAAGATGGAATGTCCCGTTTTCAGTAAAAAGGGTCTCCGGTTCTCTACGCTCAACATACGAAGCACAGCAGCACTGTGACTGCTATTTTACGCTGGTATTCTGTGAGAGCGTGGTCCTACCCTGGTCGAGCCGACCATAATATAGCTGCAGCATGGCTCTACAACGTGATAAACGTCGTCTCTTCGTCGTTTTTGTAAGAAGTACTCACTAACAACCATTAGTATGAAGTGGATGTGAAAACCCTTAAGAAACTTGTATCACGGCAAAACGTGGGTGTGTAACAGTGACAACGCTCTACAAATTTCGGCTTTTGTAAAGCTACCCGATTGTGGCAGATAGTCTCTTTCTAAGACACTATGTGTAATGTGCACGTTCAAATATGTACAATCATTGACTGATATATTTCTGCGTAAGGACTGGGCGGACCACGCGTTAGAATGACGCCACTAAAATTGTCCTAAAATGGTCCTCATTACACCAAAGAGAATAAGTCGCGCGGTCGACTATCTCGGGAACGATCGTAAAATTTACTAAGTATATAGTAACCCGCTGACTTGCGGTCAGTCACCGCAGAGTCTACTTCACCTGAGGATGCCTCGTGTAGAAGCGAAACACGTGTCGTATTATCGACGGTGGTGTCTTTCCTAGTTGTTGGGAGTAGTGGTGCTGGGATTAGTGGTGACGGGGATAGTGCACGCAATAGAGGGACGGCGAGAGATGCTCTTCAAACTAGGTAAGACACATTGTTTTTTTCTTACGCGGATCTTACCTAATTAATTTTTAACAACTTTAATATAATGGATTTCCACAAAGTAACGCCTGGTTCTATTAATCAATACGGAAAACGTGTTAGGCAAGTGTTCGGACGACCGTATCTTTATTTTTTAAGTCAATATTTACATTACATGATATAATATGTGTGTATTTAAGCACACTTAATATATGATATGTGTAAATATACTTACCATATAAAAAATGATAAACACCCGAAATATTGGGTACCGCTTACTCAGTACACCGATGCGTAGGGCCAGCTTGGCGAGCGTGGTGGCAGGTGAATAATGGTTCGTTCGCGAACGTGGGCGAACGTCGCCATCTTGCACTTGAACAATGCTGTGAGAGTGATTTGCTCGGAGAGCAGCTAACTCCGCCTTATGTTTTGACTAAAGAAAAGAGTAAAGATATAGTACTTGAAAACTGTTCTGTGTACAAAATACTTTATATACGCCAAAACAAAAATAAATAAAAATGCATCGTACCGATAACTTTTCTAATTGTATCTTGAGTGTATTGTTATCGGCCAACAGTGATTCGATTTTTCCTTGTTTTTGGACCAATGTCTGTGTTAGATATTGTATTTTCTCCTTATCCATTGCTACCTGAATTAAAAAATAATAACTATATTTATATTGAGTTAAAAAATTACGTTTCTATTCGATCTGGACAGGCGTCAACTATGACACTAATAGTTATAGTTTTTTTGCGGTTTTGTTGAGTAATTTAGTAAAATCATTAATGGTTTTATTAAATCATTATTGATTCTATTAAATTACAAAACAAAAGTAAAACCAATATAAATACCATATTCGCTACATTGTAATGGTGAAAACCAGTTAGGGATGTCGCGAAAAATGCTCAAGGTCAATTATTATTTTAAGGATGTATGTCATAAAGATGTGTCGTAACAAATAACGATACCTGTGCTACATCATAGTCCGCCACATTAAGTGCACTGGTGTCTGAAGTGGGCGGTGAACTGGTTTCACGAACATTACTCAACTCTTCCTCTTTTTCTTGTAATGCCGACCGCAAGTTGGCGATAGTGTGACTCATTTCAGTATGCATTGCTCTTAGTTCCTAGAAAGAAATAAAAAATGAAGACTATTTTTGCACTATTGTAAAGTTTAACTTCTTATTTCATTATTCGCTATATGGTGCCGGCAGCGTACAAGAATCTGTCACCCAACCAGTTAAAATTGACTTAAGATATGTGACAAAATATAAGTCAAATTACCATCGAATAATTTTCATCGAAAAAAAAATGAAGAAGGGATCAAAGTTTTTGTCTCAGTTCACTCTGCCTTAATTTCATCACTGCCTTAATTTCAAATCCAAGTCTTCACCAACTAGTATATAACTTAAATTAAAAAAAAAAAATTATAAACCCCCGAAACAAAAAGAGCTGATGATCATCAAACGACTGACCACTCTCGATTAAGACACCTTTCAAACGAAAAAAACCTTATCAAAATCTGCTGTTTCAGTTTGCTTCTGTCCGCTCTAACGACAACCATGGTATAATAAATATATTCGGTAGTTAATTTTCGAACGCCACTAGAACAAGACACACAACACTACGCTTACATCACCACTATTTCTATATTTCATATTAAACTAAAATAACAAACGAATTTTTAGTCCACCTGGTGGTAAACGGGCAACTTCAAACAAAGTAAGCTACAGGTGCGTCGTCACCTATGAGGACTAAGATGGAATTCCTCGCAGCTTGTAATCATACTGGCTCTCTAAACCCTTCAGAGCGGAACACAGTAGTGCAAGCGTTGCTGTTTGGAAGCACAAATAGATAAGATTGTGGTACCTACCCAGACGGACCTTGGGCAGAAAAGGAGTTCTACCACCTAGAAACTTCTGTACAATATCAGCTTCTGTTAACACAAAATGAAAAAAATCTCATCTTTCAAGTAATGCATCATATAAAACATTCTTGGCTAGAACCAGCTGTCGAATATATTCCAACAGATAATTCTAGAAAGGCTGATAAAGTAAGTTTTCTTATAATACACACTTTCCCCAACGTAACACACTGCATCTCAGCTCTGCTCCTAGCAGACCGCTCTTCCTTCAGCGCATCTCTCAATGCAAGCACAATTCGCTGAGCTGCAGTGTGTCGTGCTTCCATTTCCGACATTGATTCTTTGATATTTTCACTTTCTTCCTTTACTCTAGATACGGCTACGGACAGTTCCTCGCGTTCTTCCCTGAAATTTAATAAAGATCCATTACTGACAGAAGCGATTACTATCAAAAAGTTCATTTATTCATATATTTTAGCCTATATAAAGCCAGAAACTTAGGCCTCTCTTATTCGATAGATTACCTCATAGGGGGATATTTGCCATAACTGCCACGCTTGGCAAAGCAACTGCGGTTTTTTTTATTCTTTCGAGTTATTATCAGGAAGATACTGCTGCCGACCTCCTGATTCAAAAGCGAGAGACTTTGTTTAGCCGTGAACAGATGTATCGCCTGTTGTGACACCCACGGGATGATATGGGATGAATCAGAAATATCAATTTGTTTTCGGACAAATGTTACCTAGGACTGAGATTGGAACTACTTAAACAGATTATATTTATGCAACAATTCTTTTTGTAATATATCAAAGCTGGACCTGTATGGTATGAACTTTTTTTTACTGAATAAGGGTAACAAACGAGCACACAGTCCTGTGTAGCCCCCACGACAGTATACATATATTAGTGTTAAGGTAGAATAAGTTTAAGCAGTATAATTAAAGTTCAAATACCAACAACACGTCTCTTCTCAATTAACACCTTTCCTATATTACATGGCGACACTGCCAGGCGGTGCGGTGCAACAATACATGCGCATCGCCGGGCCTATTTAAAATTAAAGTAAATATCAATATTATTCAATTAAATAATGAAATGAAACGATTGACAAAAAAATATTATAACGGAATGGACGCAATACCGGATGTGACGAAAAATAAATAAATATGAATTCGAGAAGAGGCCACAATAAGAATTTTATAGAAGGTGACTGAAAATTAAAAATATATAATATGAAGACAACAGCTAACGAAGAATGAGGAAAATTAAATGTGGATTTTTTTTAAATATAATGATCAAAGACCAAAATTATTCAAGAAACGGCAATTTAATTTAAAAAGGAAAAAGCGGTTGTAATCTTGAAAGCTTCGTCCAGAACCAGAAGAATGTCAAAATTGAGCCAAGAAGAACAAAGAAGAAAATTTGAGGTAACATCCAATCAGCGTATTTTTTGTCATTTCTTTTTAAGATTTCTTTAATAAGTTTTAACTATTATAAAAAAAGTTATGTTTTTAATATTTTGTATTTAATATAATATAATAAAGTTGAATTTATTAATCAGATACTTCACGATTTAATTGATATTTTAATATATTTATTACTGTATCTAAAAAAATCATAATGCAATATTTAAAATTAAGTTACGTTTTAAGCACTCTTGTATGTATTAAGGCACAAGCCGATTTTATATTCAATTTTATTCAGTTATTGTTTATTGTTTTTTATTATTTTTTATTACTGTGTCCTGCAAAAACGAATGAAATAATATAGTAGATTGTTAAGTTAAGTGTTAGATTTTCTTTTCTTTTATAAAGGCAGTGAACGGGTTGGGTTTAGAATCAAGTCGCCTGAATTTGAGGAGTCTGTCACTGTGGGGGTCAAGGGGCTTATCTGAAGTGCCCCCATGCAATTTTAGCTGCCGGAGCTGCGTCGAAATATTTAATATAATTTTCTAAAAATATTCATAAATCACTAATTAATACCTGAAATGGAACTTTTGACATTGGCAGTAATCAGTAACGGATATACTCGACCAAAGAGAATATCATCATCATCATCATCATTACAGCCCTTCACAAGTCCACTGCTGAACATAGGCCTCCCCCAAAAAATGCCACAAAGCACGGTCCTGAGCCACCTGCATCCATCGACTTCCTGCATGTCTTACCAGGTTGTCACTCCATCTAGTGGGGGGACGCCCTACACTTCGTCCGCCGGTACGAGGCCGCCACTCGAGAACCTTTTTTCCCCATCGGTTGTCGGTTCTTCGAGCTATATGGCCGGCCCATTGCCACTTCAGCTTACTAATCCGTTGGGCTATGTCGGTCACGCTGGTTCTACTGCGGATAACCTCATTTCTAAGTTTATCACGCAGTGAGACTCCGAGCATAGCCCTCTCCATAGCTCGCTGAGCGACCTTGAGCTTCCTCATCCGGCCAGCAGTGAAGGACCACGTCTGAGTTCCGTATGTCATCACTGGCAACACGCACTGGTTGTACAGCCTCGTTTTCAAGTTTTGAGGTATACCTGACGAGAAGATGTGCCGTAATTTCCCGAACGCTGCCCAGCCGACTTGAATCCGTCGATTGACCTCTCGGTCGAAGTTGGACTTACCTAGTCGGACTATTTGTCCCAGGTAAACATACTCGTCAACAACTTCGAGCTTAGTGCTCCCAACAACTACCGGCATAGGTGTGACATGGACATTAAACATGATCTTTGTTTTGTCCATGTTCATCTTAAGACCTATCCGTTGGGAGGCACTATTGAAGTCATTGAGCATAGTGCTCAGGTCCTCCAGCGATTCTGCCATAAGGACTATATCGTCGGCAAATCGAAGGTGAGTGATGTACTCGCCATTGATGTTAATACCGTATCCTTTCCAGTCCAGAAGCTTGAAAACGTCCTCCAATGCAGCGGTGAAGAGTTTCGGGGATATAACATCACCCTGTCTTACACCTCTCTGCAGTTGGATAGGTTTCGTACTCCTGTTCTGTACTCGGATAGCCATCGTAGCCCTACTGTACAAGCACTTCAGCACTCGACCAAAGAGAATATAATCACTACCAATCACTACGTTTATACTCGACTTCGCGACTCGCGTCATAAGCGTCATTCCGTTGCTTCCGAGTTTACGTGAATGTGCTCCTTATTGTTATTATCTGCCTCCTGTTTTTAGACGACTTCGCTACCCCTCTGGAGACCGATTGCTTGCTATTTTACGACGTTTTTGGAAATGGTGGAAGTAATAAAATATGTTTACTTATTAAAGTAAATAAAAAAGTTAACATTTTGGTGTTTTATTTGGTGCAAGAGCAAGCGAAGCGAGCTCGGGACTTGGGGCACCCCGACTCGGACAGGTTAGGTTAGAACCCCTACGTGGTTATTTTTTTATAAACCATCCAGAAATAGGAGTCCCGCTTAGCGGGGTTTCGTCGACTACACTTTGGTACTACTTCGGCGGAGGGGGGACGCCTCCCCTCCCTATTAAAGCGATTTTTCTCAGAAATCATTCAATAAAAATTTTAATCTTCAACATTTAATATAAAAAAATAGGCACGTCCGGCAGGGGATTGATTCTAAACCTTAACCCAGTGGACCTTAAAGTTATATAATAAACTACTTAAAAATTAAAATTGTTCTTACGAATGTTAATTTTTTAATGTTTTGTTGTGTAAAGTTAACAGGTGTTATCACGAGGCAAATACAAAGAGGAGATGGCATAAGCAACTGTGCACTGTGATTCTAACTAGGTCCTGACGTCATCACAGTGGGCGTGGCTTTACTTAGTATACTGTCAGCGTTCGTCCTGTGCGCTTATGTGTCGAAAATTGCAAATCGGTGTATTTTCGTAGTATTAAGAAGAAAAGGATGAAGTGTTGTGTTTTATCGTGTAAAAACTACTCAAATAGACGCTCTGATGCTATGGATTGCATTACATTTCATTTGTAAGTAATTTTATACCTAATTTATTAAAAAGGTTCTAGAAAAATCTCTGCGTCGGCTTTCAAATGTAATTAAATATATTCGACACTAGATGGCGACACTTTGTGTCATGGAAACTAAAAATATAAAGGTACGTAGAGCTCAGTATTGGTAAAATAATCATACGAAGGTGTTCAAATTAGTTTTCCATTCAGTCCTAAAGAATTTTTAATCGCCAAAATATTCATTTAACGCCAAAATATTATTTTTATAGTTTTTATAATCATTTTGTGAACAGGCTGCCATCTATCGTCCAGGTAGCTAAACTACATTGCAACATCGATATGGAACGATGTGAGTAGTTTTACTATTTATCGGTAGATGGAAAATAGTAAAGTGAACGAGGCTTAACATCCCCCTAACCCCGCAAATTGTCACGCGTTGTTACATAGTGAAATCTAAATACAACACCTTCTCTTTGTATTTGCTCCGTGGGTGTTATAGTGATTATTCGATTATTTTCTGTCAACGATATAGTAAATATCATACTTTTAGCAATCTTTTTCGATCCAGGTAAAAGTAATGTAACTATCTAAAACTCTATATAAATAAGAAGTTTAAAACTATCATTTTACTTGTATCCACATATTTATGTAATAATAATAATAACATTGTACAAGCTATGTTAAAATTGGGTGATCATAATACGATGTAATCGCAAACGTTTCCATATAATATGTACTTTGGTAATTAAAACAAAGGTGTCTCAAATCGCTTGCGCTGCTAGGAATGGGATTACAATTTGTATTTTGATCTGTCTGTTGTTATGTTATTGAAAATGATTATGTTGCTTTACAATGACTTCTTTGTTCTGTATCATAATATGAAATGTAGTTTATTAATTTCGGTTTTACATTTATTAAACTTTAATTTTTAATTTTTATAATTCGTTATTTTCTGTAAAGTTTTAATACCTAACTTATTTGGGTGGATTATGAAAATATTTACTCCGTTTAATACGATTTTGAAATTAATTATATTATGTATACAATTAATTAATTTTAATTTTGTTGTGCCCATATTGTGAGCCTCAATACCTGACTGACAATGATATAACTAAATATTATACAAGACTATATGATATAATTTATAAAAGACGTAAGTAAATTTATGGATAAGTTAAGGAATACATAATTATGAATGAAAAATATTGATCGAAATATAAGAAAAAGTGAGTGAAAAAGGAGGTTAGTATATCCACATACAATCGGCCTGATCAGCTGAGAGTTTGGAAAACCTAATAACCGATAAATTTTTAAAATCTGTTCGGATTCTATAAAAACCGGAATGAGTTCTAACTAGTGTTAATTGAGAAGAGACGTGTTATTGGTACTAGAACTTTAATTATACTGCTTAAACTTATTCTACCTTAACACTAATATATGTATACTGTCGTGGGGGCTACACTGTGGCCCATAAGCGGCCATTACAAGCGTCAATCACTTCGATCAATCATGATTGATGTTTGAATGATAGAATAATTTCGACATTACACGCTCATTCTGACTGATCGTCAGTCAAACCCAAAATTTCAGAGGGAAAGGATGGATATCCATAAAAAAAAGGCCTGTGCTGCAAATTTGACTGCAATTTTGTGTAAAAAACGTATAAAAAGAAGGCGCTGGGTAAAATACTGGCTTTTAAAAAGGGATTTCTATACCCATATTAACTTATTAACTGACATACGGGTTTCAAAAGAGGATAAAGACTATGCAAATTATTTTCGCATGAAAGAGCCTTGTTTTGATAATTTACTGGTCTTGGTAACACCATACCTAAAAAAACAAGATACATGCATACGAAAGCTATAACTCCCGTCACCCGAAGAAAAGCTAGGAGCAACGACGCGTGATTGACGAAATACCATTACACGTTCAATCAAAATTCGTGACTGATAGTTGATTGACATAAAAATCAAAATATCCAGATATTTGTCAATCAATTTCATGCAACCGTCAATCACTGCATTACACGGTAGGTTATTCGTCAATCACAACCGTGAATGTTGTAAAACTGACAGCAAAACCTACTGCGTAATGGGCACCATAGATATCTACATCTATCCTCGATTACAAATCAAAATGCAGATGCGTTGTCACTCGTGAGGACTAAGATGGAATGTCTCGTTTTCAGTAAAAAGGGTCTCCGGTTCTCTACACTCACCATGCGAAACATAGCGGCGCCCAGCTGCTATTTTACGCTGGTATTCTGTGAGAGCGTGGTCCTTCCCCGGTCGAGTCGACCCATTCGTGCTACAACTATACCACTAATATAGCTGCAGCATGGCTCTACCACGTCATAGAACTGATATTATATTATAATATGAACTGTTTTTTTTTATAGGATAAAGGTGATAAGCGAGCACACAGTCCACCTGATGGTAAGTGCTTGCTGTGGCCTATAGACATCTACATCTATCCTTGTTTGCGAATAAAATGCAGATGCGTTGTCAACCGTGAGGACTAAGATGGAATGCCTCTTTTCCAGTAAAAAGGGTCTCCGGTTTTCTACACTCACCAAACGAAACACAGCAGCATTAAGCTGCTATTTTACGCTGGTATTCTGTGAGAGCGTGGTCCTTCCCTGGTCGAGCCGACCCATTCGTGCTACAACTGTACTATTAATATAGCTGTAGCATGGCTCCATGTTCCTGAAACACAGTTATAATAGCTCAGGGGCGAGGGAATCAATGAATTTATGTAAAAAGGTTGTGCTACTATTATTATTTGTATTAATAAAAATCATAACATGTAACTAAATAATGGATACAGCTGGTTAATAATAGATTTAAGTATAGTCTTACTTTAGAACCTCAATCTGCTCAATAAGGATCTTTGTATCCTCAGTCAAATTAGTGCCTTCCCTTAATTTTTTAATTTCTTTGTCTTTGGCATATAGCATGCCTTTTACCCTCAATTTGTAAGATTCCCAATCTCTCTCTAAGCGCTGACACTCTAATGTGGATTTCTCTATGCTACCCTGCTGTTCATTGATCACAGCTTGTGTATGCCGTAATTCATTTTCCAATTTTAATATTGTTGACTCTTTATTACTTAATTCTTCATTAACTAATTTTAATCTGAAAACAGAGAAACCACAATCTTTTATATTATCTACTCATTCAGTCCTAAGGAATATTGACACATTTTTACAGCAAAAAAAACATGGTTAAAAGTAAAACATCACATTCAGAAAAGCAAAACATCTAAGGACCAGGATAACGGATGGGGCGCGTCGCACCCGTAGGCGGGCACGACGCGTTCCAGCACACACCGCGTACACACCGCACACCCGCGTGCCGAACATCGACCGACACGAGCCAAGCAGTCAGAGGCGGGGGTTCGCACACCCCCACTCGGACAGCGGTTAGATAGCTCAAAAAAAGAAAACCTCAACAGAGGGAACATGATGATTGGTAACAATACCAAATCATAAACCAACATCATCCTCATCCCCATCATTGCTTTTCCCTTTTTTAAATAGCTCGTGGCCTTTAAGGCCCTGTGACAAATCAAGCAGTAAGAGCCGCATAGGCTAACAGCACTAACATCACAGAAAATAGATGATAGATAATCTAAGGACCAAAACTTATAAACAGCTCTCATAATCAAATTGAAACTTCAAGATACATTAGATGGTTGATAGTAACTCAAAATCAAAACAAAAATTAAGAATTCTGAGTTTTGAGCACACACTGTAATTAATATAATATGTCCCCACAACAGTTCATTAATACAATAAGGTAATAATATTTCTTACTTTTCCTCAAGCTGCCTATTATTGCTTCTGAGTAGAGTTGTTTCTGCCTCCAGTTCTTCACTGTGTTCTCTGTTCTTTACATCCATAGAATTAAGGTCTTGTAATTTGAGCTTCAAATTATCCAACTGTGATTTAAGTGACTCATTATCTAAATTTAATTTATGATTTTGAAGCTCTATGTTATTTTGATTTTTCTTTAATTGGCCAAAATCTGAAATATATTACAATATATTGAATACACAAATTATTGAATACTCCGTTTTCTAAATGTCTTCTTGTCCATTCTGGGAAGAATTATAAAAGGCAATCCTCAATGGTAGTAGAGAATTTCATTAGCCTGAAATCTTAACACTTTCACTGTTCCAATTTCAGACACAATAGTAAGACAATAGCAATGAACTATATGTAGTACATGGGACAGGGAATAAGTCACACAGCCAAACAAAGTATTTGTACATTACTCTGTGCAAAATCATCATTTACAGTCCATACGGATAAAGAATGGGATTAGAAATGGAGGCTCATTGGGCCCGTACCATCAACATGCACGGTAATAATAGCGAAAACCCGCTAATAACGATATATCGTTATATTATTCAGTTAATTGAAAATTTTCTATCGATGGAATAATATTTGAAAAGAATTGTATATGCAAGTAGATACATTAATTTTAAAATAACTATTATAATTAGCGACCCGCTCTGGCTTTGCCCGGGTGGGATATATTAATGTGGTGTTATTTAGAGTTAAGTTAATCATTAAAGTCCATTTATTTCATCTTATCAATATTTCTATTTTAATTCATCTTTAAATTTTTCGGATAATATTTAGTCTAGATCACTCCTAGTATAACTCTCTATTTGTTTGTGAAGTTTTATTACAATCGGTTCAGCCATTCCCAAGATTAGCTAGGACAGAAAATGAAAATTTTAAAAATGGATACTTATTTCTCAATGGCATGAAAATATTTTGTACAAAAATATTAACAAACAAAATCAACAATAATTATGAAGAAAACTCTCAGAATGCATCTATCTCAGAAATTAGCAAAACCAGACTAAAGCTTTTGTAGTTTATGGCATTTTGTTATCATTGATTTCAATGACAAGTTGGACTGAAGTTTTAGAACATACGAAAAACGCACGTTCTTATAGATAGCGACAGTGTGAGAGTGAGAGGTGAATAGAGATATCGCCATTTTCAATCCATTGTTTAACCGCACGGGTAGTAAATTACAAAAACATTTTTACTTCAATGGCCAAGCAAACCTTGCATATTTGTTACAAATCTAGATGCTTGGCAGTCCACCACAGTATGTTGTACTAGGAGTTTTCTTCCTCATACAACTACTCCTATCTAAAAGGCCGGCAAAGCACCTGCAATTCCCTTGGTGTTGCAGGGTCGGGTTGTCATGGGTGGCGGTAGTCACTTACCATTGACTACCGCCACCCGCCCGCCATAGGTGAGCCGTATGTTCGTTTGCCCCTCTCTCCAAAAAAAAATAAAGTACAAATTTCAAGACTTAGGTATACGCATACATGCTCGTCAGTTAAGTGTACTCTTAATTTGGACCATTTTCAATATATATATATATATATATATATAAAAACTTGGTTGAAAAACTTTCGCCTAGGGCGTCCCTTCCCGACTCTTCCCATGTGCAATAAAATTAAAAAAAAACACCATGTGATTTTTTTATTTTATTGTAATTTGGAATCGGATTTCAAATTTGGAACCCCTATTTTGTTAAGCATGTAGATTTGCTGGAGAGTGTACAAAGAAAAGCCACAAAGATTCCATTATGCCTTCGCATAAAGCCATTCGAAGAGAGATTAAATATATTGAATCTAACAATGCTGAAATCTCGCCATAACAGAAGAGACCTTATTGAGACCTACAAAATATTGACCCATAAATATAATTGCAAAGAGCTGCCACATATTTTTAATCAGCAGTATCCACAGAGCTACACATCCTAACGATATGAGATTGGCTCATACCCACTCATACACTAATGTGGGACATCACACACTAAACAACAGAATAAACATATGGAACAAGTTGCCTTAAGACATCGTAGATGCTCCCTCTGTGATTAGTTTTAAAAACAAACTGGACA
Source organism: Parnassius orleans (assembly GCA_029286625.1). NCBI lineage: Eukaryota > Metazoa > Arthropoda > Insecta > Lepidoptera > Papilionidae > Parnassius > Parnassius orleans. Next base: position 1,724,512 of record JAGSMP010000009.1, read on the forward strand.
AATCCTCACTCTCCCGAGGTAAAAGGCGTTTTAACCCCATGGACCTCTGTCATATAACTCTATCCACCAAATTATCTAAACATTTCTTTTGTCACCTTGGAGGTTTTTGTACAAAAAGTCAATAAGATTATTCCCATATTTAATGTTAACAAGACTATATGCAAAAATAAAATAACTATCTGGCTCCAAGAATTAAATTATTATGACACTGAAAAGCTACACACACACACATTAATACTACCACCACTTTTTAATATATCTAAAATCCTAGTTAGATAAAAGAAGATATTATGTAAACTATAAATATGGTACATATGCAAGTGCATAATAAAAGTATTGTAATTACAACCATAGGGCGGAGACCTGATGCCCTGAAATACAGGCGTAAAGCCTAGCTTAGGCACCAGTCTCCCACAGTATAATATTGAGGCTATACTATAATATTATGTACAATAATTCCATATTGTGGTGAGAAAATAAATTATTATTATTATTACTATTTTTTATAACTCATCGTAAGTAAATACTATTGAGAACTCATGGCCTATTAAAGATGATGCTATAACCATTTTGTATATCAAATTAAAAATACCCAAATTAGTGCAAGACATCTTATACTTTGTTTGCCAATCACCTGCCATGTAAGGCAATTTTAGCAATTTCTGGTACTTGTAGAAAAGGTCCAAATTCAGTGTACTAGTTATGGCTCATGCAGTAGAAGATAAAATGTATAACAATGTACAACTAACCATCCTCAGTTTTTCTCAAACAATCTGACAATTCAGTAATTTCTCTATTCATGACATTTATTTCATTTTTTAGCATTGCATTTTCCACCTCAAGGTTTTGCATTTTGTATAAATTACCACAGTTTAAAGCTTCCAAGTCACCTGGAAGACTGTTTCCTTAAAAAGAGACAATTAATATACAAATTACATTTTTAAATAAGATATGGATATTATGGCAATGACATAGTAAATATAACTAAGCCCTACTTCTTCTTCTCAATCCATAATTTTCCACGCCTGTATCGCCTAACTTCACGTTATCAAGGGACATTTTAGCAAAATTATTTGTTGTATATTTTGGACTCGTTTTTATGGCTGGAGATTTTTTCTTTATCTGATCTTGTACATTGTTTTCACTTTCTTTGGCATGTGAATTTAACTGACTGAATTTTTTAGGAGGCACAGGATTAGTTCTTGACTCTAAAGATATTTTTTTTGGTGCTTGTGGTAGCGGACGTTTCTTTTGCGCCCACGGTCTATCAGGGTGCAGTACAAAGTCATGTTTCTTCGATTTTGTTACGCTATGGTTTCGCAGAGCCACGCCAGTCTGTTCATCTATGTTGTTAAGAAGGGTCTCCGCCTTACCGGCGAGGTCCGCGAACCATGACATTATGAATGTTTACGTTGAACCTAAAACAAATTCAATTCCAAAAATGCTGTAGAGTTTATTAACAAGTTTAAAATATCTATACATAATTATGTATTCATTATTTTAAAGAGGAAAATTAATAATCTTTTTACCGTGCATTAGAAAATGTGATATCGAATTTATTAAAACTTTTTAGGCAAAATTAAAAATTTTCACTCATTGCAAATTTTTCTCTTTTGACATTGACAGTTGTGACTTGTGACACTGACACGTAACAATGTAACATAAACAAACAAATAAAAATAAAAATGTGACCCCCCCTATCCAACCTATGAATTTGGAGTATATATACATATATATATAATACTTACAGACGTATTTCAAATAGCACATCTCAAAAATATCAATTATTTAAACTGCACCCCTTTAGTTTAGAAATAAAAAAATTGTTTAAGATCAGCAGTTTTTTTATATTGGAAAAAGTACCCAATTCTAATTATGTGAAGTCATATCGAGGTTATAAGGTGAGCGATCTTAAACAATTTTTTATTTCTAAACTACAGGGGTGCAGTTTATATAATTAATATTTTTGAGATGTGCTATTTGAAATACGTCTGTCAGTATTTTTTTACATATATATATACTCCAAATTCGTAGGCTGGGGTAGGGGGAGTAAAAATGTGCATGGAAATTCTGTGCTCCACATAAAATTTTCTGTGTGTTTAGATAGTAGCGATGGGTCAACTCGAGTTACTAACTCGAGTTAACTCGAGTTGCGCTTAACTCGAGTTAACTCGAGTAGGATCTCCCTAACTCGAGTTTGTACATGAACGAATCAAGCCAGCCAGCGAAAGAGTAAGAGCGTGATCCGTTTGTTGTGTGCGCGCTTTGTTTCAAAGAGTATTAGCTACAACCAAAATAATTTGTTATTTAGAATTTTATAATATCTAAGTTATTTAAGAATATTTTGACTGTGAAAATTAAACTATTAATTGCTAATGTACCTACATCTTAAAACTAGACTGATATTTTTTGTAAAGACTACTATATAGCTAGCTTGTTTTGTTATAAAATATCATCATCATCATTACAGCCCTTCATAAGTCCGCTGCTGAATATAGGGCCTCCCCCAAGGAACGCCACAGAGCACGGTCCTGATCCTGAGCCCCTTGCATCCATCGACTTCCTGCACATCTAACCAGGTCGTCACTCCATCTGGTGAGGGGTTGCCCTACACTTCGCCTACCGGTACGAGGCTGCCACTCGAGAACCTTTCTTCCCCATCGATTGTCGATTCTTCGAGCTATATGGCATGCCCATTGTCAATTCAGCTAACTAATCCGTTGGACTTTGTCGGTTACTCTGGTTCTGTTACTCCTCGTTTTTAAGTCTATCACGCAGAGAAACCCCGAGAAAAGCCCTCTCCATAGCTTGTTTATCGACCTTGAGCTTTGTCATTCCGCCAGCAGTGAAGTGAAGTGGTCCGTCTCAGATCCATAGGTCATCACTGGCAACACACACTGGTTGTACAATCTTGTTTTAAGGTTTTGAGGTATGCCTGACGAAAAAATGTGTCGTAATCTCCCGAACGCTGCCCAGCCGAGTTGAATCCGTCGATTGACCTCTCGGTCGAAGTTGAACTTACCTAGTCAGACTATTTAAGGTAAACATACTCGTCAACAACTTCGAAGTCAATGCTCTCAACAACTATCGGCATAGGTATGACATGGACGTTACACATTACTTTCGTTTTGTCAATGTTCATCTTAAGACCTATCCGTTGGGAGGCACTATTGAGGTCATTGAGCATATTGCTTAGGTTCTCCAGCGATTCTGCCATAAAGACTATATCGTTGGCAAATCAAAGGTGATTGATGTACTCGCCATTGACGTTAATACTGTATCCTTTCCAGTCCAGGTGCTTGAAAACGTCTTCCAATGCAGCGGTGAAGAGTTAAGAGGATATTACATCACCCTGTCTTACACCTCTCTGCAATTGGATAGGTTTCGTACTCTGGTTCAGTTCTCGGTTAGCCATCATAACCTACTGTACAAACACTTCAGCACTTCGATATACCGACAGTCAACTTGGCACTGCTGAAGGGACTTTAGCACCGCCCAAATTTCGACGGAATCAAAGGCTTTCTCATAGTCCATATACACAAAGCAAAGTTAGTGGTATTACTTACTATAACTAAGTAAGGTTGACAAAAGAGCACACAATCCACCTAATGGTTAGTGGTTGCTGTGGCACATAAACATCTACATCTATCTTTGATTACGAATCAAAATGCAGATGCGTTGTCACCCCTGAGGACTAAGATGGAATGCCTCGTTTCCAGTAAAAGGGTATCCGGTTCTCTACACTCACTATACGAAACACAGCAGCATTAAGCTGCTATTTTACGCTGGTATTCTGTGAGAGCGTGGTCCTTCCCCGGTCGAGCCAACCCATTCGTGCTACAATCATAGTATAGCTGCAGCGCAACGTGGCTCTACCACGTAATAGATATGCTAAATATACCTTTTTATATAATTTTTATTTTATTCCTGTTTATTTTATTCCTACCTACTCAGTTAGTAGTGATAGTTGTCCCAAACCACCAAAGAGTTAGATAGAAAACAAATTTATAAAAAAGTAATTTGTAACAAATAATCGAGTTTAAACTCGATTTGCGTAAATTTCAACTCGAGTTAACTCGAGTCGTAATTTTTCCAAGTTGGCACATCTAGAGATTATAGATAAATAAATATCACAAACTAGAAATAGACATTCGCCGAGCACCAAAGAGTGTAGTAATGCCTACTACAGACGAATAGACGGCACGAGACCACGAGTACGAAGATTTAAAAGGCTTTTCGGGTTCGGGATGCGTAAGCATCATATTAGTGTGTAGGTTAGGGTGCTCGCTACTCTGCAACTACTCGCCAGTTTTCCACTAGATGTCGGTTTTCTAGCGCAAATCAAAGGATTGTTTGCGTGTATTCGTATCGGTGTTTACATACTCGTCATTATTCATCATAATTTACTCGGGCAATCTACCGCTATAACAGGCTATTTGACTAATTTTGTAAAACCATTTTCAATGATTCTTTATTACATAATAAGTACACTACATTGATATTTCCGGGAAATCTACTGTATTAACAATAAAAATCAAAGTTAAATTTTAAGTTTCCAAAACCGTGTGATGTCACACACATGAAAACAAGTCAATAGCCGTAATAAAACAGTGTAGCTGAAGTGAATTTTATCATTTATCATAAAAGTAACTTTTGAAGAACCCCAAATCAGCGACGCCAATTGTCTGTTACTAAGGCTCAATTCCGAAACCTGTATTATTGGCATATATAGACCACCTAGCCAATCTAATACCAGCAATTTCATATGTTCCATCGACTCCCTCCTGTCCAAACTTAATAGCTATAAAAACATAATTCTCTGTGGCGACATCAATATCGATATAGTCCCGAATAGCTCTGATAAGCGCTCACACGACTACCTAAATGTATTGGCGAGTCATAGCATGCTTCCAGGTCACACGAAACCTACACATGGTAGAACATGCCTGGACCATACCATAATTAAAACTAAATTGGCGGTCACTTGTTTCATTTTGGAGTCATCGATTACTGACCACGAAAGTGTAGCCTTTAGCATTACTCAAGCTGCTCGCCCAGAATACTTAAATAAATCATATTATCGCATTGATTTTATGGAATTAGATAAAGCTATACAAAAAATTGAATACCAAATTATTATTGATTGCATGGATGTAAACCTAGCAACAGACCTATTTTTGAAATATTTAACCACATCTATAACAGATAACACCACCCTGGTTAAAACTCCCAAAAGAAAACTTATCAGAAAATCATGGGTCACCAAAGGCTTACTGCAGTGTATGAAAAATAGGGACAACCTTTACAAGAAATTAAAAAAAGACCCTGAAAATGAAGTGCTAAAACTAACCTACAAACGCTACCGGAACTACTGTAACTCTATTTTAAAAAAGGCAAAAAAAGACTATGAGAAACAAGAGATTGAAAAAGCGAAACATAATAAAAAGAAATTATGGGAAGCCATTAAAAAGTTGAGCGGCTCCAATAAGCTAGTAGACCATTCATCCTGTCTTCTCTCTCCAGAAAATCCAAAAAAAAGTATTAATGACATTAACTACTTCTTTGCTAATATAGGAAGGAATTTGGCTAAAGATATCATAAAATCTAAACATAAATATTCTACTGAAACTGACGTCTTATATCCATCCCACACCAAATCGTTTGTCATGCTACCAACGGATGAGGATGAAGTTTTCCAGCTGATTCAGGGTTTAAGAGACAATTGTGCAGTAGGGCTCGATCAGATTTCTAGTGTAATACTTAAGAGATATATACATATTCTTACCCCCCCTATTACACATATTTGTAACCTGGCTTTATCTACAGGAATTTTTCCGTCAGCTTTCAAAACAGCGCTCATTAAACCTATTCACAAAAGTGGTGAGAGGGACTGTGTCAATAACTATAGGCCAATTTCCATCTTACCCACACTGTCCAAAATCTTAGAACGCTTAATAAATAAACGCTTAATCAATTTTCTAGAGGGAAATAATCTCCTTTCACCAGAGCAATTCGGATTTCGGCAAGGAAAGTCAACAAATAACGCGGTACACGAGCTTGTTAACTCAATTATAACCAACTTGGATGAAAAAAGAAAATGTTTTACTATATTCCTCGATTTAGCAAAGGCATTTGACACAGTCCTCATCCCGAACCTTATGACTAAGCTGGAAAAAATTGGTGTGAGAGGCTTACCTCTGCAATTAATAGCAAATTATCTAAGTGGAAGAAAGCAGAGAGTCGGAATAGAGAACAAAATAAGTGACGAGTTAACTGTCGAATTTGGTTTGCCACAAGGTAGCATACTCAGCCAACGCTGTTCCTGGTATATGTCAATGACTTATGCCAGCTTCAGCTACAAAGGAAAATATTCTCATTTGCCGACGATACTGCATTATTCTTCAGTGGTAATAGTTGGAAGGAGGTCTTTGATTCTGCACAAAGCGGTTTTACTAATTGCTGCCTCTGGTTACAAAGAAATGTGTTGACATTAAACATTGCCAAAACAAAATACATAACCTTCACACTTAGGTCGAGCCAAAACCCTCCTCTCAAAGATCCCAGAGCAGGTGTTCTGCCGGGGAGCCAACGCTCGGTGAGTTCAGACTATTGTATATATATACTGTTTGCTTCGGAACTTTGATAGCGCGATTTAGGCATCGATGTATTTCGCTTGTGGCGCGAGAACAGCGCCGCCAGAATGTACTTGTCACTAGGTTCCGCAAGCTCATTTACATCTTCAAGTCTCTTAAAAACGTAGCTGACTGCCGAATCATCAAGACGGTCTATTACGCTCTATGCCAATCGCTTATAGATTACTGCATCAGTTCATAGGGAGGTGCTGCTAAAACACACCTAATCGAGATAGAAAGAGATCAAAGGGCCATCTTAAAAGTTAGTGCAGGTCTCCCGTTCCGCTTTTCAACAGTGGACTTCTACAAAAAGTGGGATGTTCTAACAGTGAGACAAACATTCATCTTACAAACTGTCCTAATGAAACATTCTCAATTTAAATACGATCCGGAGCTACTAAAGGACAAACGCAGAAAAGGTACTATATGTCGCACCCAATCCTTCCATTTTGTTACCTCACACAATTTCTTCTGTTTTCTAGGACCGTACATGTATAATAAACTAAATAGTATCCTAAATTTCTATCCTTTACCTAAATCTAGTTGTAAATCCGTTCTAACAAAATATCTGAAAACTTTAGACTATGAATCGACCGAAAATCTATTAAAGTCGCCTATATAATAAATAGTAATCTCGCTCAGCCATGAACTCCCTATATTCCCACATCTGTTTCTCATTTTGGTTTAAAATGCAATTATGTATATGTTAATTCCAACTCACGCACACACACGCGCACGCACAATCACTCACATATACATACACAGGCACGCGCGCACACACATATACACGAACGCACGCACACACACACACACACTCACACACATACACACACACCCATTGATGTGAAATCTGCAATTACTGTAGTTAATTTTGGTTATTTAGGTTCATAATTATAATCTCCTTTTTTGTTTTGTATTACTCAGATTGTTGCTCTAACCGCGGGGGAGCCCTGGTGACCTGTAATACAGGTTTTTATACCTACATCAGGCACCAGTCTCTCACAAGTTAGGTACCAGTCCGGCAATTCTGTAATACCTAGCATTAAGTTTACCTATTGTGGAGAGAAAATAAATTCATTCATTCATTCATTCAATCTTACAGCATAAGTTGTAAGAATCCTTTTCAACCAAACCCACAGGGTTCCCTGTAGGGTTTCAAATGTTTTCTGTTAAGTTGTTTAGCTATTTTATTAGTTTAATTTAAAAAAATAATTTACAAGAAATTTCTAAGTATATCAACATAACCTAAAATGAGACTACGAAACTTCTTTATATAATGATGATCATACATAAAGGTTAGTAAATAAATAATTCATACGTGGTACTTACACTGCTGCTTTCACATTCTTATGTTACGCAGCATAGTAATCAGCGTTATTCTGAAAGAAATCTGCAACCATAAATCCGTCTATCTTAGGTAGGCTGCTGTTGTCGGCTCGCACAAAATTTGACTCCATTTTGATATTTAAAACGAATATTTATGCCGCTAGTTAGATTTATCAAAAAACTATAAGATTTATCAAAAAACTGTTTCAGAAATAGCTCAAAGATCGAATATAGGACCCAAAAACATGGAACGCGAACTACAATCAGTCAAGGCAGCTATGTTCACTCGTGTGCACAGAACACAATTACTCCCTACCAAGAGAAGAACGCCAACTAAAAAATGGAAACACGTGTTTATGAGTGTACACTACAAGCGCTACGGTGGGCGCCCATATAAAACTTTTTTTGCGGGAATTTCAAACCTTTGTATTCTGTAACTTTGAACTTTTTATTTAAGGCATATTCAGTAATTTGGCTCAAGCCTCACAAACCTATGAGGTAAATTCCCATACATTTGAGAGGCTGCACCAAAATTACTCGAATATACTTTATATTAGTATGTGGGATAAAATAAAACTATAAATAAGTATAGTTACGTAATTTTATTTTATGGAAGACATTGTTTTATAAACTATACATTATTATTAATATAGAGCAAAAATTAGTTTCTTATATAATTGAAATGCTGGAGCTCGGGTTTGGCCTCACAGTGAATCAAATTCGAAAAATTGCCTTTTCGTTGGCAGAGGCAAAAAATCCTAAACATTGCTTTAGCTCAGACAAAGGAACTGGTGGGTCAGTTTTAAACAGCGTTATGGCTTATTTGCGAACACCGGAGAATTTGTCTGCTGGCCGAGCTAGTTGTTCCAATCCTGCTATCCTTGCTGACTTTTATGAAAAGTTAGAGAAGACCCTGATTGAGCACGATTTGTTACAATCCCCGGATAGAATATGGAATTGCGACGAGACAGGCTTAATGTTCGTAAAAAACCTTCCAAAATAGTATCAAAGATTGGAAAACAGTATGTTTATAACCGTACATACGCTGAAAAAGGTACCACCACTACAGTACTAGCTGCCATCAATGCTTCTGGATGTTTTCTTCCACCGATGACGATTTTCAAAGGGGTACGAAGTATACCACAACTAAGTTCTGGTTCTCTTCCAAATAGCTTGACACGACTTTCTCCAAAAGGTTGGATCAAAGCAGATCTGTTTTTGGAATGGCTGGAGTTTTCTCTAAAACATTCCTCCAGCAAGGCCGGTTTTGCTCATAATGGATTCACATGCCAGCCACGTTTCCCCGAATGTTTTAGCTTATGCTCAATCTAACAAGATCATATTATTCACAATGCCAGCACATACAAGTCACATCTTGCAGCCACTTGACGTCGGGGTCTTTCGGCCGCTTAAAGCAGCTTGGCGTGCTGAATTACAAAAGTACAAAACGCAACATCCAAGTTCAGTGCCGACACGTTTTGACTTTCATAAATTTAAGACGCCAGCGTATGAAAGAAGTTTCACTCCATCAAACATAAGAGCAGGATTTGAAAAGACAGATATTTATCCATTAAACAGAACTGCAGTGTATCCAGAAGAAATCGCGCCCAGCCGACTTACAGACAAACCCCTTCCCACGGAGCCAATACAAAAAATTCTGATCGAAGAAGACCTTGAAGATTTGATCCCTAACACCAAAATCGAATAAACGAAAAGCGACTCGGGTGACCATACAAAGTTTTTACGGAATGATTAATGTGAAACGTCAAAAGGTATTTGTTAGATTTGGCTGAGTAACATCGGTAACTCAGCAAAATTCCTTGCGTTAACTCAGTAACTCAGGCGCAGTTTACTGCGCCGCGCCGGCTCATTGCGTTAACTCAGCCATCTGTAAAAATAAAACCGTGTAGCCAGTAAGTAAAATAAAATTTAGAAAAGAAAGATTACCTACATGTACAGGTACTGTGGTTCGCTCTTTTTAACCCCCGATGCAAACAGAGGGATCTTATATGTTTAACGTGTATCTGTGTATCTGTATGTCTGTGTATCTGTGTATCTGTGTATCTGTGTATCTGTCTGTGGCATTGTAGCTCCCAAACGGGAGAAAAAAAAATTGATTTAGTTTTTTTTTTGTTTGAAAGGTGACTTTATCGAGAGTGTTCTTAGCTATGATTCAAGAAAATATTTTCAGCCGTGTGAAGATCATCAGCTCTTTTTTTTTCAAGGGTTTTTTAAATTTTCAATTTAAGTTATTACATTTCACGGCGATGTAGTGTATAAAAATAATATAACATAATAACATCTTTGAAAATTTCGAATTTCCCGGTCCTACGCTGTGCGCCATTTTGAAGAAGTGGGTTAGCAAATCGGTGCAGTGAACTGCGACACAACGCAGTGTTACTCATGACTAGTATCATAGACTTAGGATACGCCAGTATAGTCTACCTCTAGTATACAGCGTTGGACGCTTTCTATTGGGCTAAAGACCTTGTAGCAATGCTACAATAATTAAAGAAAAAAAACTATTGTGAAAACCATAGACTTAGAATATACCTGAATATACTGGCGTATAGACGACCTGACAGCCCGAAAACGCGTGACTAATTTTGATTTATCATTGTGTGCGTTAGCTAGTGATGTACCTTTTACTTACAAGGACTATCGAAAAGTTATTTTTAAGGAAGCGGTAAAAAGATTTAAAATAAATTGTTTTGTGATCGAAATTGAATAACTTCAAAAATTAACTGAATTTTTACCACGATAGTTCAAAAATAATTAAAAAATATCAATATAACACGTTCCTGGGAATAAGCAGCACCTACCTGCCTTTTGTTGGATTTTAATTTAAATGTATAAAACCCCAGGTGACTTTACCGATAAACTTAAAAAACTCCCCAAGAACCACATCGGAAAGTTGTATTTTCGAACTATGATCTTTGGAGAAAAATATTTACAGCCATGGACAGTTTCCCGGAATTTCTTTTCATAAATTTCATTTCCATTCATATTGTTAATATAAATAGGTAGATACTTAACTAAGTATATACCTATTTATATTTTACATATTTTATAAAATGTTTTGATGGGGAAATAAAAAATGGAGACACGGAGTACATAATGGCTGCTTTATTTTTCATTTAAGTATTACTTTTGATAATTAAAAACATTTAATAATTAATAATTAAATACATTATAGAAGTTTATTTTAACATTCGACTTAAATATGAATGTAAATTTAATAAATTAAGTAAGGAAACTTGTAGCAATCAATTAAATAAGATTGATCCGTTTAAAGGCCAATATGTTTATGAGGCTTCATCATGCTTCATGTTTATATTCTTTCATCTGTCCATGAAAAGTATAAAGTAATAATAAACTTACACTGAAAGTTCTTAGAAAATCAAAACCTGAACAAACTAGCAAGTTATTAGTTTTATTATATCTTTTAAAAATAGTGGTCATTTACATCAATACATCGCTGCATCCGATGGAACCACTGAGAAAAGCACTTTGCCCACTCGTCCTTAGGGGTCTCTTCGACGGCATTTTGAAACGCAGCCACTGCTTCCTCGGCGTCCATAAAACGTTTTCCTCGAAGTTTTTCTTTTATTTGCGGAAATAAATAAAAATCGCAAGGTGCAAGGTCGGGGCTATAGGGCGGGTGACCCAGTAATTCCACGTCTGACGTCGCCAAGTAGTCGATTGTTTGCTTGGCGGTATGCGACGAGGCGTTGTCGTGGTGAAGGAGGATCCTACTGCGAGGTCGTTTCTCCCCAACTTTTTCCAAGACAAGTGGCAAACAATTGTTAGTGTACCACTCTGCAGTAACTTTTTTTTGATGCTCTAAAGCAATTGTTGCGTAATGGCCTGTCCTTCCGAAGAACGAGCCCACCATCTTTTTTCCCACGCTTCGACCTCTCTTCACTTTAGTTGGCAACTCCTCGGAAGGAAAAACCCAGACAGCAGACTGTCTCTTAATTTCGGGATCATAACAATAAATCCAGCTTTCGTCACCCGTAAGTATGTCGAACAAGGCATTTGAGTCACTTCCGTTAAATCTTTGAACCATTTCACGACACCAATCAACACGACGGAGTTTTTGGGACTCTGTCAAATTATGAGGTATCGACCGGGCAGAAAGCTTCCTGACCGCTAAATGTTCATGAAGGATTTTGTGCACTTGATTCATACCGATGCCTAAGCTTGTCCGAATCTGCTGATAAGTCAGTCTTTTGTCAGTCTCTAGTATACACCGCACAATACTGATGTTATCTTCAGTCGTCGCCGTAGAAGGCCGTCCCTCACGTAGATCATCGGTGAGATTAGTGCGACCACGTTTAAACTCATTAAACCAGTTGTAAACAGTGGCACGAGATGGGGCTTCATCGTGAAAGACCAATCGAAGTCTATCATTACTTTCTTGTTGACTTAAATGACATCGAAAGTCATAAAAAATCATTTACGAAAATTTTCTCGCGTTAAATTCATACTGATGTGACACAGACAATTTTGAATTTGCCGCCAAATCGTAAAGAAATGACAAATTAATAAAATACATACACAATAATATTGGCAGAGTTCCATTTTCAAAATTTGAACTTATTTTTTTATTATAATGTTTACAAGTGGCCAGTTCTAAAAACTTTCAGTGTCGTCCTCGTACTATGGAATTTATACTATCGCGTCTCATGTGCGGGCGTCGAGTGGCGCTTCAGAAGCATTACTAAATATCTATACCTAACTACGCGAAAAGTTTTATCATTGTGACTTGGGAATATAATCCGAAGCTCCGCTCAACCCCTTGGGGATAATAGCGCGATGCTATGAATATTGTACTAGTGTGACCCTGAGGCTGTGCGGTTGGTTAAGTAAGGTTATACATTTATTTTGGTTGATAAATAGATACTTAGTTGGGTTCATAATCGCTTAAAGAGGATAATCTCAAGATTTTTTTATCTTTAATGTACTACAGTTTTATAATGTATAAAAATCTGTCTCTATTTTTATCTAAAGTTTTGAAAGTTAAATTTTTGAAGTCTTATTATAACATACTTACTGGTACAAATAATCTAGAAATTACTCCTTTTAATAAAATTGTTTTTATTTTCTTTTTTCTTTTATACTTCTCAAGAAAATGTTTGCTGTAAATTGTTGAGTTCTTCTTTGGATTCCAACTAACCCGTCCAATTAACCTTAACTATTTTTTCTAATTATAGAATCCGGAGGGAATCTGTTTGACAAACGGCAAAATAAAATTACATTTTAGAACGTAAACCGAGGATTTATTTTCTTGTTGTGTGGGCAAGTCTATCGATTCATTATGAACATTCAAGATAGATATCGACATTAATTTTGATATAGTTGAGTCAATCCCTAGCGTACATGTAAAATATTTTGTATAAAAATGTATTTACCAAATTCATGCAAATTATCAACAACGTGACTTTTTACTTTGCAAAATATCAAACTTAACAAAATAATTGAAAACATTCTATATTTTAAACAGTATATAACATTAATTTTAACCAAAAATAAACGCGTCATAACATTGACGACGTTTTGAGAATTTACCTGTGAAATGTGCAATTATCAGTATTATTTCTATTATTAACACACCAGTCACTCATAGAACAAGTAACCATTTTGGAAAAAAGTTACTTACTTAAAATAACCACTATTACACTCTAAAAAATTACGAAATAACGACACTTTTTAGCAATCAAAATCCACAAAAAAACAATTTTCACCAACAATAACTTATACAACTTCTACAATCAGTTGTTCGTTGCTCGCACGCAAATCAGCCATATTTTTCTTTATTACAGGTTTATAATAGGGTGGACCCTTTTATAACTTATGAAGCCGTTATTGAACGCTTATAACGCGTTTTAGCGTTATTAAACGTTTATGAATAGAAGATACTAAGTCTATGTCATAGATATAAGAAAAATATATTATAATTATTCTTATATCTATGGTCTATGTGTGAAAATGAAATTGACAATCTGATTATCTGACATTTGATTCATAGATAAATAAATATGTAGATTCTAGATTAGATTTGTTGACTTCATTTATGTCTAAAAAAATAAAAACTGTTGATATTTGGTAAATTAAATCATGTGTAGCTTTATTTAATTTTAAAGCTATCATTAACTAGTCCAACTAAACAAAATCTTTGAAAATGGATTTTGAAAGCCCTGACGTGGAAAAAGATTTTCCGGGATTGTACGCATCTGAAAGCGGACGCAAAAGTAATGAAAGTGATTGTAAGTAATACACTTGAGATTTATTTTATTATGAAAAATATGAGAATTGCCACAAATTTGCAATAACTATGATCGGTTCAAAAGCCCAAACTTTTTGATGATACATCATAATATGCGGAAATGCGGAGATATTCAACTTTTGAAATTATTTTTTAGTTACGAGGAATAACAATGACGATGGATAGATTCTAGATCTAAACTAAAATAGCTATTTTACTTTGCCTTTAATTATAAACTAACAGTACAAAAAGTGATTATGATTCATATTTTATAGATTTCGATGTGTTTAACGAAAAATAAATCATGAAAAATAAATATGTTGTCCAATTTTTCAAAAATTATTGTTTTTGATCCCTTTCAACCGACTTCAAGGAGGAGGTTCTTTTTTTATGTATGTTCACCGATTACTCGAAGACGCCTGAACCGATTTGGAAAATTATTTTCTTGTTTCAAAGGGTATACTTCCCACTTGGTCCCATTTAAATTTTATCGAAATCGGTCAAGCGGTTTTAAAAAAATCAACAACAAATTATTTTTTATATTGAAGTCGGTTGTACAAATTTTTTTATTTCACCACTTGTTTGTTTCTAGACTAAGCTTTTAAAATCAATATCTCCTAGATATTGATCTTATAAGCAGTCTGTGTAGTAAATATGGATACGGATGGATACATGATCAAAGACAAAATGGACCCTCAGTCAAAGTACAAAATGGTGATCACTTTTTTATTCTGACAACAGACGCATAATATCAGACAACTTATATTTACAACTAAAAAGCAACATATGTAACTGACTAGTGTGAAACTCGCTTAGAGGTCTTGTTCATACGTGTGTCGATTCGGACATTTGTATGGAGTTGAGTTACTGCTTTAGTTATATAATATGTTAGTTAACAACGGGCTATTTTCCTTAACTCTGCGTCTAAGCGCGTATTTTGCGTGTGGGCAGGAATAATGTATTTATTCGAGCCATGAGATCTCCCTGAAGAAGTTCAACAGTCCTCTGATGTTGCAAGCAACTTCGGAAAGTGATACTAGTGTGCCGAAATGTTTAGCCATGTATGCAGCGACTTCCGGACATGTCAGCAACACGTGGGCCGCCGTTTCTTCCTCCCCACAGTATGATTTTTGGCATCAGACCAAAATTGAATTGAACAAATTGAATTGTTTGCCTGTTATGTAAACGGTCACGAGGAGCTTTAAATTCTTGTTGTAGATTGGAAGTTGCAGGGTGTTGTAAAAAAACGATTTGTCAACACTCATTTCTCTGGGGCTTAACTCCTGTTCAGTCTCACGCTCTTGTGTAAAGTACTGTCTATTATTTATTCTGTGTTTCTGTTAACTCTGTTGTTGAAATTGATCTGTGTAAATCTCCATGATGTTATAGCGTCGATGTTTAATACGAAACTCACACATGTGCACGGCACTTTGCAATTAGTTAAACGACCGACTCTTAAGCTGAATGCCGAAGCTTAAGACAGAACACGCCGGCGAATACTTCGGTTGCTGCATCCACCAAACCTTTCTTAATATTATCCCACAAATTCTCAAAATCTAAATCTTTCAAACACAATTCATCTAAACCACTAATATTTTCTGTCTACATTTATACTTCTTCACACTTTCATCTTGTAACCTTTCTATTCTTATACTCTGTAACAAAGTGGTAGACACAGATGTCCGATGCCGCCACCAACATTGAATAGATTATAAAATCTATTATGCTTCTATCTTCACCTCCTTTCCATTACATGTGAATCGCCTTCTGAAGTGTTCCTCACAAGAATATTATTTGTACCACACACACATTTAAAGTATGGTTACATCAACACTATATCTATGTGCAATCGATTGTAATTTGACAATGCTCCGTATTTATGAATACTAAAAATTGTCATTAACTAACAAGTACATTGTGTCACTGGGATGTACCACCAATTAACGGATTTAAATACTCATTAGGACTAATACAATGCACCTTTCTGATTGCGGCCGTAAGTGTAGTATGTGGTGAAATAAATTTAAATACCTATATACAGTGAAATAATTTATTGTTTATTAAGAATGATGCTAATTCTTCTTCTTTATTAGTCACGCTTGACAGATGTGGATTGGTGACGGTATTTCCAGATGTAGACCTTTGACACTGCTGCCTGTTACTGGTATAGATTTTTACGCCATACGTAAATGAAATTTCCAAATTTCCAATAATCCCTTCTTTTGACAACCATAGGACAAAATGGGATAATGGCTTCTTATGCTGCCACCACCCTGCGTAATATCTTTTGAAATTTTAATTAAATGTAAGCTAACACATACATTTATGATGGTGTAAGAATATCCACTAACCCATATCATCTCGCGAGTGTCGTAAGAGGCGACAGATGGAAACAAATCAGGAGATGGGCAGCAGCGTCTTCCTAATAACGACTAATAATAAAAAATTGCGGTTGCTAACCCGCTTGCCAAGCGTGGCAACTATAGCTAATATCCCCCTATGAGGGAGGCCTATGTTCAGCAGTGAACTTTAATAGGCTATAACGGTAACACATATTGCACGATTTTTAGTTAGCGATGGTGCTGACCATGAAAAACCAAGTAAAAAGGATTTGTTGGGGAGACGTAAAGATAAAAAGGAGTCAAAGAAAGACAGGGGATATGCAGCATTAGAAGGAGAAAGTTCTCCTGAAGAGGACACTGATACCAAGTGAGTTTTCAGCATATAATAAAATAAATTAAATTAAATTAAAGTTCTATACTAAAAGTATATTATATTATCTATGCTACTTACTTATCGATATAAGTATCGTCAAGGCACGTATGAATAGGCTTTTCCTTAGTTAATGTGTTTTTCATCTTAGACCGCAATGCTATTTATCATCAGGTGCATTTGTGGCCCGTGGCACCTTTGGCCTATTTATGAATAAAAGAATGTTGTATTTATTTATAAGTAATTTATTCGCTTTAGAAGTCCATCGAAATCAAAGAAGACGAAATCATTCAAATTCCCTTCCAAAAGTAAGGAGAAACGTGAAAAGTCGCGTGATAAAGAAAAGGTTCTAGAAGACTCGACCAAACACAAAGAATTGAATGAAAAGGAAAAGAAAAAAGAAAAAGAAAGAGAGAAAGAAAGAGAAAAAGAGAAGAAAGAAAAAGAAAAGCGCGAAAAGCTGAAAGAAAAGGATAAAGTAAGCAGTTCATAAAATAGTAATTTTTAGCGCTTGTTTACCACATGCTCAATGGTGAAAGTAAACATCTTGAAAAAACTTGCATGCTTGAGAAATATTGTCCAGTACTTCAGTACTTCAGAATAAATAGTGGGCACCGGCAAACATACGAAACAATCGTATTATCTTACATTACAATAATTTAAAATTAAAAATTTTGTACAACCGACTTCAATGTAAATTATTAAGAATAACTCAAAAACTATTGGTCAGACCTTGATCAAATTTATATGGGACCACATGTGAGGCAGCAATTTCAAACAAAAAAAGAATTATCGAAATCGGTTCACCCAGTAAAAAGTTATGAAGTAACACACATAAAAAAAAGTCGGAAGAAAACGATTCATCATAGTAATTTGGTCCTAAAAACATTCGTAATTTCAACTTTGTCACAAATTAATAAATCTCAATAGAATTTCTAAATAAGAGCGGCGCAGCAAATGAGTCAATTACGATTTACGACTAGGATTGAACGAAGAGAGGACGTGCTCCACCGTTTTGTCGAATCTTACAGAGCTGTATTTAACCGCCATCGTGGTATTTTTTTTTCAATATAAGATATTAATTTTCAAAGTAAGATTCTAAATTATTTTTATTAAATACGTCATGAAAAATTGTGCTTTAGTTTTAGGTATCTCGTAATAATAATTTGGTCATATTCGGAAATACAGAGTCAGCCGATGCACAATATTTATTCTTTAGTACTGTATTTCTAGGTTTTGACTGCTCCAAAGCCACAGCCTTCTCATAATTGAGAGGTGCCTGCGCCCAGGAGTATTATAATAATAATATTTAGGCATTACTATATTTATAGGTCACAATCCTTTATCAAAATATATTCTTTGATGATTTTTCAAAATTTTGCCATTATTACGTACGAAGGATGGTCGAGTTCACGGCCAAAAATTCTGAATTGATTCATAAATTTTTTTTGATTACCCACAAAATGTTCGCCATCAACTTATAGACTTATCTACGTTGAATTTCTTTGGTGACCTTTTCCATTTTAGGATGCCATACCTATTATTTATTCTGTGGTTCCGTCGTGGGTAAAAAAGAGGCATTGCATCGCGTGCCGGAAACAGCTAGTAAACTATAAAAACCGACCGGTTTCGCCTCACCTATACATTCCTTCTTCAATATCATTTGATTGATTTAATTAAAGATTATACATGCCCCTCGATCTTTATTTAGACAAGGAGGCGAGGGTGTGCCTAGGTCAACGCTTAGATGGTTTGAGTTTGCTTTCCTTCAGACTGACTTCCATGCTTGACTTAGTGATGGAAGCACCGATTCTGTTCCTTAACGGAAGCAACTTCTCTGCAGATCCCAACGCATTGCAGACCGTTAATGCGTCAATGTAGAACGCGGCTACGCTCATTGAAGATATAGGGCTTAGCAGAGAACTTTAGCTATCACAATAGATCGTAATGGTCGCAGTGATACTTGCTAGACATGGAGTCTAGCAGTATCACTGCGCGCACAAAAGGATTATAGAAAAATGGTTATGCGGATACGGTTATTGGCTTATTAGTGTTATCTTTTTGCAATTATCGGTGACAAACCAGCACCGTCCACCTGACGGTAAGTAAATCCAGTGGCTAATAGACACACATCTATCCTCGATTAAGAATAAAAATATGTGCATTTTTATTCTTAATCGAGGATAGATGTAGATGCCTATGGGTCACAGCAACCACTTACCATCAGGTGGACTGTGTGCTCGTTTGTCACCCTATCCTATAAAAAATCAATAACAGTGTCTCACGTGGCGTATTTTTATCTTCAGCAGTAGTTACGAATTAGCTTGTAAAAAAGAATATAAGATTCCACTTAAAAAAATCTAAGATTTCGCTTTCGTCTGAATACGATTATAATCAATTTACACGTACATTACAAGATCATAAAACTTCGTTTCAACATCGCAGTGAAGTGAAGTCCGCTAGCTAACACTTCGGATACTCCGCTAACATTACCATTCCATCTCAGATTTGTGCTCAGCACCCGGCAGTATTTAAGTTATATAGGTAGACTATTTTGTGAAGAAAACCCATCTTTTGATTTGTGCATATTTTGACTGACTAATATGATATTAAATATTTGTTAAATTATGTATTTACGGTAAACATCAGAATTTCACGGTTCAGCGGCTCATCCGTGACTTATGCATAAATTCGACGCTAGACATTACGTCCTTGGTGGGTAAACACTCGACAAAGAGTCAAAGAGCGCTTATTCATTCAGTTGCCTTTTGAAATCGCGACATGCATCACCTGCGCTGCGTTTTTACAAAGGTGCTGTTTTATGTTTTGCTTCGACTGTGATTTTCTATGCTTTTTCAAATCTTTTACAGTCTGTGACCACTGATTTTTGGGTGGTAGTACTTTTTTGTTGAAATTCCATTTTATGACTTTTCCATTTCAAAAATATTTTAAAATCTCTTCTGCCAAGAACGTATTTAACGTTTTTAATTTTTTGATATTAATATTGTTTGTTTATTTACTGAAATATAATTAATAGGAAAAAGAAGAAAAGGCCAAGTTCAAATTAGAATCGAAGGAAAAACTGAAGGATGATAAAAAAGAGAAAACAAAAGAAAAGGAGAAAGAGAAGGTGAAAGAGAAAGATAAAGAAAAAGTGAAGGAAAAGGAGAAGGATAAAAAGGATAAGAAACTGATTAAAGTGCCGTCCACAGTGACATCAGGAGTGCCTTTTGAAGAGATTTTCACATTAGGAGGTAAGTTAGATTGTATAGATTTTAATTTTATTTTATTTAAATGCTTATATATAACACCTAAAAGGTAAGGTAGTTACATATGGCGTACATAATACCATGCGCCAATCAACCCTGAGTGCCAAAGACAATTGTTAGCAGGTGCAAAACATCTTACATATATAAAGTGAATATAATATATTAAAAATGTTTATACTTTGTAAGATACAAAATTAACACTGTTCTGAATATTTATGTTATGTAGGTATCATAAAGCCAGTGCCTTATATATTATGTAAACGAATTCGGTACCTCCTTCCCACATTCGATATCTTCCTACGCCAGATCAATTTGATAATGTGCCTGAGCAGTAAAATGTTTTACCTATGTTAACTTTTGACAAAAATACGGAAAACTCAAAACATTTAAAAAAACTGCCGTTGCCAAACCGCCCACCATGCTTGGCAATTATGGCAAAACCACCCATCACGAGGCAATATATGTTCCTCCAGTCCATAAAGGATTAGTGCCTATGTTCAGCAGTAAATCTTTATGGGCTGTAATTGATGCATTGATAGCCAGAGATGGACGTCATAAAACTGCTGAAACTGTTAAATCCATCGACAATCTGCTGCTGCTATAATTATACTGGCTCTCTGTATCCTTCAGACCGGAGTGTAAACACTGCTTTTTCGCAACACAAAAAGGTGAGATGGTGGTACCTACCCAGACGGACGCCTATGCATAAATCTAGTAACACTGGCAATAAGAAGTAGCACTCGAATACTTTCTAAGATTAGAATCCACAGTTTGCACTAAAACTGCACTAATATAATATCTTATTTGCACATTTGGTAAAGTGACGCGTCGTCAGTCTGGAAAAACTAAGTTTTCTGTATGTTTACTTAATTTTTTAGGCTGCGTTAACACTAAGGCGTAATGTAATAGTAATACGCATATGGTAATGCGGCTGTTTTGGTTCTTATATAGAAGAATACAGCTATATAATATGACAATATAATATGTTATATAATATGACAAGCTCGTGGAAACTGTCCATGCGGTCGGAGCTAAGTTCAAGACCCGTCGCAGAAGAGGACAAAACTCTCCGATCACATTCTTAATCTCATGGCTATTAGGCGGGAAATGAAGCTGCAGTCTTCAGCAGATTTGGCAGCATACAGGCAACTGAACAGACAGATCTCCAATTGCATGCGGCAGGACTTATGCGACTTCAATACAGCTCGTATTGAAGAAACGATTGAGCGGAACCAGGGCTCCAAAGTCTTTGCCAGTGATCTGTCTGCCAGAAAGAGCCAACTGCTGAAGACCGAGTGTGGCAGCATCGTTTCCGGACACCTGAGATTTTGAGTGAGATTGAGAGGTTCGATGAGTTTTGAGTGACGATCCAAGAGCAAGTCTTATCCGACACAATTCCGATGATATCCCGGACGTCAGTCTGAGCGAGATTAGAATGGCTCTTCAGCACCTTAAAAACGGTAAGTCCCCGGATGAGGATGGAATTACAGCAGAGCTTCTGAAAGCGGGTGGAAAACCGGTACTTAAAGTCCTTCAGAAGCTCTTTAATTCCGTCCTCCATGGTGGCACTACACCAGAGGCGTGGAGCAGAAATGCGGTGGTCTTGTTCTTCAAGAAAGGCGACAACGCTCTCTAGAGGAACTACTGACCGATTTCCCTTCTGAGCCGCGTCTACGTGCTGTTTTCAAGAGTCATTACGAATCGTCTCGCACGCAGACTCGACAACTTCCAGCCTCCCGAATAAGCCGGTTTCCGAAGAGGCTTTAGCATCATGGACCACACACCCTTCAGCAAATTGTACAATCTGCCAATTTGTCTTGCGTATGTGGACTATGAGAAAACCTTTGATTCGGTCGAACTTTGGGCGGTTCTACAGTCCCTTCAGCGGTTCCAAGTTTACTGTCGGTATATCGAAGTGCTGAAGTATTTGTACAGTAGGGTTACGATGGCTATCCGAGTACAGAACCAGAGTATGAAACCTATCCAATTGCAGAGAGGTGTAAGACAGCGTAACGACATATCCGCGAAATTCTTCACCGCTGCATTGGAAGACCTTTTCAAGCTACTGGACTGGAAAGGATAAGGTATTAATAACAATGGCGAGTACATCACTCACCTTCGATTTGCCGGCAATATAGTCCTTATGGCCGAATCGCTGGAGGACCTAAGCACTATGCTCAATGACATCAATAGTGTCTTCCAACGGATAGGTCTTAAGATGAATATTGACAAAACAAAGATAATGTGGAACTTCCATGTCACACCTATGCCGGTATTTGTTGGGAGCACTAAGCTCGAAGTTGTTGACGAGTATGTTTAGCTGGGACAAATAGTCTGACTAGGTAAGTTCAACTTCGACTGAGAGGTCAATCGACGGATTTAACTCGGCTCGGCAGCGTTCGGAAGATTACAACATCTCGTCGGGTATACCCACTGACCTCTATATATGGACTTTTTGGGAACCCAGTCTTCTCTATTTATAATTTTTAACCATTTTTGTTTAATCTCAATATTTTTGGAAATCTGAAATATTATAAGAGTTTAAATTATCTCATTAAAGTATTTACTATAATGCCATTTGGCTACGAAACCCTGAAAATTAAAAAAAAAATGAAGTTACAAGAAGCTGCATCCAAAGATATGCCTTTGCCTGTTAGAAACATATTATCGATAAGATGATATTGATAATGTTAATATCTACATAAATTTGATCAGAAATAGTGGGAATACACAATTTGTTATTATTTTTAATATAATTCTTACGCATTTAGAGCATTATCGTAATAAAATGCGATATTTTTCATAAATCATAAATCTTTATTTGCAAGAATCACGGTATAAAAAGATTTCTCTATCCATTTTTGTATAAAACATTTGTACCAGTTCTAAAATATTGCATTTAGTGTGTTAAATATTTTAATTGTACGTGTGAAATGTATAATTTTGTGAATTTTCTTTTCTCGATGAACTGCATTCAGGTACTGACTGCACACGTCACCATATTTAATCACACCTCTTAAACACTTATTAATACTTTAAAATCAAAGATATCGCGAAAATGAACGGGATTTGTTTCGTTAATGATTGACGTCAGCCCGAGGCCTATAGCGTGTACGTGTGTGGTCTAGCTATTCTATCTCGTTCTAACGTAAGCATATGCTATGCCCTTTCTCTTTTACCTTGCCAATCTAACGTAAGTATATACTAAATCTATGGTATATATAATGTAGTTAAGATGAAAACTATTACAGCTAAGTAGAATTAACAAGTTAACGAGTAATAGTCGACCAACTTATAAAATACACTTGGATTAGTAAAAATTTCGTTACAATTCCATAGAAAGTGACCTAAAACTAGCTGCATTAATAACTTTGTAATGATATTGTAAACTGTTAAAAATAAACATTTTATGAAGAAAACGACTTATATGCATTACTGCTATTAACTTTACTTTTTCATTTGCGGAATAGATAGGGTATTATTATCAAAATCGAAAAGTTTTTTTAATCTGTTTTGAATACCACTCCCTATAAGGCTGATTTGAAAATAAGTCCTTCAGTTACGATCTTCCTATTTGGGCCCATTTTAGTCATTATTGCGGTCAAACCGCGAACTCACTTATTATGCTCATTATCAAGGAAGGCCACGTATTGTGACGAGCAACTACGGAACCCTACCTCTACATTGTGCGTGGCCCGACACGCACTTGGCCAGTTTTTTATTTGTTTTGAATTTTTTACATTCTATACGCCTACCTGACCGTGTAGTGGCGGTGTAAGAATATCCACTGCCGCATATCATCTGGGTGTCTTAAGAGGCGACAGAGGGAAACAAATGAGGAGATGGGCAGCAGCGTCTTCCTAATAACGACTAAATATAAAAAAACTGCGATTGCCAACCCGCTAGCGAAGCGTGGCAACTATAGCAAATCCCCTATGATGCAATCTAAAGGGGAGATTTGTTCAGCAGTGGACTTAAATAGGCTGTAACGGTAACGGTATACGTTTAATTATCTACCATGAGACCTTGGTTTTTTGATGAGTGTGATAGTGAATGATAAAAATAACACTTTATGAGGTTTATTCATGAAATTCAGTATTCCTTGTATTCAATAAAAGGGTCAAAAGTAGCTGAAAATGGTTCGTGTAAGACCGGCCACATATGTACGGAATTCCGAATGTTTGCGGCCGGCCTAATAATTGTAAATACAAAAATGTTGTAAAAAAAATGTTTTTTTTATAACACTGCCGTGTGTCTAGATCCGTATTTTCAGCTTTGCGATTTACTGCCAACCCTGCTATCCGGTCGTCAATTTCTCGTAGATACTTAATTATATATTCTTTTAATTATAGTGGCTCTACCCATTTTTGGAGTGCCCCTCCAACAGTCAGTGGAACGTTCAAGATGCCACGACGATACTGGGCTACCTCTTGTGGTGCGCGATAGCATCGATTTCCTCCAGGTAAGTAATTAAAGAACAAGATTATTTTCCAATATTTTAAGTAACTTTAACATTAACATTAATTTCACAATACAATAGTTTTTACTTATGTAATCTTTTACATATTATTATAAAAACATCTAGCTGAATGTCGACGAAATTGTGAGTAAATGTATTTACAAATGCTGTTTTTAAAGCGTCGTTTTTTTATAAAACTGAAGTGACAAACAAACTAACACCGTACCTGATGGTATGTGGCCCGTGGACATCTGCAACCAATTTTAATCAAAGAAGTTAAGTTACAGATGCGATGTCAACTCTAATGCTTCACAGCCTATAATTTTACTGGCTCTTTATACCATACAGACCGGAACGTCCGTGCAAACACTCCTATTTGGCGGCAGACATAAGTAAGACGGTGATAATTACCCAGACCAACTCCTAGACAGAAAAGGAGTCCTACTAACTAGGAATCAATTACTTAGTAACCACATTATTTAATCTTAATTTTGAATTTCGTCGTATGAAGCCTCCCAAAACACATGTGTAACCAATGTCAAGACCGATGATCGGAAAGCGGTTTCTTTACATATTGTAATTTATAAACTTTGAGACCTAAGTCTTTAAAAATTAACATCTATATATTAATAAAAATCAATTGGCGTACGTTAGTCTCGCAAAAACTCGCAAATGGCTCGACCTATTTTGATGAAATTTTTTGTGTGTGTTTGAGTGGGTTCCTGGATCGTTTAGATTCACAATTGGCTCCGGTAAGTGACGCTGTTGTCGTGATACAGAAATCACCCATGCGAAACCGGGGCGGATCGCTAGTTTGTAATAAAGTTGTATACTACATACGTCTGACGGTTCTCAGAGCAGGGAAGAATTAGCAAATCTCGTGTGTTTGTAATTGGTGTACATCTGTTCTTAGTCCCATAATCCTCTAAGTATCTTTAAAAGTTAAAAGAAATCTTCATAATTAACTCACAGCAGTGGAATCTGCTAAGGAATTGTACGTGGTGGAGCCATGCTGCAGCTATATTACTGGTATAGTAGTAGCACGAATGGGTCGGCTCGACCAGGGAAGGACCACGCGTCACAATACCAGCGTAAAATAGCAGCGTATTGCTGCTGTGTTTCGTGTGGTGAGTGTAGAGAACCGGAGACCCTTTTTACTGGAAAAGAGGCATTCCATCTTAGTCCTCACGGGTGACAACGCATCTGCATTTTGATTCTTAATCGAGGATAGATGTAGATGTCTATGGGTCACAGCAACCACTTACCATCAGGTGGACTGTGTGCTCGTTTGTCACCCAACTTCTATAAAAAAATATTACTTATCATTAGCGAAAGGGGTTGACCCGACCAACTGAGACAGCATTTTGCATTGGTTTTATGTCGTTTATTATAAATTAATCACTAATCAGACTTTAAAAATACAGCACAAGTTTGTAGTGAGACATTAAAGAGATTCATCATTATTATTTCTATTGAGTGCTCAATTCCATGAGGTGTATATTATTCATTTTTGCAATAATGTCTAATTTGTAAGTAAGATACTTACGTAAAAAATAAAAAAAGTTTTGTCTTAATTGTTACGCTTGGCGGACGGATTGACGACCGCAGTATCATACGTCTCGCACCTTTGAAGCTGCTACCCGACGCCGGTTTGGGAATTTTACGCCTAGCGTAAACGAGATGATTTTAGCGCTATCTGTCGAAAGCAATTACATTTTTCTATCATTTCCCATTGCCGCCTCTTACGATACCCACTGCACGAAATGGGATGATGGATTCTCTTTTTTTTTCTTTTAAAAAAAGTTGCCTCCACACAAGGATTTTCTCCTGTGTGTGGGGGCAGTTTACATACATAAATTTCACAAGGACAAACATCCAGACCCGGAACAATTATTTGTAGGCCATACAAATACTTGTTCCATGCGGGAGTAGAATCCGTGGCCCTTAGCGCTGCAACTCATTGCTAAGCCACTGCGCCACGGAGCCGTCAACGCCTCCACCTTACGCCAAATGCGACGACAATTTTGGATGCAGACTCTGCCTTTAGTCAGTCAACCAGCAGGAAGTGCACGTTTTACACGCATTAGAGCCACGCTGCATCATAAATGATTCGGCTATACCCAAGGATCATGATCTCATATATAATTCATTCATTCATTCATTACAATCTATTAAAAGTTCACTGCTGAATATAGGACCCAATATACCTCATAGATTGCTCATCTCATGAAGGGAATATTTGCGACATCCACGGAATGTATGATGAGGGCGCGTGGTAAAGATGAGACGTATTTACGCTACCAGGTATCTCAATAGCAATAAGAAACTCAATCGTATTGATGAATGAAAAATACTTTGAACTTCAAAGTATATTTTTTATTTATACGACTTTGCTCCTTATTCATAGTAGGAATACATGGAATACGGGTCAAATTCCTATGCAAGTATTTTCAAATTTTGACACCTCGGCTGGACAATCGCAATGAGACGTATTTACGCTACCAGGTTTTCACTTCAAAGTACGGCGTCCTTTTACGAGCAAAAAATACTTGCAAGTGTGAAAGTATGTGTTGTTCAAATACTTGCATAGGAAAATGATCTATATCTCAATAGCAATAAGAAACTCAATCGTATTTGTGAATGAAAAATACTTTGAACTTCATAGTATTTTTTTTATTTATACGACTTTGCTCCTTATTCATAGTAGGCTAACATGGAAAACGGGTCGAATTCCTATGCAAGTATTTTCAAAATATGACACCGCGGCTGGATACGTCGCGTAAGTAACAAGAATTATGTTTATATTCGAGGAAGTAAAAGTTTTGTTTCTTTTTTTTTTGTAAATTCAGTTGTTATTGTGAACTGATTACGTAACCTACTGACCGTGACCTAATTTTTAAATAGTTATTTCGCGCGTATATTGAATTTAAGCCAAAAAGTTGGAAGGAAAGATTTAATTTCGTTAACAAAAAAATTAAAAAACGTTTAGTCTAAATTTTTGCCTGACTCGCATTAGTCATTCATATATATATTGACACTAACAAATACTTTCAAGTATTTTTAAAACCTGGTTTTTCGTTCCTGGTATTTTTCATACTCGTACTTAGAAGCCCTGGTATTAAATTTTGCAAGTATGTCTCATCTCTAGCGCTGCAGCTGTATAAATGGGTCATATTTATATAATGGTGACCACGCTTTCACTGAATACCAGTTTGGCCGTGGAAGGAAAAGTGGAGATCTCCCGCCGGGCAAGGTAATGGGTTCGGGGAGCTGTTCTATATATAACGCATTAACTTCAGAACCTTGATAGTGCGATTTAGGCTTCGGTGCGTTTCGCTTACGGCGCGACGACAGCGCCGACACCAGCTTAAACTAGCATCATCACTTACCATACGAAACACACCAGCATACTGTGACCATAAGAAAGCACCAGCGTGCATGCTAAAAAGGAGTGTCTCACTGCCATTACAAACCAAATCAATCACTCCTTTTTATTCCTCAGGGTTGACGGCATCTGTGTTTTTTGGCATACTCACCCTTTCGCCCTAATTATTTACAATTTCGATGTGTTGGCGGGAATTTAAGTTGCTGGCACTAACGTACTAAAAAAATAGGGCAAGCAAAAAGCAAGCCCTGCCTTCGAGTTACTGCGTCTTTCCCATTGTAACTTCTCAAAAATTTCTAATTTTCATGAGCTGCAAAGTCCTCATGTACAAAATTGAGATCTTTGCGCATGGATTTTATTTTAACTTTATCGATTGTTTCTTAAAATCTTTAATATACGTTACTTTTATTTTAAAAAACACTCCCTTCGCAGGCGCACGGTTTGAAATCCACGCAAATCTACCGAACTGAACCGGATAAGATCAAACTGCAGCAGCTTCGCAAACTGTTCACCGACCGTGGTCCAACATACCCTTATCACTGGGACGTACCTGTCGCATGTGCTATGCTTAAATCATTTATCAGGTAACATTTCTTTTTTTAATGTTTTGCCCCTTATTAATTTAAGGCTTGAATTAAATCCGACAATGAAGTAGTTAGTTTATCAATTCAACTGTAATTTTTTATTTATTTATGTAACTATCTCCGAGGTCAAAGTAACCTACTTTGAATTTTTTTATCGGAAGAGTACTTTACTTTCATATTGGTCCAATATAAATTTCAAAGAGATCCAATGAGAGATCCAATCGTCGTTGATTTATATTTTTGATTATAACTTTAGTTACCTTCTGTGAACAGTCCTTTGCTTCGAAATTTCTGTGTGCCCGTTGTTTTAACACTGTATTTTTAGGGTTCCATAGTTACACAACAAGGAACCATTATAGTTTCGCCATGTCCGTCCGTCCGTCCGTCCGCGGTTTTGCTCAGAGACCGTAGGTGCTACAAATCTGTAATTTGGCATAGTTATGGATATTAATCAAGCCTAGAAAACTGTGAAATAAAATCTTAAAAAAGCACCCCCCTTTTTAACAACATCTTTTCGATTCCGGGGTCCGTTTGCGAAATATTTAGCTTTAAAGTGGTATTTTTCGTTAGAGTCATGTGTCGTCATAGTCCCCATATTAACTTCATTGTATATATACACAATAGTAGTATATACAATGAAGTTAAAAGGAAAACTATCAAAACTAAGAATAATTAAGAAGTTAAAATAGTAAAAATTTCGTTACAGCTCCATAGAAAATGACCTAAAACTAGCTGCATTGATAACTTTGTAAGGTTATTGTAAACTTTTAAAAATAAACATTTTATGAAGAAAACGACTTATATGCTATTATTAGCTTGACTTTTTCATTTGCTGGATAGTTTTTTAAATCTTTTTTGAATAGCGGTCAAACCGCAAGACATTGTACAAGTATTACGTAAGCAAACTTTCTATGATTTTCGCCCCCATAGGCCTCCGTCATAGATTACCTCCACCACTATAACTACAGCCTTTAAAGGTCCACTGCTGAACATAGGCCTCCCTCATAGATTACCTCCACCACTACCACTACCATTATAGCCTATAGAAGTCCACTGCTGAACATAGGCCTCCCTCATAGATTACCTCCACCATTACCACTTCCATTATAGCCTATGCAAGTCCACTGCTGAACATAGGCCTCCCTCATAGATTACCTCCACCACTACCACTACCATTATAGCCTATAGAAGTCCACTGCTGAACATAGGCCTCCCTCATAGATTACCTCCACCATTACCACTTCCATTATAGCCTATAGAAGTCCACTGCTGAACATAGGCCTTCCTCATAGATTACCTCCACCACTACCACTTCCATTATAGCCTGCCGATGATATCCTTCTATAACACACCTACGTCGTTTCAGTGAGCTCCCAGATTCAATTCTGACTCAAGAGTTGCACGGTCAGTTTGAACAAGCGACCGCCATAGCGGAACCACAAAGGGAGGCAACGATGGTATCGCTGATCGCCAAGCTGCCAACTTGTAACCACAACTTATTAGCTTGGCTGATGAGGCATTTCGCTAGCGCCGTGGCCAATGAACAGGTCCGTGATATTTTTTTTTTCTCATAATAAATGTTTTATGCAAAAGGACATTTTCAACAAATTACACATGGACAAGCATCCAGAAATGGAACTTTTTTTTTTAGGTCATACAAATTGTTGTTATCGTGCAGTGGCGATGTAAGAATATCCGCTGCCCCATGTCATCCTGAGAGCAGATAGAGGCAACAGAGGGAATCAATTTAGTAGATGAGATGGGCAGCAGCGTCTTCCTAATAACGACTAAAAATAAAACTGCGGTTGCCAAACCGCTTGCCAAGCGTGGCAACTATGGCCATCCCAGAGTAACAAATTGTTTTTTTTTAATCTTTATTTTAAGAGCTTAATCAAAATGTGATTATGTCGCTCTATTTGACATCATTATGAACTAAATAACATTCAATTTAACAAGCAGACAAAAATGAAAAAAAAAACTATCTGGTTGACACACACCACACTGAGCAGGCGGATTGGTTAGCTTGGTTGGTGGAACTGCAAAATGTAGCAGCGTTAGACTCAGTGGAGAGGTGAGAGATTACTTCGGACAACCAGACGTTCGGCGCGTCTCAATTCTTTGTTGTCGGACATTTGCACTAATTCGAACTATAAGATTTGCTGCATCGTTCGTAATGCATAACACAAAGGAATTATCTATATAACATCTGGTCTTCCTATCCAATTACAATGTACATGTTTTCAAGGCAAGAGTGGCGTCGAGTGATGGCTCCATAGCGCTCCATAGTCATTACTAAGCGTATGGTCATGGCTCTGCCTGCCACGGGTTAGAATCTCGCATGAAACAAGTGTTTTGTATTGCCTACAAATAATTGTTCCGGTTCTGAAAATGTGTCCTTGTACGATGTATGTATATTAAACCACCTCCACGATACAAGAGAAAATCTTAGTGTAGGGTTAACATTTCTTTAGGAAAAAAACAATGAACGAATATATATTCTTCTGTTTCGCTTAGTCAGTGCGCTTTACCACCTTCAGCTACTTCGCCATTATAAAAGTTAGAAAGGAAATTCCCATACCTTACATTCTGTGTTTTTTAATTTATTTTTATTAAAAGAAGTTTAATTATAGGTGAATCAAGCCAATATTCAAACGATAGCGAACGCGATGGGGCCCGCACTCAACATGTCGCTCAATCTACTTGCATACCTTATAACAAAAGCGGAGAAACTATTTCCCGACGTCAGTCTAACAAAGTAAGTTTAAATCTATGGCGACGTTTTGTCGAAGTTTGTATTGTGCTTCGTAAGGTTAGAATTTAAGTAAATTTAAAAACATTTGTGATATTACAATGATACAAGAACTAAGCAGCATTGCTATTAATAATGTAAGCGATTTTGCTAATTTACACAAATCCAGGGCGGATTTAGTTAGAACAAACTGCGTATTTTAGCAAGAGCCCTGACTGGACATTGTTGTATAAAAAAGCACATGTCCGTCTTGGGGCTAAACAACTCAAGGATGTGCTGATTCTGTTCCTTAACAGAAGAAACACCTCTTCACATCCTAACTGATCGTGGACCCTTAATGCGCAAACGTAACACTCATTAGGGAAACTACGCACTTAGAAGAAATTAAATTTCTCACAGCTAAGTAACTCCTTCAATTCATTGAAAATATAGCAAGATATAGATCTTATTTGTCGCAGTGATACTGATCTCATTAGACCTGCATAGTTGCTCGCACAAGAAAAGTGATTTTGCTGTATCATAAATAATACTAGTTGGTATAAACAGATAAATAAAAAAATCTGTCTCGATCGGTCATTTTGTTCCCCTATCTTATGGCCACAGGGAAACAAAAAGATCGAATTAATCCACGTAAAAGAACATCCCAACAAAAACATAAATGTGAAAAGGAGGGCCAAGTTTGATTTAAACTGCGTTTGGGGTTGTCGGCATCGCCAATCACAATTCCTGAAATCAAAACTATGTACAACATTAGACTAGTACACAAAAGAAAATATGTTACGTTTTTTGATATTAAATTTAAAACTTGGCAAGTTTTAATAGTGTATGTAATGATTAAAAACTGAAAGTAGCCCAGGTTATAGATGACCTCAGAACGTCAAACACCTCAGTCCCTTGTGACCATTTGTGATGCACACGAAATATCAGGAATATCAAACAACTAAGGGTTTTTCAACTGGCGCGGGTAGATTTTGGCGGCCCGTGGCGGCCATTTTGTTTTGGTGACATCTATCAAATCTTTTGTTTATTATTCAGTTACTTATGCCAAATTACCATGGCTAGTTACACGATTGAACAGCACGTTCAAATGATAAAACTTTATTATCGAAATGAGTGTTAGTTAGTGCAAACGTTGCGCGCATTGCGCCCATTTTACGGTAGACGTGGTGGCCCTTCACAGTCGACTCTTCAACGTTTGGTGGCCAAATTTGAAACGACCGGTTCGGTAAACAATCAGCCAACACCCGTACGTTCAAGGAACGCAAGATCGGCCGAGAACATCGTCGCAGATGTTCATCGCATCGTACAGCAGAACCAGAGTCAGTCGATTCCTCGCCGTGCACAAGAAACTCGGCCTTTCGCAGACTTCAACTTAGCGAATTTTGCGTCGAGACTTAGGCCTACACCCGTACACGATCCAACTGACCCAGGAGCTCAAATTTCGTGACCATAGACAACGCCGTTTGTTCGCTGACTGGGCTTCGAATCGTTTGGAAGAGGACCCCAATTTTGGCCGAATAATCATATTTAGCGACGAGGCGCGTTTTTGGATGAATGGCTGTGTTAACAAGCAGAGGTTCACCAGGTGATAATGCATCCTCAAAAAGTTACCGTGTGGTGTGGATTTTGGGCCGGCGGCGTCATTGGTTCGAAAACGACGCTGGTGAGGCGGTCACCGTCAAAGGCGAGCGCTACAGAACTATGATAACCAATTTCTTATGGCCCAAATTTAACCTTATGGACCTAGACGACATGTGGTTCCAGCAGGACGGTGCTACGTGCCACACAGCGGACGCCACGATTTTTTGACATTCTCCATGAGCGATTTGATCTGATTTCGCAGGGTTGATGTGAATTGGCCACCAAGGTCACGCCTTGGTGGCCAATTCACATTTTGACCCCGCTAGACGTGTCTATGCAAACAAACCACAATCGTCCGATGCCGTAAAGGTAAACATAACACAGGCCATCGCTCAAATTCAGCTGGATCTATGCAGAAGAGTCATTGAAAATTGTACCACCCGGATCCGTGCCACTGTAAGAAGCCGAGGCGGGCATTTGAAAGATGTCATATTCCATACTTAATAGCACATGTGGGCCTTTCAAATAAAAAAAGAATTTTGTTAATACCTCACAGCTTGTTTTATTTCATTTCAACACCTACCCGCCCTTATTGAAAAACCCTTTATAATATGATGCTACACATAAACACAACAAATTCGAAAAATATAGTAGTTTGGTTGTATTATAAAAACGACTTATTTGTGCACATACAACATACATAATAAATTCTATGAAATTTTAATTAAAATGAAAATTGTCAGATACGTACCTCCGTTGCTGTCGATCCCCGCGGACTTCCCGGAGTTCGCCCCAGAAATCAGTGCGGAGCTGCGGAAACAGGAGTCACTGCTCAATCAGATACACGCGGAGATGCACGCCGGCTTCATCACGCCCGCGAGAGATCAGCAGCTGTGGGAGGCGCAGAGAATCGTCACGCAGCTGAAGGTACTCATCATAATATTATTTATCATCACACCTTCTTCACCAATATCTTTCTATCCTCTTCAGCATTAAGCTGTACTTGGTATTGATGATCATAATATATTACAACTAGGACCCGCCCCTTATTCGCCTGGGTAAGACCTATTAATGTTGCGTTAATTCGATTTAAGATATTAATAGACCATATTATTTTATAATTTTTTCGGTTTTTCAAAAAAAAATCCCTGATTTTTTGGATAAAATATAGCCTAGATCACTCCTGGCATTGATCTCTATCTGTTAGTGAAGTTTCATTACAATAGGTTCAGCCATTCTGAAGATTAGCCCGGACAGACAGACTAGAATTTTTATAAATTCATTTAAATAAAACTAGTATTACGGATTTTATCGCGTATATTAACTTATTTTATTTTCCCGACGTTTCGAGTACTTTACAGCACCCATGGTCACGGGGGGGACTGAGGTATTTGATGTCCTAATGTCATAGTTAACCACGGTTACCTCCAGATTAAAAATTATTAATTTTTGTTCCGATCTACGCAGTATGAACTTACAGTATCTTGAAGTCTTGCAGTTGTATGCTTGAGTTGGGATTTAATTTTATTAATTATAGGATCCCAAGCAGATGGTAGCACCCAGCCATCTTCTCTATTGAAATTAGGATGTTTTTTGATTTCAATAGCCTCGCGAATCATCCTTGGAAGGAATCGGTGTTCTTTAGCGAGGATTTGTGGTTTATCAAATCTAATGTAGTGACGGGGGCGATCCTGTACATGTTCACAGGCTGCAGACTTCCCGGAGCGTCGATTATTCACATCAGCTATGTGTTCTCACATCAGCTATGTGATCTCACATAGCTGATGTGAGAAATACATACAACTGCAAGACTTCAAGATACTGTAAGTTCATACTGCGTAGATCGGAACAAAAATTAATAATTTTAAATCTGGAGGTAACCGTGGTTAATTATGACATTAGAACGTCAAATACCTCAGTCCCCCCCGTGACCATGGGTGCTGTAAAGTACTCGAAACGTCGGGAATATAAAATAAGTTAATATACGTGATAAAATCCGTAAAACTAGTTTTATTTAAATGTGTAGTGTTCGCGTAAATATAAGAAATCATTTTATAAATTCATATCTAAATGGCATGCAAATAACCCCCTCAGCTCAATATGAAGCTGTTATTTTGATATTACAGGCAGAACTTCAATTTTATTTATATGTATAGACTAGCTGTTCCCCGCGACTTCGCCTGCGGCTCATTTATTACGATTGGATTTCATGGGTTTTAATATTTTGCGCGGAACCCTAATTATTTTTCTAAAATAAAAGTAGCCTAAGTTACTCCTTATAACATCAGCTATCTACCAGTCAAAGTCCCGCCAAAATCGGTCCAGCCATTTCAGAGATTAGCTGGAACAAACAGACAGACAGACAGACAAGAAGTTTAAAAATTGTGTTTTTGTTATAAGTACCGTATATACTTTCATATGCATTTAGTAAAAAGCTGTTATATTGACATTACAAACAGACACTTCAATTTTATTTATTCGTATAGATTATTATAACTAGGAATGTCCATAATCAAGTGTGTGATTCGAAGATATGCTATAATTATACGTACCATAGTTTATAATAGACCAGACGAGGAAACAGATTTCTAAATCAAAAGTACTTTGCTTACTGGGTTTACTCGCCACGCTTACAAAACCTAAACTCCTCGCTTCGGTCGTTGATGCAACTTATAGGGGAAGAATAAAATCTTCGCTTTTAATTGATAATATTATTATATTAACGTAGCCGACTTCTAATATCTATTATAATATTATATAATAATTGCAGAGAAAGTTACGCTCCGTCCAAAAATCTGTGGAACCGAACAGCTTACCCCAACAACCTTCAGTAGAAGAAAAACTGCCAGAAGACGAACCTATAAGAAAAGACTCGCGAACTCATGAAACAATCGACACAGTAAGCACACAACCCCAAGCGGACGCAGAACCAGTCAAAACCCCGATCGCAGACGCTTTCCAAGATAAAAAGGAATCTCCAAATGTACCTGATCCAACATTCCCAGTAGAATTCGAAGATAATTTCAGTTTCCAACCGGCAAACGTCAAAGGAACACCAGAACTAGATACACCGCCCTTTGACCAACCATTGGAACAACCGAAAGAAAAACCAAAACTTACTGAAAAAGAACTCAAAGTACTGAGACTTGAACTGGAAAATGCAGAGTATTTGCAATTGAAATCTATACTGCAGGCAAAGATCAATTCGGAACAGTTTGAAATAGTGAAGCTGAGAAGTCATGTTGCGTTAAAGAACAAACAAGAAGGTAACACGCAGACGAATAAAGAAACTAAAGAGATTTACACTCCAGAAGAACAAGAGTTAAGACAGAGGCTAATAAAAGAGAATGCCATGTTAGAACAAAAGAGACTGAGTTTAATTAATCAGATATTCCAAGAGAGAGTCGCCTGTGTCCAACTCAAAATTGAGTTGGCAATGAAAGAGATTCTTTCTAAATCGTAGATGTACCTATTTAATCATGTATTTGGTTGTACAACTTTATTTATTGTTATATAAATTATTTATATTACGCGGTATAAATACGTATAACGTTTTTTTTTGTTGGAATGTCAGTCATTATAAATGTTTCTTAGAGTTTATTCTTCAAGGTATATAAAACAGAGTTATCAAATTCGTTAAGCTTCTTCGTTCGACAGAGACAACGCTCTACAAAGACGATTATAGCCGATAGTCTCTTTCTAAAACTTTTGTGTCATTAACGAACGGGTATTCTAGGTTTTAAAAATGTAATAAAAACTATTCGACTACTTTTAGCACTAAGAAATACTATAAAGTAAGTGTCACTACAATTTGGGTATGTTATTATGC
Organism: Parnassius orleans; assembly: GCA_029286625.1. Classification (NCBI taxonomy): domain Eukaryota; kingdom Metazoa; phylum Arthropoda; class Insecta; order Lepidoptera; family Papilionidae; genus Parnassius; species Parnassius orleans. The sequence continues at coordinate 1,761,306 of JAGSMP010000009.1, forward strand.
TTTTAAATAAAGATATGACTGTTAACAAATCATAATATTATGCTCCTTATTAATAAAATGAATGTCTTATTACTCCAAAATTAGTTAAACTTTCACTTAAGACCTTAATAAGTTTTAATAACAGGCTCGAATACTCGACATTAAGTTTCGCTGTCTTATAACACCTGAAAATACAAACACAATCAATTATATAGAATATTCATCATTATCTTCATCTTCATCATAGACCATCACAAGTCCTTTGATGAACAATAGTCTCCCTTACTAATTACCCCAAAGCACGGACCTGCCAGCCTACACCCGACAGAATCGAGTTTTGAATCAGTCAAATTTGAGTTATTAGAACTGAAGTCTTCAGCTGTCCTCCGCTAGATGGCGCTCGTAATCGCAAGCGACGAGAATGTTTTTAAATAGAAAAAGTTTATTATCTAATATAAGCTTTTTCTATTTACCTATGTAATAAAAATATTTAAGAAATGAATTTTAATTTATTAAATATGATCTCCGGATAAAAAGTATCCTGATATGCCAAACGACGCTGATAATGCTTGACCGTAACTCGATCGTGTTCATCGATTAAGCTCTAATAGAATTCAAAACAATTTCGGGATGAAGCCTGCTGGGCCACCACCTGCATCCATTAATTTCCTGCATGTTTCATCACTCCATTTAATGGAGGGTTGCCCAACATTTTGCCGGTATGAGACCGCTACTCAAGTCTTCCTCATTAAATGTATGTTCTTCGAGTTATATTGCCATATCAACTGACTGATCCGTTGAGCTTTTCATACAAGTTTGGGTGAATAAGGACTAAATGTATGTTGTGGCCCATGGCCACCTGCTTTAAAATGCAAATGTGCCTTACCATGTGTTTATTTTAGACCACAAGTCTAAAAAGCGCAATAGTGGGCGAGGCACGCACCACTAACAGGCACTTTACTGTCCATTTGACTGCCAGCTGCAGGCTCATATTGTCATGAGCGTGACGTGTCGCTACTTATAACACATACGAGTATATTATATATTAATTTAACTTAAAACATATATGAGTATATTATATTTAACCGATCATGCGGGAAGATCTGTTTATGACTTTGCCTTGGCATATGATCTGACACAACTGATTACTTCGCCTTCGCGGATTCCAGATGTGGAGGATCATACACCTTCCCTGACCTTCTGCTGACCTCTAATCCAGACGGATATCAGGTTTCCGTCGATGCCCCTCTCGGCTCTTCGGACCATTGATTCGGAGTGTGGTGCCACTCACGCTCCCCTCGCGGTTGCGTTCTGCAGGCTGCCGCCGTGTTTGGCATTACAAGTCAGCGGATTGGGACGGAATGCGGTCTTTCTTAGCATCCTACCCATGAATGGTTAAAAACCTCCTTTCGTCAGCTTTTACGCCAGAAAAAGCACTGGGCCTGATGCTTTCTTTAAAATTAAGTAAGTGGCAATACATGACTTTAAGAGTAACTACAATTCGAGAAGGTGCTGAAGACATGTATCCGTCTTACTACAAGATCCAACAGGCAAAATTGGAGTGTTATCCGCCGAAACAAACTGTAACAGACTCTTCAGCTAAGATAACGTTTCAAGCATTGCTAGATATCACGGCGAAGAGAATCCTTGACAGTTTGTCCAAAAATGTTACAGACAAGCAGTTGACTTTTCTATCAAAATGGGGATTTGATGGTGCTTCCAGTCAGAGCCGATATAAGCAGAAAATGGACGGGGACCAAGATGACTCTAGTATCTTTATGACCTCCTTGGTGCCTCTTAAACTGACTGTCGATGACGCGGACGGAGATATTACTCTTTCGACGAATCCGAAACCCAATTCAAGGTTTTGTGAAGGAAAGCGAAGCATTGGTGATCGATCAAAAAAGAAAAATGGATGAAGAAATTGCAGCTCTAACCCCCACCAAGTGCGATACATACAAAGTTGATCATAAACTGATGTTGACAATGATTGATGGTAAGATTTGTACTTATCTCTCAGAAGCAAAATCAAGTGCAACGTGCTACATCTGTTTAGCCAAACCAACAGAAATGAACAATTTAGATTTGGTATCATCCAAGAGCGCATCTGCAGATGTATATGAATTCGGATTGTCATCACTACATGCCCGTATTAATTCCATGGAGTGTCTACTACACATTTCTTACAGACTCTATTTTAAAAAGTGTGCTGCAAGAGGAGACGAACACAGAGAAATGTTAGAATCAAGGAAAAAAATTATTCAGGACAGATTTAAAGCTGATCTTAATCATTGTCAAACAACGATCGGGAACCACAAACGATGGGAACACGGCAGGAAGATTGTTTGAGTTTCCCGATAAAACTGCGACTATCACTGGTTTGGACAAAGAGCTTGTCCGCAGATTTGCAGTGATTTTGCAAGCCATAACATCTGGAGAGGTAATTGATGTCACCAAATTCAAAGATTTTACATATAAGACAGCCCAAAGGTACGTGGAATTATATGGTTGGTACTACATGTCATCGACCGTTTTTTTTTATTATAGGATAGGGTGACAAACGAGCACACAGTCCACCTGATGGTAAGTGGTTGCTGTGACCCATAGACATCTACATCTATCTTCAATAAAGAATCAAAATGCAGATGCGTTGTCACCCGTGAGGACTAAGATGGAATGCCTCTTTTGCAGTAAAAAGGGTATCCGGTTCTCTACACTCACCATACGAAACACAGCAGTGTTAAGCTGCTATTTTACGCTGGTATTCTGTGAGAGCGTGGTCCTTCCCCGGTCGAGCCGACCCATTCGTACTACAACTATACTACTAATATAGCTGCAGCATGGCTCTACCACGTAAGAAAGTTTCTGATTCATGGAGCAGATATCATCGAACGCAATGCAATTGTGCCAATTGGGAGCCTATCAGAAGAAGCTTCAGAAGCTTGGAACAAATATTTTAGGAGGTTTCGGGAACATCATTTCCGGAAAAAGAGTAGAAAATCTTCTAACGAAGATATCCTTAATATGCCCATCCTAACTTCCGATCCTTTTATTAGCGCAAGAAGACCTCATATGGATGCCAAAAAAAACAGTCACTATTCAGTGAGACTTTAGACTTAATAGAGATTCAGGAAACTCAAATTGAATTTTTGGAAATGACCAACATAGAGTCAGATTCGGAATCGGATTCCGATGAAAGCGATAAAGAAAATTAGGCTATGGTAGGGTGAGTTTAATTTCTTTTTATAACTTTTATTTTGTAAACATAGTTTGATTTATTTTCGAACATACAAAACAACATGTGCATAATAATTTCTGTTGTATTTCTTATTATAACGTAAATAAATAATATTTTTTAATATAAAAATCATTATTAATTAATGTGTTCTAAAAAGATCTGATTACGACTCATTAGTAGACGAGCAAACACTTGTAATGGTTTTATTATTGGTTTTTGTTTAGTTCTTAGAAGACCTCAGTAGAATCAAAGATATTTTTTTTTACCATCGGATGAGCGGTGGTTTGATGTAATAAACCTTTCTTCTGACATATTTTAAGCAAAAAAACCGTATCAGTTATCTTTCTGCATTTAAAACAAGTTCGAAAAATAAGAAAATTTATTTTTTATATTTGACGATTTTTTAAAAAAAAAGTGCAGTATTTCCCGTAACATGAAGTATGTTAAAAAATCATAAATAATTAGTACTATAACCCCCTATAAGGATATAATGAGCAATTTTGCGATTCCAGACTTATATGTCACAGAGTTTACTCATGTGCTTATGATGCGCTTTCAAACTAATCTCGGTATGCGACAACTATTACTGTGACATCTCACGATAGAAGTAGGTGAATTTGCTTGTCAATCCTAAAAACTTTCTAGATTAAAAGATAAATAATCTTTATTAATAATCTCTTATGGTTCCTACTCAAGCTGATGGCTGAATTTCAGAATGAAAAATCAAATATGTTTGATGTTAGTAATTCGACCGTATCTGACGAGATTGAAAATGGTGCCCGATTATAATCTCTAGGCGCAATCTGAATTCACGTAGGACTGTGTAAATACTTAAATATGAAATTATTTGTTAATGACTCCCACAGAGCCACCTATCGGGTTAATATTTTATAATTTTCTTTTTTGACACTAAAATAACATATTACAAAAATATTATTAGCTGTCCGTTTAGGTAAGAGAATATTAAACGATCTATATCATTACTCTATCAATAAGTGGTAACAAAATAAATCGTTATCCTCAAAGTTCTAAGTCGTTATGATAGAGCTTCTGTGTAAACGACGTTAGAAGTAGACTTAGCCGGGGCGTACACAAAAAGTTTACGGGGGCTACTAACGCCGGAAAAAGCAACATAGAGTTGGTTATGTGCAAAACAGTCAGTAGTACTGAGGTCCACTACTGCAGCGCGTAATGTTTGACATTGCGCTTTATATACGGTCATTGCATAACACACTCTGACTGGGAACTAAACACGCTTAAAACTGAAAGGTAAGTTATTGGTATAAGAGGGATTCTGGTTCTGAGTATAAAAACAATATCACGATATTTATATTTAGATACTTCCTGGACATTGTTTACCCACCAGAGAAAAAAATTGTTTGGATCATTTTATGTTAAAAATTAATAAAAAGAAAGTATCAGCTTTTATAGCAATTATACAAAGTACAGAACCAGAGTACGAAACCTATCCAACTGCAGAGAGGTGTAAGACAGGGTGACGTAATATCCCCGAAACTCTTCACCGCTGCATTGGAAGACGTTTTCAAGCTACTGGACTGGAAAGGATACGGTATTAACATCAATGGCGAATACATCACTCACCTTCGATTTGCCGACGATATAGTCCTTATGGCAGAATCGCTGGAGGATCTAAGCACTATGCTCAATGACCTCAATAGTGTCTCCCAACGGATAGGTCTCAAGATGAACATGGACAAAACAAAAATCATGTTTAATGTCCATGTCACACCTATGCCGGTAGTTGTTGGGAGCACTAAGCTCGAAGTTGTTGACGAATATGTTTACCTGGGACAAATAGTCCGACTAGGTAAGTCCAACTTCGACCGAGAGGTCAATCAACGGATTCAACTCGGCTGGGCAGCGTTCGGGAGATTACGACCCATCTTCTCGTCAGGCATACCTCAAAACCTCAAAACTAAATTGTACAACCAGTGCGTGTTGCCAGTGATGACATACGGAACTGAGACGTGGTCCTTCACTGCTGGCCGTATGAGGAAGCTCAAGGTCGCTCAGCGAGCTATGGAGAGCTATGCTCAGGGTTTCCTGCGTGATAAACTTAGAAATGAGGATATCCGCAGTAGAACCAGAGTAACCGACATAGCCCAAAGGATTAGTAAGCTGAAGTGGCAATGGGCCGGCCATATAGCTCGAAGAACCGACAACCGATGGGGAAGAAAGGTTCTCGAGTGGCAGCCTCGTACCGGCAGGTGAAGTGTAGGGCGTCCCCCCACTAGATGGAGTGACGACCTGGTAAGACATGCAGGAAGTCAATGGATGCAGGTGGCTCGGGACCGTGCTTTGTAGCATTCCGTGGGGGAGGCCTATGTTCAGCAGTGGACTTGTGAAGGGCTGTAATGAATGAATGAATACAAACATCTATCACAGATCATTTTACTACATTTTTATCATTATCTAAGTTAAAGAGCAATATAAGAATAAATAAAACAAAGACTTCTATAGATTTTGAAAAAGCTCTTAAGCATATACGTGACCAAAATTTGCAAGAATTACTGTTTTGTGAGGATCCCAATTTATTAACAAGTCAACTTATACAACGAATAACTGATTCATTGAAAACGAGTACTGAAATTAGAGTTATTCCTAGCAACAAACGGGTCATAAAACCTTGGATAACAACTGGTATTTTACGCTGCATTAAAAATCGAAATAATTTACAAAAACAAGCAAGAAAAGACCCACACGATGAAATACTTAAGATAACGTATAAAAGGTATAGGAATTACTGTCATAATCTTTTAAAACATCTGAAGCGTAAATATGAACGAGAATTACTTGCAAAATCGGTTTCAAATAATAAATTACTTTGGAAGAATATTAAAAACATAACATACTGCAATAAATCTAAGGATCAAAATACAGAGTTATTAAATATAAAATCATCACCATTGCAATCAATCAATTATATTAATAAATACTTTGTCAATATTGGTAAAAAATTAGCACAGCAACTAAATTCAAGCGGCCATAACATACAACATCTTAACTTGCCTACACAGTCTAATTCCTTTGTACTATTAAATACTGACACAGGTGAGGTGGAGAGCATATTAATGAATTCAAAGACTGATAGTGCCCCCCGGCTGGGACGGGATCTCCACTAGATTCTTAAAGTATGCTAAGAACGAACTGATACCAATTTTGACCCACCTCACTAACCTATGTTTTGAAAAAGGCGTTTTCCCGGAGAAACTAAAAATATCTTCTATTGTACCAATATTTAAGGGAGGGAACAGAGACAACATCAGTAATTATAGGCCCATATCAATATTACCAGCTATATCAAAAATACTTGAAAAATTAATTAATATTCGACTTATTAAATATTTAAAATTTTTTCATATATTATCTCCTTATCAGTTTGGTTTTAGGCATGGCAAATCTAGTGAGAATGCAGTTGCTCGTATGACGTCATTGGTGGTTGATGACTTAGATAAAGGTCAAAAATGCTTAACTGTGTACTTAGATCTCATGAAAGCTTTTGACACTGTTTCTGTCCCCCTACTCTTATATAAACTGGAAAAAGTCGGAGTAAGAGGTACTGCCCTTAAACTTTTTAGAGACTACTTCTCCAACAGAAATCAACGTGTAAAAGTTGACCAGTTTATTAGTGACGACGCGACTATATCATATGGTGTGCCACAGGGCAGTATATTGGGGCCTTCCTTGTTTCTGCTTTACATAAACGATTTATGCAACTTAAAAATAGAAAACGCACAAATAATTTCGTATGCTGATGACACAGCAGTTATCTTTAAAGGTAAATCATGGCAAGAAGTTAAGGAAAGGGCAGAATTTGGGATGGCCCAGGTGGCAAAATGGTTAAATTTGAATTTACTTACCCTTAACGCAGCAAAAACTAATTATATCTGTTTCAGTATATCCAAACGCACGCAACCCTCGGAAGATTTCAATATAAGAATTCATACATGTAACAACATAAATAATTGCGCCTTTAATAACTGTCCATTTATAAATAAAGTAACATATACACAATATTTAGGTGTAATAATAGACCAGAAATTGTCATGGTATTCTCACATAGAACATGTATCTAACAGAATTGCTAAATTAAATTGGATATTTCGTACCTTAAGACATGTGGTGCCAAAAAAAGCGTCCACTGAACTTACGCAAAACAAATTATTAAACGATATATATCTATTTGGAGGGAGGGGGGTGCTTGCAAAACAAAATTTATCCACTTGGAACGTGCGCAACGAGGTTTAATTAAAAATATGTATTTTAAAAACAGAAGATATCCTATTACAAGTCTTTACAATGAAACACAGTTATTATCAGTACGAAAAATTTATGTACTGCACACAATATTAAAGCAACATAAGTTGTTTTAATATTGTGTGCAGTACCTTTTAATCCAAATTTGGATTAAAAAATCCCTATCTTTTAATCCAAATACTTTACAAAAGAGGAGAAAAGAATTAGTAGCACAAGTTCCCAATACTCACACTTTTTTTGCTAGAGTTCAGTATAGTAAACGCGCAGCAGAATTATACAACAAAATTAATAAACATGTAGGAATTTACACAATGACCCATTTTGAATGTAAAAATGCAGTAAAAAAGTATCTACAACCACTTAATTATGAGGAAATTGAGTCTCTCCTTGAAAAGTCGCTCATATGAATACTCAAATAATTACAGGACACACACACACACACCACACAAGCATGCACGTTTTTATATTAGTTATCTAAAAGTATTTCATAAGATTTTGTTTGTGAAGTTGTGGAAGAGCGGAGCCTCCTACTACAGGCGCTCTGTGCTTAAAGAGAGGCTCTAGCCACTTATTTATGTTAAAATACCTTGTGATTTAAATAATGAATTATTATTATTTGTTGCAATTTTGTTACTTTTGGTAGGGCTCCGCTACATAGCGTAGGTGGACATGAATTTCGTCAGTGAGTCTCAATACGATTAACCGGCGGAGAATCTTAACACCGCAATTCAGAAAAGGTTGTAATTTGTACAACGCCATCTATTACGTTCTTTGTGAGAAAACATCCTTTTTTTAATTTAAGGAAAACATCTTTTTTTTTTTGTTTACTGTGTTTTAAGTATAAATATATTATTATTGAACGTTTTTTTTACACACAAATCTTTTTATTACTATTTCTGAGATTTTATGGAGCCATTGAACAAATTCGAATCTACATTTCAAAATTATAATCATAACTTTCGATAGAATTAACCAATTTTAATAAAACAAAAATATATGTATAGATAGAGATGGCGCTGTTAACATCAATTCTAAAAATAAAAAAGATTAATTGACGCGATTGATACATTATATAAAACATAAAAGAACTTATAAATCAGTGCCTGCATAGTAAGCAAAAAAGAAAGTTTGATTCTCGCCGAAACCAACGAAATTGTTAATAGCTCTTTTAAAATTTAATTTACCACATAGAGTACTCGGCGGTAAAGAATAAATGAGTTTGTCAACACGATGTAGGGCACTCATCTACAGGAAAAAACCACAACCTGCCTTTTTGTATTACATTTGCACAACAGCACCATCTATCGATGAAATTGGTTAACTATTGTACTTTAGATTTCGATAATAAGGTTAATATATTTTTGTATATATTTATTACGTTTATATCATTATAGAACATTATTTTACATCATTTAATTATGATTTATGATATGATTTTAGTTTAAAATGCACTTGATGACTCTACCAACGCCACCATTGAACAAATTCGTACCTATACTTCGTACCCATACTTCAGAATATTTATCATAACTTTTGATGGAATGAACTGATTTTAATAAAATAAAGACTAAATGTAATACGAAGATACACTTTATAATTTCCTAAACGATTCTTATGATATAAATTAGTACTTTATACGTGATACGTTAACAAAAAAAAGACAGACAGACAGAAAATTCTAAAAATGGTAGAAATGTATTTAATTACTTATTTTTAGTAGCTTTCAATCACTTTTATTACAAAAATATAAAATGTACAGACGTCTGCTATTTATATTTTTATTATATGTATAGAAGATGTGTCATTTCACAATGTTCTTGTAATATACCTACACATAATATGTGTGATTTATAACTATTCACTTAAGTGAATATGCCTTAATCGGTTAAGTCATTAAGTTTTTTAATACGTGGTAGAGCCACGCAATATTATGGTTATAGCACAAATGTGCGGCTCGATCGAGGAACGACCACGCTCTCGCAATACTAGCGTGAAATAGCAACCAAATTATGCTGTGTTTCGTATGGTTAGTGTAGATAACCGGAGATCCTTTTTACTGGAAACGAAGCATTCAACCTTAGATCTCAGGTGTGACAGCAGATCCTGCATTTTGATTCTTAATCGAGGATAGATGTAGATGTTTATAAGTCACAACATCTACTTACCATTAGGTGGACTGTATGCTCGTTTGTCAACGTTATTCTATAAAAAATACACATAAAACTTAAAGATGCACCAAACATTTTGTTTTATAAAACAACAAAAGAACAGCCCACCTAATGGCAAGTGGCCACTGCAGTCCATTGACACCTGCAACCGACTACAAATAAATATGTAAGAACGTGGTACCTACACGACTTATATTATGCAGAAAAGGAGTCCTACAATATATAGGTATAAACATTATTCTCAATTGTAGACTACGAACGTGAACGTATCTGCACCATTAAAATTTCCACTTTAATATTAAGTATCACGCAAGTGTTAACAGCCTCGGTCACGAAATACCTAAGTTTACAACGTAATTGCCTTCAGAGTGTAAAAATGTTTCAATTTTACTCTTTAAGAGAACTGTATGTAATATTTAAAATTTTCATTTCTGTATATGGTAATAAAACGTCTCCCGTACGGTGGCGGCGTAAAAGAATCCATCGACTCATCTCCCTAGTTGTCGTAAGAGGTATCTTAGGAAAATATTTATAAGAGGATGCAAGTTCTTACATATAACCAGGTGTAAAATACCCTGTACATCGAAGAAAGTAACGTCAAATGTACTACAACTGGTACTTCGATCATTAATTCGCATATTCTCTTTGCCAGACGAAAAGTCCATAGCCAGCTGTGGACTACTTTCTTGATGATGAGGTAGAAATATTAGGTTTATTAAAATTAATTTATAAACTTTTTGAATAAATGACAATTAATCTAAGGCGCCACTTTCAAATCTAAGAATATCCACTAGTCCACTACCTCATATCATCCCGTGGGTGTCGTAACAGGCGATAGAGGGAAAGAAATCAGGAGATGGGCAGTAGCGTCTTCCTAATAACGACTAAAAATAAAAAACTGCGGTTGCCAACCCGCTTGCCAAGCGTGGCAACTATGTTAAATATCCCCCCTATAAGGCAATCTATGGGGGAGGCCTATGTTCAGCAGTGGACTTTAATTAGGCTGTAACGGTAACGGCCACGCTTTTAAAAACTTGGTACCACTCAGAATTAGGATTGTGAAAATAATTCATCTATTTTAAACAGTTGATAAAATGTTAGCTACATTCTGCAATATATAACACAAAAATCGGTGGAAATTGTTGCTCGTGTTTCTCTTTAATGTAAAAATAGAAAGTGTTTTTAAAAAAGGTAACCTACATAGCCACCGTTTAGTACTAATTAGACACAACCAAATATGGAAGTTGAACGTAGTAGAACAAAAATAAACTTTTAAAAACGTAAAAGCCAACATCAAAAACAAAAAAAATCGGTGCTAACACAAGACTGTATGGAAGAATTAGTCTCGACTTCAGAATGTGAAAATGTTTATTGTTTGAAGTCGGCTTTCACTTCTTTTAAAAGTTATTTTTTAATCTTTTGAATGGCCTGAGAAATGTCACAATCTAAATTAGGGGTGGAAGTTTGTCTCCAACTATTCTCCAAATACTTATAATGTTGTACCACCCCTTAAATATAACGTATTTATCTACCGACTTCAAAAAGGAGACGGTACTCAATTGGACTGTATGTTCTTTTTTAATGTGTTTAAACTATTTTTCTGGGTGAACCGATTTCGATGTTTCTTTTTTTATTTGAAAGCTGGTGCTTCTCATGTGGTCTCATATAAACTTGACCTAGGTTTGATCAATAGTTTTTGAGTTACTCTTAATAATTTATATTGAAGTCGGTTGTACAAAATTTTTAATTTTAAATTATTAAAAAAAGAATCATCAAAATCGGTTTACAATTGACGGAGATATTGCGTAACATACATACAAAAAAGCATACCCTTGAATTGGGAACTTCCTTCTTTTTTTTTGTAGTCTGCTAAAAATTGAGTATCATAATATAGCTAGCTATATTGTGATGTGTGTAATGAGCATAATGAAATATAGAGCTAGTAATCAGTAATCGTGTTTAAGTAATCATTTGGGCCGTGTAGTGGCGGCGTGAGATAATTCCACTACCTATCCCATATCATCCCGTAGGAGTAGTATGAGGCGACAGAGGGAAACTGAAACAGGAGATGGGCAGCAGCATCTTCCTGATAACAACTCTATTATAAAAAACTGCGGCTGTTTAATCGCTTGCCAAGCGTGGCACTTATGTCGAATATGGGGACTATGAGGCACTCTATAGGGAGGCCTAAGTTCACCAGTTGACTTTTGATAAGCTGTAAAGAGTGGATGGATGAAATATTTTGCAACGATACCAACGCCATCACCAACACCTTTTCAACCAATTTCAAAAAAAGGAGGGGGTTCTCAATTCGACTGTATTATTTTTATGTGTTACCTCAGAACTTTTTTCTAAGTGAACCGATTTTGATGATACTTTTTTATTTGAAAGCTGGTGCTTCTCCTGGTGGCCCCATATAAATTTATCAAGATCTGACCAGTAGTTTTTGAGTCATCCTTAATAATGCGTATTTAACTGACTTCGACTACATTGATGATGTTCTCATTTTATTTATATTGTGCCGGACGGGCGAAACTCGGGAGAAATGTTATCGAAAGTACTAAAAAGAAAGTAAAGGGATTAAATATACATATTAAGCGATGCCATAGTAAAAGTATTTCAGCTTCACAGCCTACCGTAGAAATTCATAACTCTATTAGTAAGTCTAATGACACAAATTTTTCCCTTTTTCGGAGTAAATTTACAATTATCATCGTAAGTAATGTACCAGTGGTTAAAAGAATTCCTAAAGGTGCGAGGATGCAACTTGCTAAAGCATTGTCATGCACTATTCAAAATTGTTTCACTAATAGTGAAAAGAGTTGGCAAAATTATTTACTTTCGCGTATTCCCATTTTCATTTGATAAAACAATAAATAAATCAATTACGTCTCAACTAAAAGACATCTTTTCAAAATTTAGATTACCCAATTAATACCACCACGTCCTAAATTTGATTTAAAAAGTTGTTGAGTCGAAAGTAATGGATGGTGACTTAAAAATGCATCCCGTATTTTATTCTCAGATGACATCCTGGCTCCTCGTAATGTCGAAACTCTCGAAGGCCTTCGTCAGAAGCATCCTTCAGTCAATCCTTCTCAAAGTTTACCGCTGTCTCCCAAGACTTCTATGCAACCTTTACAAATTTCTGAAAAAGACACTTTAGAAGTAATTATGTCATTTTCGATTGGCTCTGCTGGCGGCATTGACGGAATTACGCCTCAACATATTAAAGATCTTGTAAGCGCTTCTGTCGGTGACGCCGGCAGAGTGCTTCTTAATGACATTACAAAATTATGTAACTTTATGCTTTCTGGTAATGTTAATCCAAATTTCATTCCATTCTTATATGGGGCAAGATTATGGGCCTTCAAAAAGGATAACGGTATCCGTCCTATTGCCGTTGGTTCCACATTTCGACGCTTAACTTCAAAATTAGCTTGCAGGCACATAATCTCTAACCTTAAGAGAAAATTTCAGCCTACTCAACTAGGCTTTGGCACTAGAGGTAGCTGTGAGGCGGCGGTACATTCAGTGCGTACATTTTAACAAACTCTGATGCAGATGTTCTTGTGAAGGTTGACCTAAGGAATGCTTTAACTCTTTCGATAGGGTAACCCTGCTGAAAGAAGTGGCTAACAATACCCCGAAATTTATCATTACGTTTGGCAATGTTACAGTTAAAATACTAACTTGTTTTACGAAAACCATATTATCGATTCTGCTGTCGGTAGGCTTCAGCAGGGTGACCCACTAGGTCCAGCACTTTTCAGTTTGGGAATTCAACCCATTATTTCAAATTTGAAATCCAAGCTGAATGTCTGGTACCTGAACGACGGTACACTGGTAGGTAGAGCAGATGACGTCCTCAGTGATCTTACTCATATTTTTCGAAATTGTAAAATATTGGTCTTGAACCAAATAGCAATAAATGTGAAATATATTTTGGCAATAATTTATCTAGTTCTACCAGAGACACTTTACTTCAAAATTTCAATCATATTTCTCCAGGAATAAAACTGTCGGTACGGAATCGTTATACCTGCTAGGTGCCCGTTGTTTTCGATAGTATTAAACCTGTTTTAAAAACAAAATTTGATCAGTTTTTAAACCACGTTGATAAATTGTATAAATTAAACCCCCACATTGCTCTTACTATTTTAAAATATTGTCTACTTGTACCTAGATTTACATACTTACTCCGCTCGAGTCCAGTCTGGAAATGTTCGGATATTTTAAAAGATATTGATAATAATCTTAAAATAGCTATAGAAAAATTCTAAATTTAACTTTAAATACAACAGCCTGGACTCAAGCTACTTTACCTATAAAATTTGGTGGTATTGGTGTGAGAAATCTTTCTAGCGTTGCATTGCCTGCTTTCCTTGCTTCCGTGCATAGTGTCAGTGACTTATGTAACATAATTTTAAATAATAAAGTAGACCTGTGCTTTGCTACGGAGGCAGGGCAGACATGGCGAGTGCTCTGTCCCGGCGAAAATGTTCCACTGGAAGTTAACCAACAAAAACAGTGGGATATTCCGTTGGTACAGAACGTGCAGAGAGATTTGTTTCACAATTTCCATAGTGACCAAGATCAGGCACGCCTTCTAGCTGTTTCGACTAAGGAATCTAGTCACTGGTTACACGCTTTACCATCAAGTAATCTCGGCACATTACTTGATGGGAAAGCTTGCGCATCGCCGTAGGAATCCGACTAGGAGCGGCGATTTGTCAACCCCATCAGTGCCCCTGTGGTAGCAGCGTCGACAAGTTTGGGCTCCACGGACTCTCATGTAAGAAAAGTGCTGGTATGTTTTCACGGCACGGTTCTTTGAACGATGTCATCCGAAGGGCTCTTGTCTCTATAAATGTTCCCTCGGTTTTAGAGCCTTGTGGAATATTTAGAGACGATGGCAGGAGACCAGACGGTATAACATTGGTCTCTTGGGAGAGAAGTAAAGCCCTAGTGTGGGATGCTACTTGTGTAGACACTTTGGCGGCCTCTCATCTCAGGAGTACCTCGTTTAGAGCCGGGGCCTCATCAAGGCAGCTGAACTGAGTAAGTGGCGCAAATATGAGTCTGTGAGATGACTACATATTTGTGCCATTTGCTGTAGAGACTATCGGTCCGTGGGGTCCACGTGCGGTGAAGTTCCTAGATAGATAGATGGAGTTCCTTAACTCCATCCGCGACTGGTCGTTGCTGCTGGTGATAAGAGGGCTGGTTCTTTTCTCGCTCAAAGGCTAAGTATAGCCATTCAGCGGGGAAACGCAGCCAGCGTTCTTGGCACGATACCGCGGGGAGTAGGACCGTATGATAATTAAGTTACTAGTTTTAGTTTTTTTTTTAATTATAGTTTTTAATATTGTATATAATAAGAATAAATTGGATTGTTGAAGTCAAATGAAGAACGCATGGACGGAATAATAATCAACGTTAGTAATAAAACCAGCCGCCGAGAACGAAATCTTGGACCGAATTACTGAATTATGATAGAGTAGGTATTTATCTAACTAGGTAATCTAGTAATTAATGTTGAAAACCTTTAATTTTATCAGATAGTCTAGACTAAAGAAAAAATTATAAATGCTTAATATGCAACATGTAAAATGATAAACCTTATTAGATACGTGTGTTTAACTACAAGAAACTGACGTCATCTCTAGTGTTCACATACAATTCATTGATTCATAACAACTGCATTAGGCCCTAGTCCCTACCCCCCCCCCCCCACCGAACGGGTTCCCGCCTTGTCGTGGCAAGGGGGGGGGGCTTAGTAGCCATGGCTTGGTCACCCGCGGTGAACAAAGAGGAACCCCTTGGCTGGCCCGTGGTGTAGGGCCGGCCCGAGGTGGCCACTCCGAGTGGGCTTCGCGAGCCTACTTCGGATGTGTGTCGGTGGGCTGCGGCGAGAGGGGTGTTCTCTCCCCCTACCGCTGCAGTCGAGGTGGAGTCACGGAGGAAGAGGAGTGTTGGTATGGCGATGGTATGGCGATGCGCCACTCGCCCTATCCTCCGCGACTCTGACGGGGCCGCACCGTTGATGCGGTGGTGGTGGGGCCGTGGGGGGAGAGGAGTGTCGGTATTGCGAGGTGCCGCTCTCCCTACCCTCCGCGGCCGAAACTTGGTTGACGGCGGAGCCAGAGACCAGATCCGCCGCTGGGGTCGGGAAAGCGGATGCTACTGAGCGCTCGATTCCCGGTTCCCGTGGCCCTGCCAATATGCGGCGAAGGGTTTTAGTCGGTGCGAGTCCGACATAACCCGTCCTTGCCCCCGCGAGCAAGCAGTAGGTGGTTATTGAGGACGCCCTAAAAGAAGTTACAATTTAAATGCGATAAAATATTAGTTTAATTCCTAGTCTTAAATTATGTTTTTAATTCAAAAATTCGCGCAAATATGTTAATATCATTACGATTCAATAGCTACTGTTACTTTTTCAACACGGAAAAAGGGAAGTAGGTACTTAATTACCTCTATTTTAAAAGCGGAAGCATTTCGTGATGTCGAAAACATAGGTATGTTTCCGCTTAAAAGTTCATTCAATTCAAGGAAATATGTTGAAATACAGGACGTCCGGCAAGCGTTTTTCGCTTTGGTGAAAATACCGATTTCGGAGCGGCATGACAAATGCTTTGTTTAAATTAAACTGGTCATCTAAAATGATGAAATACGTGATTCGTCAAATAGGTTAATAACTATCAAATTGTTATCGAGTGTCGATGTAGATATGGTGATAATAATAATTTGTTTAAGTCGTGACATTCCATTCCTCATGGATCTTGCCTGCAGAAGATATCACAGTTTAAAGAGTTAAACTGTGATATTATAGTGCCATAAGCATACGCCTTTTTTTTACATGGAGAAACGGAGTGCGGCCCGGCATGAGTAGCGGGGGATAGAGCGAGTACTTCATCGTCATACTAACACTCCTCTTCCCCCACTTCTCCTCCTCGGCAGCGGCAGTAGGAGGATATGACACTCCTCTCGCCGTAGCCCACCAATACACATCCGAAGTAGGCTCGCCAACCCCACTCGCGGTAGCCACCTCGGGCCGGCCCTTCACCTCGAGCCGGCCATATGGGTTCCTCTTAGTTTACCATGTGTGACCAAGCCACGGCTACTAAGACCCCGCCACGACAAACCTGTTCGGGGGGATAAGCATACCTCCTATTCTAACCAAGCGGTCACTGTGGTCATACCTATATGCGCCCGATGTAACGCGATATACGCATAAAACATATTAGGGAGAGAGGAGTACTTGAAAACTTTCTATACGTGGTAGAGCCATGCTGCAGCTGTATTAATAGTATAGTTGTAGCACGAATGGGTCGGCTCGACCGGGGAAGGACCACGCTCTCACAGAATACCAAAGTAAAATAGCAGCTTAATGCTGCTGTGTTTCGTATGGTGAGTGTAGAGAACCGGAGACCCTTTTTACTGGAAAGGAGGCATTCTATCTTAATCCTCACGGCTGACAACGCATCTGCATTTAAATGCGCAAACGAAGATAGATGTAGATGTCTATGGGCCACAGCAACCACTTACCATCAGGTGGACTGTGTGCTCGTTTGTAACCCTTATTCTATAAAAAACCAGCGCTTTCTGGGGTCGTAGTTTCGTGTCAGCAAAAGCTGAATCACTTCTGATCGATTCGTATACAATGGAGACACCATTGTATACGAATTCAGTTGTATGAAGTTAAACCAACAATTTATGACTGCGCAAATATTAGTTACAGCCACTCCGACTGGGATTTGAACCTATGATCAGCGTCGAGATACTCTGACTTCTAGGTCGTGCGTCCGTAACGTAACATCATAAGGAATAAAGTAAACAATAAGGTCAAGATGTGTAAGTGCCTTCTACTACATACGACACAGCAATGGTATCTTGCGCTGATTATCACATCTGGATTGTAAATCCTAAATGGCCGCTGAGATGGGAAGGAGTTAGGCGACAGGGTAGCGCAATGACTTGGCATTAAACTACGGTGCTTCGAGGCCGGGGGTGCGAATCCCGCAGGTAACAAGAGTTTGTAGGTTCTAGATGTTTGTTGAAGAAAAAATTCTAGACTACATTTATTTAAAAAAATATATATCTATAGAGGATTTACTTTTTCACTTATGCGTAATGTCAGCTAATTCGTAATTTGCTCTATTCATTCATACATTACAGCCTATCAAGGTCCACTGCCGAACATTATTAACCTCATATAAAAAAATTATACTCCTTATTTGCATTCTCGGTAGGCGGATTGGCAATCGAAGTTTTTTAATATTTCGATTTAGAGTTGTTATCAGGTAGATGCTGTTGCACATCCCTTGTTTCGTTTTCCCTATGTCGCGACTTATATCCACGCAGCGATTAGTTGGTGCTACAGTTTATGGCACCCAATGGATGACAACACATCGTGCTCGATTTTTTTTATTATTCTAAGACAGCGCTTAACTACTATCCCACCTGATAGTAAGTGGAGATGTAGCCAAAGATGGTGAAGCGCACTGACTTAACAAAAGACAATTCTTTTTTATAAAAGAAAAGAAAACTTACAAGTCATTCAATACAAGTTTTATAGCTTTTCTAAATTGAGGTAGTGACATTGTAAATAAGTCTACATTGGAGAAGCTGTTATCATACAGTTCCATTATGCGACGCAAAGGCGCACGCTTGCCCGCATTTGTTTTGCACAGATTAAGGAAAAACAAACGATGCATGTGAATGTTTCGTATTCTTTGCGAGTGACTTGATACACGAAGGTATATACAATTGACAAATTGAGGACAATCGAAAAAGTTACGACAAATTTTGTAAAGAAAAATACAGTCAAGCAATAATCGCCTATTACTTAAAGTTGTTAAAGAGTATTTATGCAAGAGGTTATCATAAGAGGACCAAGAACGGTAACATCTATAGTTTACAGAGTGTAGATATTTACATTGAACCGATTCTTGTAAATCACGATACCTTTGGTAAAAGGGATTCCAAACTTGTGTGGCATATTCCAATTGAGGTCTTATTAAGAGATTTATAAAGCAGTAGATAAGTGCCAGATTTTTTAAATGGCTTACAAGTTCTCATGACAAAACCGTAAAGTTGAAACGATTTGTTGATAATGTGGTTAATGTGGTAATCAAAATGAAGTTTAGAATCAAAGAACACGCCAAGGTCTTTAATAAGCGAGACGTTTTCAAGAGGATTATTACAAAGAGAATAAGTGAATTTAATAATATTACTTTTTTTAGTGAATGTAATAGATTAAATTCACTCTTTCCTTGAAGACACTCACATTTTAATCGGATGGAAACACAGATGCTGGCAACTTATTCCACTCCTTTGCTGTAGCATGATGAACGATGTAGCAAACCGATGCGAAATACAAAACGCGACGACGCGACGAGACGGTAAGCAGCGTCAAGATGCGAGATGTAGTTATGTCTATGTTGCATTATCTACGTAATACTTCTTGTACTATTATTTATTCTGTGGTAATACTATTCTGCGTTATAACCGCCAATCCACCTATAAATGACTTTCCAATACCGAACTGTTTACAGGCTAATGAAAAATAGCAAAGGGAATTAGGATACTATTAAAATGAGAAAACTTCTAGAGAGGCCTCAATTGTGCGTTTAGCGAAGCGTAGTGTTTTGCGTGACACCATGATAAATATACAGGGTTGTGCAACGAGTAAATAAATCACTACGTTTAGTGTCATGTTGAAATGACATGTGTGGCGTGACCTTAAATTGTATGGGAAACCGCCGCTACGTCGCACTTCCCGCGAATGCACGCCACTCAGGTAACCTAGCCTAGCCTAAATTTCACTGTACGCAATCTATTCCGCCGACCTCGTCGGTACCGATTAAATTGTTATTTGCAATTTTAAATGCTGTGAAACCTGCATGTCTGTGAAGAATAAAATTTTTTGAGAACTTTATTATTTACTATCTACTAGCTGTTTCCCGCGACTACGTCCGCGTGGAATTTATTACGATTAGATTTCATGGGTTTTAATTTCTTCGCGTGGAACCCTATTTTTCCAAAATAAAAGTTGCTTAAGTTTCTCCTTATAACATCAGCTGTCTATCAGTGAAAGTCCCGTCAAAATCGGTCCACCCAAACAAACAGACAGACAAACAAAAATTTTAAAAATAGTACCGTATATTTCGTTTGCATTTAGTATATGCATTTAGTAAAAAGCTTATTTGTATAGATTATTATTTTATTTAAATTTTCTGAGAGTCATTAAATTCGAAGAAATGAGAGGATACCTGTCCCAGCTGTGGAACGTATATAGGCTGTGACTTAATTTTTTTTACTTTTAATACCTAAAAAGTGCGCTAGCACTTATTATTAGTTTGTGCCGTAAGAAGAGTACGAAAAATACGGGCATATATGCAAACTTTCTCTCCGAGTACCAGCCTGAGTTGCACCGTTGCACGTCATGCACGATGTTTTTAGGATCTGGCGACCTAACGGAAATTTTTCAGACTGTTTAATATTTGTACCGACCAGGGTATGCAATCTTGCGAAATTTTGGCCTTGCAGAGATTGAGAATATTAGTTACTTAGTAAATCTCGCCATTTACGAATCTCGCGATATAAGTAATTCAATTTAACAAAAAAAAAACAATCTTACTAATTAGTAATTACTAACGAAATCCTTAACAGTAGATGAAGTACAGAAGTATTTGAGAAAATGTAATGATATCCTCATTAAAGATTAATTTCGAAAACAATGCAAAATATGGTAGGTCTGTCTATGGTATCTTCAATAATTAATCATCGTTTTTGGTGGAATCAAAATAAAATAATAAGGTTTCAGTAGTTAGTAAATATAAGGAGAAAATTATACTCGTAGACTTAGAAAATTAGAGATTTAGGTGCTAAGATTTTATCGTCATTTATATACGTGGTAGAGCCAGAGATTTAGGTGCTAAGATTTAATCGTCATTTATATACGTGGTAGAGCCAGAGATTTAGGTGCTAAGATTTAATCGTCATTTATATACGTGGTAGAGCCATGCTGCAGCTACATATATTATGGTTGCAGCACAAGTGGGTCAGCTCTACCGGGGAAGGATCCCGTTCTCACAGAATACCAGCGTAAAATAACAGCTTAATTTTGCTGTGTTTCATATGGTGAGTGTAGAGAACCGGGGGCCCTTTTTACTGGAAACGAGGCATTCCATCTTATTCCTCAGAGGTGACAAAGCATCTGCATTTTGATTAATAATGTTGAGGATAGATGTAGATGTATATGGCCCACAGCATCCACTTAACATCTGGTGGAATGTATGTATCTTTTGTCACCATAATTCTATAAAAACCTAATACGTAGCTAAAAACGCCCGTACGGATTCGGAATTTCGAAATTTTGGAGTATCAACATTACGAGTGCGAGGGTATCAGCTGAGCGCTTACAATTCCGTCTAACCAATTTTGTAAGTATGGCCAAATCTGCCAAATACACTTTGTCAGCGGCCGCATTCTTTATGCTGAATAAGCGGCCTTTGGCTGCGGGCCGCCACCGCACGGTACAAGTGTTTTCATGGGTTTTAATTATTAGTAAAAATAAAATATGACTCCATAAGAATTACTACTAATCTACTAAAATATTCTATTTTATTCTGGTCCTGGTCTGAATGTCTGTCTATGTGCAATTAATTTATGTAAAACACCTCCACGACATAGGAGAAAATCCTAGTGTTGCGGGCATTGACTTTTTAAAGAAAACGAAAGAAAGATTGTTTGACTTGGAAGTGGACCTATTTAGCGACTATTACTGCTATAAAGCAAAACGGGTTAATTTGACATACAATGCAATTTTAGAAAAAAAGAATTGTATGGTTTTAACATTCTAAGGAGCAACGGATCAACACAATGAAGTTGTTAAACGGTCATTAACACCTTCCTTTGTAACTCGACCTACATTCAAGAGATTCTAATAAACAAATAAACAGCGTTACTCTACCTTTGTAAAGTTTTCTTTGTTCTTCAAGCCTACTAAAAATCTTAATCATTTGTTTTATGTTTTTTTTTTCTTTTTGATCACAAAAATGGAAGGAAATTTAGAACAAGTATAATTACCAAATGTGAGATATCAAATTCATCTTAGTCCTCAGGCACAAACTAATAAGAATTACTAGAGCAGTCCTCAGGGGTAACAACGACAGAATATAGAAATTCTTTGTTGTTATAAGCGACATTAGAGATTACTTATATAAAAAGTCATCGCGCGAAAATGTTTCCGACGCAAATCCATTTTACAATGAAACACGATATATTTCAATTTAGCTCGTAAAAAATGGGAAGAGAAATTTGAAATTGGAATTGGAATATTTTTACTTGAAATAATGGGATTATCAAAATAAATTATAACTGGCCATTATATCACAAAAACTTTTTTTGCAAAACTTTATGCGTGACCTGTCGTATTACACGTTGCGTTGTTGACCCCAATAAAATATATAAAAATGTTAAACTTCTAGAACTGATATATATTTATTAAAACAATCTCTGTCAGAGATAATATGTCTCGCTTTTATCGCACGTATCAATTAGCTATCGACGCTGGTACGATCAATATCGTAATTTACTGATAAACATATTTTTGATAAAGTATTAGACATGGAAATAACCTATTATTTTTGTATTACGTAATATACTTATTTATAGTATGGTCGTCCCGCGGGTGTCGTAAGAGAAGACTATCGGAACTTCCAGAAAAATTGTATGGCATCGAATATACGGGGTAAATCGGTGTCAATCCGTCCTGGCTAGTATACAGGGTTATTTTTCAAAAAGTAGCGCAATATTAAACTTAAGTTCTAATCTATAAATAATGATATACCGTTATTGCAGTTTTTGAAACTACGAGTAAATAATAATAATAATCATTTATTTTAATCCATCAGATTATAGTTACAGTAGTACCTACATTTGAAATGAAATTTAAATTTTGAATTACATATGAATTAAATTAAAATAAAATTGAATAATATTAAATTAAAATTATTAAAAAACCAGATTAAAACCATTAAAACCAAATTAATTTCCATTTCAATAAAACCATTCGATATGTCGACGCCGAGGATTGCGATACTGGCTGAGGCAACAAGACGAGTGTTCTGAAAATGAGAAGATATGGTGTTAATGGGAGACTTTAAGTTTGAGGGGTCTCGTCTAATGAAGTCAACGCTCCGTCCCCCTCGTGCTCTAATCCAAAAGTCCCGAAATTTTTCAGCTCGAGTTACAAAACCGTTTTCAGTGCCTAGAAGACTACAATGCTGTGAAAGACATGAATGACAAGCTCGTGGAAACTGTCCAAGAGGTCAGAGCTAAGTTCTGCAAGATGCGCCGCAGAAGAACACAAAAACTCCGACCACACTCTTAATATCATGGCTGTTTGACGGGAAATGAAGCTGCAGTCTTCAGCAGATTTGACAGCATACAGGCAACTGAATAGATAGATCTCCAAATGCATGCGGCTAGACTTACGCAACTTTAATACAGCTCGTATTGAAGAAGCGATCGAGCGGAACCAAGGCTTCAAAGTTTTTGCCAGAAATTTGTCTACCAGAAAGAGCCAACTGCCAAAGCTGAAAACCGAGTGTGGCGGCATCGTTTCCGGGACATCTGAGATTTTGAGTGAGATTGAGAGGTTCTATGGAAAGCTGTACACTTCATCGTTGGAGCCACACGTGTAAGTAACGATCCAAGAGCAAGTCTAATCCGACACAATTCCGATGATATCGCGGACGTCAGTGTGAGTGAGATTAGAATGGCTCTCCAGCACTTTAAAACGGCAAAGCCCCAGGCGAGGATGGAATTACAGCGGAGCTTCTGAAAGCGTGTGGAAAACCGGTACTTGAAGTACTTTAGTAGCTCTTTAATTCCGTCCTTCATCGTGGGACAACTCCGGAGGCGTGGAGCAAAAGTGCGGTGGTCTTGTTCTTCAAGAAAGGAGACAACGCTCTCTTGAAGAACTACAGACCGATTTCCCTTCTGAGCCGCGTCTACGTGCTGTTTTCGAGAGTCATTACGAATCGTCTCGCATGCAGACCAGACGACTTCCAGCCTCCCGAACAAGCCGGTCGGCACCATAGACCAATACATACCCTTCGGCAAATTGTACAGAAGTCCGAAGAGTACAATTTGCCACTATGTCTGGCATATGTGGACTATGAGAAAGCCTTTGATTCCGTCAAAATTTGGGTGGTGCTATAGTCCCTTCATCGGTGCTAAGATGACTGTCGGTAAATCGATGTGCTGAAGTGTTTGTACAGTATGGCTACGATGGCTATCCGAGTACCAAAACCAGAGTACGAAACCTAACCAACTGCAGAGAGGACCAGTCTAGTATCTTGAAAACGTCTTCCAATGCACCGCTCCATTGGAAGACGTTTTCAAGTTGGAAAGGATACGGTATTAACATCAATGGACATCACTCACCTTCGATTTGCCGACGATATAGTCCTAATGGCAGAATCGCTGGAGGACCTAAGCACTTAAGATGAACATGACAAACCAAATATCATATGTAATGTCCATGTCACAACTATGCTGCCGGTAGTTGTTAGGAGCACTAAACTCGCAGTTGTTGACGAGTCAAAATCGAGGACAAATAGTCCGACTAGGTAAGTCTAACTTCGACCGAGAGGTCAATCGACGGATTCAACTCGGCTGGGCAGCTGTCGGGAAATTACGACAAATCTTCTCATCAGGTATACCTCAAAACTTGAAAACGATAGTATACAACCAGTGCGTGTTGCCAGTGATGAAGTATGGATAAGAGACGTGGTCCTTCACTGCTGGCCGTATTAGGACGCTCAAGGTCGCTCAGTAAGCTATGGAGAGGGCTATGCTCGGGGATTCTTTGCGTGATAAGCTTATAAATGAGTATATCCGCAGTAGAACTAGAGTGACCGTCATAGCCCAACGGATTAGTAAGCTGAAGTGGCAATGGGCCGGCCATATAGCTCGAAGAACTGATAACCGATGGGGAAAAAAGGGTCTCGAGTGGCAGGCTCGTACTGGTAGGCGAAGTGTAGGGCGACCCCCCCCCTCTCCCCCAGATGGAGTGACGACCTGGTAAGACGTGCAGGAAGTCGATGGATGCAGGTGACTCAGGAACGTGCTTTGTGGCATTCCTGGGGGAGGCCTATGTTCAGCAGTGGACTTGTGAAGGGCTGTACTGATGATGATGAAGAATCCGAGACTTTGTTCAACAAAAACTCGACTTCAGACACAAGTTTTTTCCGGTACTCGGCGACGTTTTCCCGAGAAATATTGACACGGCCGGTGTATAAAGCATCACCAGTGTTGTCGTCCACATCGCAATTAATGTTACCGGTTTGCAATATATCATTGATATGCAGAAAAAACAGCGTAGGCGATATCTTAATATGTATCGCAAATTTTATTTACTCTAGAACATAATTTAATTTCCTAAATAAATGAGTTCAGGTTAGGTAGCGCTTGGTGGAGTGAGTAACGCGATCGAAGAATATAAGTACGAGTATACTCGTATATCACACGCGCGTAGCATCGAGCGCATAATGTGCTTGACACTCGAATGAACTGGACTCGGGTAAATCAAATAAGAAAACGTAACTAGTACAGCGGAGTGAGCCATGCCACAACCACATTATAGTATAATAGTATTGTATACCATGATCGCGTAACGCGCATGCGTAAGCTTGTTTAGCATTTTTTGGTTTTAACTTGGGGTGCTTGATAGAAAACCGCCCTGGGTGCCAACCCAAGCTACGCCGCCACTGTTCTAAACCTTCTCTGCGAATTTGGCCAGTTATTTCAAAATAACCCTGTATACTTGAGACTGAGGCAAACCCTCCTTATAACATGAGAACCTTGTCTTGAGAACAATGTCTTGCAGTGGACTAAGAACGAAAGAAAGAAGACATTAAATAAAATGATCACTGATTGACTGCAGATGTGACAATTTCTCTTTTTTTTTATAGGTTAAGGGTGACAAACGAGCAGATGCAGATGCGTTGTCACCCGTGAGGACTAAGATGGAATGCCTCGTTTCCAGTAGTAAGGGTCTCCGGTTCTCTACACTTACCATACAAAACA
Source organism: Parnassius orleans (assembly GCA_029286625.1). Lineage (NCBI taxonomy): Eukaryota > Metazoa > Arthropoda > Insecta > Lepidoptera > Papilionidae > Parnassius > Parnassius orleans. The sequence continues at coordinate 1,787,070 of JAGSMP010000009.1, forward strand.
CAGCAGCGTTAAGCTGCTATTTTACGCTGGTATTCTGTGAGAGCGTGGTCCTTCGTCGAGACGACCCATTCGTGCTACAACTATACCAGTAATATAGCTGCAGCGTGGCTCTACCACGTAAAAATAAATGCCAAATTCCAAGAAACTATGCGACCGACTAGGTGATCGCATACTGTGCTGTATAAGTATCCACTAGCCACTCAAATACCACAGACTAATGTCACCATCTCACCACAACATCATCTTGATGCTTAGCGGTCCACGAATTTTTCGTCCTTCTCACGACTACCTTTTGAAATTGAAGAAAAAAGAAGCCAAAATTAGAATCTACGGCTCCCTTTTTGTTTTTGGGCAAATGTTTCAAGTGGTGCAGTACATTCTGTGTACTAAATATCGGAATTTGTCAATAAAACAAAAATACAAATTATTCATCTAAATTTATTTTATCGCCTTCAAAGTAGGCCCCATCGCTTGCAATACAACATCTCCAACGCTTCACCCAGTCTTCCATACATTTTCATAGGCTATTTGCGGTATGGCCTTTAGCTCATTCAGCGAATTTTTGTTATGGCTTCTATCGACTCAAAACGTTTTCCTCGAAGTGGTAATTTTAACTTGGGAAATAAAAAAAAGTCAGACGGAGCCATATCAGGTGAATACGGTGCTTGGTCGAGAACTTTTGTTGAATGTTTCGCTAAAAACTCTTTCACTATAATGGCTGTGTGTGATGGTGCATTATCATGGTGCAGCATCCATGAGTTGTGTTGCCACAAATCTGGACGTTTTCGGCGGATACTCACGCAAACGCTTCATGACGCCTAAATAATATTCTTTATTCACTGTTTCTCCTTTGGAAGGAATTCGGAGTGAACCACACCACGGTAGTCAAAAAACTGTCAGCATCACCTTGATTTTGAGCGACTTTGCCGCGGTTTTTTGGGTTTCGGCTCGTTTTCGAGACGCCATTCTGAAGACTGTTGGCTTGTTTGCATGTCGTACTCATAAACCCATGTCTCGTCGCCAGTTATTATACGTTTCATAAAGGTCGGATCCGTAGAAGCTCGGGAAACCATGTCTTCAGCGACATGCTTTCGCTGCGCTCTTGAACAAAATTGAGCTCTTTTGGAACTAGTCGAGCGGCGACGCGTTTCATGCCTAAAATGTCAATGAGAATGTTGTGACGGACTTAAAAGATATGTTCACCTCACTAGCCAACTCTCTCAGACTCATACGTCGATTTTCGAGCACTAGCTTCTTGATTTTGTCGATGTTTCTTTGGTCGTAGCGGTTGAAGGTCTACCAGAACGAGGCAAGTCTACTACTACTTCTCGGCCTTCTTTAAAAGCCTTATACCATTCATAAGCCCTTGTTTTCGATATACACGATTCGCCGTAGGTATTTCGCAACATTTTTAGTGATTCACCATGAAATATCATTCGAAACACAAAATTTAAGGCACACTCTTTGTTCAACAATATTTTCCATTGTAAAAATCGCCGATAACTCAAAACTATGACCAACAAAAGTGTAGTTTAAAACAAATTAAATGACAGATCCTGCTCAAACTTTGCGCGCTAAATCAGTACAGTGCTACCAACATGCAGTAAAAATTAGAACGACCTCTTTTGCGGGTCTTTTTATTGACATATTCCCGATACTTTTTACACAGAGTTGTATATTTGGCTTATTCTTTAAAAGCCTATCTCCAGTAATGATTAAGAAAGACTTAAAGAAGAATCAAGCTTTTATTTTTTTAACCCCCCAACGAAAACAAAAGGTGTTATAAGTTTGTAGTGTGTATCTGTGTATCTGTGTGTCTGCCTGTGGTATAATAGCTCCTGAACAGATGAACTGATTTTGATTAAGTTTTATTCGTTTGAAAGGTGTCTTAATCGAGAGTTCTTAGCTGTGTTTCAAGAAAATCTGTTCAGCCGTTTGAAGATTATCAGCCCTTTTTGTTTCGGGGGCTTTTGAATTTTTAATTTGAGTTACATATTAACTTATTTCGTTAGGAAAACTAAACACAATAATATATTTGAACCTTAACTAATAGAGTTTGTAAACTGATTTTATGTAGACATATCATCTGTCAAATAAAAACACAAAAGAAGAATAAACAGAACCTCTAACCAAGCTAAGAAAAAATGTAAAAAGAAAACTTACGAAAGAGGAAGACCTACTTATTATGTGTATTATTTTATTTATTTATATTATATAAATATATTATGTACAGCAAAAATATTATAAAAATGTAGAAGGTAACAGTTGCCACTAGGCACTTGTTTTACAGTATCTATTTGTTATTAAATAATGTCTATCAAAGCCATTACTTCCGAATACTATATACTATACTAAAGTGATCAGATCAACTATGTAAGATATTAGGTAACTTATACTGAACTACTGGTTTGAACCTAATAGTGGCCAATAGTAAACTTATAAGGTCGAATGAATTGTCGTTTCTTTTTCTTAATCCTCCTAGAGTCCTTCAAGCACAAAGCTATGCGGTCTCATTTATTCTTTATTAGTCGCACTATAAGATGACAAAAATGTTAAACATGTTCTATACAGGTTACAGTTCTCTTCCAGTAAACTCTTGGGAAAAGGGAAATATTAAATGTAGAGCAAGTAGGTAGCTGATAAAAATTGGCTTTATGTTATATTTCATAAGTAAATATTTAAGTGTATAAATAAAGATCTTTTAATATCTATAAATAATACATATTATATACTTGCCACCCCCCCCCCCAGGCTTTGCCTGGATAGTATCTGTTATTGTGGTGTTATTTAGATTTAAGATAATCATCAAAGACCATTTATTTTATCAATCAATCTATATTTAAAAAAAACTCCTGTTTTTCTAATAAAATATAGCATAAATCACTCCTAGCATTGCTCTCTGTATTCGTGAAGTTTCATTACAATAGGTTCTGCCATTCCGAAGATTAGCCCGGACAGACAAAAAATTCTAAACCGGTTATTCCTGTCTAGCACACAAATAACCCCCTCTGCTCATTAACAGGCAATTATTTCGATATTATATACATATACGCACCTCAATTTTATTTACATGAAATAGAAAAATAAAAATAAAAAATCTATTTATCATTTTATGAACTTAGTAATGTAATGTTTCTTTACTCCTTTGCCAAATATGTCACGAGAAGAACTGGCACTATACCGCCCTTACAAAAAAGGATTCACCACTACCACTTCGACTTAAAAAATGAGAAGGGGTTTTTAAGAAAAAACGATTTAGAAGTTCAACACTAAGATTCCGAGGTATAATGTACTCAAAACGTTTACAGTTTACGTTTTGTATGGAGGTGCAAAAGGATTAAAGGGTAAAAAGTAAAAAAAATATAGCACGTGTTATGTCTTGACGCAGGAAGCTATTTTAATCGAACCTTGTATCCTGAACTATTACCAAGCTTGCGTAGACCGAAAAAAACGTATGAATACATTTTGAATACGTTGTTTGTTCAACAGATCCTCTGAGGCATCCAGAAAACTAATATCAGCAAAGTCAATGTGAGGAAAAGAAGTGCTTGAGCTAAGGTTATCTTCATTTTAGAGGATTAAACATCTGAAGACGCTAAATAAATTGAGATAAGTAGTTTACCTAGCTAATCATATTAATGTGAGTAACCCAAGACTAATTATTACCAAGGATAACTCAAATCAAATCAAATCAAATCTGTTTATTTTGTGAACATAGGTTAATTTACAGATCTCGATATGTACATAATAAAATACAAGGTAGGTTCTCTATGTCCCGCCAGTAGGCATACAAAATATAAAATTAACAAGTGCAACTTTCATTAATAACATTCATTAAATTTTTCTTCTTCTGATGGTTCTAATTGAAATCATTATATAATATATTAATAATTATGAAAAATTTAAAGATAATAAAGGTATAGTGTACATACAATAATTGTTGTCATTTTATCTAATCGTCATCTAGTTATTAATTGGCACATGTCATGATAGTTATTTAGTCAATGCAGTTTAATAATATAATATTTTAATGTCAAAATGTGTCATTAAGGAATTCATCTATGGAATAATATGCTTTATCATTTAGTAGATCCAAAAGTTTACGTTTATAAATATTAATGTTGTCACAATCTCTAATGTACTTAGGTATTTTGTTATATACTTTTGGTGCCATTGCGTATATACTCTTCTGTAAAAAAACAGTTCTACTTGGTACTAAATGAAGCTTATCTGAGCGACGTTGACTTTCCACAAATTTATACAAGTTAACATTACGTTTTACAAAAATGCTTGTTTCATAAATATATAATGAGGGAAATGTTAGAATTTTTAATTTTTGAAAATGTGGCTTACACGTGTTGGTGCTTTTTAAATTACAGATTGCACGTAGACATTTTTTTTGCGCAATGAACATATCGCGAATGTTAGTTGCATTGCCCCAAAATATAACGCCATTTCTCAAGATTGAGGAGACATAGCCATGGTATGCTGCTAGTAGTGCTCTCTGGTTTGCAATTTTTCCCAACATATAAAGGACGTATGCAAATTGGTGCAATTGTTTACAAATACTAACAATTTGAGTCTTCCACGACATATCATTGTCTATATGTAGTCCCAAAAATTTATTTACCTTTGTTTCTTTTACGTCTTGGCCCATATATTTAATATGTAGATTTATTGAATTATTGAACTCCTAACTTCTTGCAATATTCTTAGCTTAGATCTTCAATTAATTATTATTTATATAATGTATTTTATTTCAGGAATGTACCTAATGAAGAAAATGGGACGTGTGTAACCTATTTACGATGCATATATTATGGCTAATTAGCGGTTCCTTTGGAAATTCTGTCAGCAACTAATTGCAAAGAATGTTCGACGAAGCTAGAGTCAATGACTAGAGAACTTGACCAATAACCTTTAAGATTATTGATCAATAGCGGCAAATGGTTGATTGTAATAGAGTAGGTAGGTTGTAGTTATTACCCAAGAAACACATATACCTATGATATAATTCCTTTGCGTGACCAATACGACTGTGAAAAATATAACAATGTTCTAAAATATTCACAGAATAATAAATTCAGCATTTTCCATACACGGTTATGACCAAATGTATTTTGTAAATTATTGACGACCTACTCATATATTTATCTATATCGTAACGCGATATATTATAAATAAACTAATTTAAATGTTGTTTACGTAAAATACAGAGCCGTGGTAGCTGCTCGCACTAATACAATTATAGAAAAGAATTTTAAATGCTGATTTCCCACATGGCCAGCAGTGAAAGAAAACGTCGTGAGTAATGAATTTAAAATATTTCGAGAAAATGTGAAGTCCGCGAATACACATTACGCACCGGACTCTACCCTGCTCCATAACTCCTCAACATAAGTCGAAACACGACGCATAACACGAATAACCTATTCTGTTATAAAAAAAAATTCAAGCTCTTGTGTAATACGCATCTATACGTGGTCTATCACAATAAAAAATAATAATGTTAAAATCACAATATAGGTGCAGCGTGACTATATTGTGATTTTGACGCCAATGAGTCGGCTCGACCGGGCTGTCCTGACTCCTGACCTGACCCAACCCATTCGCGTCTCCTAAAATAGCAGCTTAATCCCAAGTAGCATACAAGTGGTATAACAAAACGCCATAGCAGCCGCTTAACAGGTATATGCTGCTGTGTTTTGGTATGGTGAGTGTAGAGACCCGGAGATCCTTTTTACTGGAAATGAGGCATTCCATCTTAATCCTCACGGGTGACAACGCATCTGTATTTTGATTCTTAATCGAGGATAAATGTAGATGTCTGTGGGCCACAGCATCCACTTACCATCAGGTGGACTGTGTGCTCGTTTTTTATTCTATAAAAAATCTAGCAACGATGTCGTGTTTTCAATTCTCAATTCTGATTCATTCCTTTAGTGGAACATAATTTAATTCGACCTTTTAAGTGAGGCCCGATCTCAATGAAATTCTTAAGAGCAATATAATCATGTTAACCTGGCTAAGGGTTCTGCACAAATAATAATAATAATAAATGGTATAAATATTTCAAATTTTTACTATAGTAGTGACGAAAACCAAAAAATTTATGTCTTGAGTCCTATATTTTATATACAGTTTTATTATTAAAAATTTCAAGTGTAAAATAGCAGCCTTTATGCTTTCCACGACTTGACACAAACCTTTTCCTATTTCTGAGAGGATTAATATGATCTTATTGTTAGTATATTCATAGCCTATGTATACTCTAAGGTTATGCAGAAAAGAGACCACCACACTACTCCAGTGCGAATCGGCAGTCTTGGCAATTAGAGTTCCGTAATCAAAAATGGAACACATAGGAAATCATCTCGGTGTTGTTTGTCGCCGAGACCAGCGAGACAAATAGTCTTACTGATAAACACCGAGATGATTCACGCAGATTGTTGTTGAAATTCGAATTTAGACTACGCCTTAATTTAAAGTTATTTTTAGACCACCGTGTAGGTTGTCAATTTAAAAATCATTGCAGCATCTTTCCTAAAATATATTTCGAAGTATTTGGAATATTTTTTCCCATCATTATCACCAAAAGGATTTATATATCACAAGAAGGAAAAATGTAAGACATAATTATTGAAATTAAAAAAATATAGTGTGATCTAGTGAAAAAGTAGAGGGAATTCTATTCAATTTCTCTTAAATTGAATTGGTTGCTGCAGTATAAACTAAAATAATAAAATTTAATAAATTGCCAATACACCGGAGTGGGGCCGGAACTAATAATGAAGAAGAAGAAAAAGCATATAACTTTTAAAACTCTATTATTTACAAAGCTAATACGGTGCTACGTATCAAATTGCAAATGATTTTTTCATACCTGCTTACCCGCGAATTGATAATGTTCACTCCTTTCTCTTTTTATCTCAGAATATCTCGTGAGAAATGAAAGCTCTGTTACAAAATGTTGCTGTATTCTTGTATTGTTTTTTTAATTAATAAATAATTAAAAAACCAATATTCCAAATATAATTAAAAGCAAATATAATTACAAGTTAACTGTACATAAAAAGCTATAACAAGTTGATATAGCAAGTTGTTAATACGAAAAATGGTTTTCGCGTATTTATTAAATCTCTTATTTTATAAAATCAGTGAGACGTTCATAATTTTTGCTTTAGGCAAGCAAACGGACAGGACGTATAATGATGATAGGTTCTTATAAAATTATTTTAAACTCTGATTTCATTATATTCGTTTTCATAATATTTACTTCACTAATCAATTCTTCAATAATAATAATAATAATGTTCTTTAGACCGAATTTTCGGTCACGGCGGCAAGTCTCAACAGAAATCTAGCCATTAAAGCAGAACAGGATTATAGTGTACGAGTGCGTGCGCAAGCACAGGTGCACTCTCTATTCTCTACCTTTTTTATTTGCCTCACTCATAGTCTGATGGGACAGCAATCCAACACAACCGGAGAGAGATCAGGCGTAGAATCAACGGCTTTACGTGCTTTCTGTGACACGAAGGACGCCAACTTCCAGACTCCGGGTTGCTACTGAATATTCCTTAACTGAAAACCCACATACCTAACTGATTTTATGATAAGCCGACGAGGCAGTCATACTTACTAATAATCTAACGCTCTAATGCTATGATGGTTATAATAACAATGCTATCAGAAAAAATATTTTAACATCAGATTATTAAGCGCGTCGAAAAGTATATAACATTGTTTGTACATCGCATGATTCATATCCGTATATCGGGAAGGTTAGTGCCTGGACTACGAATAGTTAGTTTCAAACGGCGGAGCGGTAAGAATAAAAAGAACGTCTAATAGTACTACTTAGAATCCTGACTAAGCGCAAGGCTATAAAAATTATGTAATTGTGGCTATATTTTGTTAAAGCAAACACAAGTATATATTTTAACCTACTTCAAAAAAGAGGTAGGTTATCAATTCTACTTATTTTAATATATGTAACCTGATTTCCGAGGTTATTTAACGAGGTTAGCTGATTTAGCTGATATTTTTATTTTCCGATAAAGCACACTTCTTCTGTGGTGACGCCAGATCCCATGGAATTTAAAGTCGATTTATATTTAAATTAAGTAGATAATTATTTCAAAATAATATTTGGTCTCTGGTTTAAGTAGAATCCAGAAAAAATTAAAGATAGAATCTGCATTGTATTATTCAGTTATTTTAATCCTTCATTATTTTCTCGTCAATATTTTTTAACCTATCACAGTCCACTGCTAAACATAGGCCTTCCCCATACATTGCGTCATAGGGGGGAGGGGGGAATGTTTGCTATAGTTGTCACGGGTTGGCAAACGCAGTTTTTTATTTTGTACTTGTTATTAGGAAGACACTGCTGCTCATCTCTTGGGTTGTTTCCCACTGTTACCTCTCACGACACCGACGCGACGTCATGGGGTAGTGGATAGTCTTACATCGCCTCTATACTTAGAGTATTTGTAAGCTCTACACGGTGTTACCACATATTTTTTATTAATTAATACCGAAAACAGGAACTTGCCGTAAATTTTATACTACTCGAACATTCAGAACCCAGAGTGCAATCTCCGCCTTTATCGATGAAATTATTACAATTGCAATTTTAAGTGCAGATTTACCACGTGCTCGGCGGTGAAGTAAAACATCATAAGGAAACCTGCATATCTTAGGATTTTTTTTTTATATGATAGGGTGACAAACGAGCACACAGTCCACCTGATGGTAAGTGGTTGCTGTGACCCATAGCCATCTACATCTATCTTCAATAAAGAATCAAAATGCAGATGCGTTGTCACCCGTGAGGATTAAGATGGAATGCCTCATTTCCAGTAAAAAGGATCTCCGGTTCTCTACACTCACCATACGAAACACAGCAGCGTTAAGCTGCTATTTTACGCTGGTATTCTGTGAGAGCGTGGTCCTTCCCCGGTCGAGCCGACCCATTCGTGCTATAACTATACTACTAATATAGCTGCAGCATGGCTCTACCACGCAAAAATAAAGTATTTTAAGAAAATTATGCACAGGAAAATTCCTTGTTTGACAACGGTACCCTAAAAAATTTACCTTACTTCCATCAATTACGTTGTGACCATATTGACACTACTCGAAATAAAAATACTTTCCGAGTGTCGCAGGTACCTACACCGGTCGACAGGCACGACTCGAATCCATATTTGTCCCGATTACTCCAAACTTGTATGCAAATTGAATGAGATCACTGTCAGATTCCATTTCATGGTTACGGAATTTTCGCCCGCGCACTTTGGAGATATTTTAAAGCGAATATGCTAAGCTACTAAAAGAGAATCTATCTAAAATACAAATAAATTAAAATTGAACGCGATAAAATCTAATAAGTTAAAATATTAATAGAGTATGTATCTCAAACAGTTGACAGCATGAGAGGTTTTTTAGTATTCACAATAGAATTAAATGATAATTTTGCTTAACTAAAATAAATCAATGAGTAATAATAATAATAATAATGTCCTCCAGACCAAATTTCGGTCACGGCAGCCAGCCTCAACGGAGACTAGCCATCGGCGCAGGATAGGATTATAGTGCCCAAGTGTGTGCGCAAGCACAGGTGCACTCTCTATTCCATCACTCTTCCGACTCTTCATTATAGTCCGATGGGACGGTAAACCGATACGACCGGAGAGAGGTCAGGCGCAGGACCAACGGTTTTTACATGCTTTCCGAGGCACGGAGGTGAGACACCGCCAACTTCCTGACTCCGAGCAGCTACTGAGAATTTCTTGCCGGAAAAACTCAATAACTGATTTTTTTTGGCCCGACCCGGGATTCGAACCCGGGACCTCGTGATCAGCGATCGCACTACTACAATGAGTTTGTGAAAAAATCATATATTTATAAAACATATGAATTTTTAATAAAATATTTTTTTTTGCTCTGTTAAAGATGAATTTATTTAAATAAATCTCTAACAAATCCAGATAATTTAATATCATATTTAAATAAAACATTGAGAAGAAGAAGGAAGTCGTGGAAAGGAAGCTCGCTGTAAATTTATAAAATAAACAAAGTACGCGAGCAATCCGGGTTCGATCCCCGCCGGCACCAATGAAATTGGTAATTGCAATTTTAAGTGCTGATTTACCACGTGCACGGCGGTGAAGGAAAACATCGTGAGGAAACCTGCATGTATGAGAAATAAAAAAAAATTCTACGACATGTGAAGTCCGCTAACACGCATTGGAGCAGCGCGGCGGACACTCCCCTTGCCCTAAACCCTCTCAGAAGGTGAAAAAAGGCCTGAGCCCTGCTGTGGACGTATATATAGGCTGTAACTTACTTACTGAGGAAAAGTCACTCGTATCAGAATAAGTATACTTACATCAAGAAAATATGTTAAAATTTAATTTAGTACCTACTTAGTAATAAATGTCAAGAAAGACCAAACATTTTGAAATTATTGTAACCGTTTAAAATACCTGGAAGGAATGGCATTTGGCATCTACTGGTTCATTCTACTAATAATAAAACTAAACTTCATAACTTTACTGCTGAAGATTATAGAGAGCCAGTATAATTACTAGCTTATTCTAGTGGACTATAGCTTTTACCAGCGACTTCGTCCGCGTATCATATTTTTAGATATAATTATTATATTAATTTATATATATTAATTTTCTGTGTGAATGTTGTTCTAAAAAATTCCCGCTGGTTTATTGCTGGTTCTTCCCAGGACGGAAGATTTTACCCGAACCGATGGCAAAAGTAATAAATAACTTTCAACAAGTATTATTTTATAATCTAAGATAAATAAAATTATTCTTTTATATTCTATAAAATAATATTCCATATACGAGGGCGACACTGAAAGTTTTCAGAACTGGCCACTTGTAAACGATATAATAAAAAAATAAGTTCAAATTTACAAAATGGAACTCTTTGCCAATATTGTTGTGTATGTATTTTATTAATTTGTCATTTGTTTACGATTTGGCGGCAAATTGAAAATTGTCTTTGTCACGTCAGCATGAATTTAACACGAGAAAATTTTCGTACAATGATTTTTTATGACTTTCGATGTCATTTAAGTCAACAAGAAAGTTATGATAGACTTCGATTGGCCCCATCTCGTGCCACTGTTTACAACTGGTTTAATGAGTTTAAACGTGGTCGCGCTAATCTCACCGATGATCTGCGTGAGGGACGGCCTTCTACGGCGACGACTGAAGATAATATCAGTGTTGTGCGGCGTATGATAGAGACTGACAAAAGAGTGACTTATCAGCAGATTCGGACAAGCTTGGGCATCAGTATGAGTCAAGTGCACAAAAACCTCCATGAACATTTAGCGGTCAGGAAGCTTTGTGCCCGGTGAATACCTCATAATTTGACAGAGGCCCAAAAACTCCGTCGTGTTGATTGGTGTCGTGAAATGGTTCAAAGATTTAACGGAGGTGACACAAATGCTATGTTCGACATACTTACGGGTGACGAAAGCTGGATTTATTGTTATGATCCTGAAACTAAGAGACAGTCTGCTGTCTGGGTGTTTCCTTACGAGGAGTTGCCAACTAAAGTGAAGAGAGGTCGAAGCGTGGGAAAAAATATGGTGGCCTCGTTCTTCGGAAGGACAGTTCATTACGCGCAACAATTGTTTTAGGGGATCGAAAAACAGTTACTGCAGAGTGGTACACTAACAATTGTTTGCCACTTGTCTTGGAAAAAGTTCGGGAGAAACGACCTCGCAGTAGGATCCTCCTTCACCACGACAACACCTCGTCGCACACCGCCAAGCAAACAATCGACTACTTGGCGACGTCAGATGTGGAATTACTGGGTCACCCGCCCTATAGCCCCGACCTCGCACCTTGTGATTTTTATTTGTTTCCGAAAATAAAAGAAAAACTTCGAGGAAAACGTTTTATGGACGCCGAGGAAGCGGTGGCTGCGTTTCAAAATGCCGTTAAAGAGACCAGACGAGTGGGCAAAGTGCTTTTCTCAGTGGTTCCATCGGATGCAGCGATGTATTGATGTAAATGGACACTATTTTGAAAAGATAATAAAACTAATAACTTGCTAGTTTGTTTAGTTTTTGATTTTCTAAGAACTTTCAGTGTCACCCTCGTATATCATTATCTTGACAACGGTTGGCTCAGAGTAATTGACTCAGTCGCAGGCATAGATTATTATATTATATATCTATTTGAGATTCGCAGGACAAGTGTTCGAATTCAATTCATTAACACAAATTGTTTAAAATATTATGTATTTCTTGATTAAAATGTATTGACAAATATTATACTGTGTACCTATATTCGAAATCAAAATTTTCCCATTGTAATATGACACTGCGACTGCGGTTGGAAGTCAACAGCTCTTATTTCGAAAGTTGGCACCAGCTAGCACACTTCTCTTCAGTCCAATCCAATAAGTACAACAATGCGAATGCGCTACAATACACGTCCTATTTCATTATTTCTCTACTGTAAATCTATTGCTGTTTACTAACAAAACAAATTGTTATATATGGGCACAAATATAGACGCTACTCACGTTAAACAAACAAGTACTTACAATACTGCAACAGAATGGAGGAAATAGGAAAAATAAATATATATATTTCTAAATGCTCTACATGTACCTACTCGTAAATGCGATGAACTTGAGGCGGAATTTGAAAATAATAACGCCGTGTAGTGGCGGCGTAAGAGATCCACTAACTCAAATCATTATATGGGTGTCATAAGAAACGACATATGGAAATGAAACAGGAGAAAGGCAGCAGTACCTTTCTGAAAACAACTCAAAATAATAAAAAATTACGGTTGCTAACTCGCCTACAAGCATGGCAACTATGGCAAATATCCCCCCTATGAAGTAATCTGTGAGGGAGGCCTATGTTCAGCAGTGGATTTATGATCCTATTTCTGCCGCCAAGTAGCAGAGCAATTCTGGTCTGAAGGATACATGGAGGTAGTATGATTACAGGCTGTTTCAAGTGTAATCGTGTCCCTGCCATAACTCAGATACGATACAAATATATACATAGTAGAGACACGCTGCATATTATGGCTGCAGCACGAATGGGTCGACTCGATCAGGGATGGATGATACCAGCGTACTGTCCTGCTGTGTTTCGTATGGTGTGAGGCAGGAGGAGACTCCTTTTTTTATAGGATAAGAGTGACAAACGAACACACAGTCCACCTGATAGTAAGTGGTTGCTGTGGCCCATCGACATCTACATCTATCCTCGATGACGAATCAAAATGCAGATGCGTTGTCACCCGTGAGGACTAAGATGGAATGCCTCGTTTCCAGTAAAAAGGGTCTCCGGTTCTCTACACTCACCATACGAAACACAGCAGCGTTAAGCTGCTGTTTTACGCTGGTATTCTGTGAGAGCGTGGTCCTTCCCCGGTCGAGCCGACCCATTCGTGCTACAACTATACCAGATATGTAGCTGCAGCATGGCTCTAGCACGTATAAAAATCCTTTCCTGGTAACAAGGCATTCCATCTTAGTCCTTATGAATGACACAGGATCTGCATCTAGCATAGGCCACAGCATTCACTTACCATCAAGTGAACTGTGCGGTTCGTTTGTCATTGTCACCCTCACTTCTAAAAAAATCAATCTGTTCTTTTCCCATAAACGAAATTTACTACAATCTTACGACGAAACTAAGCGAACAAAAAGAACATTCCCTGAGTTCAAATCTCAACCAAAATCAATATTTTTACTAAAAGGCACACAAGTTATTTTATTTATCCTTTATTTTAATCACCATCAAATAAGGGGCTAAATAAAATAGCTTACAAATGGCCGGTTTTAATGTCTTCTCGGCGGCCCCTTTAGAAAACCCGGAAAGTGATTTAAACTAAAATTTCCCTCAAAACTTTTTATGATAAAAAATTAATGAATATCATAATATAATATGTAAAAGCATCGGTATTATGATAGTAAATACTACATGCTTTTTATACTTAATAATAAAATATAACTTCGAAAATTGTTTAGGTTCATGTGATATCCTCTTTCAAAACATAGCATGCGCGTGCTGTTTTTGCATTTAGTATTTTGGAATATCATGCGTGATCTCTATGTTCACACGATTCCAAGAACCTGGTAAGGCGCATTAACCAAAAAAAGTTAGCACGTTCCGACTAACTAAGTTTTGAAATGGTCAAAGCTTCTTACTAAGTTTTTAACTTTCCGCTTTGAAAATTAATAATTTTCAAAAGTAGTTATAGATTTCGGTTCGAGTTTGAGAATGCGAATTTTATGTATGTATGTATGTACATAAAATTTTGTCGTACGATATCTTTAGAACGAATCAACCGATCGAGATAGGCGACACGGCGTTCGAAAGTGTTCTTTAAGACTTCGAGCTGATTAGATTTTCAAGTCAATCGTTCGAGCCGTTTCAAAGATTTTCAAAAAATAAAAACCAAAAAAACAAAAATTAAATAGATTTTTTAGCGTTGCGCTTGAAAATAAGCGGGAATTTCCAGGGATGTCCTGCAAGGTCAACCGTTTTTCAGATTTTTTTATTGGTCCTTAGGTAGAACGTATAACTTATAATTAGTATGTTCATAGGTATCACAATTTTCGTTATTTGCAAGATTATAATGCACGTATTTTAACAATTCGACGGGACATACCATGAAAATAATATGGAATATGACTACTTTTAAAAAAGGTCTCTTCCTAGGTTTTAATATGAGGCAGCCGTTATGGTATTTTCTATCAGATAAACCTGTGAGTGTGATAAAATTGTTGTTGCTTGTCATTGTAATTACTTGGGAATTTCTTATGCCAATTGGAACCACACAGATAGACCACGTCCTAAATTATCACATGGGATACTCTTAACCACGTTTAAGTAAAAGTTCCCGTGGGAAATTGAACATGAGCTCGTTTATTCCACGCGGCGGAACCGCGGATAGAACCTAGTGTTGTAATTATGCGTCGTATCAACGAAAATCGATGTCACAAGGAATCATGTCAATCTTTTAAATTTTGTTAATAATAGCACTAAGTTCACTATGGGTGGGAGAGTTCTATTTTAAGCAAAGTTATAAAGAACATTAAACGTCGTGAGAGCAAGACTCGATAGACCTAAAATTTTTAATAAACATCTCTCCACTCCTGTGATACATTCTGTAATAATTCCTTAGAAATTACACACGACTTACGATTTAGTGTAAATATTTAAAATAATGGTGACCATTTTCAAATACCTGCTTCGAAAAATATTTAAAATGAATATGAATAAACCAAACTTATTGTTATATATATTGAAGATGTTAAAATAAAATACAATAAAGATGGCATATGTTGATTTGGGACTTATGTTTAAGTGGGACTGATAGAAAAATAAAGTGCCAACTGTGTTACGACGTGTTTGTGATTGTGTAGATGGGCCTGGGTTAGCCATTCTTCTTTTTTTTGGCTTAAGAGAAAGAGAGTCTAAAAAACTCGCTGATGCCTAACCCCCTCGACGATTAGAGGCGTGATACCTATGTATGTTAAAGTTATATTTAGCTCTTATATGTCTTATATGCAGTTATTAAATTAGGTCAGAATTAACAAAAATCTCGATATTTTGAAGGCTGTTCCGTACAATTACCAACTACCAGTGGACGAAATTTAAAAAGTGTACATTTATCATACAATGTAGCTGTAGTTTGACCGTGCTTGAATCTGACATAATTTTAAGCTGGTGACCTTCCGAGTATAGTTCATTGCTTTTTACATGACAGTCACACTACACTACGCCAGAAGGTCAGTAAGATATTGTTAATTTTAAGAAATTAGTAACTAACTAGGTAGGTACCTACTTGATAAAATCTTATGCAGAAAGCAGAAACAACAAAGCACCTGTTTGCGTTTGCGAAAAAAATGTACCTCCTACTTAATTATAAAATTCTAAATTATACCTATATATTATACTAACCTGAAAAGGTACCTAATTTTAATTATCTGTTATGAATACTATAAATTCAGTAGATAATAAATAATCCTGAAACAAAAACCTTCACTATACTTACTAAAATGTTAATGCATAAGTATTTAGGCACTTAGCAATTTTTTGACGTTAGCTAATAGCATCTACGAACATTAAAATGCTAGAAACATTGCTTAACCGAAAAACGCATTAGTCAGTTAAATATTACCATAACAATGCAACAAGTTTACCTCGTTACTATTTTTAACGGTCATTTATAATAGGTACTCCACGAGGTACATATTAACTGTAAATAGAATAGTGTATAGCGCGCAGTATCAGCGTACAGTATTAGTAACTTTAACTCTGCACAGTATAACTAATTTTTGGTGTGGTATTTTGTGGTGTAAAAATTTTCATTGTTGTCAATACATATGTATACATATAGACGTTTATGATATTCTTATTGGAAATGTGATAGATGTAAATTGACGTCGTCAACGTACGACATCTGTTTGGAATTTTGCAAAACTTTTATAGTCATTTGCATGAAATTTGCGTGCAAATGCAAATGAAATTACACGTAGATACTAGATATAATATAACCACCCGCAGTAATGTTATAAAGTTAATTCGGACCGTAATAATAATTTTTAATAGTATATCTCTTTTTCCTGTTTACATGAATTTCACGTTTATTTTGTATTTAAAATATTACAACTATGTATATTAAATCGTCATATATAAATGACAAGTTAATTATAGCTTCGATTAGTGTGTACTGATTTGGTTAATTAGAATTGCTATATTCATTAGTAAATATTTAACAAAATTACGCTGCGGAAAGCTAACTTTGTAATCGTCTATTTAATATTCTAAAGATTGTCAATTAAGTACAAAGTCTCTCTACCATATCGTATTTGGGACGTTTGGTTTTATTATTCATTATATAATGTGCGCTCGCTGATCGGCAGCCCGCCGCGGTTGTCTTTCACTCAGTCCGCGATTAATTACGAGAACGATTGTGTTCGCTCGCTGCTATTTACTCAACTGTTTCCAATGCTTAAAGATAAAGAAACGGCTAAGTACAGCGATACACGGCGCACCTATCTTATCAGAACCACTCTATTGATCACTCATTATATCGCGAACGGCCCGCCTTATACGGCCGACCCGACTACCTTTATTGTCCAATTTAACGTGTAGACGTGTACTCTTTTATAGGCGCGATGTTACCGGTGAAGTCATGATGTGTGTTGCACGAAAATAGAAATACAGTGGTTTGCAGGAAAATAGTATCAATAACAAAAGAATTGTGGTTTGTAATCGAACGGAAATGACGGCCAAATCGCCTACGGCCAGTGTGAGGTCGCGGGAAATCATTGGAGTGGAGCAGTTCAGTCAGCGGCGCGAAGTGTTCGACAAGCACGACACAGTGTTTTTGCCTTTGCCGTCGCCAACGTCTCCTACGCCCGCGTATAAAGAAGTGGACCAGATTGTGACGTCAAATCACGGGAAAACAACGTCCAATTTCAAACGTAACATATCCGGCTACTCCAGTATGCGTGAAACGAGGAGCGAGGAACGAAACGATTTTGACTTTCGACCGCGAAAGTATTCCGATAACTTCACTTCCGAACTCAACCAGAGCGATGATGTAGATTACAGGTATAGCATGACCGAACGGACTAGACGCCTATCAAAACTACGGCGGGATTTTTTGAAGTCCAATTTGCATGAGCCCAATGGCAGCCCTCAGTTTACTCGCACAGGTGTGCGTGCATCGATGCCGACCAAAAGTACTTCAGTGATGAAATATAAAATAGAGAGTCCGAATTTATTCAAATTTCCTTTTGCGGAGCCATATTCCACACCGACACCTGCACGAAGAGTAATTCTCGACTTGGGATCACCTGACATTGACGGTAAAGAAAATCAAGATCCTGCTAGTAAGCAAAGACATCAGAGCCTACCTAATCATGAAGTATCATCTAAAATTGACCACCAAAAACTTTATGAAGAGTTAATTAAACGCTATTCGCCGCAACGTAAGCCAGTTGATTGGTCCATACCCCCAACTAGACCCAAAGTTGTGGCTTCAGTCCCAAAATCAATTTCTAGCGCCACCGAAAGTGTTGACAGTGTTGACAAAAAAAATAATAGTTCCGAAAATGATGATGTATTTGAAAATAAAGATAATCATTTATCGTCTTCTTCAGAAGAGATAAAAGAAAAACCGGATGTAATACAGAAAAGTAAAATAGAAATCCTTCAAAACGGACCAGAGATAATAAATGAAGATGACCCTAAGGAAGGTAACGGTATTTGTAATGATTTAAAAATTAAGGACCAGGCGAAAAATGAAAATGAATCAAAAACTTCATTAACAGAACTAGAGGAAAAAATGATAGAGTGCCGGAATTGTCAACAATACAGCGTCAATTGAGCAGAGAAACCAAAAGACAACCACATGAAACAGTAACTGATTTAACAATCCCAGCATTAATTGAGAAGATGACGGCTGAAGGCGACACTAAAGAAAATAATCAAAAAAAGGGAAATAAAGTTAAAAGAAAGAGAAGTTTCCTAGATAAACTTCTAGGTCGCAATAAGGAGAAATGATAAGACAATCTTATGATAATAAATCGACATTATGAAGTGCATTGCAGTAAAATAAACCTGCCAAAGATTATAACAAGATTACTATTTAGTTTAGATTTGAATTACGTCAATAGTAATCTTTTTATTTAGAGATAAAAAATAAATATACAAAAATATTTTAAAGCCGATATTGATAGGTAATTATAACGTGACATGAAGTGAAGGCCAAACTTCCTATAATTCTACTAAATGCAATGTGTGGGTTATCAGTAACTGATAATATACGTGCCATGTGACACTCCCTATCTTCCAAATTCTAATTTATATAAATTAAAATTTTAAAGTGCTAAATTAATATACATAGGTATTTATTAACCGTACATAAGACACTTTATCGTTTGGAATTTTCCTGTAAAGGTTTATGTTGTTTTTGTTCATTTTGTATACCTAAGTAGTTTTTTTTGTAAATATATTTATAGTATTATGCTTACAGAGCATTTTTTTTGTTTTAACGTTCTAAGGGTATATTTAAATATTTTGCTTATTAAAAGTTTCAATAAACAATGTGGTTTTATTCAGATCAATGAGTAAAACAATAATAATTAATGTTTTAACGACACGAGTTTAACAAAAAAAAAATTAAGGGAAGAAATTTCGATAAATAATAATGAAACAACAAAGTGTGGATGGTATTTTTATTTATTTTTTACAACAATACATTCTTAGCAATACATACATACATATAATTTGTAATTTATGTACCTACTATGTATATATTTCGTCACAATATTTTCAACAACAAACAATAAATATGTAACATTTTGTAAATGTTTAAATACATTGAAAACTTCACAGCCTAGTTTAAAATGCTTAATGTAAGTTTCGTTGGGCTAAAACTACATGTGCAATATAATTATTTTAAAAGCAATACAATAAAATCACAGATTAGTATTGTTGTTTCAAGATCTATCTCACCTCAGATTATTTATTAAAATGTACCCGTTACCAGCCCGTACCCGTTACTTGGCCTGTGCTCAACAGTGGGACGTATATAGGCTGTAACTTTAACTTTAACCGGAACGTCGTACCGAACATGGACCTATTTTCACATTTATGTTTTAGGTCAAAATTCCATTTATTTAAAAAAAAATTAATGTAAATGACCTTCAACATTTTCCATTTTTAATTTAAACTTTAAATGTTAAATGTTGACAAAGTTGTTGTGATTAGTTCATAGTATAATACTTGAAACTAACCGCACCGATATCATTGTTAACACCAATCATTTAATTTTGTATTACCTATTACATATTTTCCTTTGTTTACGCCTAATATTCTACCTTGATGCCAAATTTCAAGTTTAAGTTTCTAAGTCAATTAGAAGTGACCTAGGTTTTTGATGAGTCAGTAAATGAGTGAATGATAAAAACTACACTTTTCAGGTCTTAATAATTCAAGCATTATGTAAGCTATAACAATGAATTTTTTAGTTAACTGGGTCCTTTGTAGACATGCAAAATTACAAGTGTGTAGGCCTAATGGTTTTTGAGTTATCGTGTAGTATTAGTAGAAAGTGGATCGAAAGTTTGAAAGGGTTCGTGGAAATATATTCACTGCAGGTGTATCGCCATTTTCTTTTCCGAACTGGGCTGACACACTGTTTTTCCTTTTAAGAATACTAATAACAGTATTATTATATTACAAATACCCCATTAACTACTCCAAGTAAAATTAAAATGCTTTTGCTAGGATGTTAACGACAGTAATTAATCTACAGATTTGAACCCACCCACAACTTTCCGAGTTTGCAGTCCAATAGGCTATCGTCGCTTCATGGTAGCTGTTTCTAGATATGAAATTGGATGCATAATTTGTTACTCTCGTAACAAATTATGTATCCAATAGGTAGGTACTTTTCTAACCCATTTGAAAATTTAGAAAAGTACCATATTATGTCACAAACAGTTTTATTGTGTTATTAATAATCATGTTTATCTTATCCCTCAATGATATGTTCATATCAAAGTATGATTCCACTGCTTATTTTGTTATATACATGACTTTCAGTCACATTATATAGAAGCCCTTCGTACAACATTGCCCAGAGACTAAAACTGTCCACTTTGCTAAACACATGTTAGGTACCCAAATCATCTGATGTGAAAAGGTCAAAAATGACTAGTATCCCATTTATTTCCCACAATAGGCACAGTGTTGGAAGGTATAATTCCTATTATATGGTATAAAACATCTTTATACGGTATGAAGACCTTTTAAATAAAAATAAAATTATGAAACTATGGTGACCATGGAAAATTTCTATTTTCTCTTTAGTACCCTTCTAAAGCATTATTAATTTGGTGTCTGTTTTAAGAAAATAATCAGTTGCAGAGCTTAATGCATAAAATGAGTAAATACACCATTGTCATTCAAAAAAGGTTATGAACTGTGGAAGAAGAGATGAAAGAAAAGAAGGACTACAGTCTTGTATTGTATACCTTAATTTAATTGCAATATAGTATGGAGTGTGGACATCTGAGTCTAGACAACCAGGAAATGTGTCTTCTTGGCTGAGGGTTATGTTCAGCAGTGAACTTGTGAAGGGCTGTACTGATAAAGATAACTGAAGGGTTGGAATAATTTGGCTTAGGGCAATGCCATCCCGAGGTACGGGTAATAAGAGTGAAACCACTGAAATAATAACTTTTAAATTATTCAACATTGAACATAAAATCTTAAAAGATGTCAAACATCATTAATTAAATACATATTATTAACTTTCTATTTTGAGACATTGTATATTGTACAGATGATGAACTAGAATCTATTTTAAATCCTTGTCTAATCTCCGTAATGCAGCTTCTAGTGAAAACAAGTGGTCATCATCAACACCAGGAGCTATTTCTCTCATAGCTTTAGTTAAATTATAAACATATTCCTTGTTGGATCCACTGGGACCATGACAATTTATGACTTGCTTTGCTATTTCTTCTATTGATGCAGGACCTATAACATGAAATAAAACTTTTATTCTTGCAATTACATATACTTTACACAACATAAATTAAGATAAAAATTATAACATATATTTATAATACAATATGAAAATCTATTACCGTGTAGTGGCAGCGTGGAATATCCACTACACCATATTGTCCTGTGGGTGTCGTAAGAGGCGACAGAGGGAAATTGAAACAGACGATGGGCAGCAGCAGTTTCCTGATAAGAACACAAAATAATAAAAAATCTGCGGTTGCCAACCCTGTGGCCAAGCGTGTCAACTGGCAAAAAGGCAATCTATGGGTTATGTTCAGCAGTGGACTTTTATAGGCTGTAATGAATGGATGGACGGATGAAAATCCATTGACCATTTTCATCTTGTGGGTGTTGTAACGGGCTACTATAAACATAAAATTATTAGAACAGGCAGCAGTGTCAAAGGTGGGAGACATTTGGCATTGCAATCATCAATCCACCTTCCAATTGTTAAGATTAAGGCAAATGCTCCCTACAATGAGCGGTAGCGAAGCCTCCATAGAAGCCGAGAAGCCGGGCTTGCCCTATCAAACTGCTCAATCAATAATATCAACTAATAAAATAACTCGTAAACTGTTTCAAACTATTTCAAATTTCCCTCGCGCTCCTCTGTTATACACAGGTCATGATCTCGTAGCCTTATTATGTAACGTCAACACGCGGCAAAACTTTATAGTTAAGTAGTAAGATTAGTCGTCTCTCTCGCACGCGTGGGCTTTTTACCGGGCTTTCGAGAAGACGATCGCTCCCTTTTTAACCTGTAGCAAAATGTTCTATAATGAAATATAACTACGATTGTTTATATAGCAATTAATATGGAGCGCAGAAGCCAGGCTTTCAGTGTTAAGTTGTAGAGCGTGGGGCGTGCGGGCGATACGTTTGCAAGTTCACTTCACATTTCAATGTTTACTCCGTTTACTCTGTGTTTACTTGAGCGAATGAATATTGCGAGTAAAAATTTATACTTTTTAAAGATTTTTAGTGAAAATGGAGGATAATAGTGTACTTCAATTCATCACAAGGAGATGAATTGAAGTGTGTTAAATGTTAATCGGCGAGGAAAAGGTAAAATCTTTAAACTTTGTTGAGAAAAAACAGCTCATATCCACGCCGAAACATACCTATATAAGATTGGTGTATTTTTATAAAACTGCTAAAAACAACAAAACCATATCTTGGGCTTGCCCTAGTTTGGAGCCCTAGCTTCGCCACTGACAATGAGAGAAGTCCATGTCTATGATATTTTAAATATTTACTTTTATTAAAATGCTAATATTCAATGCAAGCTATTACAGTTTTTAGTTTTTAAAATTTATAACTTTCTTAAATGTATATTTTTATTAATAAAGGAAACAACCGGTGCTAAATAACACTACTATTCCCTTTAACCACTGTCAAGCTTAAATTTTTAGGCTAGAACTGAATCAATACAGTCAAATGGCAGATTCTAATCCACACCCTATTAGTTTCATAGTCCATACTCTTAACCATTAGGCTACTGTTCCACTTGTCGCATTGGCAAACACAGTTTTCTTTACTATTTTATGTTGTTATAAGTAGCTTGCTGCACTTACAAAAAGTAGGTTTTCCAAGTTATATGGCTGGCCCATTGCCACTATAGATTGAGTAATGATCTGGTTAGAGATGCAGGTAGTCAATGGATGCAGGTGGCTTAGGACTGTGCTTTGTTACATTCCTTGGGAGAGACCTATGTTCAGCAGTAGGCTTGTGATGGGCTGTAATGATGATGATAATGATGAATTGCTAAGATTTTTTAGAAGATGAATTGTTTTACTAAAATGTTTGTTGGCCATTTAATCATCTCATTTACTTACACCTGGCGTAAGATATCCAGACAGGCGACAGGGAGCTGTGTAAAAGGTGTATGACTTCTTATACTGCGATCACCAATTCGCCTGCTTAGCAAAGCAAGGCAAGTCCTATCTACTGAGAGAGGCATAATATGTTCAGCAGTGAGAAGATTTTCTGCTAATCAGGGTAGTGATCACACTAGTCCTTTAACTCAAGGGAGTTTGACCTAAGGCTTACAGTACTTAGGTCTTTTAATTAGAAAAAATATTTATTACCTGCATAAGATTCATTATCCTTTGTAGCTACGTACAGAGTTAAATCAAAAGGTTCTAAGCCCTTGTCTTTTGGATAGAATGTAACAGTTTTCTTGGAATAACCATTTTTTTCTCTATAATCTAGATGATTTGTAACATCTTCAATATCCTCGCTTCTTATTTTATATGCAACACCCCAAACTGTGCTGTTAGGGTCCTCACTTGGTATTAAAGTAACTACTCTGCCTGGCTGAAAGAATAAGAAAATTTATCTTTAATGTTATTCTATTTTTTTAAATTATTCTAAAAAGGCTTCTATTATCTTATACATTATATTTTTAATCCACAGCAGGAACTTGGTTTGTGATCACTGTGGCCCATAGACTGTCTTCGATTACGAATCAAAATGCATATATGTTGCCACCCCTAAGGGCTAAAATGTAATGCCTCGTTTCCAAAAAAAGGGTCTCCAGTTCTCTACACTCACCCAATAAAACAAAGCAGTATTAGACTGCTATTTTAAGCTGGTATTCTATGAGAGGGTAGTTTTTTTTGGTCGAGTCGACCCATTTGTGTTACAGCAATATTAAAGCTGTAGTGTGGCTCTATCATGTGTCAATAATATAGCTACAGCATGTCTCTACAATGTGTCAAGTAATAG
The DNA here is from genome assembly GCA_029286625.1 of Parnassius orleans. NCBI lineage: Eukaryota > Metazoa > Arthropoda > Insecta > Lepidoptera > Papilionidae > Parnassius > Parnassius orleans. Next base: position 1,811,398 of record JAGSMP010000009.1, read on the forward strand.
GCACAAACATAAGACCTAATGTCAAACAAACTTACAGTCCAACTGATGATCTGGATCTTCAAACTGCAACTACAGATGCATTGTCATCTCTGAGAACTAAAATAGAATGCCTCACAGTCTGTAATTATACTCTCACACTCTCTATATCTATACCCTTCAGACTGGAACACAGCAGTCCAGCCACTGTTATTGTGATAGAAAAGAATACTCACTGCCTAAGAGTCATTAACTACATATAATAAAGGCCACAGGTTATGGATGTTCCCAAAATTGAAGAATCTATGGCAGGGTTTCCCAACCTTTTTTTGACCAGGGACCACTTTGATTGTTTTGGAGTTAGCAGGGACCACAAGGTAAAAGAAAAACTGTGTTAACCCATTCACTGCCTTCCTAAGAAATGACAACATTACCCCATGCCGCCTTATACTGATATTCAGCCGGCCCGGCATTTCGATATAGTATCTTGGCCCTTGGCTTCGGCATGAGGCCTTAGATTTCGACATGACATATTTTTAATGTCTAATTTACATGTCCTGTGCGTTGTGTAGAGCGTGTTTGCGTATATTTTTGTGTTATTTGTGAAAAAATTGTGCCAGTTTCATTTGTTATTGTTGTTGTTAACCGAATTATTAATGGAGTGTGAAGGTAAGGCAAAACTTTCAGCTAATTCAATTAAGACAAAGCAAATGTATCTTAATCTGCGTATAAGATAGATTTAAGCTCATATTAGTACAAGGTAATTTAAAATGAAATATAAAAGCATACATTTTAGGGCTATTTTTTCAAGTCATGCGTAGTCAACCTTTTTGTATGTTTAATTTTTCTTCCCACTTCTTACCTATTTTGCATTAAACCACAATCCGAAATAGGTCATTAGCCAAAATTAAATCATAAATCATATCGAAAAATTGTATATGGTCAGTGACCAAAACAAAGGTGTCGGCACTTTGTCTGTTTTCAAAGTGACGAATACCGATCGGCTCCTTTTATGTAGATCATCATCTGCATTCTTATCTTGCTTCCTAGTTACCGACAGTATATTGCCTTATCTGCAAGGTGTTACAAAAAGTGGGTAATCCTGTTAGGAAGTGATTCTATTGCTCAAAAACAACAACTTCTTCTATGGGACCTATATCGAAATCTCAAAAAAAAAATTTACTTTTCTACACAAACTCGTCTCAGCTGATCGGTGGTTTAGTATGGGGAAGCCATTTTTTTTGAGATTTCAATGTAGGTCCCATAGAAGTTGTTGTATTTGAGCAATAAAATCACTTCCTAAAAGGATTACCCGCTTTTTAGTAACACCTTGTACATTGTTGCAAGGAACTGAATGGGCTAATCTAACAATAAATTATAATCACAACTTTTAACAAAATTATATAATAAACTGAAAAGAAGCATTTCAAGAGAAAATAATAAATGTGTTATTTAAAATGATTAGGCAGGTAAAATATTTAAATCTTTCGGACCACTGGTTCGGAACCACTGATCTATGTTAACTAAAAAGGATAACTTGTGGCCTTGAAAATATGGATAAACATGGGCATTGTACAAACTCAAACATTTTAGTAGGGAGCAGAGTATATAAATCATTGTTTAGTATTATTGTTCTGTGACACAAACAGAAAGGCACCTATTCGGCCGTACCTACCTATCTTGTGCTCAATTGAAGATTTTCGAATCACTCGACATCTGCATCGGGGCTCTACGCCCTATGAGAAACTTTTTCGTCGCTGCGACGGCACTGCAGATGTGTGGTTCTGGTTTTAGTTGGGTTTCTATCACAGAACACTATTACTCTCTAAAATTTCAGTACACAGTGTACTGATTCCCAGAACCGTTTGCCATGAACATACATTTTTAATGAGACTATCTCGCGTGGTTTTTTTTAGTAAAGGGTGACAAACGAGCACACAGTCCACCTGATGGTAAGTGGTTGCTGTGGCCCATAGACAGCTACATCTATCTTCGATTACGAATCAAAATGCAGATGCGTTGTCACCCGTGAGGACTAAGATGGAATGCCTCGTTTCCAGTAAAAAGGGTCTCCGATTCTCTACACTCACCATACGAAACACAGCGGCATTAAGCTGCTATTTCACGCTGGTATTCTGTGAGAGCGTGGTCTTTCCCTGGTCGAGCCGACCCATTCGTGCTACAACTATACAATTAATATAGCTGCAGCATGGCTCTACCACGTATAATGTGTTAGGAGTAACAGTTTAATCGTGTTATACTTAAGAGTAACAGTGTTCTGTGAAGCACAGAACACTGTTACTCCTATGTGTGAAAAACATAATTACAACACTCTTTGGAAGGGCAACTATAAAATAATGATCATAATAACAATATATAAAATAATGATCGTAAAAAAACTCACTTTTTCGGGTATTCCTCTATGATCAATACTATGTTGATAAAATCTTCTAAGGTAACCTTTAATATAACCTACGATTTTGGATTCATACGAAAAATCTACTTTCCAAATCAAAGATCCGTATCCAAAAACCCACATAATGAACAAAACTAAATATCTTTAATTTAATAAACATTTATTAAGACTTATAATCCCCGGTTAAAAGCATTTTCCAGTATTTCTCCGCAATTTCCAAAATCAAATCTATACGTTGTGTGTTTACCTGCTTACATATTTCGTTTATTCGTTTTCGTCCATTCCATTATTTTAATTAGGGATGATCGATGATCAACGATGTCAAAAATTAAAACATCGATTTTGCCACATATCAAACATCGAAACATCGATGTCAATAAACCCATAATCGATTATTGGGAACTTGAGAACACTGCGAACCCGTGAAATCAATATCTTGCATCTCCTCTAAAATATTTAAAATGTTGAATAATTTAGAATTCCTGAACGCATCGATAACCTAAAAATATATCATTATGGTGTATCAAATTTAACTGTCAAGTGTCAACTGTAATGTCGCAGTTGTCACTGATTTCGCTTTGTTGTGTGTTTGTTTGTGTCGCTGTTGGTTGTCTGTTTCTTTGTCGGTTGTTTTTTAAAAAATCCGATGGTTGATCTTAAACAAGATCCAATGCACGTTTAGAACAATATTATTGGTTCTACCTATCTAAAATAAAAAATAAAAACTTGCGGTGAGATATTTAACCACAATCGCTACATCAACGCCATCTAAGCGGTTATCTACCGACTTCAAAAAGGAGGAGGTATTCAATTCGACTGTATGTTCTTTTTTTAATGTGTGTTACCTCATAACTTTTTTCTGGGTGAACCGATTTCGATCATTATTTTTTTTAATTTGAAAGCTGGTGCTTCTCATGTGGTCCCATATCAATTTGATCAAAGTCTGACCAATAGTTTTTGAGTTATCCTTAATAATTTATATTGAAGTCGGTTGTACAAATTTTATAATTTTAAATTATTTTCAAAAGCTGGCTTAACTCTTTATCAACAGAGAAATAGATTGAAAGATACTTCTTTGTCAAAATTACTATTTCTTCAATCAATCGTCAAAAATATTGGACTATATAACAAATGAACTAGATATTTGTGAATTTCTTTCAATTTTTTTTAATTACTGTTTTACACTACATTGTTTATTAATTTCTTTTATTTCATTACTTATAAACCATAAACAACATGACTATTTTTAATTCATTTTTTTGCACTTAATGCAAGGCACCGTCCGGAAGCGGGGGAGGGAGGTGGTGAATGCTCATAGCATACCACGCAGCCGGCTGCGTGGTTATGTGGGACTCACTTTGAAGAAGTGCCTTACCCACTAAACACCACCTGGGAACGGCTTTAGCCCGAAAGCCTTTCCGCCGAATCGGGGACGACCTCCCTCGGGGGAGGGAGGCGCGGGGCACAACCGTCTGGGGACGGAAGCGCGGGTCAACGAACAGAGCCGCACGGGGGCGATGGTGCTAGCGGAGGCGGGAAGGGAAGGCGCTCACCGTACGGGGACGGTGAGCGCGGGCGCATAACATTACCGCACGGGGGCGGCTAGCGGAGACGGGAAGGCTCCCACCGTACGGGGACGGTGAGACACAGCTAGCACGACCGCACGGGGGTGGCTGTGCTAGCCGAGGCGGGAGGGCACTCACCGTACGGGGACGGTGAGCGTGGGCAGTGAACACAACCGCACGGGGGCGGCGGCGCTAGCTGAGGGGGACGGGACGGGACTGACGTTCAATTCCTCGACTGAACTGACTGAGGGAGAAGACCCGTACGGGGACGGGTGCTCGGTCAGCTGGTGGACTCCGCTAGCGCACGACCGCACGGGGGCGACGGCGCAAGCGGAATGAGGGGGATTTTTAATCATTTTTTTTTGCGATCAATGCAAGGCACCCTCCGGAAGCGGGGGAGGGAGGTGGTGAATGCTCATAGCATACCACGCAGCCGGCCGCGTGATTATGTGGGACTCACTTTGAAGAAGTGCCCACTAAACACCACCTGAGAATGTCTCTAGCCCGAAAGCTTTATCGCCGAATCGGAGACGATCTCCCTCGGGGAGAGGGAGGTGTGGGGCACAACCGTCCGGGGACGGAATCGCGGATCTCCGTAGAGTGTCGTAGTGGGAATCGCATGAGCGAGGATGCACTCACCGTACGAGGACGGTGAGCACTGACTGCTAGCGCAACCGTGCGGGGGCGGCGGCTCTAGCGGAGGCGGAAAGGGAAGGCACTCACCGTTCACCGGTGAGCGCGGGCGCACAACACAACGGCACGGGGGCGGCTGGCGGAGACGGGAAGGCTCCCACCGTACGGAGATGGTGAGCACAATCGCACGGGGCGGCTGTGCTAGCCGAGGCGGGAGGGCAACTCAACCGTACGGGGACGGGAGAGTGGTTAGCTAACACAACCGCACGGGGGCGGCGGCGCTAGCTGAGGGGGACGGGACGGGACTGACGTTCTATTCCAAGAAACTGTACTGACTGAGGGAGAAGACCCGTATGGGGACGGGTACTCGGTCAGCTTGCGGACTTCGCTAGCACACGATCGCACGAGGGCGACGGCGCAAGCGGAATTTTTATTCATCTAATTCTAACCTATCAAATACATGTGCTAAAAACATCGATAATGGCCAACATCGATGTTTTGAGTAGGATAAACATCATACATCGATGTTGAGATATCGATGCCAACATCGATGTCATCATCGATGTTTCTCCAACATCGATAATCCCTAATTTTAATTTAATTTATTAAATTTTGTCTTTTTTTTTTGGAGTTTATGGCCTGGTATTTAGACCTTTAGGACAACAATTTTGTCTCTGCGTTAGTTGCAGTGTTGCTATCGTAAAAATCTGAGCTGCCGTATGTCACATTCTGGTTTGCCGTATTTAAAGGAAAAAAAAATACAAAATTGCCGCATTTTTATTATAAAAATGTCTATTCCTTATTTGTTTCTTCTCGGTAAATGTTTCTTATCGTTTTTAACACTTCAGATTCATTTTTACCTAGTGAGTATTTGTCCTTGCTGTACAGTGCATCCGTACATTTTTGTTAGTAAGCGATTTATTTAGGTCAACATCATTTGCGTCATTTACTTTATTTTTCAAGCAATTACGTTTTCATTCCGAATCCGAACGCAGCGGACGCGTCCTATATCATTATCAATTTGTATCAATATCATTATAAAGTTTAAATAAAATAATTTTTTCTTATATAATATATCATTTAAAGGTGTTCCGTACACTTGCTTTTAATTTTTTACAAACTACTTACTCTAAATATTTTATTTTCATATTTTTTATATTATTTATTGTGCCTTTTAGTTAAGTGTAAAACGTAATAAAAAGTTTTCTTTTTTTTTTCAACAATCTAATAGAAATCACTTACATGACATATTATACGATCTTGCACACGTTTTAATACATCACTATCAATACTAACAATATTTATTTCGAAATCAAAATATTCGCGAAATTCAACAAATGCGATAAAAAAATTAAGGTATGTATGAGATATCTCAACACACATAAAATTAAAAAATTATAATAATTTACCAATTAGATTGGATAAAGAGTATACTTATCATACCTAGAGCAATTGTATGAAGCTTTTTGTCTCTGTTCTGTTTCTTTACTCGTGTGGTACATATGTTTCGTTTCATTCATTACACTAGTGAAAAAACGTTTCGTTTCATCTTAACATCATTTGCCAATTGCCGCATTTTGTATTACGGCAATGAGAGGCCTGCCGTATGCCGCATTTTCTGAAAAAAAGTCATGGATTGCCGTATAGGGTTAGGCAGGGTAATTGTAAACAGGGGTAATTGAAAACAAGCTTCAAAAATCCTTTCATTACCTTATTTCAGAGTTCTGTATAGAACAAAACGTAAATTTTATCCAGGGACAATAAGTCCAGCATTATAATGACAAAGGTCACTTCAGTGAAAAACTGGATAACGTGGAAGCGCATTTTGTTATATTTTTTCGTAGAAAAACAGTTCCCTAGGGATATATTATTTCACCTTTTAGTGTAGCAAAACAATGTTAGTACGCATTACAAATTGTTTTATAGGAATGATAAAGATCATGAGTAATAATTGTGCATGTAATTTAAAGGTAATGTTTCATATTTTTGTATGAAATCGCATGTTTACTTTTACCCCAATGATACCATCTACTGTGGTAAATGTCAACATCATTCAGGGTAAATGGAAATATCGGATTGATTGAAAATAATGTAACTAATTGTGTGTTCTTGGTGATTGGTAATTGGAAAGTGTTTTAAGGTACACATCATGCCTAGAAATTATAAGAAAAAGAAAAAAGGTCCATCATAGTCTTAAAAAGATATTCAAAGGGCTGTTGAAGATGTAAAACGAAAAGGCGAATATACCAGGATGCTATTATAGATACGAGCATCCCGGTATGTTACTCTACTCCCATATTTCACAGAATAAAAGGCAGATAAGTAAGCCTAGATAGAATGGGTGTTGATGTATCAAAAGCTCTACTACGAATTCTCATGTAAAGGAAAATATATTTAACGTCGTAACCATATGCCTTAACTGATATTTTATCTGGCATTAGTATGACTAATAAAAATAAAATAAAATCCCTAAGTAAAGAAACCTTAAAAATATTTGGTAGTCCACAGATATGTAAAAAAGCTGTGGTGCTGAGACTAAAGGCTAGCTTTTTCGGAGTAGTTTTGACTAGCAACGAAGAACTTCGGCGGTTAAAAGAAGCAGTGGAAAATAAATCTAAACCTAAATTAAATGCTCGAAGATGCAAGGAAGTAATGGGATAGGCGCAAAATAACAAAAAAGTGTCTGATGCATAATTAATTAAAAAAATTAGAGATTAATTGAAAAAGGAAAAATATAATTTTACCTCTTATATGATATTTTTGTTTTCCACTACCCCCTGACATATTAATGAAATTTATTAATTTGTTTACAATTACCCTAAAGTATCATAATTGTTATCAATTACCCCAGTATTGCTTTAATATTGTAACTATGTCTAGTTTTGCTTTGTTTACATTGACCCCCAATTGCGAGTAACACTTCCATCTGAATGTAACATAAAATGATAGCAATAAATAAGCATACGACAAATAAAAATGGGCATATTTATGCAAAGCACACAATTTTTATGATTTTCATTTACCCCATTTCTAAAAAAAGATTCGTTATCAATGGGGCAGTTGTAAACATTCATTTTATAAAAAATGTAAATACTGCCTAGTCTAACTATTACTATTGTATATTATTTGTGATTATATAACAGGGGTAATTGAAAACAATTTTCTAAAATCCTTTCATTCCTGGCTGTCGAAGATGTAAAACGAAAAGGCGAACATACCGGGATACTATTATAGATAAGAGCATCCCGGTATGTTACTCTGAACCCATATTTCACAGAATAAAAGGCAGATAAGTAATCCTAAAGAATGGGTCTAACTAGTCTAACTATTACTATTGTATATCATTTGTAATATATTCAACTACTTTTAGGTACATTTTCATTGTCACAAATATATTTGCTATGATTTTGTGGGAATATGAAACACCTCCTAATGTTTTTTTTCTTTACTGATTACAATTACCCTGCCTGACCCTATAGACCTCAACCGCGCATATCAACAAATCAACGTAAGGCCAGAAAACATAGAGAAAACAGCCATAATAACACCATTCGGATTATATGAATTCCCTCGTATGTGTCTTGTGTCCAGGCTTAAAAAACGCCGGACAAACATTTCAACGTTATATACACAAAGTGTTAAAAGGCTTAGACTACTTGTTTCCATTCATTGACAACCCACTAATCGCTTAATCAAACGAAGAAGAACACAAACAACACATAGAAGTGTATTACAAAGGCTAGAAGAAAACGGTGTCACTATTAATCCATCCAAATGCAACCTAGACCAGCCAACAGTCAATTTTTTAGATTACACAGTCTCGCAAACAGGAATAAATCCACCCGAAGAAAAAATCAAGGTCATTAACGAGTATCGCCAGCCTAAAACAATAGAAGGTCTCCGACGTTTTTTAGGCATGCTTAACTTCTACCGTGACCATATACCCAACGCCGCTAAACAAGCACCGTTAAACTCATATTTCCACAACACAAAGAATCGTGATAAAACAATTATTGATTGGACATACGAAGCAAAACAGGCATTCGAAGCGTGTAAAGCAAGCATAACCAGCGCAGCTAAACTCGTACATCCGTCACATCAAGCGGTACTCGCTATATTCACCGACGCCTCAGACAAGTCAGCGGGAGCGGTTATACAACAATATATTAATGAAAAATGGCAGCCACTCGGATATTTCTCAAAAAAAAATTCATCGACACTCAAACGAATTATTCTTCATAATATGATCGAGAGCTACTTGCTAATATACAGGGCTATAAAACATTTTAGAAAAATATTCAAAGGACGCGAATTAATTATATTCACCGATCATAAGCCTCCGCAATGAACAAAGTGCAGTCATCTAGAAAGAAGCCGCGAAGCGCCCGCGCCAACTCCTATTCATAAACGAATTTACTACAGACATACGTCAGGTGAGCGGGAAACAACATCGTTCCGAGGAATAAAAAGTCATTTTTCACAACCTTTTATTAGCTTTATTCACGTTTCATCATGTTAATACAGCTAAATAAAACTATATTTTCATTAAAAAAATCATGAAAATACTTAAACATAAAACCAGCAATTGAATTACAATCAGTTGACTAGGGGTCAATGTACGCGCGGACACTGATATCACGCGGCCCGCAGCTAGCAATCGTACTACAATACCTAATAATTTACAACACTTGTCTAAATACCTAACTTATTTACTTAACTTACTATTTTGCCACTGTGCTTGTCTCCACCTAGCCAATTTAATTCGAATTCACAGGTCAAATAAACCAAATACCTGGTTCGATTCCCCGCTAATGAAAAACTTGCTTAAATGAAATGTTAACAAGGATAGTCATGCTTTTTTATCCATCGTGTAGGTATATTTATTACTCTGATGTATTCAGTTATGTATTTATTCTGATCAGTTCAGTACTAAGTTATTTAAAAAAATTAGGTATGAAACAGCTTACTGATCTAAATCCTCCGTGGCCTTATGAGATTCTCCAAGGCACATTAACAAGTTGCCGTATTCACGAGCACTATAAACGTACCTACGCGTTAGGCATTGTTAAAACAAAACAAGAAACACAAAACGTAACAACAAGAATAATAATAACAAGAATTTAATAAACAAAACAATGAAACTGTCGCTCACGCGCATGTGATAGTCAACACGGAACTGTCTCAAAAACTAAAATTAATAATCAATCCCGCTAAAACAAATGCCTCGTGCGTCGTAACGTCCTTGAGGTAAGCACTTGGATCATTCCACAGATTGTTAAACCGTTACGACATTGCCAACGTTTATTTTATTTATAAGTTTAGTTATCGCTACGACTAGTCTTTATATGGAATTTAGAAGTTATGGTTGCCATTTTTTAATACAATTACACAATCAATTGTACCCTGACGCAAAAAGCAGTTCTTTACTACAAAAATTATATTGAAATTAAAAAACGTACCTAATTGGGTACTCAGTACTCACTTACACTATTTCATCGTTATCTTTGATTTTGTACAAAAAAAAATGAAGTGGTACTGAATAATTTAATAGTTAAAATCAAATGCAATTATGATCGACAGTTAATTAATCTATCACAATTAATCTAAAAAATAATTCTTTTACTTTATTTTAATTGACTTTTCGTATTTAATCCGACCACTACTATGAATTTAAAAAGAGGTACGTCAAAACTATTAAAAATTACTTACAAGTTTTATAGTGATTGCCGCCTCTAATTCTTATGTCACTGGCAAACAAATCTTAATAGGTAAATTTCGGTGCAACATGGCAGCGTTGCCAACACCATTTTGTCAAATTCCCCAATTTAAGGAGAAAACTTCAACAGATTCCCCACAAATTCCCCTCAATTTTATTTAAGAAATTAAACAATTTTCAACTCATTTTATAAGATTTACTTTTGTAATTAACATTTTTTTCTTTAAAATTAGAAAATAAAGAAATGAAAAGCATTAAATGATACAAAAAAGTTGCCGAAATAAATCCGAAAATTAAATGTGGTGCAATGAAAATAATTAAAAAAAGGGAGTCATTCGATATTCATAAGTAACCTAACAAAATGTTAAGATAAGTATTTAGATTTCTTGAAAAAAGGTTCTGACTTAGCCCTGGCTATCGATTTTCAAAATCCCCGCATTTTTCCCGCATAATACCATACATACATACATACATAAACACTCACGCCTGTCACCCAGAGGGGTAGGCAGAGACTACGGACTTCCATTTGGCACGATCCTGGCACACCTCTCTCGCCTCCTTTACATCCATATATCTACGCATACACGCTTGTCGGTTAAGGGTACTCCTAATCTGGCCTTTTTTCAATATAACGCCAATTTGGTCGATAAACCTTCGTCTAGGGCGTCCCCTCCCGACTCTGCCGTTCACTTCTGCAACATAAATTTGCTTTGTCACTCTTTCTTCGTTCATTCTACCAATCCCCATAAAATCCTCAACCAACTTTAAATTCCTCGCAATTTGGGGAATTCCCCACATGTTGGCAACGCTGACTTGTGTAAATTCCACAGCGGGAGGCGACACCAGTCAGCCGGGCGGTGCAGCGCGTGTGTGAAAGGGAAGGGTAGAGTGAATAGTAATACATAATGTATTGTTTCGTACCGAGCTAGATAAGAGTTCGGCGACCGCGGGAATATTGACCCTATTGTTAGCTGATTTTATTTTAAGTTTCACTGCTGATTTTATGTTTAAGTATTTTCATGATTTTTTTATGAAATTATCGTTTCATTTAGCTGTACTAACATGATGGAGCTTAAATAAAGCTAATAAAACGTTGTGAAAAGATAATTTTTTTTCCTCGGGATCGATTTTCTTTCTGACCCATCATCAAAGGTATCGTTAGTACTATCATCTGTCTTTGTTTTCGGGAGCGTTTCACAAACACCCGGTATGTAATGGTTATATTATTACCTGAATGTAAATATGCTTTTGGATAGGGCACCACATTCATTTAGTAATGAAAGTAATTGAAACAGTCATAATTATTTATTTATTCGTTATCTTGTGTCAAAAATTTAAAGATATTGCTTGACAAACAACTTAAATCTAAATTCAATAGTTACTAAATATAAAAAGTAAGTACAGAAAGTTCTTGTAAAATCTAAGAATATTATTGTCCAAATTTTTGACGTAATGTTCATATTTACAGATGTTACAAAAAAAACCTGATAAGACTGAATTGTTATTAACAGAAAACAGAAACTGTTATTAATTTCCTTGAAATAAAATGAGTTTATTAAATAATCGTGTTTTCGATAGATTTTTATTTTTTTCCGTATCTTTTTTTTCTTTGCTATGTAATGCAATCCTACTTTAAGGTACCGTTCGGTAATAAATCTATGGTTATTATCGTGACACTTGGATGAAAATATGTCGACACCTAAAAATGATGAAAATACCTTGCTGCAGATTTGAGAAATATCGAAATACATACTTATTCGAAATTAAATATATAAAATGTTACTATAATATTTAGGGAAACAGTAAAAAAGTCTCATTAAACAAAAAAAACAATTATACTTTAATAATAAAAATAAAAAAAACAATAGTGTCTCCACAAATGGAACAGAATCAACGCATATAACTTGAACAATTATGACTTATTTTATTACGACTTAATTTAAAAAATGCTTTTACGATGATTTCTTGAAAAAATATCAGTATTTACAATACAGTGATAACATTTAAATAATGTTAATATTAATATTATTTTATAATTTCATATTACCGAAAATATGAAATCTATCCTTAAAGTGTCAATTTTGGTAATTCACTCGGCAGTTATTAATTGTCTCGAACCCCAAGCTCGTAACAATTGGTGTCAGAAGTGGGATTAAATCATGCCGATTTTACCTAAGGACGACTCGGAGGGTATCCGTACCCGAAGTCAACGCCAACAGGAGACGGACCAGAGACGATTTGGTGGTGCAACGCCGCAGACGTCGGAGGACCAGCTGCTGACCACGGAGGTCGGCCCGTCAGCAGCTCCTGCATCTGCAACACCTGACTTAGGTGCTCTGATGATGATGCTACAGGAGAAGGCCCGCCGGTTGGAAGAGCAGCTGCAGCGCCGTCAGGAAGAGCAGATGCTCTTCATGAAGGACCTTCACGCTACCTTCGGGAAAGAGATAAGGAGGTGTATGACAACCGCCTGTCGGAAGTTGAAACGAATCGACCAAGTGAACAATCGGGTTGACAACATGATGTCTGACGTGAAGAAAACGCTGGAAATGTGTATTTTGTACGACAACATTCTCATTATTTTGTCACTAGAGAGCAAAACAAAATAAACCCACCAGACATCGAGAAAGGATCATGCAACCTAGAATAAGACTTCAACTATACAGACGAAGCTGTTATTGTATGGCTATTAAAATTTATAATAAGCTTCATCCAAGTTTCAAAGCTCTGCCATTACCATTGTTTAAAGAAAGTTACATTCCTGGCTTTTCACTAGGTGCTTTTATTCAGTCCAGGAATACTTAGATGACCAAGAGGTTCTTGAATTTTAATTTTGTTTGTAGCTTTTCTGTGTTTACTTTATTTTATTTTATGACTTGAATAATTTGACATAAAATATTATACAATTTATAAATGATGACATGTAATGTTCTGTCTGTGAGTCTATTAACTTATTTTTAGCTCTAAGTAGACTAAAATGTAAAAACTTTTAAATTTGCATGACAATTATAAGTCAAACATGAGGACATACCACTATGTTAACATCTTTGCACTACCATGTTTAAAGCAAATAAATTTCTGATTCTGATTCTGATTCTGGACGAGTTCAAACTTGGGGATGGAATTACAGCTCCCGTGGTAGCTACAACACCTTCGCTACGTGGATTCAAAGTGCCACCGTTCGACGGGACGTCTTCCTAGTCGGTCTACAAAATCCAGTTCGAGGCTGTCATGAAGGCGAACGGCTGGAATAAAAGTCAGGCCATGACTGCTCCCACCCTAGGCCTGCGCGACCAGGCCTTAACTGTTGTAGAAGCTCTCGGTAAGGAAGTGAGTTACGAGCAGCTCCTTGAGGCATTGGAGGCGAGATATGGTGACGCTCACCTGGAACACGTCTTTCGTGTGCAGCTCAAAGATCGCGTGCAACGCTGCAACGAAAACCTGCAGCAGTGGGCCCTTGAGGTGGAGAAGCTGGTCCGAAAAGCATACCAGTCTATACCTGCGCTCATTGTAGGGAACCTGGTGCAGACATTCATCGTCGGCATCCGCGACCTTGAAGTCAGAGCTGCTGTGAGGCTCGGGCACCACGAGACTCTTAAGGACGCCATGGCCCATGCACTGGAGGTGGAAGCTGTGCGGCAGGATCATCGTTCATAATCTTTGGTTCTAAATTTATAGTTGTATCGGGCTAAGATTAAGCTAAGCTTATGCTAAGGCCTAGACAGTCAAAAAAGTAATGGATGCTTTATACCACGCATTATGTTTTATTGTATAAAATTAAAATTTTATTGTATAAATATTGATTTTATTGTATAAAATTAAAAAAAAAGATTTAAAAAAGAAATCAGACCAAATTGTATTTCATAAATAAGTTATTATTATATTAAATAGAAAAGGGGTATATGAGAACGGGAACGGATGAGAAGAGTGCGAAATCAGTAAAAAAATTAAAAAAGAAGGTTTTAAGGAATTCGAAATAAGTTTGAAATTACGTGAACAGAAAATGGATTAATGCTATTTAAAATTAGACGACGACCTAAAACTACCTATTTATTGTTATAAAATAATTAGAGTAACATAAAAATAACAATTTAAAATGTATAGGGTGGTTTCGGATAAAATCCAGAGTTTTACGTAAGTCGTCGATTTCGTTGACTTAGACTTTGCTAAGCGCGCACTCAGCACGACTTCGAAGTTAGCTCTATAAATACCGAAAGTAATCTTAGCTCGAAAGTAAAGTCTGAGCAAAGTCAAAGTACGGTCTATAGATCTCAGCCTTAGAGGACTGTCGCAGCGTTCTCTCCCCGAATGAAATAGTCAAGGCGAAGAAGTTGTTACTCAAGTACGCCGATGTTTTCTCGTCAAACGATGCTGACATAGGAAAGACTGGCTTAGTTCAACACAAAATAAGCACAGGAGAAGAATTGCCTATCCGTCAGCGGCCAAGAAGATTGCCGGTAGCACGTGAAAAGGAAATGGAACCCATGATTGAGTGAATGGTGAAGGATGGTGTTATTGTACCTTCATCTAGTCCATGTTGTTCACCTGTGGTGCTGGTAAAGAAGAAGGACGGCAGCATGCGGTTTTGTGTTGACTACCGCCGTCTGAACGACGTAACGAAGAAGGACAGCTATTCCTTGCCAAGAATTGATGACACGCTGGACATGCTTACAGGAGTAAAGTGGTTTAGCACGCTGGACCTGAAAAGTGGCTACTGGCAGATTAAAATTGACCCTAAGGGCAAGGAGAAAACTGCATTCTTGACAGGAAAAGGTCTGTGGCAATTTAAAGTTATGCCGTTTGGGTTGTGCAATGCTCCAGCAACGTTTGAAAGGTTGATGGAGCTTGTACTTACCGGGCTAATTAGCAATGCCTGTCTGGTCTACTTGGATGACATCATCATCGTAGGCGGTACGTTTGAGGAACACCTTCAAAACCTGGAACGCGTGCTCATGAAGATCTAACCTCAAGTTGAATCCGAAGAAATGTTCACTATTCAAACGGCAAGTTAACTTTAGCTTTAGTTAGTTTTAGCTTATGTAGTGTCAGAAGAAGGTATCCGCACGGATCTAGAGAAAGTTGCCGCTATCAAGGATTGGCCGGTTCCAAAAGACAAGACGCAGGTTAGAGCATTTTTGGGTTTGTGCTCCTATTATCGGCGATTTGTGACGAACTTTGCAGATATAGCCAAACCTCTGCACAAGCTAACCGAGGAGAAGCGACATTTCTGCTGGGATAAAAGTTGCAACATCGCATTCCAGGAGCTCAAGGATCGTCTGTGTAAAACACCTATTTTGGGGTACCCTGATGCGGGCAAAGAATTTATAGTTGACACAGACGCAAGTGATATAGGACTTGGCGGTGTGTTGTCTCAACGGAATGGTGATCAAGAGGTTGTGATAGCGTACTCCAGCAAGTAATTGTCAAAGTCGGAAAGGAACTATTGTGCCACAAGACGGGAATTGCTTGGTGTGGTCGTTGCAGCATTTTAGCAAATATCTTCTGGGCAGAAATTTCACTTACGAACTGACCATGCTGCACTGAAATGGCTATTGCAGTTCAAAAATCCAGAAGGACAAGTTGCGAGATGGGTTGAACTACTGCAGGAATACGACTTTGTGATCGAAAATCGCAGCGGGAAATCTCATGGCAACGCAGATGCGTTGTCAAGAAGACCTTGTCCTGAAGATTGCAAGCATTGTACTAGGCAAGAGGGTAAGGAAGTAGTATCTGTGAGGATGCTCAGGACAGACCAGCTCAGCAATGAGTGGAAGGACAGCCTACAACATGAACAGCAGGAAGATTCAGACATCAAGCCGATTCTGGAATGGATGAAGGCCAGTGCTCCTAAGCCCAAGTGGAGCGACGTCTCAGCGACGAGTTCGACCACGAAAAGCTATTGGGCCCAATGGGACAGCTTGCTAATTCAGGATGGAGTCCTGTGCCGTAAATGGGAAAATGGTAACAAGTATTTCATGGTTGTGATGGATTACTTCACTAAGTGGCCAGAAGTCTTCGCTATTCCAAATCAAGAAGCTTCAACAGTTGCAGATAAACTATACTAGAATTATTTTGTCCGTGCAGTTTGAGTCATAAATCATTCGCTCTGTCTCCCACTCACGGGCCTTAGGGGCGAGCATAGTGATGCACATTATTGTTGTCGATAAGCGTTATCGATAGTGAATTTAGTTTAGTCATTATGTGGGTTAGTGATAAAAATGAAAAAAAATAGATAAAACAACGTATTTATTAAAATAAGAATAATAATGAGTTAAAAGAAATTATTAATTAGGTATCTATGTATATTAAATAGGGTTATATTGGCAATGGTAAGGTGGTAAGCGAATCACTTCGTGTCCTGACTCCAAAGCTAACTGATCCAATTTGTATATTTTTTCTGGTCGGTTCCGTTGCACCTGTAAATATAATGTTGTTTGTATATTCAACTAAATACTTAAAGAAAACAAATATATTGCAAACTTTAAATAATAAAATCTGAAATACCTTTTGTAATAGTTCCGGCTTGAGCTCACTATCACTAAACTCAATCCCGTGTTGGCGGAGCCACTCTTGAATTTCAATCCTTTTGTTGGCTGATGTCGGTGCCCGATTTATTGCTGGGAGTGGTAGGGTGCGTTGTCTATTATGATGACTGATGGTTCTTCAAGACTCTGCAGCAGCTTTGTAAACCAGTCTGTGAAGCCTTCGGCATTCATTTCTGAATGGTAGTCCTCGTTCTGAGACTTCACAGCACGGAATACCCATCTGGTACAAATTTCTCTTCGATATATGTACTAAATTATTATTGCACTAATTTGCAGGTATTAGGCGGGGGTAATAATGGAAAAAATGACTCATAATATAACAATGTCGCACCACCCTTTGTATACCGCACCGCCACCGTGTACCTGCCTTCGATGATTCATTTGTTGTTATCGATAATGGCGTTGCGCCCGCGCAACATGCTCACCGCCCTAGCCGGGCTGAGGCCGAGCTATGATTTATGACCCAAACTGCACGGACAAAATAATTTTACTATAGTTCATGAAGTCTTCTGTCGTTTTGGAGTACATTTAGAGATTCACAGCGATCAAGGAAGGAATTTTGAGTCTCTAATATTCCAGGAAACTTGCCGAGTTATGGGTACTCATAAAACAAGAACAACTTCTGACCACCCACAATCTGATGGAATGGTAGAACGATTTAATCAGACATTGGAGAGGTGCCTAGCAAAAGTTGTGGAAAAACGGCAACGAGTCTGGGACAAGCACATACAACCGTTTTTGTTGTCATATCGAAGCGCTGTTCACGAAAGTACATCAGTGACACTAGCTTTTGCAAACTTTGGAAGAGAATTACGGCTGCCTGCAGACCTGATCATAGAAATCTCCTAAGCTTCAAGCTAAATGAGACGGACCGTACCGGATTGTGACAAGAATCAATGACGTGACTTACCGGATACAGAAATCTTCATCATCTTCATATGGTGTTTGAAGTGGTTTTCTTTCTGCGTCGACTCGTATAAACACGTGACTGCATGTTTGCAGATCCTGATGCACGAAAACGTGTTTATTGCCTCGATGTGTAGATAGTAAGGTTATATAGTAATGTTACGAGCTTGGGGTTCGAGACAATTAAAAACTGCCGAGTGAATTACCAAAATTGACACTTTAATTACAGAACACTAATTACAACTTAAAACCACACTTATAACAAAACACAATTGCACTACTGATCACTTTTGTTCGTAGTTGTATCGCTTCGAAGTATTCGCACGTATCGCCAATTGTTTTAACGTTGGTAGAGCCACGCAGCAGCTTTTGCTGTTGCACGTATGGGCCGGCTCGAGCCGGGTTAGTACCACGACCTCACAGAATACCGGCGTGAAGTGGAAGCCTGCTTTGCGTTTCGTCTGGTGAGTGCAGGTGACCGAGGCCCAATCCCCTTCCCCATCAACATGGTAGCGGAATTAAATCTTAGACTACCCCAGGAGGGTACCAGCACCCTGGAGAACCTCGCTGAGCATCCACGACCATGCTACTCCACTCCTGAGCGTGGGTGCTCAGGCTGCCCCGCGTATTCTGGGGCAAAATCCGCTCAAAACTATAACTGCTCTGGGAAAACTGAGCAACAAGACCAAGGCGACCCTGCCACGCTATCCGTGAATTTCTGCAACATCAGGGACTTCACTCGAACCCAAACGCCGTCCACTACCATCTCGAGACGGCGAAGCCAGCCTTGCTCTTCTGACCGAGACGCAGGTGTCCTCTCCGGCTGATACTTCGTATCTCCTACCCGGGTACAAATTGAACACCTTTGTGCCTCGGGCTGGAGTTTGCGTATACGTCAGAGAGACATCTGTTCTTGACGCCTCGGCAGTCTTGAAGGTTCGGACCTGTCCATCCTTTGGCTACGCGTAGATAGCGACGACCATCCGCGCGTCTACGGGTGCCTCTATAGGTCCCATAGCGGTAATGCCGAAACAGACCGACTCATCGACCACGTCCAAATGGCTACAGATTCCTTGCTACAACAGGTCCCATCCGCAGAGATCGTGATCCTTGGCGATTTTAACGCCCACCACGCCGAATGGCTCAGTTCACGTTTAACCGATCATGCGGGGAGATCTGTTTATGACTTTGCCTTGGCATATGGTCTGACACAGCTGGTTACTTCGCCTACGCGGATTGCAGATGTGAAGGATCATACACCTTCCCTGTTGGACCTTCTGCTGACCTCTCATCCGGACGGATATCAGGTTTCCGTCGATGCCCCTCTCGGCTCTTCGGACCATTGTCTGATCCGGAGTGTGGTGCCACTCACGCTCCCCTCGCGGTTGCGTTCTGCAGGTTGCCGCCGTGTTTGGCATTACGATAGTACAAATGGGCGTGCCTCAAGGCTCAATTCTCGGCCCCTTTTTGTTTCTTGTATATATTAATGACTTATCTTACACAGTAGGGGATAACCATAATATAGTATTATTTGCTGATGACACTTCATTAATTTTCAAATTAAAACGACAATTATTAAAATATGACGAAGTAAATAATGCTATATCTAAATTAGTAATTAAATAAATAAAAAGTTTAATAATAACTTGCATTTAAATAGCATAAAAGCGAAATGTATGATGTTCATGACTCCAAATGTCAGACAATTAAATACTAATGTAATTTTAAATGGGGAGGAACTGAGTCTTGTCGATACCACCATTTTTCTTGGAACGAATAGACAGAATTTCGAAAAGACGCGAAGCTTCAATGGAGCCCCCATATATCAAAGTTAGCAAGCAGACTTAGTTCTGCAGCATATGCTGTAAAAAAGATTAGAAATCTTACCAGTGTGGAAACAGCTAGACTTGTTTACTTTAGCTATTTCCATAGCATAATTTCGTATGGTATTTTGCTATGGGGACACGCGACTGACCCTGAAATTATATTTGTTTTACAGAAGAGGGCCATAAGAGCAATCTATGATTTAAAACCTAAAGAGTCGCTCCGACAAAAATTTAAGGAAATTAATATATTAACTTTGGCCTCTCAATACATTTATGAAAATGTAATGTACATACACAAAAATAAAAGTAGTTATACAAAAATAAGTGATATTCATTCTGTAAATACTAGGAACAAACACAAGCTAGTAGTACCAGTTACTCGACTCTACCGAGTCAGTAATTCATTCTTGCGGCGATGTATACGCTTTTACAACAAAATCCCAGAAAATATACAAAATTCGACCTGCTTAAAATTCAAAAACTTTATTAATCATAGTTTGTATAAAAAGGGTTATTATAATATTAAGAAATTTAATGATTTCTTATATTTACGCGAACACTACACATTTAAATAAAACTAGTTTTACGGATTTTATCGCGTATATTAACTTATTTTATATTCCCGACGTTTCGAGTACTTTACAGCACCCATGGTCACGGGGGACTGAGGTATTTGACGTCCCAATGTCATAGTTAACCACGGTTACTCCAGATTAAAATTATTAATTTTTGTTCCGATCTACGCAGTATGAACTTACAGTATCTTGAAGTCTTGCAGTTGTATGCTTGGGTTGGGATTTAATTTTATTAATTATAGGATCCCAAGCAGATGGTAGCCAAGATTCTACAAGCGGTACGTAGACGACACTTTCACAATTCTACCTTTAGATAAAGTAACTGCATTTTTAGACCATCTTAACTCCATAAATTCTAAATTCAATTCACAATGGAGTTAGAGGCAAACAACTCTTTAGCTTTTCTAGATGTGTTAGTAATTCGGAATCCTGATAACACCTTGAGCCACACTGTGTATAGAAAAAGACCCATACAGATAGATATTTAAACGGTGACTCATCACCATCCTTCACGGTTAGCTACCGTGGGTAAATTTTGTTTCAGAGAGCACGAGGGATCTGTGACAGTAAACACCTGGCCGCCGAGCTCCAACACGTCAAGCAAGTTTTGCACGACAATAAGCTTCGGGTCCCGCGCCTACGTCACAGTGAACGAGTGAAGCCGGCCATAGTCGAGCGAGTGCCTGCTGTACTGCCATATGTCAGAGGTGTCACTGACAAGATTGGCTACATCCTGAAGCGTGCTTCTATTAAAACATACTCAAGCCGCCGAAGAAGATTAGTCAGTTTTACCATCAGTTATGTAATGTCCTCTGCAAGATGCAGGAGTGTACAAGCTTGATTGTGAATGGTCTCTTATATAGAGACAAAAAGATCAATAAAACCCGCGTTAAAGAACACATAGCTGATGTGAAGAATCGACGCCCGGGAAGTCTGCAGTCTGTGAACATGTACAGGATCGCCCCTGTCACTACATTAGATTTGATAGACCACAAATCCTCGCTAAAGAACACCGATTCCTTCCAAGGATGATTCGCGAGGCTATTGAAATCAAAAACATCCTAATTTCAATAGAGAAGATGGTTAGCACCATCTGCTTGGGATCCTATAATTAATAAAATTAAATCCCAACCAAGCATACAACTGCAAGACTTCAAGATACTGTAAGTTCACTGCGTAGATCGGAACAAAAATTAATAATTTTTAATCTGGAGGTAACCGTGGTTAACTATGACATTGGGACGTCAATACTCAGTCCCCGTGACCATGGGTGCTGTAAAGTACTCGAAACGTCGGGAATATAAAATAAGTTAATATACGATAAAATCCGTAAAACTAGTTTTATTTAAATTAAGAAATTTATGGATGATAATAACCCTGGAATGAGGTGTTCGCTTCCAAGCTATTTCTAATTTGTTTGTGTGGTTAATTGTGTAACATACATGATTGTAAATTTTAAAAAAGTCCCGCTGGGTTTCTTGCTGGTTCTTCCCAGGACAGAGGTTTTTTTCGAACCAGTGGTAATTAAACAAAAGAGTGACTTTCAGTAAGTATTATTTATAATTAATAAAGTATATTTATGCCGTCATTAAGTAAAAACAGCAAGGATGGTGATGAATTAACTACATCATTGTCTTCTGGGTCACCGGTGCCGCCGTCAACGCTATCCAGTCAAGAACACGAATCTGAGTCCGAGTCTATGTCTACATCCATGACTACTGGAATGTAAAATCTGAATCCTCAAAATAACCCCGGTTTGTGGCCCATAACAATTACTGATGTAGACCGAACTGAGATTGTATTAAAAGGTCCAATCCGGGTTAAAGTTGATTTATTTCCCGTAAATGATAATGGACGGCGATTCAGCGAATATCATTATAATAAGATAATATTAGTTAACGGTGAAAATCTTGACAGGCGCTGGATGATTTATTCACAAACAAAGAATGCCGTTTACTGCTTTCCGTGTCGAATATTCGGGCTAGAAAATACAAAGATTGGATCAAGTGAACGAGTGTGTGATTGGAAACACTTGGGTGATTACCTAAAGTCTCACGAATCTAGTCGACAGCACAAAGATTGTATGTTGAAATGGATTAATTTAGAGAATGGTTTAAGAAGCTGTTCCACTATTGACTTCTTGGCCCAGTCACAAATTGAACAAGAAAGGCAACGTTGAAGAGATATTTTAGAACGATCGCTCGCAATTGTAAATTTTTTAGCATCTCACAATTTGGCCTTCATCCTTTGGTCATAGAGAGAAGTTAACATCTGACTCAGATTCGAGTGAGACAAGCGGCAACTTTATAGATTTACTAAAGTTAATAGCCCGATATGATCCCGTGCTGAGACTTCACCTAAAACAAGTAAAGGATAAAACGAATAATGACCACTATATCGGAAAAAATATTCAAAATGAGCTCATACAATTAATGGCAAGTCACGTGAAGACTCAAATTGTTGAAAAAATAATAAATAATAAATATTACTCGATTATTCTTGATTGTACTCGCGACGTTTCTCGTGTTTAGCAACTTTCAATTAGGTATTATAAGATTTTTAATACAAATACAGCTGAAATTGAAGAACATTTTATTGGTTTCTTAGCCGTCGAATAAACCACAGCTGAGAGTTTGATTAATTATATAATCACAGAATTAGAATAGTTAGGTATATCATTGCAAAACTGCAGAGGCCAAGGATATGATAATGGTGCCAATATGTGTGGTGAAAAGTGGTGTCCAAAAACGTATTCTTGAAATTAATCCACTTGCTTATTTTTTACCTTGTGGGAGTCATAGCTGGAATCTGATCCTAGGAGATGCAGCATCGTCTTGTGTCCAAGCAAAATATTTTTTGGTTTGCTACAAAGGTTATACACTCTGTTTGCCAGCTCAAGTCAGAGGTGGGCTATTTTAAATGCTCATGTAAAATCGTTATCGCTAAACCACTTTCTTAAAACTAGATGGGAGTGCAGGGTAGCATCGGTGAAGGCCGTTAAATACCAACTAATCGATATATGTGATGCTTTAAAAGATTTAGCAGAAAATACAACAGATTGTCAGTTGGTCAGTGAATGTCATTCTATAGAAAAGGAAATAACTACCTACGAATTTGTAGTTTCACTTGTCATATGGTATGACATTCTTACAAAGATAAATGTTATAAGTAAAATGTGGCTAAGCGAAAACATGCACTTAGATGTGGCTATACAACACCTAGACGCATTCACAAATTGGCTCCAGTGGCGGCGTAGCGTGGGTTGGCATCCAGGGCGGTTGTCTATCAAGCACCCCCCAATAAAACAAAAGATGCTAAACATGCTTACCGGACTTTATTGCGCTAAATTATTCTATTCACACTTCCAATCATTTTAGCTCTTCACAAGTGGAGGCCTTTGTTCCTCCAAAGAAAAGGCCTCCCCCAAAGAATGCCACAAAACACGGTCCTGAGCCACCCGCATCCATCGACTTCCTGCATGTCTTACCAGGTCGTCACTCCATCTAGATGAAAGGCGCCTCACACTTCATCTACCGGTACAAGGCTGCCACTCGAGAACCTTGGTTCCCAATCAGTTGTCGGTTCTTCGAGCTATATGGCTGGCCCATTGCCAATTCAGCTTACTAATCCGTTGGGCTGCGAAGGTTATTCTGGTTCTACTGCGGATATCCTGATTTCTAAGTTTATCACGCAGAGAAAGTCCGAGTATAGCCATCTCCGTAGCTCGCTGAGCGACCTTGAACTTTCTTATATGACCGACAGTGAAGGACCACGTCTCAAATCCGTAAGTCATCACTGGCAACACACACTGGTTGTACAATCCCGTTTTCAAGTTTTGAGGTACACCTGACGAGAAGATGTGTCGTAATCTCCCGAGCGCTGCCAGCTGAGTTAAATCCGTCGACTAACCTCTCGGTCGAAGTCGGACTTACCCAGTCGGAATATTTGTCCCAGGTAAACATACTCACCAACAACTTCGAGCGTAGTGCTCTCAACAACTACAATCAAAGGCTTTCTCATAGTCCACCACATACGCAAGACAAAGTAGTAGATTGTCTTCTGTACAATTTGCCGAAGGATATGTATGTGGTCTATGGTGCTAAAGCCTTTTCAGAAACTGGCTTGTTCGGGAGGCTGGATGTCGCCGAGTCTGCGTACGTGCCGATTCGTAATGACTCTCGAAAAGAGCATGTAGACGCGGCTTAGAAGGGAAATGGGTCTGTAGTTCTTTAAGAGAACGTGGTCGCCTTTCTTGAAGAACAAGAACACCGCACTTCTTCTCCACGCCTCCGGAGTAATGCCATCACAGAGGAGTGAATTAAGAAGCTTCTGAAGGACTTCAAGTACCGGCTTTCTACGCTCTTTCAGAAGCTCCGCTGTAATCCCATCCTCGCCCGGGGACTTGCCGTTTTTAAGAAGCTGGAGAAGAAGAAATTTCTTAATTTTAAGATTCTAATATCGGAGAAGACTTGCTCTTGGATCGTTGTTCATACTTGCATGTGTCTCCAACGATTACGTGTACAGCTGCCCATAGAACCTCTCAATCTCACTCAAAATCTCAGGTGTCCCGAAAATGATGCTGCCACATTCGGTCTTCAGCTTCGACATTTGGCTCTTTATGGCAACAGATCTCTGGCAAAAACTTTGGAGCCCTGGTTCCGCCCAACCGCTTCTTCAATACGAGCTGTATTGAAGTTGCGCAAGTCCTGCCGCATGCATTTGGAGATCTGTCTGTTCAGTTGCCTGTATGATGTCAAATCTGCTGAAGAATACAGCTTCATTTCCCGTCTAACAGCCATGTGATTAAGAGTGTGATCAGAGAGTTTTTGTGTTCTTCTGCAACGAGTCTTGCAAAACTTAGCTCCGATCACATTGACAGTTTCCACGAGCTTGTCATTCATATCGTCCACTGTCTTCTAGGCACTGAAAACAATTTTGTAACTAAAGCTGAAAGTTTTCGGGGATTTGGATTAAAGCACGAGGTGGATGGAGCGTTGATTTCATTAGACGTGACTTCTCCAGCTTACTGTTTAGTTTCAGTATGCCTCTCACCATTCGGTGATCGCTGCCAGTTTTCACCCACGCAATCACTGAGGAGCCGTGGTAGCTCAGATGGTTAGCGCTCGCTGTAAATTTCACATTACGCGAGCAACCCGGGTTAGAACCCCGCCGGCACCAATGAAATTGTTAATTGCAACTTAAATGCTGATTTACCACGTGCTCGGCGGTGAAGGAAAACATCGTGACGAAACCTGCATGTCAGAGAAATAAGAAAAAAATATTTCGAAGACATGTGAAGTTCGCCAACACGCTTTGGGGCACCGCGGCGGACACTTCCTTGCCCTGAAACCCTCTCAGAAATGAGAGGAGGCCTGTGCCTAGCAGTGGGACGTATATAGGCTGTAACTAACTTTAACTTTAATCACTGAGTCATCACTGAACAGTTGCCGTTTAGTCGTCGTAATGAAGTCAATCTCATTTTTTGTCAAACCGTCGGGGCCCAACCAGGTCCACTTTCTGTGAGGGCGATTCTGAAAAAAAGAGTTCATCATAAAGAAGCCCTCTTTCTTCATGAAGTCGGCCAGCTGCTGGCTACTTGAGTTCCGTTGCCCTATCCCGAATTTCCCTACCTTCAGCTCACCGTTCTCTTTTGTGCCTAGTTTTGCGTTGAAGTCTCCCATTAACACCGTATAATGGGTTTTGGAGGAACGCATGGATCTAGAAATATTCTCATACATTTCCTCCTCCTCATCGGGATGTGCCGAGGTTGGTACGTAAAACTTTAAGACCTTCAGCGAATACCGTTTGGTGATTCTGAGTATAAGGTACGCAACTTTCGTCGATACACTCCCAATCTTTATAACGTTATTAACGAGAGACTTGTGGACGATAAATCCGACACCTCCGTGTAATAGATGGTCGCCCTCCCGGTGATAGAACAAGTTGCCGGATTCAAGGATTACCGTGTCCTGCCTCTCTTCGGACCTCAGATAAACCTATAATATCCCAGCGCAACTTGTCTATCTCTACTTCCAGCTCCAGGATCTTCTTGTAAGTAATCAGGGTAAGTGCGTTATGTGTTGCCTGGTCGAGCCGTCTTAGGTGGCAACCGAACCTCCACCGGAGATTCTTAGCACCCCCTGCCCAGCCGTTGCCGTAGTCGCCACCGTAGCAAGGAATAGCTGGATCGCCGGGGACTAGGTGCCATCTTTTTATAACTCTCGCCATGGGCGGGTATATTGCTATAGATGCCACGCTTGGCGAGCGGGTTGGCAGCTGCAGTTTTTTTGTTATTTTTAAGGTAAAATATTCTATTACATTATCAAAATTTAATTTCTTGTCCTTTTCGTTCCTTTCTTGACGTTAGTCGTGCTTGGCTCATTGTGGACCTTAAGTAAGATTTTATAAACTTGAGTTTTGAAAAGCTTCTTTCACATGAAGCTACCGTAACACAAATAGGTAAAAAAAATATTAGACACAGCGATAAACACTAAGATACCGAAACACAAATAGGTAAAAAGAATCTTAGATTTGGAACAGACTGAGAGTAGCCCCATTTTACAATGAATCTGAGAAGCTCCCATGAAGTCCAACGGTACTACGGGAACATGCGACGGTTATAAACAAATCACTGATTGACTGTTTTTGATGCTACGCGCGCTATTTTCCGATCGCGTTACTCACTCGACTTCCACTGCCACTTCGACTCGTAAAATAAATTTGTGATACATATGAAAATATAATATTTGTATGCAGGTAAATACTAAAGTAGGTAGCTATTTATTTATTGGTATATATTTGTGGAGTAATTCTTCTATAAGTATTCTCTGGCTGTGCGAGTGACTTGTCGTTGTCACCCTTTGGTGCTTGGCACCCGGGGCGGACCGCCCCCACCGCCCCCCCTTTACGCCGCCACTGATTGGCTCGATAATTATCGAGAAAATGGTTTTCAGTCATCCCTTGTAACAGCGAGAGAAATAGCCGAGGAAAATTGTATTGACAGACAGTTCAAATAAGTCAGAAGACGACGCAAAAAAAGGCATTTTGATTATGAAGGGGAAGATGAAGCTCATGAATTGAATTCGGAAGAAATTTTCAAAATAAACTATTTTTATGTCATTGTCGACAATGTGCGCGCAAGCTGCCATCCTAGGTTTGAGGCTGTTGTTGAGAGCATATTTGGTTTCATGTATAATATAAAAAGGTTAAAGGAAATTACTGATAGTGAAATTTTGAAGCAATGCAGCGACTTGCGAATATCTATGACAGTAGGAGAATCATGTGATATTGATGGACATGAATTGTACGAAGAACTGAATATGTTCATCCGTGTGTATGAAGGAAACGACGACATTATCTCTGTTACGGATGGCGAGGAGAGCAGCCGCCCTATCGCCCCCTCATACCCCGTTACGCCCCGCGCACCCCGCACACCGCCTGGACATCACGTGAGGTCGACAACCAATGAGCGCACAGCACACCGTGTGAGAACACTATCATCTTGAGACGGCCGCCGCGGAAATATAATAAGGGCCTTTTGGGCTCCGCAGGCATTCGATTCGACAGCGGCACTCAAGAAAGAAGACACTCAAGAAAGAAGACTCTCAAGAAAGAAGACTCCCAGAAGATATTCCCTTGTACATACATTAATTGCCGCTATTGTAAATAGTTAAATATAAAGTTTTAAATTGTCCCACTTTTCTTTATACAGTCCTAATGATTTCTTATATTTACGCGAACACTACACATTGAATTAAACTACTTTTACGGATTATATCGCGTTTAATTAACTTATTTTATTAATTCCTGACGTTTGGTGTTTTACAGCACCCATGGTCATGGGGACTGAGGTGATTGACGTCCCAATGTCAAAGTTAATACGAGTACCTTCAGCTTTTTAATTATTAATTTTGGTCCGATCTACGCAGAATGAACTAACTGTGTCTTGAAGTCTTGCAGTGGTATGTGGGTTTAGTTTTAATTTATTAATTACAGGATCCCAAGCAGGTGGTAGTACCAGCCTCCCTCTCATTGAAATTAGGATGTTTTTAATTTCAATAGCCTCACGTATCATCCTTGGCAGGAATCGATGTTCTTCGCGAGAATCTGTGGTTTATCAAATCTAATGTAATGGCGGGGCCGTCTAGGATATGATCACAAACTGCAGACTTCCCGAACGTTGGTGCTTCACAGCTATGTGTTCTTTACGGGTTTTAATAGATCGTTTTGTTTGCCCTATATATGAGAGACCACTGCAATCAAGCTTGTACACCCTGCATCTTGTAGAGGAATATTGCACTTGACGGATGGTAAGAACTGACTAATCTTCTTCGGCGGCTTGAAGAATGTTCTATAGAAGCTCGCTCAAGATGGCCAATCTTGTCTGTGACACCTCTGACATATGGTAGTACAGCAGGCACACGCTCGACTGGCCGGCTTCACCGGTCACTGTGACGTAGGCGCGACCCGGCTTGTTGTCGCAGAACCTGCTTGACGTGCTGAAGCTCGGCGGCCAGGTGTTTGCTGTCACAGATCCTCGTGCCTCTGTAACAAAGATTTGCCCACGGTAGCCAACTGTGAAGGATTTTATACGTAGAGCCATGCTGCAGCTATATTAGTAGTATAGTTGTAGCACGAATGGTCGGCCTCGACCGGGGAAGGACCACGCCTCACAGAATACCAGCGTAAATAGCAGATTAACACTGCTGTGTTTGTATGGTGAGTGTAGAGAACCGGAGACCCTTTTACTGGAAAAGAGGCATTCCATCTTAGTCTCACGGGTGACAACGCATCTGCATTTTGATTCTTTATTGAAGATAGGTGGATGTCTATGGGTCGCAGCAACTACTTACCATCAGGTGGACTGTGCCTGTTTGTCACCCTATCCTATAAAAAAAAAAAAAAAAATGATGGTGGGATTCACCATTTAAATATCTGTTTGTATGGGTCTTTTTCATACACGGTGTGACCTATGGTGTTGTTAGATTCGAATGACTAATACATCTAGAAAGCTAAAGAATTATTTACTCTAACTCCATAGTAAATTGAATTTTAGAGTTTATGGAATTAAGATGTTCTAAAATGCAGTTACTTTGTCTAATCGAAAAATCAGAAAGTATCGTCTACGCCATT
The DNA here is from genome assembly GCA_029286625.1 of Parnassius orleans. Classification (NCBI taxonomy): domain Eukaryota; kingdom Metazoa; phylum Arthropoda; class Insecta; order Lepidoptera; family Papilionidae; genus Parnassius; species Parnassius orleans. The sequence continues at coordinate 1,840,688 of JAGSMP010000009.1, forward strand.
GTAGAACCCTTGAGTTACTGGTGCAGTAAGCAGGCTTTCTCCTCAAAGTCCTCCATGAAAATATCGGCGACAATGGGAGATACCGTGAGCCCATTGCAACACCATCTACTTGCTTGTAAACCTTTCCTTCCACAACAGATAGCCAGATGTAAGGCAATGTCTACAGTACTGCATATTCTGCTGCCATGTTGTTTTCCTCAGTTTCCTAGTTACAATTGAGATGCAGTCTTCAACAGGTAGGCATGTAAATAGAGACTGAACATCAAACTGACCATAGTTTCATTGTCAGTAAGACATAGGTCTTTATCTCACTCAACAAAATGGTATGAACTTAGTGTGTGCTTGTGTGTCCTCTGAGTGGTGATAGTGTTTTGCTAAGAGTTGAGCCATTTGTAAGTTGGCGAATCGATCTGACTCACTATTGGACGTAATGGAGCGTTCGGTTTGTGTATTTTTGGTAACCCATACAACTTCGGTGGTTTGGCACACAGGTATTATCGAATTGACGTCTAGATTCATTTCTCGGAGTATTTTAATTAGATCGCTAGTTGTTTTAAGCGTATTAGTTGTAGGGTCTGTTTTGACCTTTACGTACGTACTTTCATCCGATAAAAGTTGTTGTATTTTAGAATTTTAATCCGACGTATCCATTATAACCGTAGCATTACCTTTCGAATCGTTAAACCGGTCTGTTGCGTAAGTTTTTCAACATTAATTTATCTTTGAAGATTTAATTTCGGCACACTGAGCTTTAGTCAGTGCCGAAATTAAATCTTCAATTATAATACCTGCGTGTGCCAAACCACCGAAGTTGTAAGGGCACAAAAATACACAAACCGAACGCTCCATTACGTCCAATAGTGAGTCAGATCGATTCGCCAACTTACAAATTGGCTCAACTCTTAGCAAAACACTATCACCACTCAGAGGACACACAAGAGCACACACTAAGGATTCATACCATTTTGTTAGTGAGATAAAAGACCTATGTCTTACTGACAATGAAACTATGGTCAGTTTTGATGTTCAGTCTCTATTTACATGCCTACCTGTTGAAGACTGCATCAATTGTAACTAGGAAACTAGAGGAAAACAACATGCCAGCAGAATATGCAGTACTGCTTAGACATTGCCTTACATCTGGCTATCTATTGTGGAAGGAAGAGTTTTACAAGTAGATGGTGTTGCAATGGGTCACCGGTATCTCCCATTGTCGCCGATATATTTTCATGGAGGACTTTGAGGAGAAAGCCCTGCTTACTGCACCAGTAACTCCAAGGTTCTACAAGCGGTACGTAGACGATACTTTCACAATTTACCATTAGACAAAGTAACTGCATTTTAGAACATCTTAATTCCATAAACTCTAAAATTCAATTTACTATGGAGTTAGAGGCAAATAATTCTTTAGCTTTCCTAGATGTATTAGTCATTCGAAACCTAACAACACCATAGGTCACACGTGTATAGAAAAAGACCCATACAAACAGATATTAAATGGTGAATCCCACCATCATCCTTCACAGTTGGCTACCGTGGGCAAATTGTTACAGAGAGCACGAGGATCTGTGACAGCAAACACCTGGCCGCCGAGCTTCAGCACGTCAAGCAGGTTCTGCACGACAACAAGCTTCGGGTCCCGCGCCGTCACAGTGACCGAGTGAAGCCGGCCACAGTCGAGCGTGCCTGCTGTACTACCATATGTCAGAGGTGTCACAGACAAGATTGGCTACATCTTGAAGCGAGCTTCTATAAGAACATTCGCCGCCGAAGAAGATTAGTCAGTCTTACCATCCGTCAAGTGCAATATTCCTCTACAAGATGCAGGAGTGTACAAGCTTGATTGTGAATGTGGTCTCTCATATAGGCAAAGAAAACGATCTATTAAAACCCGCGTAAAAGAACACATAGCTGACGAAGCACCAACGTTCCGGGAAGTCTGCAGTTTGTGATCATATCCGACGGCCCCGCCATTACATTAGATTTGATAAACCACAGATTCTCGCGAAAGAACATCGATTCCTGCCAAGGATGATACGTGAGGCTATTGAAATTAAAAACATCCTAATTCAATAGAGAGGAGGCTGGTACTACCACCTGCTTGGGATCCTGTAATTAATAAAATTAAAACTAAACCCAAGCATACCACTGCAAGACTTCAAGACACAGTTAGTTCATTCTGCGTAGATCGGACCAAAATTAATAATTAAAAAGCTGAAGGTACTCCATTAACTTTGACATTGGGACGTCAATCACCTCAGTCCCCGTGACCATGGGTGCTGTAAAGCACCCGAAACGTCGGGAATTATAAAATAAGTTAATTAAACGCGATATAATCCGTAAAAGTAGTTTAATTCAATTTATACAGTCCTCTTAGTTCAGTAACAAGTTATCGAAGTAAAGTCAGTTATTCAGTACACATACACCCAATAGTTATCTCTCTTTAAATTTGTTATCTCAACAATCGGCTCCCTGCTGTACATAATTTTTGGATCCTTCGTCGCCGGATTGTACATAATAATTTTTGGTCCATCGCCGCCGGATTGAAGCCAGAAGATCGAAGCTGGAAGATTGAAGCCAGAAGATCAAAGCTGGAAGATCGAAGCCAGAAGATCAAAAGCTGGAAGATCCGAAGCCAGAAGACCGTACAGAAGAGAAGATCATCGTTCAAAATTGTATCTACGTTTCTAACAATAGTCTGACTTCGTCAAATTAACTTTCTTTCTTAGACACGTTTACGCGACCAGTAGGTTACCCTAACGGTGTCAAACTGTAATCGACTGGTAACGTAACACGTGCGTCTTTACGTCTTTTGAAGACGCCATGCGTAAAACAAGAAGCCAGAAGCCCAGGAACGACGAAACGCCGGTGGAATACGTATCTTCGAGGAAGCCCCGCGTCCCTCAGACTATCTATCGTTGACACAGGCGCCCGCCGCCGCGCCCCGCCGCCGACGCCCGCAGCTATGCCCCGCGCTGCGCCGCCGCGCCCCGCTATGTCCGTGTCCACGACCGAGCAATAGAAGTTAGCACATCCGCGCCGCGTACAGATACACTCGCCGCGATTATTGAAGATCTTCCGGTCACCGAAATGAGTTCAACGATACATACCGCCGCGCCCGTAGCTACCGACGCTGTACTTAGGCCCGTTGCCGCCCCGTCAGTTCTGTTCAGCCCGGTCGACAGCTAGCGCGATCGCGAAATTAAAACAAATTGAATACAACACAGCTGAAGAACTCCGCGATTAGAAGGAAACAATTACAAATCGAGGAAGATTTAATTAAAAGAAATACGCTAGGACATCGCGCAATTACAAGAAGATACCGATAGGAAAGTTTAGAAGGAGCCGAAAATAGAGAAAGTAGGAATCGTGTCGACCAATGGTTAGATAACGTGAGACTGTGCGGGGAGCCGCCCTGCCGCCTGTCTCAGCCCGCGCCCGCATCGATCAAATGCAGGCCCCACCGGAAAGGGGACCGATTACGTACCTGCACTACCCGTATATTGAAGATGCCCAGGAGGACGGTCGCGAATAACGAACAACCACGCGCGAATATAAGGAGATAGTGAGTCGCCGCAGAATCGAATCAGGTGAATCGTCATGGGGGTTACGTCGCCGACGCGCGCCCAACGCCGCACTCTATCGCCAAAACGTAGGTCGCCATCGCCACATCGCCGCGAGGAACGTAAATTATCATCGCCGTATCGTCGCGATGTAATCATAGGTCACGGTCGTTATATAATCACGATACATCCCCTGAATCGTCGTATCGTTAGAAGGAAATAGGGATAGAGGTAGGTCGCTCACCCCGAGAGGGAAAGATAGGGGTATCGAACGGCTAGCGGAAGCATTAGAGAATATGGTACGATTCAGACCAGCCGCCGCGAAGCAAACACAGGACTTGTTTATTTTCAACGGCTCGGCCGCGGAATGGTTAGCGTTTAAAGCCGCGATGAATGAATCCACCCGTTTGTATGGATTCACAGACACGGAAAATATGGCAAGGTTAAGAAACTGTTTACGTGGTGAGGCTAGAGGCAGTATCGGCATTACTGTTTACCGCGAAGGACCCAGCGGATATTATGCGGACACTAGAGCAGTGTTTCGGTCGCTCAGAGGTAATTATAGATCGCGCCTTAGAAGATCTGAGACGTCTTCGCGCCCAGGCTTAACCGCTCAGGAATTAAATACGTTCGCGATTGTTACAGAATATCGTCTGTGTTATGAAAACGTCGACGGTAAAGGATACCAAAACCCGATGCTTACTAGGAAGTTACGAGTAAATTAAGTGCTCATTTACGATCACGTTGGTGCGATTATGCGGAGCACTACGGAAGTGCTGACGAACCGGATATCGTCACGCTTTCACGGTTTATGATGAGAGAGGCTGACCGCGCGTTAAGTCATGCCTACCTACACCTCTGCAGCGCCGATTAGGGAAGCACCCGTGAAGAGAGAAGCACCGCCGCCGAAAAGGCTTATAGTCACACGCTTAGAAGATAGGCCCGCGATGTAAGGACATTCACCACACGAGATAGTGACAGTGAAAGTGTTAAGTGTTTGTGTTGTGGTGAATATACGATAGTCAAGTACAAGAAATTAGTGCAGATGGACGTAGATAGCCGGTGGAAGTGGGTGAAGGAAGAGGGAGTGTGCTTCAAGTGTCTAAGCAGCAAGCACCGACGCCTGAGGTGCAAGGCGCCAGAATCAGACACCGGAAACATCTGCAAATTCAGGTGAAACAGTGCTCGTCGCGTCAAATACAGCTAAAAGTGCGTCAGTGTTACTAAAAGTGTGTCCTATTATAGTGCGCGGACCGCGTGGTAAAGAGATCGAAACCTACGCGCTCCTCGACGAAGGTTCCACGATATCGTTGATCGACGACGAAATAGCTCGCGAGTTAGACGCGGAAGGACCGACGAAGCCGCTGAATATTCGAGGCGTATCTAGTAACAAACGCGAGAATAATAGTCGAATAGTCACGCGGAAAAACGAAAAATGAAACGTATAACGTAAGTGCGCGAACAATAAATAATTTAACAGTAGGTTCTCAGTCCGTCGGTAAGGAGTGTCTACGTTTGAAACATTTACGTGGCTTACCGAGCGAGGTATGTTATAGTGACGCGAAACCGAAAGTATTAATAGGGTCAGATAACTGGCATCTAATTATAACGCGTAATTTACGCATAGGAAGTCGTAAGCAACCCATTGCGGCTAGGACATTGTTAGGATGGGTCTTACAAGGGACCGCGCTGCGCGTTATGTCGCACCTTTATTCATAAACTGAATTAACTCAAAATTTACGTTTTTCGAGTATTCAACATAAACCGAATTAACTTCGTCAGGAGAATAGGTATAGTCCAACAGCCGACTCGATAACGCTGAAAATGACAGAGTGAGATGATCGTCGTTCTCTTTTTGATTAACGCGCGCGAACAAGTCGATACCAGTAAAGTGAGCGAGTTCAATAATGCGCCGGCGTTGTTCCAGTTAAGACTTCAAAATAGTTTAAAGAAAGGAAATAAACCAGAATAATTCGCTATTTTAGTATCAGGTAATTATTTTATATGCTTTATTTTATTCAAAAACTGCATCTATTCAGACTTATTTCATTTTATTAGAAAAGTAAATGTAATTTTTATCGGCAACAATATGACTTAATTCAGTTTTGTATAAATTATATCGTATCAAATACGACATCATTTCGAATTAATGCAGTTTAATATTAAAATGTAGAAACAAAACTTGAGTAATTAAGTTTTATTTCAGTTTTGTACTATAAATTACCAAAACGTAGTTATTTTATATTTATTACTGTTAACTATTAAAATTATTAGATACGACTTTCGTTCTCTTTGTAGTTATTTCACTATTTTACTAAATGACAAATGTAATATCGGCTTCTAAAATTTTGTTTTGTTATAGAATGTCTGAGAGCTCGAAAGATTTTAGGATTGATTGTAGAAAATACCATGTAAGATAATAAAAATACTATAGTAGATTATAATTTAATAGAGAACTACAACAATAGCAAAAATTTCGATCACGAGGTGAGTAATTTATATTATTACTGTAGATTTTCATTAATTTTATTTATTTTATATTAACTGCTTTGTTGACTTTTTGTAACTTGGAACCACAGGTTCGATTCCGATATGGGTCAAAAAGGCTAACCTGTCAGAAATTGTTGTAGTTATAATAATATATTCATTAAAACATATTATTACCATAGTAAATATTATTACAATAGTTCAAATTAGATTTATTAATTATAGGAACAAAATGAAACTAGTGTTTCTGTTGAAATGAAGGAGAAGATAAATCTAAAAAGTAAAACATGATAACGGAATCAGTCGTGGATAGCTTGGATAAAAGAATTGAAGCATCTATATCAGTAAGTAAAAATAAATTAAGGAAAAACAACTAAACTATTTATAATATTATATCCTCAAAACCATTTTGTAGAAATTAATAATGTTTATTTGCAGAAACCTCACTTTAAAAACTCACAATGTAATAAAAGTCTGGTGACTTATTATGATAGTGACATTACCTTGTCTGACAATGAAGACAATATTACACGTTACGCTATGATTACGGAGGCAGAAAATAAAAATGAAGACCATTGTGCCCGTCAATCTTCATCAAGTTCAACATCCTCATCACCTTCTGGTTTATCTAGCTCATCCTCTTCTGACTTATCGTCACCAAGTTCTGAATCAGATAGTTCGCGAACAAAACAACAAATTAACCCTCATTCACTTCCTACCAGACATGTTATTATTGATGAAACAGATGATGATATTATAGAAAACACACCTCCAGACCAACTGTCTTATATAAGAAACGTAAGTGATTACTTTATAAGTAGTTAGGCGCTGTAAAAAACAATATTTGCTGTTTTTAAAATAGTGTTGTTTTTAATTTTTATGTTTATCTTTTAGCTATTTAATAATCATCCGAGGAAGTTACATAAGGTCCAAACTATTACACGTCTCCTATTTATACTGATGAGAGTGACATTGACTTGCGATACAGATCCCACATATGTAAATAATATTGAAAAAAGAACTATTTCTTTGACAAATCGAGCTCTTCTTCTACCAGTTCTTCATATTCAAGAAGGGCTACAACATCTACATTGAATAAAGGACACAAACGTACCAAAACTTTCTCAATGGAAACAGAATAAAATCAAACGTATGCGTAATAAGGAAAAGCATATGTATCGCAGTCAAAAACTCAGAAGCGTGTTTCTGCTCGGTGTCTCAAAGAACCTTGCACGGATAAATGCAGGCTTAAATGTACTACAAAGATAAATATAGAAGAAAGATACAAACTATTTCAGACGTTTTGGGATTTGAGTGATTTAGTAAAACAAAGAGCGTATATAAATGCGAGCATGGTTGATGTTCAGCCTCGGTACAAATATACGAATGCTGAAAGACCAGGCACAACAACAAAGCATTTCATTTTAAAATCGACAGTAAAATGATCAGAGTTTGTAAAACTTTTATAAAACAACTTTGGATATCTCAGATCGCATGATATTTACTGTACAAAATAGAATGAATGAAAATGATTTTCATTTAATGATTTGAGAGGAACACATCAACACCATAAGAAAATTGATTCCGAAATACGAGATGCGATCATGAAGCACATTAATTCTATCCCCAAGGTTGAATCTCATTACTTACGAGCTTCTACAACGAAAGAATTTATAGAAGGTAACAAAACTATTAAAGATTTATACAATGATTTTAAAGTAGACCAAGAAAAACAGAATAAACCAGCAGGTACATATATAACTTACTATAAAATATTTACAAATGAATTTAATCTGTCATTTTTTCAACCGAAAAAGGATCAATCTGATCTATGTAATTCTTATTCTAATTCCAATGAAAATAAAAAAAAAGATATGGAAGAGAAATACTTAAAACATATAGAAGAGAAGGATTATAGTAGGGTCGAGAAGGTTAATGATCGCAAAAAAAGTAGATAAGAATATGAGAGTAGCGGTGTATGATTTAGAGGTAGTGTTGCAGTGCCCAAAAGGTAACAGTTCCTCTTTTACTATAAGTCTAAATTTAATTGCTATAATTTAACCTTAACTGAATTAACGCCGAAGGAATCTAAAGTAGCCTATAAAATGTGCATTGCTATTTTGGACAGAGAGTGATGCTAAACGTGGTGCGGTTGAGATCGGATCTGTGTATGGGCATATCTGAAAGTTATAAGCGACGAAGATGGTGATAAAAAGAAGTGATTTTCTATTCCGACAATTGCTGGGACAGAATAAAAATAAATATATAACATCTCTTTATTTATATGCTGTGCAAAATTAAATATTAAGAGCATTACATAAATTTTTGATCAACACACCCAAAATGAGGCTGATAGTGTATAGCCTCATTGAGAAAGAAATTAAGAAAACTTAAAATCGGGTCCATATATACACCCGACCAGTACATTGCTGTGATTAGGAATGCCAAAAGTCTCAACCTCCATTAATTGTGCATGAGATGAATTATCAATCATTTTATGATTTGAAAACGTTACAAGAAGAGTGGGGATACAATTATACAAAATACAGATGGACAGAATGTTAATTGGAATGAAATAAAAGTTTTAAAAATAACTAAAGAAAACCCTACCTTATTTTTCTACAAGACATCATACAAGGATAAAGACTACAAGGAGGTTAATGTAAGAAATAAAAGAAGAAAATGAAACTAACGACAGAAATAACACTTCAAGGTGCCTATTTGAATAAACAAGAAATAAGTGAAAACAAGAAGAAAGATTTAGGAGCTGATTTCAAAAGCATTAATCCCTTCTTTTATGGGGTTTTATAATAATATACTTTAAGTACAATATTTTACATTAAGTTTTAAAACCAGATCTCATTATATTTGATTTTGTTGTTTTTGTTTTAATAATATGAATATCTCTGAAGTTTAATTAGAAGTTTTTACTTAATAATTGTATTACCAACAATACTTTGAAGTAGGTATACACAGAAGTATTTAAGTAGGTACCTACACCGAAGTATTTGGACTGTTTACTAAGACATCATTAAGTAGTGTTACTAAAATAATGTTATCTTTTTAAATAATTAAAACATGACTGTAAACATAAAATATTTCTTTATTTTATTAAAATAATACTTACCCTGAAATTTATATGAATTAAAATTAAGAAAGTAATAATTAGGAATATTTCGTCGACAATTCTGCCTTTAATATCTTAATACTGCAAATAATCTAAATATTACACATACTAACAAGATAATTTTAATATAAAACTGCAATATTTTCAGTAACTCCGTTTGCATCAAAATTATTCGATTACATATTTTAGTAAAAGTGAAATAAGTAGGACTTTTTTAAATACTACTATAGAGTGTATTCTTGATAAAAATATAATAATTTTCCGCCTCATTCTAATACTTTGTTAATTAAGCTACACATATCTAATTTTGTAACTGACCAAAGCCATCTATTATTTTTTTTATAATTTTTTGAAGTCGTCGATCTCAACATGTCAAACTTTAAATGCGATTTCCCACAAAACTAAAATTTTGTGTTAGTGCAGTTTATGAATAAAGGTGCGATGTAAACAAGACAGTGAAACGGTATTACACATATCGAGCGTTAACGGACGTTTAGATAAGGATATGAAGACGTTCGCCAGTCCTGATGAAGAGTTGACAGATCTTCTCAAGAGGCAGTACGAGATCGACTCAATAGGTATATCGCTCAAAAGCAGACCAAGGCGGGAAGAGGAGCGGGCTGTTGACATCTTCCAGCGCACCGTCAAGAGGGTCGGCGAGCAATACCAAGTCGGACTGCCGTGGAGGGACGATGACGTCAGGCTGCCACCGAGTTACGAGATGGCAGCTCGAAGACTCCGCACCATCGAACGTAGGATGGACCAGTCACCGGAGTTCCGAGACGCGTATACGAAACAGATGAACGACCTCCTAGAGAAGGGCTATGGTAGTGAAGCCAATGGGTCGGAAAAGGAAAGCCCCAAGAGTTGGTACCTGCCACATTTCGCCGTCAGTAATCCGAAAAGCTGGGAAATTAAGATTAGTGTTTGATGCAGCAGCTCGCGCATCAGGCCAATGCTTAAACGACTACCTGCTCGATGGCCCCTGACTTACGGAACCTACCCGGTATACTGTTTAGGTTTAGGAAAACGAAATAGCCGTGTCAGCGGACATCCGCGAGATGTTTTACGTGTTAAAATCGACCGCCGTGACCAACCCGCGTAACTATTCTTGTGGCGAGGAAACGAGCGATCTGGACCGCCGCGAGTATGTTATGACTTGATGATTTTCGGTGCAAGGAGCTCTCTTCCTCGCGCACAGCGTTAGGGATTACAACGCGCGCACATGCAGAAGCATATCCACGAGCGCTTAACGCCATCGTAAATAGTCATTACATGGACGATTACCTAGACAGTTACGCGACGTTGGAAGAAGCGATAGATACGGCAATGCAGGTCACCAAAGTACACCAAGAGGCAGGCTTCACGCTCGCGGGATGGAATTCGAACCACTACTACTATTACTAAAGGACAAACCAGAGGAGCTGCTGGCACGAAAGCCCAAGGAGGTGGGTACAACGCAAAACGGCCCAGGAAGAACCCTAGGGTTATTATGGATGGCCGAAGAGGACGCGCTAACCTTCAACACGTCCATGAACAGGGTGCCGTATGATGTGAAGATGTTTCATCGACCACCGACCAAGAGAGAGGCGTTAAGCGCAGTAATGTCGGTCTTCGACCCACTCGGTCTGCTCAGCTACCTCACCATTACGGCGAAGATCCTGCTGCAGGACCTGTGGCGTATGAAGAAGGTCGGATGGGATGACGAACTACCCGAGGAGGCAGCAAGCGAATTTCAGAGGTGGTTGCGGGTCGTCGAGGAAGTATCACAACTTCGACTTCCGAGATGCTATGCTCCTACGGGGGGAGTAGTAGAACGTCAACTCCACATCTTCAACGACGCTAGTGAACGAGCGTACGCATCCGCGGCATATTGGCGTATTCGGTATCGCGACGACACGGTTAAGGTAGCGTTAGTAGCGGCCAAGGCGAAAGTCGCCCCGATCAAGGCACAAAGCATACCGCGATTAGAGTTGCAGGCGAACTTGATAGGCGCGCGACTCGCGGAATTCGTGCAGGACGAACACAGAGTGAGCAGATAGGGTCATATATTGGACGGACTCTACTACGGCGCTCCACTGGATAAGGAACGATACAGCGCGTTACACTCCATACGTAGCTCATCGACTCGGGGAGATAGCCGAGAAAACATCACCCGAACAATGGAAATGGATTCCGACTGCTCACAATATAGCAGACCAAGCGACGCGCATGACTTCGTAAAAGAAGGCGACCAATGGTTCACTGGACCGTCATTTCTCTACGAAGACGAAAGCAAATGGCCACAGGGAAAGAAGGCAGGAAGAAGACGAAGAGTTGGAAGAAATTGTGGCGCATCACGTCGAGACCAAGGACGCCCCACACCTGCCAGAGATAGAACGCTTCTCTTCATACGAGAGACTAATCAGGGCCACAGCACGAGTACTGCAGTTCATCGATGCCATACGAGGACGGGCTCGAGTTAACGCACAGCACATCCAAAGGCAAAGCGGATGTGGGTGGAACGCAGTCAGCTCGACAGCTTCGCTGAAGACATCAGCCGACTTCAGCAGGGAAGAATCTGGTCACCGGCAGCGCTTTGAGGCTCGACCCTAATTGAAGACGGAATACTACGAGCCAGGGAAGAATCGACGCAGCCGACGTAGACGACCGGATGAAGCAACCTATAATCCTGAATGGACGCCACCGATTTGCTGCTGGTAGAAAAGGCGCATCAAGAAGCAAGCCATGCCAATAGGGAAAGGGTGGTCAACGACCTACGAACAAGATATCATATCCTCCGACTACGACCGACCGTGCGAAGTGGAACGGAATTGTCTGCAATGTAGGGTACGCAAGGCAACACGGCCGGCAGTTATAGGCGATTTACCACCCGAAAGGTTAGGAGCGTTTGCGCGACCGTTTATACACCGGGTAGATTATTTCGGGCCTTTGTCGGTAACGATAGGACGACGGCACGAAGCGGTGGATAGCATTATTTACATGTCTAACGACGCGCGGTTCATTCGAAAATAGTCCACAGCCCAACCACGGACTCGGCAATAATGGCATTACGGCGCATGGCGGCTAGGCGCGGGTGGCCTCGGGTAATATACTCCGATAATGGCACCAACTTTCACGGAGCCGACACCGAACTCCGAAGAGCCATGGAAGAATGGAAACCGATACTCAAGGACTTCGCATTAACGCAACGCACCGAGTGGAAGTTCATCGCACAGGAGCGCCCAACCAGGGGCGGCGCATGGGAACGGCTCGTGCGTTCAGTCAAAGCAGCGTTGAAGCAACTCTCCACCAGAAGAGTCGAAGGAGGAGACGTTAGCAACCTTGTTGACGGAAGCGGAGAACACCGTCAACTCTCGACCGTTGACCCATGTGCGGTCGACATCAATGACCAGGAAGCGTTAACCCCAACCATTTCATCATGTTGGGACCGTCGAGTCTACCTATCACCGCAACGTGCTCACCCACCGATCGCCGGGCATGGCGGCGGAACTCGCTGATGAATACTGGAGCGCTGGGTGCGGGAATGCTTGCCGACGCTGATCCCCGCGGAGCATCTCGAGACGCCCAGCGACAAGATGTAAAGACGACCTCGTCGTGATTGTGGACAGCAACCTGCCGCGGAACGTGGGGCCAAGGAATAGTGACGACAACGTTTCCCGGACCTGACGGCGTGATGCGCAACGTGGAATTCGAACCAGAGGCGGGTACTACGAAGACCAGTGAGGAAGATCGCCGTCCTCCCGAGATATAGGCTCGCTTGCTACGCCGGGGAGGATGTTACGGACGGCGAGGAGCAGCCGCCCGTCGCCCATACCCCGTTACGCCCGCACCCGCACACCGCCGGACATCACGTGGTCGACAACCAATGAGCGCACAGCACACCGTGTAGAACACTATCATCTTGAGACGGCCGCCGCGAAATAATAAAGACCTTTGGGCTCCGCAGGCATTCGATTCGACAGCGGCACTCAAGAAAGAAGACTCCCAGAAGATATTCCTTGTACATACATTAATTGCCGCTATTGTAAATAGTTGAATATAAAGTTTTAAATTGTCCCACTTTTCTTTATACAGTCCTCTTAGTTCAGTAACAAGTTATCGAAGTAAAGTCAGTTATTCAGTACACACACACCCAATAGTTATCTCTCTTTTAAATTCTGTTATCTCAACAATCGGCTCCCTCTGCTGTACATAATAATCTCGGTGCTGAAATACATAATAGAAAAAAATTAACTGAAGTTTACCCCACTATCGAAATAGTCCTGAGAATTATTGCTATCAAATCTGTTACAGTTGCGTCTGCTGAAAGGAGTTTTTCGAGGCTTAAAATTATTAAAACATATTTGAGGAATTCGATGACACAAGATCGGCTTTCAGCCCTTGCTATTCTTTCAATCGAAAAGGACGTAGCTCATTCGTTAGATTATTGTGCTTTAATTAAAGATTTTAGTGTTAGGAAAAGCCACAAACATCAATTTTAAAATTTATCATCTCTGTATTTGTTAATTTTGTAAATCTTTCAATGTAAAATATTTTAAAACTCAAATTTTATTTATTTGTATAACTTTAGCATTTCTCCTCAAACATGACAAATACCTAAACCAAACAACCAGACCTACTTTCGCATCACATACTTTTCACGAAGGACAAAGGGCCTCAAAGGCCTGCCGCCCGGAGCCTCGCAATGGGTAAGGCCGCCTCTGCCTGAAAATGCTTGTGTCAGGCAGGTTTGGTTCACGACAGTAGTCGAATGGCGGATTCGAACCCACAACCTTTTGATTTCGCGGTCCGCACCCTGCCATTAGGTTAAAGTCGCTTACTACACTGTATTCTATCGTATTCTCTCGCAGGCTCAATCCTATAGATGTATCTGTTTAGTAAGTGACTTTCAACTAATAGGTACTAAGTAATACTTTCAATTGTAAGTATTATTTATAATCCCATATTGAAAAAGAAAGTTTCTATTTCTGTTTCTTTTTAGTGTCGCTTTTTCAATTCATCGAGTTTCTAATCACGATTCTAAAGATTTTACTTCTAAAAGTTACGAAATGGCATTTTATAACAACTAGCTATTACTAAAAATATCGAAAATAACAAGCGTTTGGTGATTTTCTACCGAATCGACCGAAATTGTGGTTTTGATAGTGATTGAACATATTTTTATGAATTAAAGCAAATTCGTTCCTTAAAAAAACTATTAAAACCCAGTCCACCAAACTAATAATGTTTAAGACTAATGTAGATATGAGATTCGTTCTCTTTTGATCATTAAACATTCTATAAACGTGTTTTTTAATTTTAATACAATTTAATAAAACAGGAGCTACAATCCGCCGGCGATCAAGTTCCCGCCGAAAGCCGAAATCATACGTTTAATATAATTAATTTAAAATATAAATACTGAAACTTTTTCATAAATATTAACTTAAGGCAGTGATATTATATTCTCTTTGCTTTTTTTCTATCATTACGCAAAGAGTATACAATGGTATACAATCACTAATCACCACGTTTTTTATCTTTAAGTTTTAAGCTGTGGTATTTTTATTTTGGAGGTTTTTTCAAATAAATTTAGATTAATTGGGGTGTGATTGGGGGCAAATTGGGGGTTTTATATATGAAAAATGGGGTAAATCCTTAGACATATATAATAAATCTCAAATGTATAATATATGGAATAAATAAATTGGGAATTTATTTAGATGATGTGACGTTATCTAATTATTGCAAATAGGATATATTTAAAAAAAATCGAGGTCCATTCCTAAGACATTTACAGTAATTCAGGCAAAGAACTTGACATACTATCATAAATAATATATATGCCAATCACAACTCAAAAGCTTTGCAGTGACTTAGTAAATCCAACACTGGAACAATCAAGGTCATACAAAATACATAATATACCAAAAAATAAAAATGAAAATACTACAAGATCTATTGTTATTGAAAAAAGTAAAGTGATCAACAATATTATACCCTCCAATAAGAAAAAAATTACTGTTAATAAATTTAAATCTCGAGAAATATTGAAGAAAACATTTTTTGACCAATCAATAAATACTATTATTTCAGGACCTTTACATTCTGACAAAAAATGTTTGACAGTTATACATCAAAGGGAAACCTCAGGTAAATGTAGTTGCAAATCAAGAAACATTAAAAATGACACAAAAATTGTGCAGACTTCGGGAAGTAAATTATATTCACAAATTGACAAGGTTTGTTATCACTGTTCTGAGACTGTAACCCGCAGTACACAATTCTTTGATGTGTCTAAAATTGAAGATAATAGTCCAAAAAAGTCAAATGCAGATGAATTTCAAAGAATAAACTCTAAAAAGGCCTATAGACCTCTGTTCTTAAATAGCTGGGGTGCCAACGATGGGCATTATCTCAATACCCAACACGAGGGCCAGATTTTTAATATTTTTTTCTTATATATACAATATTTTGTATAGTATTATCAGGCAATGTTGAAATACCTTCCAAAAATATTGATCAAAATTGATGCTTAAGAAGTCTCTGCTGTTGTGAATTCTAATGTGATGTTACCTTTTTTCTTAGAGTTGCATATGTATACTCTAAGCCTTTTTTAAATAAATAAAATATAATTTAATTAAAAATAGAATTATAAGATGCAACAATAAATATTTACCCTAATTCTTCAATTGGTACTTTACCTAACACTTTATTTGGGAAAAATAAATCTATTAAAATAATTTTTTTATCACGAAATGTTACAGTTTTCTTTTAATTTTCAAGTTCACATGTTACTTAAATATAGTAAAAACTTGTATAAAAATTATATGTTATTTAAAAATAAAAGACTGATATGAAAAATTTGTAAAAGTGTATTTGTATTCCAGTCCACACCTGCATACAAAATTAGTTTTCATCTGGTTTTGTACCTAAAAAAACAATGCATTATAAACAAAAAAGAAACAAATCAACAGGTTATTTAAAAAAAAGTTATATCATACTTAAGATATGTATGTTATTATTAAGTAGTATATACTTGACAAATAATTAACATGCTACAAGGCTTAACAGTAGTGAATAAAAGATATGGGTTACTTAAAGGTATATAGATAAACATACAATTGAAAACTGAATTGTTTCTATTTTTGTCAAAAGGCTAGTAAGCTTCTTAAGTAAAGGGCAAAACTGCAATAAATAGAGTAACTAGCAAACAATTTCATGTTATTCTATAAAAAGTTATTAGGATTACTTATATGATTTTAAAATTAATTGGTATTTTCAAAATTGAACTACTTTTTAACATTATGCAAGGGATTTAGAACTTCCTCACTTGATGCTCACATGTTCTGTTGGGCAGGACTAGCAGGTGGAGGCTGCGCTTCTAAATTTTTAATGAGTTGTGCGAGCCAATGTTTCGTTGAATTATCTTCTTGCAGACATGCTGTAAATGTTGCATCACGCAGCTGATCTGGGAGACATTGCCTTAAGGCCTCTCTGGCTCTTGGATTATCTGACAAGCGGAGATAACAACGTACAACATGCTTCAAAAGACGAGCTGATGGGTCTTTTGCAAGGGACAGCACCATTTTTCCCAGAATCATAGCTACATGAGAAAATCTATCGTAAGTCTGGCATATGTAGCACAGGCCACTGTCATCCAATAAAATTTTTTGAAGTATGAATGTTGCCACTGTCTTGGAGAGCTCTGAACCATTTTCCATGATGCGTAGGCAAAGTGGTATTATTTCAGTTGTTAACAAAAATGTAATTACCTCTTGCTCATCAGTTTTTACTAATGCTCCTATGACACCTAGACTAGTCAAGCGCAGATATTCGAAAGGGCGGGTTTTGGACACAGTATGAAGAAAAGGATACAAGAACAATGGTACATGAGCTTGTAGAAATGCAGATCTTGTTTCGGGATGCGAAGCTACACACTGCATCAGGGCTAAAGCGTTACACACACGATTGCTTTGATGGGCTGTTAAGGTTGGCGGTATCATGGCAACGTAAATATTGGTGATTTCTTGTAATAAAGCGGCGATAGTCCCAAAACTATGCCATAGCATGGGAGCTAAATCTTGTACCACCTCCCTTTTTTTACTTAGCTCCAGAAGAGCATTTTCACGAGTTTCGGGATTACATAGCTCTAAAATCCATGTATACACTTTTTCTCTATCAACTACGGCTTGCATGTTTGTTTGGGCCGGACTTTGTTGCGCACTCATTATTCACATATTGCATCGGTACACCCTGCAAAATCTATAATCATAAAAATTTCCCTTTGCATGATACAATTCAACACAATCTTTAAATTGATATAGTCCAGTCTTTATTTACTGAGGAAGGAGTAAAACCTCATAAAATTAGGATTTTATGAAAATAATTAAATAAATCACACTCGAACACTTCGTAATCGTAAACGTAAACGTAAATCATAGATAAATAAATATGTAGCAAGCTAACGTAAATTAGTATCCAGTACCTATCCACTGAGTAGTCTGTGTCTGTCAAAGAGTATAGTAACTGTCAAAGAGTATAGTAACTGTCAAAGAGTATAGTAACTGTCCTATACACATAGAGATATATACCTTATACTTCTAAGTCAGTGCCTATACAGGAAAAGAGAGCCCACTCTTGCACTCGTGCAAAATCTGTCAACCAAGGATTACTAGCGCCATCTGGTGTCGTTTCGGCACAATATAGTGAGAATGTGTACGTGCGTATAATACATGCACCTCTACATATACACTACTGTTCATGGTAATTCATTACACTTTATGTACTAGGATTAACTATCAAGAACTAACAGTGAATTAAACATCTGAAACCATTGAGTTCTATGTACTACGTACTAGAGAAGCTGTTCAAACAAAAATGTGCAATTTGTTTCGCGCATGCGCGAGATAGTACATTTTAGTCTATGATTGTAGATAGCGTGGCATATAAATGAAGTTTATTTTTCTATTGTAATATTATTACCTATTTATTAACTTGAACAACAAATAATTTTACTTATTTGACTACTGAATTATTAATTACGTTCAGGTTTAAACTTTAATTTGAAATTCGTATTATTAGCGCAGCTCCACACTCTATGAATATTGAAGCCAACTAAATGACACTAAATTTGTACGGATTGCAGTACAGTTCATTTGAACATAGTGCATGTTCGGAATGCCACATCTAGTACGTAGTACATATATATCGATGTCTGAAACATATTTTAAAGATAACTGCTTGGTAACTAAATGCTTCAAATGTTTAATTTAACAGTCGGTTGTTGATAATTAATCCTAATACATAAAGTGATTCATAATGTAAATAGGAATGAACTACGATATTTTTTTAACATTAATGAAATTAAACACAAATAATTAGTACATTATTCTATATTTTTGAACTTAAGAGATAGATAAAGATTTAACCTAGTTTTGACAATACAACACTTAAAACTAATTAATAACACACTATGTCTATACAAAATAGTAAACTTTATTATTTTAATAAATGAATGAGTTTATTTTAATAAATGAATCATAACAAATTTCATTACAAAATATTAAGCTAATACCATAACGGTAAACTTAAACGGCTATGAGGCAATCCAAAGCTGTAACCACGCTTGGCAACTGCAGTTATTAGGAAGATCAGTCCATTTGCTGATGTGTTTCCCTCTGTCGCCTCTTACAATAACACCCATGGGATGATAATATGGGGTGTCTGTGACGTAAATCATAGATAAATATTAATAAAAATGTAGCAAGCTAACGTAAATTCAAAGCATAGATAAAAAATTTTTTATAACTGACTTAACGACTCTGGGTTCTAGCCCTTCTGAGCCTGAAGTAACAATGTATAATTATCCTTCTTAGTACACTGCTTCACATTATGTTGATGCGTCACATTGTGCAGCCCTTGGGAGATTTTGACGGCAACTTAAGCCAGCAGACAGCTGACAGTTGGCGATGGTATCTCAAGGCGCCTAAGCAGACAGACACCTTATTTTGAGAATCACATCACCATCAGAGAACTTGTTTCACCGTTTCCACTAATAGTTCACATGTGCAGACACTTAAGACACAAAATCGCACCACTTTTACATAACAAAATCCACTTCAAACCATTATTTAAACAATAATACAGGAGCAGCAAACCGACGCCGGTCAATTTCCCGCCAAAACGCCAAAATAAATAAATAAGTACCTAGCTAATTCAAAGAGCATAGATTATATTAAAAATGTTTGATAGGCAAGAATATTTCTTATTAGTTTGTGGCACAGACTAATATGATCTTAAACCATTAAACCAAAGGACGAGTAAAGCCTAATGATACGAACAAAAAAGTCTGTCACTTTTGGTGCGGGGCGAGGAAACACTACATAGACAGTACTGCACACCTACACAATAAAATTGTAAGACTGACGAATTAATTGCGATGCTACCATATCGATGTTTTATATCGATAGTATCCCCAAGCGAAAAAAAAACAAGCATAAGCAAAACGCACTCGAACAAATAGAATCATTTGAACTCTTTAGTTTGGTCAGCGCAACAAGTCTTTTAGGTTCCGTAGTAAAACAACAAGGAACCCCTATAGTTTCACCAAGTCCGTTCATCTATCCGTCTGTCCGTGGCTTAGCGTAGAGACTATTGGTACTCTAAAGAGCTGTAATTTTGCATGGTTATACGTGAACACCAGAAATAAAAAAAGGCTCTAAGTACCAAAACAAAAATTAGTGTAAGTGGGTTGCCTCAAAAAACAACTCCTAATGAATAACACGTACAGCATCTGTTAACATTAATATTGGTAAAGCATTACAGACTAAATTGCGTTTTTTTGTTGAATTTATTTTATATAAGGACAGAAATTGTTCATTTACACTTTTATTATAATACTAGGTAACAGACTCTACTCAATAATATTCTTCATTGGTTGTGATCAAATTAATTAATAATTTTTAAT
The DNA here is from genome assembly GCA_029286625.1 of Parnassius orleans. Taxonomy (NCBI): domain Eukaryota; kingdom Metazoa; phylum Arthropoda; class Insecta; order Lepidoptera; family Papilionidae; genus Parnassius; species Parnassius orleans. The sequence goes on from JAGSMP010000009.1 coordinate 1,860,816, forward strand.
GCTTCTGCAATGAGTAATAAAAAAATTATCGGTATCGATCTGCAATCACAGTACACATCAATTTTGGAAAAACCTAAAACTTAACCCTACAGTGGTCGGGTGGATTATAATATTAATCCACTTTTAAATAATATCAAATTTCAGAAAAGTCATTTAAATGAATCTTTTGACACGTCAAGTGTTAAAAGTTGAAAAGTAGGAGGACGTGCTCAGTGCAGCACATGCACGTGCATTTATTTATGATTTATTTTTTAAATTATAACTCTTTGGCAGAAGAGTGTACCAACGAATAGAGGGAACACTAGCGATCATATTAACACACAGGAAACAAAAAAATTGTGATCTCACTTTGAAATTAATGTGCCATTTTCATATTATATTAATATGTAAAAGTTTTATTCATTATTATTATTTGAATAAAAAAGGAGGTATAAACCTTGTTTTATTTAAAATAGAGTATTTAGTAGTTAAAGTTGATATTTTACGGCTTTCTTCTTATTTTAGATTGGACTACTGCAGAGTTAATAAATAGTCTCGTTACACTTTTTTAGCTGTCATGTTTTTTTTTATAGAATAAGGTTGACAAACGAGCACACAGTCCACCTGATGATAAGTGGTTGCTGTGACCCATAGACATCTACATCTATCTTCGTTTGCGAATTTAAATGCAGATGCGTTGTCAGCCGTGAGGACTAAGATAGAATGCCTCTTTTCCAGTAAAGAGGGTCTCCGGATCTCTACAGTCACCATACGAAACACAGCAGCATTAAGCTGCTATTTTACGCTGGTATTCTGTGAGAGCGTGATCCTTCCCCAGTCGAGCCGACCCATTCGTGCTACAACTATACTACTAATATAGCTGCAGCATGGCTCTACCACGTAAAAAATGTTATTCGTTTATTCGAATTTCAATCTTAGCTTTATGCATTGTTGGTTGAAATTGCTATACAAAAATAAACTAATTTCGTAAGGAGTGCGTTTGTACTGGAGTGTTCAATTATATACCTAATTTTTAGCGAACGAAAGTTGAAATTGTTTAAAAAAATTAAATAGTCTCGTGGGGAGTGCGGTTGTCACATTGCGATTATCACTATGATTTTTATGAAATATTACGTACTCGATTACCTAATCGGTAAAGTTTTTGATTTTAATCAATCAATCAATCAATCAATTATTCTTTATTGTACATCAATACACATTATAACGAGACAAAATGAAATAAATATATAGAAAGTACAAAAGGCGGTCTTATCGCTCTGGAAGCGATTTCTTCCAGACAACCCTTATTTAGCAAAGAACTGTTGTTTACAGCGAATTGCATGTATCACAATAAAAATATTTACATATGGAATATAAATCCATCTTTTGTAAATTTTAAGTATTTGACTTCTTTATGCACACGTTAACCACACAGATCGGCATTTTTAAAAAGGCACCTACTTCGGCGGAAACGATTCTTTTAATGGATAAAACCGATTTCGTAAACAATTTTTATAAACGCACAAGATTTTAAATCCAATACCTTGGCAGAGGGGAATAATCATGCGACGCGAGTCCATTGGGTTAAATGGGTTAATGCTTATGTTTGTGGTTTTAAGCAAGATATCATAGAGTAGTACTGCCAGATGAAATACCCGTTCAGTGCCAAAGACATAAAAATCTTTGCTAATTGTTTAGCGCTAACAGCGATACAAAAATTTGGTATATATCCCATGAATTGTTAAAACAAAAGCAATAAAATCATAAAATACGTTTAATTGTATAGATTGTAGTCATCTAATCAACTAAAGGGAATTATAATACATAAACTTCTAATTGTTAGAACTCTTTTTCTGATATTTTTTTTGCTTGATTATCGCTCTGGTTATTTACTAACCTGTTACCAACTTCTACCTCAAATTAGCAGTGTGTGGTTTAGTCTAAGAATTATAGAGAGTTAGGGAGCCCTAAGCTCTTAGTTATTACAGATGACAACACATCTGTAGCCTCCCTTGTTTGAAGTTGGTTTCAGATGTTCATGGGCTGCAGTAATCTTTTATCATCAGGTGGACTGTAAGTTCGTTTGTCAATTTCAAGCCACTACACGGTACCGTTCGTATAATCCGTTTTATCATGTCAGACTTCAAAAAGCGATAAATAATCAGCGAGCAATCGAGAACATCATAAAGAACATTTTTTTACACTACGCCTGTTCTATATCTTCGACTACGCTAATATATATTCTAAGTCTATGTCATACACTTTGATACGTAGATGGAGGATTAATTAATTGGCGAATTGGAGGGGAGTAGCAATACGCAGGCGTTCCTCTCTGTCAAAGTATAAGTCCACGCGGTCCTATGCCTACTCTAAAACTAGTTGCTGCCGTACTGCTCACTAGACTAAATCTAGTTGTACAGCTGAGTCAACGTCCTACAAAAATGCCGAATTGTTCAGTTTTTTGCTGCAAACTAAACAAATGTTTTTTTTACATTACAATAAGATGGTGTTACCTTTCATATATAAATAATTTTTAATCCCATTATTGCTATTTAGTTCTTTTTAAAATAAAAAATTACAATAATAACGGTCGTGTTGTTTCGGATTTGTTTACGGCCGCTGTATCTATATCTATATCTGTAGCTCTATAACTATATATGTATCCGAGTTGTGGCTGTTACCGAGCGTTACTGTTATAATGTATGTGTATGTGTGAAATTGTATTTTTTTAATTGTTATGTTGAGTTCCAACATAGTGTGCAAGGGAGAAGAAAATTCCTTATGGCGATAGAAAAGGATACAAAATCTCATGACTCTGTAACCGATTTTGAATGACAGGTCGGCATAAGTCGGCACGCAAGAAATAGCTCCTAGATATTTTGTAATTTTTTAGAGTGTAATAGTGGTTATTTTTAGTAAGTAACTTTTTCCAAAATGGTTACTTGTTCTGTGAGTGAATGTGGTGTTAATAATAGAAATAATCTTGATAATTATACATTTCACAGGTAAATTCTCAAGACGTCGTGAATGTTATGTCACGTTTACTTTTGGTTAAAATTCATCTTATATACTGTTTAAAATATAGTATGTTTTGAATTATTTTGTTAATTTTGATATTCTGCAAAGAAAAAAGTCACGTTTTGATAATTTGCATGAATTTGTTAAATACATTTTAATACAAAATATTTTACATGTAGCTAGGGATTGACTTAACTATATCAAAATGAATGTCGATATTTCTCTTGAATGTTTATAATGAATTGATAGACTTGCGCAAACAACAAGAAAATAAATCCTCAATTTGCGTTCTAAAATTTTCAAACAGATTCCCTCCGGATGCTATAATTAGAAAAAATGGTTAAGGTTAATTGGACGGGTTGATTGGAATCCAAAGAAGAACTCAACATTTTTCAACAAACATTTACTTGAGAAGTATAAAAGAAAAAGTAGAAAAAAAATACATAATTTGTATAAGTAAAATATGTTATAATAAGGCTTCAAAAATTTAACTTTCAAAACTTTAGATAAAAATAGAGACAGATTTTTATACATTATAAAACTGTAGTACATTAAAGATAAAAAATCTTGAGATTATCCTCTTTAAGCCATTATGAACCCAACTAAGTATCTATTTATCTTACTTAACCACACTAGTACAATATTCATAGCATCACGCTATTTTCCCCAAGGGATTGGGCGGAGCTTCGGATTATTTTCCCAAGTCACAATGATAAAACTTTTAGCGTAGTTAGGTATAGATATTTAGTAATGCTCCTGAAGCGCCACTAGACGCCCGCGCATGAGACGCGTTAATATAAATTCTATAGTATTTGATACCCACAACGCTCGATGCCCGATTCATGCTTGATGGCCGACGACATTGTGCTGAGGGCTTAAATAGCGTGATTCATCGACTATAGCGTTAATCGTAGAGAAGAGATACTCGTGGTTAAGTAATAGCTGCGCGGATCAATAGATCTGCGAGATTGAGTTGCATTTGCTGCAGTTAGTCCATGAATGAGTGACCATTTTCTTAACATAACGAGATTGAGAGAATAGAGAATGCATCTGTATTCTCAGACACTTGGTGCACTTTACTCTGTTAAGATCATTGTGTTTTTAAAATTCATGCAGCTAAAATGATAATAAGCTTATTATTACTTTAGACTTTTTAGGGACAGATAAAAGAATATAAACATGAAGCATGATGAAGCCTCATAAACATATTGGCCTTTAAACAGAGCAACCTTATTTAATTGATTCCTACAAGTTTCCTTACTTAAATTATTAAGTTTACATTCATATTTTAGTCGAATGTTAAAATTAACTTCTATAATGTATTTAATTATTAATTATTAAATGTTTGTAATTATCAAAAGTAATACTTATATGAAAATTAAAGCAGTGTATGTGCTCCGTGTCCCCGTTTTTTTTATTTCCCCATCAAAACATTATGTAAAATATATAAAATATAAATAGGTATATACTTAGTTATGTATCTATTTATCTACCTATTTATATTAAAAATATATAAAAAAAGAAATTCCGGGTAAACTGTCCATGGCAGTAAATATTTTTCTCCAAAGATCATAGCTAGAAAATACAACTTTCCGATGTGATTGTAGTGGAGTTTTTTAAGTTTATCGGTAGAGTCATCTGGGATTTTATACATTTGAATTAAAATCCAACAAAAGGCTCAGCTTATTCCCAGGGACATGTTACATGAATATTTTTTAATTATTTTAGAACTATCATGGTACAAATTCAGTAAATTTTTGAAGTTATTCAATTTCATGCACTAAACAATTTTTTTAAATCTTTCTACCGCTTCCTTAACAATGATTTTTCGATAGTCCTTGTGAGTAAAACGCACATCACTAGATTAACACACACATTAACCTTGCTTGTATGTAATTGCACCATCGTTAAAAATGCATAAAATGCAATGATAACCACAAAAATTAGTAAAACCAAATCTGTTAAGTGTCGATTACCACCCCTTCCGCAGCCTACAATTTGGATTATATAAAATAAAAAATACTGACAGACGTATTTTAAATAGCATCTCAAAAATAATAATTATTTAAACTGCACCTATGTAGTTTATAAATAGAAAAGTAATTAAGATCGTTCACCTTATAATGTCTATATAACTCAAATAATTAGAATTGGCTACTTTATACAACATGAAAAAACTGCACCCTGCTTAAATATAACTGCACCATTGTTAAAAACGCATAAAATGCAGTATTAAGTACAAAAAGCTAATAAAACCAAATAAGAGTAAAGTATTACACTCATATGTCGTTGCGCTATGGATACATAGAGCAGCGATGTATGCATAAGCTCTCACCGACGGGTTCACTGACAGGTTCACAGACGCTCCGTCTGGGTTTAAAAAACGATTTGCACCGCCCCGGCTCAAGGCAAACAGATTGCCCCTGATTGCCCCTGCGACAGGCAACACACTTGCCTGCTGCAGGGGCAATCTAGGGTGTAGGATTGGGGATCACCACTGACCTCGTAAGTGTATTTTGAATTTTTAAACCTAAAAATGTAATTATTTTATGTGGTTTGATTATGTTTGATTTTAGTTACATATTAAGTGTGCGTAATATGTAAAACTCATTACCAAAAGGAAAGTGGGATAACATTCCACAAGTATGTGAATTTGCAGCTAGTATTAAGCAAATTAAAACTATTTGATAATACAGGGACTTAAAAATTTGTTACTAATCTTAATATCGTAATTGCCAACATGTTTGGCTTTATTAATATAAAGAGTTTTGATAAAGAATAAAATTTAACAGGGTTGTCGAGTTCCTTTTTTTGTTTTACAGAAGAGGGCCATTAGAGCTATTTACAACCTAAAACGGAGAGAGTCACTTAGAGATAAATTTAAAGAAATAAATATATTATCTTTGGCCTCTCAGTATATTTACGAAAATTTAATGTATGTTCACAATAACAAAGGTAGTTTTAGTAAAAAAAGTGATATATATTCTGTAAACACTAGGAACAAACACAAGCTAGTGATACCAGTTTCTCGACTCCACAGAGTCAGTAATTCATTCTTAAGGCAATGTATACGCTATTACAACAAGGTTCCGGAAAGTGTACAGGCTCTCTCTATTACCAAGTTTAAATGTCTTGTTAAGCTGGAACTGTATAAAAAGCTATAAAAAAAAGTCCCGCTGGGTTTTTTTTTCGAACCAGTGGTAAAGTAAAAAATGACTTTCAATAAGAATTACACATGTGATCTATATTGAATAAAAAATTATTCTATTCTATTCTATTCCTTGTCTATAATACTTATCAATGTTCTTTTCTACCCATATCTGTTCACAACCATAGTCGCCGACAACAGATAATTATCAAATGTTTATTAATTAACAGGTTTCCAAATGAAACTAAACTAAAATTATGGCTAAAAAGTACAAAAATTGTGAATTGGCGTCCGAAACAAAATGATTATCTTTGTTCTAAACACTGCACTGACGACTGTTTTATTGGACATGAAAAACGCACCACTTTGAGAAAGTGCAGTATATCCACAATATTTTCTGGTAGTACCAGTTCCAGTAAGTATAAAAGAATTAGATTAATATTTCGGATGTTTTTTTATTTCTTCTCTCCTTATTTTCCTCCAGAATCAAGGGCCATAGCAAAGTGTAAAAAGGCCGCCTGATGATGACTTTGTGTTTACAAGACGTAAGTTTGTTAAATCTGTATAATTATTATGACCAATTTATTGTATCAAGGGAATAAATTTGTATTGGAACTGCAAAATTATTAATGTCCTTAGTGATTTTGAGTGAGTTTAGGTGAAAAATAACTCCTCCCTGAACGGGTTCCCGCCTTGTCGTGGCGGAGAGAGGTGGCGGGGGTTATTAGTCGTGTCTTGGTAGCCCATGGTAAACGTATGGTGACTCACATGGCTGGCCCGAAGTGAAGGGCTGGCCCAAGGTGGCCACTCTGAGTACCACTTGGTGCTTCTGGCTCGTTAAGTCGGGGCGGGAAGTCCTTAACTAAGGAGGGGTCTTAGCTGGTGGGGCCGCGGATGTGCTTGAAAGCGTTTCCGTGGTCCTGTCAATGTGTGGTGAAGGTGGAACATCATGGGGTTTTAGTAGGTGCAAGTCCGGCATTTTCTCATTTGAAACCCGGAACAGAATCCGTTCTGTAGTTACGAATAAAAACGTAGATAGATCAACGCAGCGTCGATCTTGGTTTTATATGAGGTATAAAGCTTGCGTCTAAGTCCTAGGTATTAATTGATACATTTATTTATTGTTTGGCATTATATTAATATGATACACAAATAGAATGGACTTTACAGGTAGGCCTGGGTATAAAATTTCTATCGATATATTTTTTCACACTGTCTTATCTCTATTATTAGTTCCGTGGAGGTTCACTTCTTATGTCAGTGCCAAAATGGTGAAAATCAAATCGCCTCATCACGTCACGATGTATAGCCAGTATATATATAGAGGTCAGTGGGGATGACCCTTAATTCCTTCCTTAATTGTGATGTGTGTATGCAAGTAAAGGCAATATCCTAAGTCAGCCCTGCGACAGGGCGGCAGGGGCGCAAGACTGTCCTTGCTCCCTAGATCATAGCTGCCGCTGCCGCGTGTGTAGCGCAATTGGGGCAATTTCAATCAATTCGTTACTTTTAATAAGAAAGTCCCACCTATTAAACCTAGTGATTATACACTCTTTGTCAACAATTAACAAATTTGGTTTTATTATCTTTTTGCACTTTATCCTTTTTAAACGTCAAGCAGGGTGCAGTTTTTTCATATTGCAAAAAGTACCCATTTCTAATTATTTTAAATTATATCAATGTTATAAATTGATCAATATCTACCTATTTTTTATTTATAAACTACATGGGTGCAATTAAAATAATTCATATTTTTGAGATGTGCTATTCAAAATACATCTGTCACTATTTTTTAGTTCATATAAACTCCAAATACGTAGGCTGGAGTAGGGCGGGTGCATTCGACACTTAACAAATTTGATTTTATTAACTTTTTGTGCTTAACATTGCATTTTATGCATTTTAACGATGGTCCAATTATATTCAAGCAAGGTGCAGTTTTTTTATATTCCAAAAAGTACCCAATTCTAATTAAACCTTTAACTATTTTTTATTTCTAAACTGCATGGGTGCAGTTTAAATAATTATTATTTTTGAGGTGTGCTATTTGAAATACGTCTGTCAGTATTTTTTTTAAATATTTATACTCCAATATCATAGGCTGGGGTAGGGGGGGTGTCTATACGCCAGTATATTCTAAGTCTATGGTTCCGTAATGACCGGTAATCAAAGAGAATATAATCACTACGTTTACCGGTAATTACAGACGATTATTTTTGTGTGAGTAGATTTCCCCATGGCCTTAATCTATGGTTCATATAAGCTAATGCGCGCTCTATATCTTGCTTATATATACTCTAAGGGCGTAAATTTAATTAAGCCACGCTGGCAATACATTGTAATTATATACTTTTTGGCAACACTGTTCCTTTGGTTGTCATTACCTATTTGTTTTTGTCACTGACTTAGAAGTATATGAACTGGGCATACCTACAGAATTAGTTGTAACTCAGCAATATGGGCAGCTGATATAGATATTTTTACTAATATGAATTTGTTCTCATTTCATATAATTGAATTTCTTGCTTTATTTATTTTATTCCGCAGATATTTATATAGGTACAGGGCTATATTTTCAATCGTCAAATAACTTATCTGGGAAATAAATAATGTGTCTGGCAGTTTTATGGCTTTTGTTTAGATAGAAATTAAATCCGTAGCCTAATTGTGTAACACACCAAAACGACAAATCATACCAATTTGACAGATTTACAATATCCATTGCGTTATTTTTGTTGTCAAGCAAACGAAGTTTTCAATCACATGAAGCAATGGATATTGTTGAGTTGTCAAATTAGATTTGGATTGCTATCCCTTAAGTTTCGCTTGAGCTGCTTCACCATACTTCACCTACAGATTTCTTGTATTAGGTACAGTCAAACAAAGAGTTAAGTGTGCTTGCAACTTGTTTTAAACAATGTTCTGAGTGTGCTAAGTACTTACTCAAGTTTTTTACATCATTTATATAATTGTGAACAAAGTTAAAAAGTTATAATGCACACAATAAAAATGAATATTGACAAGATTTTTGAGAAGATTTTTTGCTTGTATACCAAATTTATTTACTGTACAATATTACTGGGATGGAGATCCCTGATCCCATATTATAGTATTTTTAATTTAAAATAATAATGATTCGTTGAGTAAAAATTAAATAAACTGTTTTCAAAATTCCTTTTTATTTTTTATTTCATCTACACTTATCTCTATCATTCTTATCCGTTCTTTCTTGCTTTTTCCTTTCAACAACTTCTTTTACTCTCTTATTTATACGTCTAAAGTCTGCCTTTTTTTCTTTTCTTTCAATCTCATCAATCATACCGCTAGAATTACCAGCTTTGGTTGCTAGTAAATCTAGCCATGCTCTCTTCTTTGCTTCAACTTCCATCCGTACCTCATCATCCCACCACAACGTATTATTTTTCCTTTCATTCGTTCTCTTACTTACACCACATACTTCGGTGGCTGCATCCACCAAACCTTTCTTGACATTATACCACACAGTCTCCAAGTCTAAATCATTCATACACAATTCATCCATACCACTTATATTTTCTCTCAGTCTACATTTGAACTTCTCTTTCACACCTTCATCTTGTAAACTCTCTATTCTTATACGCTGTAAAGCAGTGGTAGACACAGATGTCCGATGCCGCCAACGCTTGAATAGACCATTAATTCGGCATAAGACCAAGTAATGGTCCGTCCCTACGTTGGACCCCAGATAAACCCTTGTATCTACCACTGCGCTCCTCATTCTTTCATCCACAATTATGAAGTCTATCATGCTTCTATCATCACCTCTTTCCCATGTATACATGTGAATCCTCTTATGGCGAAAGAAAGTATTTGCCACAAAAATATTCTTTTCCACACATACGGTGAGGAGGTCTTCACCATTCTCATTTATACTTTCATCGCCAAACGTTCCTAATATCCTTTCATAACCAGACCTCTTCACCCCAACCCTTCCATTAAAATCTCCTAACATAATAATATTTTCATTTACCTTACATTTCATCAACACCATTCTTATCGATATAGACCGCTCGGTCTCGTCTACACCAGACCACTAAGCGGTATACATGCCATGTGCAGTGGCATCGTTTCCCTTTCGTTTCGTCTCATTTACACATAACACATCTATTCCTCTATCATTCATCATTTCGCATACTTCATCCATCTTATCATTCATTGCTCCACATACATTCAACGTAGCCAGACGGGCCACCGCAATCCACTTTTCACCCCTTCGGGAGACAGAAATGTGACGGGTGGCGAACCTCGACGCCGGTTTTTCTTCCGGAGATTCTTCGCACCCCTGCCCCATTAAAGGGGCGCCAGGAACTCGGGGCCATTTCTTTTATTTGCTTGCTCATGGTGCGAACTAAGGGGTGGTAGCTTTTACGCCGCTACTATACGGCGAGGAGCGGAGTCTATCCTTTCGGCATTGTCGCTCGCTTAGCACCACCCGGGGGACACGTGTAGGGTGGGCCTAGGGTTAGGTGGTCAAAGCCTACGGACGCGAGCGACTTATCTAAATGACAGGGTGAGAAATAGTGTGATAAGAGAAAAGTGTGGTTTGCAAGATGACGTTGTGACCAGGATTAAGAAAGGAATGCTTCGGTGGTTTGGTGATGAGAAAGATAAACGTGGAAAGTGACAAAGCAAATTTATGTTGCAGAAGTGAACGGAAGAGTCGGGAAGGGACGCCCTAGACGAATGTTTATCGACCAAATTGGCGATATATTGAAAATGGGCCAGATTAGGAGGAGTACCCTTAGCCGACGAGCGTGTAAGGTAGGTATGGATGTAAAGGAGGCGAGAGAAGTGTGGCAGGATCGTGCCAAATGGAAGTCCGTAGTCTCTGCCTACCCCTCTGGGTGACAGGCGTGAGTGTTTATGTTATGTTATATCTTTTAAAAATCAATACTTATTTATTATTAATTGGTATTTAGGAACGTTTTGCACATAATTGATCACAAATGGTAAGTTTCGCAAGCATGTTCGGTCCTGCTGGATATAATATATATATATATATATATATTCAGATTTTAAATGAAAATATTATTTTTCGCAGTAGGATACATTAATTTTGTTTATTTGAAATTCGAAAATCTGGCATGAACATGAAACATGATATCCGGGATTTATAAACTATTAATATTATTTATTCATTTCTGAACAAAATTAATCTATTAAAATAATTTCTAGTACAACACTTTGTCACTGCTTTTTAACAGTTTGATAGCAGATCTACTACAAAACTTGCCGCTTAACATGGCGACGCAGTCACGCATGGGTGAGCTCACGGAATATAAAAAACAAGAGGAAGTAGCAAAACCCATAATTTGTAGCAGAACCACTGTCGGCAAACTCACACATACGCAAGAAAGAAATATGTACCAACAATTGTGTACCATTTCAATAATTTTCGTGTGATTGGCTATTAAAAAATAAAAGAGAAAGTCATTATGTTACTCACCATTCACTTGAGTACGAACCATATGTTCTTAAAAATAGATATCATATTATGATTTCTTATATTTACGTGAACACTACACATTGAATAAAACTAATTTTACGGACTATATCGCGTTTAATCAACTTATTTTTATATATTTTTATTTATTTTTTTATATTTATTTATATTTATTTTTTTAATATTTTTATTATTAATTCGCGATGTTTCGGGTGCTTTACAGCACCCATGGTCACGGGGGACTGAGGTAATTGACGTCCCGATGTCAGAGTTAATCCGGAGTACCTTCAGCTTTTTAATTATTACTTTTGGTCCGATCTCCGTCCGAACTGTGTCTTAAAGTCTTGCAGTGGTATGCTTGGGTTTAGTTTTAATTTTATTAATTACAGGATCCCAAGCAGGTGATAGTACCCAGCCTCCTTCTCTATTGAAATTAGGATGTTTTTTAATTTCAATAGCCTCACGTATCATCCTTGGCAGGAGTCGATGTTCTTTCGCGAGAATTTGTGGTTTATCAAATCTAATGTAATGGCCCCGCCATAGTCCCCGTCTAGGATATGATCACAAACTGCAGACTTCCCGGAACGTTGGTGCTTCACGTCAGCTATGTGTTCTTTTACGCGGGTTTTAATAGATCGTTTTGTTTGCCCTATATATGAGAGATCACATTCACAATCAAGCTTGTACACTCCTGCATCTTGTAGAGGAATATTGCACTTGACGGATGGTTTCTTCTTCGGCGGCTTGAAGAATGTTCTAATAGAAGCTCGCTTCAAGATGTAGCCAATCTTGTCTGTGACACCCCTGACATATGGTAGTACAGCAGGCACACGCTCGACTGTGGTCGGCTTCACTCGGTCACTGTGACGTAGGCGCGGGACCCGAAGCTTGTTGTCGTGCAGAACCTGCTTGACGTGCTGAAGCTCGGCGGCCAGGTGTTTGCTGTAACAGATCCTCGTGCTCTCTGTAACAAAGATTTGCCCACGGTAGCCAACTGTGAAGGATGATGGTGGGATTCACCATTTAAATATCGGTTTGTATGGGTCTTTTTTCTATACACAGTGTGACCTATGGTGTTGTTAGGATTTCAGATGACTAACACATCTAGGAAAGCTAAAGAATTATTTGCCTCTAACTCCATAGTAAATTGAATTTTAGAGTTTATGGAATTAAGATGTTCTAAAAATGCAATTACTTTGTCTGATGGTAAAATTGTGAAAGTATCGTCTACGTACCGCTTGTAGAACCTTGGAGTTACTGGTGCAGTAAGCAGGGCAAAGTGTAGTTGTCTCTTTTTTCTATTGCAGCTAGTGCTTTGTTAAAAAGAGACAAAACTGTTTTTGACAAGTGTGTGTCGATATTATAGATATTTGTATAACTATTATATCTATAGTAGAATAGGCCGCCTCCATAGGTATATCTATGGTTTTTGTTTGTAAAGTCAACTGTCTGGAGTTTTGGCGGAAACTTGATCGGCGGCGGTTTGCTGCTCCTGTATTATTGTTTGAATAATGGTTTGAAGTGGATTTTGATATGTAAAAGTGGTGCGATTTTGTGTATTAAGTGTCTGCGCATGTGAACTATTAGTGAAAACGGTGAAACAAGTGCTCTGATGGTGATGTGAATCTCAAGATAAGGTGTCTATCTGCTTAGGCGCCTTGAGATACCATCGCCAACTGTCAGCTGTCTGCTGACTCAAGTTGCCGTCAAAATCTCCCAAGGGCTACACAATGTGACGCATCAACATATTGTGAAGCATTGTACTATGAAGGATAAATAAACATTTAGGGAAATTATAATAAACCGAATAAAAATACCCAAGACTTGGCCTAAAGGTCTAGATACCAGGCCATAATCTCTAAAAAAAGTCAACTGTCTATGGTCTAGTGTCAAATAATATTGTCAAAGATTGTAGGTATAACTACTTATTATTATATCAAATTATCGTTTTAAATTTCGATTTTCGCTTTTCAGCAGGTTCCGGTGTTTTTAAATCAAGATATCTTATATATAGTGAACTTATTTATAATATCATTTTTTCTTAGTTTATCTTCATCACAAAAGTGATTACTTATAATTATTTCATTATGTATACTACAGTTTCTAATAGATTTTAGTCTTGATAATTGTACGTGAAATTAATTAGGAAATAGTGTCAAGTGAAAACTTGGTTTGTATAAATACTTACCACTGTAGCAATGTACTATTGTTTATACGTGGTAGAGCCAAGCTGCAGCTAATTATGGTTGTAGCACGAATGGGTCGGTTCGACCGGGGTAGTACCTCGCTCTCACAAAATACCAGTGTAAAATAACAGCTCAATGCTGCTGTGTTTCGTATGGTGAGTGTAGAGAAACGGAGATCCTTTTTACTGGATAGGAGGCATTCCAGCTTAGTCCTCAGGGTGACAACGCATCTGCATTTGGATTCTTAATCGAGGATATATGTAGATATCTATGGGCCACAGTATCCTCTTACCATCGGTTGGGCTGAAATAAAATGTTTTTACTCAAGTTTATCTTTACTGTAATAGACTGATCATAATATGTAATAGTTTTTGTATCATCTGCTAGGCTATAACTGAAATTGTAATATTTGTGTTAAAATGAATTACAAAAGTGGAAGAATGTGTGCTAATAATGGGTGAGTTAGCTGTCAAATTCCTCTCCACTAGTCATATTTACGTTGCCGAAGGGCTAGTTGCAAATGATGGTTAAATTAAGTAATGAATGTACCATTAAAAGAAAGGGAAATGAAAGGAAAGGCAAGTAAGATGAAAGTGATGGTTTTTGAAAGAGAAGAAAGTAAAATGTGTTTGAAATAAGAAAAGAAGGAAAGTGAAGTAAGAAAAGGAAGGGAGTTGGTTGAGCAAGTAAATGAGTTTGTATATTTAGGATGTGTTTAGTAGGGATGGTAGACATAACAGCTCACCTTTAGATTATCAGCCTAAAGTTTAGATTAACCATACAAAGCACTTTTAAATGACTACTGTTAGAAAAATCACTATATATATATGTTACAGTTAAAAAAAAGTAAGCCTAAACTTCAGATGTTCCGTAATTATTATAGATACCAACACCATATGATTGGCAAAACCTTTGACCTCTGTCACCTCTGTGTTGAAATGATAAATTGAATGAAATTGTTTTAACATAAAAAAAAGTTATCTGCTATTATATGCCAGGTAGGCTAGACAATTAATATTAACCAGATAAACAATTAATATGATTATTCTGTAGTGTCGCTAAATGTGTGTCTGTCATATGTGTATGTCACATCTATTACAAATATTATGTACCTAGTAGATGAGTCAGCCAATATTATTTAAGAGATTTACATAATTCCAATTTTTTCAGAATAATGGAAGTGTCTCACACATTAACGTTAAACGAAACTGCGTTGCAGCAGTTGCCTGATGACAAGAAACCACATTTCATTTTTGAATGGTTACGTTTTCTAGATAAGGTTTTAGTAGCAGCTCATAAGGTATGTTTTACGGATTTAATTTATGAATCAAAATATTTTTATTACAATATTACTGCTGAACACAGCTGCTGAACATCATCATTTATAGACTTAACATAATTGCCTCTGTTGCTATCAATGGCAGGTACGTTGTTAGTAGCAACATAATGTAGTGAGTGAAAAGATTCTGAGACACATCTTAAGTTTTATTTATTCCTATAATGTCTTGTTAAATCACCCACAGATGAATATGAAGTACTTAATATACAAATTGACAATTATTATAAACTTGGATTTTTTTTCAAATTTTCAATATTTTTGTATTGTATATATTTGATAAATACAAATTTATTGTGAACTTTTTTTACAGTCGGACATTAAGAGCTGCCAACAAAAGCTAGTAGCTCAGCTTGTAAACCTACTGAGAGAATCGCTGGGTGCACCAGCACGTAAATTGCTTGCAAGATGCTTAGCTACTCTGTTCTCAGTTGGTGACACATTCTTGTTGTTTGATACAGTGAACAAATGCAATGATATAATCAAGGTGAAGGATGATTCACCATCCTATTTACCTACCAGACTGTAAGTGCATATTTGAATATTACTTTTTTTACAATTACTATTTTTTTTTATTTGTCACATGGAGATAACAGCCCAATAAAAAACTCCACAAAAAACTTTAATTCTGTTTGCCTTTAATCATTTACAATTTGAATATCAATTGGAAATAATTGCATATTTATTACTTATAGCCCGTAAAAGTTTATAGCTGGACATAGGCCTCCCCTGTTTTTGGGAGGATTTACCTTAATCACCTAACTTAGCTGGCGGGTTGGCAATCACAGATTCAGACATCTTGCACCTATGATGCTGCTCCCCTTTGCTGGTCTAGGTATTTACATCTGGTGTAAACATAATTGTTATACCACCGTCTAAGGCTCGGAAGACATGAGATCTTTCTGATATATCTCATAGTCACCTCTTATGACACCCACAGAATGAAATGGAGTGAGTGATAGGTTCTCTTAAGCTTTACACTGTAAATTGTCCAAACAAGCAAAAGTAGACAGAATCATGTTAACTTATAGGCTTAGACTTCTTTTTTGTTTGATGTTTTATTAACTTTTTGAAAAATATATATTTTGTGAATCCATGTTCTGATTCTGATGTTAAATAAATAATTTAAATGGTACTCTTAGTTTATTGAGTTTGCAAGCTGCATTTCCTACATATAAAATGGACACAACAGCCTTACTCATAAAATCAACGTCAATTTAAGAAATGTTTAGATATGCTCTTTCACTTTATGTCAATAAAAGGAGACAGACATAAAGATTATTAAGACTTATTTTGAATCACTCGGTAAGTCTGTAGTTTGTAGGTTTCAATGTTACATTTCAATTTGTGACCATAAAAATTTAAATATATATACAGACCTATAGATAGAAAGAAAATACTGCAATAAAACCAAAAATAAATGTTAAAATTATTTTAAAGTAAATAATTAGGTATTAAAAATGAAAATAATATATATTTTTTAAACAAAATATTCTGTTTCGAATGTTTAATATTATCTAACTTTACTAAGAAAAGTTATGAAATGACTGAAACTTAATGACGGTTGTTCTGCTGCTACAAAGCAGTTTATTAGGCACTTCGAAAATTATCTTGAAAGCGACCTCTGTGCTTTAGTCATACATACTAATAATGTTTTGAGTTACAATTTATAATATTGTACATTTCATATTCTAATGTACACTGTTACTAAAATATTGATAACAAAAAAATTCTCTTGTCTATTTAAAGTTCTGAGTATGGTTTTCTAAGGTTTGTTAAAATCCAATTTTTTGCAAGTGTATAAAAAGTTTACTAAGAAACTCTACTAGAAAAATTATAAATTTACACTATAACCATCTTTTTTCAGTGCTGCTATCTGTTGTCTGGGGAGTATGTATGAGAAACTTGGCAGAATGATGGGCAGATCATATGAGGAGACAGTAGCCACACTCGTAAGATCCCTGAAAAGTTCAGAGTCTCAGACTAGGCTTGAGATAATGATTACACTGGAGAAGGTAATTTCATCACAATTATAGTTTTTTCTTTATCAGAATTATTTTTTTGTAATCAGTATGTTCTTATTGTTCTATATGCATTGCTGGATATATAGGCTTTTACATGAATGTGCAGGCTTTTTACTCAATATATACATAACATATCTGACTCCGACTCCACATAGAATCTTGTCTGCACTACCCCTAGAGTGTTTTTGTAAAGCCGTAGCCGCGCGGTGGTGAGCATGGGTGCCTGCGATTTGCTACGCAAGGGCGAAGGGGTTGCAATTCCCGCAGCGCCGAAGTCGTTGCAGAAATAACTTTGGGTCAATATTCCTGTGTAAAAAAACTAATTTTTGAGTATCGCTATCTCGAAACTAAGCGAGATATCTCGTTGAGATCTATGCGAATCCGCCTTCAAATCGTGGCGCCGTAAGAACCGTAGTCGCGCCGAGGCTAACAGTGCAAGGGTATTGGCTATTAGATCACTTATGTGTATTTATTACCTGAAAAAAAGGTTGCAACTGTATTACTATGGCTGCAGTACAAATGATTGATAATCGTACGTGAAATTAATTAAGAGATAGTGTAAAGTGAAAACTTGGTTTGTATTAATATTTACCACTGTTTATACGTGTTGGAGCCATGCTGCAGCTATAGTATGGTTGTAGCATGAATGGGTTGGCTCGACCAGGGAAGACCATGCTTTCACAGAATACCAGCATTAAAAAATGGCATAATGCTGCTGTGTTCCGTATGGTAAGTATTGAGAAACAGAGACCTTTTTTTTATTGTTTATTATTATTATTATGTCTTAGTACTCAGGGGTGGCAACGCATTTGCATATTTGTAGAACTTGATCGGCGGTGGATTGTTGCTCCTGTATTATTGTTTAAATAATCTTTTAAAAAGTAAAAGTGGTGCGATTTTGTGTATTAAATATTTGCATATGTGAAGTATTAGTGGAAATAATGAAAAAAGTGCTCCGATGGTGATGTGAAACTTAAGATGCTGTTTCTCTTAGGCGCTTTGAGGAACTATCGTCATCAACTGTCTGCTGGTTCTAGCTGCCGTCAAAATCACCCTGTAGTGTACAGTAGCCCACACGGCTTACGAGTATATATTAATGTTAATTGTAGCTGTTAAGTTGTAGTATAATTAAAGACATAGACAGATCAACACATCCCCTCCTCATTTAACACCTTCTGACATCATACCCCAAAAACTTCTTAATGTGATATATCAACATTTTCTGAAGAATTTTTTAAACAAATTAATCCATACATCCACTGTTGAATATAGGCGTCCCACATAGATTACCTTATATGGGGCATTTTGTTATAGTTGCCATGCTTGTCAGGCGGGTTGTCAATTGCAGTTTATTATTATGTTGAGTTGTTATCAGTAAGATGCTGCTACCCAACTCCTGTTTTATTTTCCTTTGTGGCCTCTTACGACAAATCACTCAAAAAAACAAAAAACAAATTAGTAATATTAATTGTTTTCGTGATGTTTTTTTTTATATACCACGCATTTTTTTTCTTCATATTATTACATTGTCATCTGATTCTGACCTATGTTCAAAACTTAAAGTCTCAAGGTTGACTAAAAGTTAGTTAAAATCAATTACTAAATTCGACTCGACCAGATACACGAAAGCGAGTTAATAAAAACGTGGTAAAAAGTATTATTTCTTTGTATACTCGACATTGGCAAAAGTACAACAGTATGAGTCCATTACCGTTATTGTTACTATTACAGCCTATCAAAGTTCACTGCTGAACATAGGCCTCTGCCCATATATTGCCTTATAGGGTGGATATTTGCCGTAGTTGCCACGCTTGGCAGGCAGATTGGCAATCGTAGTTTTTAGTTTTGGTCGTTATTAGGAAGACGCTGCTGCTCATCTTCTGATTTGTTTCCTTATGATAGGGGGTATTGGATTTTTTTATAGAGTAAGGGTGACAAGCGAGCACACAGTCCATCTGATGGTAAGTGGTTGCTGTGACTCATAGACATCTACATCTATCCTCAATAAAGAATCAATTGATTCTTTATTGAGGATAGATGTAGATGTAGATGTCCTATTCTACAAAATCACCCTATCCTATAAAAGAAAAGTTTTAATGCAGATGCGTTGTCACCCGTGAGGACTAAGATGGAATGCCTCTTTTCCAGTTAAGAGGGTCTCCGGTTCTCTACACTCACCATACGAAACACAGCAGCGTCAAGCTGCTATTTTACGCTGGTATTCTGTGAGATCGTGGTCGTTCCCCGGTCGAGTCGAGCCATTCGTGCTACAACTATGCTACTAATATAGCTGCAGCTAGCTGGCACTACACACGTACGGTAAAGGAGTGCACGGTTCGTGTGCAGATCTGCGTGGGCATGGGCACGGCGGCGGGCACGGCGCTGCGCGAGGTGTGGCGCGCGGCGCGCGCGGCGCTGCTGGGCGAGCGCGCGGCGGCGGTGCGCGCGGCCGCCGCTCGCGCGCTGCGCCGCGTGCTGCCGCTGCTGCGCCTGGCGCCCGCCGACCTGGACGCCATCGCCGCCGCCTGCCTGCGCGCCGCGCACCCCTCCGACCACGCGCTCAGGTCACCCGCCTCTCTAATGGATGCCATACACGATCCACCTTACTGGCGTCCGGTAAACTTGACGGTGTATGGCTATCGGTGTGCATGACAAGTCTACTTGAAGCAAAAATTGAATTTCGATTCTGCCGACTTGATCCAAGCTTGCAGCGTCATGCAAATTTGAACGTAATGAGCGGTCAAGTATGCATGACGGTAGTCGGAGCAAATAAGCGAGAGACGCCATGGTTTCAACTGATGCGGCATCATGCAAACTTGACGGCGCTTCAAGCGCGCTGCAAACTTGACGGTAAACTGGATCGTGTATCGCATACATAATGCTTCATTTAACCATCTCTCACACAAGCGCCATCCCCTGTGTGTGTCAGCGAGCGTGCGGCCTATCGGTAGCCGCAGCGCGACAGGCCGCGTGTACCGCATGAAAATGACACTAAATACAGATATTTTAATAGAAACAGTGCAAAATTATCCAGTTCTTTATGATACTTCACACCGTGATTACATACGCAATTAGGATTAAATATAAAATATGGGATAATATTGCTAAATATAATAAGAGTAATAAGACTTCATCACACTTAGCCATGTTGACTGACGTCCGATCGTAGCACAGACACCACAGCGAATGGCGCTTCAGGCCGCCACTGCGACCGCGGTGGTGTATTGTTACAGCGGCTGGAGCCGCGGCTCGCGGTTAGCCACCACCGCAAGCCGCTTGTGTGTTACATGCTAGGGTGTAAGGCCCGTATTAATAAACGTTACTCAGCTCAAGTACACGCACTTGAGTACAATCTTATTAATAAACATATCTCAAGATGCGGTTTAGGTTTACGATATCAGCTGAGTGTCACACTGATTAATAAACGAAATTCGACTCTCAAGTGTGTATACTTGAGTGCAAGTCACAGAACAGTATTCCTAAGTACAGCGTTTTGAGATACTGTTTTTATGTGTTTATTAATTAGCAACGATCTTGAGATACTGATTTCGTAATGAGGGCGTATTAAATGATTACGCACTTGAGTTCGTCGTTGAGTAACGTTTATTAATACAGGCCTAAGTGTCAGATTTGCCTGTACAGTTAAATTCGTCAGGAAAGCTTGAGCTGAATAGAGAACATACACGTACCGATAAACCTGTACAAACTTTTAGTTGAAATCGGGACCCCGGAAGCGGCGCTCGATCTCGAAGCAGTAGCGCTAATAGGTTTATTGTTTGTTTTATTGAAGAAAAGGAAAATTAAGCAACAAGTGGCGTAAAGCATGGTTACTGTAAAGAAAACAATACAGTCACGTCAACTTATTGAAAGAATTGAAATTTGAGCGAAAAGACTACCACAATTATCTATGAATAGATGAAAAGAAGTGTCTCAATATGTTCATCAGTGGCCCCTTTAATTCAAAAGCAGGATACAATAATGAGAAAACTTATATTGTCTTATGAAAAACTATCAGTGACGTTAAGATACCTTGCAACGGGGAAAACATACATATGTCTCGAATATTGTGCTATGCCACAACTGTCGCCTGCGCAGGCGACCGCCGTACACGCTCAGTTTTGCTTGCATAGTTGAACTGCACAGGATGTAGCCATGGGCAAAAATATCATAATTCATATATTTTCGTGTTGCATGGAAAGGTGTGGAAACCTGCACCATTATGCAACATATACGCTTCGGTAAACCTGTCAGGTACACCCTAGCATGTATGGATACCATAACTCGCTGAACAAACAATTATTGTGCACGCCATTAAGCCTGAAAGTGGTCAAGTAATTAACTAATTTTAAGTGATTACCTAGCTTTCGACTGCTTTCGCCCATCAGTGCGTTAGATAGACAAAAAATTACCAGCTGAGTAACCTCAACGGTAACCGTTTTGGCGGTCTCTAATCATTAAAGTTGGAAAAATTTACTTTGCCAATATCCGCTCAATAAAATAAAATGATGTGTCTTACCTAGTTTGAAGAGCACCTCCCGCCCTCCCTCAATTGCGTGCACTATCCCCGCCACCACTAATCCCAGCACCACTACTCCCACCACCACTACACTAGGAAAGACACACCGCGGTAGAGTCTACTACACCTGAAAATGCCTCGTGTAGAGGCGAAACACGTGTCGTATTGTCGTCGGTGGTGTGTATTTCCTAGTGTAGTGGTGCTGGGATTAGTGGTGGCGGGGATAGTGCACGCAATTGAAGGAGGGCGGGAGGTGCTCTTCAAACTAGGTAAGACACATCATTTTATTTTATTGAGCGGATATTGACAAAGTAAATTTTTCCAACTTTAATATAATGGATTTCCACAAAGTAACGCCTGATTCTATTAATGGTCTCTAATCAGCTAATGCTCCTCAAGGTACCTCATGAGCTGGCAGATAATTATGGACTTCATTATTTCGGAGAGCAAGAAGGTGAGGCTAGGCTTGTAGTTATACGGGTCTGAGCGATTGCCGCCCATTTATGACAAACAAGGTCTAAGGAGTAGGAGTACCGGAAAGGATACGTAAGAACCTGTGCCAACTCTAGAGCACACGTCTTCAGCACATATGGGGGGATGTCATTCGGCCCACGTGACTTATGGACGTCCAGGGAGGGAGTGGTGTATTACGCACTGTCTTCTTCAGAAACCGAACGTCCTGCAGAGAGCATGCACACTGCGATATGGTCGGCGGTGTGTTCCCCCTGTCATCGAGAGTCGAGTTAGGTGCAAAAAGAGAACTTAAAAGATCGACTTTTTTCTTTGCGGCCAGTGAGTTGGGCTACTGAGTTATCCTCCATGTGCAAAGATGGTAATTATAGCATACAGAAATTCCCTAGGGCAACCTTGGCGAGAGACTAGAATGCACAATGACCTGGTTAGAAACCAATAATCTGCGTGCGAATGTTTCAAAACAAAATTCATAACGTTTTCCAATTACAATGCACCCAATGAAAAACTAAATATTTCATATAATAATGAATATTTGAAAGAGGTCTCAGAAACACAATTTTAGGTCTATATGTTGATAACCATTGCAACTGGAAGTCGCATGTGAAAATGTCTGCACCAAATTAAATAAATTTGTGTATGCACTGCGTAGACTACAGTGCGTCGCTGGGAAAGGGCTGCGCTTACTGCATACTACGGATACGTTGAATCTGTGTTGAGGTATGGTCTGTTGATATGGGAAACTCGACTGATATAAACAAGGCATTTATCAGTCAAAAGAAATGTATACGAGCTTTATGCAACGTCGGGCCCTTGAATCATGTAGATCTTTATTTAAAAATAACAATTTGCTAACGCTGACTGGACTGTATATATTAGAGGTGTGTATATTTGTCAAAAAAATCAGTGTTTATTTCATAGCGCTCGCGACAATTCTATTATAGGTAAAAGGATCCAACTAGATTGTTAATGCCTGCCTGCAAGACAGCTTTGTTTCATAAGAATTGTTACGTAATGTGTGTAAAGTTTTTAATAAGATACCTAAAGCGATTAGAGAGTTACCAACAATGAGAATGAAAACTCACCTCAAAAATGGCTCATTCAGAAATCCTTTTACTCAATTAAAGATTTCTTTGCAGATAAGTAGACGATACATTTTAGAATTTGACACAATGTTTAAATTATGTCATTCTTATAAATTAAAAATTTTATTTATTTAATTAATAAATTTGATATAAATATTGAAATAAATTAATGACAATTCGATATGTAACATTTATAATTGACATTTTATATTTACTGGCATAAGAACATTAATATTTGACATTGAGTTATAATAATACTTATACATCTTATTGGTAATTTATTCTTCTGACACTGTTGCGTAATTAATTAATGATAAAAATGATTAAAAATCATCAAATCAACTGAGTAATGTTAAAAATTATGTTAGAAATCGATAAGTATTGTTATATAAGTTACGGGTACTTGACTATTAATATTTGCACACCAATGAGGTAGAATATGTAGAACAAATTATTTTCGAACACCATTGTAAAACCATATTCTTGCAAATAAAAGATTATTATTATTATTATTATTATAATACTGACTATCAATAAAAATTGTCACTTAAAATACTTTAGGTATAAAGATATATTTATTCATATCATCGTTCAGCTTCCAATAGCTTACTACTAAACTTAACTCTCTCTTAAACTGGTAGGATTTTCCAAAATTCGCATATTTTTAGCATACTTGGCAAAATAGACAATGATAGTACCCCAGACTCCTTGTATAATAAATGATGCATTATGTCCTTAAACCTAGGCAACTTTAAAGATATTTTATTTTTGAAGATATTTTAATTAAATGTGATAACTAACATGTCCAGCACCGTTCTTAACTGGATATATGATCTTCTAGGCATATGTGATATTCGTGCAGAACATGGGTGGCGTTTGGTTGGAACGCAACATGACTACATTCCTTACTCATGTGCTAGATTTGGTTGCCAATCCTAAAGCTGCCAGTTCACATGTAGACGCCGTTTATTCAAGGTATGATTGTGTAGTTACATATCCTTGTCAAGCGAGTCACAATATATAAATAATCGTGATAAACGCGATATCTGAGCGCATATCTTTCAATATCGCTCTCTATGAAATTCAATGAACTAACACACACACTGGTATCTGTCGGCATCAACCTATATCGAAAGATGGTGACAATATTATCTGCTCATGCAAATATATCTGCATACAATTTGCAGATACAAATATGGCATAGGATTTTACCTGCAGATAAAGTCGCTAAAAAAAATGCGATTAAATTCGCCTCCGTCCCTTTTAAGCTTTATATGACGTTTTATCAAAATCAAAATCAGAATCCTATTCTGCCAAGCTGTCTAGTAAATCTAGAAGCAACATACGCCAACTCATTGTAAGTAACACTGTAAAAACAATCCACTCCACAAGACACCTCTAGTAATTTTGAAGGATTTCGATTTCGAGTGAATGTACCATTTCGTATGTTATCGTATCTGCGTAGTTTGTGATACTTGCAGATAATTAAGTTTTTATACGCTAATAAAATATTATCGTATCTGCATAGTCTGTGACTCGCTTTATTATTTAATTAGATATAATTTTAAGAATAGTGCATGTATATATTAATTTTACGTTTTTATCCCTCAATGCAATGGTTATGAGTTAAATATCAGCAATTAAAATTACAATTAATTAATGCTGGTGGGGATCGTATCCTGATTGCTCGCGTATTGTAAAATTTATGGTGAAACATTAGCCTCATAAGTCACCATGGCTCGACAATTCATACCACCATGGCATAACATGCTTGCCAATGACAAATTGGGTCAGCTTTTTCAGGAAAGTACTTGGACAAAATAGCTACATAGTGTTTCGTATGGTGGGCGATGTGAAATGGTAACCCTATTAATAGTCCTCAGAGATGAAAACGTAAAATTGACAACACATTTGCATTTTGATTCACGACTGATTCTGTGGGGCAGTGTTTAAGGGCCATGGCCGGCACCACCACATAGACTGGGTGCTTGTTTGTCGCATTTCAACCGATTAACAATTTTTGAATTTAATATTTTTAGGAAGTGCATAAATTATATACTACGCAACACATTAGGCAAAATGCTTGGGGAGAAAGCACAAGCATCTGCTTGTCGTGAAATAATACAGATTGTTGCCAAGCAAATGAACAGCATCGATTTTAACCCAGAGAATGCAAAGGACTGCAATCAGGTATTTAAAAAACATTACAAAATACATGTTAAATTTGGTTATTTTCATTTCATTTAAATAATTATTGTTTATTTGAATGTCGACCACTCGTTGAACGTCTGACTATCTTATTGGACTAGTGGTAGTATGCGCGGCTTTTGATTGATGTAGTTCGGGGTTAGTATCCTGGGTCGGGTCAAAGTGTATGTTTTTCTGTCAACAAGAAATAATCAGTAGTAGTCTAGATTCTCAGTAGAGTTGGTGTTTCACTTCCGTGTTTCGGAAGGCACATATAGCCGTTGGTTCTGCGCCTCATCTCTCTCGGGTTGCCATCCCACTGGGACTGGAAGAGTGAGGGAATAGAGAGTGCACTATATCCTGTCCTGCGCAGATGGCTAGCCTCCTTTAAAACAAGCCTTATTATGACAAAATGTATATTGTAGTTGGTTTTCTAATATGTATTAAATGATTATTTACATTATTAATATTGATAATAATGGATTTTTTGTTTTCCAATATAACTTTCAGTAATGTTAAATATTATCATTCTTTTTAAATGGAATTAGTTTTGTACAGATTATTATTAAAATTTATAAGACAAAAGGTGCTGGATTGAATTATCCCTGTGATTTAATATTAGGGACAGGTTTTTATAATTTAAACTTACATGATATGGTGCAATTAGATACTCAATGCGCACCTTCACTTGCGTAATAACAGTCCGAGCCAAATGGAACAGCACAGAATTTCGTCAAACAGAATATCTATAAAGAAAAGTTTTGTCTTCGTCCTCAGGTTCTATAACTTAATTCTTGATTGAAGATATATTGTCTATGGTTCAGTAGCATTTTGCCAACAGATTATACATATACAAAAAAATTGAAACTGTATTTTTCATTAATATGTTTATTTTTAGGAGACCCTATTCAGTCAGCACCTCTTAGTTTGTGCGCTCACAGAAGCAGGAGAATTGGCTCTGCAACTCGGCACATCCGTTCACAATCTTGTAACAGATACATCTTTAAATATGATTGACACCATATTCACGGTGAGTTAAATTAATAAAATAGTAATTATTTACATTTTTATTGCATGCTGTAAGCGCTAAGCGCGCAGGTATGTTCTACTAGGGCCTAAAAATTAAGATTCCAACGTTTTGTCGCATGAAATCGTATCTAGCAATCATATTGTACATATAAGTGATATAAAAAGCACATTGTCAGAAAGATAAATGATTGTTGAACTTATTAATATTTTTTTTAAATCGATTAATTGCTATTTTTACATAAAAAAGGGGTTTTAGTGGCTTATGGTGTAGATTTATCAAGTCCGCATGGCTTCGTAAACACGATAACTTTTGAAAATATCAATTGTTCAACTCAATCTATTTTTAAAACTCTTCATCTATCATGTGGGAAGCCATTGAATGTAAATGGCAGTTTAATTTTGTTTTGTTTAGTTATAATTAATTTTTTTCGGCTGCGAAATGTCGAAATTTTCGGTGTTTTAGTAGCCTTGTATGAATTTATTTTTTACTAAATAGAGACTGCGTCACTCACTCGGTTATTTCGGCTTCAATCGCTGTCGTGAGTGGACACTGTATCGGTTGTTTGCAGCGGCTCAAAAAGCCGCTACAAATACACAATATTCGAATAACCAAATTTATTACATACTTGATTATAATAATAATCAGAGATTTTTATTACAATATTTTAAAAGCACAGAATAAATAATAGTAGTACGTACTAAAAGTAAGTAGGATGTAATATTTATACTTAAATACGTCTTGGACTTCATAGAGTGACCTGAATGATGATATGATGATCATATGAGCATTATGAGTCATGCACTTTTGGATTTTCCAAACTTTTTTTTAAATTGAAGTTTGACACAAAATTATCGGAAAATTGGAAGTATAATAAGGTTATTAGTGAAAACTTGTGTGTATTTAAACTACTTTAAAAAATTCCATATAATCATGTTATACGTAATTTTTTTAATGCGCTTAGGGCATGCCCAATTGGATTTACCAATATATTTAAAATATAGAAATGGTTGATTTAAGCTTAGTCTGTGATGTTTTGGTGTAAGTAAATGTATATAATATACAGGGTAATTTTTCAAAGAGTAGACAAATTTTACATTGAAGTTCAAATAAATAAATTATTATATACTGATACTACATTTTTTGAAAATACGAGTAAATAAGGCTTCTACATTTATTTGAAATTATCCCAAATTGAATGTGATTTATGGGCAACAACTACTCTTACGCGCGCCTCTGTGTGTGTGATTCAATTCACGTGTTCGTTTCTCAAGTTTTTGCCTACTGTTTACTTTCTTAGTGACGAGGTAAGTAGTTTCTTAGTAACTTATGCTTAAGATAATAACTACATGACGCGAATTATGATACTAATTTTCCTTTTCCTCATTTTTAACGGGATTAGGTTTGTCATGATAAATAAAATTAAAAAAAAAATATTTTTGCTTATCAACGACGTAACCTTATTGTAGCGTATTTAAAAAATTTGAATAAACTATTTACAATTAAATTACGCAAGTAGTCCCAATATCTAATATTGGTATTTCAAGATGGAATCTGACGGCGTCAGACGATGGTATCGACTTGCGAGACGAGAAACACGGAACTGGTTGCTTCCGCGCAGCCGGGGGTTTCCGAAGAATGCCGAACGGTCACGGGTCCACGGGCTACATTCTTTATGTATAGACGAGCACATTTTGTTAAAATATTTTTTACACTTATTACATGTTCTTGAGCACTTTTAACTTCCGTGAACTCAGCAATAATTTTACTGTAGCAGTCTTCATAACTTGGGACCTCTGACGTAAACAGGACTTTTTATACACAGATAAAAGACTAACGGTGAGTGAGGTTCCGGCGAGTTTGCAGATTCACTATTTAAGTTATCCCTCACTGCACTTGAATAGTTTGATTCGATTGGTAGGTTAATTACGATAAGCTACGCTAATTTCTCACCGCGGTAGACTCACTTTAGTATCTTTGTATGTAACACGTAAACTTTCATTGCTTAAAATGTAATACCACCATTTCACAGTTTCATAGTATCCGCGGTTCGAATATTTTCGTCAATTACCTATGTTATTTATTCTAAACCTTCTCTGGGAATTTGGGTGGTTATTGCAAAATAACCCTGTATATACAGAGAGTTGAAAGTGAAATACAGCATGCTTAATATAATGTAATGAATTTCGGTCAATTTTCGACCACTAGACGACTGTTAGTACTTATAATATAAGTTAAAATAATTATAATTTTATTAATTGTCATGTGAAGGTATTGGAGCACCCATGCGTTGCGGCACGACTTGCGGCTGCGCGGTGCGCGCGCTGCGTGTGTGAGGCGCTGCCCGCACAGATCACGCCGCTGCTGGATCGATGCGTGGACGCACTGGACGCGGCGCGCCCCACGCCGCACCACATCTCCGGTAAGTGCGCGCCGCTGCCCGCTGCACCGCCGCGTGGACGCACTGGACGCGGCGCGCCCCACGCCGCACCACATCTCCGGTAAGTGCGCGCCGCTGCTCCGCTGCTCCGCTGCACCGCCGCGTGGACGCACTGGACGCGGCGCGCCCCACGCCGCACCACATCTCCGGTAAGTGCGCGCCGCTGCTCCGCTGCTCCGCTGCACCGCCGCGTGGACGCACTGGACGCGGCGCGCCCCACGCCGCACCACATCTCCGGTAAGTGCGCGCCGCTGCTCCGCTGCTCCGCCGCGTGGACGCATGGACGCGGCGCGCCCCACGCCGCACCACATCTCCGGTGCGCGCCTGCTCCGCTGCTCCGCTGCAGCGCCGCGTGGACGCACTGGACGCGGCGCGCCCCACGCCGCACCACATCTCCGGTAAGTGCGCGCCGCTGCTCCGCTGCACCGCCGCGTGGACGCACTGGACGCGGCGCCCGCCGCACCACCATCTCCGGTAAGTGCGCGCCGCTGCTCCGCGCCTGCCGCGTGGACGCACTGGACGCGGCGCGCCCCACGCCGCACCACATCTCCGGTAAGTGCGCGCCGCTGCTCCGCTGCACGCCGCGTGGACGCACTGGACGCGGCGCGCCCCACGCCGCACCACATCTCCGGTAAGTGCGCGCCGCCGCTCCGCTGCTCCGCTGCACCGCCGCGTGGACGCACTGGACGCGGCGCGCCCCACGCTGTAGCAGCAATACTAATCCTGCAGCGCTGCAACAGGATTTGTATTGCCGCCCATCTTACACTACCGAAAAGACCTTAAACGTTTACTATGCAAGTGAAAGTAAGCGCTTCAAAGCTGTTTCGCTTGCTTTATTTACATGAACTTTATAAACTAAAAAATTATATGGTAGTAAGAATGCCATTTTGATCTCACGTTAATTAGTGGATGCCGCTTTATTGACACTTATGCTTATATACAAATTTTGAAACGTTTTAGGTTATTCAGCGGCCCTGGCAGCCATACTTGGAGCAGTTCACCTCTCGCCACTCGGAGTCCCTCACGGCAGGGGAAAGGTAGCGTTTAACGCTGCGGAGCAACTGTTGCGTTCAGCCGGCCAAAGCAGTCGGCTGACTGCCGCTCGGACTAACGCTGGATGGTTAATTGTCGGCGCTATTTGTACCCTGGGTATGATTATAGTTGTTTATATCAAATATACTTTTGATGTACTCTGCGGCGTTAGAGAATCCAATACGACATATTGGGAGTCTTGGGAGTCTTAAAAGACGACAGAGAGACACTAAACCAGGAGATGAGCAGTACTCCCACTCAAAATAATAAAAAAACTATGGAAAACATCCCCTCCATGGATTAATAAATGTTGTTGTTGATGTTGTTCATTATAAAATTAAAAACACTACTTAGAGAATATTAATACTTAGAGAATATTGATATTTTGCAGGGGTTCCCGTGGTGCGTGGCTTGTTGCCGCGAATGTTGCTTTTATGGAGAAATAGTTTTCCGCGTTCTGCCAAAGAACTGGAGTCTGAAAAGGCCAGGGGAGATGCTTTTACTTGGCAGGTGAAGATTGTGATTAAATTATAAAATTTTATACATTATATAAGTGGCTAATTTTATTATTAAATTGTAAAATTTGTTATAGGTGACACTGGAAGGACGTGCGGGTGCATTATCAGCGTTACATAGTCTGCTCATTCATTGTCCATCGCTGGTTAATAATGACGATACCGCGAAGAGACTGACACAACCCATAGATGGTGCTATTGCTGTTCTTACTAAGTGAGTTCACTATTTATTTAAAAGAGAATAATAAGGTACATTGAAAATGGGAGAGAAAGATATAATGAAATTAATTAATTTATTAAGATGATGATTTCTTATATTTACGCGAACACTACACATTGATAAACTTTATGGATAGGTCATTAAGATTTATTATTCTGACGTTTGCTATAGCCCATATCACGGGGATTTTGTACGACGTCTGGTCGTTAGACGGCAACCTTCAGCATTATTAATTTTGGTAAAGCTGAAGGTACCTGCATTAACTTTGACATTGGGACGTCAATCACCTCAGTCCTCGTGACCATGGTGCTGTAAAGCACCCGAAACGTCGGGAATTAATAAAATAAGTTAATTAAACGCGATATAATCCGTAAAAGTAGTTTATTAAGATGAATTAAATTTTGATGATCCTTAGTAGGAGATAGCTAAGTTATTGTGACACCATATTGCCAGAAGGCTGTTTGTATGTTTGCCAACAATATGATTTTTTTAAACATTATCCCTCTAGGATGTTTTTCTTGTTTGTGGAAGTAGTCTAACATACATTAATTGCACAAGGACAAACATCCAAGGTTATACAAGTATTTGTGAATTGGCGAGATTTGTGGTGAATTTTAAGAATGCGACATGATTGGTTATTTGACACTACCATAACATAATATAAATTTGCTACTTTTAGTAATGTCTTAAGCTTTGCCGATTTTTTATTTTAAGCTATAAATAAGACGATAATGATATATACTATACAACTAAATTGAAGTGTCCGTTTGTAATATTGAATTAACTGGCTTTTATTAAGTTCAGGGGTTGCATGCTCTTAAGACATAAACAATTTTTTTTAATTTTGTCTGTTTGTCTGTCTGAACTAATCTTCGGGTTGGTTGAATCGATTGTTATGAAATTTTTATAGGTTATATTTTATTCAAAAAACTTGTAGTATTTTTTTAAATCGAAAAATTAATAAAAAATGGTTGATATATCTGATTATATGATTAAATCTAAATAACGCCACATTAATAGATCCTATCCAGTCGAAGCGGGCGCGAGTTGCTAGTTCATCATCATCATCATTATTACAGCCCTTCACAAGTCCATTGTTGAACATAGGCCTCCTCCAAGGAATGCCACAAAGCACGGTCCCGGGTCATCTGCATCCATTGATTTCCTGCATGTCTTACCAGGTTGTCACTCCATTTAGTCGGGAGACGCCCTACATTTCGCCTTACGAGGCTGCCACTCGAGGACCTTTCTTCCCCATCGGTTGTTGGTTCTTCGAGCTATATGGCCGGCGCATTGTCACTTCAGCTTACTAATCCTTTGGGCTATGTCGGTTACTTTGGTTCTACTGCGGATATCCTCGTTTTTAAGTTTATTATAGCCCTCTCCATAGGCCGCTGAGCGACTTTGAGTTTCCTCATACGGCCAGCAGTGAAGTTGCTAGTTATTAATAAATAATATTTTTTCATAAGAATGTTTTGTAGGTTAACAAGTTAGCTAATTTACAGGAAATCTTGTTATAAATTGATATATTTGTCTAAAGTAAAGAAAATATGGTATTAAAAAACAATAGTAATATCAGACAGAAATATAAATGAATTGATGAATTTTATGAATGCGACATACATTGGGTATTTAAACACCGCCATTAATAAATTAGTATCACAATAATTTAAATTTGCTACGTTTAGTAATGTTTTAAATTTTGTAAATTTTTCATTTTAAGTTATATATAAGATGGTAGTTTGAGGGAGTGGAGCGTAACATCACAGCATTATCAGCGTAAAATAATAGCTTAATACTGTTATGTTTTGAATGGTGAGTGTAGATAACCGTAGAACTTTTTTACTGATAACGAGCCATTCCTTCCCATCTTCGGGGGTGGCAAACCATCTGCATTTTGATTCTTAAACGAGGATAAAATATGTAGATGTCTATGGGCCACAGCATCCACTTACCATCAGGTGGACTGCATGCTTGTATGTCACCGTTATTTAATATTAAAAAGAATGTGTGTTGTAACGTGGGCAGCGTGGGCAGCGTGGTGCGCGGCGCGGGCGGCGCGCTGAAGGCGCCGGCGGCGCTGCTGCGGCTGCGGCTGTACCAGGCGTGCGGCGCGCTGCGCGGCGCCGGCGCGCTCGCCGCGCCCGCCGCGCCCCCCGCGCCCCTGCTGCGCCTGCTGGCCGCCGAGCTCGCCGGCTCCGCGGACCCCAGCGGCGCCAACGTCGCCACCGGTAACTCGCCCGTGCTGTCGCTCGCTCCCTGCTCCCTGCTCCCTGCTCCTTGTCGCCCATGTGGACTACTGTCGTGAACCATTCCTAACACAAAAACTTAAAGCTTACTTGGACTAGTTAACAGAGTAATGTTGATAGAGCTACTAGTATTCTTTTTTTTTAAATAATAAGAGAAATTCAATGCAACTTAAACAAATATGCTTAGATACAATTTTAGGTGTACGGATCGGTCTTGTCATACATTAAATTTTAACATTTCAACAAATAGAGCCTTAATTAGTGCTATTTCGCTCTAACACTCCTAAATCTATTTGATTAAAAATAAATAATATTGGCTGAATATTTAATTATTAACTCTAAAATATTCAATCCTTACAATATCTTTATTTCAACTGAACAATTACATATTATATACACATTTAACAACTGAATATAACTACTTAATCTAATGCGTTTCCTTATAAAATTCTAATTAACTACACTTTCTATACAAAAATCAATAGTTCGACAACAAACTATAGTATAGTAAACATTTCTTAATTTGCTATTTAATTTATATCTGTTAATATATAAACTAACTATATATAAATAATTATTTATATATAATTAGTTTATATAAACAGAAAATGTTGATGCTATCTTAAACTTATTGACTGTCGGTCGATTAATATAAGTTAAAAATGTATAAAGGAACCGTTATTGGCTGTAACTTTATTTCTCAAGTTCATTTACATTGTAATTAGTACTGTGGATCTTGTAATAAATAATTAAATAAATAAATAAATCTGCAATCATCATCACCTTTATCACCCCGTAAATGACTACTGCTAGACGCCTCTCCTATTGTAGGAAGATTTTGCCTTAATCGGCACACTAGACAGGCGGATTAACGATCGTAGTACTAAACGTTTTATATTTTTGCCGTTACATCCCGTCGCCGGCTGGGTATTTTTCGCCTGGTGTAAACGCGATGGCTATATCACCGCCGTACTCGTCGCACACTGAATACTTATGCTTTAAAAGTAAATATGACAAACGAACACGCAATCGCACAAAAGCGAAAAAACAACAATAAGGAGGTCATTATTATCCTGTTTTTATTAATAGAATCAAGCATTACTATGCAAAAAAAACCAATAACTTAAAGATGTTAAAATTTATTATAACATCTTTAAGTTATTGGTTTTTTTGTGTAATGTAATTTATCTTCAAACTAGGTAACACATCATTTTTATTATGTAGAAGTGTCCTACCCTTATTTAGCCTGGCTCTTCAGTATATGAATAATTTATAATTTAAATAACATAGCGATTTTAGAAATAAAATTTTAAATTGAAATTCATTTTCAGGTATGCTGAGAAACGCCATGCACCCTCGAGATACCATACTATTAGGTGAAGAAAGCTGGATTTATGATACCGATCATGCTGATATAGAAGAACAGGTACTAGCTAGCAATAGGTTTTAATTTCACTTTCAAAATATTTAATGTCATTCCTATTAGCAATAACTAAGAATGACTGAATAAATGAAAGAAAAGAATGAATGAGGAAAGAGTGACAGTGAAAAAACAAAAAGATTTATTGATGATGGGCCAAATTAAGAGCATCCTTAACCGACGAGCATGTATGCGTAGGTATATGAATGTGAAAAAAGCGAGAGGCATGTCAGGATTGTGACAAATGGAAGTCCGTTGTCTCTGTCTGTTGAGTTTACGTATGTATGTGTGTATACACACATACGTGAACCCTTATGCCTCATCTACACTACTCGCGAAGTAGATCGAAGTTGGACGAGGCGAATAGTGTAGAGAGGTACTTCGATTCGCTTCGTGCAACCTCGCTTCGCCTCGGGCGACTTCCGATTGCTGTCGGTTTTGCGCCAGAGTAAAGGACTTCGCGAAGTACTCCGAAGTTACACGAAGCGTCTCACTACACTACTCGGCGTACGCCAGTTATGAATATTTTTTTTATATATAAATATTAAATATGTAGCTTTCTACATAATTATTTATTTAGTTAACGCATTGACGTCGTACTGTTCACACAATTAGGTACCTATAGCAGCTGCCTCTTGAACGTTATTCATGTTAAGGGTGCGGGAGTCTCAAGATGACTGAGCTCTTCGCGAAGTATCACGAGTGTGTAGTCACGTTCTTCGGACTGCGATCGACTTCGACGAGCACTTCGTCGAAGTTACTTCGCAGAGTAGTGTTGTAGATAGGCATTACGCCTGATCTCAACACCCTTTTTTCCTTAATCTGTTACATCTTCAATATATTGCCAATTTGGTCGATAAACTTTACGAATAAATGAAATCAACTATTTGTACGTTTAATGATTACGATTAATGGTGATCTGTGTGTGTAACAATTACAATTAGTGATGTGTGTGCGGCAGCTGATCTCGCCGCTGAGCGCGAGCGGGTCGGGCGCGCTGGAGCACGACCCGTGCCGCCTGTACCGCGGCGTGGCGGCCGCGCAGCCGCTGGGCGTCGCCGTCATCGACGCCTCCGTTGTGCTTTTCCCGCACATATTCTCCAGGGCGGCCAATAAGCACAGGTGGGTATGCTCGAGCTTGGATCGTGTTGTGAGCCATTACTTAAATATGTCAATGTATTTTCGTTGATGAATCTGTGGTTCTGTCTAAATCTAGGCCCGTATTAATAAACGTTATCAACGACGAACTCAAGTGCGTAATCATTTGATACGCCCTCATTACGAAATCAGCATCTCAAGATCGTTGCTAATAATAAACACATAAAACAGTATCTCAAAACGCTGTACTAGGAATACTGTTCTAGACTTGCACTCAAGTATACACACTTGAGAGTCGAGTTCGTTTATTAATTAGTGTGGCACTCAGCTTATATCGTAATCCTAAACCGCATCTTGAGATATGTTTATTAATAAGATCATAACCTCAAGATTGTACTCAAGCGTGTGTACTTGAGCTGAGTAACGTTTATTAATACGGGCCCTAGACACGGCAATGTGTTAGCCAAGTCCCGAAGAGGAAAGGGCGACGTACCGGCAGTGTGTTATCTTTATACGAATTATTATGTATACACACCTATAATTTCACATACTTAATAAGGACCCCTTGAATACTTACAATTAAAAACTGAACTCTTTCAATTTAAATTGTGTGTCAAGGTAGATCATTAGGCTTAAAAAAAAGACGACAAAATTCTAAAAACTACAATTTATCGATATTCGGTGTTGACAAAGTTATTGATGCAGCTAATTTTAAGCACAACACTAACAATTAACCTAGATGCTTGGCACTTCACCACTGTGCGATTTACCAGAACCAGAGCCGTGGTAGCTCAGATGGTTAGCGCTCGCTGTAAGTTTCACGACCTCTTTGTGAAATAGTTTACCACCGGCGATTTTACCGCACCGATACGACTTAAGACCTTCAAGAGATGAGCTTACTCATTTTTAAAAGGCCGGAAACGCACCCGCAATTCCCCTAGTGTTGCAGTTGTTAATGG
Source organism: Parnassius orleans (assembly GCA_029286625.1). Lineage (NCBI taxonomy): Eukaryota > Metazoa > Arthropoda > Insecta > Lepidoptera > Papilionidae > Parnassius > Parnassius orleans. The sequence continues at coordinate 1,897,208 of JAGSMP010000009.1, forward strand.
GCGGCGGTCAACACTTACCATCAGAGACGCCGCATGTCGTTTTCCCCCCTGTTCTTTAAAAGAAAACTAACCGCATCAAAAACTTTGTCGTACTTCCATTATTATAGCATATATAAATAATAAAAATCAGTAAAAGTAAAAGCGAAAAAGAACGTTGAATGTGATGTATTTAGTTAGATTACCGTTACCGTTATAAACTATCAAAAGTCCACTGTTTATTGATTGCCCATAGAGGGATATTTGTCATTGTTGCTATGCCTGGCAGGGTTGGCAACCATTTTATATTTTAGTTATTAGGAAGATGCTGCTGCCCATCTTCCTTTTTTCCCTCTGTCGCCTCTACGATCTCATCCACTATGGGGTAGGGATATTCCTACACTGCTACTACACGGTGCCACCACCTGAGAAATGATATGAAGGAGCAACTATTTATATTTTATATAATAGATTTTTTCTAAATGATTGATGTTCAGTTGTCGGCTTAGCCGATAAAGAGTTGGCATCTGAACGAGCGCCAAGTTCCATAGCTGTTCCAAGAATGTTACATTGTACATTGATCTTGTTATTTAAGCACAGCTACTACTGTTGTTTTTAAGAAAACATGTGCTTTTGCAGACAACAAATGCTAGAGCATTTCGCTGAATGCATAAAGATGTCAAAAGGAGTTCGTCAAGAGGCTATTCAAATCAACATTTACACCGCTCTGTTGTTAGCTCTGCGTACGTTGGCAGAGTTAAAAAGCTCGTTGGGACAGGAAGCCGTGAAGAATATTGCTACTGAACTTATTATTGTAAGTTTTAATTTATAATTTAATATAAGTATATGGCACTCTGTCACTATTATTTTAATTATCAATAACACACATGAATACCACTTTTCCTGAACCTTAAAATAATCACAATAAATCGTTTAAAATAACAATTCGGGCGTTATATTCAATTAATAAAATATCCGGCTCGGAGGACTAATGTGTCAAACAAAGCAAACCATATTTTCTTTACTAAAACTGGTATTTAATTTGTTTTACAGAATGGTCTATCAGCGAACAGTGCAACAGTCCGGGCTGCAGCTGCTTCTTGCGCAGGCAGACTGTGCGGTTGCGTATCGGAAGCAGAATCTCAAGCGCTGAGTGAACGCGTTATTACTCTGGCGCGGACGTCGACAAACAGGCCGGTGCGGGCTGCTGCAGCGGCTGCAGTGGGCGCCGTACAGCGGGCGCGGGGGGCTGCCTCCAGCGCTGCAGCGCTGCCGGTGTTGAGAGCACTGGCGCAAGACTCGGCTGCAGTCGAGCTCCAGGTCAGTTTCGTTCTACATCCAAAACGATTTCTCTCTCATTCGAATTTATATATGTTATTATATAGAAATGACTGTTTAATATAATATACATAAATATAAATTTTGTTAGTTTATAATTTGCATAACTGGTTCTATAGAATTATACCACCATATTGACCTTATATCATGCAAGGTTATTAAATTTCAATCTTCATCATATAATTTAATAATTCTTTTAGCGTTACTTCCACTGGATGTGAAAAGTGTAATTTAATTGGTCAATGATATTATATTAACATAAAAACATACAATTAATCACATCACTGCATCATCATAGCTTCTCAGTTAAAAAGGTATTGATTACATGTAGTACTTTTAGGTCTGGTCTCTGCACGCGTTATCGGTTCTGGTGGATGCGTCTGGGCCTATGTTCCGTGGCCATGTGGAGTCGACGCTCAACCTGGCACTGAAGTTGTTGTTTAGTTCGCCACCGTACCAGGAGGATCTTCACCGTAGCATCGGCCGATTGCTGTCCGCGTTGATTACAGTCGTTGGACCTGAGTTGCAAGGTGAGTTAAAAATTATGTTTTTTTTTTAAGTTTAAAATTCCGTAATATTACTTCTGACAATTTTTAATATCTTAAGTATGCTAAAGTAGGCTTTTCAATGAAAGATGATTTTTAAATGAAAACGAGTATAGTTAACGGTATAGCATTTTATTTTTCAGAATGATTATTGATATAAGTAATGATATAGCTTCTTTAATTTTTTTAATACCTTTCGTAAACAAAGTTCGTATTTTTTATTTCGTTCCTGTAATATATTTACTGTATCTCATCTTCCATAAGATAAAGTATAAAAATGGCTAGATTTGTTATATATTTTTTATTTTCATTATTCAGTATAGACCTTATTCTATAAAAAAAAGACCATCTGAATAAGTACCGAAGCAGAACAAAGAAAAAGCGCGCGTCTTAAAATTTTAAGTACGCGAGCAAACGGTGCTTAATAAAAATGTTGATTAAAATCTTAATTTTAAGTACTGACCACGCTTTCGGTAGTGAAGGAAATCATTGTAGGAAACTTGCATGCCCGAGAATTTAACAATGCTATGAAGACACGTGAAGTCCGCCAATAGGCCAACGCGCATTGGGACAGTATGCCAACGCGCATATGGCAGGATTCCTGCTTCAAAAGCCCTCGGAATTGAGAAGAAGCCTGTGAGCTGTGGGATATATAAAAGGTCGGGGAAAAGTTTCTTCGTATTTTTTATACAAATTCAAGACATTTTTTTTTCAAAGTTTAATTACATTTAATTATAATATATACTCGTATGTGCCATTTTGTTCGATAACTTGTTGCCATCTTGTAAGTAGTGACATAATCCCGTTGCTGTAGAAATCTTGGGATTTTTGATCAAAAAAATGTGCCAAGTAGTTATGACAGTCCTCTCTTGATGTTAACCTAACACACCCAAAGAATTCTAAAGAGGATGGTGGATGCATTAACACTTCCCGACCAAGCTCTCTCAATTTTTGCTCAGTGGCCGAAAATGTGTGTGGTTTGGCGTTATCATGATGAAAGGACCACTCCTTTTCTGTTGATCAATTTCGGCCGTTTTTTTCAATTTCCTGCTTGAGTCTCATTAGTTGTTGGCAGTAGAGATCCGAATCGATGGTTTTGCTGGCGGTAAAGCTCATGATAAACGATGCCCTTCCAATCCCACCATCATTGCAGCATCACCTTATTGCGCGTGTTAATCCGCATTTCCCTACGGTGTGTAGAGATTGACTACCCTTTGACAATGATCTTTTTCGCACATTTTTGTCGTAGGTGATCCACTTTTCCTCACCAGTGATCAATCTTTTCAAAAATGGTTCGGTTTCATTACGTTTCAATAGAGAATCGCAAATGAGTCACGTTCATTAGGTTTCTTTCTGTGAGCCCGTGTGGTACCCAAATATCTAGCTTTTTTGTATAGGCAAATTTTTTCAAATAGGTCAAACTGTCAATCCTCAATCCCTCGGCTATGTCGTAACTACTAATATACCGATCTTGCTCCACTTTTTCAAAAATGGCATCGATTTTATCCGTATGAGGGCGACCAGAACGAGCTACATCTTTGATATCAAAGTCCCCGGACTGAAAACGCTTGAACCAACTTTGTGCTACTCTTACTGACACTGCATTAGGTCCATAAACGTCGCAATTTTTTTTTCGCGACTTGAGTCGCATTTTTCCCTTTTTTGTAATAAAACTTCAGAATGTATCGAATTTCTTCGTTAGATTCACTCTTTTTGGCGGACAGATAAACAATTAAAAAATGGCGGGAAAGTGTTTTTACTTTTTAATTATTACAGACTGTACAGTGTAGTACACCTTAACCTTAAATATTATTTAAAACTTATGAAGCCTAAATTCCACTAAATATCTAAAAATTATGAGAAATACATGAAATTTTATTTCACCTCCAAATGACGTCATAAATTGGGCTTAATGAAAGGTTAAATTTCCAAAAATACAAAAAATAATTACAATTATTTTAAATCAACCGTTTGTCTCCTATACATTGGTTATTTGATCGAACTCATTATAAAACAAAAACAATGTTTTTATTTGGTTATAATGTAAATAATAAGCATTTCATTCTATGTTAAATATCTAATGTCAATTTATAACTTTATTATTTTTACACGCTCTTTTATGCTTGACAAAGGTAGCGAACTATTCAGTTCATTCTGTTATAATTGGTAAAATAGTATCTAAGATATCAAAAATTAACTACTGCTTAGAAAACGGTAATTAAAATTTGTGGTTATAATAATCGTACGTATAAAGCAAACATATTAAAAAACGACACTTTAAAAAAATCAATATACCGAATGTTCGAGTTTAGGCGCATTATGATTGTCCCCTCACTTCAAACTGAAACAATTATGTAAAGATTAGAGTCCGGAAAGGTTAGGACGAGTGTTACGACTGTGGGTCTAGAAGTGTGAGTCTCTAGACTAGACAAGTGTGTTAGAGCCGATTGGGTGTGTCTGCACCCTGTTGCGACATAAGCGTTTGAAGACTATTTTATTATTTTAAATTCATTTAATAACTGAAGATGTGTGAGTAGCCGCGAGGGTTTGAAAAACATCGACCGAGGAATGATGAAAGAAAAACTTAACATAAATAATGAAGAAGTACGCGCTATAAGATAATTATCTGCGTTCGCTTTTACGTTTGCAACGTATAATTTTCCGATAAAATATTCTATCGCGGAAAGTTTGTCGACATCCGACGTAAAAGAAATACGATTTAATGTTGACAGTGGGAAGTGGCGCGGTGAGTAGGTTTCTCTGTGCGTGTGCCGCGCTGCAGGAGTGCAGTGGCGGAGGAGCGCGCGCCGAGAGCATCGGCTGCCTGCAGCAGCTGCAGATGTTCTCCCCGCGCAGCATCAACCTGCACGCGCTCGTGCCGCAGCTCTGCGTGAGTACATTCACACAACCGTGCCGTTGCTTTTATGCTTACTCGCCTATTTTTCGATTTTATTAGTAATATACTCGCAATTTAGTTATTGTATGTTGTACGTCCTGTGATTGTAGCAACAAAAACTGTGTCACACGTCAAAAAAAAATTAAGGATCTGTTTATGGGGGTATAACAATGTCGTTTAACCTCTAACGGCCCAGCAATATATTTGCAAGTATATAAATATTTCCCACACGTCATTTTTAATGGACATGGATAAACCATTGTAAATAAATATTGCTGTAATAAATGATTAATCAACTCTAATTCCCTAAGATTTTTTAAACTTTAATGAAACCAATTCAATAAAGTATTTACCTGTTATCCACATAATTTAACCGTTAATTCCTTACAATTAGTTAAAAACCGACGTAAAACAACAAAATAAAAAGCTTAGGTAAAAAAAGGAATCAAGAAACCTCAAGAATCTTTTTTAGTTATATTTTGTCTTAACACTATGATTTAATTATCACATAAGCATAGATAATTTTTGCACAATACTGACACATTTTTATCGTTCTATCGTATACCTATAAACTACCTCTTCCCTTCTTTTTAAGATCTTTATCTTCTAAGAGTAATCTAACGTCTCTAGATATACAATTTTTCATTAAATTTCCGTACTTCACAATCATACCATCCCGTTTTAATATAAGTACAAATAGGGATGTTGTACTCATCATCACTAGATGAAAAATCTATCTTTGAATCTTAAATCTGAATGAATTAATGAAAAAGAATTAATTTCGGCCCAATGTACTTTAAATATCACATAAAATATGGAGTTTCTAAAATAGTACCAGCCCACAACCGTTTTAAAGTACAAACATGTATTTCATCCATTAAAATTTTTAAAAAACATCAATATATTATCCTAATTGAATTATTTGCTCCCAGACAAAATGAAATCCAATCAAATAATGGCATAAGAACAGTAAAAGAGTCAGGTTTAATACGATTTAACTTACTTTTCCGTTGCTCGTGCATAATTTTTTCTTATTTACAATAAAACTAATAACTTATTAGCTAAACGAAATAATTTCATTGGTTAAATACAGTTCTACAATCATAAAGCAGTAACATGCGTGGGCGTAGTTTTATGTCCTTTAGGATTCACACTGGGACGGAAATCGAGATATCGTGTTTTAGTACCTAAGCTGGAATCGATATGGCACCAATGTCATTTTAAAAGAGGGCCGCTAGAGTTTAAACCATATGTAAAATTTGTTGGCAAACCCAAGTTGGCGATGGGATATAGGTTAACAGGCCTTTGATCGGTGATACTTTTCGGTGATACTTTTGCAAAGCAATTCCAACACAAACAAGTTTGCTACTCTCTTAAACTTAGGATTTATAACATTGAACGTGCCTAGAAATAAACAAACATATTAATCTGTTCTGTAGCAGACCAAAAGTTCTATATTAATAAATATCTTTCTTCCATTTTTTAGCGTGATTTATCAAGCTCTGAACTAGCAGTCAGACGTGCCGCACTTTGCTGTTTGAGACAGTTATCGCAGAAAGAGGCAGCGGAAGTTTGCCGCTACGCCTTGCTAGCTAAAGACCATGTTCCTGCAAGACCATATTGTGGTATGAATATTTATAATTTTTTGTCACCCAATATGAATAGTGGCACAGTGTCGCCGTCTGGTATCATATCCGTTGAACTGATCTCAATATTTTGACTATAGATATTTGTATATAACTGCATACATACAGCTATTTATACTATAGGCAGTTATATTTATATTTTAAGGCGTACTTGTATATATAGAGATCAGTGATTTTAAGGGATTAGGGTTCTATTAAAGATGTATTATAGATTTCAGTTGTTTAAACATTTATTTTTGTTATCTTGCAATTTATACCAAAATATTCTTATTTTTATTTAAACAAATAGATGTTGAGATGAAATCAGGCATTTCAAAAACTGCTAATTAACTGCTATTTCTTACATTGGTTAGGTATAAAAATATTAAATTCAAGATTCTGTAAAAAAATCCAATGAATGTTTACAAAACAAATCTATATAATACAGCCATTAAATAAAAATATTCGATTGTTAATTATTTCATTTATTACTTTTATTATGTCGGTGCTTATTATAATATTGCTGAGCATACAATTTCATTTCATCATGACCCTCGATATGTGAGCTTACCAGCTAAAATGTGATTAATGGATCCACACCAACTGTAAATTATTATATTAATTGTAACATCTGTGAAATATTGTTTTAATTTTGTTTTATGTGTTTCACATTTAAATGGGTAGTCTACAAAAATATTTGCATGCCTCATAAAAGATTAAAAAATGCTGTCAAAATAGACAGCATTTTTTAATCTTTTATGAGGCACATCTTTCTTTAAATGTGAAACACATATATTTTGGATGTCAAAAAAGTATTCATGCAACTGACTTGATGGATAACGTAGTAACTTTTTATTTGAAAAATATTCTTTTGCTTCAATATATGATTTTTTTTGTAGTTATTTATATTTAACACATGTTCTCTAACTGTTTTGCATTATTTTATTACATTTTTGAGACATTTCCTCAATACCCAACCACTATCTTTGACCTGAATCACTAGTTCTGTCATAATTTAAAAAATCTGTACATACAGTAAATTCACTTTCTTGATTAACATCAGATTCGGAAGCAGTTTGAGTATCCCTATCTTCAGAGATATCAGATTCCGGGGCAGTTTTTGTTACAAATAAATCCGAAGTTTGTAAAAGACTATTTTTATCTTCTTCACAATTTGATTTAGATGAATGTGGTGCACTTAAATTATTTAGCAACAGATAAAGTCACCTTCAAATGCTACTGAATTAGGTGCAGTGTTTCTTGTCCCGCAATTTCTGATACTTCCGAAGAAATTCTCAAGTGGGTCCTGATTGAAATTTCTCGTGAACATTGAATCAAAAGAATATTTTTGTGATAAAATTTTCCACAACTCTTGAATGCCTTCTATAGTTTTAACAAAATTTGTCACAGATGGTACAACTGTTTCACATATTTGAATTTTATTACCCACTTTCTTGCAAGTATGAAATTTAATACTTTTTAAATATTTTACAGCTTTTTGCCAAAGCTTTAATTCCCTTAAAAACGTTAGCACATTGTTAATAAAAATTCGCGCTTGAGGTTGATTGCTCCAACACGTTTAATATTGCTTTCCAAAAGAGAGTCCATTTCAACTTATGCTAAAGCATAACAGCAACGTCCAAATGTCAAATGACTATAGAAGCATATTAAAATAGGTATTTATACCCTCTAAAGCGTAATTACGTGGTAGAGCCTTGCTTCAGCTATATTACTGGTATAGTTGTAGCACGAATGGGTCGGCTCGACCGGGGAAGGACCACGCTCTCACAGAATACCAACGTAAAATAGCAGCTTAACGCTGCTGTGTTTCGTATGGTGAGTGTAGAGAACCGGAGACCCTTTTACTGAAAAGAGGCATTCCATCTTAGTCCTCAAGGGTGACAGACAACGCATCTGCATTTTGATTCTTTATTGAAGATAGATGTAGATGTCTGGGTCACAGCAACCACTTACCATCAGGTGGACTGTGTGCTCGTTTGTCACCCGATCCTATAAAAAAAATTTAATAATTATTAAATTACCCGCACTTATTAATAAACTACCGCGCGCCAGCGAACACCTTCATCCTTCTAGGAATCAATAAGCGGTTATCGATAAGTGACGCACCGCACGCGTCTGTCCCTAGCGCACCGATAATTTATGGCACCGCGGTGGCGAGTGTTTAACATTAGTATAGTCTTCCGCCTGTTCTCAGTCGACTAAAGAAGTTACGGAGATTTGACCGCAACTTAGTGCCTAATGTATTGAGGCCGCAGAGCCCGTGTAGTAGTATACATAGAAGTGTTTGTTTGTCTGTTTGTGTTGATGCAGGTGTGACAATAACGGAGAGCGGGCTGCCGGGCGCGCTGTTCGCGTACCTGGACACGGAGGGACGAGACCGCGCTGTCACACGCGCGCGACGCGCTCACGTGCTGCCTGCTGGCCGCGGCGGCGCGCGCCAGCTGCGCGACTGGCTTCTGCTCGCCAAGCGCGTGCTCACCGTGCGCCTCGGTAGGTGTACTGTACTGTACTGCACTTCACTTCACTTCTGCATTTCACTGCACTCTGCTGTATTGTACTGTACTGTACGCGAGCGAGGTAGGGCTGTCATACGCGAACGTCTACCAGCTGTGCTCTACTTTACTCTATCATACTCTACTGTATTGCACGGTACTGTTTCGCACTGTATTGTATCACGCCGTTCCGATCTGCACTGTATTACACTTAACTGTATCGTACTTAAGTGTATCGTCATCATCATTCTCTAAACCATTTCCCATTATCTGGGGTCGGCGCAGTAAATCTTTTTGTTCCATTCCTCTCTATCAGCCGTCATTTCCATACTTACTCCTTTCATTCTCATATCCCTCTTCACACAATCGATCCATCTTTTATTCGGCCTTCCTCTGCCCGTGTGTCCCTCCACATTCATATTCAACACTCGTTTTGTGACATGACTTTCATTCCTCCGCATCACATGCCCAAACCATGCCAATCTGCTTCCTCTCACCTTTTCTACCACTGGCGCTACTTTCAGGCTTCCTCTTACATACTCATTCCTTATCTTATCCATCCTTGTCACACCACACATCCATCGTAACATTCTCATTTCATTCGCATGCAGTCTATTTTCATCCTTCTTCTTGACGGCCCAGCATTCACCATACATGACGACAGGTCGGATGATCGATTTGTAAATTTTCCCCTTCAGCCTTATTGGCATTCGGGGTCGCACGTTGTGGCTGTGACCTGTCGCCATTTCATCCACCCTGCGTTAATCCTATGCTGCACAGCTCATCTATTTCCGCCGTCGCCTTGAATGAGGGAACCGAGGTACTTGACATCTGAGCAGATAGGGTATAGCGCCATCCAACGACATGGGTACAGGACTGGAAAGCCGCCGAAATCACAGCACAGATATTCGGTTTGGATCTGCTGATCTTCAAGCCAACACTTTCCAGCCTCCGTTGCCACCCGTCAGTCTGCTCTGTACTCGATGCCTTCTTCCCGACAAGCACGATGTCATCGAGCATGCACCAGGGTGCCTCATCCTGCAGGTCCGACGTCAAGCGTCCATAATCAGTAGGAAGAGGCGGGCTCAATGCCGACCCTTGGTGCAGCCCTACCGCACATCGATACTGCCCGTAGTTCCGCGGCAGATCGTACACATGTACGGGATGCTCTGCATATAGCACGGACCAACCTCACACTTCCCAGGCATACCTTTCATCTTTAACGCCCACCACAAAACCTCACGGGAACCCGATCATACGCCTTTTCAAGGTCGACAAAACCATGTGCAGATCTTTATGCACGCGCTTGTACTTTTCGCACAATTGGCGTAATGCGAAAATGGCATCTGTCGTACTCGACCGGGCATGAACCGAACTGGTTTTGTGTTATCTCACACTCTTCTCTCATTCTTCTCTCTATTATTCTTTCCCAGACTTTCATCGTATGACATGAGTTTTATTCCCGGTAACTGCTGCAGTTTTGGACGTCTCCTTTGTTTTTAAAAATAACCAGTATACTGTGCACCATTCCTCAGGTATTTGTTCCTCCTGCAACAATTTACTGAAAATAAACTCAACCACTTCCATCCATCCGCCCTCAGCAACTTCCACACTTCTACTGGTATTCCATCTGGGCCGACCGCCTTCCCATTCTTCATATTCCTAACAGCCATTTTTACTTCTTCCACACTAATTTCTCTCACTAAGCCCATATTCACTGGTGGTTTTCAAGCATACCATTCCATTCATTCTCCTCATTCATCAATTTTCAAAAAATACTCCTTCCATCGCTTCTTTATACTTTCATCGTCAGTCAAAATCCTTCCAGAATCATCTTTTATACATTTTACATGAAACATCTCTTCCATTCCTTTCTCTCGCTCTTGCAATTTGAAAAGTCGTTTTTGCCCTTCGAGGCTTTCCAGGACCGATATAATTATCTTGCCCTCTGCCTACAATAGCAACTTCTCCTTCCTCTCTTCTTACATTCTTTATATTCTCTTACTTTCTTTTATGGATTCATTCTGGTCTTCTACGCTCTGCCATTCTTTAAAGGCATTTTTTTCTCTCAAAACTTCTCTAATACTTTCACTCACCACCACCCATCCTTATCTATCATACGCTTCCCTTTGATTCTCCTAACACCTTCCTTGCCACACTTGATACAATCAGCCATTTCTTCCAGCACTCATTCACACTCATTCCTTCCATATCACCCATCTCTATCATCTTGTTTACAACTAGCTCTCTAAATTCACTTGCATACCCTCCTTATGCAACAAATGCCACTTTATTTTGGGGACGATCCTTATGTTTGTTGAGGCGAACAGTTGGTTAGCCAGCAGAATTCGGTGCTGGATACAGTCTTCACCTGGAAGCACTTTGCAGTTTTTACACTCTTGATTTGGTTCCGTCTTATCAGAAGATAGTCGATCTGTGTCGCGTGGTGGCCACTTTATAAGTAACAAGATGCTGATCTCGTTTTGGAACCACGTGTTTACTACAGCCAGGTCGAAAGCACACTGCTTGCAGAAGAAGAATCCTCACGGTTCCGCATTCCGTACCCCATCCACCATGTACTCTTTCATACCCGTCATTCCTCTCCTACATGTCCATTAAAATCTCCTCCCATATAAACATCCTCACGCTCAGGTATTCCCATCATCATACCAAATCACCTCCCAAAACTCTCTTTCACACTCTTCACAACCTGTTTTGGAGCATACACACTTACAACATTCACTACTTTGTTTTCAATCATTAATTTAACAACTATCATTCTGTCATTTACTCTTTTCACATCTGTCACTCGTTCTTTCATTCCACTATCTAACACAACTCCTACTCATTTCTTCCCATCACTTCCACAATAATAAAACTTGTATCCCTCCTAATCTCTCTTGCTTTATTGCCCTTCCATTTTGTTTCCTGCAAACAGGCAACATTCACTCTTCGTCGTTTCAAAACATCTGCTAACTCTCTTCCTCTTCCAGTCATCGTACCTATATTCCAGCTTGCAAACCTCACTCTGACATTCTTCTCTCTCCGGCTTGCCTCTTACGTCGCACCCGCTCCGTAAGGTGCGACAACCCTGCCCACTTCCCACAGGAGCCGGGTGCTGCCCCTGCGCGTCGCCTGCGGGTACGCCCTAGCCCTGTCACATATCCCAACTCGTACTATTCTTTTGCTTCAATATATGATTTTTTTGTAGTTATTTATATTTAACACATGTTCTCTACCTGTTTTGCATTCTTTTATTACATTTTTGAGACATTTCCTCAATACCCAAGCACTATCTTTGACCTGAATCACTAGTTCTGTCATAATTTAAAAAATCTGTACATACAGTAAATTCACTTTCTTGATTAACATCAGATTCGGAAGCAGTTTAAGTATCCCTATCTTCAGAGATATCAGATTCCGGGGCAGTTTTTGTTACAAATAAATCCGAAGTTTGTAAAAGACTATTTTTATCTTCTTCACAATTTGATTTAGATGAATGTGGTGCACTTAAATTATTTAGCAACAGATAAAGTCACCTTCAAATGCTACTGAATTAGGTGCAGTGTTTCTTGTCCCGCAATTTCTGATACTTCCGAAGAAATTCTCAAGTGGGTCCTGATTGAAATTTCTCGTGAACATTGAATCAAAGAATATTTTTGTGATAAAATTTTCCACAACTCTTGAATGCCTTCTATAGTTTTAAAAAATTTGTCACAGATGGTACAACTGTTTCACATATTTGAATTTTATTACCCACTTTCTTGCAAGTATGAAATTTAATACTTTTAAATATTTTACAGCTTTTGCCAAAGCTTTAATTCCTTAAAAACGTTAGCACATTGTTAATAAAATTCGCGCTTGAGGTTGATTGCTCCAACACGTTTAATATTGCTTTCCAAAAGAGAGTCCATTTCAACTTATGCTAAAGCATAACAGCAACGTCCAAATATCAAATGACTATAGAAGCATATTAAAATAGGTATTTATACCCCCTAAAGCGTAATTACGTGGTAGAGCCTTGCTTCAGCTATATTACTGGTATAGTTGTAGCACGAATGGGTCGGCTCGACCGGGGAAGGACCACGCTCTCACAGAATACCAACGTAAAATAGCAGCTTAACGCTGCTGTGTTTCGTATGGTGAGTGTAGAGAACCGGAGACCCTTTTTACTGGTAAAAAGGCATTCCATCTTAGTCCTCAAGGGTGACAACGCATCTGCATTTTGATTCTTTATTGAAGATAGATGTAGATGTCTATGGGTCACAGCAATCACTTACCATCAGGTGGACTGTGTGCTCGTTTGTCACCCGATCCTATAAAAAAAAAATTAATAATTATTAAATTACCCGCACTTATTAATAAACTACCGCGCGCCAGCGAACACCTTCATCCTTCTAGGAATCAATAAGCGGTTATCGATAAGTGACGCACCGCACGCGTCTGTCCCTAGCGCACCGATAATTTATGGCACCGCGGGTGGCGAGTGTTTAACATTATTATAGTCTTCCGCCTGTTCTCAGTCGACTAAAGAAGTTACGGAGAATTGACCGCAACTTAGTGCCTAATGTATTAAGGCCGCAGAGCCCGTGTAGTAGTATACATAGAAGTGTTTGTTTGTCTGTCTGTGTTGATGCAGGTGTGACAATAACGGAGAGCGGGCTGCCGGGCGCGCTGTTCGCGTACCTGGACACGGAGCGGGACGAGACCGCGCTGTCACACGCGCGCGACGCGCTCACGTGCTGCCTGCTGGCCGCGGCCGGCGCGCGCCAGCTGCGCGACTGGCTTCTGCTCGCCAAGCGCGTGCTCACCGTGCGCCTCGGTAGGTGTACTGTACTGTACTGCACTTCACTTCACTTCTGCATTTCACTGCACTCTGCTGTATTGTACTGTACTGTACGCGAGCGAGGTAGGGCTGTCATACGCGAACGTCTACCAGCTGTGCTCTTCTTTACTCTATCATACTCTACTGTATCGCACGGTACTGTTTCGCACTGTATTGTATCACGCCGTTCCGATCTGCACTGTATTACACTTAACTGTATCGTACTTAAGTGTATCGTATTATGTTATATTGTACTGTTTTAAATTGTACTGTACTGTACGGTAGCGAAGCCTCCATAGAAGCCAAGAAGCCGGGCTTACCCTATTAAACTGCTCAATCAATAATATCAACTAATAAAATAACTCGTAAACTGTTTCAAACTATTTCAAATTTCCCGCGCGCTTCTCTGTCTGTTCTACACAGATCATAGCCTTATAACGTCAACACGCGGCAAAACTGTGCGATATTACTGTCATAAAAATTAGTCGTCTCTCTCGCACGCGTGGGCTTTTACCGGGCTTTCGAGAAGACTATCCCTCCCTTTCTAACCTGTGGCAAAGTGTTCTATAATGAAATATAACTATGATTGTTTATATAGCAATCAGTATGGAAGCCAGAAGCCAGGCTTTCAGTGTGAAATTGTCGAGCGTGGGGGCGTGCGGGCGATACGTTTGCAAAGTTCACTTCACATTTCAATGTGTACTCTGTGTGTTTACTTGAGCGAATGAAACTCGCAATATTGAGTTGAAAATTTATACTTTTTTATAGATTTTTTAGTGAAAATGGAGGATAATAGTATTCCTTGTGATGGATTGTGTTGTTGTGTTGTATGTTAAAGTGCTAATCAGCGAGGAAAAGGTAAAATCGAAAAAGAGAAAAGGTACATTTTTATAAAACTGCTAAAAACAACAAAACCATATCTTGGGCTTGCCCTAGTTTGCAGCCCTAGCTTCGCCACTGGTACTGTATCTTAATTTACTGTTAATGTGCAGCCTACTGTATTGTTTTATCTGATTTAGACAACGGCGACTATTTGCAGAAACTATTGGAAACTAACAAGTAATAAAGTGTTATGCACAGACAAGCCATCTGTGTGCTTTGTGATAAGATCATATATAGACTAGGATGTAGTGCTAGAAAAACGGGGACAGATTGCAGTGGTTCTCAGGTTAGGGCATACTCATAGGTTTTTATTTTGTCTACAGAGGACACCAACAACCAAGAAACAGATTTTGATGGCGAAGGTGATGATGACCAAGCGGAATTCCATGCAGAATCAGAGCAGTCAACACATCCAGCTATTCAGCCGAGATGGTCTACAAAGGTATATATGACATTTTTTTTATTAGAGTTCTGTCTAAATCACCTATAGAATGACGGTAAACTTAATAACATTCAAATTAAAATTCAATTCAAATCAGTGTATTCAAGACAAAGCTAGCATCAAAAACTGACTTTAATCAAAAATTAACTCTATTGTATAGCTTTATTGTTCTGCATTAAGTGCTGTTCTTCATTTCTGATTAAACTCTGATATTGAATAAAACTATTTTTACGGATTTTATCCGTAAAAATAGTTTTATTCAATGTGTAGTGTTCGCGTAAATATAAGAAATCATTCTGTAAACTCTGATATTATAATGGTTTTTGTAACGGGAATTGCTGATTCGGTTTTGATATTTTTTTTTACTGATAGAAAGTTGTAGGTACTATTCTCGGGTGATACAGACTGTTTTATTGTTATCTAAATTAGTTTTCGATTTTTACAAACATAAAAGTCTGAGAAAAATAAGCCAATTGATTGACAGCTTTATTGGCGTACAAAACGATTTGGTATAAATGAACAAAATTGAAAAGTGACTATAGTTTAACATATGCCTAGTTGATTAAGTAAAAATAAATATTATAGCGAATTTTTTTTTTGTTGAGTGCTCTTTATTTATTTCACCTTATGAGCTCAGGGTGTATTTAAAGTTTTTAAATTTAGAAACTCACATTTTGTTGATTCTATTATAGGTGTTTGCAATGGAATGTATTCAGAAAATCATGAGTGCTTGCGAGGCAACAGGCGACAGTGCGCATTTCGATCTCGTGAAAGCCAAGGAAAAATTACAAAATGATCCTAATGGTATGCATATCCTTATACCTTTACATATGAATGTTTTTTTGAACTAAAATTAATGTCTTATGTCAAACGAAATTTAAATGTTAAAGCGTCGAAAAATAAAGAAATTTCATTAAAATAATTTTTTTATATCATTTAATGATGTTTTAAAACCAGTATCGAATGTTTAAAACTTAGTATTGCGACGCCAATTGGCCTGCCAATCATAGTGATAATGCCAAATCTTCCTAACTGTGTGTAACTGCCATGGGTTGATAGTAAAGTGAGCGTCCAGTTTCTGTAAGCCGCTTTACAACAAATGAGAGTCTGGCGCTACGCATGCCTTTACACAATGCATAATTTCGGACTCATTCAATTTGCTATGTCTGTTTTCTAGGAGACTATCTATCGCTTCATCTCTCGGACCTAGTCCGCATGGCGTTTGTAGGCGCAACAGGCGAGTCAGACGCATTGCGTTTGAGTGGCTTACATACACTGCAGATGATCATACAGCTGTTCGCTCGCGCCCCGGAACCGGACTTCCCCGGACATTTGCTCCTTGAACAGTATCAGGCACAGGTAAGTTTGTGACAACACACCAAGGTATACAAAGAATTTATAACAAGGTTTTCAACTTCGGACTGGCAACTTTTTCGTTTTTTTCTTTTTGTCGTTGATTTAAAGATTAAGGTAGAAAAATTACGCTCTCACCAAGTGCAACAATTCCAACACGGAATCTGAGTATTGTGCGGTGCTAGCAGTGTTAAGCAAAGCAAGTGCTGAGCGTGACAATTACTAGGATTTTAAAAGTAAAAAGAAATAAAGCTTTTATATATTTTGAGATATTTATATTATATCGTTTTCTGTGTTATAAGGTGATTTAAATGTTTCGTCGTGTTGTTTTTAAAAAAAAATACTATGAATCATCATTACAGTCTATCAAAGTTCACTAGGCTTCCTTTGATAGCCTTAGAGTAGGGATGTTTGCTATAGATGCTACGCTTGGCAGGCGTGTTAGCAAACACAGTTTTTTAATTATTTTGAGTTATTATCAGGAATATGCCGCTGACCAACTCTCGTTTCATTTCCGTCAGTCGGTTTTAAAGACACCCACGAGAGAATACGGGGTAGTGGATCCTCGTACGCCACCACTACACGGCAAATCTAAACACATAGATACATATAAAAATTGAAGTGTCTATTTGTAATATCGAAATACATGGCTCCTATTAAGCTCAGGGGGTTATTTGCAAGACATTATGATAACCATTTTTTAAATTTTTGTCTGTATGTGTCTGTCTAAAAATTAAAAACCTGAAAAATTAACCCGGAATTTATGGAATAGCTGGTTGATTGTGATGAAACTTCAGGAACAGATAGCGAATACCAGGAGTGACTACGGTTATAAATTATTTGAAAAACATGCAGCACTTTTTTTTTGTTAAGTCATTAAGTTTTTTACGTGGTAGAGCCATGCTGCAGCTATATTAATAGTATAGTTGTAGCACGAATGGGTCAGCTCGACCGGGGAAGGACCACGCTCTCACAGAATACCAGCGTAAAATAGCAGCTTAATGCTGCTGTGTTTCGTATGGTGAGTTTAGAGAACCGGAGACCCTTTTTACTGGAAAAGAGGCATTCTATCTTAGTCCTCACGGCTGACAACGCATCTGCATTTAAATTCGCAAACGAAGATAGATGTAGATGTCTATGGGCCACAGCAACCACTTACCATCAGGTGGACTGTGTGCTCGTTTGTCACCCTTATTCTATAAAAAAAATGTTGAAAAAGTGTTGAAATATGGCTTTAAGAAATATAAGAAACGTTTGAAATAAAACTCGTAACTAGTTTTTCGCTTTAAAATCATTTTACAAAATTTGATCAGAAACAGGATTTTTCAGGTTTATGATAACATGAATTAGTAATTTTGTCTTTTTCCGGTTCGTGATCAAAAGCCTTTTTCATAAAAACCTGATTATACCAAAAAACTGTGACATATATATTAGTGAAATGGTAATGGAGCGTGGTGTTTGTTTGTGTGTGTAGGTGGGCGCGGCGGTGCGGCCGGCGTTCGCCCGCGACACGGCGTCGCACGTGACGGCGGCCGCCTGCGACCTGTGCTCCGCCTGGCTGGGCTGCGGCGTCGCGCGCGACATCGACGACCTGCGCAGGTGCCTGCACACCAATAGCCTTGCGTTACGTCTCTATGCAAACACGTATGTATACCTACTACCTGACGGGACTACGTTCGCCCGCGACACGGCGTCGCACGTGACGGCGGCCGCCTGCGACCTGTGCTCCGCCTGGCTGGGCTGCGGCGTCGCGCGCGACATCGACGACCTGCGCAGGTGCCTGCACACCAATAGCCTTGCGTTACGTCTCTATGCAAACACTTGTATGTATACCTACTACCTGACGGGACTACGTTCGCCCGCGACACGGCGTCGCACGTGACGGCGGCCGCCTGCGACCTGTGCTCCGCCTGGCTGGGCTGCGGCGTCGCGCGCGACATCGACGACCTGCGCAGGTGCCTGCACACCAATAGCCTTGCGTTACGTCTCTATGCAAACACTTGTATGTATACCTACTACCTGACGGACTACGTTCGCCCGCGACACGGCGTCGCACGTGACGGCGGCCGCCGACCTGTGCTCCGCCTGGCTGGGCTGCGGCGTCGCGCGCGACATCGACGACCTGCGCAGGTGCCTGCACACCAATAGCCTTGCGTTACGTCTCTATGCAAACACTTGTATGTATACCTACTACCTGACGGGACTACGTTCGCCCGCGACACGGCGTCGCACGTGACGGCGGCCGCCTGCGACCTGTGCTCCGCCTGGCTGGGCTGCGGCGTCGCGCGCGACATCGACGACCTGCGCAGGTGCCTGAACACCAATAGCCTTGCGTTATTCCTATGTTCATTGTACACTAAATTACGGTCAATGCTCCGTAACTCCTTATGTTTATTGCGAGCGGGCGAGAACACTAGTCTTTTGTTTTGTAAACCGCGAACGGCGTTGTCGATAATTTAACACTGATTTTGTTTAATGTGACTAAGAAAACGCTGTCATTATTTATGTACGCATTTTGTTAACGTGATCTCAAAATTTATTTCAGATGACTATGTAACTTTATTTCGTATTTGCCTAAAACAGCCTTGTCACAATTTTTATTCTGAATTCCGGTCTAATAGTATTTATAGAAATCTTTGGTACAAATTAATTTACTTTGTTTGCAAGGTCGAGAAATTAAAACATGCTCACAACACACTATGTAGGAAGTGATCTGTTCAAATCAAGTCGTGTGTCTGGGAGATTCACATACATAACATTGAACTTTATAAATTTTACAAAAATTAAAATTAACGACCCTAATGCCCCAATAGAGTGCACCTACACTTTATTCTTTCACTATTTTCTCCTTAAAAATATCAAGTTCATATACTTTTCTATATATATGTATCCTGTGACCACGTGGTATTTTTATATCTATATGATGGTGACATCCTCCTGGCGGTTCCATACGCTGTCGTAAGATGCATGAGAATCGCGAGATATGCAATTGAAATGTTTTCTATGTATCGGAACTTTATCACTGAATTATTAAATATATTTTGGAATTAGCAGGCCTGTCTCACTCCGCGCTTTAGGCATGAAAATATACCTACGCTGCGCGGCCCCTTACGTGAACAAAAAAGTATTTTTCTCTTATTAGTATTTAGTCACTTCTGATATTTATTTTTGAGTTTTATTCAAGTATGGCCTCTCAAAAAGCCAAAAAGTACTGCATAGCATACGGGTGCTTAAATAACAATAGGTCTACTTTTCGTTCTTTACTGTTCCTAAAGATACCAAATGGTAAGATATTATTATTTATAGCTAGATCTAGATAATTAGTTACCTAGTTACTAACTCCTTAGTTACAGATTTATTATCTGATTAGTGACCCGACCACAGCTTCGCAGTTTTCGTTTTTTTCGCGTATAATGTCGAAGACCCGTTTATTGTAAGTAGACGTCCCAGTACTAGTTACTAACGCAAGATCAGCATATACTTATTTATTAGTTAAACACTTAGTCGATAAAAGAAAGAGATTGAAAATAGCAGCACTTCTCATTGCCACTCTTTCATTAATAATGCCATTGCGTGTCGCATGTTTGTAAATAGCAAAATATGTGGAACAGAAAATGGTAAGTAGGTAAATTATCTGAGTTTCAAAGACGTTCACGTTGTTATAATCTTAATTTTTCTAGATGTTGCATATAAACCTTCCTCACATTGAACAATAATGTTCTTATTATCAGAAAATTACTAATACATTGCATATCACCTCGGTGCATTCTACTACCAACTAATATCAAAGGATCCAATTTGTTTTCTCACTTTGTTTGTTTTGTTTTGTGTTTGTTTTTGTTTGAATGTGCTAAGGCCGCTCCTACTGTAGAGTTAGGTACGTACGTAACGGACTAAGTGATACAGACTTTCGCACGCGGACGTAAGATGCATTTTGATTTAATACGCGCGCCGCAACAATCGGTAGGCTATTTTAACGAAGGTCGCATCCGAGGCGTGCAAAGTATTATGAACATTAGCGACGTTGTAACTAGGTTTAAACTCGCAAGTTTGCTATCAGAGAGTGATTCTTCTGTTCTTGTACTATTATTTATTCTGTGGAATTAGTAAAAAAAAATATTATATATTAAAATCGAGCATCTTCGTGCACTTCTTAAATTAATAATTGCGAGGGAATTTAATTTAAACGTACATATTAATTGCCATAAAATTATTATCATTGCCTTACTAAAATATTTTTGTTTCAGAGTTCACCAGTTGCTGGTTTCTAGTTTAGATAAACTCAACAAAAAAGGAAATACTACATTAATATACAATGAAAGTATGGCAACACTTGAAAAACTGTCAATTTTGAAAGCATGGGCCGAGGTATGTTAAAATAAAATTACAGTAATTATATTTTTGTCTTGTGTAACATGTAATTTTGCTCATAATTAGCAGTTTGTAAATATTTCCAATGTAGTCATGAACAAGTTTTTATTTTATTTTATTCAAATGGCTTACTAACAGTCAACTTACATAATGACATCTTAAGTAACAGAAAAGTTTCAAGTTTAAGTGTAGTGACTACTTACTAGTAAACACAGCATGCACTATAATAATGACTTAAGTATGTTTTAATTTACTTATCTTTTAATAGGAAGGTAATACTCAAGTTTTGTTTATAATTTTAAAAAGGGTCATCAGCGATTAGTTTCATCAGTATCAGGGACATGTAGCAGTGTCAAGTGGACTCCGAATTGTAAAAACATGATGTTTAGCTTTAATAATGTCTACCCAGGTGTACATAGTGGCAATGGTTAGTAACGACAGCGCACCAGGCAGCTACGTGAAGCAACTCGATACGAAGCCCTTCAATATCAAAGCCGAGCTGGCCAAGTGGCGTAATCAGGTGCTCATAATATTTTTATGTAAAAAATTTCTACGTAAACTATTCTCTAATAATGTATCTAAATATTGTGAATAGACAAAAAATTATATAAGAAAATAGTAATAAAAAATGAGTATGGATGCGATTTCATTTGCCTTTACTATCAATTTTCATTTTGTGACTAATTGTTGTTTTAATCTGTTTCAAAAACTAAATAATTAATTTTAATGAAAACTTTATTAAGTGTTAAAATAATTAATTACGTCGAATAAAGTTTTTATAACTTGAATTTTCTTATCTTGATTTAAAAATCCGAAAACCTGTCTAGGAGAGTAAAGAGTGTGTGTGTGTAAAGTAAAATGAATCCTATGATACACTATGATAAGATCTATTTCCTTTTACATTTTCTGAAGGTGTTACAAAACAACAATGAAATAGACAATGCAAACCAAGAAGAGGAGGACGAGGAGTACGGCGAGTTCGAGTCGAAAGGCGAGAGTTTATTGAAGTTGGTGGAGCCAGAGTTAGAAAGCTTAGGCGAAAATTGGCTCGCCGCTTTGAGAGACCATGCGTTATTGAGCTTGCCCCCCGGTAAGTGAATAAGAAAACATTAAAATGAATGGTGTTAGAATCGTCTATCAAATCAATGGAGTTTATTATGTTATATAGTTCAGTTTTGTTCCTAATCATCACTTGCTTACTTTGTTATTACTCTATGTTGATTGTTCTTTTGTAAAGAGTTACAATCTCACATTGCTAATTAGAGCTGAAATTAAAGCTTATAGTTAGATCACTGCAATCAGTTCTTTATTTCTTATGTGTTTGTTTAAAAACTAACAGTCTAAAATCATTACGACTTTTTTGTCGCATTATTAGTAGTTTAACAACCAATAGCAATTATTTATTTATTATATGATGATCTGGGTGGAATTATGTTTTAAAAAAAAATCTACACTATAACACTTTAATTTATATGTATACATTATAATATATATGTTAGAATGCAAAATATAGATATCCGATCGCGCGATTTATCCATTTTATCCCTCGGATGTCGCAAGAGGTGATAGAGGGAAAAGAAAAAGGAGATGGACAGTAGCATCATCCTGATAAAAATTCAAAATAAAAATAAACTGCGGTAGCCAACCAGCCTGTCAGGTATTGCTAAATTTCACAGTACGCGAGTAAACCGGGTTCGATCCCCGCCGGCAACAATGAAATTGTTAATTGCAATTTTAAGTGCTGATTTACCATGTACTCGGCGGTGAAGGAAAACATCGCGAGACAACCTGCATGTCTGAGAAATTAAAAAAAAATATATTTCGAAGACATGTGAAGTTCGCCAACACGCATAGGGGCAGCGCGGCCGTCACTTCCTTGTCCTAAAACCCTCTCAGAAATCAGGGGAGGCTTGTGCTCAGCAGTGGGACGTATATAGGCTGTAACTTTAACTTTAAGGCAATTTATAGGGTAGGTCTATGTTAAGCAATGTTAGGCAATTTATAGGGTAGGTTTATGTCTAGTAGTGGACTTTTAATTGGCTTAATGAATGAATAAATGAGTGAAATTTGGTAAAACTATTTTATGAATGTTATCGCCTTTAGCTTTTAATTATTAATATTAGTCCGATCTACGTAGAATGAGTTTACTGTATCTTGAAGTCTTGCAGTGGTATACTTGGGTTTGAATTTATTATTTGTATTTAAGCTTAAGATTTATTTTTTTAAAGATCCCAAGAAGGTGAAAGCACTTAAGCGCCTGAAATTAGGATGTTTTTTTTTTAAGTTTAATAGCCACGTATCATCCTTGGTACGGATTGCTGTTTAAATACCAATATTAATAATTAAAAGCTGAAAGAACATGGACATCGAGGCGTTAAAGACCTCAAGTCTCCTCCTTCCACCGTGTCCATGGTGGTGCAAAGCACTCTAAACGTAATGCGTATGAATAATGCGTAAAAGTAGTTTTATTCAACGTGTAGTGTTTGCATAATTATAACAAAAGACTATAAGTGTGTGAAAGGAATGTAAACGTGTGTTGCAGAGTTCGCGTCTCAGCTGCCGCACGGCGGCGGCGCGTTCTACTCGGCGGAGAGCGCGGAGGCGTCGCGGCCGCACTACGCGCGCGCCTGGCCGCAGCTGCTGTACGCCGCCGCGCTGCGCTACAACGCCTGCTTCCGGGACCTCGCCGCCAGTGAGTAAAGTGAACGTGTGGGTGTGTCGTGCAGAGTTCGCGTCGCAGCTTCCGCACGGTGGCGGCGCGTTCTACTCGGCGGAGTTAAATTTGGCTAAAAGTATTGCGTTCATATATTAAATATTAAATAATTTCAAGACATTTTGAATTAAATGCGAATAATGTTAATTAATGTTAATTTATTATGTAAGTTTTAATAATACTTAATACCCACACGATATATACTGGATGACTTTTTTACCGTCTGGAAAATAATATGGTGTTTTTTGTAAGTGAAATAGAAGGTATCCTCGAAAGTATTTGTAAAATATAACTGTGACAAAATTTCGAGGGCGGCCGACACATCGTTGCAGCCAACATTTATACGACGATAGAATCAGGTGTATTCAAAAAGATCTAGCTGTAGCTAGATCTTTTGTATACACCTGATTGACGTGAAGCTGTAGCTAGATCTTTTGAATACACCTGTATTGTAATACTTGACTTCGTAATGCTTGCAGTTTTTTTTTGATACGGCGCCGTTTGCAAATGCAGATTACTGATGTTTAGCCGGAATGACTTTACGATACGTTGATTAAAACGGCAGACAACGTCTAGCCTGATTACAGAACGACTAGTTAGGTTCACTTTCTTTACGACTGAATTTCTAGCCACAATGCAAAAGCGCTATTGAATGTTGCGGTATTAAAGACAATCCACTGCATTTGTTCGTTTTGTAAAGCATGGCACTTAAAATTCAGCATTATCAGCCGCATTGCAAAAAGCTGGTACATTACATGAAGTGCATCATGACTAGGCGTTTATTAATACGTCTTATTTCTTATTTGGCTGCGACATACATTTGTGCCGACCGAATGCGGCCGGGGCTACTCCCGCCGGAACCGAAAACCTTACGTTTCAGATTATTATTTTTGTGATTTCGATCTTTCCTTCATACTTTTACGGGCTAACTACATGTTAAATTTTATCTTGCATTATAATTAATTCATACATCTTAGGCGTATTTAAAAGATCGAAATCAACTTATTTACAAACTACACTTATTGATATTTACAAAATTATACTACATTATTGTTATTTACAAAAAAATATACCTTTTGAGAGATATCGCAGTAATTGTTTAAAATGTCCACCGTGCCTTTCTAAACACAAACTTTAAAACTAAACTTCGAAGCGTGCTTCAATCACTATTTATCACATTAAATGCGTCTATTATGCGCTGCTTTAAATCACTAACTTCATTGTTTTATTGCCGCTCGTAAAGTAGGGTGCGTATAATTTGAATTTCGATAGTTTTTAATTGATTTATTCATTAATTCAAAACTTTTGTTTTTATTTTTTTAGTATGGAAGTTTACTTCAAATTAATAGTATTTATTGATAGATCAATTTTATAATTTGATTTTTTTAAATTGTAAAATATCAGTACCATAGGCTTCTACTCCGTTCACCTGTTACACCTTTTTTTCCAGACGGTAAAAAAAGTCATCCAGTTTATATATAGTTTATGGAATAAATTACTGTTAAGAGAAAATAAAAGAACATACTCTCTAAATATCAACCTTGCATAAGTACCAAGGTGCATCCAGCCATTCAAGTCAAGTCCAATGGTTAAACTAGTAATTTAAAATACCCGGTAAAAAAGTCTACTGAAATAAGACAAATCTAATGACAAGCCATATGTTAAAATCTCAAAATCCGTCAAGCCGTTTATTGTACAAAGCGTGCCAAAGATAATCCATACACACATACATTATACGACTCGGAAAAAATTGTGTGTACTGCCTATATTTACAATATAAACAAAATCTGTTTCAGATAAAACTGATAATACTGTGGACAACAGATCAACTAAAATAGAAAATGCCAACTTTGAATTTTTTGAACCTGTGGATGAAAGATTCCACTTACTTTTCGGTAAGCTTTAAATATTTTTTATACAAATAATTGGATATATTAGTTGTATTTTATTAATCATCAATTATTTAAAGTCACTTTTATAATATTAATAATAATATAATATTAATAACATGTAATACTTGTTTCATCAAAAGCTATTTACATATTATTGTATAAAAATATTAAATTACCTTAATATCATTTTTACAGGTATATGTATGGAGGCATTGTGTGCACAACGCGATATAAGCGATAGCAACACAGTTTCTGTGCTTTTGTCTTTGGTGACTCTGCTGGACGCTCCGGAAAATAGAGCAAGATTGTTTAAAGACAAGTAAGCAAACATTTTACATATTGGAAGGACAGTTTAAGAATACAAGAATATGATAATATTGTAACTGTTCGATACTGTGGCATACTTATTGCACTGTAGTAGTAGTAGTTACATTTACAGAGTGGTCTGTCACAAATTATCTGTGCACCAACGCAAATGATTGTTTACCTGCTCTGGTAGGATATATGTATATAACTTTACTTTTAAGCTTGAGCAGGAATCTATGACTTTTTGAACGACCCGAGATGCTATCGAGATCGATATTGCGTATGGTATGGGACATCTAAAAATGCTTCTTATAAATTTTTTTTTTTTTGTAGGAATAGGAGCATTATATTATATAATATATTGATCGGCTAGCACGAGTGAGTGTCTATGATAGGTCGCTTGTAACACAATGAATTTTGCGCAATGAGATAAATTTAGTATGTGCAATTGGAATGTGAACGAAATAAAGGAATATAAGGATTTTTTTTTTCTTAATTTCTAGAGCACTAGCGATAGAACTGTGCCAAATCATTCATCGGATAGGCCTTACTCAGGACAGCATCGAGGCGTTGCTGCTAGCCGCCGATGTGCTGCAGCTGATCATTCTCGGCGGCAAGGAACAACTTCACGCTAGCATGCAAGCGAAGATTAAAGGTATTAAGAAGTTTTCATTTTTTTTTAGTAGTTTGTCTTCTCTTTTATTGAAAGAAACTGACAATCAGTTACTCTCATTTATTCGATAATAATAATAATACAAGATACAGTAAGCTTATTCTGCGTAGATCGGACCACAAATTTGTGTTCAAAAGTTGAAGTGGTAGTCCAGGTTAACTATGACATCAGGACGTCAAACAACTCAGTTACCTGTGACAAAAATAATTCAAACAAAACGCGATAAATTCCACAAAGTTGGTTTTATTAAATGTGTAGTAGTTGTGTAAATATAAGAAAACATTAAGTTTGATAAGTCGGATGATACTGAATTTAGAATATAGACAACAAAGGGGTGAAGACCCGTTGACCGTCTGGCTGTCCGATGGTGGAAAGGAGAGGGAGGAATTAAAACATGTTATTCCTGCGCACACTCACCGAAATGCATCCTATAGAATACCGAGAGGCTAGCTAATCTGCGTCTGTGCTCGAGACTGACAAGACTGGTTTTAACCAAATCAAGGTTACCAATGAGCCTCTTAGTACGTCTCTCAACTCAGTCCAACGCTGCTAGGCGGTATTTTGCAGCACCAGCCCATATGTGACAGCAGTACTCCATGCTCGACCGGATTTGCGCTTTATATAAAGTAAGAAGCTGCCCCGGCGTGAAGTACCGCCGCACCCTTGCAAGGACACTTAGCTTGCGACTGCTTTGGCTCTGGACTCAATGAACAGCACATAATTGAGGTTCGGAGAAATCTCAACCCCTAACATCTGAAGGTAGTCAGTGTACTCCAAAGATACATTCCAGAAAGTAGGAGCCAGGGTGAACCAGGCTCCTTTTAGCTGTGAAAAGACACGCTTGTGTTTTGGAGGCATTGAATCTCACGAAATTGGAATTGCCCCATTCGGAGACTGCCTGCAGTGAGAGATTCGCACGCTCAACTACAGATCCTCTTTCGGATTGGATTTGATCCCGACTGGCCCGAGCTTTCGGTTGGTACCTCTCCACAACTGTGCTGTCGTCTGCATGCTCATAGATACCGGGAATAAGGATGCAGCAGGAAGAGAGTTGCAGAGAGAACGGTCCTTTGAGGAATTCCGGCGTTTGTCACAAGTCAGTAACAGTAGTCTTGTGTAGTTCGCTAACGATGAACGATTAGGAAACTTATCTTAGCACTGTACTAGATAAAACGTTTCCGAACGCTAATTGTTAATCGGTCTATTGGCTGTATCCGTACACCTACACTCGCAGACGCAAGACGCCAGACCGTACGTACGAACGAGAGAGTACGAGAGCGATTGAGCTAGACAATCGCTGAGTATGTCATTCAGACAAGAGCCGACGAATGCCTAAACTACCATTGACCGATAATTAAAAATGGTTAAATACGAGGGTGGATTGAAAAGTACTCGGCCTAACCAAGAAAATAAACACATACTAAATCAGTAATATTTTTATTTTTCTACATAATCACCATCAAGTTCAATACACTTTTGCCACCTCCCCTTCCAAGCATTTAGATCGTTGAAAAAAAATGATTCTTCCTTAGAGTCAAAATATGCGTCTACAGCTGCTTTGACCTCGTCGTTTGTCGAAAATCTTTGACTTCCCAAGTGCTTTTTAGGTTAGGAACAGAAAGAAGTCTGATGGTGCCAGATCAGGTGAATACGGCGGATGCGGTAACAGTTCAAAGCCACAGTTGTGAATTTCAGCCATTGACTGTACTGACGTGTGAACACGGGCGTTATCTTGATGAAACAGGACTTTTCTTCTGAGCATTCCTCGACGTTTTCTTTTATTTCCTCTCGTTAACGACGTAGTAAGGTGCAGTAGTAATCAGAGTTTATAGTCTGACCCTTTCAAGATAATCAATCATAATCACACCTTTCGAGTCCCAGAATACTGAAGCCATCACCTTATTTGCCGACAAAATCGACTTAGCCTTTTTAGGGGTGGTGAACCAGGTCTTCTCCACTGTTTTGATTGTTGTTTTGTTTCCGGTGTACAGTAATGAACCCATGTTTCGTCCATAGTAACAAAACGATTCAAAAATCATCTGCATCGGCTTCAAATAACTCCAAACAGTCGCGTGAAATAGTCAATCGCGTCCTTTTTGTTCAACTGAAAGCAGTCATGGAACCCACCTCGCAGACACCTTGTGGAAACCCAACTCGTTGACAATGATGTTTTGAGTTCGTTCATAAGAGATGCCTATAATCTCGGCTATCTCCTTAATTTTAATCTGCGGTCTCCCATTATTAAATCAAGTACTTTTTAATATTTTCGTCAGTAGTTGACGTCGAAGGCCTTCAGAGCGGGGTTCATCTTTCACACTCTCTCTACCACTCTTAAATTCTGCTATCCATTTTTTGACGGATGAATATGACAGAGCACAATCGCCTAATGTACTGACCATGTCATCATGGATGGCTTTTGATGATAGCCCCTTCTTATGGAGGTACTTAATGACGGCACGCTGCTCGATTTGCTCCATTCGCGGAAATTATGTCCGATTACTTTGTTAATAAATTTATAAAATCACAACTAATTATCGCACACGTTTCGAACTTCACACAATGAACTAGTCTGAACTGAACTAAATAATGTGGGTAGATTTGATTTTTAGAATTGAATGGATCTGTGTTAGGCCGAGTACTTTTCAATCCACCCTCGTATTATATTTGTGTTATTGACTAGAATGACAGTCCCAAGCCTGTTCAAGTATAGAGGGAAAACAAATATGTAAAAATTTAAGATATTAATAATTGTTATCAACATTACGACCGAGCAGATATCGACCGACTGAGACTGACTGACTGTCTGACCAATAGGCACGTCAGCAAAGGGGATGAAATACTTCATCGCTTGACGTATCACATCGGTAATACCATCCGCACAGCTCGACGGATCTTCAGAGGAGAAACAGACCTGCCGCCAAGGATAAGATGCAAAGATATGCCGCATCTCATCGCAATCTGCTGACTTGTATCTTGATCTTGGAAATAGTAGCTAGGTGGGGAATATAACGACACAGATTTCACCAGACAGTGGTCAGAACTTCCCATGGATGAGGTAACTTGAACATCGTACCTGTCCGGATCGGTCGTCAGCAGGAGTTCGAGGCAGTTGGCTATGTGCCCATCGACATTGGGTACCCTAGTCGCTTGTTTTACTAGCTGGGAGAGACCCAGCGACAACGCAAAATTCCACGCCTTTCTCCCAGCGTGGTCGGTTTTCTGGTATGGAAACAGTCAGTCCTGATGATAGGTATTAAAGTCCTCCAGAAAATCCAGCTGTGCAGTAGGGTACCGATTTAGAGCCACGTTAGAGGCTTCACTAAGGTGTTCAAACAGCCTAGTTGTCTCTTTGTCACCGCAATGCGATCTTTAGACAATGCGCGCGGTGTAAGAATGTCCACTACCACATATCGTCCCGTGTGTATTGTAAGAGGCGAGAGAGGGAAATTAAGACAGAAGATGGGCAGCAGCATGATCTTGATAAAAATTTAAATTAATAATAAAACTACGGTTGTCAACTCACCTGCCAAGCGTGGCAATTATGGCAAAATCCTCCTTATGAGTCAATCTATGGGGAGGCCTAGCTTCAGTTGTTGTCTTTTATAGGTTGTAATGGAGGAGATTGAATTAATACGTTGTTAAGTTAAAATGAAACACAAACGAAGGTTGTGTTTACGGATCAAGTGTTGAACAGATTTTGAGTTTTTATGTATTAAGGTACTGTATGCGTAATTATGCAAATATGTAATGCAGTGCAATGCAAGATTAAATGCTGTTGAGGAGTACCACTCAAATATTGAGATTGTAGGATGCAAAATAAAACACTGTTACGAGGGTGACACTGAAAGTGCTTAAAAAATCAAAAACTGAACAAACTAGCAAGTTATTAGTTTTATTATATCTTTTCAAAATAGTGTCCATTTACATCAATACATCGCTGTATCCGATAGAACCACTGAGAAAAGCACTTTGCCCACTCGTCCTTAGGGGTCTCTTCGACGGCATTTTGGATCGCAGCCACTGCTTCCTCGGCGTCCATAAAACGTTTTGCTCGAAGTTTTTCTTTTATTTTCGGAAATTAAAAAAATCACAAGGTGCGAGGTCGGGGCTATAGGGCGGGTGACCCAGTAATTCCACATCTGACGTCGCCAAGTAGTGGATTGTTTGCTTGGCGGTGTGCGACGAGGCGTTGTCATGGTGAAGGAGAATCCTACTGCCGTTCGTTTCTCCTGAACTTTTTCCAAGACAAGTGGCAAACAATTGTTAGTGTACCACTCTGCAGTAACTGTTTTTCGATCCTCTAAAACAATTGTTGCGTAATGACCTGTCCTTCCGAAGAACGAGGCCACCATCTTTTTCCCACGCTTCGCCCTCTCTTCACTTTAGTTGGCAACTCCTCAGAAGGAAACACCCAGACAGCAGACTGTCTCTTAGTTTCAGGATCATAACAATAAATCCAGCTTTCGTCACCCGTAAGTATGTCGAACACAGCATTTGAGTCATCTCCGTTAAATCTTTGAACCATTTCACGACACTAATCAATACGACAGAGTTTTTGGGCCTCTGTCAAATTATGAGGTATCCACCGGGCACAAAGCTTCCTGACCGCTAAATGTTCATGGAGGATTTTGTGCACTTGAGTCATACCGATGCTTAAGCTTGTCCGAATCTGTTGATAAGTCACTCTTTTGTCAGTCTCTATCATACGCCGCACAACACTGATGTTATCTTCAGTCGCCGCCGTAGAAGGCCGTCCCTCATGCAGATCATCGGTGAGATTAGTGCGACCACGTTTAAACTCATTAAACCAGTTGCAAACAGTGGCACGAGATGGGGCTTCATCGTGAAAGGCCAATCGAAGTCTATCATAACTTTCTTGTTGACTTAAATGACATCGAAAGTCATAAAAAATCATTGTACGAAAATTTTCTCGCGTTAAATTCATGCTGACGTGACACAGACAATTTTCAATTTGCCGCCAAATCGTAAACAAATGACAAATTAATAAAATACATACACAATAATATTGGCAAAGAGTTCCATTTTCAAAATTTGAACTTATTTTTTTATTATATCGTTTACAAGTGGCCAGTTCTAAAAACTTTCAGTGTCGCCCTCGTAACTGTAACGCCTTGCTAATGGTACTAAATTTATTATAAAAGAAAACATGTGTCCAATGCATTAAAATGACGTCAAAAACGGGCTCGCGCTCCAATTACGCTAAAATATAAAAATGTACGGGTTTTCGTAGTCGAAGGACCAAAAATGTATGCGTAATTATGCAAATATGTAATGCAGTGCAATACAAGATTAAATGCTGTTGAGGAATACCACTCAAATACTGAGATTGTAGGATGCAAAATAAAACACTGTTAACTGTAACGCCTTGCTAATGGTACAATTTTTTTTATAAAAGAAAACATGTGTCCAATGCATTAAAATGACGTCAAACACTAGCTCGCGCTCCAATTACGCTAACATATAAAAATGTACGGGTTTACTCGTAAGGTACTGTGACTAAGTGCATTCATGATTCACTTTTTCTGCCACCAGGGCGGCGTCACTTAGATATAAGGAAATTTAAAATATTAATGTTTCTTTCTGAAATATTAGTTTAATTATATGCTATTAATTACACTAGAATTGGATTAACCAAAGTACGGATGTTCCGAAAAGTTCATTTTAATTATTTAAAAAAAAAAAGTTATAAATGTGTAAAAAATGAAAGATTACACACTAGAAATCGAAAAACTTATAATAAAATCGCAGCTTTTTAATGATGACACTATGACCATGTGCATAACATATGAGTTCACCTTACTCCTAACTAGCGACATCTGGTGAGCGTAAGATTATTAACTGCGCAGAGCTGTCGGCGAACGAGGGCTCGGAGGGGGTGTCCGAGGCGATGCTGGCGGCGGTGGCGACGATGGGCGAGGGCGGGCCGACGGGCGACGTGTGTGGCGCGCGCTGCGTGTCGGCGGGCGCGCTGCGGGCGGCCGCGTGCCTGGTGGTGCGGCGGCTGCCCGCGCTGGGCCCGCGCCGCGGCCTCACCGGCGTCATCGGCGTGCCGCGCGGCCTCGGCCCGCACGCCGACGCGCTGCTCGTCAAGTGCCTCGCCGCCATGTCGCAGCTCACCGACCTCACCAGCCCGCAAGGTGACACGCACCGTTGTTACTGTTGTTATTATCGTCATTTACTGCGTCATTGACTGCCTCATTGACTGCCTCCGTGGTCTAGTGGTGTTCGAAACCGGATCGGGCCAAAAAAATTTATTGAGTTTTTCTGTCAAGAAATTCTCAGTAGTAACACGAAGTCAAGAAGTTAGCGCTGTTTCATCCCCGTGCCTCGGAAAGCACGTAAACTTTCAGAGTTGGAAAAGCCGCGTTATAGCTCGCAAGATGATAGATATGTTATTCGTGGTAAACTTGTTCGTGTTTATTCTTTTTGTTAAATTTGTGACTTACGTTGGCAATAATGAATTGAAAGAAGGGTAAAATTAAAAAGCTAGGAAAAAATGCTGGGTTATAAAGTTATAAAAAAAATTTTGAAAAAATAATATAGTTAAATCAAGAATCAACAATAACAGGCTTTGGAGATTAAAAAAATGACCATCCTGAAATTACAAATAATTTTGTGTATTTTCGACATCCTTGGAAATAAATATGAGCGAAAGTAAAAATAAATAAATGTTAAAATATAAAACTTTTTTGCTAACCGTACTTCACATAAATATTTGTTTTATAAAAGAAGGGGTAAACAAGCCTGTGGCTCACCTTATGATAAGTGACTATCGTCATGAACAGTTGTAACACCAGGGAAATTGCAGCAGGTGCGTTGCTACCTTTTAAACCGTCCGGAAAAATTGCTGGCGGTAGCCGATTTCATAAAAAAGTCATGCGAGGAATAACGTTCTCATATGTTTGTCGCCAAATAATTTTATAATGTAATTATTTGTTGGTAAACTAATTAGTGACAGATTGACTAAATGAGTTGTGATTTTTGTGTGATTTCAAATGTTCTCTTTTAGATAGTTTGTGGAGTATATGTCAAGGCAAAAAGCGTAAAATTTAATAATTTATATATAAAATTTAAATTAAATGAATTACGGTCGAATTTCGACCACTAGGCCACAACTAGTAACTATAAATATGTAAACATAAGTGAAAGTGCGTATGTGTGTGTCGTGTTTGCAATAAACATTTGTTTGTTTGTGTGTATAATAACGAGGCGTGTGTGCGTGCGTGTGTGCAGGCGCGGTGTCGCTGCTGCCGACGGTGCTGCACGTGGCGACGGAGGTGCTGCGCGAGGGCGGCGCGGCGGCCGAGGCGGGCGTGCTGCTGCTGCAGCGCGCCGCCGACTGCCGCGCCGCCGCGCCCGACACCAGCGCGCACCACGCGCGCCTGCTGCAGACCGCGCTCGCCAAGCTGCTCCACAGCGTCAAGACAGGTCCACCAGCTCCACACACTACATTTACTAGCCGCGCACTGCTGCACACCACACCACACCGACATACTCACAGGATTCACTTTTATGTATACGATATGTACTGATATGTATATACTGTATAATATATATTGTATCTCCATGACTAAATGCAATTACTACTTGACATGGCATGGTGAAGTGCAATTTAAGTAGGTTTAGAACCGTCCTTGTACCAGTTTCTTAAAGTGCCCAGTGTTCAGATCTCATAATGGGTCTAAATAAAACTCTTCTCATGTTATAAATCAAGCTTTTATCAATGTTTTTACTTTTCTTTATTAATTTCAGCATTTGCTTAAAGCAAAATACGATTAGTCACCACTCGCAAAGACATCATTCTAAAGCGCAAAAAAAAATTTTTGAAGTGATAAAATTAAAAAAATTGTACAACCGACTTCAGTATAGAAGTAGGAAGTAGACCCTTTGAAACAATAAAAGAATTTTCCAAATCGGTTCAGGCGTCTTCCGACGAATTGAGAACCTTCTCCTTTTTGAAGTCGTTTGAAAAGTAGATTTAAACGTTTCTCTAAATAGTGTTAATTCATATTTTTGTTTCATATAGTTTTAGGTGAATATATATATATATATATAAGATATATTATTGAGGATTTTCACTATTAAACACAAATTGTTTCTCTGAAAATACAAGTTTTATTTAACACACTTTTACTTTTACAATATTACAACAAACTATGAGAATTACACTTTTATCTCACCTGAAAATACAAAACGACATTTAAAGTTCACTAATATCGCTCCTCAATTATATCCTTCCATTTATCTTTCTATAAGTTTTTATAACAATAAAATCACAAAATAATCTGAACATCATCCCCCATTGAAATGCGCGTCACTCCGATGCGCCTCTACTCACTTCCACAGACAACCTTATACACGCGCGAAGCTGAAAATTAAATTTAATGAAATGTCATTTCATTACATCTCCCCTAAGAGCGAAAATTCTAAACAATATATCCACACACTGTACCTATAAGTTATCTTCATATTCGTTTTCTTCTACTTCATCTTCTTCGGCTTCTGTTATGTGGAATAAAGTTGATTCTGTTGTTCTGTTGCCAGTGTCAATCCTATAAATGGAGTTTGATATTTTCTCTACTATCTTGAAAGGGCTATTTTTAATTCGTCTAATTTCTTTCTATTCAATCTATTTCCATTTTCTACATATACACTGTCTCCTATATTAAATTCTTGCATTTTCCTATTTCTATCGAATATTTTCTTGTTGTACTTGTGGGATTTTATTGTATTCTCTAATGCCAATCTTCTATCAGCCATCCACTTGTTTTCCCTTTCTGTTGTTTTTAATTCATTTGGTAGGATACTGACATTCGTACCATTCAGTAAATATTTTGGTGCAAAGCCTGTAACGGAGTGTTCTGTTTCATTATATTTCTGTATGCATTCTCTTGCCACTGTTGTCCATGTTCTCTTATTATTTTTCTCATTTATTTTACATCTTATTTTATTTACTACTGTTTGATTTAATCTTTCGTTCAAGCCGTTCGAGAATGGTGTATTCACAGCTGTAAAAATTAGTTTAATATTATTCTCTTGCAAATGTTGCTTAAATTCTCTTGAATTGATGCCCGGATATTGATCTGTCAGAATTATTCCAATCTCATCTGTCTCTAGCATTCTTTGTTAGTTTTATAAAGTCACTTGCATTCTGTGTTTTTGAAGTCGCAATAAATGCATATCTTGTGTAGTGGTCTACTAAAAGGTGTAGGTATTTTTTTGTTGACCTAGAGCCTCCAAAGCCACCGATAGTATCCATTGACATAATCTAAAATGGTTTTGTTGCTGGTCCCAGTTGTGACATTAATCCAAATTTTCCTTGACATCTTGATTTATTTTTTATGCATATTTCACATGTTTTACAAATATTTATGATATTTTTTTAGCTGTATATATTGGACTTATTTTTTTCTGCAATTATCTGATCCCGATATGGCATAAATCTTCATGCACCTTTTTTATGAGTCTTTTACTAAATTCTTCTGAGAGGATAATCTTTTCATGTTGCTTTATTTTTATAATAAATTCTATTTTTGTGTATAAGATTTGCTTTCTTTTCTTTTATTGTTTCATTTTCTCTTGGTCTTTAACTATATCTTTTATTTGTATTAAATTAACTATTTTCAATAGTTCCTCTATATTATCTTCTGATTCTAATACAGGGTTTCGGCTCAAGCAGTCTGCTTACATTAAATGTTTCATGTAGAATCATGTACATGAAATGTTGAAGAAAATTTTTCTTTACCAGGTATATATTTTACTGTAAAGTTATACTGAGACAGGTAATATGTGAGATCACCCAATTCTTTGTCTGTCCTGCTTTTAATGTTCATGTTCTCTAGAGGTTTGTGGTCTGAGTAGATAGTGAATTGTTTTCCAATGAGCCAGTGTTGCCAGTATCTAACAGCTTCTTTCATAGCAAAACATTCCAAATATATAGCCTTTTTCGTTTTGAGATTCATTCAATTTTTGAGAAATATGCCACTGGTTTGTCTTTACCGTCTAGTTGTGTTTGTTTTAGTATTGCCCCGATGCCCTCTAGGATGCATCTGTAAAGATTTTATTGGTAAGTCTTTGTCATATATTTCCAATACCGGTTGAGAACATAAATATCTTTTTATTTCATTAAATGATTCTTCACTTCTCTGACCACTCAAACTTTTCGTTTTTCTTAATAAATTATGTAATGGATCTAAGATAATTGTGCTTCTTGGTATGTATTCATGGTAGAAGTTGATTTTCCCAAATATTGTCTGATATTCTTTTGCGTCTTAGGAGTTGGAAAATGTCTTATTGAAATCAAATTGTCTTTTAGTGCTCTTACCGAATTGTTCTGAATTACATGGCCAAGATACTTTACTGAATCTGAAGCAAGGTACATTTCTTAAACTTCAATCTAAAGCCTTCTTTTATTATTGCCTCTAATACACTTCTTATGTGTTTTATATGTTTTCAAAGGTGGACGAGTATATCAAAATATCATCAATATAGTTTATGGAGTATCCTGTGAGATTGTGCTTTCTTAGAATATTGCTTAAATTCTCTGGAAAATTGCTGGTGATGTTTTCAAGCCAAAGGAGGCAGGTCCACTGGAAGTGGCCATCTTGTGTGACAAATCCTGTTTTATCTCTATCTTCTACCCGTAGTGGTATTGCCCAATATGCTGAGTTTATATCAGTGTAGTAAAATATTTACAATTTCTAGATTTAATAATCAAATCATCTATTAATGGGAAAGGTTGAGCTTGTGGTACAACAATTTTATTCAGTTCTCTGAAATCTACACATGGAGGATTTTCTATTTTCACCTTTTAAATGCCAATGTCACTGGTGCAGCAAAAGGACTGTAGGATTCTTCTATTAAATTATTCTTTAGTAACATGGATATTTGCTCTTCAATTTCTAATTTGTCTTCTATTGTACATCTGTATGGTCTTTTACTACAGTATCTATTTACTAGTAAATCTATATGAGCTTCATAATCTTTAACTGATCCTATATCATACTTGTCCTTAGAAAAATTGTTTTATATTCCTTTATAATTTTCTCTATCTCAATTTTCTTTTCATTATCTAAATGGTCTGTCATACTAACAAATTCCTCTGTTTCTATGTGTTCATTGAAATTTATTGCATATGTTTTTATATTCTTATCTTCATTTGTGTTATCTTTAGACATCCTGTCTATTTTATTTGTTATTTTCTTTTGTTCTATCCGCAAGTCCTCATTTTGGGTTAATTTGAATTTCTTTATCATATCCAATCCGATTATAAAATCATCAAAATCTTCATTTTCTACTATATATACATCCACCTCTTCTTCTAAATCAAAGATTTTTATTTTTATTGTTATCAAGCCATCCGTCTTCTTCACCATTAACCGTTTTCACATTGTCTTTTATTTCTCTTACTTTAATCAGTCTTGAATTTATTAACGAGATCTGCGAGCCTGAATCATAAATGCCGCTCACTTCTAATTTATTTTCTAATAAAAGCTTGATTTTGATTAATGGTGTACTTACTCGTTTTTTTTATCAGTATTCATATCTACTTCAATAATGGAGTTATTATTTACATTTTTGGCTTTAAAGACCTTTTCAGATTCATTTTTATTTTTCTTGAACCAACATGACTCCTCCGCATGATATCTAATTCCTTTGTCCAAAGATTCACAAGTCTTACATGGCTTCTTCTCATTACTTTTATTTTTATAAAGAAATGTACCACTTTTTATTATATTTTTCTTGTAAATCATACTTTCATATTTTCTTATCTCGTTGAACAATTCAGTAGTGTTGTTGAGTTCGTCCCTGTTTAACCTATTTAATATAAACCCAGGTAGACCTGTTGCAATCAGATCTATCATTGTTTTCGGGTCTATCGATTTGTTTATATCTAGTATAAGCCGCTCTTTTTTTATAGCATAATCAATTAACAGTCCTTCTTTATACCTGAATGCGAGAGCAGTTGTGACTATGTCCCATCCTCGGTTTTTAAAAGTTTCCAAAAATTTGTCTTTCCATTCCTTCCATTCAGAATTTACTGTTAGTTTTATAACCATCGAGCTATACCAATCCAAACAAGGTTTTCTAAAATAACCTCAATATATCTATTTTTGTTTCATCTTTTGTTATATTAAAGCGCTCATATTCTTTTCAAAATTCTCTATCCATCGCATTCTTGCTTGTGAATTTTCAATAATAAATTTCTCTGAGATATGATTTAGGTTATGTTGATTTTCTTTCTTGGTTGTAGTTTCTATTAATTTTCCAAGATATGTTGCAAACTGTCATCTTTGTCTTTTGGTTGTTTTGTGCTCATTTTCTAAATATTGATCTAAAATTGCATATTACCTTCCTCATCTATATATGTTTTCTTTAGATCTTCATCCAATTTTATCCATATTTTTCTACTTTGGTGCCTTTTCTTTATGCTATTTTTTATTTTAGAAAGTGTTCATTTTAACAATATATGTATGATGAATCACCGGCTTCAGCTCATCAGGTAAAACATAACATTTTCCTTCTTCTGTAGATATTGAGGTTATGGCTAATACGTTAGATTTGCCATCATTTGAAGCTATTATCTAAAACTCAAATTGCAGCCTGTCCATCTTCATTTAGTAAACTAAAATGTCGTTTTATAAGATATATTATTGAGGATTTTCACTATTAAACACAAATTGTTTCTCTGAAAATACAAAGTTTTATTTAACACACTTTTACTTTTACAATATTACAACAAACTATGAAATTACACTTTTATCTCACCTGAAAATACAAAGAAACGACATTTAAAGTTCACTAATATCGCCTCCTCAATTATACCCTTCCATTTATCTTTCTATAAGTTTTTATAACAATAAAATCACAAAATAATCTGAACATAATCCGCCATTGAAATGCGCGTCACTCCGATGCGCCCTCTACTCACTTCGATAGACAACCTAATACACGCGCGAAGCTGAAAATTAAATTTAATGAAATGTCATTTCATTACATATATTTATATTTTAAATATATTTTTATTTTGAAGTCCATGGTGCCATGAATAATATAAAAAGATAAAAACTCCCCTTTATTTCATTTATTGATGTGAATGTCCTTTTTTTACAGAGGCATCGGAACAGCGCATAGAGCCGATTACAGGGGCACGCGGTATGGCGGCGGTGCTTGGACGCGCGGCTCCCTCGCCAGAGCTGCACTATCCCTGCATCAACCACTTCCGACAGTGCCTCGACACGCGCGACAACGATGTAAGAGACAAGTTTAAGATACGATTTATATTTTATTACTAGAAGTAGTATAATAATCTTTAATAATAAAACATCTATAGTAAAAAAAAATATAAACGTGTATAGAGGTTGTAATAGGCGACAGAGGGAAACAAACCGGGATATGGGTAGCAGCACCTTCTTTATAACGAAACAATAAAAATAAAACTGTGGTTGCCAAACCACCTTTCGAGGGTGGCAACTATGGCAACTATGGCAAATATATCCCCCTATGAGACAATCTGTGGGGAAGCCTTTAATCAGCAGTGGACTTTTGATAGGCTGTAACGATATCGTAAACAAAACTGAGTTATGACCTCTGTTGACCATTGCCTAAACCTTCATACCTATACTTATTGGTAGCTATTGTAGAATTAAAGTAGTAATATTGTTCCTAAAATTATCGTTTATAGGAAATTTTAATAAAATCTTATTTGCTCATGCTTATTTGATTACAAGAAACAATGACAAGAATTGATTACAAATTTTAACCAAAACGGGCTACGAAGAAACTAGTTAATATTGTTGTGATTTAATATCAAAACGATCTCATATTGCCATCTGGTTGTGTTTATAGGTATCTACTACATGCAAATTATTATTAGTGGCCGTTTAAAAATATGTTTGTACTTTTTACGAATAAAAAAATTATTCATTCGATCACTTGTTAGTTGCGTTAGCACGTTGTTTTATCTATATGTATACATATAAATAAAACTTAATTGTCTGTAATATTGAAATAGCTGCTTGAGCTGAGGCGGTTATTTGCATGCTGTTAAAACATGAATAACCATTTTTGAAATTTATGTCTGTCTGTCTGTTTGTTCGAGCTAATCTTCGGAATGGCTGAACCATCGAATCTTCTAATGAAACTTGACGAACAGATAGAGAGCAATGCCAGGAGTGATATTTTATGTGAAAAACTTGGAGATTTATTTAAAAAAATGAGTAATTGATAAAATATAATATATTAGAGTATCTTAAATGTTAATATCCCACATTAATAAGATGCTATCGAGATGAAGCCGGGGTGGATCGCTAGTTATGAAAATGAAGCTTGCGGAAAAAGCTATAATTGCCTACCATTATATTTCACTAGTTCACTACGCCTGGGTTTGACTTGGAGAGAATGCCAAACGGCATTAAATCTGCTCTTTTAACCCTTTTATTTAAGGTGATATATTTTTTTATAGAATAGTTGTCACAAACGAGCACACAGTCCACCTGTCAATCTCTACAAAAGTGGGGTTAAAATTAGCAGAATTTCATTTATTTGTAATGTTTGCACCTGCTCTAAAGCACAGTATTTAGACAGCTAAACATTTCAATCGTACGTACAGCAGTGTTATCCTAAAAACGTTTAAAACTAAAAAACCTTCCACGCTTGGCAAGCGGGTTGGCGGTGGCAAATATCCTTCCTATGAGGCAATCTCAATCGTTTTTAAAAGGGAATACTTGTAAATATATTAAGTATCGATACACAAATTATAGTAATAGGAAGTAAGATAAGGGAAGGAAAGTAGCGTCTTAAATACAGGTATAATATACTAGTTTAGAGGTTGTTGACTACGGTAAATGTTTGTGCATGTGATATGTTTATCAATAAAGATTATTATTATTATTATATAAATGTATGGAGGAGGCGTATGTTTAGCAGTGGAGTTTAGTAGGGTGTAAAGTGTGTAAACATTACGCAGATACGATAATATACGAAATGATATATTCATACCAAATTTTTCAAACTTATAAGACGTGGTTTTTGGAGCGGATTGTTTATACAGAGTGTTACCTACAATGAGTTGGTGTATATTGCTTATACATTTGCTAGACAGTTCGTTAGAATAGGATTTAGATTTAGATTTTGATGCACGTGTTGCATTAGCATTTACTAAAAGGTGAAAAATTTAGATAAAACCTCATATACAGCTTAAAAAGGATCGAGGCAAATTTAATTCCATATTTTCAGCGACCATTTTGTATTTATCTGCAGGTAAAATCCTATGCCATATTTGTGTCCGCAGATGGTATGCAGATATATTTGTATGAGCAGATAATATTGTTACTATCTTTCGATATATGTCGGTGTTTACAGATACATAACGATAAAATATAAATTATCTTCGCTGTGTGTGTGTTAGTTCATTGAATTTCGTAGAGAGCGATATTGAAAGATATGCGCTCAGATACAGATATGTTATCGTATCTGCGTAGTGTGTGACGGCGGCTCTACACGTTGGCCAACACAGTGGCGAATGTGTTGGCCGATACTGATGGCCATCGTGTAGAACGGCTGTTTGTGCTTACGTTGGTATGTATTGGAATGATGGCCCACAAGTTGGCGCGAGATCCGTGTGGTGTCGGTTTTTTACAAAAGATGGCAGAGTATTGGCCGCCGCATCCACACGTTGGGCGCACGTTTAGTTTGCTACGAGCTCTCAGAGTGATCGCACGCACCTGGTTTAAATTTTCTATTTACGCGTCGTAACTAGTGTCTACAAAATGGCAGTAACAATGACCAATAAGGAAACTTTTCACTTTATAGAGTCTACACTCACCATACGAAACACAGCAGTGTTAAGATGCTATTTTACGCTGGTATTCTTTGAGAGCGTGGTCCTTCCCCGGTCGAGCCGACCCATTCGTGCTACAACTATACTACTAATATAGCTGCAGCATGGCTATTATTCAACTTCAATGAATGTATTATGTATTATCATTCCTAATTTATACAAATAAATAAAATTGGAGTGTCCACCACCTTCTTTTTCCCCATTTCTTTTTAACCCTTTTTTTATATACATTCACGTAGTAGCGGTATGCTGTGAATAAATAAACCGCAGCAGCTGTTAGCGCTTCAATATCAATTTTAATAAATTCGTCCGCACATTGGCCTGAACCGAAGCAAACTGAACGACCTTCCAACGTGTGGACGCGATCACAAATTCTTGGCCAATCTTTGCCAACACATTCGCCAGTATGTTGGCCAACGTGTAGAGCCGCCGTGACACGTTTAACGGTGAGGGTATGATCGTGTGTGGTGTCAGGTGTTCGCGGCGTGCTGCGGGGTGCTGCGCGGCGTGTGGTCGCGCGGCGCGGGGCGGGGCGGGGCGGGGCGGGCGCGGGCGGCGCGGTGTCGTGGTGGGCGCGCGCGCTGGGCGCCCGCGTGGCGGCGCGCGCGGCGGCGGCGCGCCGGCCGGCCGACGCGGCACGCGCGCGCCGCCGTCGCCGCCGTCACCGCGCTCGACGACCTCGTCGCCGCCGCGCCCGAACCCGCACGTCAGTACCGACCGTATCCTCCTTTACTTTTCTAATGTTCTCGTACAGCTACACTTTTACCAATGTCCAGTTGTGGCGGCGCTGTTCGCCACAGAAAAAGCGAAACGCACCGAAACTATCAAAGTTCCGAAAAATTACTAACAATCGGGTCATCGAAGGTGTCTAAACGGGACAATTATGCGGTGCGATGCGAGGCGAGACCCGGACTGAGCACTTTCCGAGCGGCTAAGGGCCTGACCACTACGATTGTCCTGTCACACAAATAACATTACATGTGCGGTAAAAACTGTGACTCGTCCTCATTTAAATAAAAATAATTAATTTCATCAGTTTCCATATCCACATTAATTTTTTAAACGTGAAATAAAATAAAATCATTTCTTTATTTTTTTATTACTTCCCGATCTGACAACCATAGCAATTTATTGTTTGTGCCGACTTTTCCGACAACATCAAACGCAATGATTGACTGTATCTTCGTTTTAAGCTGTAATATTCCGCTATATAGAGAATAGCTTCATACTACCACACGAAGCATTGACCGCTCCCCGTCTCCAAGCTAATTACCTTGCCTGACGAGAGATTTCCCCTTTTCCTGTCACAGCTATTCGTCACATTGCGATGTTTTTGACAAATATTAACAGCAACTTGAGCCAACAGACAGTCGATGACAATAGTATGTCATGACGCCTAAGTAGACACATTATCTTGAGGTTCACATCACCATCGGAACACTTGTTTTACCGTTTCCACTAAATGTTTACATGCGCAGACACAAATAAAATCGCATCACGTTTTGCAATAAAACAGAAGTAACAATCCACTGGCAGTAAGTTCCCGCCAAAACAACTTTTTTTTGTTCAGACCATTAAAGTAATATGTACTACGTACTGGAACGAACACCGCAAACAAAATCTGTGCAGCAGTGTGGGACATATGACGGAAACACAAAGTACTTTTTATGACACGGACTAGTTTGAACCCTCGAACGTGTTACAAAGAAAAATGTCTTGGTCTGTAGTCTGTGTCACCCAATCACTGTTGTTTGCATATCTCTATATCTAATCTGTACGTGAATTTATTATTCCTCAATAAATGTGGAATATCAATATCCATAAAAACTTACTATGTTAATACTTAAACACAAATAAAGATTGAGTCCTCTGTATAAGCTTTTCAGTCAGAGGGCCATGCGTTGTCCCTACACGTGCGCAGTATACTGTTGTTACTGCTATGGACTCTGGTTCATAGTGAGGCTATTTTCTTGCGCCAGCTTGAATCAGAGCCATCTGTCCGCGCCACAGTAAACATAGCCAACACAGTACAAAACCACCAGCAGCCGCAACATTATTATATGTTGCGTCTGCTGCCGATATTATTGTGTTGAATTCGCAAAGCATTGTAAACCTTTTGTGAGAAGAGGCGTCTTGCAGTGATAAATAAGTAATTATAGTAAAGAGAATTATTATCTATAAAATAATTAGTATCACATCATATGATAAATTATTATTTGTTTTAAGTATATTAATTTTCGTTGTTTTTTCCTTGCTCTCTTGCAGAGGATCCTCATAAAGGTGAGAAAGGAATAAATAAAAATGAATAAAAAAGATTTGAAATATCCTTTACGGAAACAATTGATTAGTTTGTATTTCAATAAATAGTCTACTTTTGAGTTGAATAAGAACTCTCTTAAGAAAAATTCAAAGTTTTTTTTAGAAGCTGATATTTGTGCAATTGATTTGTAATTTACTAAACACGTAAGTTATATA
Organism: Parnassius orleans; assembly: GCA_029286625.1. NCBI lineage: Eukaryota > Metazoa > Arthropoda > Insecta > Lepidoptera > Papilionidae > Parnassius > Parnassius orleans. The sequence continues at coordinate 1,941,895 of JAGSMP010000009.1, forward strand.
TTTTTATTGCAGGCATTCAGTTGCTGCGTATGCTAGTGCCAATAGTGATATCGTACCTGCGCGAAGGCAACGAGCTAGCGAGCGCGCCGCCACATGTCCGCACACTGCACGACTTCGCGCTGCAATGGCTCATGCGCGTCGGGCCCAAGTACCCGCAGGTAGATATCCTCGTGTTGATGCTGCCCTGGTATAGTCCACGTGATGATAAGTGATACCTCTGAAGATTAAGATGATACGCCTCACAGTCTGTAACTAAACAGCTACACATACCATTCCGACCGGAAAACAGCATTGCACTCTCAAATGGATTCGATGCAGAAAATGAGTCCAACCACCTAGTCCAAGATCACGATGTCGACCAACGACAGTGTCCTGAAGTGTGCCAGAGTCGAGATCAACTTTCACGATAACTTCAGAGCGCTGACGGAAACATTCAACTTCTTAGGAGATATAATGCCAAGAGTATTCGCAATACAAAATGAATTACTTATTCCTAATCTATCCGCGTGTGAAATGTAAATTAAAAAGCGTCCCATTGCTGGACACGGACAGGCCTCCTCCCATTTCTGAGAGGGCTATATAAATCAATCACTCCTCTGCGCTGCTCCAGTACGTTTTGCCGGACTTCACAATAATGTCTTTGTAATAAGTTTATTGCACATATACAGGTTTCTTCATGATGTTTTTCTTCACCGCCGAGGACGTTCTAAATCAGCACTTAAAATTGCTATTAACAATTTCGTTGGTGCATGTAAAAATTATTTGCGTAATGTAAAATAGAATGTAATAATTTAAGTTATAATAATTGGCTTTCTTGCTGGTTCTTTCTAGAGGCTTTTTTTAGAACCAGTGGTGAAAGCATAAATGACTAAATAAGTATTCCTGTTGTCTCTGATTAAAAATTATTCTATTCTGTCTCAAGCGCGAAACCATTAAATTTAATTTTTGTATAAATTAAAGTTTGCTTAAACCAAAGATCTGCAGTTCAGTATTAGAGAATTTCGCCATTAAACTTCATTTAACATTTCCAGGAGTTCAAAACAATGATGCAACAGTCGCCCGATCTTCGCACCAAGTTAGAAAACGCCGTGAAGGCGAATCAGATCAGCCGATCCAATAAACAGTCCCAACCGCAAAGACCGGTCTTTGAGTCGCGACCAGCCAAACCCACTATTCAGCTGAAGACCGATTTCAGCGATTTCAGATAAAATGTTAAGTCAACAGAAGTCACAGTTACTAAAATTGACAAAATTCGACATAACGTACTAAATTTTAAATGTAATGTAACAATTCGAATATTACATTACATTTAGAGCGATAGTGTTATAATGTATTTTCAGAAATAACATTCCTAACCCATGTCATTAAAATAATTAATAAAAATATTGTTTGTTTCATGAATTAGCGTGTGTGCACGTCTTTTTGGGTCATTGGGCTATATTATAACTCCAGTGTTTTGAGTGATATTGGCCTAACACTTCCAACTGCCTAAGACTTAAATTGTATACATGGTCAAGAATCTACTACAGACAATAAGCCACATCCTTTGAAATTAATTTGAAATCTACTTTTACTCCTAACTATATTTTGATTACGGTAGTAATTAAGTGTATTATGACGAATAATATACGAAAATAACTATTAAAAATAAAGTGTTTTTTGTATGTGAGCGTTTGTGTTTTGTAAACTTAGTGATTGTAAGTAGGTTTCAATATATTTATTTACTATATAAAAATTAATTACTTGTACTTGTAATTATTTACTATATAAAAACTAGAACTAAATTCATTCGAAACAATTTTGTTTTATTATTAAAATACTAAAAATATTATTAAATTCAGCCTTTTTATCTTTATTACACGTTGTGCAGCCGGTAGATATTTTGGTGATGAACTATAGATTTTTTCCCAAGACGGTTTATAATTACTTTAGTCAAAAGTTTGAATGTATTTTTAGGAAGGTTTTCAATTCGTCGGAATATCTTTTTTTGTATGTTCAACTATAATTCTTTCCCACGTTGTCCGATTTCAATAATTCTTTATTTTTTAGAAAGGGGGTACTTTAGGGATGATCACATATAAATTTGGTTAAAATCACCAAACTTTTTAATTTGCAAAGGCAATCTGCACGACCTAAGAGCGAATAATTTTTTATCAGTCTACCAATTTCGGTAATTGTATTCCTTCTATTTCTTCGAAGTTGGTTTTTGCTTTTTTAAAAGTTTAATTATAAGTAAAAAACAGAATGAAAACTGACAAGTTTTTAAACCCTTACCTAATCGACACTGTAATCATACTACCATTTAGATATTGTCATTCATTCATTTCTCGTGACCCGATCATTGAAATATTGATTCTTATACAGAAGATATGACCGATAATATAACTTAAACTGACAATGTGTAACGAAAAAAAATTGACTAAGAATACGTGGTTTTTATTTCAGTCGATATACAGAATGAATTGCCATAAGTTATTTGTGTAATATGCAATGGCCAGAATGAATTATTTACATAATATTAGTCAAATCATATAAAAAGACTTTTTATTCTGAAACTTCTATAAACGATTCGATATTTACGTGACCTCGAACTTTGTTTTGATGAACAAAAACTGAAGTATTAACATAGGTCGAGTTTTAGACATATCTCATATATTATACTTGTAATACATATTTATAATCTACAGGGTATTTTTGAAACGCCCTGAAAACGAAGACAGATGATAGTACTAAGGATACCTATGATGATGGGTCACAAAGAAATTCGATCCCGAGGAAAAAAATCATCTTTTCACAACGTTTTATTAACTTTATTCACGCTCCATCATGTTATTAAAGTTATTTGAAACGATATTTCACAAAAAATATCATGAAAATACTGAAATATAAAACCAGCAGGAATTACTGAATTACAATCAGCTGACTACGGGTCAATGTACGCGCGAACGCCGATGCGCGGCCCGCAAGCGAGATGGTACCACAATACCTAATAATTTACAACACTTGTCTAAATACCTAACTTATCTACTTAACCTACTATTTTGCCACTGTGCTTGTCTCCACGTAGCCACTTTAATTCAAATTCACAGGTTAAATAAACCAAATAACTGGTTCGATCCCCGCTAATGAAAAAAATACTTAAATAAAATGTTAACAAGTTATTTAAAAAAAATTAGCTTAAATAAACCAAATAACTGGTTCGATTCCCGCTAATGAAAAAAATACTTAAATAAAATGTTTACAAGGTTAGAGTCATGCTTTGTTATCCATTGTGTAATTATGTTTATTATTCTGATGTATTCAGTTATGTACCTATTCAGATCAGTTCAGTACTAAGTTATTTAAAAAAATTAGGTATGAAACAGCTTACCGATCCTCCGTGGCCTTATGAGATTCTTCAAGGCACATTAACATGTTGCCGTATTCACTAGCACTATAAATTTACCTACGCGTTAGGCATTATTAAACAAAACAAAAACACAAAACGTAACAACAAGAACAACATCATTAATTAATAAATAACAAGTTATAACGACAATAATTTAATAAACAAAACAATTGAACTATCGCTCGTGATTGTCAACATGGCACTGTCTCAAAAACTAAAATTATTATAACGTCCTTGAAGCATATGAAATTCACAGCGCGAGGCGACACGAAGCAGCGTGTGAAGGGAAGGGTAGAGGAGGTATACCTAATGCATTGTTTCGTACCGATCTAGGTAAGAGTTCGCGCCCGCGAGGATATTGACCCTATTGTCAGCTGATTTTCTTTTTAAAGTTTCCTGCTGGTTTCATATTTCAGTATTTTCATGATATTTTTTGTGAAATATCGTTTCAAATAACTTTAATAACATGATGGAGCGTGAATAAAGTTAATAAAACGTTGTGAAAAGATGATTTTTTTCCTCGATCGAATTCTTTGTGACCCATCATCATAGGTATCCTTAGTACTATCATCTGTCTTCGTTTTCGGAGCGTTTCAAAATACCCTGTATATAACAAAGAATGATTAATCCTAGTAGTAAAATAAATATTAGATCCTGTATTCATAAGTTTCGATATACCTATATATAAGTTTAGACTAGAAACACTGTCGTTTTTCTTCAATGAAATCTATTTTGTTAATTTCTTCATATACAATCTATATATAATATTTTATAAACGAAATAATGACATTAACATCTTTCATGTCATAATTCTTATGCTGGCACTACACAATCGTCCTGCTGTTCTAAACGTTCACCCGATCCTGAGTAAACTCGTTTTAACCATTAACCATGTCCATGCCCGTGTATAGAAGATGGAAAATTAAAAAACCTGACTGAAAATTGGGATTTTGCTTGGTAATTATTTTGAAACGAAAAACAGTTTAAATGATTTATCGCCGCAAAGTCCCGTTCGTCAGGCAAACTCGGCCGAACCACCCCTCTTGTACGAATGTTAAAGGTTTCGTTCGAGGGTTGGGCGATCCGAGTAGAGCCGGCATTAGGATGAATCATAGCAAGTATAAAAAACCATCTGAATTTACCAAAATTTCAGAGTAGGTACATATTATCAGCTTACGATTTTTTTTCAACCTGCTTCCACCTTATTTATTCTAGTATCTAATCTAGTGTCTTTAGTAAAATGATAATAAATATTAACTTTTTATTCTTACGTATATTCTTTAAAGTATTTTAAGTAGATTTTTAATGAATATTAGACAAAATTTATCAAAAATGTGGAATGATGGAATAAATTACTTTTATTTAAAGATTAACGTTTTTTTTCTATTTAATTTAAAGTAACATTGAATCGGTGTGTAAAGTAATAGATATCATTACATATTAGATTTGTCGCATTTTTTATAAATATTATTCATTTATTTACTTCATAATTTAACAAGGTAACAATTTTCAGCAATAACATACTCCGCGAAATATCTTAGGAACTCTGCAGTGTTACTCGCATATTGCAAAGGTTTTTTAATTGTTTGTAACATTTTAATATAGTCATTGATCATTTACACATAGATTAAGTATAAACTGTATATCTATGCATTTACACAAAAAATGCATTGAAGGACTTGGCGATGATAGTATATTTGTTGTTATAAATCTATCCACAATAGGAATTAAAAAAACCCTCCGTTGTCTGACGTGATTTTTATGTATGTATAGCGTATGTGCTTCGAATATTTTCAGACTGGAATTATTAGAATACATTATATTATTCAATACAGCGGTGTATCTAAAGGTACTTGCATAAACTCGATAGTTTTAAATAAATAAATAAAAAAAACTAAAGCAATGTAAAAGTTTGCCGATTTTAGCTGTGATAGGAAATATACAGAAACTATATATATTATGATATCCAGTATATGCCAAATGTTTGTTGAAATTACATATTTTACTTCTGATTTTTTACTGCCAGATATATATTATTAAAAAATCCCTAAAATTGTGAAGAGGCTAAAATAATCTCATTAATTAATGTCTTTTATAAGTTAAATATTAAGATAAATATATTCTTATTTTATTTGTAACTGATGTATTCATTTTAATAGTTTTAGCCATGTTTTCTTTAACTCTATTAATAAAGTTGTATCTAATATTATTTTGTTTTATTTTAGGTACCTTAAAATTGATGTTTAGAACCTTCTTTGGTTTGTTGTTTAAGCTTTTAGTAAATAAAACAATCTAGTAATATAGAGATATACATTTTTCATTGTCTATATCATTGATCATGTTCGTAAATAAGAATGAAGTGGAGTCTTCATTTGGCTGCTATGTCGACGGCCATCGCTTCATTACTCGTTACTGGCGACAATTCAACCGACTGAATTTCGATGGCCGAATCCGGTTTTATCGAATTAGTTTTTTCTGAAAAAATAAATAAGTTGTAAAACATATTTAATAGATACCAAAAAAAACAACCTGCGTTAACTAGCACGAACAACAGTGTTTTGTTTGGTGGTTGAAGAGATCCAGCCTTTTTTATTGAGGTCTATTTTTAGTATGGGTGGGTCGTTATACACTGCGCTTATTGGTACTAGACCTTTCTTCTCCTTTCGACGGATGCAGGTGACTCAGGACCGTGCAGGGTCATTTAAACGGAAGCTACAAGGTTTCCCTTAGTTGCCCCTATGATACCTACACCTACACTTAAGCCGCGTATCGATTATGCGCTCCAAGAGGTCGAACATTGGCGCGCGCTCCAGCCGCGCGAAATGGATACCGCCTTGGAGCGCGCGCCAAATTGTTCGTTGGAGCGCTCAAACGTGGAGCGGGCCGCTCCATCTGGTGTCGGTTTTTTACCGCGCATCAAAGTAGTTTAAGTTTTGGCGCGCGCGCCAGTTGGGACGGTTGTTTTCATCATTCGTGTGTTCGTTGCGTTCCGAGCTATGGATAACCAGAGTTGCCGTAAATTGATAAAATTATATGGTTCAAAATAACTGCTGTGGAATAGCAAAAGTCGCTTTTATCATAATAAAGCGCTCAAAGAAGATGCATGGAACTATGAAAGCGGCAGATGCTCGTACACGACCGACATCCATGTTGAACGTTCAAACACGAAAGGGGTTGCCGCGCGCACCAGGCGCGCTTAGTTGATACACTTGGAACGCACTGGTCGGCGCGGGCATGCATGGCGCGCGCCCCTGGAGCGCGTAATCGATACGCTGCTCTACGGTAGGAAATGAAATGATAGATTTTCTTACGCCGCTTACACACGACACTGCCAGAAAAATCTTACTAATTTATAAATGTAATATATATATTAGGTAATTTATATATAAATTAGTCCTCCGCTAGTTTTGCTTAATCGAAACCTGTCTATTGGGATGGGACTATAATATAATTTGTACATCTATTGTCTAATTATAAAGTGAACGGCACGGATTACAAGCGCTATCCTTCACAACTATCAATTTAAGGCCTGTTCGGTGGTATTAGACGAAGTGCAGTAGCGGCGGCACTAATTCTGCAGGTTGATTACCCACTCGCCAGTGATAGGGAAAGTATCATAATATGATTTCGAAATACGAATTATATAATTGGGCCAAAATGGTCACAATGCTCAAAAACAACCGCATTCATTATATTATTACCAAACTGCTTCAGGAGGTAATGTTTTTCGAGAGTATGTATGTATGTATGTCCATTTATTTGGCACGCTCTGTAATGTGTCTCGTTAAATTCGTCTTAATTATGTGAGTGCCATATGTATACTTATATAATATTTATAAACTGCATCTGCAAATGCAAAAATAGGGAGGGGAAGGTTTTTATTTTTAAACTTTTAAACGCAGTCGGCATTTAGCAAGTCGGGGTTTATTTTAGCCTTATTACTGTTTTAACCATAAAGCTTGTTTTTAACCCCCGACAAAAACAGAGGGGTGTTATGTGTTTGTAGTGTGTATCCGCAGTGGCGTAGCTAGGCGTGGGCGAAGTGGGCCCTCGCCCAAGGCCTCGCACTTAAAGGGGCCTCGCGAGGTCCCTTAAATGCGATGCCCCCAGTCATTACGACAGATGACTAATTTATTTGATAACTTTTACGCTCGAAAAAGAACATCACAAATTTAAAAGCGTGTTTGTTTGGGGCCTCGCAAGAAGCCCCTCTTAAGTGCGACTGAGAGGCCAATGTAACTACCTTCAAAGATCGCGACCGTTAGATTGACGGAATACGCGACTTGTCACGAATTAATAGCTATGAGTAGGTACATATGTCGTGTCAAAGCATGTATGGTAGAATAAACCTATTGGGTAGATCTTGGGAACGAAAGAAAAGGGGCCTCGCTGATGCGACTTCGTCCACGTCTATATTAGTCCACGCTACGCCTCTGTGTATCTGTGTGTCTGTCTGTGGCATCATAGCTCCTGAACCGATTTTGATTAAGTTTTTTTTTTGTTTGAAAGTTGCCTTAATCGAGTGTTTATTAGCTATGTTTCAAGAAAATCTGTTCAGCTGTTTGAAGATCATCATCTCTTTTTGTTTCGGGGGTATTGAAATTTTAAACCTCCGACGCAAAAAGAGACGTGTTATAAGTTTGACAGCTATGTCTGTGTGGCACCGTGGCTCTTAAACTTTTTTATTAAACAGCTGGTTTTCTAGCGGTGATTCTTAGACATGTTTTATCAAAATCGGTTCAGCCGTTTCAAGGTTATCCGCTGTTTTTTCGGGTTTTTTTTTTAATTTTGGATTTGAGTTATAGTTATGTCAACTTACTTCTAATGAACGTAGGCGGTAGTGTGGCAACGGTGAGGTAGCCAGTGTGGCCGGGCGTGCTTGAGGGCCATGAAGCCACCACATAGCTCTTCTCACTGTTTGGTTTCTCCTCCACTGGACATTCTGAACTCTAAAAATTAAATAAAAACGTGTTCAGTAAATATGGAATAAACTGTGTCGAGTAGCGACGCCGTAAGAGAATCCACTACCCCATATCATACTGTAAGTGAAGTAAGACACGTCAGAGGGAAAATAAAACAGCAGAACTAAGGCAAATATTCCCCTTAATAATGTTTTCTTTCGTATAACTATTTGATTTCTTCATTCTTCATCAGCCCATAGAAGTTCACTGCGGGACAAAGGTCTCTTGTTCCGTCCGTATTTCAGATGTAGGAAGGATTTTCCTTATCACGCATGGCTGTTGGACTTTTTATAGATTGGGGTGACAAACGAGTACACAGTCTACCTGATGGTAAGTGGATGCTGTGGCCCATAGACATCTACATTTATCTTCGATTAAGAATCAAAATGCAAATGCGTTGTCACCCCTTAGGACTAAGATGGAATGTCTCGTTTCCAGTAAAAGGAGTCTCCGGTTCTCTACACTCACCATACGAAACACAGCAGTATTAAGCTGTTATTTTACGCTGGTATTCTGTAAGAGTGTGGTCTTTCCCCGGTCGAGCCGATCCGTTCGTGCTACAACCATAATATAGCTGCAGCATGACTCTACCGCGTAAATGGCCGCTGCAACGTAACTGCCGATCGCAGTACCAGATGTCTTGCGTCCTTGACGCTTCTGCCTATCTCTGGTCTGGGTATTTTATTTCTGGCGTAAGCGACATTGCTATCGGAAGCCGTAAAAATTCTAGCATTTTCCATGGTCGCCTTTTACGGCACTCACTGGTCGAAATTAATTTTCACACGCAACCATCACACGGCAATTAATTGATTTGGTTATATCACTTTGTAAATATTTCTTATGTCTACACGAATTATGTTCAATGTTAAATTAATTATTTAATTATTTTTAAGTCCGTTTCGGAATTCCGAACGGGTCGGCCACATACATTCGGAATCCCGTTTCGTTCGCAAAATTTCGAACGGGAAACTACTGTACGTGTGTGACGGGTCCTTGATTTTATATGAACTTGCTGCGTTCGGAATCCCGAGTTGGAATTCCAAAACGGAATTCCGTATATATGTGGCCGGCATTAAGGGTGTAACATTTGACAGATATCATAGCGGGGAAGTTAATTTGTTCGGAAAATGTAAAGATTAATGTTTCTTTCTGTATTAATAGTTATACTTTTTATAGTAATTCGATTAAAAATAAATAAAACATACCACAGATATTCATAAAAGTAGAAAAATCCAAAAAAAATTAAACATGTGCAAAAAATTAAAGATCAAACCACTGAGGCATTGTTTTGTGTATTAATATAATACTTTAGAAACTGAATAAACTTTTAATTAAAACTAACTTCTCAATAAAATGACATCATGTAACAAAAAACTTTACCACAGTGTCCACTAGCGACATCTGGTGAGCGGAAGATTATTAGTCGTCATTGTTAGATGTGAGAAAATAAAGTGAATCAATAATCGTAATATCTCATGCGAAACGACGAAGTCCTCCCAGCAGGTGTTGACATGCACCAGCGGTACCCATAGTGGGTAATCGTTTAACACGTGATTTTTTTATATTATATATGTTTAACGTATACTCTATATAGCTTTGTAGAATTCACGATCACATTCAAGTCAATATCAACTCCGGTCTTGATATCATAACAGCTTACCTCTGCTACCTTCAGTCTTTAGTTTGGTCCAATCTACGCAGAATAAACTTACAATATCTTGAAGTCTTGCAGCGGTATCGGATCGGATTTGGGATTTAATTTTATTAATTACTTATAGGATTCCAAGCCATTCACTCTATAATCTCCTCTTTTGACATTAGGATGGTTTGTTGGTTTAAATAGGCTCACGAATCATCCTTGATAGGAATCGATGTTCTTTTGCTAGGATTTAGTCTATCAAATCTGATGTAATGATGGAGGCGATTCTGAACATGTTTACAGCCATTAAAGTAAACTTTCCGCAGCGGTGATGCTTTGCATTGTCAATGTAAATTTTATTTTGGCTTTTATTGTGTTTTTTTGTTTTTTCTTTGAGATAAATTGATTTTATACATATCAATTGATTTACGAAAATTCGCAGTGTATAAATAATTGCTTGACAATTTTGGAAATATTCTAGGCTAGAGCTAGATTATAGTTGTAAACAGAAATATTTTTGCAGAATAACAGTATTATGAGGGGTTGAATAGGCATTATGATTTTATGCCTTCTACGAGCATACAGTCCTGATGCTAAGTGGATTTTGTGGCCCATACATACCTACATCTATCCTCGATTAATAATCAATTTAGATGCGTTGTCACTCCTAAAGGACTTAAGATAAAAGGCTTCGTAACCAGTAAAAAAGGTCTCCGGTTCTCTAAACTCACCATATGAAATACAGCAGCATGAAGCCGCTATTTTACCTTATTCTGTGAGTCTGTGACAGCGTGGTGCTTCTCCGGTCAAGTTGATCAATTCGTGCTATATCCGCAATATATAGCTGCAGCGCGGCTCTACCACGTACAACCGATGAATGCAGTAAGCTTCAGACCGTGCTTGTGGCATTACTTAGGCCCGTATTAATAAACGTTACTCAACGACGAACTCAAGTGCGTAATCATTTGATACGCCCTCATTACGAAATCAGCATCTCAAGATCGTTGCTAATTAATAAACACATAAAAACAGTATCTCAAAACGCTGTACTTAGGAATACTGTTCTGTGACTTGCACTCAAGTATACACACTTGAGAGTTGAGTTTCGTTTATTAATCAGTGTGTCACTCAGCTGATATCGTAAACCTAAACCGCATCTTGAGATATGTTTATTAATAAGATCATAACCTCAAGATTGTACTCAAGTGCGTATACTTGAGCTGAGTAACGTTTATTAATACGGGCCTTAGAGGAGGCCTATGTTTCGCACTGGACTTGTGAAGAACTCTAATGATGAATAATGAATCGTCGACGATACCGAGTTATTCAGCCGAAAACAAGTATTTAAAATATTGCCGAATATGCCTAGTACCAGTATGTAAACGACTACAAGACTACGCATCACTACATATTTGTTTCTTTTTATGTGTTCTCTAATTTTACTTCGACTTAGGTATTTTATTATTTATTATAGCCATCTATCCCATTGTGCAGTGGCGGTGCAAGAATATCCACTACCCCATATCGTGCTGTGGGTGTCGTAAGAGGGAAACTGAAACAGCAGAATTTTCCTGATGACAACTCAGAATGATAACAAAAACTGCGGTGCCAACCCGCCTGCCAAGTGTGGCAACTATGGCAAATTTCCTTCGATGAGATAATCTATGGGGAGGCTTATGTTCAGCAGTGGCTTTTGAAAGGCTCAAATGGATTGAATGGATCACCCCATCTTATCTCGTAAGTATCGAATTCAACTTAAAGAAAAGTCCATCTTGTCGCTACCGATGGATGGTGGATGGTTAGATAGAAAAAAGTATTTAGATAGATAATTATTTACTTTAAAAGCTTGTCGAGAGCAACTTATTTATGTATGTTAGTGATAATGAACACAAACCTGCTGCTGCGGCCCAGACATCTGTCTGGCTCTTAATGCTTAAAAATGCAAACGTTTAAGATAAAATTATCTATTGATAAAGTGTTTTTTAGCTTATTATCAAACAGGTATTCTAAACATGGTTCTAAAACAACACTTGAAATTAACATTTATATTCTGTCTCATAAAATATAGTTTACTAGTAGCTATGATAGGCGGAAGGCGTCATTTATGCATTAATAAAAAATGATACCTACTCTTTATATATGTCACAGTCAAAACTCATAACCGGTCAAAACCACTTTTGACTGCGAATAATCGGCCAAAAGTAGTTTGACTAAGGACGTTGGTCAAAAAACTTTAAACGAGGCAAAATTATGCCTCATTTAAAGTTCAGAAGTATCGGCGAAAACTCGCAGTATCAGTGACAGTAGGTTAAGGTGCGGCTGGGGTGGCTTTTGGGCCACACTAAGCCCGCGTACATTATAATGATATAAAATATAATATTGAACTTTTTAATTTAAGAAATTCAAAAAGTATAAGTCAAAAGTAATTTTGACTAATATTCTTGGTCAAAACCACTTTTAACCGATGTAATTTGGTTAAAATCACTATAATCCAATATTTTTGCAGTTAAGAATGGTTTTGACCAACGTCCTTAGTCAAAACTACTTTTGCCCGATTATTCGCAGTCAAAAGTGGTTTTGACCGGTTATGAGTTTTGACTGTAACATATATAACGTATTAATATACCGTTTTTATTATTTAATATATCGGAAGAAAATCATATAACAAGAACAACATAGGATATGAAGTGGATGGATATAGCAGTATGGGCAGGCCTACCTATTTCTAATTTGTTTTGTGTTGTTAATTGTGTAACTTACGTGATTGTAAGCCGTTATTTTTTTAAAGTTCCGCTGGGTTTTTGCTGATTCTTCCCAGGACAGAGGTATTTTTTTCGAACCAGTAGTAATTAAACAAAAGAGTGACTTTCAATAAGTATTATTTATAATCTATATTGAATAAAAAGTTTCTGTTTATGTTTCTAAGAAAAGATGGATAGACTGTGTCAGGGATTATATGCGTAAGAAAGGAGTGAGTGAGGAGATGAATACTGGAGGAGGAGAATGGAAGAGAAACTTGCTATGCCGACCCCAATTTGGTAGGGGTAGGAAGAAGTAAATTAATGTTGTTTTTAAAAATCTGATATAGATAAGAAGGATACTAAAACAATGGATTTTAAATGTTGTGATGAAAAATATTATTTTTTAATTTCTTCGTCCTTATCATATCCACTACTGGATAGAGGTCTACTCTGCCACTCCTATAATAGGGACAATTATCCGAATGGCTAAGCTTATTATACGGAATAGGAAGCCGTGGTAGCTCAGGGTCTTAGCGCTCGCTTTAAGTGCTGATTTACCACGTGCTCGGCGGTGAAGAAAACATTGTGAGGAAACATGCATGCCTGCGAAATAATAACAAAATTATATTTCGAAAACATGTGAAATCCACCAACACGCATTGGGGCAGCGCGGCGGACACTTCCTTGCCCAAAAACCGTCTCAGAAATGAGCGGAGGCCTGTGCCCAGCAGTGGGACGTATATACGCTGTAACTTTACTACGCTTAAGCGACATGTAAGTGCCTGAAGTTTCATACCGTCAGCGATGTTTTATTATTGTCTGCTCGTTACAGAGCCTTGTCGGTCGTTGGCCTAGTGGCCTTAAGCGCGACTGCTGAACATGAGGTTCCGTGTTTAAATTCAGAGTCGGGCCAAAAAATCAATTTTTGGGGTTTGCTGTCTAGAACGTGTCAGTAGCAGCCCGGAGTAAGGAAACTGTTTCACTCTCGTGCCTCCAAAAGAACGTAAAGACGTGGGTTCTACGTCTGATCGCCGGTCGCGTCTGATTGCCGTCCCATCGGGCTATGAGGGAATAGAGAGTGCACCTGAGTTTACACTTGTACACTATAATCCTGTCCTGAGCGGATGACTTGGTCAGGGGGAAAATATCATATCATCGTATTTTACATCCATAATATTATACGAGACGTTTATATCGCCTTCCGGTCACCACGATGTTATCCTAGGAGGTGGGGTGACGTTTTCTCGTAAGTCATGATTTATTTACTGGAAATCATAACCATGGAAGTCGATAATAGCTCATAAAGCAGAAACTACCTATTATTAACGAATCTAGTGTCGCAAGAGCGCGTCACGTCAACGCCGGAGTAAATCACAAGGCAGCGTTGGCGCCAAGGCGTTGCTAATGACAGACCGGCAGCTGCGACAGGCCTCCTCTCTCATCTTACGGTATTGCTAAATGTTTAACACTGTGTTATGGTTGTGTATTCTAATATATGTATGAGTTTTCTAATATATGAATAATGGAGGGAAAGAAAAACTAAAAGTAAATTATAAGATTTAAACTGAAATGAAAACTTAACCTACTAAATTACCAACTTATGCTGATTGAGGAGAGTTAAAGATTTTAAAATTAAATAGACAAGATCCGCGTGAAAATAAAAATGATGTGTCTTACCTAGCACCTCCCACCATTTTCAAACTAGGTAAGACATATCTTTATATATTGTAATAAAAAATGAATGAATGATGATGATGATTAAGGAGAGTCGAAAGAGTGACAAAACAACTTTACGCTGCAAAACAAGTGGTAAAACCAGTAAGGGACGCCTTAGATGGCAGTTTATTGACCAGATTAGCTATATATTGAAGATGGGCATAATTAAGAGTACCCTTTACCGACGACCATGTAAGCATAAGCATATTGAAGTGAAGGAGGCGAGAGAAGTGTGTCAGGATCGTGCCGAATGAACGGCCGTAGGTCTCTGCCTACCCCTCTGGCTATAGGATTAACATTTAAATAAACTGAGAAGCTGACGTTTTCTTTATTAACAAGTCAATAATTCTACAATATAATCAACCACTGTTTGTATGAATGTGTTTTGAGCAAGCGCAATATTGCTACTTGCAAGCACAGTTTTTTTTATTTTCCACATAAAATTAAATTCGACATTCTGGAGATGAAGAAGAATTTATTGATAAATAGCACTTCAACCACTTTATACTATAGGGAGACACAAAGGAACCGACAATCTTACAAAATATGATGTATGCACAAACCTCCATACATCAAACCTCCATACATTTGATGTACTTACCTTACCACATTATACATACATGCACTCATAAAGCATTACCCTCCTACTAGAGTAGTCGCAAAATTACGTAGAGATATTATATCAAATTAAATTATATATTAGAAAGATTTCGTTATACGTTTGTTCATCATAATATCTGTGGCTTTTACGTCGCTGTTCTGGATTCGAATTTCAAACACCAACATTTGTGCAAAATAATTACTTTGGTCCTTGTATCTGTGAGATTACACTCTAGTCTTCGATCACATCGCAGCACATTCGGACACAGTTAGGTAAGGACGTGCCTCTGTGTTGGTGCGAACACTCGTGGTATTATAATATCTCTTGCGCAAACAGCTTCTGATAGTAGGCATTCGAAAGTTGTTACCTTGACTTGATCGTAAATCGATCAAGAGGCATCATCATCATACTGTAAATGTGTAAAGTTACAGCCTTAGAGTATACATAAGCATAGAGGTAACAGCCATTAAAGTTCATCTTATTTCCAAATGGAATGTTACGGAGCAATTAGTTCAACGTGCTGCTCTAGTGCTTGTTAGCGGACTTCACGTAAGATTGCAAAATGTAAAAGGTTAAATTAATTATTTATTTATTTAATAAAAACCTTTTTATATAAGTTCATTGATTCCCTGGCCCCTGAGCTAGTGTAACTGTGTTTCAAGAACTAGTTCCTCCCCTTAAAGTTAGCCTTGTCAAAAGGTCAATTTCTATATAATATAATTTAGTTATTTAGTTAGTTAAACAGGTACAGAAATATAAATAAGAAATTAGAAAAAATGTTATTTTAAGCGCTTGTTGTGTGTGTGTGTGTGTGTGTGTGTGTGTGTGTGTGTATGTGTGTGTGCGCGTGCGTGTTGGTGTAGGTGCAAGTGAGTGAGTGGGTGAGTGTGTGTTGGAATATACGTGTATGAGTATTGCGTGTGGTAAACCTACGGCATAAGTGCTTCTGTGCTGTCATAATCAAGCCACACTCTGATCCTTACTTGCCTTTATTTGATGGTTCCTGTAATTATTTAAGTTTAATTTAAAGTCCGTGTATAACTTGTTGTACAAATTATATATCTATATTTTGTGGATAGTTAAGATAGTTGGGACTTTTAGAATAGTTTCATTTATGGCAAATCCTACCTCTACCGCGTAGTGGCGGTGTAGGAATATCCACTACCCCACATCGCCCCGTGGGTGTCGTAAGAGGAAACAGAAGAAAACAAACCAGGAGATGGGCAGCAGCGTCTTCCTAATAACAACTAAAAAAAATAAAAACTGCGGTTGCCAATCCGCCTGCTAATATAACCTCTATGAGGCAATCTAGGGGGTAGGCCTATATTCAGCAGTGGACTTTTGATAGGCTGTAACGGTAGCGAACGGTAAATGCACCATACAGAAATAGAGACAGAAACAGAAACATTTTTATTCAATATAGATTATAAATAATACTTATTGAAAGTCACCCTTTTGTTTAATTTACCACTTGTTCGGAAAAAATCCTCTGTCCTGGGAAGAACTAGCAAAAACCCAGCGGGATATTTAAAATAAATAATACCTTACAATCATGTATGTTACACAATTAACAACACAACAAATTAGAAATAGCTTTGTAGCGATCACCTCATTCCCCGGGCTTATTATTACCCATAAACTCTTTAATATTATAATAATCATTTTAATACAAATTTTAGTTTAATAAATTTTTTGAAATTTGAGCAGGTCAAATTTTGTGTTTTCTGGGATTTTGTTGTAAAAGCGTTTACATCGCCACAAGAATGAATTACTGACTCGGTGGAGTCGAGTAACTGGTACTACTAGCATGTGTCTGTTCCTAGTATTTACAAAATGAATATCACTTATTTTTGTAAAACTACTTTTATTTTTGTGTACGTACATTACATTTTCATAAATGTATTGAGAGGCCAAAGTTAATATATTAATTTCCTTAAATTTTTATCTGGGCGACTCTTTAGATTTTAAATCATAGATTGCTCTTATGGCCCTCTTCTGTAAGGCAAATATAATTTCAGTGTCAGTCGCGTGTCCCCATAGCAAAATACCATACGACATAATGCTATGGAAATAGCTGAAGTAAACTAGTCTAGCTGTTTCAATGCTGGTAAGATTTCTAATATTTTTTACAGCAAATGCTGCAGAACTAAGTCTGCCTGCTAGTTTTGATATATGGGGGCCCCAGTGAAGCTTCGCGTCTAGTGTGATTCCAAGAAAAATGGTGGTATCGACAAGACTCAGCCCTTCCCTGTTTAAAATTACATTGGTATTTTGATGTTTGACATTTGAGTTATGAAATTCATACATTTAGTTTAAGTGCCGTTTAAATGCAAATTACTAATGTTGAACCGATTTACTAATTTAGATATAGCATTATTTACTTCGACATATTTTACAATGGAGGAGATCAGAAGAGTCAGTCCAGAAATGGACTTACAGGCTGACGAAAAAATAGATACGTCCTTGTAGTACTCGACCCGTAAATCTCCACCATGAACTTTCCAAAAGAATCAAAAATCTAATCGGATAGATTTTTTATTCGTTTAAGTTTTGAAGAAAGTTTAGGGTGCGTTCATTCACAATTCAAACCATTTTCAATTAATGTTTAAAAAATACAAATAACAAGGTCGTAGCACGAATGGGTAGGCTCAACCGGGGACCACGTTCTCGCGGAATAGCACGTGAAATAGCAGTTTAATATTGCTGTGTGTGTATATGCGTATGGCGAGTGTAGAGAATCGGAAACCCTTTTTACTGGTAACGAGGCATTCCACCTTAGTCCTCAGGGGTGACAACGCATTCGCATCTTGATTCCTAATCGATGATAGATGAAGATGTCTATGGGTCGCAGCATCCACTTACCACCAGGTGGACTGTGTGCTCGTTTGTCACCATTATTCTATAAAAACAAATTGGTCCACAGCTGGACTAAGGCCTCTCCCGTTGTAGGGAGGATTTACCGTAACCGCTATGTTAAGCTGACTGAATGACTGTCGCAGTACCAGCAGCTTGCTGCTATTTATTGGAAACCATAGGACCTTTCTGGCATTGCCCACAGTCACACCTTACGACACTCTTGGAACGAAATGAGGTGATGGATTTTTTTATGTCGCCCATGGCAGCAGAGGTAATAATGTAATGTAAATTATTTTTGTGATATTGCAGTAAAACCATTTTTTATTGAATTTTTGTTCATTTTGTGTCAAACGAGTATATAGCACATCTATCCTTGATCCTTTAACTTCCTACCGAATTAGGGCAACTTTAACCTATTATTATGATCATAATATTTTAATTATTATTACATCGAAGTAAATTAATAAACTGAAAAAAAAATGCAATCTTCATTTTAAAACGATACTATCAATACATTAAATTTAAACACAGTTGAACATAAACTAGATAAAACTGAATAAATTTGTTTAACAACCTCCTAATACAACAGATTAAAAACATAAAATGCAGATTAAAACATAAAACCTTCACGCTGTCAACACAGAATTTAACTTCCCCACTTGAAGACATGTTGAAAAAAAAAGCAAAACGGGTTTTTTTTTAAAGAAAGAGGGACAAAGAGGCGCATTAAGAATTGAGATAAGAAAATGGACGAGCACTCAGACGCTCGACCGACTTTATTATTTATTGACACTTAAAATAATTAGTCGGCCAGTTGGCCCGTGCCGTGCGTATGGTCATCGACCACATGGCTTGATGTCGAACAGTTTTTGTTTAGTGTATTTTGTGAATTTATGAGAAAAATATGTAACATAATTTAATATATATTGTATATTAGTTAAGTAACTTATATCCAGTTGCTTGCGTATATGAAATTAAGGACTTTTTTAAATTACTTCTTTATTAATTGAATTTAAAAAAATGAATTGAAGTTAAAACTGGGCGACCGAGCTACACTCGGCGTTAGAAAAAAATATTCTCAGGGATGTCACTTATTTAGATAAACTTAAATAATAAAACATCACCTTAATTCATTTCTTCAATTACTAAATTTCTTCTAAATCGTTGGAGCAGTTTCCGAGGAGGAAACCAATCATATAATATGTATAATGATGTTTTCCGGACCGAATTTCGGTCACGGCGGCCAATCTCAATAGATACTAGTCATCTGCGCAGGACAGGATTATAGAACTCTATTCACCACTCTCACAGTCCGATGGGCAAACCGAAAACACCGGAGAGAGATCAGGTGCAAAACCAAGGGCGTAGCCAGACTTCGGGCTGCTACTGAGAATTACTTCACAGAAAAACTCAATAACTGGTGTTTGTTAGCCCGATCAGGGATTCGAACCCGGGACCTGACGGACGTTAACGACTGCCTCATTGGTCTAGTGGTTCGCGTGTACGTCTTCTAGACCAACGCAATAATCGTTGGTCTAGTAGCCGTAAACGCAACTAGTAATAATATACATTATACAAGAATTACTCGCTTAAAGTACGAGGCTACTATTCGAAAACGTTTTCTTCTCCCTCGGTTATCACTTTTTAAGTCTTAAAATCGATCTTTAGGCGATTGATCCCTTGAATAATGTCAATTACTGAATAAAGCTGCGGCTACACGCAGCGACTTGCATGTGCAAACAATTTGCCCAAACAACGTGGTGCACTGCACAACATCTACACGATAGCGTCTTGCATGCGCAGTTTTAACAAATATTTCGCAAAGAACGTGTGTGATGTGCACACGCCGTCTTAATGTACATGCTTGCTTGTGCAACTTTAGTTTGAGCAAATTAAGCATTTGTGCAAGCCATTTGTACGGTATACCGTTTTGCCGGCTTAACGTACATGCTTGCTTGTGCAAATTAGATTTTGTGCAAGTAAGATTGAGCGTGCTGCCGGTTTAAGAAAGAATATCTATGTATGTATGTACACCCGATGCACTATAAAAGATGCTAGATGGGCTTTTGTTCTTCAATGTTTTAAAGCCCATCTAGCATCAGCAATGCAAGCTCCGCCATTTGACGGCGCAAATAGGTAAGAGCGTGGTATCTATCCAGACAGATTCCCGGGCAGAGAAGGTAACAATATAGAAAAAAAACAACTATGTAACCATATCGTGGACCGGGTTGAAAAGTGCAAATTGTCTTAAAAACTTACTTTCAAAAAGTTTACACGTGTAGTAATTGAGAGATAATATTTTCGACAAATTTATAGATTAAAATTATAATCGTCGATAAGTGTACCGTTTCGCGCAAAACCCAGTCAAGTAAGATGCGCATTCGAATAAAAACCGCAATCTAAATGATGACGATTATAAATAAAAAAATAAACGAGAGCTGTCAAAACTTGCGATAAAATACTTGCTTTATCGACAATAATTATATGTAAACATAAACGCTGCAACGATAAATCTTTTGGCATTGGCATCATCATTTTGGGATCACTTCTAATATCTTAATGTTTATTTATTTATTTGTATTTTATATTAATGAAAAGGATAACAAAGAGCAGACATAACACCTTTCGGAATTTTTTCCAGGTTAACCCGAAACGTGTGAAAATATTGTATGGGTTGATTTTATAAATATGGTAAGAGCAACTGCTTCCATTAATAACAACTATTTGCGTTCTATTATTTAGATATGACATAATAAGTTTAAGCGCTATGTTTTTTACACCATAATGATGTAGCTTCTTGATTAATGTCTCATGGTGAATACAGTCGAAGGCCTTGGAAAGATCACAAAATATACCCAAAGCATCTACTGAATTTTCCCATGCACAGAAAATATGTTTGATTAGCTCAACACCGGCATCAGTTGTCGAGCGACCCCTTGTAAATCCAAACTGATTCTTATGGAGTAATTTATTGAAGAAAAATAGATCTAGAATAATTTTTTCAAAAATTATACTGGGCGTTGGCAGTACAGAAATAGGTCTAAAATTAGTGGGGCCCAATGTACTGCCAGATTTACATAAAGGTATGACTTTACTATGTTTCATTAAATCAGGAAACACACCAAATTCGATACTAGGATTGAATATAATATCAAGGTGGGGTGCGATAGCATATATTAATATATTATATTATAGACGCAATAACTTTAACAGAAATCCCCCATAGATCTGCTGTTTTCTTAATATCAATCGTTTTGAAACATTTTACAATATCATCTGATAATATTCTATGAAATACAAATTATTTTTGTAGACATTTACATTTTGTTTGAGTAATGACTCGGCGACAGCAGGGGAATTGAGTGACTTTGTAGTCAAGATCGGAATGTCGGTAAAATATTATTCAAGTGCCGTTGCAACGTCTTGATCTGATTTCGTTAAATTATTGTTAAAATTTAATTGAAAGTTTGAGTTGTGTAGTTTCATCTTGCCAGCGAAGAAAGAAAGCCAAAAAAGGTTTAACGCTTATATCTTCGATACTTTGTCCATGTGTTAGTAAAGATACTCAAGTAGTTGGTGAAGAGATACTAAATTATTTACCGATCGGTTAGCACTACAATTTCTTTGCCATTCATGTCCTTTCCAACCTTTAAGTATAAATATGCCTTAGGTATTGTCAACTAACATAAGTTGCAGTCACACGTTTGTGATGTGAAAAAAAATACATTTATATTATTCGTTGAGTAGAACTTCTGCCTTAAATCACAAAAGCAAAACAAAAGTTACAATTTGTTGACTGTAAATCATTACAAACAGCAAAACGAAACTTAATACTCAATTATGTACCATACATTGCGGTAACTTAAAGCTAATGTATTCCTTAAAAAGTTAAAGTTAAAGTTACAGCCTATAGGTATACGTCCCACATCTGGGCACAGGTCTCCTCTCATTTCTGAGAGGGTTTTAGAGCAAGGAAGTGTCCGCTTCACTGCCTCAATGCGTGTTGGCGAACTTCACATGTCTTCGAAATATTTTTTTTTATTTCTCAGACATGCAGGTTTTCCCACGATGTTTCCTTCACAGCCGAGCACGCGGTAAATCAACACTTAAATTGCAATTAACAATTTCATTGGTGCTAGCTGGGATTTAATTCGGGTTGCTCGCGTACTGTGAAATTTACAGCGTGCGCTTAGTCCGTGAGCTACCGTGGCTATCTATTCCTTATAATTCTTTAATGTCTTGGAATAAATGTTAGGAAAACTGAGTTGATGTTAGTTTATCAATAAACTTTATTCAGTTTTGCACGAGAATAGAATTTAGAGACCAATTCTGTCGGCAGGTACATTTTCTTCTGTACCACGCGTTTATCAGAGAAAACACAGTTCCACTGTTAATGTTGTATATAAATGGACAATAGCTTCAATTTTGTGTAAGGATTACATCATAGCATTGATAATATATATTTATTACCCAGCTGCATTCCTACTTCGGTACTTTGAATTTATTCCGCTTATTGTCGAGTTGTCATCGAACCCCTTTTGTCTGTATTTTCTATAGAATCTGGATACTTGGTTGCCATCATAACAATGTTTACTATTGTGTTTGAGATGTTAAGAACGTAGGTACTCGTTTCAATTCAAATATTATACAGTTCACTGTTAACTTATACATTAGAAATAAACAAAGGTATTTTGTTTTCATTTTATTTAGTATATTTATGACATTTGTGCGTTTTTGCAATTTGTATACCTCGAACGCTGATTAATTTGACTAAGTTTTACTATTTTTAAACTGCACTAATACATGAAGAAGCGGAAACACCAATAAAAAATTGTGTCTTTTATTAAGATAAGTCCAATGAAAATTCGTTACCGTCCGTTCATATGTGTCAAAAATAGTATGTTTCCAAAATACGGAATGATTTAATTTTTTTTTTTAAATCTTTGTGTGACATATTGACTTGTATGCTGAGTTCAAACCTAAGAAGGTCGATCAGCTGTGCACGACGTTGTAACATGTTTAACAAAGGCTGAGCGCATTGCAAAGTAGCAACCAGAACGAAATTATAGGTGGTCATTTACCATGTGCATGGCGGTGAAGTAAAACATCGTGAAGAAACCTGTCTGAGGATTATTCGAATATTTCGAAGATATGTGAAGCACGCGCACAGGTACTGGGTCAGCGTACAGATTGCTACTTAACTGTGTGTAAATTGAGAGGTGGCCTGCCTGCCTGCAGAAATTCAGTATTTCCGAAAAATTTAAAATATTTGCCAGATATGGATCTCTTCGCAGTAAGGTTTTGCCACTACGCTTCGCAAGGGAATTGGCAATCGCTGTTACCAATAACCAGACGTTTACGTCGAGCTAAATAACCGGCTCATCGCCTCTTCACATCTTTCTCTTTACATAAACCAAATGAAAAAACGTCAATCATTGCATTACGACACATTTGTCGGTAAAGGTTGCATATAAATCACGGCTTCGTATGAGAGGGTGCTTCAACTAAAATGAGGGCTCATCATCGACCTTATAAGTCTAAAAAACTACTAAATCAAAATAAGCATCCAGTAATATATCAACACTGTTATGAGATTGATAATATTAAAAGAATATTTTATATATAATATTCAATAGGCATATTCAAAAAAATCTTTGACTAGCGTTTCGCCGCGGCTTCGCACGGGTGATTGATTTCTTGATCTCGACAACAGCGCACCTACCGGGTCCAATTATGATGATTGTGATCGTTTAGATCATCCACTCAAACACACACAAATATTTCATCAAAATCGGTCGAGCCGTTTTTGAGTTTTAGCGAGACTAACGGACAGCAAATGATTTTTATATATAGAGGTATAACGTCATAATATGACTTATGACGTTATACCTACCACGAAGGATATTGCATACGTGAAATGCTCAAGGTAACACTTAAAAAAGTTTTAACAGCATTCGTTACAAACAAACAAGCAATTATAGTGATTCAAGAGCGGAGATAAGGTTTTAAAAAGGTCCGCGTCCATCGGACGGGTGTTTTCGTCCGCGCGGAATATCAATTCGGAAGCTCGCACACTTTGGAATAAATAATGTTTCTAACTGTAATTAAGACGTTTTAAGCACTGAAATGTAGGGTTACCAGATGGAAAGTTGAAAAGTCCTAACAAATAACCCGATTCCCATAGCAAAGTTCTGACATTTTCTAGCAAAGGTAAATAAACTGTCGTGGAAAAAATAATTCAATTATTTGTATACTTACGCGATCAATCCATGTCCAAGATTCCGTCCCAGCGTCCTACCCACGTAAAATATCTACTGTATTTTATTGAAGTATTGAAAAAGCCTGACTGATGAAAATACGGAATGAAGTTTTTAGTGTAACTATTTAGAAGGCATTCTATTTGTTACCTTGAGCTTGTAATCTTACTTAATCCACTCGAAATGGGAAAAAAATTATACATTTAATAAACAGTAAAAGCCGACTTGAAAGAACTAAAAACAATAAAATAATTTCCACATAACAACTTCAGACGTGTGGGCTTTGATTCGTCTAATCAATAAGTTTTAGCACCGACTTTTGAAGTTGTTACGTGTAATATATTTTATTCTTTCTTCACCTACCGGGTCCAATTGTACCATCCAGGGACACACTCAAACAAGCAAAAAAAATTTCATCACAATCGGTCCAGCCGTTTTCTACCGGACTACTACCGGACAGCAATTGATTTTTATATACATTATACTTATAATATTTTTTTTGTTCCTGGGTTTTTTATCCGATTACATTTTCGTAAATATACTGAGGGCCAAAGTATATAACTGTATTAAAAAAACACAATAACACTTGCTTGTGGTTTCTTTGAGAGCTAAGTTTTGTGATATCAATCATTCCAGAGGCTTAATCTTAAGCATAAAGACATATCCATGGAGCATGTGTCAAACAGATAAATCGTTTGTGTTAATTTTTAATATTGGGTATACTGCGAGATCTGTTTTATAATATATATTATTTATATATATAAAAGCGAAATACCACTGACTGACTGACTGACTGATTGACTCATCACGATATCTTAATGGTTGTTCATATTTATGATTCGCCTACGTTTAGTGACTTAATTTGGCACCATTTTACTTTCTTTTTTCCATATATTACTATAATGTATTCCTATTTTATTTTAATAGCTGACTGCATTGTACTTATTCTTGTAAGTCTTGGTTTATTAAAAGAAATTATTGAAGTGGATACAATGTTTTATCTTATTATCGTTGCCTCGCTCAGTTTCAGCTGGACTCATTTGCAAGCGATGTACCCTGTTGATATGTGCATAAGGCTCTCGAAAAATTTACCCGATTTAAAACGCTTCATCCAAAACCGCTGAACCTAACTAGGCTGTGTATTAGCGGCGTAGGTAATTGAAAATTAATTATGATGTCTCCCGAAACATGATGTCCGAAGCCAAGCCAAGCAATACTCAGTTGTTAAAAATGTTCCGTTTGCGTATACTTCATGGAGAAACTCATTAAAACTAATTTAAAATAAAAAAATTGTACAACCGACTTCAATATATATTAATAAAGATAACTCAAAAACTATTGGTCAGACCTTGATCAAATTTAATAAAAAAAGAATTATCAAAATTGGACTACTCTGTAAAAAGTTATGCGACTTGAGAACCTCCTCAGTTTTTTTTCGTCGGTTAAAAAGAAACATAAAACAGAGTTAGCCCATCCTCTGTCCCATGAGCCACATATGGTACATTGCTATTGTCTTACTATTGTGTCTGGAAACCGGACAGTGAATGTTAATGATAGATAGTTTCATAAATGTTAGTTTATGAAAGTATCTATCTATTATGCTTTGCGGCATTGCTTGGGGGAGGCCGATGTTCAGCAGTGGACTTTGTGTGTAGTGGAAGGGCTGTAATGATGGTGATGAATTATGCTTAATTTTATTAATAATTATTTAATTTCAATTCGCTTTCAGAACCGTTTCCAGAGTTTCACCTTAATATATTGCATTTATTTTACGGGTGCATACAATTTTATATTAGGTCCTTACATATGAAATTAGCGTTTTGTCGTACTGACCACTTTGATCTGAAATATCTCCTCTTTGGTTAAAATTCTAAAAGTGGATACTGTACGATAATCGGAAGCGCTCGTCGCAATGGCTGAACCCTGGAGACCCAGCCAAATCCTGCCCTAAACGAAAATTGACTCAGAAAAAGTTACTTGTGAGTGTTTGGTGGACTAGCGCCGGTGTCGTTCACTACAGATTTCTAAAATCTGGCCCAACGATTACGGCAGATATCTATTGTCAGCAACT
Source organism: Parnassius orleans (assembly GCA_029286625.1). NCBI lineage: Eukaryota > Metazoa > Arthropoda > Insecta > Lepidoptera > Papilionidae > Parnassius > Parnassius orleans. Next base: position 1,968,125 of record JAGSMP010000009.1, read on the forward strand.
GCAAACCATGAAGGAAGAACTAGCTGCTAAACAACCGAGATTGGTCAATCGCTCTAGGCCACTGCTGCTTCATGACAACGCAAGACCACACACTGCACAACAAACAACCACTAAGTTAGATGAGCTACAATTGGAATGTCTGCGACATCCACCGTACTCCCCGGACCTTGCTCCAACAGATTACCATTTTTTCCGGAATTTGGACAACTTCTTACAAGGAAAAATATTCAACTCCGATGAGGCAGTCCAAACCGCCTTCAAAGAGTTTATTGATTCTCGCCCCCATGTTTTTTTTTAGTACAAAACGCCAATTTCATATGTAAGGACCTAATATTAAGTTTTTACATCAAGTCGTCACTACATTACATAAAACATATAAATTCATATAGATTATATATACATATAATCTATATACCGCGTACCATGAAGTGGCGGTAAGAATATCCACTACCCCATATCATCCCGTAGGTGTCGTAAGAGGTGACAGAGGAAAACAAATCAGGAGATGGCCAGCAGCGTCTTCCTACTAACGACTAAAAATAAAAAAACGGGGTTGTCAATCTACTTGCCAAGCGAATTAATTGCAAAGCAATTATGGCAATAATCCCCCCTATGAGGCAAATTATGGGGAGGCCTATGTTCAGCAGTTGACTTTAATAGGCTGTAACGGAATAACGGAATATTATGTTTTATATAAAAACAATATCAATTTAATGAAAATAAATTCATAATAACATACAAGGTACTATTTATTTCATAATCACGGTTGTCGTTTAGACCCCCCGTGAATCAATAATGCGATTATACGAAGCAATCGATCGATTAACAATCGATTCCATTCTTAATAAGCCAGCACTTTCACCGGGTATAAATGTCATAGAGAAGTTATTAAATTCATAGCGAAACAGAGTTATGAAACTTATAGAAGGGTAAAGTAAAAAATTTACATCAATAAATATTATATTTTAATGTCATATTTGCCGATGCCCAGATAGTTTGTGAAAATCGAAATAATTACTTTTTATTGATTACTAGCGATCCGCCCCGGCTTCGCACGGGTGATTTCTGGATCTCGACAACAGCACCACCTACCGGGTCCAATTGTGAATCGATTAGATCATCCAGGGACTCCACTCCAATACACAAAAAAATTCATCAAAATCGGTCCAGCCATTTTCGAGTTTTTGCGAGACTAACGGACAGCAGTGATTTTTATGTATAGAGATTAAGTATAGGCAAATTCCCCTATGAGGAAATCTATGAGGGCGGCATATGGTCAGCAGTGGACTTTTATAGCTGTAGCTGTACTGGATGAAATGGGTGAAATATTGACTATAATTATTGTTCTACTGTTTTCTGATACTGCGTTACAATAATTCCCTTCAAATGTATGTATGATTGGGAAATTCACTTATATATAATATTTTTTTAAACTTTACATAAGATGTCGTCACAGAAGAGATCGGAAGATCGGATAGGAAAATATCATCTATGTGGCATGTACTATATTGTAGAAAAAGTAGGAAAACAAATTGTCCTGTCTAAATAGTCTAACATATTAATATCTATGACAGTTGTATAAATTTAAAATGCGTATAATTCTGACATAATCCTTATAGGCTTTCTGTTTCATCCAGGAATCCCCTTTGTCATGGACATTTGGTCACTAATGTAACATAATAGTATTTAATTTGTAAGACCCGATTATTTATTTTAATAAGGGATTATTATTACTTGGAGAAGTGATGTAAAAAAGGCAAATTATATTTGATTAATTATATATAAAAACCTGTTTTATCTCTGCATTACTCTTAGGTAGACTGGTAGAGAATTCCTCAGGCATTAAGTCCGCTTATATATGTACATTAATGTGTATTTGAAGTTAAATAAATCAATAAATAATAAAACACAAATAGGATATATAGGTGTTAATTTAGGACATTTAAAACAGACTATTCAATTCCAATTTCAGAGCATTCAATTACAGTTTAGCCGCCATCCAAACAACGGTACACGTTTTCATTTATACATATTATATCGGTCCGGGAAAGCAATTTTGAAACTTTAGGTACTTAATTGCAATTTTGAAAATTTTGAAAAGTTTGGTCCGGAAAAGCAATTAAGCAAATTTGAAAATTTCCCGAAAATGACTATTTATAACCATACCATTAGACTAAGAAGAAAACTACGTGGAATGGTCCTCACCCCTACTACAAAAACACTGCAGTTAAAACGCCTGTTATTACGTTATTACGTTCTGTTTTTTTGTAAGATTAAATGCCGTATGTAGGCCAAAATTAGGTTCTTTTACATGTTAGGCTTACAGAAAGATTTAATTATTTTGCTATTTGCACACCTACATCTTCCGTATTTAAAACAGCTTCTTACAGCATTTCTAGGATGGTATATTTTATATCTTATAGTCATCAATCACGTTTCTATTTCAAAACTCACACCACACCATACATTTTAAAGAACTTTTTTTTGTTTGTTTTTTTTTCTAATCGTATACTTTGTTAATAGTATACAATATTAATTATTGTGTGTTTAGTTCTAGGTATTCAAAATTATAATAATTTTAGAAAGAAAAAGACTTGTTACTTATATTAGTTTAATAAAAAAAATCATTTATAGTTTAATTAAAATAATTTTTATTATATCGACCCCGGGCTTGGACAATATTTATTGAAAACTCCATTTCAGTTATTTTTATAACTTACCTAGGTACTGCATTATATTTCAGCCTCTTTTCTAGTACGTATGTCGTAATTTATGTATCCAGATTAATAATATTACGACTTACCTACCGGTAATATTTAAGTATTTCTTTTGACACGTACATTTCACTTCCTTAGTTACGGCGTTTTGTTTTGAGGTCAGTGATTTGAAAACCTTCCTGCTGCTAGTATATCAGTGTGAACGTGCCCATAAAGTGAATGCGGAGCGATATTGTTGTGCTATATAATATTAACCGCTATATTCTATTATTATTATAGCGGAACAATATTGTAAGAAAAATAAATAGGCTAATTCCAACGAGGGCTAAATAATCTTCCGCTCATCAGATGTCGCTAGTTGACACTGAAGTGAAGTTTTCGTTACACAATGTCATTTAATTGAGAAGTTAGTTTTAAATAAAAGTTTATCAGTTTCTATTTATACACAAAAGAATGCCGCAGTGGATTGCTCTTTAATTTTTTACACGAAAATCTATGGTTTGTTTATTTAATTTTAATTTAATTAATATAAAATATAACTAATAGTACGGAAAGAAACAATAACCGTTACATTTTTCGAAAAAATATTTTCGAAATCTGTCAAATATTACACCTCGTTTTTAAGTAGCGCCGCCCTGGTGGCAGAAAAAGCGTATGCCCTCATTGATGAGAGCTAATAATCCTCTGTTCATGAGATGTCGCTAGTTAGGACTGCGGTGAAGTTATTCCATTATAATTAAAGTTGTATTATTTTAGATAAAAGTTTATCTAAATCGGTTTCTAGAGCATGTTAATACACAAAACAATAAAAAATAAAATTCTAATATTAGGGCTATCCCTAGTTTAGTTTATGCATTTTTAATCTAAATAAAACTAATTTTCGGAAACGAATATCCCCTAAATTTTTCTAACAAATTAGCTTCCCCTCTATACTCATACTCATTTCTATAATTTTAAGGTTGTAGTCTCATACTTCATTTCAATAATTATTTCGTATGAAGTACATAAATTGAAATTGTGAAATAAATTTATAAAATAAAATTATTTCACTATTTCAATGTTTGTACTAATCACAGAACACAATTATGGTACTAATGTAATTAATTATAAAATTTGACATAAATCATTTTACTTTACATAATAGCTTGAAACATGTTTTATAACATATTATGTAAGTTTCTCTTGTCCATTTGCATTTTAGTTTATTGTTGTTTAGCATATTTTCATTAGTTTATAAGGCCTAAACGGCCGTTCAAAAATTGCCATAGCGGTCGGTATTTCACGACCACAAGGCGGGGTATTGGTAAAGTTTTCAACTAGCAATAATCGCACCTCGGATTAACCTCATTGGTTACGATATTGCCTCTGCGCAAAGTTGTCAGATCACACAGTTCGCTGCGTGTTATGATTTTTGCAGCAACGGAACCATACCGTGATGTAAGATAATCGTAGCGCCATCTGTTGACTTGAGTAGAAACTTATGTCTGATGGCGCTGGCGTTCTATATTGGGGTAGTTGAGCCATACTTAGTACGTATATATTTCTAAATTTGGATGTTGGTTAGTAACAAGTCATAAAATTATACTAAAATAATTATAGTATTTTTAGTTATTTTTTCTCTCAAACTGTAGCTCTGGTGGGAATCGTTTATATTTTGGTTCATTCTACAACAATTTCTCAAAATTCAAGATATTATCAAGGTTTTCTAAAAAGATAGGCGGAGCGGAGAGATTTCTTAAACATGCGGAAACTGTTTTTTTTTAAACGTCACACGATGATGCCGTCGCGTCATATCGTATATTTTAAGGACGTCGATTCTGTGGTCGTAGTTGCTCCGACATAACGTAGATTGGAAGCGTGCGTTTGGCTGGGCGTGTTGAGTGGCGGTGTGTGGTGAACAGTACTATTTTTTTCCACTGAAGGTTACACCACCATTGACGAGAGTGTATTCTCAATTTCCTCATAATTGCTTTTTTGTAAACAACCACTTTTTTAATTTACTAACTGTTTTAAGAGGACGTACTTTACTGCTGCGATTTGATACAGAGTGAAGAAGTGCTTGCCTTAATTTATAGTTAACATAGATTAAAAAAAATATAACTATTTGTATGGTATATCCGTAATATGCACATTTATAATTATCTACTAAAATTGAATATGCTATTGCTATTTTATTTATACACACATACAAAACTAAGATATAAAACCACATACAAAACTAAGATATAAGACTGCAGTAAATCTACTGCCAGTATTATCTTAAAAACACATAACCTAATACAAACGCACACTCCACACACACATGCATATACAAACACACACACAAAATTACACATATAAAATCATTCCTTGTTGAAATATTTCTTTATTTATATTTTACTCTTGTACTTGTTTGGAAATATAAATATGTGCAATCCGTTAGGGTGAGGGCCTGGTGATCTATAACACAGGGAACCCTAGTATGGACACCAGTCTCTTACAAAGGTCACAGATTGTCTATTGTTATTTAAGTAGTAAAGTTGGTTTTCATACCTTTGTGAAGATGAAATAAAAATGCTTTATATTATTATTATTATTATAATTAAAACAAATAATAATCCTTTGTGTCTCTGTTTACCGTACTGTATATGGATAGTGACATTTCAATCATAGACAGACGCACACTGAGAGCTTGAAGTGTTGTGTTTTGTTAATGTTCGCTTCGAATACCAAAAATAAATTAACGCATTTTACAGCTGTTCGATTATATAGAGCATATTATTATAATGTTCATGTCGTCATTATTATACCGTTCACCGTTACCGTTACAGCCTATCAAAAGTCCACTGCTGAACTGAACATACGCCTCCCCCATAGATTGCGATATAGGGCGATATTTATCTTAGTTGCCAAGTTGCCATTGGTTGCCATGCATGGCAATCGGGTTAGCCATCGCAGTTTTTTATTTTTGTTATTGATATTAGGAGGACGCTGCTGCCCATCTTCTGGTCTGTTTCCCTCTGTCGCCTCTTATGACACCCACGGGGTATGGGTATGGTATGGTGTAGTAGATATTCTTACACCTCCTCTACACGGTAAATAATTACTACAAATATCCCTATAATAATCAACTTTCCGAATTTGCATATTGCAGGCTTTATTAAAGACTTATCTTGTTATTTCTTACCATAACCTTTTTATTTTTTTAAATAATTCATTACTAATTTTGTTACTGGTTCATACCTATTAGTACCATACACACTAGTCTTAAAATAAGCTACGACTTGTATCTTATTTGTTTGGTTAGCATACAAAACTGTAAACTTGTCCTCGCCGTATGGTGGCGGCGTAAGATATCACCTCATTGCATCTCGAGAAGATGAGGCTATGGGGAATGCTTGTAAGTTTTATTTTTACGGGAGACGTAATTTACCCAGACCGACGAGGGCAAGCTGTATCAAAGATGCGAGACGTCTGGTACTCGTACTGCGTTCGCTTATGCGTCTGGCAAACCTAGCAATTGAGACAAATACTCCTTACGACGGAAGGGGCCAATGTCCAGCGGTGGACTCTAACAGGCTCATGAAGAAGAAGTAGTCTTTAATCTCGAATTCAGACCCTAGCTACAACATGTGCAAAAACACAAAATATTATCAAGGAAACATATTACATACGTAACATTCGTAATGCATTTATTTATTTATTTAAACTTTTATGTACAAAAAATAAAATCGCACATATGGCAGACTTAATGCCTTAAGGCATTCTGTCCCAGTCAACCTTTAGACTAAGCAGAGATTAACTTATGGGAGTTAGTGCAGCAAAAATAAACTAATTAAATTTATGTACACGTGGTATTCCTTTTATTACAACCATTAATACAACCGGAAGTTGATCTGTAAGACTGAAGCGTTTTTACATCCTTGTTTGAATCACGTCCCGAGACAAGGAACTATTCTAAGCAAGGAATGCATTAAGCTTGACAAGCTCTAAGGCCAAAATAATTAATTACTTATGTCCATACTACATGCATATATTTCATTGGTTCTTCTTTAATTATTTGTTTTATATTAAAACTTTATAATACACTAATACTTTCTAAGAAAATGTAATATAGTCCTGAGCGTACACAAATAATATTTTTTACTAGTTTCGCAAAACAAGCGTTTCTAATATTAACATAACAGACAGGCTAGTCGATGAGAAGATGACTATTAATAAAAAGCTCGCGCAGTCTGTCCGGCGAGCGGGTCGAATCGCCCCGCGAAAATGCTTGCACGTAGCATTTTCTCAGATACTCTAGCTTTAGTGAATGAGCCGCCGCGTCACGCGCTGCATTGTGGTTTTTTGTCGGGTCAGTCATGACGGTCTTTTTCCGTGTCGGAGGTCGTCTGACCGCGCAATTGTCCATTGTTACCGAAATGTCTCATAATATGGAGACTTTAGAGAGTATTAATATACTTAACAAGATAATTCAAATCATAAAAAAATGTGTTATATTTAATAATTATTAATATATATGGGGGATACATTTATATTTCAAGTTATAACATATCATAAATAGTTACTGAAAACAAACAAAAAATATTTTATTTCATTTACATACAAACATTTCCCTACATTTTTACGATGCATGGCAAAATGGTTTTAGTTTTACGAATACGATAGTATTAACTGTATTTAATATATCTACTACTAGGTGGCAACTCCTTTTAGGTCTAGGGGTCCACCTGGGTAGGTACAACAATTTGACATATTTCTCCCACAAAACAGAAATGCGTGCACTGCTGGGTTCCGGTCTTAGCGATATAGAGCCACAGTGTAATTTATCCCTGGAGGCAATCCAACTTCGTCCTCAGATGTGACAACGCATCTTCCTACTACAAGGCTTATTTATTTGAAGTTGATTGTAGATGTCTGTTGACTGTTAGTTCGTTTCTCACTTCAAACTCATAAAAAAGCTACATATATAAGCGGATCGAAACGATTTAATTACTAAATTAAAAATGAAATAGTATAACATATGAGCATATAAATCTAACGTAAATTACTATTATTAAGCGGCAAAGCAACGCTGAATAATGCGGAGAATTCCTTAAAAAGAGAGATAACGTATCGTATAAACATTAAATCTTACGTGTAAGATATAAGTGCTCACACGTCAAATCGCGATGAATTATTCAACAACGGATTCTAGATAAAATGATAACCCCAGCGAAGCATTTACGAGTAAACAAATAATTCATGTAACGTTGGAATTTACGCTAAGTGTAAATGACGTCAACATGTATTTCCTTATATTTTTCTACGTAGCTTAACGTACAATCGCAGTTGTAGATAAATGTAATTAGAATTTATGCTTTGTGTTGTATCTTTTATGTAAAACAGCGATTGTTTGTTAATTGAACATATTTAACGTTTTTCATATATACATATTACTAGCTGTTTCAGCATATAAAGTATATACTGTATATATACTTCATATACAGTATATACTTTATAAACTTTCATATGCATTTAGTTAAAAGCTGTTATTTTGACATTACAAACGGACACTTCAATTTTACTTATTTGTATAGATTAAAATATTACATTTCATTGCGTTTTTAATTAATTATTGTTACATAAAAATTTTGTATGGAAGACAATGGACACTCGGCAGGTCGACGGTCGGGAGCGATGTCGTGACCTGATCTGGTTCATCTGACACCAGGCTCTTCAACGACAGTTACAAAGCTAAACTTAACAAAAAGCACCTCAACCACTAAAATCCGCCGTGAAGACTGAGAAACTTTTGTTTCGTAGACCGTGCAATCACGACTGCGCCCGGTTAGATATAATTTGGAGGGTTTTTCTATGTAAGAAATTATTTTTTATAATTACTTATTAAAATTTATTCGTGATAGAGCCATGCTGCAGCTATATTATGGTTGTGGCTCGAATGGGTCGGCTCGAACGGGGTTGGACCACGCTCTCACAGAATACCAGCGTAAAATAGCAGCTTAATGCTACTGTTTCGTTTGATGAGTGTATAGAGCCGAACACCCTTTTACTGGAAATAAGTCATTCCATCTTAGTTCTCAGGGGTGACAATGCATCTGCACTTTGTTTCTTAATCGAGGATAGATGTAGATGTCTATGGGCCACAGCATTCACTTACCATTAGGTGTACTGTGTGCTCGTTTGTCATGCTTATTCTATAAGAATGCATATTTACAACAATTTCTTAATAAAATAATGAATTTCATATATAACTAATCATTATCCAAATTGAATAGAATAACTCAATTAGATTGAAGATGACAAACAGAAATAGTAATCAAAAATAAAAATAAAAATAAAGGTATTAAATTTTATTTATTAGAAAACCTTACCTCGACAACAGAATTTTTCTTTCGACAATCAAATGTTTTTGTTTTGTTTTTTGTTTTATACATACATTATATTTTTTACTATTTATTACATATATAAATTGCATGAGGGCAAACATCCAAGGCCGGAACAATTATAATATTATTTAAACACTTGTTCTGTGCGAGATTCGAACCTACGACCTGCAGCGCCGCAATTAATTTCGCTCCACCACTGCACTACAGAGCATTAAAATTGTATATTTTCTTGCATAACGTGATACAATCTACAATACAACTAAAGTAATCTCTTATCTAAAAGTTTTCACGTGGACTTTTAAAATCCTTTTAAACGAAACGTAACGTATGCTTCCGATGACAGGCCGATAATAACGAAACAGTTTAATGATTGACGTCCATAGTTTATTGAAAGTAGTAAATGCTTTCATTATTTCATTAAACGCACGTCGATTGTCATTGTTACAACAGGGCGTTTTGCTGTGGCCCGAGATAACGTCATAATAGAATCGATATTATCTTATCGATCTTGTTCTCACTCGGTCGATAACTTACGTTGTTCGATTTCAGTGGTACAGGCTTGCCAAACGCTGGGCTTTTGTCTAACATGATAAGCTCTGTGTAGTTCGGACCCATTACCGATCGACATGGATCAGCGTGTTACTACAGTTTGTAATTAAAATGTAACACGGTGACGCCGTACAGTAATAAATAGATTTTATAATACATGCGTTAATAAATAATTATAATATCATCATCATCATCATCATCATCATCATCATCATCATCATTACAGCCCTTCACGAGTCCACTGCTGAACATAAGCCTCCCCCAAGTTATGCCACAAAGCACGATCCTGAGCCACCTGTATCCATCGACTGCCTGCCTGTCTTACCAGGTCGTCACTCTATCTAGTGGGGGAATGACGTACACTTCGCCTGCCGGTACGTGGCTGCCACTCGAAAACCTTTCTTCCCCATCGGTTGTCGGTTCTTCGAGCTATGTGGCACTTCAGCATACTATAAGAATTAGTATGCTGAAGTGGCAATGGGCCGGCCATATAGCTCGAAGAATTATAATATGATGATAAATAATTGTTCCGGGTGTGGATATTTGTCCTAGGGAAATTTATTTACTTGAATGATTATACGATACAAGGTAGGATCCTCTTCTGTCTAGAAATGAATTTGGGTATGTTGCACACTCACTTATTTGTGCCGCCTAATAGCAGTGCCTGCACTACCGTGTTCCGGTTTGGCTCTGGTCATGGCTGAGAGGCATTCCATCTTAGTCCTCAGAAGTGACAATGCACTTGAGGCCTTCTTTGTTTACATCTATTTTACTTTTGATGTCAGGATTTTAATAAAAGCTCAAGTCTACATAATGGAAGCAGGCGCTAGATGTAAGAAACATTAAACTTTTCAATTTCATTTAAAAAAAACGTATTTTGACCCGCCTATAGGAAGCTAGGGGAATAAGTACTCGTCTTAAAATTTTAAAGTACACAAGCAACTCTAGTTCGATTCTCGCTGCATAACTGAAATCAATTGACTTGTCTTTTTAAAAGTTGATTTATTATGTGCTAGGCTGTGAAGGAAAACATAGTGTGTAAACTTGTATGTCTGATAAATTAAAAATAATATTTTGGAGGATATGTAAAGCTTGTCAATAGGTACTGTGGCACAGCGAGCCGGACTCTTTGTTTCCCTAAAAAAAAACTCTTAGGAATTAAAGGAAACTTTATGTATATAATGTTATGTTTGTTATTTTTCTATAATATTGATGTGACAAAGTAACTTTTTTTTATAGGATAGGGTAACAAACGAGTACACAGTCCACCTGATGGTAAGTGGTTGCTGTGGCCCATAGACATCTACATCTATCCTCAATAAAGAATCAAAATGCAGATGCGTTGTCACCCGTGAGGACTAAGATGGAATGCCTCTTTTCCAGTAAAAAGGGTCTCCGGTTCTCTACACTCATCATACGAAACACAGCAGTGTTTAGCTGTTATTTTAAGCTGGTATTCTGTGAGAGCGTGGTCCTTCCCCGGTCGAGCCAACCCATTCGTGCTACAACTATACTACTAATATAGCTGCAGCATGGCTCTACCACGTATATAACTTACAGTCCACACAAAGAAGCCTACAAATGCGATGTCACCTTTGAGGACTTAGATGGAATGTCTCATAGCATGTAGTTATACTAGCTCTCTATATGTTTCATACCGGAACAAGCAGTGCTCGCACTACGGCTTGACGTAAGAATTAGGTACCTACCCAGGTATAAAAGGAGTTCTACCACCTAGAAAAAAAAAACTTTAACTAATTTTAACATTTTTAACTAATAAGGATATTTTTGGCTATATTTTGATAGTCGCCGACGTCTGTACGTTCCGCTTCGCCAAAGGCAATGAGTCACCGTCTAATCGCTACCTACACACCGTGCTGATAAGCCACCCGATGGCAATCTTCATTCAGCTCGATCGAGGTCGAATGTCGAGCAATAATATCATTAATCTGACCGCTCGAAGTCCGGCAGAAACAATGGCGTTCAAACGACTCATTAAGCTTTCGCAATATGCGTTAGACCGCTTTGTTTCAATTTATTTGGACTTTCGATGGAGGCGTAATGCGACATGCATCGCCGAGTAATTATTACTTTCGCTTTCGTAAAGAATGTTGTTAATGGCACGTGGTAATTATTCGTGTCCCTGCGGCTATTGGCGTAATTATTCAAGCAAACATTGTTTTAATTACTTTAACATGCAGATTACCTTTCCTAATTTTAGTCGTATTATTTTACCTAATGAATATAAAATGTACTACAAGCGACTGCCTCGTTGGTCTACTGGACGTAAACACGACTGCTGATCATGTGGTCCCGGGTTCGAATCCGTGGTCGGACCAAAATCTGTAAATAGGTATTTCTGTCCAGAAATTCTTATTCAGTCCGGAGTAGGAAGTAGGCGTTGTTTCACCCGTGTTCCGAGACAAAAAGCATGTAAAGCCGTTGGCCCTGCGACTGATCTCACTCTGGTCTTGTCGGATTGCCATATCATCGGATTATGGGAGTGAGGAAATAGTGAGTTCACCTGTTTATGTGACTGTGACACTCGTGCACTATATTCCTGCCCTGCGCATAAGGTTAGTTTCCAATGAGACTGGCCGCCGTGACCGAAATTCGGTTTGGAGGACATTACTATTTATTATCATTAACATTATGTAATAAAGTTGTCTCTTTGTTTAATTTCCGAAAACAAAACGAAACATTTCAAATTATACAAATACATAGTTCTTTTTTATTTTTCTGGTCAACGGCAATGACGAATATTAAATATTTTTATTATTATAACATATTTTAAAGAGTCTTGGTAGCTTAGAGGCTAAGCGCTCGCCTTAAAAACGCAATTAACAATTAAATTGTTAATTGCATTTTTAAGTGTTGATTTAACAACAAAAAGAAAACTCGTGAGAATATATTATATTTCGAGGACATACGATGAGTATGTAATGTCCGCCAACATGCAATGGAGCAGCGTTGCGGACTTAATGCTCCAAAAGGCTCTTAGAAACGATAAGAGGCATAGATCTTTGTTCGATTAAGAATGAAAATGTATATGTAAAAATGATTTTCGGTTTTCCTCACTAACTAAACTATATGAAAAAGGTGCAGGCTGCAGATGTCCATGAACTGCAGAAGCCACTAACCATCAGGTGGACTTTAAGTTCGTGTCACTTCAGTTAAAAAAAAATACTATACTGTTACACACTATCATGTTACATACTATCATGTAAAGTTTTATACTTTACATGTAGTTATATTTATACAAGAGTAATTACGTCATTCGGCGTTTTGTTGCATGCGTACACGTTGCCTGTGCACACAGAAGGACTCATTTGTTCTTACTATACCGAGCCTGATGTAACAATGATATAAGAAATAGGATATAAGTGTCAGTGATACGAAGATATCCATATTTATTAAGACTTGAAAATTGGCTAGGACTCAAACTTACAACTTGTTTTAGTCGGTTGCTCTATGAACTATTTTGCGTATAAAGATAAAAGTAAGGTGTTTTGAACGAACATTAAAATTCATTATTTGTTATATTAACACAAAAAATGAATACCAAAAGATTATTTTTGTGTCGGCATCATCGACACTGTTATCTCTCTCTCTCTCTCGCGTGTAAGCTTTAACTGTGTATCACATGTGCTTTGACATTTATTTATTTTAAATTGAACCTGAAAAACCGTAACAAGTTTTATGTACTTATTTCGTACATATATTTGTACCGAGACCCGAAAACGAACAAGGGAGCACATAAAAATTACACGAAGGAAAGAAATAGAAAGTGGGATGCTGATGACGCCAGTACAAAAAAATTACCAACTGCAAAAAAAAAAGTAAAGTTACAGCCTATATACGCTCCACTGCTGGGCACGGGCCTCCTCTAATTTCTGAGAGGCTTTTAGGGCAAGGACATTTCCTTACCAACTGTAAATCAATTTAATATTCATTCAGAACAGTTTGGTTGAAAGATAAACCTTTAACTGTCCCACTGGATTCAAATCCGACGAAGAATAGTCGCCGCCCTGCATCAGTAAAAGTAAGTAGTTCAAATGTAATGATTTCCTCTAATTAAGTCGCGGTTAATTTTACTTCTTTATTAACCGAGTTTAAAAAAAACAAGTAGGTTCTATATTCGAAGCGTACGTTTTATATTTTAATGTTTGTTCACGGATTTGTTGGAAACGGCTGAACCGATTTAAAGGATTCTTTTTCACTAAATAGATATACCTTCAACGGGATGGGTATTTTTCGTAGAGCATAAATAGGATCATTATTTCGATGATAGAAGAAAAAAGAGAGATCTCCCACCCCGGCCAAGGTGTGTAGCCCGGGGAGCGGTAAACACTCCATTGAAAGATAACTCAGCATTTAAAAAGAACCAACTAATATGATTACATAATTCAACTTATATAATCATATAATTAAAACGATAGAAACTTCCCGGTTGCACCAGTTTATAATTGGTACCATGTTAAATGTAGCAGCTTATAAATTGTATCGAACGGAGACAATAGGTTCGAAACGGGTACCAGATCGGGGTCAGGGCGGGTCACGAACCGACGCCGCCGGATTTTGGGTCACGAGCTACCTATGAGCTTGCAAGATGCTTATGTGATGGTGTTTAGGGTTGTCAAAGGAGTTAATTAGTTTGAATGAACAAAGTCCATCAAAAACTTTAGAAACTAGTATCCCAGCACAGTATACTAGAGTATGGGTTGGGTGAGTTTCAGTAATCGATAAGTAACACCATATTTCATCATATAAATTAAATCGATACTAGTAGTATTACCGTGCATTTTTTTCTCTTAGTATAAGTAAATTTGTATTGTTCGAAGCTAATATTTTAGAACCAATTCTGTAAATTCTTTTTTAACATAAAGATTCCGTTACAGCCTACTAAAGTCCTTTGTCAACATAGGCCTCCCCCATAGATTGCTCATAGGCTAACATATATTTATTCGTATAATTCCCCAAGGAACAAGTATTTTAATACCATTTATTATTTGCCATAGTTGTTAAGCTTGGCAAGCGGGTTGGTATCCGCAGTTTTTTATTTTGAGTCGTTATTAGGAAGACGCTGCTGTCCATCTCCTGATTTGTTTCCCTTTGTCGCCTTTTACGACACCCACGGGATGAAAAGGGGTAGTGGATATTCTTACACCGCCACTGCCAGGCGTGGCAACTATTGCAAAGTCCTCCTTATGAGGCAATCTATGGGAGACGCCTATATTCAGAAGTGGACTTTTATAGGCCGTATATGTAGACGTAGATGGATTGAAGCATACCAAAGCGCCCAGCCATTTTCTCTATTGAAATTAGGATTTTTTTAATAGCCTACATATACGTATGTCTTACATATACGTATTCCTTAGTAAGAATGGATGTTATTTTGCAAGGATTTGTGTTCTATCAAATCTGCTGTTTAATAACGTGGACGATCCTGAACATGTTATAGACTGTCGACTTCCTGTAGCTATCATATGTTCTTTAAGTAGGTTTTATTGCCCTTTCGTTTGCTTTGTAAGAAATTTGGCGACCAGTGTACTCTTGGGCGAGTACGCTGTTATAACTTACAAACATAAATTAATACTACGAATGAAGGAAAGACCACGTGTGACATCAGCGTTGGTTAGCGAACAGTGTGGCGGCTGCATAAGAGAATTTATTATCCAATAATTTTTATTAAATATATATAATAATTTATACGTGGTAGAGCCATGCTGCAGCTATATTAGTAGTATAGTTGTAGCACGAATGGGTCGGCTTGACTGGGGAAGGACTACGCTCTATTGTCAATATTGTCTACAACATTGTCTCCAATACTTTTCTTGTTAAACCACGCTATATGTTTAATAGAGTATTAATTAATGCAATAATTATTTTTATTATACATATTTTGATGTAGAATCTCACAAAATACCAGCAAAAAATAGCAGACGACAGCAATAAGCTGTCGTTTGGTGAGTGTAGAGAACCGGAGACCCAATTTACTGGAAACGAGGCAATCCATCTTAGTCTCTGCATTTTGATTCCTAATCAAAAAAAAAAACATAATATATTTGCCAATTGTAGGTTTAAATTGTAATGAATATGTCAAATGTTTCTGTATTGAACATATTGACGTATCGTTATAATGATTGGGGTTGAATATTGTGCAGTGTTTTAGTGTTATGTAGCTTGGTGGTTTTTACCACTTTGTATTGGATGGTACTGAGTTTTGAAACCTAAAGATTGACTCGTGATTTTGTATCTAAAACCGGACGCATACCTTCCGATTTTTTAACGCGTTTACGTTCGGTTCAGTTCTTTCAGCTTATTAGCGCCTTACAAAATCTGACAACAGTACAAAAGCGTCACGTTGTTGCAGATATCAATTAAACGATGTATAATAAACTTGTCAACGCGGTGACTGCTTTCGTACCGGCTTGGTTCGAACCCATTAATAGTTCATAGCGTCCACAGTCGACCCACGTGGCATTCCATTGTCCGGACGCTCGATCAATCACAATTACGGATGTAGTGCTTAATCATGTTTGTTCAATTAATTAAAATTAATTCGGTCAAGGTAAAGTTCTATTGTTTCGTAATTTAAAGGGTCCCAGTAGTAAAGGCTTTCGGTTGCATGTCTATTTGGATACATGTGCGAAAAATTAATTTATAATTAATTGCATAAAACCAATTGCAATATGAATAATGACAATCGTTTTACTCGTTAAGTTCAATTAAGCTTATTGTTTAAGAAATGATAAATTTGTAAAAGATTAATTAATTATTATTAATCTTGAATTAGGAATTTTGAAAACGAATGTTCAAGTTCAAACAAGCCAGTGTTAGAAAATGGTAAGGTAATAGGTATAGGCCAAATATAGTTAAATGAGTTGGTCACTTTTTATTTTATAAAACGTAGTTTAGGTTTTGTTTACGTGGTAGAGCCATGCTGCAGCTATATTACTGGTATAGTTGTAGCACGAATGGGTCGGCTCGACCGGGGAAGAACCACGCTCTCACAGAATACTAGCGTAAAATAAATAGCAGCTTAACGCTGCTGTGTAACATTACTAAATTGCATATGGACTAACATACAAACCCGGATTTATTATTGAAGGCCATAAAAATATTTGTTCCGGGTGGGATTTGATCCCGCAGCCCAGCAGCTCCTCAACCACATGCTTAGCCATTGCGATGTCGAGCTGTCTCATATAAATGTGCTGTCCGATCAATTTTGTTTATGGCGACATTCGATCAGCATTTGCGTTTATCTTATATATAAAAATCAATTGCTGTCCGTTAGTCTAGCTAAAACTCGAAAACGGCTTGAACGATTCTGATGAAAATATTTGTGTGCGTTTGAGTGGGTCCCTGGATAGTTTAGATTTACGATCGCACCCGGTAGGTGGCGCTGTTGTCTAGAGCCAGAAATCACCCGTGCGAAGCCGGGGCGGATCGCTAGTTTTTAATAATAATAGAGCAACAATCGAGCTAAGAGTCCACCTGAAAGACCGTGGACAACTGCAACCAACTTTAGAAAAAGCACTCTGTGACAAGGCCACTGATGCGTGGCCCTGAGGAATTAGATGAAATACCTTACAATCTGTAACTATTAATCTTTTACCCTTTAAATTGAAACAGCATTTGAGGTTCTGCTTTTTACAGCAGAAATTGGTATGTCGGTAATACGCTGATGGTAGCAGCGTTGGTTGTAAGCCAGTAAGAAATGGACTCTGTTTCTGCTGGCAAGAAATGCTGTGACCTATAGACATCTACATCTCTCCTTATTACGAATCAGAATAAAGCCCCGTTGTCTTATCACCTCTGATAATTAAAATGGAATGGCTTATTATGAGGAAAAAGGGTCTTCTTTTCTCATCACTCACCACATGATTTTATACGTGGTAGAGCCATGCTGCAGCTATGTTAGTAGTATAGTTGTAGCACGAATGGGTCGGCTCGACCGGGGAAGGACCACGCTCTCACATAATACCAGCGTAAAATAGCAGCTTAACACTGCTGTGTTTCGTATGGTGAGTGTAGAGAACCGGAGACCCTTTTTACTGGAAACGTGGCATTCCATCTTAGTCCTCACGGGTGACAACGCATCTGCATTTTGATTCTTTATTGAGGATAGATGTAGATGTCTATGGGTCACAGCAACCACTTATCATCAGGTGGACTGTGTGCTCGTTTGTCAACCTATCCTATAAAAATAACACGAAACACGAAGCGGCATTATCCTGATATTTCATGTTGGTATTCTGTACGAGCGTGATCCTTTCCCAGATGAGCCGAGCCAAAGTCACTGCAGCTATAACGTGCTGCAGCGTGACTCTACCACGAAAAAAGTACTACAAGATCCTCATACTACTTTTCTAAGTCAATTTCTAATACATAAGTACTACAATGGGATGATGTAATCTCGCTGCTACTACACGGAAAATGCTAAACGTTTAAATCCTTCGAACTAAAGCGTGTTACAAGTAATTCATATAACACAATGGCACGTGATTAATTAGTCCAATATAATATTCAAATGTCTGTAATAAGTTCGGCGACTCACGGTGACTCATTTGCTTGCTACCTAACGAGGTATAGGAACAATGCTGTTTTAGGGACACTACTAATTTATGCGGTAATTTATTCTCTTGCAAGCTAATCGACGCCTGTGGAGACCTAATATTTTACATTGTAAGGGTATAAAATGTTTTGTTTGGTTTTTCAGATAGTCTTTTGCGTCATCATCATCATTATCATCAGCCCATAACAATTCCACATAGGTCCCTCCCAAAAATTCCACAAATGACGGCCCCGATCCACATGTATCCATCGACTACCTGCATGTCATACCAAGTCGTTAGAGACTGAGACTCGATAACCTTTCTTCTCCATTGGTTTTCGAGGTATAAAGTCAGCCTATTCAGCTTACTAATCCGTTGGACTATGTCTGTTATGTAATTACATAAAATTCATTAATTTATTCATTCATTATCCGTGTAGTGGCCGTGTAAGAATATTAACTACCACATATCGCCCCGTGGGTTTTGTAATAGGCGACAGATGGAAACAAACTAGGAGATGGGCTACAGCGTCTTTCTAATAAAATTATAAAGAAAAAATTGCAATCGCAAACCCATCTGGCAAGCGTCGCAAATAACAATTAACAAGTGCGGACCTAATGCCAATCGGCATTCTCTACCAGTCAACCCGTGAATGACGATCGACATGCACCACATTCACGTCCAATAAAAGTAGAGAACGAGAGTGAATGAAATCAACTGCCTGTCTCTTAAACTTATAATATGATCATTTGGGGATTCCAAGAACTTTTGAATTTTAGTGTATGGCATTGTAGTATTTATTCAATTTTTGATATAAATAAATCATTCTGCTATTCGTAAAAACGTAATTAAAAAGAAAGTGGATTTCTCCGCGATGTAAATTTGAATAATTATTACATTTATTAAAAACAACTATTAAAAACTAAATAGACACTTTTATTGGTAACCAGGCATTCTATCTTAAAAAAAATCGCAGTTAGCATTACAAATCAATGTAATTTTGATACTTAATCGACGAGGTTTTTGGGTCTGTGTGGGTTACATTATTTACTTCTATCAGTAAGAACTGTGTTTTTTTTTACTTGTATAAAAAGATTTGGTGTATTTACGCGTGCATTTAAAAATGTTTGCAGTTCTGACGCGCCAGAAGTGAATCCTTCAGAAAACTAAACTTCGATACAATGAGACGAATGCAGAGGATCAGGAGTAGGATAATTATTGTAGGGTTTATTCATTATAATATTACCAAGTTTAAAAATTTTACATATTATTATAAATTACTATATATACTATACTATATAAATATACTATATACTACTATATTATATTAAATTACGTATTACACAGACTCCAAGTTTTTAATTTTATTATTGTAAGTACTTAAATATAATATATTCTAATCAACAAATTTTGTCCTTAATCCTTGCTGCTCATAGATAACATACATTTTCTCCATATATAATAGGAAACACTGTATACTGTATTCTATCTCGTCCTCTCGCAGGTTAAATCCTAAAGGTGTGTATATTTTTGTCTCATTTTAGTGTCGCTGTTTCGTTTCATCGAGTTTCAAATCACAACGATTCTAAAGAAGTTTTCACTCACACACACACAAAATTAAGTTAAATTAATGTACAACAGGATGCACACAAACTACTACTTTTTGTCCACGATTAATCAATAGCTAGGATTAAGATATTACTAGTGCGCTCAAGGCGACAGGCCGGCACTTCGGTAATAATACTGAGATTATAGTAAGATTTAACCGACAGCATCTGTGTACAGCCCGGGGCGGATTAGTAAAACTTTCAAATATTCACATTATTAAGTTTCTATTAACACTGTTAACAGATGTCGGCCTAATAGAATTCAGTAAATGTAATTATAGTTTTTGGTTTATAAATGTTGAACAGTTTGCACTAGTTTTTTTTAAATAAATTAGTGAAATCCACTTGACCTCGAGTGGTAACTGCAGCCTATGAATACTTAGAAATAACTTATAGCATTGCTACCCCTGAGGTCCCTCAAAAAGTGAAGTAAATTACCTCACACTCTGTAAATATACTAACTCTTTTACCGTTTAAACCCAAATGCTATAGTGGCTAGACTGTTGTTTCGAGACAGAATATGTCAGTACCAACCTAAAAAGATTTCTTGGCAGAAAATAAACCTTTAATATATTGTATTTACCATTACAATCTCCCCCAAGGATTGCTGCATAGGGGGATATTTGACGTAGTTGCCTCGTTTGGCAAGCGAGTTGGCAACCGCAGTTTTTTTTATTATTTTCAGTTGTAATCAGGAAGATGCTGATGCTCATCTCCTGTCCTTATTTCCCTCTGTCGAATCTTGCGACACTCATGGGACTAAATGGGGTAGGGGATATTCTTACACCGCCACTACATATACGGTCAAATTTTTTTTAAAGTTAAATTAATAGTTTTATGTATTACTTAATCATTTACAATTTTAAGAGAGGAGTGTACGTAGCTAAATATTTAAAACATTTATTGTAAGCTTACAATCGGCCACGCAAACTTTTTATTCAAATTGTGCATATGGTGCATTTCTCAAATGTAGAAGAGGGGGAAGCTCACCTGATGATCAGTGATCATCACCGCATATGAACATGCGGTGGTGATCACAACGTACATGTATAACGGAGGTACGACAGGTGGCAATTTCGAGATTCCACTCAGTCTCACTCACACAATAACTTGCTAGGGGAATGAAATGATAAAAACTGTGATGTCAATTTCGGCCACGGTCAACTTCCCGAAACTTTCAATACCCCGGAGATATTTCAAAGCATCGAGTGTAAGCATAAACAGTAGTACATCTGGTACTAGTCCTGAACTACACGTGAATGATGTAAGAACTGTACGATAAGATCGGAAAATAATGAGAAGAACGCAACCGAAGCCAATTTGTGTTTTCTTAGGACAAGACTCGCTACGAATCAGACTATGGTCGCTCATCATTCTTTAATATATAAGATTATTTCATTATTATCATAATGATATAAGAAATATTTACGCGAACGCTACACATTGAATGAAACTAGTTTTACGGATTTTATACGTACAATTAAATTTTATTCCATGTGTAGTGTTCGCGTAAATATAAGAAATTATTATGTAAACCAGTACGGACTGTAAATGGCAAATAAATAAGTACAATTAAACGCGATAAAATCCGTAAAACTAGTTTTATTCAATCATTATTATCATATTCATTTTAACTGTATCAATCAAACACTTTATCGCGAATGTTAAAAAACAACAATGACACAATCAAGGTCTCGTTAGGGATGCGATCAGGTGACAGCTAACAAAACTTTACAAAACGTCACAGAGCGAAATAAACGAGACGCGAAAATAAAGCGTCCCCGTGTCCCCGTTTCGAGCTCGAACCGCTCGCGCTCATCTTGATACGGCTCGTCCGTGGGAACGGTTCCGCCGCGAGCGCTAATTTATTGCCCAGCCCTATGCTACATGCGAATGACGACTATATCCAGGCGTCTCCGTCTCGTAAATCCGCCTCGCAAAGTCGCAAATGAGTATTCGGACCGAATTCTAGTGCGACGTCTAGCGATGTCGCGTGCAACAGTGAATTATGCGGGCGTTTTGTTACTTATACACGCGCTCTTGTAACACTTGTAGGTGTTGATCTTCGCGTTAGTTATTCGAGTAACGTAAACAATATTCAAGTTACACACAATCTCTGTATAGCTTGTACGCTTCTTTTAGTCACTGAACAATAAAATTAAAGAAAACATTCACAGACTTCGTTTTATTCGCGATTTGATGCGGAAATTTATGGAGTCTATATACCTTTAAGGGCTTTTCCTATACCAGCAGATTAAAGCAGCTCCAAGCGTGGTAACTATTTCAAACATCCCCTCTATGTGGAGATACCATATGTAAGGATTTGTTTTGGTTTCTTATCGGGATTGCGGTTGGATTTTGAAAATGTCAGGCTATTTCGATTTTTCATTAAAATACCGTAACGGTTTTTACGTTCCTACGCTAGGAGGGGTGTAATCTGTAACGTGGATTGTTCGCGAGAGTACACAAAACTAATAATTGATTTGTTTTTTTTTTCACGCTTGTTAATTACGTTTGTAACAAAATGTCAGGACTTTTCAATGGATATCAGGTCATTTGTCAGGACTTTTTAATTTTCGTTACCCTATATTTACGTATACCCTATAGAATTTATCAGTAAATTACAAGCTGTGAGGCATTCCATCTTAGTCCTCAGAGTCAGAAGTGACAATTCATATGTAGCCTTCTTTGTTTGAGGTTGGCTGCAGTTGTCTATGGGCTACAGTAGCCATTTACTATTAGGTGGAAAGTTAGTTCGTTTGTCACTTCAGTTATATATAAAAATATATTTTTACGCGGCAAAGCAATGCGCGTATTATGTGCACGAACCGGCCTGCAGCACGAGTGCGTTGGTTCGATCGAGGAAGGAACAAGCTCGCACAAAATACCAACGTGAAATAGCAGCCTATATAGCGCTGCTGAGCTTTATATGGTGAAAGACGAGAAATGGAGACACTTCTTAGCCGGCTGCCCAGAAAAAGGGTAATGTTTTTTTTTAAAGAATAAGGGTGACAAGCGAGCACACAGTTACCTGTAGGTAAGTAAATCAAATACATCTACATGTTCTTTGTCACCCCTGAAGACTAAGATGAAATGCCTCGTTTCCAGTAAAACGGGTCTTCGGTTCTCTACACTCACCATACGAAACACAGCAGCAATGAACTGCTATTTTACGCTGGTATTCTGTGAGAGCGTGGTCCTTCCCCGGTCAAGCCGACCCGTTCGTGCTACAACCATGATATAGCTGCAGCATGGCTCTAACATATTTTTACTGGTAACGAATCATCCCATCTTAATCCTAAGGGATGACAACGCATCTGCATTTTGATTCTTAATCGAGGATAAATGTAAATGAGTATCATAAAGGTGGACTGTGTGCTCGTTTTTCAACCTTATTTGTATAAAAATTAACTATCGAATCTTCTTCTTCCATAGACATATTATGCAAAGACAACTTCAATGTTCTGTTTGCTATTGCAAAATGATGAATGCATTGCATGCTCGTAATTTTAATGGCACCATCCTTTCTCGTGCACAATTAAAGATTTATTATAAAATAACCCTTCACAGCGTAATGGATATCTTCACGTAGTATTGCGCAAGGGGCACGGCGCATCAAGTAATATTTCATTCTCGCTGTGTACAGTAAATCAGATTACTAAATTGAGTCAAACCGCTCACTAAGCAGCGGCATAAATAAACACTGGCATGTTAGAAATGATGCACGAATTCTGCACTAACAATGAGGTTATTGTTTTGTTAAACATGTGACATTTTATTGCGAAATAAAGTTAATAACCCTTGTTTAGGAATATGGTAAATTATTGATTTTGGACTTAAAGACCTAAGTTAATAAAATTAAATTCATAAAAATAGAACTATAAACATGATGCTGTGTGTTGTAAAATATGAGTACCCGTAGTGCGATTGTATGACTATGGTGGGAATTGTTGGTCAATGGGAATTACTCCGCACCTGCGTTAAGCTACTTATTTAAAATAATACTTAGGTTAAAATAAGGTATTAATATAAAAACATGCGTGCAGTTCACACGCAATAGAAGTGAAACCCTCAGAAAACTAAATTTCCAGACAATGACATGAATGCAGTGTATCAGGGGCAGGAAAAATGTATGATTTATTTATGATAATATTTTTACCAAGTTTAAAGATTATTTTACATTTTATTCTATAAATCTTGTATTTAATTAGTTTGCACACCGGAAGGTAGAACATGGCTGTATTTTTGTTAAATTATTAAGACCTATTGTAACTTATATATCGCAAACGAATAAAATGAATTTAATATATTTTACATTATAATACAGACTCCAAGTTCTATTCCTCATCGTAAGTACTTAAATGTTTTCTAATCAACAAATTTTGTACTTAATTCTTACTGCTCATAGATCACATGCATATTCTCTATACATAATAGGAAACACTATATACTGTATTCTATCTCATTCTCTCGCAGGCTAAACCCTATAGATGCATATGTTTGTCTCTTTTAGTGTCGCCTTTTCGTTTCATCGAGTTTCAAATCACAAAAATTCTTATAATCGATACTGATACATTTACACAATGCAACGAAACCAAACGTCAAACTACAAAACAAAGCCAACCACAAATCTCACCAGAGTTACACAGCTGGACAGGGTTGCAGCGTCAAAGTGTGCTGTTTGTTGCAAAACATTCCTTTTTTTATAAACCGAAGTGACAAACCAACCTTTAGCCTACAGCAAATATTAAACAAATTACAACATAGGCTACAAATGCGTTGTCACTTATTTGTACTGGCTCTGTATACCCCTCAGACGGGTACACAGCAATGCAGGCACTGCTATTGGACAGCAGAAATAGGTCCTTACTCTAAGGGGGTAGTACCTACCCAGACTGGACTGCTAGACAGAAAAGTAGTCCTGCCACCCAGTGAAATTTGGGGACAGCTAATCTAAGTACACCTTTAGATTGTTCAGAGGCAAATATAATTGACCAGGATACTTTTTCATTCAACATAGATTTTAAAATAATACTTGCTTAGTTACAACCTAAATTATACGTTTTACGGTTGGCCTCCTCTCATTTCTGAGGCGGCTATGGAGCAATCTACCACGCTGCTCCTATGCGTGTTTGCGGACTCTACATATCCTGGAAATATTATATAAAGTGAAAACTTTGTATTTAATTTAGGCTTGTTCAACGTCACAATCTATATATGTATTTTATTTCTCAAACATGCAGGTTTCCTCACGATGTATTCCTTCAACTCCGAGCACGTGGTAAATCAGCACTTAAAATTGCAAATAACAACTTCATTGTTACCGGCGGGGTTCGAACTCAGGTTGCTTGTGTATTATAATGTTTAAGGCGATTACTTAGCCTCTGAGCTAGCACGGGCCTTACTAACTTTATTTTAAAGAAATAGTGATAATTATGTTGCTACGGGTATAAGGGCCAAATTAACAATTATCAGTGCAGAAGCATTTAAGCGAAACATTGGGTTTATTGATAAGGCCAAGTTACATAATATCGTTATTAATACGGAAATCATCTATTGCTGCGTGCATGCATGATAACTAGCTGGCTTGACACAGAGTCATTAAAATCTGTAATTGTCACTACTTTAGTTTCTTATCTATAAGAATAAAAATTAATAGTAAAAAAACGTTTTTAAAAACAAGCTTTTATTTAAATGCTCTAAAAAGAAGAAAATACACTTTACATTAAATCAAACCCATCAATTTATTATCATATGTCATCCTAACTAAACATGTATGCAAAATTTCAGCTGAGCAATCGGTTGAGGATAACTGCTTTAACAAACATAGAAAAATTGCAATAAAAGCTTTATCCTTACATTAATTCTTCTTCATAACAACTAGACTAGTAGCTATAGCTAGTATTTTACACCTAATATTCGAGACGGAACGAATTGGGGTGATGGTAATAACGAATGTAAAAATAAACAATGTATATCTAAAGTTTATTCAATATTCAAAGTCAAAGCTGATTAGGCATTGACCAACAATACTTAGTCTGAAACAAAGGTCTAAACTAGGGAAGTAAAGATACATAACTTTACCGTTACGATACGATACTGATTATAGTTGTAAATAATAGGCGATCGAATTATACAATTCCCCTGGTGTTGCAGATGTTCATGGGCGGCGGTATTAGTCACTTCCTATCAGTTGTGCCGCATGCACTTTTGCCCCCCGCTTATATTTATAACAAGACTAGTGATACCGATACCGATACACATTTTTACAGGGTTGCCAGAGTAGCTTTTATGCGGAAACATTGGTATTATGTGATGACATGGTTCTCCGCCGGTTGAGTAGACTTATATTCTTCCGTGCTATAATGTTTGTATGTGTCTCTACTATGCTTAAAGTTTTCAAATTTTTATTATTAAAATTAAGGTCACAAAATATTATCACGATTAAAAAGCTTAACGCAGCTGTGGAGGGATTCTCAGTGGCAAACAATTACCATCAGAGTTACGAGTACACAATCGCACTACAGGTATTTTACAAAACACAGCAAAATGATAATTTTAGTGATAATAAAAAGTATTGTTTATTTTTTATTTTTATCAAAATCCTAATCTCGAAAGGAAAAAGAGAATGTCGAATCAAAATTAATAATTTTATTCATTAAGAATTAACGTTCAGTAAGCAAAGTAAATAGGTAATTATTTATCATTAAATAAATTGTTACACAACAATCATTGAAGTTCACTTTTGACAGAAGTTTTGATTAAAAAGAAAAGTTTATTCTATTTTTTTCTTCAGACAGTCTGATATGTTTATCATTTTGTACAAGGCCTGCAGTTGAAAACAGACGTTCTATTGTAAATGAGGTTATGAATTGGATAAGGCAAGTATCTCTACGCAAACTTTTTTATTTAGGAATTTCTCGCGCAAAATACAACGCTCAACAAACACGGCAACGTCGCTAGCATGCGCGGCACTCCCGCCATCCTGTCTGCAGCGGCAACGTGCGTCATCGATACGCACGCAGTTTTCGAATTGTTTAACACACATATCAGTATCACTTGGTAAATAATCGGCAATCACATCAAATTGATATCGGATTAGTGTCTACTGAGTTTCGACTGCCTCGTTGGTCAAGTCACTAGACTAGACTCTAGTGGTCATAAACGCGACTGCTGACCATGAGTTCCGGGTTCGAATCCCGGGTCGAGCTAAAAAAAATCAACTATAGAGTTTTTCTGTTCGGAAATTCTCAGTAGCAGTCCAGAATCAAGAAATTGGCGATGTTTTAATCCCTGCCTCGGAAAGCAAGTAAAGCTGGTTTTGCGCCTGATCTCTCTCTGGTCGTGTCGGTTTTCCATTCCATCAGACTATGAGAGTGATTAAACAGAGAGTGCAGCTGTGCTTTCGCATACACTCGTGTACTATAATCCTATACTGCGCAGATGGCTAGTCTCCGTTGAGACTGACAGCCGTGACAGATTTTTTTTTTTTTTTTTTGGTGAATGCCATATAGCATTAAGCTCGCCTTTTGTACAAAATCTATGGTGCATAAAGAATAAAATAAATAAATAAATTTGTGGTCACTTATATAAACTTATTATATAATAGTTTTAGCAGACAGCATACTTCTATGTTAAGTCGCGAATTCGATCCCGACCCAAATCAATGTTTGAGCAATTTCTTGATTACAAAAAAAAGGTTTTTCTCTTTCTTAATATTATGAGGTTCCCGTGTTTTTTACGTTAAGTAAACGTGGTAGAGTCATGCTGCAGCTATATTAATTGTATAGTTGTAGCATGAATGGGTCGGCTCGACCGGGGAAGGACCACGCTCTCACAGAATACCAGCGTAAAATAGCTTCTTAACGCTGCTGTGTTTCGTATGGTGAGTGTAGAGAACCGGAGAACCTTTTTACTGGAAAAGAGGCATTCCATCTTAGTCTTCACGGCTGACAACACATCTGCATTTTGATTCGTAAACGAGGACAGATGTAGATGTCTATGGGCCACAGCAACCACTTACCATCAGGTGGACTGTGTGCTCGCTTGTCACCATTATTCTATAAAAAAAAAAAACAATTTTTACCTTCTATAAAAATTAAGGATGTGACCCTAATTTAAATTGATGTATGTAATATGTTCTAAACTAATTATATAAAATTATTACGAATCATAATAATGATCTAGTAAGTAAACTGAGAAACTGCAATCAAAAGCATTTAAATGCGTAAGATCTGTACGCATATGTCTTACATACTAGGTCAACCAGGTGTTAACTTTATTTCATTGAAACGTTGAAGTTATGGCAACAAATATTTGTTTGCTATAGTGATACTATACTAGAGTGGATTTTATGGTAATAAACTTTTCATACCTGACTGTTTTACGGAGATCTTGTTATAGGATACTGGCTTTTAGATCGGAGTGATGAATGCGTATGACCCTCGTGTCTCACTTCAACCCATGTCATCTGAATCTTCTTCCGATATACATTTCCCATAGAATAATGTAAAACATAGAAGTTTCAGTCCACATATACATTTTAAGCAGTTGCCACCATTCGTTCTTGAGATGGTGTTGGAGCAGGAAATTTTCCGCGACGCACATGTCCTGGGCATTCACACGTCTTTGAAATATCTTCAATTCTTCAGACAAGCAAGATTTTTCAATATGTTTTCTTTAATTACACGCGGCACGTAGTAATGGATAAATACGATTGATTAGGGACCTTCAAGAAAAGAGCCTAGCCTCCCTGCGATCTTCTTGGTGTTGCAGTTGTTCATGGGCGGTGGTTGACGCTTACCATCAAGTGAGCCGCATGCTCATTTGCCCCCTCTTCTATATATATACAAAAAAAAAACAATTTCGTTGCTGACGAGGACAGAAGAAGGTTTGCTAGCATATTTAAAGTAAGCACCCAGACTCTGTGCTGCTACGGGTCTAAGTTAAAAATGTCACAATAATAATGACGAAGTTTAATTGATGTTTTTAAAGTTGAATGGTAAAAAATCATAATATATAGAAATATGGCTCAGGACCGTGCTTTGTGGCATTCCTTGGGGGAGGCCTATGTTCAGCATTGGACTTGTGAAGGGCTGTAATGATGATGATGATATAGAAATAACTAACGTTATAAATTCTAGAACATTAAAACAGTGAGGACGAACTCATTAGTGTGAACTGAACTTTACGTGCAAGCTACGGCTGCTTAACCATTAAATTCAGGTCTTAATGCATTGACCATTCATTTTGATTTCGCAGGATTTCTATCTTAGAGGATACTGCATATTGTATCTGAATTTTAATTTTATTCAAGAATTGCCATTTATTCCATGAAATGGCAATAAAATCCTTGATTTTGTACCGTAACTTATATCTTACTACAGAAATTTAAAATGATATATTTTTATTACTTAGTTATAGTTAGATAAACAGATAGATAACACTTTATTGTATGCAAAATATGTATAAAAAATAAGCAAAACCGATTTACACACGCATCGCACCGCACACACATACCACCGCTACTACTTGGTGAATTTTAATAGAATATGATATTATCCTTAAATTAAAAATATATTTACGAGTAATTGTTATATTAATAAACTGATATAATATGCAACACCTTCAAGAATTTTTTAATGCGCTTGTTTGTCTAATTATTATTTTTTATATTAAGGTGACCGTGCCAAAGGTGCCGTGTGTAAGGTGCCGGATTGTGGCCACGTACGAGAATCCAACACCCTATATCATCCCGTGGGTCGTAAGAGGAGAAAAATGGAAATGGAATGGGAGATGGCCAACAACAACTTCCTAACAACTGGTGGGATTGTGGTCAAGCACTGGCTTATATAACTGGCTAATTCTGTAGGGATGTGTTCATTACCTCGATCGAGCCGATCCCTTCGTACTGCAGCCATAAAACTGCTGCAGCGTGGCTCTACCATGCCAAAAATACACTTAACAGGTATCAGTCAACATACATTTAATATTCGTCTGTAAAATATTATTGTCCTAAGGTTCTTTTTTCAAAAATGGTAACCCTACAGCGTGTAGCGTGTGTCACTGTTGTAAATGTCCACACTCGGCTACACACCCGTATTTTGTACGAGCTTATGTACAAGCTGAACTATGTAAATTTAAAGGAGAGCCCATAAAGTTGGACGGTGTTAGAACCATTAAAGTGTTGGTTAAGTTTACTTCAGGGTGGTATGGATAGAACTAAGAATTACGTCTTTTCCAATAATTTCATTCGTTTCAAAAATTATATAAATAGTAAATACAGGACAGTGCCACCTGAGCTTGACTCGGCATTAGAAAAAAATTAATATTCTCACGCATTACACATAGACTTGCAAAGGAAGTACAAAATTTTATCCGTACCGTTAGAGCCGTTTCCGAGGAACTACATTATAAATATACATATTATTTAATTTTTTTTTCATTTTAATTATTAAAAAACGTGTTAAATAGGTTTCATTGTAAATTGTTTTTATTTATAAAAAAAGGATTTCCGTTATAAATACTTTTATGTAATCAAACATTTTTCGACCAAAGCTTTGACCTCACGGTTAAAATGTACGCACATCATCTAAAAATTCCGAAAACAAAACATTTTATGAGTTTATAATAATTTATATTTGCTCAGCTGTTGAGCCGTGTGGTCTTGGATATTTAATATAAGTTCTATTTAATTACCATAATTCAACAAAACAATTACTCCGCCTATGCACATAATCAATGTGGGAACAAAGGAAAACGTAACGGTTTTCCTTTGTACCCACATTCAAATAATAAAAGTGACCTGCGATTGAATTTATATTAAACAAAATACGACATTATAAGCGTTTGCAACGTAAAAGTCATCGATATTTCAAAGCTGCCCAGAAGTTATATGCCTCGTATTTAATAAAGGTTAGTATTAAAGATAATACTGAAGTCGTAAAATATTTAACAAATTGCTTTGCGACATTTCTATTTCCTGTAAACGAAGAAATTAATTGAATAGTCGGTTCAAAGACGCAGAACTTAGCATCGATCATTGTGTTATTTCGAATCGCGTTTATCTGTAAATCATCTGGAGCATTAGAAGTTTCTATTACGAAGCGCGGCTTGTATTAAGGTATCTGATTGAGAAGAGTAGACTCAATATATCTTTCTGGGCGTTAATAGCGTCGAAGTATCGACTCCCCTATTATTTTGTCAAGCTGCGAATTTATAGATCGCTGCAGTAACGGTAAATTCGCATCGGAGTCCTACGAACATTCGCCGATAGTGTTGTAAAGGTCACCAGTGATGTTCGCGACACGAGCCCTTACAGCTTACAGTTTAGATGCCATCTACGGAAAAGTGAGTGGAATTCGGGGAAAGTTTATTACAAATATTACCAGTAAACATTTTATTTTTCATCTTTTGATTTGAGACAAGAAATTGTCTATCATTATATTCTCCTTTGAATTGTAGATCATTCCTAACAATATCTTTTCAAAGTGAAAACGTGCCAAAAACTTATGTCGCTGGCCTACATCGAGCTTAGAAAGAGAGATTACTGTGCTGCCTTAAGCCTTAAGAACTTAGTGAAGTTTACACATAATCGAATTTTAAACACGTTTATATCTAATCTGATTTGCAGGTATTATTATTTTTTATTTACACTAGATTGTTTACCACGCCTTAAAAAAATATTATAATAGGTACCCCAGGACGTATGGAAATAATGTGATAGGTGCCAAAAATAAAAAGAATCGCGTCATTTATCAGCAGCGTGTGTAATGGTCGCCGTGTAGTGGCGTTAAAAAATATTCGCTACCACATATCGTCCCGTGGGTGGGGTCCCGTAAGAGGCGACATAGGGAAATTGAAACAGGGGATATGCAGCAGCAGTTGCTGCATATGCTGTTTTTGTTTTTATTTGCTACCAGGAAGTTTCCTGATAGCAAATCAAAATAAAAAAAATTGCGCCAAAATCCCCATATGAGACAGTCAATGAGGGAAGTTTAACATTGGACTTTTATAGGCTGTAATGGAGTGGATGGTGTCTAATAGTAGAGCGAAATAGGGAGCACGAAAAGCACTCCCACTAAATATGTTTAAATAAAATGATATTACTGTAAACTGAAGAATTTGGAAAAGCTATTTATCACGGAAACATATTTTAATAAATTTTTGACAATGCTAATTCTCGCGCAATATTTCTTACATGTTGACTGTTTGACTGATGAGTTTTAGGTTGAATGAATAATTGTAAAAATGATAGTATTTTTGTAGCAGTAAGTACTGAAAAATATAAATCAAAAACTGGTCACCTAATAACTTACTTAATATCTAAGTTCTATAATGAATATAAATTGCTTCGAAAGTTAATTAACAATACTACTTTGTTAGATATTTTGGTTTATTTTAAAGTCGGCATAAAATTATCTACTGTTAACAAAGTTTTTCCCATTTGCTTGGTAAAATTATAAAGAGACGTTATGCATATAAAAAAAACTATCTTAACACGAGCGACTTCGTTCGCGTGAATTCTTTACGATTGGATTTCACGGCTTTTAATTTTTTTGCGCGGAACCCAAATGCTTTTTCATAAAAAAATAGTAGACTGATTTACTCCTTATAACATCAGCTACCTGCCACTGAAAGTTCCGTCAAAATCGGTCAATACATTTAGGAGATTAGCCGGAAGAAATAGACAGACAGATAGACAAAAATTTCAAAAAAATGTTTTTTCTTTGTTATAAGTATCGTATATTATACTTCATATGCATTTAGTAAAAAGCTCTTATTTTGACATTACAAACAGACACTTCAATATTATTTATTTTTATAGATGTAAAAAGTAAAATAATTTTTCCGCATGTTGCCTCATTGGTGACGTGTAATTTCACGGCGCAAGCGCATCCTTCAGTGAAGACCGTGTCGATAGCGTCGTCATTTTGTCGCAAGACAGATTTGTTGCGTCATAGTCACACCACAACAATATGGAAGATTGTGTTACACTGCCCTAAATCTCTTTGTTGTTTGATTCGCATGTACCAGCTGTCTGGTGAATGGCGCTAATCGATTTATTCTGTGTCTATTGTAGAATGTTTGGCAGAGCTAAATAAATTATTTTGTAATTTTACTGCACAGTATCTAGCCTGCCCTGTTTTGGATATACACTGATAAACACGAGCAATATAAATGATTTCTAACGTTTACGTGACCACTAGACATTTAAATAAAAGTAGTTTTTACGGATTTTATACGCGATAAAATAACGCGATATTAACTTATTTTATATTCCCGACGTTTCGAGCACTTTATAGCAACCATGGTTACGGGGGGGATTGAGGTGTTAGACGTCCCAATGTGTTGTCTAGTTAGGGAATATAAAATAAGTTAATAAACGCTATAAAATCCGTAAAAACTAGTTGTCTTTAAACGAGCGATATTAGTTTTTGGTTAGCATTGATTAAAAGTTAAAATTATTAAATATTTAGTTTATTTGATAATATTCGGGTTAAAACATGTGCAATTATACGATCTAGCACGACGATGATGTTAAAATATTTAGATTTATGCTTTATATAAGGATCTATTCTATTTCACTCTTACTTTTATATCTGCCACCAAATATAGAAGTGTTTGCACTGCTGTGTTCCAAAACACAGCAGTGCAAGCACTTCTGTTCTGACGAATATAGAGAAATAATAAATTATATACAAGTATATAAGACAAATAATAATTAATACAAGCTGTGAGGCATTGCATCTTAATCCTCAGAGGTGTCCATGGACTGCAGCAGCCACTTATCATCTGGTGACCGGTACGATCGTTTGTGACGTTTTATTAAAAAACATGCGTGAGCGTCGTGGAACACTCGGTTGGAACGAAGTTCCTTTCGTAGTATATTATTATTGATAAACGTATTATATTATTGATTAAAAATACAATTAAATGAATTACTAGCGTCTATTAAAATGAAGCGTTATTTAAAATAAAATAATATTTCTCTCATGGCAAGATAAGAAAAAGTGCGAGGGAGATGGATATTATTCCATCTCGCTTCCTTATAGCTGCCAAGGCCGTCTACACTACGTCAGAAGGGGTCGTGACGGAAAAATCTTACACTTTTTCTCGCCTAGCCCCCATCCGCCAAATTCGTACCGTCCGTGGAACTTCGTTCCAAAAAAAATCAATTCAAAAAATTCGCATGTAATTTATTAAACGATAATCAAATGAATAGAATGAGAGACTTTTGAATATATGCCAGGACAATGGTTCTTTTTGTTTTTTATTTATATTTTAACACGCCATTGCTTTATCCTAATGTTTTTTTTATTCCACAAATATCGTAAAGTCTATCAAATGTAAGACTACATGCGAATTTATGTGAAACTAGGTATAGCAACAACGAGCGGTCATTGGAGGCTTGCGCTTAGACAAGCATGCGACCGTGACAGCGACAATGAACCCGTTTACGGGATATGGACTGAAAGGCACTGCGTTGTTTTTGCATAACATGTTCGAGCAGGACATGTTTTGTCTTTTTATCAACTTCAGACTATGATGAAGGTTGCAAAATTGGTAACAGATAAATGTTTTATTGTATTTTCCTTTTTAAAGGCAGTATATCGATCACATTATATCTGTCGCAGAGGCTGGATCACTATTGGAGTAGGCGTGTAGAGACCGTTTAATCAATAATTGAAAATTATCCTGCAACTGGATTAGTTAAGTTGAAAAATGGGCTAATTAGTAAGAAGCGCGATAGTTGAGATCTACATTCAGCAGTGGACTACTATAGGCTGATTATGGTGATGATATAAATTGTTAAAAAGCCAACGACTTTGACAAACAACATTTAAAGCTATAGTAGGGTAAGAATGAAAGGCTGGTCTGTGTGATCACATTGACACTTATACAGCCACATCCTCTTGTTTTCGAAAATGATTTAAGTAACATTACTGGCAAAGTGTGCAGAATTTAACTGTACTTTTTCAAAGTATTCAATTACTTGAATACAATTAATTATTAATTTAATAATTAATTTAATTACAAATACAAAGTTGATTTATTAACTCTACCTATATTTATCACTATACCACTTATTCTTTGGACTTAAGCTAATATATATGAAAAATACCTTTTAGATAAGCTAAAAGCTAAGCTTCTCTACATAGTACAGGGTATTTTGAAACGCCCTGAAAACGAAGACAGATGATAGTACTAAGGATACCTATGATGATGGGTCACAAAAAATTCGATCCGAGGAAAAAAATCATCTTTTCACAACGTTTTATTAACTTTTTCACGCTTCATCATGTTATTACAGTTATTTGAAACGATCTTTCACAAAAAATCGCGAAAATACTGAAAATAAAACCAGCAGTGGAATTACTGAATTACAATCAGCTGACTAGGTCAATGTACGCGCGAACGCCAATTCGCGCGGCCCGCAGCCAGCGATGGTGCCACAATACCTAATAATTTACAACACTTGTCTAAATACCTAACTTATCTACTTAACCTACTAATTTGCCACTGTGCTTGTCTCCACGTAGCCACTTTAATTGAATTACAGGTTAAATAAACCAAATAACTGGTTCGATTCCCCGCTAATGAAAAAATACTTAAATAAAATGTTTACAAGGTTAGAGTCATGCTTTGTTATCCATTGTGGGTATTTTATTATTCTGATTACGTGGTAAAGCCATGCTGCAGCTATATTAGTAGTATAGTTGTAGCACGAATGGGTCGGCCTCGACCGGGGAAGGACCACGCTCTCACAGAATACCACCGTAAAATAGCAGCTTAACACTGCTGTGTTTCGTATGGTGAGTGTAGAGAACCGAGACCCTTTTACTGGAAAAGAGGCATTCCATCTTAGTCCTCACGGGTGACAACGCATCTGCATTTTGAGTCTTTATTGAGGATAGATAGATGTCTATGGGTCACAGCAACCACTTACCATCAGGTGGACTGTGTGCTCGTTTGTCACCCATAGTATAAAAAAATTATAGTCCAGAATAAGTTAGTATTCAGTTATGTACCTATTCAGATCAGTTCAGTACTAAGTTATTTAAAAAATTAGGTATGAAACAGCTACCGATCCTCCGTGACCTAATGAGATTCTTCAAGGCACATTAACATGTTGCCGTATTCACGAGCACTATAAACGTACCTACGTTAGACATTATTAAAACCAAACAAAAACACAAAACGTAACAACAAGAACAACATCATTAATTAATAAATAACAAGTAATAACGATAATAATTTAATAAACAAAACAATTCAACTATCGCTCGTGATAGTCAACATGGCACTGTCTCAGTGTCTCAAAAACTAAAATTATTGTAATGTCCTTGAAGCATGTGTTAAATTCCACAGCGCGAGGCGACACGAAGCAGCGTGTGTGAAAGGAAGGGTAGAGTGAGTAAGTAGTATAACCTAATGCATTGTTGCGTACCGATCTAGGAAAGAGTTCGAGCCCGCGAGGATATTGACCCTATTGTCAGCTGATTTTCTTTTTAAAGTTTCACTGCTGGTTTTATTTTTCAGTATTTTCATGATTTTTTGTGAAATATCGTTTCAAATAACTGTAATAACATGATGGAGCGTGAATAAAGTTAATAAAACGTTGTGAAAAGATGATTTTTTTCCTCGATCGAATTTCTTTGTGACCCATCATCATAGGTATCCTTAGTACTATCATCTGTCTTCGTTTTCGGAGCGTTTCAAAATACCCTGTATAAAACAAAGTCGCTTCCCGCCGTCTGCACGCTTAGATATTTTAAACTATGCAACGGATGCGGTTTTCATCAATCGACAGAATGATTCAAGGGGAAGGTTTATATGTATAATACATGCATATTATATATTATATAATTCTTCTGTCCGTGTGTATGTGACTGAACTCCTCCTAAACGGCTCGACCGATTTGGATGAAATTTTATGTGTGTGATAAAGTTGATTAGAGATTGGTTTAGATTCATAATTGGACCCGGTAGGTGGCGTTGTTGTCGAGATCCAGAAATCAACCGTTATTAACAGTGCAAAGCCTGGGCGGATCGCTAGTATTATCTAAAACTAATGATGCGGGAAGTATTAGTTCTAAACTAGACTAGTAACAAAAATGGCAATCTGTGTCTATCAGTTATTAAGTCCTGTTTGAAACGAGCGGGTATTCGGACAAGCGGTGGCCATGACATCGACAATGGGTGTTACGTCCGCATTTCGATATTATCACGCACGAGGCACGAGCAGAACTCTGTCAGCAGCCTGTCTCGCCATGAAAACGTTCCAATTTGAAGTGCACGACTCTTTTTTTTCTTCCAAGTCTATTACATATTCGTATAGTTATATTGTAAATTTCTTTTAAATAAAGATGAGATAAAAAGCTATATCAAAAAATACACACTAGGTATTTAAGAGTCTTGGGTTAAACCTCTCTGAATGTAGCCTTTGTTAGCTTTGCGATGTTCAAGATAATGCCGACCTAGTTTACTTTATGTCAATGAACTGTTAGGTTATTAAAATGCATGAATGTGCATAATATTATGTGGCTGGAAGTTAATAATAATCTATAAGCTAAAAACGTTGGAGCCTCACAAAGGGAGAGTAAATTTTTGTAAATTTAAATCTGTAATTTGTATTTTAACGTGCTAGTGCCATGGTGCAGCTTTTATAAGGCTTCAGCACGAATGGGTCGGCTCGATCGGAGAAGGACCACGCTCTCACAAAATACCAGCATGAATAGCTTAATGCCGAGTGTAGACAACCGGTGACCATTTGTACTGGCAACGAGGCATTCTATCTTTGTCAAGGATAGATGTAGGTGTTTATAGGCAGTATCCGTACTAAAGGTAGACTGTGTGCCCGTGTCACTCTTATGCATTGATTGTTACGCTTGTTTTTTTTACCTATTATCAGCTAGGGCTTGATGCTATCACATTTGATGGAAGTAGTCGAAGATTGCAAAGCGCACTGAGTTCTTAACTGAAAAAAAAAACCTTGACAACCTTGACTTGAAAGACAGAAAAACACAGGCACAATTCGACAGGGTTGGCGATGCATTTTCATTATTCTATTGCATTATGATCAAAATAATAATGAATTGAGGCACTGTACAATGACGTTTGCCCTTAAAATCTCTGTATCTAAATGTACATTGATGTAAAAATAGAATCACGTATATTAATAGTAGTACAATGTGGAAGCGATATCTTAGTTATAACTTAAGTCCTTTTCGTATCAAACATGTCTTAAACGCAATGACATATTACGAAGCATAGCATAATGAACGCATCGCCAAAGTCGATCAGTCATATCGGTAAGTAATGTGGGAATTTTGTCCTAAGCTTTTGTTCTCGCCAGCTGTATTGGCGTACTATAAAGGAATGGTTTTAAGATGATTTTTTATTTTTATTTATGTTGTTTTAAAACTGTATATTAAAGGGTTCATTCTTTTAACCAGTTCCAAGCTTCTGAGATAAATTTAATGGTTAAGCAACCAGCCGTAAGCAGTTTGTACTGCTTTACTATAGCTATAAAATCTGGAAACTTCTAATTGCATTTAATTAACTCTAAATATATCTTTATCGTGATGCTATCGAAATCTAAAATACGATTTATCCGTCAATTAAAGTCGCATACTTTCCTCTATTACATAGAGGCTTCTGAAATACATGAGCTATAATAATCATAAAGTAAAGAGTAAAGTGACAACCTATATACGTTCCACTCCTGGGCACAGGCCTCCTCTCATTTGAGAGGGTTTTAGGGCAAGGAAGTGTCCACCGTGCTGCCCCAACGCGTGTTGGCTGGACTTCACATGTCTTTGAAATATTTTTTTTTTATTTCTCAGACATGCAGTTTTCTTCATGATGTCTTTCTTCCCCATCGGTTGTCGGTCTTTGAGCTATATGGCTGGCCCATTGCCATTTAAGGTTACTGATATTTTTTTATTGAATAAGGGTGACAAACGAGCACACAGTCCACCTGATAGTAAGTGGTTGCTGTGGCCCATAGACATCTACATCTATCTTCGTTTGCGAATTTAAATGCAGATGCGTTGTCACCCGTGAGGACTAAGATAGAATGCCTCTTTTCCAGTAAAAAGGGTCTCCGGTTCTCTACACTCATCAAACGAAACACAGCAGCATTAAGCTGCTATTTTACGCTGGTATTCTGTGAGAGCGTAGTCCTTCCCCGGTCGAGCCGACCCATTCGTGCTACAACTATACTATTAATATAGCTCCAGCATGGCTCTACCACGTAAAAATTGATTCGTTTAGCTGTCAATCACTCTTGATCTACTGCAGATATCCTCGATACGAGGATCCCGCAGAGGAATTGCGAGCATTGTCCTTTTCATCACATGCTGAGTTACTTTGCGCTTCCTCATACGGCTAGTTGAGGATCACGTTTCAATTTCGTAAGTCACTGGCAACATACGTTGGTTGTACACTTTCGTCATAAAATTTTGAGGAATATCGGACAAGAACATTTGTCGCAATTTCCCAAATGCGGATTCGTCGAGTAGATTGACTATGCGAAAACAAGTTATAACTATAAAATAGCTATCTTACCTAACGATGTTTCCTCAAGTGTGTATGCCTTATTAGACCGAACCATACTTCGGCTTATACAATACAGCATAGACTAAGAAACTACAAGGCCAGCCCATAACCGTGACAGTGGCGTCCACCAATCATAGAGACTTGCTGCCGCCACCCGGCCGCTCTGAACTCCTGACCTTATTCGGCAGCTTGGCGGGAAAGATA
Source organism: Parnassius orleans (assembly GCA_029286625.1). NCBI lineage: Eukaryota > Metazoa > Arthropoda > Insecta > Lepidoptera > Papilionidae > Parnassius > Parnassius orleans. The sequence continues at coordinate 2,007,690 of JAGSMP010000009.1, forward strand.
CGATTGCGTCGAGGTTTGATATTATCATAAACGCATACCTGTAGTATTATGGGACAAGACCTAATTATCGTTGTATGTGGAACGTAGTATTAAACTATAAAAGACAGTGGATCTAAAAATAAACAGGAAAGGCGTTATGGCAGTTGCTTTTTTAAAAAGTAATGCATTTATCTTTACATATAAATAAAATTGAAGTGTTTGTCTGTTCTATTGAAATAACTGGCTTCTATTAAGCTCCGGGTTATTTGCACGCTATTAAGACATAAACAACCATTTTATTATGTTTGTCTGTCTATCTGTTTGTCTGTCCGGGCTAATTTTCGGAACGGCTGAACCGATTGTGCTGAAACTTAACGAATAGATAAAGAGCAATACCAGGAGGGTTCTACGCTATATTTTATCTGAAAAACTTGAAGACTTTTTCCTTTGGTTACCTAACGTAAATAACGCCACATTAATAGATTCTATCCAGGCAAAGACTGGGCGGTTCCCTAGTCTTATATATATTATATATACAGAAGAGAAAATTTAGTTTAGTAAAACTGGGTCGTCAAGGAATGGGCTAAAACTGTCTATGCCATAGTAAATAATTACACCGTTCAATAGTGTTGACAGTGGTATCAGAGACAGTTCGAAACCGTGCAATTAATGCGACAGCACTTAGTCGTGGCTCTTGTAGCATGGCAATTAAATAAAATTTTGTCACATTGTAACTTAGAAGGATGACTTTCTTAAAGCCATAAATACACATACAAATTAAATGATAATGAAAGGAGTAATAGTAAGGAACAGGTAACAGCATACATATCATTTTGACTTGGTGGGTTTTGGCCCCGGTGCAGCTAAATTATAGTTGTAGCACGAATGGTTCGGTTGGAACGTGGTAAGACCACGCTCTCACAGAACACCAGCGTTAAATAGCAGATTAATGCTGCTGTGTTTCGTATGGTGAGTGTAGAGAACCGGAGAACCTTTTTACTGGAAACGAGGCATTCTATCTTAGTCTTCACGGGTGTCACCCGTAGGTATCTACATTATGATTCGTAATCGAGGATAGATGTAGATGTCTATGGACCACAGCAACTGTGCTCGTTTGTCATCCTTATCCTATAAAGAAAGCTATAAATACATTTATAAATTAAATGAATATGAAAGGAGTGATAGTATGGTAGAGGCAATAGTATACATATCATGCACATCTCACTTTTGGGCAAAGATTGTTTCGAGAAAAGACTGGAAACTGTTCGCTGCGGTGCCCCGATGTGTGTTCGCATACCCATATACTAAAATATTTATTCATTTCTTTTACAAACCTTTCTTTACAATATTTTCGTCGGTCGCTAAGGAGGTCGTTCTTCTCAGGTATTCCATGAGGGCAATCAATATATCCTCTATAATCTTGCATAGTATGGAGTAATTGAGATTGGCTAATAATTGGCAGGGCCAGCACGGCTGCTTTTTTTTTGAACATATTTTTTTTATAGGATAAGGGTGACAAACGAGCACACAGTCCACCTGATGGCGAGTGGTTGCTGTAGCCATTAGTGTTGCCCAAAATCGGTCTTGGTCTTGCAGTCTTGGTCTTGTTCTCGCATTTTCCAAGACCAAGACCAAGACCGCCCAATTTTAGCAAGACCAAGACCAAGACTGGCCGTGCAAGATTTGAGCAAGAACGCCACAGAGTACATGTTCCAAAGAATAAAATAAGTTTCGGGTGCTCAGAATGAACACGAATACATTATGCTGATTATTATGACCATTATCTAATTACAATATTCCTTGCGAGGAATATTGTAATTAGATAATGGTAAGGATAGGTAGATATCATAATAATTTATTCTAGTAAGTAATATTATAATATTAACTATATGGGTTTATAATAATTACTTACTATTATTATTACTTAATAGATAAACATGTTCAATAAGTTCACTGCAAATCTCGATTTTTGGAAGTGTGTGTTTTAAAACACAAAGTGCTCGAATATGTCGTCACCCATTTGATAAAAAATATACCTATGTGGTATTAATTAATTAATTAATATAACATAATATACAACATTTTATTATATACAATAGTAAAAACAAAATATATACTAGAACAATGAACCTAAAACTAAAAACCTTAAAAATATAATAACTAAAATATACAATCCCTCCTCCTTTTAATAATATTATTAAAAGGAGGCCCCGCAAGGTTCCGAAGATACTGCCAGCGTTCCCCTTTGAATAGCTAGACTAATTCTTTGTCCGAGGTAGTTGCCAGCTCTTTGGTCTCCTGTGACGTCGACTAATCTTTTGCTATTTCCTTAAAAAGCCTTATAGCGCTAGGACCCCATGGACCAAGGGTCTCGACACCGAATGGGACAAAACATATTCGGAGCCTAGACCCTGTATTTGCATGCTTTAGCTTTTTCAGCCGCTTCACAAACCGCACCAGCTCTGTTGTTGGTTCCATGTAGATGGGAAGGGCCAGCGTGTCTGAACAGGTTGCATCCCATACCAGCACCCAGCCCATCTTCCATGGAATCAAACTCATACCGTCCGGTCTCTTGCCATCGTCTCTTGCGATACCAGACGGCTCTAGTAGACTTGGCACGTTGAGGTGGCAAGGACCGGCGTATGATATCGTTAAGTGCTGCATGTCTCGAGAAGCGGCCTGCACTTTTGGCATGATAGTCCGTGATGTCCTAGCTTGTCGACGTCACTGCCACACGGACATTTATGAGGAGCGCAGACCGGCACCCCAAGCCGTAGACAGGTTGCGATTCGGAGCGTGTCCGGCTCAAGAAATGTTCCTGTATTTGACGAAGTGTACGCGTGAAGCCATTAGCGGCTCATGCGTACCTAAGGCCAAAAGCCTAGCACGCGCCGAACCTGTACTAAAGCTCAAAAGATTGTCAAAGTCAATTTGCAGTTCATGTCGTCCCAGCTCCTCTGTGAATTTGGAGAAACTGGAAAATTTTGACGAGGGCATGCAATTAAGAAAGCGTTTTAGTTTCTTCCAGGCCAGCAATCTCAAAGTTTGAAGGGATGCCCTTAAAATTTTATAGGAAGGCTGGTAAAGAGACACTGAAATTTTATGAATCCTAAACCACCATAACGGATGGGTAGGGATGCTTGGGTCCAAGATTGCTCGTTCAGGTGCATATTAAGAATCGATTCTAAATTAATTTTGATTAGTTGTCTACTTGTGTCAAGAGGTCTGGGTGATTCCAAAAGGAGCAGCAACGGAGCACATATGTAAATTTGGGATGAAAAGACAGAAGTTTTAAGATGCAAAGTGCATAATGTTGACTAATTTCAAGGAGACGGTCAGCGGAATTTTGAAAATAACTGCAACTTAAATATAAATGACGTAATATGACGTTATTTAAATACGCCAGTATATTCTAAGTCTATGACAAGAACACAATTTTGTTTTATTAAATTCATTTAAAGTACGAGTATATAACGACTTTAATTCTTTCCCCAAAAATATTTTTATCAATATAAAATCTCCTATATAATCTCCATTATCCTTAAAAGGGATTGCACTCTGGTATGCCCGAAATTGGTAAACCAACATATATGGGATAAAATAATGCACTAGACAATAATCTATGCGAGGTTAATTTATGTGTACCAAGGTAAAGGAGCCAGCTTGGCTTTTAGTTAGATATTGAAAAGCTTTTCTGATTTTCCCACGGATTTTATCTTTGTCAATAGCGTTAGTTAGTGTTGGCCATTAAATATCGATAAAATTTTAAAATTACAAAATTAAAAAATTCTTATAATAAACTTTCATCGCTTCAATTCATATTAGTCTGTAAGATTTTCAATTATTTTAGAACTATCATGGTAAAAATTCAGTTCATTTTTGAAGTTATTCAATTTCGTGCACTAAACTATTTTTTTAAATCTTTTTACCGCTTCCTTAACAATCATTTTTCTAAAGTCCTTGTAAGTAAAATGTACAACATTAGCTAACGCACACTAAGACAAATCAAAATTATTCACACGTTTTCGGGCTGTCAGGTCGTCTATACGCCAGTATATTTTAAGTCTATGATAAGAACACAATTTTGTTTTTATTAAATTCATTTAAAGTACGAGTATATAACGACTTTAATTCTTTCCCCAAAAATATTTTTATCAATATAAAATCTCCTATATAATCTCCATTATCCTTAAAAGGGATTGCACTCTGGTATGCCCGAAATTGGTAAACCAACATATATGGGATAAAATAATGCACTAGACAATAATCTATGCGAGGTTAATTTATGTGTACCAGGTAAAGGAGCCAGCTTGGCTTTTAGTTAGATATTGAAAAGCTTTTCTGATTTTCCCACGGATTTTATCTTTGTCAATAGCGTTAGTTAGTGTTGGCCATTAAATATCGATAAAATTTAAAATTTAAAAATTACAAAATTAAAAAAATTCTTATAATAAACTTTCATCGCTTCAATTCATATTAGTCTGTAAGATTTTCACAAATGTACAAGCATCCTAATCGTAACTAATTAAGGGGATTACATCGCTGAAATCCCAAAAACACCCTAGGTTTAAAGAAGTTTGTATATTAATCCCTTTGTGCCTGTACCACATAAAAAATATATGTTATACAAATACATTGTATTGTTTAAAATTTTAATAAAAATGCCTAATAATAGTTAGGCATGAATTATATACAAAAAGAAACGCAATGACGTCATTTAACAATGTATATTGTTTTTTTTTCTTATTTCATTTAATATTTTTGAATAATAAAGACATATCCAAAATTACACTAGCACCCCGAGAGAAGCACCCCCACAAAAGTCTGGAATGGATACTATAATGTTTGATAGTTTATTCCTTTTTCATGTTGCATAAAAGTAATGTCGATTTAAATTATTGTACGGAGATAAAGTGACGGAAGTCGTCATAGGCTACTTTTTATTTTGGGAACATATCAATTTCCTACTTAAAAAAATAGAATTAGAATTATGTCAGAAATACACAAAAACATATTTTTTGCTTTATGATAGCAGCACCCCGAGCTACTTTTTCTAACGGGAACATACTCGTATGTAAGGGCGAACGGAAAAAGTGTAAAAACTATATAAAATAAATCTATTTTGATAATTTTCCTTAAATTGATTTTTAGCAATCTTGTTAGAGATACGATGAGGTACAGTAAATTTTAAGCATTTGCGTAAGAAAAAAGTGCAAATTGTTTTCTTATTATAAGCTTTTATTTAACTTCACTTGTATGTATGTCCTGGAATTTTGCAAACAATATTTCACCCGCTTCCATTGAAGCTATCGAACTAAAATTTGGCACACACCTTTGGTTTTCGTGACAATGCACGATTGCTTTAATGCCGCCATTTTTAATCCAATATGGCGTACGTTACAAATGGCGATTTATCATTTCCACAACAACCCATATGATGTGGGTATCAAATGAAAGGGCTTGATGAGCGAAATACATTAAGTAAAGTGACGTCATTCTAAATCCAATATGGCGGGCGTCAAAAAATGGCGACTTACAAATTCCATAGTAACTTTATTTTCTTCTTTTTAGAGCATTTAAATGAAAGCTTGTTTTTAAAAATGTTTTTTTACTATTAATTTATTGAATTATTGTTTTTCAAATAATGTTTCAAAGAGCTTTTTTTCTAAATATTTGTTGACAAATTATTATTTTATCTAGTTCTAAAGAACTGTTGAACATTTCTCAAAGTATTTGTATGTAAATAACACATACATTTTCAAGCTTTTTACTCTAAATTTTTCATCTTAAGTAGCAGAATAGTATCAGTTTATTAATATTAAAAAAGTGTGGACCTGATTTTATCGCTAAAACTAATCGAGCCGCGGCCAACACTACACATTTTGCTACCGTCTACGAAACGTGATCGCCCGCGACAAACGGCCAGCGTGATGTTTCTGAACACAGCCTGATTCGTCTGATATTGTCTTGCGATACCGTGCCGAAATCTGTCTCTAATTACATCAGCTATAAGGATCATAATTGATAAGTTGAGTTGAAATCTTACTAATATTTGCCAAAATGAGAATGTATTGTAGACAGTTGACCACATTTACTTATTATATACAAAACAGTTTTTGAAATGTGTGTTTGAAAGAAAAAAAAAATTACTCTTATCCTTAGACTTCGTCAAACGATGCCTATTCCGAACTACCAACAGCCAATAGGCAGTTTAGTTTTACATAATAATAATAATGTCCTATGGACCAACGAGGCATTACTAAAAGTAAGTATCTGTGGTATATACGTGGCAGAGCCAGGCTGCAGCTATGTCATGGTTGTAGCATGAATGGGTCGGCTCGACCGGGGTAGGAACACGCTCTCACAGAATACTAACGTAAAATAGCAACTTAATGATGCTGTGTTTTGTATGGTGAGTGTAGAGAACCGGAGACTCTCTTTTTACTGGAAACGTGGCATTCCATCTTAGTCCTCAGTGACATCTGCGTTTTGATTCTTAATTGAGTATTAATGTAGATATCTATGGACCACAGTATACACTTACCATCAGATGGACTGTGTGCTCGTTTGTCACCCTTATTCTATAAAAAAAATCTGAGGCAGCTGAACTGGATAAGTGGCGTAAATATGAGTCTTTCTCTGAGAGATGATTACATATTTCTGCCATTTGCTGTAGAGACTATCGGTCCGTGGGGTCCAAATGCGGTGAAGCTCCTAAAGGAACTGCGTCCGCGAATAGTCATCGCTGCTGGTGATAGGATGGTCGGCTCTTTTCTCGCTCAAAGGCTAAGTATAGCCATTCAGCAAGGAAAGGCAGCCAGCGTTCTTGGCACCATGCCACGGGGAGTATGACTGTGTGATAATTTAAGTTTTTAATTTTAGATATTTTAATTATAGTTTTTAAATATTGTATGTATTTCGATGTTATGTAAATATAAGTTTGTAAAAGTAATATTTTTGTAATATTTTTGAAATCAGATTATCGAGAGGGCGATCATTTAGATGGTATTATATTCAAAAATATTTTCCTTTTTATCTTCTTTCATAAATAACTGATACAGGATGTGTTAAAGTTTCTTTACTTAAATAAAATTTAAAAGGTGGCAAATTCACGGCCCATCCTCTGTTATTTACAGGCATCTAAAATCGGTAAAGTGCAAACAATACTTGGACAATAAGTGTTCGGTGCCTTCAGCTTACCATTTAGATTATAAAATTTACAATCTAAAATTTATTTCTTTACGTGTTTTCTTAATGATCCCTTTCCTGTATAGGTGGAAAAAAAATTAAGAGTCTGTCTGGTAAAACATTTAACACAATACGCAAAATTAATAAAATTTAATCAAAGTAACAATTGGTATTAAAAATTGAAATATAAATTTAAAGTTTTTTTTTTTTACTTTTATTAAAGTTATATTAATATCAAATATATAGTTATGAAGAGAATCACCTGTGACCAATAAACTGACACCATAGTAATTCTATAAGTAAAAGCTGGCTCGTATCGCTACATTTTATAATTTTCTCCTCAGAATCGAAATTCGTATCGCAACCCAATACCATACACCTCGCACTTTTGATGCTGTTCCAAGTCTAGTCGGCCAAGGTATTATAAGTCGATGTCGAGAGGGTAAAACGCATGAAACGTATGAAAGATTGATCCGCGACAGTGCTTTAGATTCTCTTACGCCACCACCTTATGGCAAAGTTAGCATTTAGTTAATTTTAAAGATTTTTCTTTTAGTCATTAAGCGTAAACTTTGTGAATGTGGATTGTGTTACAGAACTAAAAAAAGTTATTTTATAGATCTTACAACTAAACCGCACTAATACTTATTCTCATAACTACTATGTTAAAATTAATATTGCAGCTTTATTGGTTGAATATTGAAAAATATTTTGTTCGTATTCATGTTAATATCATTAATTAACTTTAGTAAAATTTTAATGGTACCGACAGGGATCGAACACGGTTTTTCACGAAGTATGAAATTTTAAGTCCACCTTTCTGGGCTACTACGGCCATGTAGCAATTGAATCGATAACAGAAATATGTGCAAATTTACCACGCGATTATGGAAAATGTTAATGTCATAAAATGTGGGGAAACCTGTCTATCGGAGAAATTATTAATATTTCGGAACACGTGTAGAAAAAAAATGTTTTTAGAAATGAGATGAGGCCTGTATCAAGCAGTACGTATAACTTAGCATGTTGGCTGACACTTCCATTTTTTACTTCATCACAATAAAATCTCAAATAGTATAAATTAATTGAAAGTAATTTGTGTAACGCTAAGTTCTAATACCAATGAACTGTGATGTGTGACTACATTTCTAGAGATTATGCTATGCATATCGATACACTACGAAATATTAAAAAGCCGTGTATCCACTACCTCATATCAACCCGCGGATGTCGTACGAGGCGGCAGAGGTAAATGAAATAGAATATAGATGGGCAGCAGTATCTTCATGATAACAACTCATAAATAATAAAACTGCGGTTGTGTGTGTGGGAGAGGCCTATTTTCAGCTGTGAACTTTTGATAGACTATGAATGAATGAATGATTGAGTAGGAAATAACTTCTCGAATGGTGTTATATCCTTTGATCCATTGATATATTGCCAGTTAGGTTTCATAATGGGCCCCCGCGATATCGGAGTTGCATCGCAATAGCGACGACGGGCTACTTTTTCCAGTTCACTCCATTTATATAGATCCACGGTACGATAAATCAACGCTTTAAACGCAATTTTATACCAATTGAATTCGAAACACGCACAGCAATCAGTTTAGTGGCGGCCACATCGGGAACAAGCGGGAGCTTAATCTACGTCAGCCGTCGCCGGAGATGTATGGTCGTATTCACGTACAGGGGAGATTCGCAACGCCCAATTATCTCGCGGATCTAATGTATGTATGCGTAAATCCATTCGTATAGTTTGTCATTCAAGTCTTCACAGACTTTGTTGCATGAGTACTGACACACTTCTATTAGTGTTGACATAATTATGTACTCTCGTACGCCGATGCTAAGCGAATAATCCCGAGGGTGTCGTAAGGGGCGACGGAGTGAAACTGAAACAGGAGATGGGCAGCAGCATCATCCTAATAAAAACATGATGATAATACAAAAAACTGGGATTGTCAAACCGTCTGCCAAGCATATCAACTTTGGCAAATATCCCATATCTATAGAGGATACCTATGTTCAGTTGTGGAATTTTAATTGGCAGTAATGAATGTATGCATGAATATTATGTAATTATTCCATGGTATATTTTAATTTTAATTTTTGACCATAAATACTTAATAATGGTTAACAGATTAAGGTATATAACTATATAAAACTTAAGAAACGTTAATAATAAACCCATGAACTTTGCCGTGTGTTTGCTTTGCTTTTTGTGAGCCTGCAGTCCGCTACAATTTCAAAATGAGACTTAGCTGATTGCAAAAAAACGGCTAATGACAATCCTATTTCCATTGTCCAACATTTTGCTATTAAAATATAAATGAAAATAAAATAAAGATTTTTAAAAAAAATTTACGACTGACTCAGATCGACTGGCAATGAATTGATATTTACGTGGTAGAGCTGCAACTTTAATATGACTGTAATCATAATGTGTCGGGTCGATTAGGTGTTTGTAGAGTGGATATGGTGAGTGTAGAGCACTGGAGACCCTTTTTACTGGAAATAAGCCATCCATTTTTGTCCTTAGGGGTAACAACGCATCTGCACTTTGATTCTTAATCAAGAATAGGTGTAGATGTCTTTGGGCCACAGCATCCACTTACATTAGGTGGACTGTGTGCTCGTTTGTTATCCTATCCTAGAAAAAATATTAAAATAATGTTACTTACTTACTTACTTATCTTCACGCACAATCCCTGACGGGGTAGCCAGAGAGAACAGATCGCCAAGTGTCACGATCCTTACATATCTCTTTCGCTTCTTTCAGATTCATAATCTTCTTCATGCATGCACGTCTAGGTATCCGAGTACTCTTGACCCTCCCCTCTTCGAGCAGTTTGCTCACATGGTCTTCGAGTTAGTCTCGGTCTACCTCGACACCTTTTAATGTTAACTTTCGCTATATATTTTCTTCACCATTCGGTCTTCACTCATTCGCTCAACGTGCCCAAACCATCGAAGCACGCCCTTATCAATTTTTGTGATAAGGTCATCTTTCAAACCTGCCATATTGCGAATCTCTTCGTTTCGCTTTCGGTCGGCCATGGTAACGCCGCACATTTTACGAAGAGATCGCATCTCCACTGCATTCAACTTGCTTTTATGCTTCTTCTGGCATACAGGTTTCGCTGCCATATAACAAAGTTGGTACCAACACTGCGTTATGTATTGCAAGGCGTGCGCTCTTCACTACGTCTTGCCTTTTGACTAAAGCAGTCAAGGCACCATTGACTTTGTTCCCGGCAGCGACACGCCTGTCCACATCTAAATCACATCTTCCATCCCGGCTAAAGCACTCCCAAGTATACAATTTCATTTACCTGTTCTAGACATTCTTGATTTACCCATATTTCACTTCGTTCTCTCTTCGTCCCTTTCAAATACCAGAACCTTAGTTTTATTGGCATTCAAACGGAGACCTTTAATTTCACATTCCTCTTTCATACGCGTGACTAATGCCTGCAGTTCTGCCTCTGATGGTGCAATAAGCACTGCATCATCAGCATACAGCAGACAATTTACTTTATGTCACCCAATTTCACCCAGACAGCTATCTTTCAGCTTCTGTAAACAGCTGTCGAGATATAGTATGAACAGCCAGGAAGACATGACACAACCCTGTTTACTCCCGTTTGGACGCTAAACATGGGTGTCAGGTCATGCCCTACCCGCACACAGGCTTTACAGTCGCAGTAAAGTGCCTGCACAGCCCTTAGCAATCGACCATCCACACCGTACCCGGCAACAATTCCCATTTTCTTCCTTACAACCTTATCAAATGCTTTCTCAAGATCCACAAAAGCACAGAAAATCTTCTGGTTAGCAGCCAGAAGCTTCTCCGTGATCATGCGGAGAGAAAATATTTGATCCGTGCATCCTCTTCAGGTCTAAATCCGCATTGAGCCTCCCATAGAAATCTTTCCGATTTCTCTTGCATCCTACGCGTCAAAACCTTCGAGTATACTTTACTTGCTAAACTGGTCAGGCTGATCGCCCGATAGCACCCGCAGTCAAAATGTGAACCTTTACCTTTATATAAAGGCACAATGACTGCGGATCGCCAATCATCCGGGACGTCCCCCGTCCGCCAGCACAAATTGCACAGCAGATGAAAGCTGTCCCAGACGCGAGGCCCACCATACTTGATCATTTCAGCAGTAACTCTGTCTAGTCCGCGGCCTTACCACATTTCAAACTTCGAATCGCACGTTCAATCTCTTTCATACTGATGACCTCAGCGTCATCGAGGTCCAGGTCTGGCGTACCAGTCACGGAGTCATCCCCGGATCCCTCACTAAGATCATCACACGCATACATTTCTCTATAAAATTCGCTCCATCGCTGCATGACGTCCGATTTTTCTGTGAGGACGTCATTAGTTCTCGAAAGCACTTTGTTCATTCTAAGGCCGTCGCACCACTTCGGGTCCTTCCAACCTCTTTCCAGAAGAGTTTGGAGTTCTCCCTAAAGTTGTGCGACAACCTTTTGTCCGCTTCCATTCTACACTTTTCACGCATTTCCTCAATCAATGCTTTCGTGTGAACTTTCTGCAGCTTATATCTTTCTTTCATCTTCTCTCTCATATCCTTATCATTACTAGAGGCCAAGTAGTCTAACCATGCTTTCTTCTTCTTCTTTACAGCTTCTTTCACTTCATCATTCCACCATGCATCTCTTCTTTTACTACTGCCTCTTTTTATTGTTCCACATACTTCTTCCGCTGCACTTACCATTCCATCCCTAAGGTTCTGCCATGTTCTCTCCACACATTCATTTCTGCCATCGATGGTGTCAAGCTTTTCGGCTACCCTCGCATGATATTTGTCCCTAGTATCCGCTTCCTGAAGCTTCCAACTTCGGATGCGACAGACCGACTGCGGTTCTGTTACCGCCGTCCGGTAGCGCCAACCCGCGAACAAACCCCTAAATCTAGTGATCACTAGATAGTGATCCGTTCCTAGGTCAGCACCCCTGAACACTCGCGTATCCATCACCTGTTTTCGCAGTCGGTCATCCACCAGGAACAAATCGATCATACTTCTCTCATTCTTACTTTCTCTAGTATACATATGGATTTTCTTGTGATTAAACATAGTGTTTGTCACAAGAAGACCCTTTTCCTTGCATACCGCTAGTATAAGCTTGCCAGCATCATTAACTCTTTATCGCCAACTTTCCAAGCACCGACTCGTACCCTGGTCGAGCGGTACCAACCCATCCGTTCAAATCACCACATACAACAATTCTTTCGTTTTCCCTAGCCAAATCTAGAACTTCTCTTACATTCTCCCAAAACTCCTCCAGCTCAGCCCTGGACGACGAAGCTACCGGCGCATAAACAGCCAAAAGGAATAACTTCGTCAGTCCCAATTTAAAGCGAACCCAGAGTAGTCTTGAGTTCACAATCTTATATTCAGTCATAACATCGACCAACCGAGACGACAGCAGCACCCCCACTCCCTGGCGGGCGCTCTCGCTCTCCGGGACTCCGGACCATAGAGCTAACGCCCCACCGGGGAGCTCTTCAGTACCACTGCCCTTCCGTTTGGTCTCTGACATACACACGACATCTAATTCTCTTTCTTTCATTATTTCAATCAACTCATTCGTCTTATCTTTCATGTTTCCTCTAATATTCCACGTGCCAACTCTGCACTCTGTCCTCCACCTTCCGCCGTGTCGGGCTGTGCGTGACGGGTGGCGGTCCCCATCGCCGCTTTGCGCGCTGCATTCCACACCAACGGGGACCAGCTGGTGTGCGTCGCCTGGGGACGCCTAACCCTCGTTAGCATGGGTGCGCAGCTGTGTAGAATTGCAGCCCTGAAAGGGCTGGCAGGGTCGCGACGTGCACGCTTCTACAATGACCCCAAGAAAAAATAATGTTCTTTGGAAAATAATTGTTTTTTATTATGGATTTGCGGTTCATCTTTGTATAATATTTAAATCTTCTCACATTCCTTTTTAGAGAATTAAGAAAATAAGGGAGATTCGCAGTTTATCAATATATAATAATTGAATTAAGAATAACAAATCAATTAGCCACTTATACCGACTAATTAATGCTTTTAACGCTTCGTGCACAACCACCTCACAATTACTTGCAGTCAAATGAGCACAGTAGCAGACATGAACGCGCATGTGGGTGTAGCGTGTAACATAGGTGCATTCGTGTCGTAACCCCCGTATATTGGAGCAAGGTATTCTGTCAATTATCGGCTTGTTAGGGCCTGATCGATCCTCGCGTTCTAAGCTGCGTCGTAACTTCGCTAAGTTAATGTGTCAGTTGCAGTGGGGTCAACAGGCGGCTTTCGTCCTGGTCGCCTCTTGTAGGTACTCTATGCCGTACGCACGTTACTAAGGCAAGATTTAGTGTTTCAAACTTAGAAAGTGTCCGATGAATCATGAATTAACTACTGTGTGTTACTGGATCATGTATTTGATTAATTTTAGTTGACCCTAAGATAAAACCCGTTTGTATTTACTTAAGCTTTAGCTTTGAAATAAAAATTATAATAATCTACATTTCCAGAAATCGACATTAAAACGGCACAGAAAAGTATAAATCACTATATCGGAACTAAAATCAAAGTTGACTGTTGATGCTTTCTTTAGACCGTAATACTAAATTACCTAAGTATATAGTTTTTAGAACTGTTAATTATTTTTTGATATATTATTATAAACACATTAAATACAAAATATTTCAAGCTTATCGCAGATTTATATTGAAGTAGAGTAATTTTGTATATATATTTTTTTAATTTTGTATAATATATATTATACTTTCACTGAGACGTTAACGACGCGAATATATTATATACAATCAACTAGAAACTTACCTTATGTTTGAGGAACGACAGGTCTCTGACGGGAACATTCCGTCTGGTGACTTTGAGTTCATTCTGCAATACTTCCATGGTCGATATGTCTTGGAAGCCATGTTCTTTGAGAGCTAAGCAAGTGCGCTGTACTTGCTCTATGCATGGTGAGAATGAACAGAAGCGACCTCCTGTGAACAATTATGAAAAAAGCAGAGGTAATAAAAGACTTTACTAGGAAGAGTCATGTTGCAGTAATATTTTTGATACAGCACGAATTGGTCGGTTCGATCAGGGAAAGACCATGCTCGTACAGAATACAAGCACAAAATAGCATCCATAATAGTGTGTGTGAGAGAGTGACGAGAAACGGGGACCCTTTTTACACGTAATAAGCCATATCATCTTAGTCCTTAGGGGTATCAATCAATGCACCCGCATTTTATTTTCTATATTGTATCCGCATCCTTAATCGATGATATATGTATACGTCTATTGACTACTGCATCTACTTACTATCACGTGGACTGTGTGCTCATTTGTCAGAATTACAACTTAAAAAAAAAAACTTTTACCATGTCCTGAAACCTGGATCGAGGATCGCATTATTCATCATATGAAACGCATGCTAATTTCAATTGGTGTTTCATTAAAGCATGGACATTCTTTAGTGTATAACCCTGTTCTCCTCACACCTTATCTCATGCATGCTTGACTTTAAATACTTAGATCAGCGACGGGGTACTGATATTGTCACTATTCCAGTCATACCAATAATTAAGCGTAGCGATTACTGCAAGTTTAGGAACAGGCTACGTCCATCAGCGAACTTTTTGCGGTTTAATGAAAAAGAGGTTAGTATTATGTAACTTTTCCACTACCGTCCACCAAACAGCAGGGCCAGGTGCAGGCAAGGTTGACATTTACAGAAAATAAATAAAAAAAAGTAAAGTAATAGCCCATTATATAAACCCCACCACTGGTCAGAGGCCGTCTCTCGTTTAGGAAAGGGTTATGAACTTAGAGTATACATAAGCAAGGTTATGAAGTAATTAGATCGCCGCTCCATTGCGTGTTGGCGGACTTCATGTCTTCGTAAAATATTTATTTATTACTTTGGAGGGGACGTTCATATATGTATATTTATGTTTACTGCCCACGGTCGTGTTATGTATATACCTATGAGTATATAATCGTTGGTGCATCTGTTAGTAATTGTGTAACTTTTAACTGACTTGACTGTTTAAGGCCATATATACACAATATATTTGTTTAGTCGAGACGGTGGTTCTTAGCATAGCTATATGCTAAGAACCCATAGGTTGAGCTGTAGTCAAGTTATTAACAAATTCTATATTTATTGATCAACATGATTCATACTAAAAATATATGTTGGTTTAGTGTCAAAAACGAAAATCACAAAATTTAGATCCTGTGACTTGTAGTGTATATTTACACTCTAAAAAGTCCGGAGTGAATTCAGAGTGAAACTCATCGCGCCATCTTTTTTTTATAGGATTAGGTTGACAAACAAGAACACAGTCCAGCTTATGGTAAGGGGCTGCTGTGGCCCATAGACATTCACATCTAACCTCGTTTGCGAATCAAAATGCAGATGCATTGTCAGCCGTGAGGACTAAGATGGAATGCCTTTTTTCCAGTAAATGGTTCTCCGGTTCTCTACACTCACCATACGAAACACAGCAGCATTAAGCTGTTATTTTACGCTGGTATTCTGTGAGAGCGCAGTCCTTCCCCGGTCAAGCCGACCCATTCGTGCTACGACTATACAATTAATATAGCTGCAGCATGACTCTACCACGTTTAAAATCTACCGGAAAGCACAGAACAATGTCTGCCGGGTCACCAAGTATCTATTAAAACTATAATTAAAACATTCCCGTACGTGGCCTTCAACATTTTATAAGTACATGGTAGAGCCACGCTACAGCTATATTAAGGTTGTAGTACAAATGGGACGGCACAACCGGAGAAGGACCACGCTCTCACAGAATACCAGCGTAAAATAGTAGTTTAAAGCTGCTGTGTTTTGTATGGTGAGTGTATAGGACAGATAACCCTTTTAATGGACATGAGGCATTCCATCTTAGTCCTCAGGGGTAACAACGCATCTGCATTTTGGTTCTTGGTCGAGGATGGATGTGGATGTCTATGGGCCATAGCATCCACTTACTATCAAGTGGACTGTGTGCTCGTTTGTTATCCTTATTCTATAAAAAAATCTCTTTAATAACCCAAAATCATATCACCTACTTCATGTATGTAAGTGAATTATTCGAATCAATAGCATTATATCCCGTTACGTGCACCTTATTATATCATCCACGTGCCACACATTCCATAACTGTAACAGTTTAAAATCGCCCCCCGTGGTGGCGGGCCCGCGCCTTTGGCCACAGATTGGCAGATTGAGTGACGTCCGACGTCCTTATTGGTCGATAAGATGTGACAGATAAGAGCATCGAGCCGCATTAAAGCACCCGATGTCTCCTCGGACGGTTCTCGTCTTGTAGAAATTCAGAAATGGTATTGCCGCCACAAAAACTTAGGTCCGCTATCTGACCATCTCGTTACTATCATGGGAATGGAAACATCTGTCGGGTTCTCTTCGGGGTCTTTTTACTTGGCTATGCACTTGAGGGTTATTATTAAAGTAATGTAATTACATCTAGGACTTTGTATGTACTTGTGATCTAGGAAAAACAAATTAGGACAATTTGCAGAGTAGAGAAATTTATCTACACTGCAACGTATGATGGCTTCAGGTTGAACGGCTCGATCGGAGAAGCACCGCGATTACATAGAAAATTCTTCTTCATTATCAACCCGTAAAATACCACTACTGGAGATGATGATAACGGTGACTCGACTTGTATATGAATTTCAGATTTCCGGTACGGTGTTCTCCTATGCACGAATGAGTATACTGTTCCGTTATCTAACCGACGTTCGAACAGGGGTTCGGACGCTGGTTCTGACAGCTTACCTAAATCGTATCGGTCGATGATCTTGGCGGTCAAAACTGCCCAGGCAAGTGGGTGTACGGTGTGTACGCGGTGTGGAGGGGTACCTAACGGTGTTTGTGACACTAGCTGTGTGTGTAGTCTCCCGATGTAGGGAATATTCGCGCTAATCGTCATGCTTGGCAGGCGGATGGATGTCAGACGTCTCGCAACTTCGAGGCTGCTGCTCGCAGTCTTGCCGGATATTCTTCCATAAGTCGGCCATCTGTCGAAAGCCATAATATTATTCTGGCATTTTCCATAGTCCCTTCTTACTTTACTTTACTAATCCCCGGGACGAAATGGGGTAATATCTCTATCGCCGTTGCTACCACATGGCGCATTGAATAATACCGGCTTAAAATAGCAGCAAATGCTGTAGTGTTTCGTATGGTGAGGGACGAGACTCTGAGACCCTTTTTAGCGGTAACGAGGCATTCCATATTAGCCTACGGGGGTGACAAAGCATCAGCGTTTTAATTTTTAATGGTGAATAGATGTAGATTAGGGATTGTGTCCATGTGTCTCACCCTTCTTTCAATATAAAAAAAAAAAGAATTTAATTGATGCTTAATATAATATGTGCTAATTAATAGAATCAGCCGTGCTTTGTGAAAAATTCATTATAAAAATATTAAATCCAATCCAATTTTATTTTCATTCCAATCCATTGCAAAATATTTCAGCTACTTAATTTTAACATCTTTAACACTTATGTACAATAGAAATAGATAGGTGTTTTATATACAATTTTTTTTTCTGAAAGTGTACGCTGTTGGCCCTGCGGCCTTGACAGCTTCATCGAAATTAGGCTCGTAAGCGAGGACCTACGAACTATTGAGTGCAACGATTCTGCCACTATCGCAATGTCGGTTACGGGTCGCAAAACTAAAAACGCCCCGTATCACGGGTGTTGAACCTCGTGTACGGGGTGTGTCTGTGACCTCGCGTTCGCCGGCGAACGCGGTGTGCCCTAGTGTTCTGTATTAGAGTAGTGTCTGAGTGTGTGTGTGTGTGTTAATGTTAAACAAACGGGTACCCTTTCCTGTGGAGGGGGGGGGGGGATCAACCTATTAACAGAAGTTACAGAAGTGATCTCGTCGTCGGGATCAAGAAGAACGTTCTTAGGACGTCTCCTATGGGGGGCAGCATCCCTCACTGGGGAGTACGAGCCCGCCTCATTTACCAACGGATTGATGTGCTCTTTTATCGAATCGAATCTCCATCCATTCGTATCTTAAGGATAATTCCTTAAGATACGAATGGATGGAGGGCATGTCGAGGTTGCGGTGGTGATCTGCGTTCCTCACATAGTAAGGAGCTCCTGTGATTTGTCGCAGGAATTTATTCTGAACAACTTGAAGTTGTCGAAAATTCCTTTTGGAGACGTGGGCAAAGGACACACCCGCATATGTCATAATAGGACGTACGCAGGTTTTCAAGAGATACAGTTTGTGTCTTAGTGACAGCTTACTGCTTTTATTGGTTAAGGCGAAAAGACGATACACTACGAATTTTGCCTTATTCCTAACTGTTTTAATGTGCTCAGAGAAGCTCCTCAGTGTCCTCCGGAGGAGCTATTATATTAATTTCAGGCTATCACTAAGAGCTAATAAGTCATAACCGCTAGCTGTCACATTTATTGGACCAGGCATTCCAACTGAAAAATCGAATATTGTACCTACAATATTCGATTCTTAAGAGATACCCATATCGAATTTTTATAGTTGGTAATTTCTAAAGATAAATATATAAATTAAAGACTGCAATAGAATAAAAACAAATTTAATTAATCACTTTCACTACAACTAGTTGAACTGTCCTTGTTTATATTAATTGTTATTTGATTTTCTATAATGCATTCAAAATTAATGTCTCTTTCATAGTCGTTCACAACAATTTTCTTTGTTTTCTCCATCTTTTCAGTACAAATCCTCCCCCGGCGGATCCCACATGGCAAGTTATGAGGCGCCCACCTTTTCCCACGGTTACGTGTCATCTGTACATGTCTGCGGCAGTGTGGTTGGCGTTTAGCCATGTTTCGTCAATGAATATAACGTTGTCTCAATTGGTTATATTTTTAATTTCTCGTAAAAATGTTATTCTTTGCAATAATTATTTTGCATTTGTGATTTTTTTTTAATCGGAAGCCAATTCCTTTACAAATGGTCCAAATGACTCAATACTACCATTGTACACGCTGGCATCTTTTAAAGTTATTCGCGACTTCGCCGCAGTAAGATTCACAGAAATTATAAAAAATAGACTTGTTTAATTCACGATTCATATAATTTATGCAACACTTAAAATAAAATTTAAATTAACAAAATTTATATAAATTAAAGAATAAAAAGGTTCGATTATTTGAATATTTTTACCAATTATTCGCATTAACATGAAGTACTATTTTTGTACTATATTTTGTAATCCTTAACTTACGAGCATGTATGCGTAGATATTATATGGATTTAAAAGAAGCGAGAAAGTCCGTAGTCTCTGCCTTTCTATTTGGGTGTCAGGCGTGAGTTGTTACCATGAAGGATGCTATGTATGTTTTTTGTATATTTATTGTAAAGAACGTTACCTTCTACACTAGACATTTCTCCTCTATCGTGGATAAGGGTTACATACATAAAATAAACAGTTATATATTGTTTGATATTTATGTACTGTGCGGGATTCGTATCACTCGCCCAGAGCGCTGCAGCCTAACTCTTACCACTGCGTTTTAAGCTATCTTTAGTAGGTCGTGCTTAAATCATTACTGTTCGGTAGACTGCAGAAAATATACTTTCATAATTTATATGTGAGACTAGTGTAAGAAAAGTAATTCTGATGAGCAACAATTTTAGCCATTAATGAAGTTAGTGTTGCCTGTTGCCTATTTCTACTGCAAGCAACCACATAACAGTGACCGTTAACCCAGTTCTCAGGTCTTCATGTGTCGCGTGACGTGATGGTATAACATCAGCAAAACGGTCTATTAACATAATGCTTTTGAAGTAATGAAGCCGTTAAGGGCAATCTTCGTATGAGCGCTGGTATTCAGGTGGCGGAATATGTAGAATGCTATCTTAATGCATCGCAAGTCACGTAGCGAGCGTGGTCCTAAGATGTGACTCGACCCATCTATGTACATTGTCCATGTTTCAAATTAATTAATCGATGATTGCTATTGGATAAAACTTTTAAACTCTGTGGAGTAGATAATTTTATTAATTCGTTTTAACTGCATACATAGATGGTATATTTTTCTCGTTAATATATACATACTACTTAGCCAGTGTAATCAATTATATTTTTATAAAACAGAAGTGACAAAAGAACTTACAGTCCACCTGATGGTAAGTGGTGATAACAGATCATAGATATCTGCAGCCAATTTCAAACAAAGAAGACAGATGCATAGTCACCTCCGATGTCTATGTTAAAATCGCTTACGGCCTGTAATTAGGACACTTTAAACCCTGCAGACCAGAACACAGCAGCAAGCACTGCGATTTAGCGGCAAAAATAGGTAAAAGGGTTACCTATCCCGATGGAGTCTTAAGCAGAAAAGGAGCCCTACCACCTATAGTCTTTAAAAAAGGCTAAGGATTAACAATACACAAAGCAAAGCAAAAATTATCGATTAGCTATCGATATAAAAATTAAAACCGAAACATATATTTCTTTATAAACTAAAATGCATGTAAAATTTAGTTAGTTTAATACAAATTATGACATAATAGTTACATAATAGCTGTTCCTGGATCTCGCCCGCTTGGTATTTATTACGATTGGATTTCATGGGTTTTAATTTTTTTGCGCGGAATCCTAATTTTTTTTTCTAAAATAAAATTAGCTCTGTCAGTGCCAGCTATAAGCCGGAACAAACAGACCGTAAGACAAACATTTTAAAAATTGTTTTTGTCTTTT
The DNA here is from genome assembly GCA_029286625.1 of Parnassius orleans. Classification (NCBI taxonomy): domain Eukaryota; kingdom Metazoa; phylum Arthropoda; class Insecta; order Lepidoptera; family Papilionidae; genus Parnassius; species Parnassius orleans. The sequence goes on from JAGSMP010000009.1 coordinate 2,028,630, forward strand.
TGTTATAAATACCGTATTTAATATAGAAATACCGTACCGTACTTTCATATGTATTTAGTAAAAGGCTGTTATTTTGATATTACAAACAGACACTTCAATGTATAGATTATACTATGTATTAATTTGAAAATAAAAATTTCTTCTATTTCATGTTGATTGCAACATTCATATTGACATTTAAACAAATAAAATGGCTACCAGCATCTGTAACTTTCAGTACGGCGTAGACTGCACCGGCAGCTTTTCAAGGTACGAGTGCTAGCGCCTTTTGCTATATGTGTATTAGTTTTGCCAGGTGCAATGGCCCAAATATCGGGACGGAAGGTAAAAATAATCGAGAACTTGGTTTATAAATCTAATGAAATAAAAATAAAAAATAGTTTTTTTGTAGCCATTTTGGCCGCCATGAGTTATGATAAAGTCTTTTTGACACAATGCGTAATTTGCTTTATAATTATTTTTTTGCCTGAGCTGACCAACGAATAATTTATCGTCCATGCATCGGAAACACTGCATATTCGTCTATGTGAGTTTTGTTTCCGTAAATCAGAATTTTTTGAACGATTAGTTCCAATTCCAATACATATAAATTACGTGATTTTTATATATTCGATTTATTTCAAAACCGATTTTTGATAGTCTGTGGTTGTTCGTTATCGCATGGCATAGTTTAGCGTGGCACATCACTGCCGTAAGTTGGCGGTACCCATCTATGAAGTACAACAATATCTGTATGATAGTTTATCTAAAAAAATACGAAACTTCATAGGCGTGAGCTGTCACCCGCACCGTGCTATAACGCAAAGACTATAGTAAATTATATTTTATAGAGGAGACAGAGAGAGAGATATATATAAAGAGAGAAAGAGAATTCAAATAAATATAAATGAGGTAGTGGTATGCTGCAGCGTATTATGACTGGTCATATTATTACATGGGTCGGCTCGACCGGGGAAGGGCCACTTTATCACTTAATACCAGCGTGAAATAGCAGGATAATGCTGCTGTGTTTTGTACGGTGAGGGACGAGAACCGGATAGCCTTGGTAGCCTCCTGGTAACAGAGTAAGACACAACGTATTTGCATTTTACTGCTTTTTATCAAGCTGGAAGGTTTATACTGGGATATATATACCTATATTTATAAATTATATATATTTTTATATATTATTATGTATTTTTTTTCCCAAAAATATTTGCTTTGAAAGCAAAACGAGGATTCACAACTCGGACAGCTATGAGACATTCTCGACATAATTTATTCATTACAGTTTATCAAAAGTTCACTGCTAAAGGCCTTCCCCGTAGATTTACTCATAGGGGGATATTTGCCATAGTTGCCATGCTTGCCAGGCCTTCAAAAAATATCCCGCTGGATTTCTTGCTGGTTCTTTCCAGGACAGAGGTGTTTTCCAAACCAGTGGTAAATTAAACATAAGAGTCAATTTTATTAAGTACGTATTATTGCACGCCTCATAACGCGAAGCGTTTTGTTTTACTCTCGACATGTCAAGGTCAAGTAATTTTGTGTTCTTAAAATGCCTCTATCATAACCATATTGCACTTATACGATAATATGAGTAGCCGTATATCAAGTAAACACTCTAATTAATCCATCTTATATTTTCTAAAAAATCATTTTATATTGTTACTTTGGAAAAAAAAACGGTTTGAAAAAATTTTACGTGGACGTCCGGATGTTGATTTTGTATGTGGTCACGATAACTCCCGAAAAAATTTACGTATCGAGACCGGGTTTTTTTATTAGCTTCAGAATTACATCAACTGGTTTCCTATTTCATATCAATAGCCTAGTATGCGTAGTTTGTTAATAAAATGATTTTCAACTTTTATAAGTTTTTTTTTAGCATTTGATAGACAAAGGACAAATATACAGCACAGCCTATATCGATTTTATACTTTGTGTAATCGATTTATTTTGGTAAACATTTTTTTTTCTTTGTAGGTAACACAATTTATTTTTTTCATCAAAATTAAATGAATCGGTCATGAGGCTTGCACTTTTGGATTTTCCAAACTATTTATAATCTATATTCGATAAAAAAGTTTATATTTCTATATTCTGTTTTATTGCTGGTAGTTTCTTTTCAAGAGTTACGGATTAAAGGAGTCTTATAGCATGGTAAATGCAATGTAAAGGTAAACAAAATCAGATAATTATATGTTATTGATTACTGACAAGAACACAAATACCCACAAACCATTAAACGCCTCGATCAGGTCTAAAATACCATGGGTAATTTATAAAGTTGATAAATATTAGTTAAATAGCGGTAAATATGCGACTACAGACACTTAGGGGTTAACAATGGCCGTTAGTCATCCTCTAGGGCTTGCGACAGAGAGTGTAGGTCACGGCACAGGAATGCCGGCTAATTGACAGATTAGCGAGGACATCAATTGAGTTTGAATTATGCGCGGCGACGTTGGTAAATTCAGTTTTATTGCTTACTCCATTGTGGTTACCGCTTCGGTAGTTTATCTAGAGACTTTTGCAAAACATTGTTCACTAAATATTTCGTTAGCTTTTCTAATGCATTTGTCTAAAACCATTCTTCACACTGGGACTGCGCAGATTATTAATTATTTACTATATACCTTATTGCATAAGCTTTTGCAAATAATGGATACAAAGAGCTAACTTAATGTCTTTAGGTAATCTTAAACAGTCAGCCCACGGAGTGGACGGCTATGTTCTGAGATGCCTTTTGCCTTTAACAGCTTCATCTGAGGGGTCTTTTCAGGGTTGTTGTATAAAAGTGAATGGTGACGGTGATGAGATAATTCAGTTTATTACCCATCGTCATATAACACGGTGTGCTGACCTCGGCTCTGGACGTAAATGTAGCAATACAGCAAAAATTATATTAAGTTATAAATACATAGAAGTAGTAAAATAAAAAAAATTGAACAACCGACTTCAAAATAAATAGAATGAGAACATCATTAATGTAGCCGCAGTCAATTAAAGACGCATTATTAAGGATAACTCAAAAACTACTGGTCAGATCTGGATCATTTATATGGGACCACATGAGAAGCACCAGCTTTCAAATAAAAAAAGAATCCTCCAAATCGGTTCACCTAGGAAAAAGTTCTGAGGTAACACACATAAAAAAACATACAGTCGAATTGAGTACCTCCTCCTTTTTTTGAAGTCGGTTAAAATAGTCAAAGCTCTTCCATTATTTCTCCCATTCTCGAAAATGAGTGCATGCTCGCGTATATGTAGTGAAATATACAATTTTATTAAATGAACGCAATTTTTAATACTTAAAATTTTCTCATTATGACAACTGGACAGTTCAAACGACCTAATAAATGTGGTCCTTCACTGCTGGCCGTATGAGGAAGCTGAAGGTCGGAGTTCTCCTGCGGAATAAAATCCGTAACGAGCTAACAAGGATATCCGCAGAAGAACAAAAGTTACTGACATAGCCCAGTTGATTAGGTTATACTCGAAGAACCGACAATCGATAGGGAAGAAAGATTATTGATGATATTATGATATTGATCAGATGATTATTATTTAATTTGTATGTTTCCCATATTATAATATAGAAATAAATTTAAAACATACTGCGAAAACTCGTAAAATTCACCCAGTCTCACTAGTGTAATGCGGCGTAATTCTTTCCTGCTCCCTAACGTTCAGAAATGAGAGAAAGAGAGAACCCACGGGTTACATACAGAAATTTATAATAGTAACGTTTACTAAACAAAAAGAAACAAAGATAAATCATTGGATTATATCAAAGAGAAGACAAATTATATAATTCAGTCAATGGATTTCAATAATACCGATGGCCTGGGATATTGTGAAATTGTATTTGCAATTTATCGTCAAGCCGATGGTAATGTCTTAACAAATCTTCATTCTTCATACGAACGAATTGTATTTGTACCAAGAAATCGATCCGGGTCAACGGCCTCAATCGCCCTGCAAATATCAGCTAACCGAGTTTGCTCCCATAGTAAATGGGACCGTATTGGGAAATAACGAAAATACAACGTTTCACGCATTTAGCATATTGCAATTGCAAATTGTAAAGCGCATTTCACATGTGACGTCTGTTGCATCAAATGTATAACATTACAGTTACGGTCATTTGCGTACCATAATCTTGTTATTTTTATTTAGATAAAAAGCTTCAAGTTTAATTTAGGTTTGTATTTGGGGGTGATTTCCAGAGAAAGGAAAAAACTTTAAATCAAATTCAGGAAGTTCAAAGTATATAAATAAAAGGTAAACTCCAAGTCAGGTAAAATTCGCTATAAATTTAATATTATGTACGCACGATAAGAACTTCAAATGCGTCGTGTAGGTTATGCACATAAATCAAACTAAAATATATTTAATAATTTTTTAATTTTAAGTTCTTAATTACTTTATGTTGAGAACGCAATTGTTGCTTTATCCTTAAAATAAATGAGGTAATTATTTCATTTATTTTAAGGATAAAGCAACAATTGCGTTCTCAACATAAAGTAATAAGAACTTAAAATACCTAAACTAATCTTAATGCTATAGCATTCCTTGATGAAGGTATCATGTAGAGAGTAAATTGTCAGTAAACCCAATTATATTTTTATCCTACGCGTGTATTGTAATACAATAGGTACTACAATATTAGGTACTGAAAACCACTAATCAAATTAGATCTGAACCAATGAATGTAAAGAGACACAGTTTGCTGGGCCATAAAGAAAAGAGATGTTTTAAACCCTACATTTCATCATCATCATTACAGCCCTTCAGAAGTCCACTGCTGAACATAGGCCTCCCTCAAGGAATGCCACAGAGCACGGTCCTGAGCCACCTGCAACCATCGACTTCCTGCATGTCTTACCAGGTCGTCACTCCATCTAGTGGAGGGACGCCCTACACTTCGTCCGCCGGTACGAGGCCGCCACTCGAGAACCATTTTCCCCATCGGTTGTCGGTTCTTCGAGCTATATGGCCGGCCCATTGCCACTTCAGCTTACTAATCCGTTGGGCTATGTCGGTCAATCTGGTTCTACTGCGGATATCCTCATTTCTAAGTTTATCACGCAGAGAAAAAACATTTGTTTGAGGTTTCTCTGCGTGATAGCATAGCCTTCTCCATAGCTCGCTGAGCGACCTTCAGCACACTACATTTAACAAACATTATTTTGAATTTCCAATCTATTTATACAGTTTTTTATAACTGGAGTTAGTTACAGACGTATTTAGCAATCCATAAATTTAAAGCGATATAACTATATCTATATTTAAAAATTCCAATGCAATAGTTTGATTTTATAACTAGCCTAGTCTTACACAACAAAGATCTTTGTGCCATAAGTACTCTACTTCACCATTACTAAACAATAAATAGAGGTGGGCCAAAATGATAGGTCTCGTTATCGATGATAAACAGTGTATAATTATTTCACCGCAAGGTACAGACCACTAGTTCCTATGTAAATGTTAGTAAAATATACACTTTCATAGCCGTTGGTTTATCTGAGAATCGACCATGTCGTACATATTTTTTTGACATTATTGTTGTATACGAAATCAAAACGTGGTGCTCACTTTTGGTCTTAGGAGATGCTCAATGAGCGATCAATCATAGAGATAGAGATAGAGATGCTCGGAATTTCTCTGTGTGATAAAATCCGTAACGAGTATATCCGCAGAAAAACAGAGAGCTAGCGGAAGAATACTAGTATAGAGTAGAGCAACTAACATAGGCCAGCGGACCAGTAAGATGAAATAACAATGGGCCGGATATAGCTCGAAGAAACGACAACCAATGGGAAAGAAAGATTGTCGAATGACACCCTAAGTAAGGTAAGCGCAGAGTTCGGCGACCCCTCACGAGATGGTGTGACGACTTAATGAGAAGCCGGTAATCGATGCATGCAGGTGGCGCAATACCGCACTTCGTGGCTATTCTATGGGGTGGTCTATGTTCAGCAGTGGATTTGATATGGCCAGTAATGGTCGATGGACGAAGGTGATGAAAAATTATGATACTTTAAACATTTACAGGCCTAAACCTTTATGCTTAGAGAGAATAAAAACAGACAATCGGTTTTTACTAGTAGAAGTAAAAAGTTAGCATTCCAATCTGGTGGAAGAAATTATTTTCACTTACAGTGTTAGCTTTGGCACCGAAGGAAGCTTAATACTTCTGAAATTCAGTACGTCGGCTTGGTTTCTAAGTCGTTATTTATATTGGGGATTTTAAAATGAGATCAACAAATTAGCCGTGGTAGCTCGGGGACACGCCGTAAATTTCATCGTACGCAAGCCGCCTGGGTTTGATCATATGGATCAAGCCCGGCGGCTTTTATACGATTATAAAGTTAATACATAGGTTACGAAGGTTACGCCCGGTGGTGAAGGAAAAAATCTGGGTAATAAAATAATTCGATGACATGTGAAGTCAAATCAAGGATGTGCCGATTCTGTTCCTTAACGGAAGAAACACCTCTGCACAACCTAACTAATTGTGCACAACACTCATTTGGGAAACAATGTACTTAGCACAGAAGTGAAATTGCTCACAGCTAAGCAACTCCTTCAATTCATTTAAGACATAGGGTGTAGTAGGACATAGGTGTTAGCAGAGAACTATAGCCATAGCAGCGATCACAATAGATCTTATAGGTCGCAGTGATACTGGTCTTTCTAGATCTGCATAGCTGCTTGCACAAAGACAAGAGTCAAGAGAGTCACATGTGAAGTCTGCCAACACGCACTAGAGCAGCGCGGCAGACTTATTCCACCATTACCCTTTCAGAAATGGGAGATCGTCTGTACCCAGCATTAGGACGTATATAGACTGCAAGTTTAAACAAAATTTAATATTGGTGATAATGAATATATTTGCCCTTAGTGGTTGGGAATGTATTTTAATTTTAAAATGTAGCTCGATTTTATTATTATTTGATTATAACGCCATAGAAACGGTTAGATTTATATTTATTTCCAACTAAAAACATCATCATGGTAATAAATAAGAGAAATTATGTGTTTTATGCTTTATACATCAAAACAGTCAATACTATTACATGAAAACATTATTTGCTGTCTATACTAGAAAAGAAGTCTGGAACCAACTAAGCCAGTAATGTAATTGTATTCAAACTCGCGATCTCAGTTTGTTTTGAGTAAAGTTACATTTTGACGTTTAGTTCAGTTATCAATGGTTCGATTACGTTAGTGCGGGCAATGCAACGTTGAGGCTCAACGGCCTGAAGTCCCGTCGGCAACAATACTGGACACGCCATTGATCTATTAGCCGACATAGCGTAGCGGTGAAATCATATGTGGCCTTTTGTAGGGTTTCCAACTGTTTGACTACTTATTATTTAATTTCGTTGCCTGTTTTGGTAAAGTCATACATTAAAATATGAAATTGAAGATAATCATACAAACATATTAAACATACATAAATCTCACAATTTCTAGACGTTCATACGTAACGGAAATATCAAAAATACGAGAAGCTCTGACACATTTACGATCTATGTTGGTTCTCAGAATCAATTTTCATCGAAAGAAGATACTTGCCATTTTTTCATAATAAAAGGTTCACAAACGGAAAACTAACACACAGTCACCTGATGGTAAGTGGATGCTGTGACCTTTAGACAAATATATCTTTCCTCAGATTCGTTGTCACCCCTGTAGACTAAGATAGAATGCCTCACTACAAGTAATAAGGGTCTACCGTTCTCTACACTTATCATACGAGATATTCTTAAATACGTTGAAAACCCCTGTACTTACTATATCTATATAGATACCTGCGAAGTTTTTTTCGTTTTTTCTTCTTTGGGCAGAGAAACGTCATTTTAAAACGGTAGTAGATTAACAATATGATATAATAAAGTTTAACAAAAGAAATTGTATACAAAAAGATTTTAAATATTTTAACCGGATAACGGCCTCCTTTCATACTAGTATCACAGAATAAATAATAGTACTAAGTACAGAAGTTGCACTCTTTTGATGTTGACTGCTTGCCGACGTTTTAATAGCCTACATAGTTATTATTAATCAGATAAATCGCGCACGCAATCTAAATAAAACTTTATCGCTGCGCGCGAGTGTCCGTATTACTTTGCATCTTTTCTCCTTACTACGTCACAACGGACTTTCCGTGGTTGCTAAGGGCTGTTAATAAAGAGTCAAAAATATATTGTGAAATGGTAAGTTACTTAGGTAAAGTACCTATGCTGACTATAATCGACCATATTATCTACTATGTGAGTTCTGTGATGCCCAACGCATGCAACTTGCAAGGTCATTCGTCGGGAATCGCGATGCTTGGTTCGTATAGGTAGATAGCGTAAACAACAAATAAACCCGAAATACGATTCCTAACAGAAATATGATCGTAATCTACTTAGTTGAAAATCTTGTTAACAAAGTTTTAATTTCAGTATTTTGTGCTATTATAACTTAAAATATTTTAATTACAAAGACGAGTATCGGTATGTAAGTAGGTACTTGGGTAGTGAAGTAAATTTCAACTAAGTTTTGTAATAAAGTACTTAGGTATTACTTCTGTAGTTAAATTATTACTCAATTATTTTTTCGCCATAAATACCTATGTAACAAAAAAATGAAATAAATTTACCTTTCATTATCCTTCGGTAACTTAAAAAATGATATATCTGAATCCTTTTAATTGCTCATTAAGCATCCATCCCGCAACAATTATAGTAGGAACGACGTTTTGCCATTATAATTTATCAAATAGATAGGTAATATACATATATATTATTCTTAAATTACATTAAAACTTTTTCAACTATTTTATCCTACAATTAAATATACTAAACACTAAACATAAACTATTTCGACGAGTATTTCAACAAGCATTTACAAAAAATTATTTACGTAAACAGCGTTAAAAAAACTTTAACATTCAATCGCCTAGAACGCGCTAGCCCCGTCTGCGATCTACCCCTGAGGCAGCTCGCTATTGTAGGTAATTATTTCACGCAGGTAGCAAGAGTGACAGAGGCCTGCTAGTATGCCTGTAGTTGAAGTAATTTCCTCACATTCCAGGAGCCAAATAAAATAAAATTTTAGCTGTATTAAAGAAGAAAATATTTTGTTTAGGTATTTTTAACTTTGATCAACGAATTAAACGAATGACAAACATGAGTTCCCTGCAATTATGACGAGAGCTGGCGGCAGGAGACTATTATAGAGTAGATTATACTAGACAATATTGATTTCATTTATTTGACATAGTTTCAAAATTTAAATTAAGAATTGTATAATGTAAGTATTTGAATAGTAAGAAATTTTGGAGGGAAATTAGAGCAAATTCAACATTTATGTTACTTAAAAAAGTATTTTTTTTTTATACAATTTGTATAAACAGCTTAAGTTCACCCCACACAGTCCCGTCAGAAACAACACTCGTGGACACCTCACGGTTGCAGAATATAATGAGGTCGGCACACGCACCGCATTGTTCTTGCGATGGGCCGATTGAAAAATAATTATCTCGATACACTCGCTCGAGAGCTTTTGTTAATGTATAGCACATCGATATGCTCTCAATCGTAATCTAAATTTACGAGTAAGTATAAGGATATTTAACCCGGCTGCCAAGAACTATAGTTATGAATGTATATATGTCTAACACGCCATCCATTATCCATTACAGCTTATGAAAGTGTACTGCTGAACATAGGCCTCTCCATAGAATGCTACATAGGGGATTATGCCATAGTTGCCACGCTTGGCGGGTTGGCAATCGTATTTTTTTATTATTTTGATTCGTTGTCAGGATGATGCTGCTACCCATCTCCTGTTTTAGTTTCCCTCTATCGCCTCTTACGACATCCACGAGACTAATACACCGGCATTATTTAAATTGCAGCATGAAATTAACCCTTTCCCTGTCCCATGAATCATATATGACCATTTCGATTGTTTAACTATTGCGTCTATATCGCGGACAGGTAAACTTTTAATATTGCTCATCATTGAAAGAAAGCAACGTTAGTAAAACTGACTGCTTATAAACCCACTCGTACTAAAGTAGCGTTGTGGACTCTACCTGACTTTCTGATCCCTTCAATGATAAGATGGAAAGCACCGGCTCTGTAAAAAACTAATAACTATGTCCTCTATCCTTCAACTTTTGGGCAATGGCCTTGGTTATTTTCTTCTACTTTATGTTTGACTACTCTGCGTGTAGTCTGTGAACACGTACAGGATCGTACCCGCTATTACATCATATTTAATTGACCACAAATCCTTGTGTCACCGATTCCTACCAAGAATAATTCGCAAGGCTATTGAAATCAGAAAACATCAAAATTTCAATATCGAAGATGGCTGGGTGTTACCATGTCCTTGGGATTCTATAACTAATAAAATTAAATCTCAACTCAAGCATACCTCTGCAATACTTCAAGATACTGTTCTTTCTGCGTAGATCGGACCAAAAATTAATAATTCTAAACTGAAGTAAAATGTGGTTAACTATGACATTGGGACGTCGAACACCTTAGTTCTTCGTGTTCATGGGTGCTGCAAAAACTCGAAGCGTCCAAACGGGTTTACGGGTTGTTTCGCCTTTATATAAAAGGCGAAACAACCCGTAAAAACCCAGTTTCGTATAATGAAAACCCATCCTTAAAAATTGTTTGTGAGAAATATTTTTTAAGAAAAATCGGCCACTTTCAAACCATAAACATTACGTAGAAAATGAATTTGAGAATTATTAAATCTTGGTAGAACAAACCTTGCCCTTTCACTCTATTATATTGAATTACGTTTATATGTGGTACGAAGGTGGTACGTTCCGATCGCCCCGAGCGGGGGCGGTTCGACGCAAGCGGCCACCCCAGAGACGCCCCGTGCGGCGTGGAATTTGCTCAAGCCACCTATACTGACTTCATTATTCTCTCCGGGACGTACGGAACAAAGCGCTTTACTGATGGCAGTGTGCTCAAACTAATGGTTTTAAAGAGTTTTATCAACACATTTATACTGTTCGATATCCACCGGCACAAATGAAATTGTTGCTCGATGGTGAAGGAAAACATCGTGAAGAAACCTGCATGTTGGAAGAATAAAATATTACAAGGACATGTGAAGTCCGTCAACATATCATTATGAGTTTTATAGCAGACCATCCACTGCTGAATGATGTATGATAAATGATGCACTGATGAATTGCGTTGACGGGTGCATTAATTATCACAGTACCTACGAGTCTTGAATTTCTGACGCTTCTCCCCGTATCCGGTTTATGATTATAATAAAAGCACACGAGGAAATCGAGTTTCATATCCGCGGGTACCACTAAAACTTTTCTTTTTTTTAATACTAATTTAATATTTAATTATTAATTCTAATATTCGTTTGAAAAATACTATTTTCCTTTTTAAGCAAATATTTGTATTTATTTCCAGGACTCGGCAAGCAAGTACGTTAAGCCACGATAGTAATAATATCCTCCATACCCAATTTCGGTCACGGTGGCCAGTCTCAACAGAGAGTAGCCACCCGTGCAGGACAAGATTATAGTGCACTTGTTTGTGCGTAAGCATAGATAGGTGCTGGCAATGGCGTTACATGCTTTCCAAGGCACCGGGGCGAAACGCTGCCAATTTCCTGACTCCGAGCTGCTACTAAGAATTTTGACAAAAAAATAACAGATTTTTGACCCGACCCGGAATTCGAGTCCGGGACTACACGATCAGTAGTCACGCTTATGACCACTAGATCAACGTGGTAGCCAAGAATCCAATCAACAATCTTTACTACAAGTAATTTTTATAGCAGTGAAAAATTGTTATGTAACACTCATGTATAAATTCATATTTCTTTGCGATCTATTGTATCATATACGTTTAAGGATATCATTATTCAGATCATGATATTCATCATTCTGATAAGGATATGCTGATAGGAATCCGCTCTAGTACTGCAAGTACGATAGAGTATAACGGAGTACATTGCAAATTTTTAAATGTCAACCTCACCTGCGCACTAATTTCACGCGGTGCACTTTGCTGACTAGCGGATGGGGCGCTCCTTCGACTAGTTATAGTAGCTGGGCTTTCTTTTATTCTAAGGAGGTTATAGAGCAATTAGTCCATAGCGCTTTTTCAGTGCAAGTTAACAGACTTCACATTTTTTTTATAGGATTAGAGTGACATACGCGCACCCAGTCCACCTGATGGTAAGTGGTTGCTGTGGTCCATAGACATCTACGTCTATCTTCGATTACGAATCAAAATGCAGATGCGTTGTGACTCGTGAGGACTAAGATGGAATGCCTCCTTTCCAGTAAAAAGGGTCTCCGGTTCTCTACACTCACCATACGAAACACAGCATCGTTAAGCTGCTATTTTACGCTGGTATTCTATGAGAGCGTGGTCCTTCCCCGGTCGAGCCGATCCATTCGTGCTACAACTGTACTAATATAGCTCAGCATAGCTCTACCACGTATAAAACACATGCCTCCGATATATTTTTATTCCTGAGACAAGATGGTTTCTTCACAATGTTTTCCTTTACCGCCGAACACGTGGTAAATCATCACCTAAAAGTGCTATAATATTATAAATTATTCTTATGTCTGCTAAAAACTCGAACAAAACGTGTTTTTCTTTCTTTCTTTCAATTAATAATTTTATTGGTGCCGGCGCGGATCGAACCCGGGTTGCTCGCGTACTGTGAAATTTACGGCGAGCACTTGGCCCTTGAGCTACCCTATGGGTAACTATGGGCGGTGAACTACCCAATGGTACTGAGATTTAAAATCCATCTTTTAAAAAGGGGACAAGCGAGTATGACGGCTCACCCCATGGTAAGTGAATACCGCCGCCCTTGAACAACACCAACACCAGAGGTATTGCAGGTCAATGCGCTTACACATCTTACGCTTCCACCACACGAAGGCATCGCAAACGGGGAAGGGAGAGCAGGTACAGTAGAAAGTTCTGCCGAATTTTGGAAGAGATTACTATATACTATACTATACTCATATTGTTTTGAAATTAGTTTTATTTTTGTCTTAATCAGATTATAATTAAGGGGTAAGCTGTTGCCTTTTAAGTTTCCTAACAGTTTCATATCGAATGTACTATCATTAGATTTTTTTTATAAAATAAGGGTGACAAGCGAGTACACAGTCCACCTGATGGTAAGTGGTTGCCGTGGCCCATAGACATCAACATCTATCCTCGTTTGCGAATAAAATGCACATGCGTTGTCAGCCGTGAGGACTAAGATGGAATGTCTCTTTTCCAGTAAAAAGGGTCTCCGGTTCTCTACATTCACCAAACGAAACAGCAGTATTAAGCTGATATTTTACGCTGGTATTCTGTGAGAGCGTGGTCCTTCCCCGGTCGAGCCGACCCATTCGTGCTACAACTAATACTTTTAATATAGCTGTAGCATGGCTCTACTACTTTTTAGATATGTCTTTTAAAGTAATTACAAGTTCCATGAATGCTTACCCGCGCTAGTGAGTGTTTAGTTAGCTGGTGCATGCGATAATGTAAAATGAAAGGCCAATGTCAAGTGGTGAACTTAGAACGACTGCTAATGATGATGAATGTTGATGACTGTAAATTGTAAAATATATGTGCAGATTCAACCTCTAAGCGTATTGTGGAAGCTTCTGTATTTCTAATACAATTCAAACTTCTCTCTGTCTGCATCGATGATTTGTTACTTCAGATAAGGTATGAGTGAAAGACAATTGAAAAACTTGTATGCCGGAATTATTTTCGCAGCCCACAGCTTAACAAGCCTATACAAAAGCTAGTAGCTACTGATTAACTGATGTGGAAATCGATCGATTCGGTTCTTATAATTTTAGACTGCGTTATGGTACCGTTATGGTACTCGCGTCCGTAGGGCTTTCTTTCCTCACCCGTATTAGAAAGAAATGAAATGAAATATTAATTTTTCGACGTTGTGTTAAAATTTAGTTTGATGAAAATATATTTTTCCAAACCTACCGTTTCGAAATGAGGTTCTTCTGACCGGAGAAGAAATGGCGAAAGAGTACCTGCGTACTGTCTTTTATTATTCTATTTTTTAAATATTAATATTCCAATAGTATTCCATATACAATTGTACTTGTATATAGAGTATAAACCGTAACTGTAGCATATTCTATGAAAAACTAAAAAAAGACGTCAAAATTTTAAGCTTATCAGTGCATAGCAAACCCGAGCAGCCACAGCCCCACCAAAAATACACGCACCAGTATCCCGTATTCAAAATAAAAAAAATATAGGTCGTCTTCGTTTGTTATAATAATGAATACCACGTGGCTTAGTGACATGAGTACCTACGGCTATTGTGCCGCGGGTTCGAATTTTATACAAATGCATTATTTGCTCCAAAATATATAGTAGAATTTCGAATATGATTGTTACAAATTCTTTAAACCTTTTTTCTACACCACCGCCCCTTTTTCTCCCCTTGCAGTGTCACTAGTCACTACCACTACATTAGCGTTGCGGCTCCGTCAGTCATGGAGGATACGGCTAGTGGCGACTCGTCATACAATCCACAGACAGTCCAGTAGGTGACCAAACCACAGCATCTTAATCCCTGTGCACGACAAGCGGCAAGACGTGTTGAGCGGGGGGGGGTTATTCTTAACCCTAGTCTGACTTATCACATAAAAGTTACATCAGACAAGATTAGATTAGTTAGGATACATACACGAGTACTACGCAGTTGATAGCTTTTATAATAATTCCAAAATTGTTGGCGTAGTTGAAATTGCTGTCAGCAATAAAATTGCCCATTGTTTACGTAATAATACACATTTTGAGCCGACATAACGAGACCTCCAAAAAGGCATTTTTAAACTAATTGGAATGGGCCTTAAATACCTATATTATTTATCTTCATTAAATTTTCATCTAAGGGTGGACGGCTCATATTACTGAGAAATCAGGTCGTTGCTGGGCGCGTTTTTAATCTGGATAACGAGAATTCCGAGTAATATGCGTTCAATTAATTTAAAGGAAACATTCGTTAATTTTATTAATGCGCGTCCAGTCTAAATCTACGATCAAGCTTCGATTTGATCGCGGGCGCCTTCTCATTTTCGAAATTAGCAAATGAGTAAAAAACAAACTGTTGAAAAACCGCCAACAGAGTGGACGAGATAAAGAAATATACGAAGAGGTGCTGCGTTCGAGAAGCAAGATAACACCATTAACGCCGGGGATGTTGAAGAGCAAAACAACGGAGAGGGACAGATAGTTTCGATGCCACTCTAAAGGGTTTTATACTATGAACCATTAAATTTAAAAACAAACTCTATTACCCTGACCTCAAAGATCATTTAAAAACTATAGTAAGTTATTTCTGAGGCGTTTTAAATTACGTAGATGATACAACAGCACCTGTAGGTGCGTAAGGGACGGTCAGCGATGGTAACGATAGCGAAATGAGTGGAGTAAGCTTTTCTCAGCCACCCAGCCAGCAACATAATTAATGATGTTCGTGTCGCAGACGAATTTATAAATTGCCTTTATTCCGTTTTAACAAAGAGTTGGACATGCGTGATAGGACTGATATGGCATCAACGCAAAAGCGACATTATTATAGCATACATTTTAAAAATCAAAACACGCAATTAGTGTCTACAAAATATCGATGGACCAGGAAACTTATTCGTGGAATGGAAATAATATTTGTTTTTCTTGGCATCATTTTCATCAATAGATATAATTAAAAATAACTGAGCGTTTCTTATACAGCGTTATTTGAAACTTCGACAACTCACATTAACATTTGACGGCTTTGTAGCGCAGTGGATAAGCGTTTAGTCGCGGTGCTGCATGCAGGGCTGCGGGTTTTAATCCCGCACGAAACAAGTATTTGTATGGCCCACAAATTAATAATTGTTAAGGGTCTGGACGTGCGTTTTAGTGCAATTTACAAGAATATAGCAAAAAATCTTACTGTGGGGGTAAAGATTTTTAAAGCTTTATATTGCTTAATGTATATATAATTATATATATATATATATATATATATATATAGTAATGTTTGAATTAATTGTAGTTTAACATTAGATGAACAGAAAAGTAAAATGAATTCATTTTGACACTCAATTGTTGAGTTTAGTGTATTGCACTCACGCATACAATGTAGTCAAATTCTCAATTTTAAAGCTGTGTAGAGAGGTATTCATACAGAAGTTGATTAACCACAACATCAACCGTCTATCCATTCTTCCTTGTCCATTCTTATCTAATATAAAAAATAAAGTAATCTATGATAGACTGACGGCTTCCTGGTGTAGTGGCTTAGCAATGAGTTAAATGGCGCTGAGGCGGCCCTCAGCGCCATTTAACTCATTGCGGGGGTTCGAATTCCACACGGAATAAGTATATGTATAGCCTACAAATAATAATTGTTACGGGTCTGTCTGATTTGTCCTTGTGCAATTTATGTATGTAAAATGCCTCCACGATACAGGAGAAAATCCTAGTGTAGGGGTAACGTTTTTATTCGAAATAAAAAAACTTAAAACCTAAAATTAAGACAAGCCTATAACCAAAAAAATATCTGCTTGGTGAGTTATCAGTATTGGTTTCAAATTCCTATAGATCCTTATATTTGTTCACGAATTGTTTATTTTGAGATTTGCATTTTTAAATGCTTCTTGTTATTGAAATATCTAATTTACTGATAAACCCTGAACCAGATATTTTTTGGATGATACCAAAGAATACCTTTACAAAAACGAATTTCACACATCTATTCAAGCCATCAATTATTTCGCTTTCTGTAGATCGGATACCTCCAATCGGCGCACATCTATTCCCACATAACAACCAATAAATATTTTCAAATTCGATCCATAAACAAAAACAAAATGTTGCTGTGAGCGGGCATTATTTGCTTCGCATGTAATAATGGCATATTTAGTGTGCGATATCGTTTAATACGGCGAGGCTGGGATAAATCGGAGCCTGCGATCTAGCGTCGGGCCCCCTCGCCCCGCCCCCAAGTAACTCACTGCTATCTGCCCCGAATATTGTTAATCAGTGTATCATTAGCTCCGAAGCGATATACACTACACGAGTTATAAAATTGTATATTTTTATTTTATTGTGAAAAATCTTTCAAATCTGTATTCAGCAGCATCAAAACTGCAATATGCCTGGTACTGTGATCGCTCAATAGGCGAGGCCCACCTCCATCAGTGGACTTTTAGCCGTTGATGAAGATGAAGAATCTTTCAAATAAATCCGGGTTATAGATGTTCGTACCAATTTCTGGCGTTAAGCAGTAGTGCGTCAGTGCCCCTATTTTGGTCTGGTTTGGTGGGTATTGACAACATAGCCCAGACGTAATCATAGGCTGTAGGGCATTATATTTTACTCCTCAGGAGTAACAACGCATCTGTAACAATCTATGTTTTAAGTTGATTACAGGTGTGGAAGGACTATATGCACTATTTAAGGTCTGATTAGCTTGTTTGTCACTAATATAAAAAAAAAAAACTCTCATTCCTTAGAGGGATTGAGGCAAGTAAGAGACATCACATCATGTCTTCGAAATTTTTTTAATATCTGAGACATGCAGGTTTCCTTACGATATCTTATTTTGTGGTAAATTAGCAATTAAAATTGCAATTAACAATTTCAGTGGTAGCGGAGCAGATCTAACTCGATTAACCTCCCCCAGAATACCAATAATGATGATCCTGTGACACCTATATTTATTCATTAGGATATATTTTGGGGATGATGTATTTTAACAGATATTATATACAACATGTAACAAAAACCATGTGGTTCCCGTTAAGTGCGTTATCAGGATCAGTATTCAAACCTATAGAAATAACTTTTTTTTTAAAACTCGACAATTTTTTTTTATTAATATTTTTTTTAGTTTTATGTGGTTTTATTACCTCTTACTGACACGAGTCGATGCTAAAGCAAAGTAAAGCGGGACTTTGACAATCCTCTCACTCCCCGGACAATGCAGGGGTAATAAAACCACATACAATTTGCATACAATTATTTTTATTAAATAAAATAAAAAAAATATTGGTTAAAGTTTTTGAAAAAAAGTTATTTGTATACGTTTGAATACTGATCCTGATAACGTACTTAACGAGAACCACGGGGTTTTTGTTACATATTGTACATACAAGTCCGGCCGTGTGGTGGCAGCGTTCACAGTGCGACGTGATAACAATCCTTTAACACATTCCGTCCTGGGTATGACTTAAAACGTGACTTAATATCTCATCGCATTCAATAGACGCCGATATAAACATCTCGTCCGCATTAATAATATTCCGAATTTCGATAACTACTATCATACACACTTTCGAGTCTAGCCATTTGCGCAGGACAGAATTATAGTGCGAGTGTGTTCGCAAGCACAGGTGCACTTTCTATTCTCTACAATATTTCTCAGAATTCACAAACAGAATTCAAAACAAAAGCACAGCAAAAATTACAATGTTAAACCTCTATACCTAAAATATGTAAGGAAGTCTACGAAACCCTACCGTGTGCGCCAGCTCGCAGCTCCTAAGCCGAGCAGATGGTGGTGGGCGCGCGCGATAGCTCCATAGCGCACCGGCGCGATATAGATAAAGCTAACGGGGAGGCGCTGCTATAAATCCAAAAAACGACCAAACACAATCAACTCTGTCCTTCTCGCGCACAAGAAAAAACTAACCTCATCCCGCGGCTTCTCGCTCTTAGTGTAGTGCAATCGTAAAGCATTGGTCGACGTAAGTCGATTTTAAAACAGTTCCGCTTCTATTTTTATATTCAAAACAACGTACTGAATGGTGTGACTGATCACTGTTTTAGTTACAACCGTAGTACCTCAACCATAGTAGGGTGAGGCTCATTCCCAGCAGTCTTGAAGAAAGAAAGAAGATAACTGGGAGGGTTACGATCGTTTATTCGGTCAATTTTATAATGCCCACTTTTTCTGTGATATATAGCTTATTGATTCAAACATTTCCAACATTAGAATTTGTTTTTTTTTGTTCCGGCAATACTAATAGAAATTCGATCAGATACCTTATGGAAAAAGGACATATGATGTCCCCTTCTAATTTTCAAATCTCAAATTTCAATCTCTTATTATATCATAATACGCCTGTAATTGAAACAGGTCTTGTAAAAATTGGATAATTTAAAAATATAGACTTGGGTTTTCATCCATACAAAGTTCAATTAACTCAAGAGCTAAAACCCAACGACCACAGACAGCGCTGTGCATTCGCTGATTGGGCTTTAGAGCATTTGGCTTCGGTAAAAAAAAACGTCTTCAGTAATGAGGGTCATTTCTGGTTGAGTGCCTTTGTTAAAAAACAAAATTGGCGGAAATGGGTTCGACGAAAATCCGAAAAAGTCACTGTTTGGTGTGGATTATGGTCTGGATTTTAGAGCCGCGCTTACTGTCAAAGGCGACCGATATCGGACGATGATAACAAATTTTTTGGCCTAGGATAGATGGTATGGACCTCACAAACATGTGACCCCAACAGGACGGCGCCACTTACCATACTGCAGGGAAAACATAGAATTTATTGGATGATAAGTTCGAGGGCTTCGTCATCTCGCGTGGTGGCGACACCAACTGGCCACCGTGATCATGTGACTTAACACCGCTCGACTACTTTCTGTGGGGCTACGTGAAATCTCTGGTCTATACAGATAAACCAGAGACAATTGTCGCCCTAAAGGCCAAAATAACTCCCATTCAATAGCAAATAGCAAATAATATCAAATAGTCCCATCTATGCGAAGATGTCATCCAAAATCGGTCCACCAGGATACACCACCTACAGCAGAGTCGCGACGGCCATTTGGCTGAAATTATATTCCATACATAATGTCATCAAATATCCTTTAAAAGAAAATAACAATTGTGGCAATATCAATAAAAAAAATTAACTCCGAGAGAAACCTAAGAAAAACCGTGTATAAATATACTGATATTTCATGTCGCATACATTCATGTTTTCCTGAGGTTGTTGGCTCTCTTTACGGTAAGATAAAATATAAAAAAAATACACCAATAACAAATTTTTCGTAAGTCGCATTTTAAGGAAATACGTCAACGATTTTACAAAAAAATAAATACTAGACAATAAGAAATTAACGTTATTGTAAAAAGCATTGAGCTTATTTATGCTAGTTTCAGTGCAGTGAATCATTAAAAATAACATGGAAACAGCGACCCATTCGTATCGCCCCGACTACACGGCAATAAAGTATTCTACAAGTGATACAAGAATGTACGCCAATCGGCGCGCCGGATCTCTCTCGTTGCTTTAACTTTATAAATACTACGCTATTTATTTCTGGAAATCAGCCATGTTTCATCAATATGGGTTTGGGTCTATAATATATTTGAGGAGTTTCCTGTTAAAGAAAAAAAGGGAAATGCACACCTCTTACTTTCAAGTAATTATAAAAGAAATAAAGCAAAAACTAAAAATCGACTTCTAACAGCACAGCACATTAGATGGAGTGACGACTTGATAAGATATGCAGGAGGTCGGACGGCTCCGTGGCGCAGTGGCTTAGCAATGAGTTGCTGCGCTGGGGGCCGTGGGTTCGAATCCCGCACGGAACAAGCATTTGTATGGCCTACAAATAAATGTTCCGGGTCTGGATGTTTGTCCTTGTGCAATTTGTGTTTGTAAACTGCTTCCACGATACAGGAGAAAATCCTAGTGTGGGGGTAAAGTTAAAAAAAGGTCGATAGCAGGAAGGCTCAGTACTATGTTATTAGGCGTTCCTTGGGGTAGTTCAGCAGTGGACTTGTGAAGGGTTGTAATAATAAGGATGATGGATAGCACCTATAGCATGTATATAATATATACATAAACAGACCTTTATTCATCATTCACCATCATTACAGCCCTTCACAAGTCCACTGTTGAACATGGGCCTCCCCCAAGGAATGCCACAAAGTACGGTCCTGAGCCGCCTTCATCCATTCACTTTCTGCATGTCTTACCAGGTCGTCACTCCATCTAGTGGGGGGACACCCTACACTTCTTCTACCGGTACGAAGTTGTCACTCGAGAACTTTTATTCCCCATCGGTTGTCGGTTCTTCGAGCTAAATGGCCGGCCCATTGCCACTTCAGCTTACTAATTCGTTGGGCTATGTCTGTTACTCTGGTTCTACTGCCGATATCCTCATTTCTAGTTTATCACGCTTAGCAAAGCCTTCTCCATAGCATGCTGAGCGACCTTCAGCTTCCTCATATGGCCAGCAGTAAAGGAGCACGTCTCAGATCACATAAGTCATCACTGGCAACACGCACTGGTTGTCAAATCTCGTTTTCAAGTTTTGTCCCAGGTAAACATACTCGTCAACAACTTCGAACGTGGTGCTCCCAACAACTATTGGCAAAGGTGTAACATGGACATTAAACATAACCTTTGTTTAGTCCATGTTCATCTTAAGACATATCTATTGGCAGACACTATTGAGGTCATTGAGCATTGTGCTTAGGTCCTCCAGCAATTCTGCCATAAGGACTATATCGTCGGTGAGTGGTGTACTCGTTAAATCGAAGGTGAGTGATGTTAACTCGCCATTGATGTTAATACCGTATCCTTTCCAGTCCAGTAGCTTAAAAACGTCTTCCAATGCAGCGGTGAAGAGTTTTGGGGATATAACGTCACCCTGTCTTACAACTCTCTGCAGTTGGATGGATTTCGTAACCCGTTTCTGTACTCAGCCGTCGCAGCCGTACTGTACAAACACTTCAGCACTCCGATATACCGACAGTCACCTTGGCACCGCAGGAGGGACTGTAGCACCGCCCAAATTTCGACGGAATCAAATCTTTTCTCACAGTCCACATATGTACGCAAGGCAAAGTGGTAGATTGTACTCTTCGCTCTTTGTTCGCATGCCACTATAAAATAATTAATACTGATAATTTGCGATAGTAGTTGAAAGTTGTTTTATAAGGCGTCATCGAAAAGAAATATATCATAATCATCATTGAACCGGTATATAGAGAAGATAATTCACTATCCTATATCAACCTGGGGGTATCGGAAGAGGCGACAGAGGGAAACTGAAACAGGGGATAGGCAGGAGAATTTTTCTAATAACAATTGAAAAATATTAAAAAAACTGCGGTTGAAATCCTGCCTGCCAAGCGTGTCAACTATGGCAAAATCTTACCGATAAGGCTAGCTATAATAAAACACAATCCAACCGATGGTAAGTGGATGCTAAGCCCCTACATCTATCCCCTACACCTAAGACTAAGGTTATTATTTTTATAATCACAGATTTTTATTACAATATTTTGTTTCGCAAAAAGTACATTGTCAGAAAGATAAAGGCCTCGTTTTGTTAGTTATGATGAGACCTTACCTCCGGACTTGATAGAGTTATCTGAAGGTGTACTTCGATGAATGCTACTGGAACTCCTCGAAGGATAGAACTAGGTGTGCCCAGTTTGGCCTCGTTTTGTTATTTATGATTAGACCTTACCTCCGCACTTGATAGAGTGACCTGAAGGTGTACTTCGATAACTGCGACTGGAACTCCTCGACGAGTAGTAATAGGTGTGCCAAGTTTGGGCTTGTTTTGTTAGTTATGATGAGACCTTACTTTTGGACTTGATGGAGTGACTTGAAGGTGTACTTCGGTGACTGCTACTGGAACTCTTTGACGAATAGAACTACAATTTACATTTTATTTTAAAATTTTCACGATCATATGAGCATTATGAGTCGTGCACTTTTGGATTTTGCAAGCTTTTTTTTAATTGAATTTTGACATAAAATTATCGGAAAATTGGAAGTATAATAATAATCATAAGGTTTTTAGTGAAAACTTGTGTGTAATTAAACTACTTTAAATATGTATATATATATATATATATATATATATATATATATATATATATTTTTTTAAAGTAGTAAGTAAAGAAATATATTTTCTGATCTTCATTTATATCATTAATTTTATGACTTTGTGTAAGTATCTCATCGTTATTTCTAATTATAATACCATATAAATATGGTGGCGGTGTAAGATTATCTACTACCCCATATCATTCCGTGAGTGTCGTAAGAGGCGACAGAGGGCAACAAATCAGGAGACGGACAGCAGCGTCTTCCTAATAACGACTAAAAAAAACTGTGATTGCTAATCCGCTTGCCAAGCGTAGCAACTATGCCAAATTCAGCAGTGGACTTAAATACGCTGTAACGGTAACGGTAAGTAACAAAATAAATGATTGTAAAAAGGTAACAATTTACAAAAAAAGTAAAAATTATAGCAAACATTGCGCAATTGCTTATACGACAAAAAGCTATAAAACTTTAAATGTTCTATGCAAATCGTACGTCTCATCAGAAACTTATCCGACGTTAAATCGTTAGATTTGTTGACCATCGACGCGATTTGAATGTGAGGCCACTTATTTGTCAAACTTCGCCTATTCAAATAAGGCGGTGCCCATGTTAAGCCGATCATATATCACACGCGGCTACGTTAGTGTACACCCGGTGGCGACAGGGGGCTTATGTCCCAAGTCAACGCGACATCTTGCTTCTTCCATTTACGCACTGAATCGCGACGAAGGTGCGTGTTTGTTAACCTTTATGGAATATGAGTGGAAGAAAGAAAAATAAAAATTCTTTCGCAAAGGAGATTTTTGATTTTGGGCTGCCACTAT
Organism: Parnassius orleans; assembly: GCA_029286625.1. Taxonomy (NCBI): domain Eukaryota; kingdom Metazoa; phylum Arthropoda; class Insecta; order Lepidoptera; family Papilionidae; genus Parnassius; species Parnassius orleans. The sequence continues at coordinate 2,052,342 of JAGSMP010000009.1, forward strand.
GTACACTACATAGATAAATAGGAAAAAAATTGAGGAATTTCATAAAAATACCAACAAATTAATTTGAAGAAGGGTATAGGCGTACAAAAATGATCATTTGAAAAGTTTTTTTGTTATGATAACCAGCCTGTTTAAACCAATGATAACCCTATTTTAAGGGCAGCCATGACAGTTGTGTTTGACATGACGTTTGACGACTTTGACAGTTTTAAGAAGTGACTAAGGCCCGTATTAATAAACGTTACTCAACGACGGACTCAAGTGCGTAATCATTTGATACGACGATACCTCATTACGAAATCAGCATCTCAAGATCGTTGCTAATTAATAAACACATAAAAACAGTATCTCAAAAAGCTGTACTTAGGAATACTGTTCTGTGACTTGCACTCAAGTATACATACTTGAGAGTCGAGTTTCGTTTATTAATCAGTGTGGCACTCAGCTGTTATCGTAAACCTAAACCTCATCTTGAGATATGTTTATTAATATGATCATAACCTCAAGATTGTACTCAAGTGCGTGTACTTGAGCTGAGTAACGTTTATTAATACGGGCCTTAGGTACAGATACAGGTAAAAAATATCTGCTCTACCTGTTCCAGCTCTAAATAAATAACAGTTCCAAAAACCTGTTACAAAATAGCAGTCTGTTACTATATTCTTGGTAGGTAGGTAATTCTCTTTGTTACTAAGGTGTTGAACTTATGCGAGAAAAGGACAGGGCTCGTGACAATTGTAACAGGGTGTGACAGTGTAACAGTAACATTTTTATCTTATTCTAATAAAGGTAACGGTCATATGTATGAATAAAGAAAAGCTTGTGACTGTTGTATAATGAATTTTGTTAGCTCACGCAACAGGAGCTGTTCTTTTAGTTTGTCACAGTGACAGGCTGCTATTTTAAGATACTTCCAGCAGTCTGTTACTACAGTCTTGGTAGGTAGGTAATTCTCTTTCTAACTAAAGTGTTGAACCTATGCGAGAAAAGGAAAGAGCTTGTGACGAGTAACAGGGTATCACAGTAACATTTTTTATTTTATTCTAACAAAGGTATCTGTCATATGTAAGAATAAAGAAAAACTTGTGACTGTATTTTAGTGGAGTAGCTATCTCGTGGAACAGCTTTCTTTCATTTTGTTTGTCACCGTTACAGTCTGCTATTTTAAGATACCTGTTTTTATCTGTTACGATAAATACCAGAAGTGAAATTAAAGAAAACTAACAATAAAAAACGGTTACTACATTATATAGCTATTTACATATAGTGTACATAGTGCTAGCCTAGGCTCCATACATTTCTAGAACATCTCCTTTGTATAAAATTTTCAAGTTCAGGCATTCGATTTCCCTTTATTGTACATAGTCGTATTTGGTATTGTCAATGTGCGGTAGCCACTTTGAAATGCGATCAGTATTATCTTTTATAGGTCAAACGAGCCATTAGTCCACCTTGTACTTTTCTTCAGGCCCTTTATCGACATTCCATTTATCCAGTCCATTGCTCGACATGGGCTTTTTCCGCTGGGAGGATTTTCAGTAATCGCTACGCTTAGCAGGAGGATTGACGATCGTAGTCTCGCACCAATAACGCTGCTTCCTGTCGCCGGTCTAGATATTTTACGTCTGGTATCAACGAGTTGGTTATACAGCCATGTATTGAAATCAAGGCGATCTTTCTGGGGTTCTCCGTGGTCGCCTCTTATGACAGTCGCGGGACGAAATGGGGAATTAATTATCTAATGCCGCAAATACCGTAACACTTGAATAAAATAGAATGATATTTATTCAATATAGATTACAAGAATATTTATTGAAAGTCATTTAAGCTTTACCACTGGTTCGGAAAAATCCTCTATCCTGGGAAGAACCAGCAAGAAACGCAGCGGGATTTTTTAATTTACACTATAATGTTTTATACAATTAGTATGAAAACATTTAGAAACACCATGGTGACCACTAGTATACTATCCCTTACTAAACAATTTTTGCTTAATAAATTTTTTAAATCTTTTGATAGATAAGGCCTGCATATTTATTGAACTTTGTTGTAAAAGCGTATACACTGCCCCATGAAGAAATTACTGACTCATTGACTACTGACTGAGTCGAGTAACTGGTATAACTAACTTGTGCTTGTTCCTAGTACTTACAGAATGTACATCGCTATATTTAATAAAACAATTTTTGTTTTTGTGTACATGTCTATGAGCCACAGCAACATTTTGTGTTGCTGTGGCTCATATACATCTACATCTATCCTAGATTACGAATCAAAATGAAGATGCGTTGTCACCCGTGAGGACTAAGATGGAATGCCTTGTTTCCAGTAAAAAGGGTCTCCGGTTCTATACACCTACCACACGAAACACAGCAGCGTTAAGCTGGTATTTTACGCTGGTATTCTGTGAGAGCGTGATCCTTCCCCGGTCGAACCGACCCATTCGCGCTACAATTATACTACTATATATAATATAGCTGCAGCATGACTCTACCACGTACAAATACTTCTTAAATGTTGTAATAATGATGAAGACAATTAAGAGTGCAAATGGGTATTTACCTTATAACGATTCCTATTTGGTTATTAAAGGCAATCATGTCTAACGTCCATGTTACACAGGTAGGTGTTGGGAACATTACGCTCGAATTTGTTGACGAATATTTGTACCTGAGACAAAATGTCCGATTAGGTAAGTCCAACGTCGACAAAGAGATCAACTAACGCATCCAACTCGGCTGCTGTAGTAAACTGCAACAAGTCTTTTTGCCCGATATTCCTCAGAATGTTAAAGCGGAAGTGTTGCCAGTGATGACTTAAGACTTTTGGCCGTATGAGGAAGATCAAAGACACTCAGAATGCGATGAAAATGGGCCTTTATCTTGGGGATAAAATCCGTAACGACGAGAATAACTGACATAGCCCAGCGGATCAATAAGTCGAAGTGGCAATGTGCCGGCCATATTGCTGCAAGAAACGACAATAAAGTTCTTGAGTGGACGTACTGGCAGGCGTAGTGTTGGGCGACTCCTCACTAGATGGCTAGAGGACCTGATGAAACACAGGTGGTTCAGGGCCGTACTTTGTGGCAAAATAAGAGGAAGGCCTACGTTCAGCAGTGGACTTGTGATGGGCTAAAGTGATAGTGTAATTAACATTTATTTAAGACTGTTTTTTATTTTCTTTTAACCGACTTCAAAAAGGAGGAGGTACTCAATTCGACAGTATGTTTTTTACGTGTGTTGTGTTATCGGTTTACCGAGAAAAAGTTGTGCCTCATAATTTTTTTATTTTTTTATTTGAAAGCTGGTGCTTCTCATGTGGTCCCATATAAATTTGATCAAGGTCTGACCAGTAGTTTTTGAGTTATCATTAATAATTTATATTGAAGTCGGTTGTAAAAAATTTTTTTACCACTTGTTTATTACTAAGTGCACATAGCTAAACAAATTGCAATTTGAATTGAGAATATGAGTGTCACAACATATAAATACTGATCAGACTTAAATGCATTTAATCTTTGGTATTTCAACGCAACGTTTTTAGGTATATCTAAGCGCGGTCTAGGTAAATCATTAAGGGACGTGCCAATGCCTCTTGCTCTGCTACAGAATCGAATAAGGCGAATGAAATTCATTCACACGTTCGTCAAGCCTACCAATACCTTATTAAACACATTGCTCGAATCGATTCTACAATCAATACATCTCTTGATTTAAGAATTTATGTTTTCGATTCGAATTAACACTAGCTATTGCTTTATGTATTTGCTCCAATTAAGTTAGGTTCACGATTAAATTTATTCATGTTCTATTTTGCGAATGGACAGATTTCGAATAATAACTATGCGAGATTTATTTTCGTGTTGATTTATGTTCTATTGTATTTTCTGTGTTCTCTTAAATACGCATTCATCGACCATTACATCAAATGCAGTTTATGTTCCTTGGATTTTTATGAATAATAACCAACTTTTTCGTGAAGTTATAAATAACATAAAGGTTTTAAACTGCGGTCAAGTGTCAAACTCAAACAACGATTAACAGCCGAAAGCCCGAAATTTTCCGTAATTATCTAACATAAATAAAATTGAAGTGTCTGGCTGTAATATCGAAGCAACTGACTTTTATTAAGCTTATTTTATTATGAGTTATTTGCACGCTATTAAAAGTAATGTTTGTCTGTCTATCTGTCCGGTCTATCTGTCTGGACTATTAGCCCGTAGTATCGCAATAGCGGAACCGATCATGATGAAACGTCATGAATCAAAATGCCTGGAGTGATCTAGGCTATATTTTTAAAAACGTGCAAGATATTTTTGTAAAATGGAAAATCTGGAAAAATTAATGGTTTTTAATGAATACTTCATAAACTACACCTACGAGATTAAAAGAGTCACAAACAAAAGTTTTATGGATATTACACAAAAAGGTGACACTTGATGATTGAGATCTTTTTAAAATTTTAACACCAACAAAACTATGAGCGCTAAATTATAAGGTGATGTTTTATCCTAAATTAACATTTAACCATACCGCACATACCTTTAGAGATAATAGCTAAATGAACTACTTGCCCAAAAACACTATTTATAGATCTACAAGTGCTTTATTTTTTTTAATATTTTCTGTATTTACCATGTTTGATGCAAATAAAAGTTTTGAATCTTTGAATCTCGAATCTTTACACGGACAAAGTCGCGGGTATTAGCTAGTTTTAAGTAATTGGAACACAATGTTTATTAAGCCACTTAGTCGTTATGTCTGCCACGTGGTTATGAAGAGCCTAAGTACGGTACAGGTTTAATCTCGTCGTAAGAGGCAACCATAGGAAATACCAGAAAAATCTAATGGTTTCTAATAGATGGCGGTAAAACCACCTCTTTTACTCAAGACGTAATTACCCAAACCTAAGACGGGCAGCAACTTCTATCTGCGTGATTAGCGTGGCGATTCAGATAAATTCTCCCTACAAAATGAGAAGTTAATATCTAGCAGTGAATCTTTACGGGCCGATGAAGAAATTGAAGAAGAACCCACACAGACTCTACTATCGCCCAATCACATATTGTATAAAGTACTGGAAAAAGGCTTACATTTTGAACATAGAGAAGTCCTCCAAGCGTATTTTAGTATTAGCAGAATCTTCGACCTGTGTAATGGCGGTGTAAGAATATCCACTACCCCATATCGTCCCGAGGGTGTGGTAAGAGGCGAGAGAGGAAAAATGAAACAGGCGATGGCCAGCAGTGTCTTTCTGATAACAACTCAAAATAATAAAAAGCTGCGGTTGCCAACCCACTTGGCAAGCGTGGTAACTATGGCAAAATCCCCCCATGAGGCAATTTATGACGTAGGCTTATATTCAGCAGTGGATTCTTATAGGCTGTAATGGATGAATGGATGAAATCCTTCTAATACTTCCGAAAGCTACTAGATGAGCAGGAGATAGTGCCACAAGTATATACGCTGACATACAGGCGCACCTTCTCGTCTTAACCTGCCCCCGAGATCAATTTTTTTTCCGCCTGATTTGAATCTAGGATCTGTGACGTAGCAGCCAGATACTACTGACCACCAGGGCCAGACCAGTCGTGAAATTACTGTAAAATAACAATTTCAAAATTTGTAGGTAAATATATGAAGTAACATAAAAATATAACGGATTGATTACTTGTTATGAAAAGTTTAGAGCCTTTTAGTTTTTCTGAACAGTTCTTCGAGCGTTGTCGTACGTTTCATTCTATTGCCCTTTGATAGTGAGGGTCAAATAAATAGGCTATACTTACTCAATCGAATAGGCAACCCGTTAGAAATAAAAAGCGAGTGCCCACCTGTCGAGGGGCGAACAGGGCACCGCGTGGGAACGGTTCCCTAATTACCCAGGCTCCAGATAACGAGTCTAATTCGCGAGCTGCGTGCGCCGGCGCCCGCTCTCACGCACGCATTGTCTTCGGTAATTGCCGATCCTGTTCAATTTGTTGGATTTGTTGCCTCTCCGCGCTGTGATTCCTTTAAGTGGCCTCTTACGATTGCTAAATAAAACGCATGGGTTGTTGGCTTCCCTTGATGTTTCTGCGATGCGAATTTTTTTATAAACTCATTAGTGAAGTAAAAATTTCATCGTGAGCCGAGTTTCCTACTTTACAATTTAAAACCTTTGAATATATGGTGTAAATAATCAACGTTCAAAAACGTTAAAGTAATTTTTTACATAAATATTTTCACGTTTACAAACCAATTAAAGTACAGTACCCGTTTAACTAGTAAAAGTTTATTAAATTGCAACTTATTTGCAGTACCTGCAATGCACAGGGTACTTTTAATAGAACAGAGAATAATCATTATTTCTTCTAAAATTTGTGATAGTTTGGCGTAGATTACAAAAGCTTGTGAGGTTAGATGCGCAAGCGCAGGGCGTTACGCCCCTAGGCGGCTGATGAAGACATCACGGCGCACGCCAATTGATTAGTCGCGTGACGACCGTCGAGACGTGCGGACGTGCTATTATGCGACGTTAGACACGCGTCCCAAGTAAAGTTTTGCTCGAATTATGGAAATTTTCATGTACAATATAACGTTAACCAAATAATAAAATTTAAATATATTACCATGAACTAACATATTTAAAGGTGTGTGTAATTATGAAATTTTCGGTTCGGCATAATAGATTATAAATAAAGATAGTTACTTATGTAAAATGGTTTGAAAAAGTAGGTCATATGGTATATTCAGAATCAAATAAATAATTATTGTTTGTTTGCAACTAAATAATGATAAACAACAAGAAGACAGTTATGCAACCACAAGACCATAGGTTGTTACGGTTCGGATTTAGAGGGCTGCATAAGCATTAGACAGTATCCAGTAACTGTAGAGTCAGCGCTTTTGGTTGCATGAGATATCAGGCAGAGCTCATGGGAGCGGACACTTCGTTCTGACATCGACTTCTGTCAAGACGTATTAATTAAGTAGTTATAATTTTAATTGTAATTAAAATAAATAGATTTTAAATAGTTTTAAAAATCATTTTACGTTCCCGTAATCTTGACTGGCGCAGCCGGTAGGATCGTCACACTTCGGTAGCGTTGCGTCCTTCGCGAATTCGATATAAAACTCTGTCGTAATCAGGTCCGCGGCGCGAGAAAAACCGAGACGATCCTCGAACCAAAGAAATTTGTCAAGGAAGCGGGCTGATCCTGAACCATGAGAGCAGCTGGCGGCTGGTGAGTAGAACTTTCACCATCCTTTCCACTACCTCGACGTTCTGTTATCTTGAGATCGAACTTCTCTCATTTTAACGTATTCTGGTTAAATAGTTTAAAATTAAATAAATAATTGTATGTAATAAACAATTTGAGTTTTACCTATTTTTATAATTTGCAAATTATAAACAAATTATAGTTTACAAAGAAATAGTTTTATTAAGCATATACATTTTATTTCTTAATAATTTCGTGTGATATTTAGGTTTCTTTACATTTCATTTTATTTTTATTGTTTGTGTGTGTAAATTAATACATAATTATGGAGAATATCAGACTTATTCCCGGTGAAATGATTAAAATCATCCCTACGTTTGATGGAGATAAACGTCATTTAAATCTATTTTTAAGAATGTGTGAATATGTTATAGCTAAATTTACTGGCACGACGGAACAGAATTTGTACGTGATGAATATAACAAGCCGCCTTATCGGCAATGCAGCTGCATTAGTCGGGAGCGCGATGATATCGAAACGTGGGATGAGTTTAAGCAATTATTAATTCAGCATTTTGGAGACTCGCGTAGTGAGAGTGTTTAAATATCGAACTTGAGACTTTAAGAATTAAACCCGGAGAAAGTTATTTAGATTTTGCTGTCGAATTCAATCTTTGAGATCAATTTAATAGGCAAAGTTAATCGGTTGTCTGACTCAAATATGCGCTGTAGTAAAAGGCCATTTATGAAAATACATCATTAAACGTTTTCCTGTACAATTTACCGGAACATTTAGTTCGAGTAGTGCGTCTAGGCCCCAAATTCATTAGAGGATGCGCTCTCCACTGTATTAGAAGAAGTTAACTCCATAGTCAGTACCAAATGAGAAACAAAATGTCTGGATCTAATCTCATCTCATTCACAATCGCATAACGCATCCCCATTATTTAAATTCGGTAATAATAATACTCAACCTCAACATTTTCTAGTTTTAAGCCATGCCAATGAACCAACCACCTAGATATAATTTTGGCATCCCACCGAATAAGAGGTAGATGCCGCTTCCCACTCAAGGTCAGCAGCGACAATTTAACAATTTCGAAATTATTATCGACCACCACAACCTAATAATAACCAAATGAAATTCGGATATCGTCCACCTCAATTTGGCTATAAACCTGTAGGCCTTCAGCCCTTACCTTCGATGCGTCCTCAACAGTTCGGTATGCAACAGCGATACAACAATAATAATAATGTCCTCAGCATAACCAACCGCGAATTAATACAGATGTGTCGATGCGCACAGCACCTGTAGCACGACCGCAACAAGGTTTTAGGTTAAACGAATTAGAATTAAATGAGAATGACTATAGCGACGACATGTATTACTACGAAACCCAGATTATTTCGATCAATATCCTAATGACGCTTTACTATTACCCCGAATATCAATCTGAAGAAACTGTAACCGCGGAAACGGAGACCAACGCGGCAGACACAAATGACATTAAGACGACAGAAAATATTGAAAATTTTCGCATAAACGCCTCAGCCAAACCCCTGAAACCATAGAACTAAATTGTGACTTAATTTAAAATTACCTTATATATATATCCCCGAGTTAGATTCCAAATTTATGCTGGACACCGGTAGCACACGTTCATTTATAAGCCCACGCAAAGCATACCAATATTTTAAAACGACATTTTTAATGAACCTTCGAGGTCATTAGTACACATGCTACAAGTAGCCATAATCAGGTCATAGTTATTCCGTTACCACCTACATTTAAAAGCCCTGAATATCATAAGTTCTATATATATAATGTAGATTCGCGTTATGATGGCCTCATAGGTAATGACTTATTAAAACAATTAGAGGCTGTCATCGATTTAAAGCGTCATATACTTTGACAAAATTTACAAGTATCCCTATTATACATAATTTTGAAAATCACATTTTATTTTACCTCCTAGATCGGAATTATGTTAAACTACCAACCGATGTACATTCAGGCGAAGCCATATTAAATTATAAGCAGTTTTGTGAAGGGGTTAGAATGCCAAGTGCTATTGTGACGTAATAACGGATATGCTTACAGTTATCCAAAATACTCGAACAGGAATGACCCTGACCGTGACACGACCTTTCAAACTGAGACTTTTAATGACAGAGAAAACCCTAGTTAATTCCTTGTAGATAAAACTGATACCGACATTGACCAACTCCTATTACAAAATTTAGGTAAATTAAGACTAGAACACATGAATGAGGAAGAGCGTAAAGCTATTTTTGCGCTCTGTACGGAATACAAAGACATCTTTACTGTGACAATTGCCCTTGACGTTCACCAATCAAGGGAAACATTTTATCCGTACCGTTAATGAAGACCCAATTTATACTAAAGCGTACAGACAACCACCTGCTCAAGCTCAGAAATAAAGAGGCAAGTAGAGAAACTTTGGAAGACAATGTCATTCAAGAATCTTTCCTTGAGTGCCCCAGTTCATTTAGTCAAAAAGGTCGACGCGTCTGGGGAACGTAAATTTCGTATGGTGATCGACTATAGGCGACTTAACGAAGTGACTATAGAGACAAATATCCTCTACCAAATATAAACGACATATTTGATAAATTAGGCAAATGTACATACTTCGACCTTAGATCTTGCAAGCGGTTATCATCAAATTGAAGTCAACGAAAACTGACAAAAACTGCGTTTAGTACCGAGTTTGGCCATTACGAGTTCTTGGATGCCGTTCGGCTTAAAGACAGCCGGCAACCTTCCAACGCGCAATGGACAACATTCTAAGAGGCCTGCAGGGATCCACTGTTTAGTCTACTTAGATGACATAATTGTGGCATCTCAAAGTCTCCAAGAACATATTGAAAAGTTACGCATGATTTTGACAGACTACGACAGACTAACCTCAAGGTAACTTGATAAATCTGAGTTTTGCGAAAGAAGTCCTCTACCTAGGTCACAGTATTACCAAAAATGGACTTAAACCGAACGACGACAAAGTAAAGCAATAATTAATTACCCACTTCCGAAAACTACCACTGAAATAAAAGTTTCTTAGGACTCATAGGTTATTACGTCGTTTCATTAGGGATTTCATGAAAATAACTCAACCCTAACTTCCTGCTTGAAGAAAAGAAATAAAATTGTTATCGACAAATCATATATAGAAGCATTTGAGAAATGCAAAGAATTACTTATTAATGCACCTCTTTTACAATACCCAGACCCATCTAAACCCTACATACTAACAACAGATGCGTCATCTGTCGCATTAGGCGCCGTGTTGTCACAAGGCATTGGTTCTGAAAAACCAGTCGCATATGCCAGTCGCACCAAGTGACACTGAAACAAAGTATAGCACAATCGAACGTGAACTCCTAGCCATTATATGGGCAGTTAAATATTTCCGACCTTATCTGTACGGACAAAAATTTACATATACTGATCACCGACCCTTGCCTGGCTCTATGCACTCAAAGAACCAAATAGTAAATTAACAAGATGGCGACTACGTTTACAAGAATTTGATTTTGAGGTAATCTACAAAATGGAAAGCAGAACACTAACGCTGACCCTATCTCGTATCAAACTAAACGCATTAGATTCCGACGATGACAATGATTCGATGCAAGTGAACGTATCCGATACAGACAAAAACCTTAAAAACTATGTAGACAGCTTGACCGACGAAATTTACCGCATAGCAAAACTTAACAAACCAAATGAGAACTCCGATACAATAACCGTGTCTGACCTATCAGCTACTTTTCAGCATCTGATCCAATAGATTTAACTGAACAAACTTATCCCGTACCATCTATTAGCACAGAAACAGTACACTCAGCTTTAGAATTAGAATCAACAGGTATACCTATATTGAGGAAGTTAGATACTAAACCCAATCAAATACTTATATTCACTTGGTTTAGGAATGAAATGCAGGTCAAAGATATTTCAAATAAAAGTAAAAATTTTAGAAGTTTTCTTACCTATAAATAACGAAAACTTAATTAAACAATTTTTAAAAGAGTATGTAAAACCAAAGATTAAATATTTCATTTACTTTGAGGACGAATCACATAGAAAACAATTTTCCAAAATTATCATAGAACTATTTAAAAAGGGCACTGTAGAATTCTTCGAGTGTACAGAGCGTGTCGTATATGTAGAAGACGAGGCCGAACAGAGGGAAATAATTCTAAAACATCACGAGGGTAAAACATGTCACCGTGGTATAAAGGAAACCATGGTAAGCATACGTAGGAACTACTTTTGGGATAATATGCAGGAAATGGTTTGGCTAATTAATAATTGCCATACCTGCAAAATTTCAAAATATGACAGAAAACCAATTAAACCGGTTTTGCAACTAACACAGACCCAGCATTCTCCTTTTCAGGAAGTTTTCATAGATCTTTTTTCTATAGAAAACAAATATTTTCTTACCTTAATCGATGCTTTTAGTAAATTAGGTCAAGCATTTGAAATCTCAAATAGATCCACACCTGAGGTAGTTCGAGCCCTTATAAAGTACTTTTCATTCTATGGCGTACCTAAAAAGATAACTTATGATCCTGGAAAAGAGTTTAACAATGAGCTAATGCGAGAACTTACAAATATGTATAAAATAGACCTTCACATCACAACACCCAATAATCATAATTCCACAGGTATTATAGAACGTTTTCATTCGACAATAATTGAAATATATCGTATAAGTATGAGCAGAAATTTACAGATGCAGCTTCTATTATGATACGCTATAATGGCTTATAACCACACAAACATTCAACTACTGGTTTAACTCCGTTTGAAGTCTGCGGCACACTGATTCTGGAAAGGTTTTGATAACGATTTCGATAGGGCCTATACCCAACAGCTGTTAAAAGACCACCAAAACGCACTAAATATTTATATAAGTACATTTCCGAATGATTGAACAAAAGGAAAAGGCTAGGGAACGGAAAGGAGGAGAAACAAAGGTAGTACTCAACAAAGGGCAAATAGCGTACGTAAAGGACATCAATATTAGGAAAAGTAAGGACAAACCTGGTACAGGAAAGCTGTTATTCAAGGTCCTGAAGAACGTAATATCGTTCCCGTTAAAATAGGTGAACGGGATACAAACCCTATTAAAATTTCAAACGACCTCCACAGGTGGTGCGTGGTCATCCTGACTATGGCTCACATACTTTGGACCCGCAGTCTTCAACTTCAAAAATTGACAGCAACCCGGGCCTGCTCCTAAAAGAAGGCCAAGCCTTTAGGCAAACAAGCAGGTGGCTTATAGTTAAAGAAGTGAACTTATTAGGAATTAAGGAAAATTTAGATTTAAATATTATTAAGTTTAAAGATTTTAGTAGATTAGTTGATATTAATAAACCATATGCTTATGAATTCCAAGCCATGAAGACCCGCTGACTATTCTTGCGATTTAACTATTGAAAAATTTAAGCAACTTGTACCATCCAATAGATTTAAAAGAGGTCTCATAGACCCCTAGGATCAGCCATTAAAGCAATCACCGGCAATTTAGATCACGAAGATGTCTTAGATACGATTCCGTTATATCTAAGTTAAAGAACAACCAATTAATATTGATAGTAAAATCACCGTTGTTTCTAAAATGCTGAATAGCTTGGCAAATAGTACAGAAACTTTACATGAAAATGAACTAATATTAGATGAACGCTTAAAAAGAATTGAACGAATAGTAAAATACATTGCTACCAAAGAAAATAATTCAATTTATAACACGTATATTTTAGGCATGTATAATATGTTTATTAGTAACTTTCGTAGTATTTACCTTAAACTTAGTGAAATAGAAACTGCTTTAGCTTTCAGTAAAGTTTCAGTATTACACCAATCAATTATTAATTCATCTGAACTGTTAGTGATACTTAATGATATTGCCAAAGTCGATAACCTAGTGTACCCTGTAAATGTAGAGAATTTAGTGAAAATTGAAAGAACTATTGTTATAAAAGCTTACATGAAAGCAAACCAGATTACGTACTTGATGGAAGTTCCACTTACTGATAGTTTTAATTACAATTATTACAAATTATACCCATTACCTGTATTCGATGCACTTAGAAACAGAACGTCTGTAATAATTCAAGTATCCTTACATTTTGGTGAAAGGTTCACAATACTTACCAGTCTCCGGCCGTGCACCGAGATAGCGGCGGATGAATTCCTGTATGAGCTCCAACATGGTATCCTATCCTAGAAACACATGTGCTGAACAACTGATGAAATTCCAAAACAATCTCACACTATGCGAACCTCGGCTCGTTGATCTTGAGGATGTCAAAATCCAGTCTATCGGCCCTGTAAATTGGATTATATACGCCAACCATAGAATAATATTAACAAATAAATGCCAGGATGACATAACTAAAGAATCACTTTTGGGCACATACATCATAAAAATTAGTGAGGATTGTGAGACCTTCATAGATAATTATAAATTGTTGCACCGCCTATACTTTGCTAAGGAACTGGGCTATAGAGTGACCCCAGTATTAAACTTACCAAGACTGGATCACCTGAACCTGACGGATACTGGAGCAGTTAACCTGAAAGGCTTAGCCTTAGACGACCTGAAACATCTAGCATACGTGTTGAACCAAAATCTTAAATTCAGTGGCAGTGAATATAGTGATCAAAGTGATAATAGTGTGATAAGGGTCAGAGGTGTTAGCTTAGCTACTTTATTACTGTATGTCATTTTACCTATTGTTATTTTCCTTAGTGTTTTAAGAAAATGTAAAAGTAATTTAGTTAATAGATGGCGGAATCATCGGACAACAGCTGAAAACACTGCAGCCGATAATTCCGCTCTTGGAGAGGGAGGTTATGCAACCACAAGACCATAGGGTTGTTACGGTTCGGATTTAGAGAGGCTGCATAAGCATTAGACAGTATCCAGTAACTGTAGAGTCAGCGCTTTTGGTTGCATGAGATATCAGGCAGAGCTCATGGGAGCGGACACTTCGTTCTGACATCGACTTCTGTCAAGACGTATTAATTAAGTAGTTATAATTTTAATTGTAATTAAGAAATAAATAGATTTTAAATAGTTTTAAAAATCATTTTACGTTCCCGTAATCTTGACTAGACCCAGCGGATGGGCGTTTATCCTCCATTTTGGCGTACGATAGCAAATCAAAACTAACAATCACTATCTATAAACTTGTTGATTACAATTTTACGCGCTAATTTACCACGCGTTTAGGGTAAAGAAAAGTCGACGCATGGGAAAACACTTTAAAGATATAGATTTCTTTTGTTTTGAAAGGGCCACATCACGGTCAAACTAAAAGCTAACAAACCATAAAAACTTTAAAGTTCGAACGGCGAATCTTTATCTGTAATTTACAGCAATTTATCTCTAACGCTTTTTACGTTTCACAACTTAGCTTGATCTCTTAGACAAATCAATTTATGAAATCAAGCTAAGACTGATAAGTACTAATATGTCCTAATATGGCTTGTCAGTCCAGTGTAGTCCTACCAATAAGGCATGATAAGAAACTGGGATACTAAAATTCCAAGAACTCCACTTCTTAGAAAAATAATATTTAAAATGTCTGTGATGTATTTTAATATTGTTTTTTTGTATAATGTTATACTCGTATGTTATAGAATTATGGTATTTATTGTAGAAAAAATTATTTTTAGATTTCTAATTTTCAAATAACTACATAGGAGATAAACTTTTCTCGATTATTTTTCTTTTATCTGTTAAATTACGTAATAAGGTTATACATTTACTAGACCCATGACGGATGGCACCAACTCAAACTTAACCGTTTTTACTCAGCTAATTCGGTTAGTTTGTTTCGAAAGTAGTTAAGAATAGAATAACATTCTGAAGCTATAAAATATGTAACGTAAGCGCAAAACCATTGCAACAATGTAAAAGTTCAATTAAAGTAGTCAACGGTACCAATTACCGATGGAAAAGAAAACACTAAAGTAATAAACTTAATTCAACTAAGGCAACAGTTCAATAGGGACTAAATTTTTTTTTTTTTTTATTTATTTATAAGGGTCACCGACAGGTGATACACAAATACTAAAAACAAGAAACAAGCATTGTGAGAAACATACAATGTGCTCACCCAGTTATAGGTAACCACAGCTAACACAGAGTAATGTTGCGAAAAGTTAATTATCGTACAAAATTTAATAGCACAGTAGCAAAATTGCGTATTTGTGAGAAATTAAAATGGTTTATTTATCATCTAAAACTTAGATTCTAAATAAAGTAACATTTTTCTTCTGAAAATATTTAAATTGTCACTGAAAATATCTAAATCGGATGGCCTAGATATCATTATACAGTCTAAACATTCTGCATAATGCTGAATTAAGACCGAGGTTAGTCCTGTGAGTGGGACCATAAACAGCTTGTAGACATTAAATCGTGGTAATCTGCTTGGAGCATTAATGTTAACCATTTCCAGTAATTGAGGACAGTCGATGCCATTATTACACAGTTTGTAGAGGAAGCTCAAATCCAAAAGTTTGCGCCTGTTATATAAGGAAGATATACGAAATGTTTTAGCTGCTCATCATATGAAGTTAACGAGCGGTGTTGGTTAAATTTCAATGCTAGCATACTAAGGAACCTCCGCTGTACTCGTTCAATTCCACTCTTATGAACCTCATAGAAAGGAGACCAAACTTGAGAACAATATTCAAGGTTGCTCGAACTAAGCTGTGAAAGAGTAGTAGTAATGTTTGAGTATGTCTGAACTGGTTGGTGTTTCTAGCTAAAAATCCGCACATTTTGGACGCCTTCGTTATAATACTGTTTATATGTGGTACAAAAGACAGTTTACTATCCAACAAAACGCCCAGGTCTCGTATACACTCTACTTGATTGAGTACTGTGTTGCCAATTTTGTATGTAGTTTGGATAGGAGTATGTTTGCGTGTGAACGACATATGATAACACTTTTTAGCATTCAGAATCATATTGTTTTGAGTACACCACTCGATCAATCTATCCAGATCGGCTTGAATAAGCTGGGAGTCTGCTGATGATCTAACAGGTCTAACGAATTTCAAATCGTCAGCAAACAGGTAAACCTCTGTGTTCAAAAACATTCTGTCACTGAGTTAATCAAAATTAGAAACAAAGGGCCCTAAATGTGACCCTTGAGGAACACCTGAGGTTACCTAAACGGTTCAGACTGGCTCCCATTAACAACTACATAACACTTTTGACGAGTTAAGTAAGATCTAAACCAATCAAAACAGGGCCACCAATACCACAACTACTTAATTTCGTCAAAAGTATCTCATGGTCAACTTTATCAAATGCCTTGCTAAAATCAGTATAGATAGCATCGACTTGAGAACCCTGATCGACATGCTTGATAATATAATTGGTGAAGGCAATTAAATTAGTATGGTAGACCTATTTCTAAAAACCATGTTGACGATCAGTAATTTGAAATTTTAGTAAATTGTAAACATATGGGTAGATTAAAACTTCAAAAACTTTAGGAAAAATAGATAAAATGGATATTGGTCTGTAATTTCTAATGTTATTCTTAATACCGTCTTTGTAAATGGAACAATTTTAGCAGTTTTCCAGTAGGTAGGAAATATTCCAGTTTTAAGAGATTCGTTGAAGATATAAGTAAGTGGTAATGATAGTTGCTTAGCACATTGATGTATAAACAACGGCGGTAATCCATCTGGGCCAGGACCTTTTTTAAGTCAAGTCTTTTAACCTCGTGAGAATTAAATTATCCGACAGCATAATAGAACTAAGCGAGGATGAAAATGAGTGGACACCGTCGCGTTTATGGTAACAAACTTGTGGATTTAGACTTTTACTATAAATAGATGAAAATTTTTCGCAAAGAGTTCACTTATACTTGTTTCATCCGCTCCAGTTTCATGGTCTAATTGCATACGGGATGGTATATTGCTACTATTTTACGCTTATGCTTTAATTAAATGACCAAATTTCCTTTTTGGTCGACGGTATTCTTTAGGTAAAGGTAAAACATCAATATCTCTTTGAAGATGTGTACATACTTTCGCATCATCAATACTATAATTATCTTCAAACTTATTATATCGGCTTGGTAAAGTCTAGCTAAGTATTTGGCTACAGCGTTGCTAACGTGAGTTCAATTCCTTTGTTTACTACTTAAAATTAAAACTAACAGTCCACTTGATGGTAAAGGCCACTGCAGCAACAATCAACGTGAGGACTAAGATGGAATGCCTCTCCACCTATAATTTTACTAGCTCTCGTTACCCATCAGATCGGAACACAGCAGTGCACGCACTGCGGCTTGATGACAGAAATAGGTAATAGGATACCAATGAAATTGTTAATTGCAATTTTAAGTGCTGATTTACCACGTGCTCAGCGGTGAAGGAAAACATCGTGAGGAAACCTGCATGTCTGAGGATAAAAAATTTTCGAAGACATGTGAAGTTCGCCAACACGCATTGGGGCAGCGCGGCAGACACTTCCTTGCCCTAAAACCCTTTCAGAAATGAGAGGAGGCGTCTGCCCAGCAGTGGGACGTATATAGGCTGTAACTTTGACTTTAACTTTAAATAATTAAAAAGTATGGCAACAACTGGGAAATAAATCTTCAGTTATCTAACCTCAGTAATATGTATTCTTCATCATTATTTGAATACGATTAAAAAACGCCCAAAAAAACTTACACAACGATACAAGTAATCGGTAGGTATAACATATAAATATACAATAATATTTATAGCTACAATTTTAAATACACTACACTATATTAGTAGAGAACCAAGTAAACGCTTTCAACTCAGTCGCTAAGTAATAAATCACGTCATATTATCTGAAAAGTAGTATTTCCATGCCCCCAAGTTACACACTTTCTTTTCTCTTCCTCTATCAATCGTGAGATGACAAGTAAACAATGTTAAATTATAAAATTGTTCGCTGCCAGAGCGCGGTGTTAAATATTTCTAAGTCGAAACACTGTTATTAGAGGCCTGCCTACTATTACGAGAATAAACGTAATTATATATAACTAGTTGCGAGTCCCGGCTTTATAACAAATTTATATTGTAAATATATATCTTTGTAATTAATGAAGTAAAATTAAAGATATATAAAATGCCATTACACAATAAAATAACTATTTTGGTTTACGACGTATATTCAGTCTGCTTGTAGTGGGGTGTAAGAATCCAGTCCTGAGAGTGTCGTAAAAGGCAACTATGGGAAAAGCTAGAAAGTTCTCATTGATTCCAATGGATATAACCGTTTTTACGCCAGGTGTTAGATACCCGCCTAGGGTGGCAGAGTCAGAGGTGCGAAACGTCTGGTACTACGATGGTCATTCCGCCTGACAAGCGTGACGGGGCTATCACTCAAAAACCTTTCTTCTCCAAAGGTTGTCGGTCTGTCGTGCTATAAGGCCGGCCCATTGCCACTTCAGCTTACTCTTATAAAGCAGTAATCAGCCAAAAATTGAAATGTCTTAGAGAGTTTACTTTATTTCTTTAATTTAGTGACGGTGCTCGGATACTCTGAAAATCTAGAGTCTAGACTATTTATGAACTACGTTAACTGAACACGATTTTAGTATCTCTCATTACCATCACCACTGCAGCCCATTACTGGTCTAGAACTTAACGATGGCCTCCCTTAAATAATGCCATTTATGCACGGTCCGGAACATCATATATCTTATAAACAAATTATTTTTCTTCATTAGCCCGCTGAAGTCCACTGCTGGACATAGGCTTCTCCCGTTGTATGAAGGACCTAAGCGAATTCAGGCAAGCGCATAGGTCAGACGCTTCGCACCTTTGACCCAGCTCGATGTCGCCGCGCCGGTCGGGTTGTACTCATAGTTATACGTTTGGTCTGGCGTAAACGTGATCTATTTAGATATCATTTGATCTTATAGACATTTTTCAAAAACAGTTTAGCAATGATAATTTTTAAACACATATAAAAACAGACGGACTGAAGTTATTCCGTTACAGTTACGTACGAGGCTAGTGACCAATTCATACACGACGCTAGAATAGCGTGTCTCGGCCCATTTGCCGAGTATAACACCGCCGATCGCCCCGGGACAGAGCTCAATGGAGATTGTTTTAAAACCTCCAACGCGTATTAATTGCCTACATAAATGATTTTAATGCGAGACATTAATTTAGGGGCTTTACAAAGCTGATGTTTACTTACGCTTTATAAACCATGGCAGTGTGTAGTTTAAATAATTTAAAAGAAGGCCAATTAAGAATTACAATAGTACAATAGAATTAAAATACATA
This sequence comes from Parnassius orleans, assembly GCA_029286625.1. NCBI lineage: Eukaryota > Metazoa > Arthropoda > Insecta > Lepidoptera > Papilionidae > Parnassius > Parnassius orleans. Next base: position 2,071,879 of record JAGSMP010000009.1, read on the forward strand.
TAATTTTTGAAGCTATTTTGCTAGGGTCGAGCACAAGCGCAAAGTAGCCGCCCTGAACATGACAGTGCTCTACATTTTTAAGCGTTCGCAGGTATTACATGACTGAATTCCTTTCTCTCTCTTTTAAAATGGGACAATCGGACGTTCGGCGTGTCTCCGCCCTTTTGTGGTCGACAGTTCATGCATTCGAACAAAACTGTTTGTTTCGGCGTTCGTAATGGTTACAGCTAAGGTAGTGAGTAATTTGGCAGCGTCTGTCTTTCAATCCTTTTTTCAAGGCAAAAAGTTATTATGGTATGGTAGCAGAGTATTATGGGTGCAGCTACAATGCGGCGGCTTGACCGAGGAACGACCACGCGCACAGAATATCAACGTAAAATTGCATTTACTGCTTACGCGTCTTATGGTGAGCGAAGAGAACCGGAGTACGTTTTAATAGTAACGAGGCACGCTATCTAGTCCTCTGAGGTCAGAGGTGATAACGCATCTGCATTTACATTCTTAATTGAGGACAGATGTAGGTGTTTATGGAGTCCCGTGAGGCGTGTATGCGTAGGTATTTTCTCATGAACGAACTAAACAGATGCTGTATCCCACCCAGTTAACTTCCTTGATTAATACTCAAAATGCAAATGCATTATAACTCACGAGAACTAATATTGAATGTTACCAGTAAAAAAGGGTCTGTCATTCTTTACAACAATATGTTGGAAAATAAAAGCATTGTTGTAGTTAGAAATATCGTGAATTTGTACGAAAATTAAAATCGTTCGATTTAGCTTCATGTTTATTAAAATAACTGCATCATAAATAAATAATGTCTTGACCGTATTAGAAACTAGACTCAAACTTATTTAAATAAAAAACGAATATTTCTCAGTTACCAGTTCACGTTATAAATTCCTTTAAAGTAAGTTTGAATATGCAAACCAACAGCAACACCAACTTATCTAGTTGATTTTTTTTAATATAAGAGGGGCAAACGAGCATGCGGCCTCACCTTCTACTACTACTAATTCTTCTCTCTTACACGTCGTAGACTTAATACTTCTGGTTGGTAACCGTTATTTTATAGGATAATTGTTGACAACCGAAAGACATAGGTACCTATTAAATACATTGCCCTTTAGAAATTGAAAATTATAAATTGCTTTAATACTTGAAAAATCAATACGCTTCTTTTTTGAATATACAAAATCCACGTTTATAAATCTACATATGTACCACCTATTATGTTTACATATGTACCTATGCCTTTAACTGCATACTATGTTTCTTAAAGAGCATTCAACAATAGGTAGTATTTTTATTAACATTCAGGTCGATCGCAATTCTTCATTATTCAAAACTACTTTGCTCAAGGCATCCACTTGAAACACCGCATCTAGACCAATCGAATCCGAATAAAAAACGGCCGGAGCCCAGTCGTAAAATAATTTTCCATGCAAACCGAGTTTATTACATAAGGAGCAAAATAATAAACAACCTAGCAACAGTTATAAATTACTCGGCAGCGGACAGCCCCGTTTGCGGCGACGTACGGATATTGAAACTAAATCATTTCCACGTGATCCAAACTCCATTTCGTACAAATAGCCGCGCTAATGAAATTTGATTAAAAACTAATTCATTCAATTCACTGATCCAATAGGATTGCTACATCCGGGCTTGTTAGCGGTTGCACTTTGCGATTTTCTTCTCATTGATGGAAACGCGATTTGAGACTTAATTGATGGATTGACAAATAATACTTTATAAACAGCATAATAAACCATGCTTTTAGATTTACAACTTGAACGAGTTATAGCTCTGCAGATTTATATGAAATAATTACTTAATTTGCAATTTTAATGTTTTTGTGGTAAATCATAGTCTATTTGTGTGCAAAAAATGTATACTATGTTATACAAGATATTTAACAAGATCTTTGTTGTTTATTACAAGCTCTTAAACAACTTTAGGGATAGAGCGATTGGAAATTGGTGTAATTTTTTCCACGCAACGGCATATTATTACTAAGGCAAAGGGTACTATCATTACAGCCTATCAACGTTTTGTATATGGGCCTCCCTCATAAGAGGTATTTAAAGACTACTGATAATTTAAGACTAACATAGGTTAAGCTAATTACTAACATAATTATGGACTATATGTGGGTTTGAAATAAATTATTATTATTATTATAAGAGGGACTTGTCATAGTTGCCACGCTTGGTAGGCGGGTTAGCAACCGCAGTTTTTTTTTTCATTTTATAGTTGTTATCAGGAAGACGCTGCTGCACATCTTGATATCATACTAATATGATATTATATTTATTATAACCTAAAAAAAGCAAGGGAGTACACAGTGGACCTGATGGTATAATATACATCGACGCTGTGGTCTATAGACATAAAAACCTATCATCAATTGAGAATCAAAATTCAGATGCGTAGTTATCTCTTTTTTTTATAGAATGGGGGTGAAAAACGAGCACATAGTCCACAGTCCACCTGATTGTAAGTGGATGCTGTGGCACATAGACATCTACATTTATCTTCAATTAAGAATCAAAATGCAGATGCGTTGTCACCTCTGAGGAGTACGATCGAATGCCCCGTTTCCAGTAAAAAAGGGTCTCCGGTTCTCTACACTCACCATAAGAAACACAGCAGCATTAAGCTGCTATTTTACGCTGGTATTCTGTAAGACAGTCGGTTCTTCCTCGGTCGAGCCACCCTATTTGTGCTGTAGCCAAAATATACGCTGGCTCTACTACGTATGTACGTATGTACGTAAGAGGCGTCTGTAAGAAAGGCTGAGAAGATCTTCTGGCCTGCGATAGATGGCAAAACAAATATTGCAATTATACCTGCACTCGAAAATCAGCATGATTATGGCAAATCCCTCCTAATATGACGGCTTCGTGGCGCAGTGGCTTAGCAATGATTTGCAACGCTGGGGGCCGCGGGTTCGAAGCCGGAGCAAGTATTTGTATAGCCTACAAATAATTGTTCCGGGCCTGAATGTTTGTCCTTGTGCAATTTATGTTTGTAAACTGCCTCCACGATACAGGATAAAATCCTAGTGTGTGGGAGAGGGTAACGTTTAAAAAAAAAAACAGAAAACTAAATACACTACTGTAACTTTCGTAACCGTAAACCTCTCCAATGTTTAATAGTTACGGAAGTTTACTTGGAGACTTTAGACTAGATGAAGATATTTAGTAGTAGTCAGTATACTTTGGCTAGTTCTCTGCTTTCTTTTAACAATTTTTTTATTGAAATAATGTGTACATGTGACGTTTATTTAACAAGAAACTATGACGTAATTTACATAATTTTTAATACATACCAAAAGAAAAACGTTATTTTTGAAAGCGCACAGAACCTGTTATATACCGCGTTATAGTTCATTAAAAATAAATTACTGAAGGAAGACCTCCCTCATAGATTGTTTTTTTGCCATAGTTGCCGTCCATGGCTGGCGACTTGGCAATCGCATTTTTTTTTAAAGTTCTTATCAGGAAAATGCTGTTGCCTATCCCCTGTTTCAGTTTCCCTCTGTCGCCTCTTACGACATCCACAGGACGATATGGCGTAGTGGATATTCTTACACAGTCACTAAATGGTAATACGGCAGCCTTTTATATATTGACACTAGCGATCCGCCCCGGCCACGCACGGGTGATTTCTGGATCTCGACAACAGCGCCACCTACTGGGTCCAAAGGTGAATCTAAACCATCTAAGGACACATTCAAACAAAAACAAAAAAATTATAAAAATCTGTCGAGCCGTTTTTGGGTTTTAGCGAGACTAACGGACAGCAATTGATTTTTATATATATTAACAATATGCATGTATTATACATTTATACCTTCCTCTTGAATCATTCTGTCTATTGATGAAAACTGTATCAAAATCCGTTGCGTAGTTTAAAAGATCTAAGCGTAGACGGCAGGAAGCGACTTTGTTTTATACTATGTAGAGATAAAATTGTGTGTAATTAAGCATTCTTGTCATTTTGCAATATGTGCACCCAAGTGGTATGTACAATTAATGTAGCTGTCATTATGTAAGGAATAAAAAATCGTCCACTTTTCTAGGGCACCACATATTGATATTGATGTATTTTCTTTGCTATGTCATATTATACTGATCATGTGTCTGAAACTGGTCCGTAATTAGTTTTATTTATAAGTGCGAGTAGAAGCCTCGTACCCGTATGTGAAGTGTGGGGCGGCTCCCCACTAGATGGAGTGACGAACTGGTAAGACATGCAGGAAGTCGATGGATGCAGGTGCCTCAGGACCGTGCTTTGTGGCATTCCTTGGGGGAGGCCTATGTTCAGCAGTGGACTTGTGAAGGGCTGTAATGATGATGATGATGATGATGATAATAACTGCGAGTAATTGCTGAAAGTCGTTATAACGCGGTAAAACAATAAAAATGATTAGTGAAAAATGCAAGTTATGCATGTGTCTACCTCCGAGGTATAACGCAAGAAAAAAAGGGACGGAAAAATAATTTTGAATTACGCTAAAATTATTTTAAAAGACGCTCTAGTACATTCCATGTAGAGTTACTACAAAGTTTTAGACTGTTCATAGCAATCGGGAATAGCAATTTTTAAGCATTTTTCAAATGTGTAAAACTTTATTACTTACATTATGACAGTTTTAGAATTTTCTCAGCGCTTTTAAAGTTACGGTGGAGAATATCAATTGCGAAGCATTTGTTCGGATCTTATACAAAGTTTTACAAAAACTAATGAATGTTCAACAAGTCTTACAATTAATATTCAAAAAATTAACTCAATAAATACATTTTTGCGTTTCAAAGACCTTTTTACTGATACGAATGTTTTATAAAAAAACTTTCGGATTTAAGGCACACGTCTGTATTTGGGATGCTGCATTTAATAAATTATATGTATATACATAAGCTAAACTTCAAGATGGAGTCACGAACCAGTAAGACAAGACATGCAGCAAGTCGACGACTCAGGCGCGTGTTTTCTGGCATTCCTTGTTTAGCAGTGGACTTGTGAAAGGCTGTAATGATCATGATGATGATGATGATGCTAAGCTTCAATCAATGTTAAAGGGAGACAGATTGAAAGACATCAAGATGATTCCATTAGTGATTAGTTTTGATAATTTGGCACGGAAAACTTAAAAGAATATTCTAATATATTTTAAAACAGAAAGGAATTTAGATAATTCAGAAACGAACGTGATTTAAGAATGCAAAACAACAGTCAATAACGAGCGGAAATCCTTTATTATAATTACAATTAGATATTCAATTAAATATAGAACAAATGTATAGGACCCGTAGGCGCAGTGACGTGTATCACGGTATGCGGACCGCAGGGCGCGGCGAGTCAAGGTAAGGGGTCACAGAGAGAAAGGCGGCGGCTCTAATGTCTATATTAATTTTATTCTACCTCAGTTATTAATAGCGGGCGTAAACAAACATGCGTGAGTTGAATTCCACACATGTGTTGTCGACTACTCGTTTAATTTTATTTGGCAGTCGGACGTCTGAAAAATGTACCTGGGGCGGTCACTTTAGTAACAAACTTGAACTGTATTGCTTTTTTTTTAATAAAAGTACTATTCGTTCGTAGTTTATCTTATATTGTGGAGACGTTTTACTTTAATAAATTTTGCATGGGCAAGCATCCAAACCAAAAATAATTATTTGTGGGCAATACAAAATATCTAAAGTAGAAACAATCTTTTAGAAATTTTACTGCTAATAAAAACATACACAGGTGTTGATGTATAGCTTTGCTTGCATTTTTTTAATAGAATAAGGGGGACAAACGGGCGCACATCCACCTGATGGTAAGTGCATGCTGTAATATGCAACTAAGAATGAACTAAGATGGAATGCTTCGTTTGCAGGAAAATAATGTCTCCAGTTCTATGCACTTACCATACGAAACCCAGCAGCGTTTAGCTGCTGTTTTATGCTGGTATTCTGTGAGAGTGCCCACCCATTCGTGTTGCAACCATAATATAATTGCAGCATGGTTCCACCACGTTCAACAAATCAAACATGTAGATTGAAATGAGAGCGGTTTACGTTTTAAAATCCTATATTTAACTAATCATCTGATAGTATGGATTAGTGGATTGTATTACGTCGTCACACTACGAGGCGACAGAGGGAAATGAAGCAGGAGATGAGCGGCATCATCCTCCTGATAACAACTCAAAATGAAAAGCTGCGGTTGCTAATCCGTCTGACGAGCGAGGCAACAATGGCAAATATCCCCTTTATTAGGCAATATATGGGGAGACCTATGTTTCACAGTATATTTTTGATATTCTATAATGAATAAAATAGAAGATATAGCAATCTCTTATATTATATAGCAGATACAAAATAATTAGTACAATGACAGGTAGTAGCGTCAAAGATTTGACGCGCCCGTGCTGCATTTGGCATTCCACCTGTCTGTCGTGACTACTACGGCATCTTCTCTATATTTATTTATTTATTTAAACTTTATTGAACCTTACACATTAAGTAAAGGAACAAAAGGCGAACTTAATGCTAAAAGCATTCTCTGCCAGTCAACCTTAAGGCAGTGATATAACTACGAATACGGTTACAAACAAATATACATACACACATACATATACATATTATACATACATATACACACATACATACATACATACATATATACATATATCAATATACACAAGTATATAAAATTATATATTATAAGAAAATATAATATAATACAATATATAAAAATACGTAATATACTAATGATGACGGAACATTAGCAGTTGTAAAGCAATTTTAGAAAATGATATATTAAAAAGAAAAAAAAATATAGCCCACCCATGTCCAGCAGGGCTAGCATGGGCAGGAGACAATTTTATCCCCGGGGAAAGGAGAAAATGTTTATCCCCTAGCTTAGTTTTATCCACCCTTCGAGCATGGACACCGGTGGATATAATATCCACAGTAAATAAAATGGGAGATAGACTTAGACTTAGATAGATTTTTTGTATGAATATAAACTTCAACCCACGTCCAATGAACTAGGATAAAATTGTCCCTTTCAAATGTCAAAAAAGCATAATTTTTTATCTTTCATTTGGTTCCATGCTACGGACTGGGGATATATGTCTACTCGTTATGTTAAACGGGGATATACTTCTCCCCGTTGCCGTGCTTTGGCCTAAGGACAAGATAATTTTATCTCTTGTCAGTGGATATAATCGGGGGATAAGTTTTTTGTCCCCAGCCCTAGCCGTGCAGCAATGGACTGATACGCGACTGAAAAACTTTTTGTACCCACTATTCCCGTAGGTACAAAAAGTACCCCAATTCGATAATCGCTGGTGTTTTCTGTAATTGGATTTTTAATTTATAAAGAGATAAATTCAATCATCTAACTATCGCGATCTCTATAGCTAGATGTGAGGCTTCTATTATGATCATCAATATGAGTGCAAAGCAGGGGTTAATTATGAAAACTTCTCGCTTTTGAATAGATCTATTTCTAGACCTGAATTACTACGGCTAGGCTTTCCAACACTACAAAAGTAATTAGCAAGATTTTCTAATGTGCTATCCGGGACTTGAGCATACGTCAAACGACACTAGTGCGTCATTATATGGGAAAGTTTAGAGCGATATTACGATTGTTTTGTTCAAATTGGTACAGATAATATTTCAAATATAACAAAGCCTTTCTTTGGCCGTTTTTGGCCTTGGCTTGGATTTGTTTTGATAAAATGTATAGAAAATTCATAAATGTAGAAATATTAAAGAACTAGGGATGTGTCCAACATTTTTGAGCACAAAGGATCCTACAAAGTTTTAACAAAGATATTTGATGAACTTTAAAAATAATTTTCAAAAATTTGTAATGTTATCTTTTTGGACACTAAATGCTTTTATAATTATTATAGTGATATGATTTATTGTTCAATGCTTTTTGGGACTTTAGGCGTCCCGCAAGGCACTTCTCGGTTCGTCTCAAATCCGGAATTTCAGGAATTTACGTAAGATTCGTGACAGTTGGCATGCCTAGCTACCGCTTAATAATATGGGTGAACGAGGGTGAGATAATTAAAAAAAAAAACCGAATATTTTTAGTTTGAATCGTTTTCCTTTCTCCACCGGTACAGTCAACAGTTGGACTTGGGTCTCTTCTAAGTAGGAAGAATTAGTTTTTAATCACCACACTTGGCAAGCGGATTTTTGAAAGCAAGAGATGTTATGCTGCCATATTTTTTTATGTATTTTTATTATTGAAGCAAGAGTGCTAAAAGATCACACTGTTCACCTGATAGTAAGTCGATGCCGTGGCCCATAGACACCTACATCTATCATCGAATAATTATAAAATGCAAGTGCGTAACCACCTGGGGATTAAGATGGAATACCTCGTTACCAGTAAAAAGAGTCTGCGGTTCTCTACACTCACCATATGAAACAAAACAGCATTATGCTGCCACATTAAGAAATTTAAACTTCTTTGCGTTTAAATGAATAAGTACAATATAAAATAGGTTCGTTGAAAGTAGATCCATTAATTACAGATAACAAAGTAGTAAAATTATAGCAATGATTAATCATATCTAAGGAATGCAACCCAATTACAATTATTATCCTGAATTACAACAAAACGTCAAATTTTGTTTCTAGAATCGTAAACATAAAACCGATAAATGTCGCGCAAGAGACAAATTAGCGAGAACGTTAGGACCAGAAAAGCTGAATTACGGGAAGAAAAAGAAAAAAGAATGACGTTAATATTTCTTAGAAAAAGAACAGATACAGATTTGAAATTATATAGTCCAGGGTATTATAAACCAGTTTCCCCAAGATGTTTAGTATTTATTAGTAGTGGAGAAAAAGAACTGTGATACAAAATTGAAATCATTTAATTCAGTTCCATTACAACCCAAAATAATAAAAATTAAAAATTTTGTACAAAACCAACTTCAATATAAATTATTAAGAATAACTCAAGAACTATTGGTCAGACCTTGATCAAATTTACTATAGACCTTCTACTAGAATTTCTCATGTGGTCCCTAAGAATATAGAATATTACTAGGGACCACATGAGAAGCACCAGCTTTCAAATAAAAAAGAATCATCCAAATCTGTTCACCTAGAAAAAAGTTATGAGGTAGCACAGATAAAAAAAACATACAGTCGAATTGAGTACCTCCTCCTTTTGAAGTCGGTAGACAAATGTGAAAGCAGGTATTTAGTGTGTATTAATTAGCAGTGGTGTGTTCACAGAGATGTGACTAGCGACATCTCTAAACGTCGAAAGTCATAAATTGCACAGAACAAATTATATAGTAACTCTAGTGTACGCAAATACACACTCTCAAGTTTAGGGCTGAGTGGCGATTCATACTAGCGTTCGCGGGATGTATACGACGTGGCGTCACTTTTCCCATACATCTGGGCCGGACCAGTCGCCTGTTGAACACTGTCACCCTACAACGTGTGTTTGTCATGCGCTACGCGTCATGCTTCACTAAGCGCTCTCTACTGAGCTTAAACTCATTCGTTCTAGATTACCCGAGGTAACACGATAGCAATAGGATAGCTAGGTAAGCTGGGATGTAGCTAAATGCGTCAAGTACAAAAATATTGATTTCAACTTCCAACCCGTGAAGTACTAGCGAGGTACTATGATCATTAGATTATATGGTTATCACGACGTTAATATCTTGAAATAGTTCTTTACTTCTTTTTTAAACTTTAATAGTGAATTGACAACTAAAAATGTCAAAATCGACAACAATACCAGATTTATTAGCGGTAGTGCGACGATATTATGCATGTAAATTGAAATGTAGAATTTAAAACGTGTTTTATTCTCTATTTCTATGAAAGTGGATGGACTGTGTTAGGGATGAAAGGAAAGACAGAGACTAATAGAGGAGATTAAAAGAGGAAGACATGGTATGTCGACTCCAAATAACTTGGGATATTGAATTTATTTAAAGGATTATTAATGTATTAATAAAATTTTATTCCCTATGATTCCTTGACATAACTATTTCAAAATAGTGGCTGTCCAGTGGTCGTAATTCGAACGTCATTCATTAAGTTTTTAAGTTTGTGTCCGCGAAATGTCCTATTCTTATATGCCTCACAGGAGAGTGAAATGGTTAAATTAAGAAGGATTTCATTGGATTTTATCACCCATTTTATCACATTATATTCTCCCCGAGATCATGGGTACTGCAAAGCACCCAAAACGTCATGAATTAAAAATAAATAAAATTAAACGCGATAAAATCCGTAAAATTAGTTTTATTTAATGTGTAGTGTTCGCGTAAATATAAGTAATCATTAAACTGTATTTCACTTTCAACTCTCCGTATACTCGTATATATGTATTATATATGATACCATTTGATGGTTTACATTAATATATAAAACCATAGAGCAACACGGGCCAAGAGGGCAGTAGCCATAGCGTTTTTCGCCCATACAAACTGTCATTTCTTGCGGGGGGAAATTTGCGCACACTAAAATAAAAGTATGTCACTACAACTCACACAATAAACTAATAATACCACACACACACACACACACACACACACACACACACACACACACACACACACACACACACACACACACACACACACACACACACACACACACACACACACACACACACGCACGCACACGCACGATTTATGAAAGTATCTTTTTGTAAATTTGACGTAGCAGATCCCTTTTTTTCAGCAAAAAACTGAACAGTTCGGCATTCTTGTAGGACATCGATTCAGCCGCGCAACTAGATTTAATCTAGCAACTAGTTTTATTGTACGTATAGGACCACGTGGACTTATACTTTGACAGAGGGATACGCCTGCTTATGGCTACTCCCCACCGATCCGCTCGTGGCCCGTGTTGCTCTATGTATAAAACACATCAGAATCAGAAACAATCCGTTAGAAATACATGATTATGACAGTAATTCAGTAGATTTCAATAAATATTTAATGAAAACTTTATACGGTTTAAATCATTGATAACGATTCAGCTGTCTCCTTTAATCAGTCTTTCTATTATTGAATAGCTAGTATCGATTTCTCGGTACATAAAATCGGTATGTCTGTCAGACTTAGATCAGATATTTCGTTCAATAAATTGTTGCACTTAACTAATTATATTAATATTAAAATGCCAATAACTAGATTCAAGGAATGAACTGAAAATTAAAGTTCCTCAATTCTAAAATACAGTTCTAGTGAATTGGCGCTTATCATCCAAGACATAAAATAGAAATTAAATAATCCATTAGAAATTCACACGTTTCAACACGATTCACAACGTCAAATAAAACGTTTGTGTTTACAGTACAAGTAACCGTGAAGAGGCGGTGTAAGAATATTCACTACCGTAAGAGGCAACAGAGTGACAACTCGAAATAATATCGCGGTTGTCAACTCGCCTGCCAAGCGTGGCAAAACCCCTCTATGAGAGAATTTATGAGAAGGGAATGTTTAGCAGTGGACTTTTATAGGCTGTAATGGATGTGATGGAACACAAGTATGTTGATCTATCGTTCCAGATATTAATGACCGACTTTGATGAACAAAATGATGAGCATGTGGTGTATTTTTATATATTATGCCTTTCATAAACTATAATGACGTTATTCTAAAAACAATATTGTCCATAAAAAACAATCACCACAACTCATCTAATCGGCGTGGAAAGTGTTGACTAAGGAAATTTCAAAACCATCAAATGGTATTCGATTCAGATCAGATCAGTAAGTCTTTGCTGCCTAGTAGTCTATCTGGACTGGTACCACTAGTCACTCTAATTCGTATCGTATTTTTCCGTCATCCAACAATGCATCAACTGCAAATTACACGCTGCGTAGCCTAACATCTCAGTCGTCATTAGTGGCGACGAACCTGTGCCCCTTTTTGGTAAAATATTGCGTTCATGAGCTGCTATAGTCACTTGTCATTAGTTGAACTGTTAATTCGTTTGACGCTCTTATATTATTAAAAAATATATAAAAACAATGACCAGCAGAATAAGGATCCAGTATGGCAATTACGACAAATTATCACAACTTAGGAAAGGCTGTTTTCTTTAAAAAGTACAAAATAAAATATAAAAGTTAAAGCATTTTTACTTTTCTTTACATTACATAAGTTTTAACGCAATACAGCCAATTTAATAATGTTTTGGATACCACTGAAATGTTCGTTACGCTATTCTAGTGATTTTTGCAGGATTCAGATACTTGTTTCCTTATGTTTGTCTTTACCAGGACTGACAATTTTAAAAGTTCCGAAGAGGATCAAAATGTGTTGCTGGCGAATTACGATGAGATCTTAGCCTCTTAAGTAACAACCGTTTAACTTTGTCACAACCTCCTTCCACGTATAATCCCCTAAATATACATATTTTATTTTTCAGATATGCATATTATTTCTATTCAAGTTCGTTGATAAAATTAACAATCTCTGTAATCTAAAACTATCAATACTTTATTTGAAACAAAACATGTAAACGGTGAATGCCCTATCATCTATGTGTTCGACAGATAGAATATATCAGGGACATTTATTAATATCTAATAGGAATTCGATTCGTAACGGGCGGCCGGGTTATAACATAGTTAAGCAAACAAAACGTTGGATTAGTCATATTATGCCTCATTGTCCATTGCTGTCGTTTTCTGAGCTTTATCTTAATTGACTGCAACTTGATTTAGTAGTGCAATGTATACCAACATAAGATGTTAAGACCCTCTACTTTGAGTCTTTAAAAACTTTGAAAGAAGCGTCAATTTCATTTGCAATTGTAAAAACAAATAGCAAATACAAGATAGTATTTTAAAAGTAATTACAAATTTAATGTTGCTGCTACGAAAAAAATCAAAAGTAAGATGGTCAAAGCAAAGAAGTCAAAGTCATGACCGATCCGATTGAAAATAAAAGTTTGTCGAGGCGTGTTCTCGAGTGGCGCCTGAGGCGACAAGTTATGTCACAAAGCTATTTCATGAATGGCAACGTCTGGTCGAAAAGCAACAAGGATATCAGATCGTTATCACGCCTTAGGGAGTTCCATTCAAGTTCAGGAGTGCGCGGGTGAAGTGCCGTCACCGTTCTTTGATCTTTATCAGTAATTATGGCATTTTATAATTGTACGTGTCGGCGAATGGAGGCAATGTAAGATTATTTATTTATTCTCGAATGCAACCTCGTTTTTGGTGCGGCATGTTGGTGGCTATTTGTATCAGGTCATAGATTTATCGCGTGCCTACGATTGCGTAAATAGTTATTTAAATACAGTTGTTGTTTAAATAATGCAGGTCAACGAAAAGAACAGGTATAATTTGCACTTCACTGACATATTCCTTACTTACTTTGACAAAGATAAAACAAATGTTCTTTGAAACTGAGGTACAATCTATATAAAATTTTAATCAATAGATTCAATAATTTCTGAGTTAGATCCTTTCATACAGGCCAGATAGACATATTTTGTCTAGATTGAAAGCTAAAAATGGCAAATAGACTAGATTTTATGACAAATCAGAAGATTACGTGGCCAGTCTTTTCTACCGACTCCAAAAAGGAGGAGGTAGTCAATTCGACTGTATGCTCTTTTTTTACATACATATATGTGTTACCTCATAACTTTTTTCTACGAGAATCGATTTCTGTAATTCGAAAGCTGGTGCTTTTTATTTGGTTCCACATAAAATTGATCAGGGTCTGACCAATAGTTTTTGAGTTATCCTTAATAATATATATTGAAGTCGGTTGTATAAATTTTTAATTTTTAATTATTAAGGCCACAACCAACCAAGAATACGACAGAGTAGTAGAACCACGCTACAGCTGTATTACGGCTGCAGTACGAATAGGTCGACTTGACCGGAAAAGGACGCTCGCACAGAATACTAGTGTAAAATAGCAGCATAATGCTGCTGTGTTCCGTATGGTGAGTGTAGAGAACCGGAGACCCTTTTACTGGAAAAGAGGCATTCTATATTAGTCCTCACTGCTGACAACGCATCTGCATTTAAATTCGCAAACGAAGATAGATGTCTATGGGCCACAGCAACCACTTACCATCAGGTGGACTGTGTGCTCGTTTGTCACCCTTATTCTATAAAAAAAAAGGTTTATGTCCAACAGTGGACTTAAAGAAGTTGATGATGTTAATTATCTTTTTACCACATTTTTATTAACTCCTTTTAAGTACTACCCTTAATGTCTATTTCCGTTGCCAAGCAGCTGTGCTTGCACTGCTAACTTTTCGATAAGCTTGACACTTGAAACTCAAATGGTACCTCAGAACTGGAAATGTGGTGAAAATGTCCACCACTTTGAATTACAATCATTAAAAGTCCATCAGTAATTATACATAGATCTCATTCTTGTATACTGCTTATTATACAAGAACGAAATCAATTATTAACAGTAATTTAACTTTAATCATTTGTTAACTCTCTGTACTAAATTGCAATCGTTCGCCACTGCTCATTTATCAATTGGTGCTTGGCGTACTAATCTAATTAATGCTTCGTTAAAATACGAGATACACACAAATCGAGTGAACAGCAGTGCGCGTGCGCAGTCGCTTACGATGTTATAGTTGTATGTTTATGAAAACAAATTATACAATATTGGAATACAAAGTATTTAAATATTTTTAAACAGGAAATTTGAGCATATATAGGCATCCGCATTAACCGTCTTTGAAAAGCACAAGGGTAACAATTATTTTTCCATATCGATTTTTCACACATACGTAAATATATGCATGCAGATACGAATTTTTCTCACAAACATTGGTTTGAATCTGAACTTAGTACACAGGTATACTAACTACCAACCTACGCGCTGTTAAAAACACAATAATAATCGTACAAATTAAAATGAGTTTAGGGTTTTTAAAGATTCGTTTACACAGGACGTCCCTCGTGCGGTTCTAGGTCTTTCTGGCACACAAAGGGCGCTATTTTTCATCGAAAGATAACGTCCAAACAGCGACAGGCAAGCTAAGGAGCTGTCCTATTAGACTTTAGTTTGTTCTGAGCTTAGACCACCGTGGTGGAGTATTTAGTTTCATTGATATGTCTTGTTGTGCAGCCGGACATTTGTAAGTGTTCTTAATGCGGCGATTGTGGCTAAGTACACTGATGTGTTTTAGTGTCTGAACTATCACAAGCTTAAGTGTTTTCTAGGTCCTCACTTATTAAAACTGTTTGCATTTATCGTGTTGCAACCGCGACTCACTTTTTCGTATTAATATGCAGTGTGGGCTTGTCTTTCGTTTCGTGGGAAAAGACCTCAGCTGGGATATTTTGCCGTAGTCACATTAATTTTACTTTTAAATGAAGTGACCAACGAACTTACAATCTACCTGATGGTAAACGGTAGTGCTACTAATACTAGTGGTACTAATAGTACCTACTAACTACTACTACTAGTACCTTCAATAGCAGTGCTTGAACTGCTATGTTCCAGTTCAGAAATAGGTGAAAAGGTGGCACCCTCATCATCCTATCAGTATAGTATCCGTATCTTCTATCAGTATAATATCCCTATCAGTATCCTAGGCAGAAAAGGAGCAACTGGAGAGTAATATACGTATTTTCGAGATCATGAGATAGAGAGCAAATATTGCCAACTGGAGAGCCATATACGTACTCGTATTTTAGACAGTGACTATTTAATTCATACACTTGTGTTGATGATTACTGGTATAGATTTTACTCAAGTTTATTATATTTTTTTATGTTCACGACATAGTGTTTGTTTAAGTGAGAAATAAATTAATAAAAAAACCATATCTATTGATTAAATAAACATGAAGTTATGAGGTGGCTACGCTGGAAAATCATAAGTCATATACATGGGACTTTTTGTCCCGTTTATATGTCGTAGAGCTACGCTGCAGCTATATTAGTATGTTTGTAGCACGAATAGGTCGATTTGACCGGGGTAGCACCACGCTCTCACAAAATACCAGCGTAAAATAGCAGCTTAATGCTGATGTGTTTCGTATGGTTAGTGTAGAGAACCGAAGACCCTTTTACTGGAAAGGAGACATTCCACCTTAGTCCTCAGGGGTGACAACGCATTTGCATTTTGATTCTTAACCGAGGATAGATGTAGATGTCTATGGGCCGCAGCATCAACTTACCATCAGGTGGACTGTGTGTTCGTTTGTCACCCTTATTCTATAAAAAAAATTGTGACTAATGTCGTTGCTCGTCTACGTCGACTATAATAAATGCTAGGAAGATATACAAAGCGGCTGGACTCCTTTTCGGCCCAGGAGTCCTTCAGGGCAGTTTGCACCCACTTATCTATTTCTGCCGCGAATGTGCTACTGTGTTGCATTGTGAAGGGTAGAGAGCCAGTAGAATTGTAGGCTGTGAGGCAATCCATCTTAGTCCTCCAAGGTGACAATGCATTTGTAGATACATATCTTTGTTTGAAGTAGTTTGCTGATGTCCATAGACCGAACTGGCCACTTACCATCAGGTGGATTGTAAGTTGATTATTTATTACTTCAGTTTTTTATATATTTTCTTTTAGTTTTTAGGCCCGCTCTTAACTACAATCCCATCTGATGTTAAGTGGTGATGTAGCCTAAGATTGTGAAGCACACTGACTTAACAAAAGCTTTTAAATAAAACTAGTTTTACGGATTTTATCGCGTATAATAACTTATTTTATATTCCCGACGTTTCGAGTACTTTACAGCACCCATGGTCACGGGGGCGACTGAGACTATAATTAATAAAATTAAATCCCAAACCAAGCATACAACTGCAAGACTTCAAGATACTTTAAGTTCATACTGCGTAGATCGAACAAAAATTAATAATTTTTAATCTGGAGGTAACCGTGGTTAACTAATAGGTTTTGCGGGAAGTTGATCGGCGGTTTGCTGCTCCTGTATTATTGTTTGAATAATGGTTTGAAGTGGATTTTGATATGTAAAAGTGGTGCGATTTTGTGTATAAGTGTCTGCATGTAAAGTATTAGTGGAAACGGTGAAACAAGTGCTCTGATGGTGATGTGATTCTCAAGATAAGGTGTCTATCTGCTTAGGCGCCTTGAGATACCATCGCCAACTGTCAGCTGTCTGCTGATTCAAGTTGCCGTCAAAATCTCCAAAGGGCTGAACAATATGACGCATCAACATATTGTGAAGCAGTGTACTAGGAAGGATGAATAAACATTTGGGGAAATTATAATAAACCGAATAAAAATACCTAAGACTTGGCCTAAAGGTCTAGATACCA
This sequence comes from Parnassius orleans, assembly GCA_029286625.1. NCBI lineage: Eukaryota > Metazoa > Arthropoda > Insecta > Lepidoptera > Papilionidae > Parnassius > Parnassius orleans. The sequence goes on from JAGSMP010000009.1 coordinate 2,089,171, forward strand.
GGCCATAAACTCCAAAAAAAAAAACTATGACATTAGGACGTCAAATACCTCAGACCCCCTATATATCCCCATGGGTGCTGTAAAGTACTCGAAACGTCGGGAATATAAAATAAGTTAATATACGCGATAAAATCTGTAAAACTAGTTTTATTTAAATGTGTAATTGTTCGCGTAAATATAAGAAATCATTAACAAAAGCTTATTCACTCTTGCCGTGCAGACACCTACATTGTAATCGGATAGAAAGACAGATGCTGGCAACTTATTCCATTCCTTTGCTATACTGCGGTACTGCGATTGACAATTCATCTGACATACATTACATTGCAACAAAACTCCCCTTCTATGAGAGTGACTTAACATAGAGGTTAATTTAGGAATTTTACGTCAATTTAATTAAAAGTAAATGTTCAAAGTATTACTAGAATTTAGGATAGATGAGTCACATAGTAATTTAACTACGGTAGAACTAGGGTAACCGACATAGCCCAACAGGTCAGTAAGATCAGTCTAGTAAATTGAGTTCGGTCTCCGAGGCCACCATTGAAAATGTAAATCGTAGTTTTAAGTGCTAATTTACACCGTATGGCGGAAAAATTATTTCGAGAACATGGCGTGAAATTTACCTATTCTCCATAACTTTCTTAGGAATGAATGAGAAAGTAGTCGAACGTAACTAATTACAATATTCTCTAGACCGAATTTCCGTCACATCGGCCAGTCTCAACAGATAATAGTAAACTGCGCAGGACAGAAATATGCTGCACGAGTGTGCGTAAGCATAGGTGCTTTTCTATGCTCTCACTCCCATAGTCCGAATGAAACGGCAATCCTACACGATCGGAGAGGGATCAGGCGCAGGACCAACGGCTTTGCATGCTTTTCGAGGCACGTGGTAAGACACTACCAACTTCCTGACTCCAGATTGTTATTGAGAACTTCTTGGCAGAAAAATCCAAATAATGTAGATGTAGGCCCGACAACAAGGCAGTGGGAGTAACATAATATTAACATATTGTAGTTTATGAAAAACCAAACTCAAACAATCATCTGCTAGTTATCGTAAATAAAAATAAAAAATCTTTATTAAGCGGTACAGTTATTAGAGGTACCTACTAGAAACAAATTACAATGGTATTTTTACTCCATTTATTTAAACCATTGTTGGCTCACGGGTCATGCAGTCTCGGCTGACCATTTATTAATAGGACATATTTGGACAACGGTCGGGACGTGATAAATACGCCTATAGAATTGTGAAGCAACTCAAAAAGTGCCTGTTAGACGCGCTTGTATCAAAGCGAGCATATCAAAGTGGCATTGTGTTCGTCGTATGCTCGTATGACCGCTGTGTGTTATTCTTGATATGCGAAAACCACCCTAAAGTGAATAATAAAAGTGAAAAGGGTACTTTTTAATAAAACTATTTAATTTTTAGCATGTGAAGTTGGTTGATATTTTGCAATTTAATTTTATATATATAAAATTAATGTTTCTGTGTGGCGCATGTGTTCCTATACTATACTATCCATCCGATGAAATTTTGATGAGTTGTTGTGTACGTGGCTGCGAAGGTTTCTGACAAAAATGAATATTTTATTGTTAGCTTGTTCGTTTTCTGTGCGTTCCTATCTATACCATCGAACCGATTACGAGCATTACAACATATACCGGGCACGGCTAGGAATTTATAAAATGATGCGTATATTTATATATATGTTATGTGAGAAATAATAAATATTATTATTATTATACCCACATTAGAAGTTATAGTTCCGTCATAAATAGTAATTTAATCAAATATAAACGAATTTATAATAATAACATTTTTTATTCTAAACGCAAGATTTACAACAAATTTTGCGATACCAACCAAAAAAAGTGGTAAAGTTTTTATGTCCAATTCCAAGATAATAACAGTATCTGATGAATATAGGGATAGTAGATATGACTAGAATATAGAGCGACGAGTAAACGCAGGGCATAGAGAAAATCGGGCTCTTCGCGCATGGCAATTCACAATTATGTGTTAGTTCCTACCTTAATGTATGGTAGTAAAAGTTGGGTGGCAGAAGTACGAGAGTAGAATAAATGCTGTAGAAATGCGGTCATTAAGGAAAAAAGTGTGGTTTGCAAGATGATGTTGTGACCAGGATTAGGAAAGGCATGCTTCGGTGGTTTGGTCATGTAGAAAGAATGAATGAGGAGTGACAAAGCAAAGTTAAGTTGCAGAAGTGAACGGCAGAGCCGGCAAGGAACGCTCTAGAGTCTAGACGGAAGTTTATCAACCCAATTGGCGATATATTGAAGACTAGCTTTTGCCCGCGACTTCGTTCGCATAGATATTATACTTTAAACCAATTATACTTTACAGCTGTTTTTACACAAATGCAAAATAGCTTGCAGATGACAGATTTTTTCCCACTTACTTAACATATCATTATATTTTGACCAATTTACACAATATCTTTATAAATTATAGCCTATGTGTTGTTCTGATGTATGTGCTAATGTGCTATATTATTGTAAAGTTTCATTAAAATAAATTCAGTAGTTTTTGCGTAGAAGTGTAACAAGCATCCATTTATCCATACATCCTCACAAACTTTTACGTTTATAATATTAGTAGGACGGGTCAAATTAAGAGTACCCTTAATCGCATGTATGCGTAGATATATTTATGTAAAGGAGGCGAGAGAGGTGTGTCAGGATCGTGCCAAATGGAAGTCCTTAGTCACTGCCTACCCCTCTGTGTGACCGGCGTGAATGTTTACGTATGCATGTAATATACCGGTATATGCACCGGTAAACAGAGCGTCTGATGTGAGATTTGAAAAACGACCTATCAAGTGTGACGAAAACGGTAATCGCTCGCTCCATTTAAAACCAATCTACGACCAGTACGGTGATTTTTTAAATTTCATAGGAAAATTAATTTCGATGTTCGTCAACGTACATAGTTTCGCTTTGATATATACAAGATATAATATATTCGTGTAAAAATATTAATTGTTAGGGTGATTGGAATGCAAAGGCACGCTTTTAAGATTTATATGCTTTGTGAATGTCCACGGATCTCTGATACTGCATCCAAGGTCTTCTACGATTTTATCACATAAGCGTTAAATGAATCAGATAGGAGTAATTTTAGTAATTTGACTGACTCTATGCTTAAATTTTAGGCATTATGAATTATCGCCTTTACCGCGTAGCGGGGTGCTGTCGTAAGAGGCGACAGCGGAAAACAAATAAGGAGATGGACAGCAGCGTCTTCCTAACAACGACTAAAAATAAATAACTGCGGTTGCCAACCCGCTTGCCAAGCGAGGAAACTATGGCAAATATCCCCTCTATGAGGCAATCTATGGGGGAGGCCTATGTTCAGCAATGGATTTTAATAGGCAACGATAGGTAACGATAACGGTATAAATTTTTAATTATATTATAAATTTTTTAATATATTATAATAATATAAATTTTTTTTTGGTCCCAGCGTTGTTCGAATTCGGTTCGGTTGCTTACTGTGTAATGCAGGGCAAGCGCTTAGCCCGTGAACTACTACGGCTCTATTAACACTCACTATTTACACATTTTGAAGAGGAATTTTACAAATCCTCCAATTGAATGCTCAAGATTTCTACATATTACGTATTTCAATGACAACGAACACATTATTGTTCGTTTCAACGAGAGCCACTACATCAGCCATCCACTATTCAATTCTGAATAACGGCGCATTACGAAACAACAACCACAATAATTCAAGTACACATAATTAGCCACGTCTTCACCACGCCACAAAATATAGTATTTACGCAACATACATTACGTCAGCAGCACTATGTTTATTTACTTCTAAAGGTGGGCACTGACCAGGAGCATTTATTTATAATGTAACTATTCATTTATTTGTTCATATATATAAATAAATAATAACCTATCAAAAGTCCACAGCTGAATATAGGTCTCGGCAAAGATTGCCTCATAGGTTGGCAACAGCAGTTTTTTATTGAAGTGAAAACTTCTTAAACTTCTTTAGCGTTTAGCGATTTTTGGTAGGGGAAAAACTTATGGGCACGCGTCACCGATGACCTTGACATGCTCGTGACGTATTACGCTTGCGCGCATATGCAGCATGTCTATAGCGGCCTGTGTACATGTATACGCTGATATCACTGAGTTTTTACTTCTGTCGGCAGTCCTTATGACTGCCTCTGTTTTTTTTAATTATTATTTTTTACGTGGTAGAGCCATGCTGCAACTATATTAATAGTATAGTTGTAGCGCGAATGGGTCGGCTCGACCTGAGGCACGCTCACAGAATACTAAAATAGCAGCTTAATGCTGCTGTGTTTATGGTGGTGAGAACCGAGACCTTTTTAAAAGAGGCATTTTATCTTAGTCTCACGGCTGACAACGCATCTGCATTTAAATTCAAACGAAGAGATGTAGATGTCTATCAGAACCACTTACCATCAGGTGGACTTTGTGCTCGTTTGTCACCCATATTCTATAAAAAAAAATATGTAAAAAATATTGAGTTGCTATCAGGAAGATGCCGCTGTCAAACTTCTATTTCAGTTGCACTCTATCACCTCTTTCGACACCTATGGAATGATATGATGTATTGGATTATTTTACGCCGCCACTACAGGGCAAATACTACTACAACATACAATTAAAATTTACTACGTATTAATATTATATACTGCTAATAGTATTGAAGCTATATTGAATTTCATTTGAAAATAAACAATTATAACTTTTTTGATCATAAACATTTTAACGTCGTAACATTATTCTCATACAATATTTACAGAAATTGTTTTTTGTCAATTATTATAAAAAAGGAAATGACAAACGAACTTACAGTCCACCTGTTGGTTACTGCATTCCACAGACACCTGCAGGCAACTTCAAACAAAGAAGCTTTCTTTACACATGCGTTTTAAACCTTGAGGGCTAAGATGGAATGCCTCACAGCCTGTAAATACGAGCTCATATACTGCCTCTCTATACCCTTCAGACCGGAACACAGAAGTGCAAGCACCGCTAGTAGCCGGCAGAAATAACTTTGGTAACTCTTCAAATGTATTTCGATGAGGGCTAATAATCTTACAGTTGCTAGATGTCGCTAGTTGAGATTGAGGTGATTTTATTTAACACATAAATGGTCAGAAAGTACCATTTTCATTGAAAAATTGCGTTTTAAATAAAATATTTTGGTTTCTAGGGTAATGCATACTCGTATACACAAAAATGCCTCAGTGATGTGTTCTTAAGTTATTATACATTTCTAATTGAATAATTTTCTACTTTTAGAAATATCCGTAGTTTGGTTTATTCATTTCTAATGTAATATAAAATATAACTAATATTTCAGAAAGAAATATTAATCTCTACACTTTTCTAACAAAATAACTTCCCTCGCGATGAAATCTGTCAAATATTACAGCTCATAACAAAGTGTCGCCTGGTAGCAGAAAAGTTGTGGATGCTCTGTTGATTAGACATCGCTAGACTTTTAATCTACAGTCTAGAGACTATAGGCAAAGTCTAGCGATGTCATTAATTTCATGTGAGTACGTCGCCGAGCAATACGGTATATTAATGTTACTCATTCGAGCATTTAGGTAGTGAGTACCCTGCGCTGATAATTACAGTCTTCTTCTTTTAACGCCCGACGTAAAAGAGGGGTGTTATAAGTTTGACCACTATGTGTGTCTGTCGTGCACTGTTGCTCTTGGAGTGAACTGATTTGGGGTTCTTTAATTAAAAGTAGGTTTTCTAGCGGTGTTTCTTAGACATGTTTTATTAAAATCGGTTTAGCCGTTTGAAGATCATCAGCTCTTTTTGTTTCGGGGGTTTTTAAATTTTTAATTTAAGTTATCTCTTCTTTATTTAACACGCAATAAATCTTAACTTGCAGTTCGAAAGTACAGATTTATAACAAGATTCCCTGTAATATTACTGATTTGCCTTTGTATAAATTAAAATAATTATAATATAAAATATTAAAATATATAATATAAAATAACAATAATATAATATAAAATATTATAATAATATAAAATAATTAATGACGGCTCCAGGCTCTAGGCTCAATTTACATTGCGGCGGAATGGAATGGAAGCGAATTTTTGTAACGAAATTGTACATAGTAAAATGAATTTTATGTTAATTGCGTAACGCTAACGTCTAAATTAGATATGAGCCAAAAAATAAGTCGCGCGTCTTCAGTTTTTAATAGCCGGGCTAACTATGACATCGGGACGTCAAACATCTCAGTCTCCCCGTCGAAATGAAAATCAAAAATTAAACACGATAAAATCCAAAAATAGTTTTATTCAAAGGATATTATAAATTAGATGACTATTTAAAATATACGAAATAAGTATTTGTATGGCCTACAAATAATTGTTACGGGTCTGGATGTATGTCCTTGTGCAATTTATGTTTGTAAACTGCCTCCACGATACAAGAGAAAAACTTAGTGTGGAGGTAACGTTTTAAAAAAAATTAAAAAATTCTCGTAAAAAGCACTTTTATGAACAATGAGGAAAGGATGTTATAAATTAGACGACTATTTAAAAGATACGGAATAAGTATTTGTATGGCCTACAAATAATTGTTACGGTTCTGGATGTATGTCCTTGTGCAATTTATGTTTGTGAATTGCCTTTCTTTTATATAGAAAAAGGGTGACAAACTAGCACACAGTCCACCTGATGGTAAGTGGTTGCTGTGGCCCATAGACATCTACATCTATCTTCGTTTAGGAATTTAAATGCAGATGCGTTGTCAGCCGTGAAGACTAAGATAGAACGCCTCTATTCCAGTAAAAGGGTCTCCGGTTCTCTACACTCACCATACGAAACACAGCAGCATTAAGCTGCTATTTTACGCTGGTATTCTGTGAGAGCGTGGTCCTTCCCCGGTCGAGCTGGACCCATTCGTGCTACAAATATACTAGTGTTGCGCGCCACTATTAATGGTTTATACATGGCAACACTAGTTACCACTAGCGCCCTCTAGTATCGAGTAGCAGAACTAGGAGAGTCAAGATCCTTCTAGAAATTTCGGGACCGATATGTACTCGAACATTCTAGATGTTTCTACAGTAGAAGGTTCTGAAACTATCTGAGGCCCTATATAAGGCCGGTATAGACCGCGACCGGGTCAGTATTGAATTGGCGATACAAGCGAATACTTCGAGCGATACAACTGCGAATTAAAGTGATCTGTAGTACAATTGTATTTTGTTATTAGTGGTTTTTAGTTGTAATTAGTGTTCTGTAATTAAAGTGTCAATTTTGGTAATTCACTCGGCAGTTTTAATTGTCTCGAACCCCAAGCTCGTAACAATTGGTGTCAGAAGTGGGATTTAATCATGCCGATTTTACCTAAAGATGACACGGAGGTATCCATGCCGAAGTCAACGCCAACAGGAGACGGACCAGAGACGATTTGGTGGTACAACATCGCAAGCGTCGGAGGCCAGCTGCCGACCACGGAGGTCGGCCCGTCAGCACTCCTGCATTTGCAGCACCTGACTTAGGTGCTCTGATGATGATGCTGCAGGAGCAGGCCCGCCGACAGGAGGAACAGGCCCGCCGACAGGAAGAACAGGCCCGTCGGTTGGAAGAGCGGCTGCAGCGGGGACAGGAGGAGCAGATGCTTCTCATAAAGGACCTTCACGCTACCTTCGGGAAAGAGATAAGGAGGTGAAGGATAGGGTTGTTCAACATGACAACCGCCTGTCGGAAGCTGAAACCCGAATCAACCAAGTGAACAATCGGGTTAACAACGTGATGGCTGACGTGAAGAAAACGCTGGACGAACTAAAATTGGGGATGGAATTACAGCTCCCGTGGTAGCTACAACACCTTCGCTACGTGGATTCAAAGTGCCGCCGTTCGACGGGACTTCTTCCTGGTCAGCCTACAAAATCCAGTTCGAGGCTGTCATGAAGGCGAACGGCTGGAATAAAAGTCAGGCCATGACTGCTCTCACCCTGAGCCTGCGTGACCAGGCCTTAACTGTTCTGGAAGCTCTCGGTAAGGAAGTGACTTACGAGCAGCTCCGAGGCATTGGAGGCGAGATATGGCGACGCTCACCTGGGACACGTCTTTCGTGCGCAGCTCAAAGATCGCGTGCAACGCAGCAACGAAAACCTGCAGCAGTGGGCCCTTGAGGTGGAAAAGCTGGTTCGAAAAGCATACCAGTCTGTACCTGCGCTCATTGTAGGGAACCTGGTGCAGACATTCATCGACGGCATCCGTGACCTTGAAGTCAGAGCTGCTGTGAGGCTCGGGCACCACGTGACGCTTAAGGATGCGTTAGCCCATGCACTGGAGGTGGAAGCCGTACGACAGGATCATCGTTCCCATCGCGTCACGGAGGTTGCAGCAGCTACAGTTCGCGACCGCAATAAAGGATACAGCCCTAGGTGCTACGGCTGTGGGGAAAGGAGCCATCTTCGATCCAGCTGCCCTAAGCGAACTGTAGAAAGGGAAGGTGAACTATCTCGAGGGGGCAGTGCGGCTGTCCGCACCGCCCAGCACAGCGGGAAATCTCATGGCAACGCAGATGCATTGTCAAGAAGACCTTGTCCTGAAGATTGCAAGCATTGTACTAGGCAAGAGGGTAAGTAGTATCTGTGAGGATGCTCAGGACAGACCAGCTCTGCAATGAGTGGAAGTACAGCCTACAACATGCACAGCAGGAAGATCCGGACATCAAGCCGATTCTGGAATGGATGAAGGCCAGTGCTCCTAAGCCCAAGTGGAGTGACGTCTCAGCGATGAGTTCGACCACGAAAGCTATTGGGCCCAATGGGACAGCTTGCTGATTCAGGATGGAGTCCTGTGCCGTAAATGGGAAAATGGTCAGGAGACAGTTGTCATTTGCAAATGGTTGTCCCTAAAGCTAAAGTACCGGATGTTCTACAGCTGTACCATAATGGTTGTTCAGGAGGCCACCTGGGAGTTAAACGAACTCTACTGAAGATCCGAGAACGGTTTTACTGGGTCCACTGTCGTGACGATGTCGAGGACTGGTGTCGCAAAATGAACAACAAAGGGTTTGACGAAGGTTCACTAGTGTGGTTACACAATCCAGTTCGCAGCAAGGGAAATCTCCTAAGCTTCAAGCTAAATGGGACGGACCGTACCGGATTGTGACAAGGATCAATGACGTAACCTACCGGATACAGAAAGGTGCAAGAGGTACCCTAAGGTCGTCCATGGATCGACTGGCGCGTTATTATGGGGCCAATAATGCTCGGGACGAGCATGTCTTAGGAGGGGCAGTGTTGCGCGCCACTATTAATGGTTTATACATGGCAACACTAGTTACCACTAGCGCCCTAGTATCGAGTAGCAGAACTAGAGAGTCAAGATCCTTCTAGAAATTTCGGGACCGATATGTACTGAACATTCTAGATGTTTCTACAGTAGAAGGTTCTGAAACTATCTGAGGCCCTATATAAGGCCGGTATAGACCGCGACCGTCAGTATTGAATTGGCGATACAAGCGAATACTTCGAAGCGATACAACTGCGAATTAAAGTGATCTGTAGTACAATTGTATTTTGTTATTAGTGTGGTTTTTAGTTGTAATTAGTGTTCTGTAATTAAAGTGTCAATTTTGTAATTCACTCGGCAGTTTTAATTGTCTCGAACCCCAAGCTCGTAACACTATTAATATAGCTGCAGCATGGCTCTACCACGTAATACTCCACGTTACAAGAGAAATCTTAGTGTGGGGTAACGTTTAAAAAAAGAAAACGCTCGTAGAAAGCACTTTTATGTACAATGAAGAAAGGATATTATAAATTAAATGACTACCTAAAAGATAAGAATACGTGAACATAATGAGCTTCCTTAGACTTTTTAACCTAAGTATATTTTGCAAGGCTAGATTGTAACTGTTGGCAGACAAATAGTCTACCAGGAGTTTCTTGTCGCTTCCTCTCACAAGGTCTCCTGCAATGGGGTTGTTGAAGCAATGAAATTGAAAGTCAAATACTACATGCATTTGAATTTCAAAAGTGCTTTGTAAAAGCCAATATTGAATAAAATGTAACTTTGACTTCATTAACATGAGCCTCCTGTTGTCAAGCGCGGTAATAACAAAAATTGCCAATAGACTTCCGCAATTTTATCGCTTTCCTCGTCCCCGGTTTGAGTATTTTAAGTGGTATTTTTGGGTATTTTACGTGGTAGAGCCATGCTGCAGCTATATTAGGTACTGGGTAAAGTTGTAGCACGAATGGGTCGGCTCGAACGGCGTTGGACCACGCCCTCACAGAATACCAGCGTAAAATAACAGGTTAATGCTACTGTTTCGTTTGATGAGTGTAGAGAGCTGAACACCCTTTTACTGGAAATAAGGCATTCCATCTTAGTCCTCACGGGTGACAACGCATCTGCATTTTGACTCGTAATCGACAATAGATGTAGATGTCTATGGGCCACAGCAACCACTTACCATCAGATGGACTGTGTGCTCGTTTGTCACCCTTATCCTATAAAAAAGTTTGGTATAAAAGAAATGGTTAAACCGCCATGTTCTCGGTCAGTACCCACCTTAATGTAGTATTTGTATACGCGACGTATTAAGTCGTATTAAGTCGAGCTAGGTAACATATCGCTCATTTGGAGCGACAGTGACATAACTGCAAATTTGTAAAATTTACACTACGCCAGTTTTAAGATATTTTCGTAACACCATTGAAGATTCCTTACTTTTCTTACAGTTACTGACTCTTTATCTATTTTATTATTGTAGTTTGAACTCTGGGCTTGAAAACAGACACATTTATTTTTTATATTCTTATCCAAAATAATGAGAAATAAATAAAAACAATGACCAGCAGAATAAGGATCCAGTATGGCAATTACGACAAATTATCACAACTTAGGAAAGGCTGTTTTCTTTCAAAAGTACAAAATAAAATATAAAAGTTAAAGCATTTTTACTTTTCTTTACATTACATAAGTTTTAACGCACAGCCAATTCAATAATATTTTGGATACCACTGAAATTTTCGTTACGCTATTCTAGTGATTTTTGGAGGATTCAGATACTTGTTTCCTTATGTTTGTCTTTACCAGGACTGACAATTTTAAAAGTTCCGAAGAGGATCAAAATGTGTTGCTGGCGAATTACGATGAGATCTTAGCCTCTTAAGTAACAACCGTTTAACCTTGTCACAACCTCCTTCCACGTATAATCCCCTAAATATACATATTTTATTTTTCAGATATGCATATTATTTCTATTCAAGTTCGCTTGATAAAATTAACAATCTCTGTAATCTAAAACTATCAATACTTTATTTGAAACAAAACAGTGAATGCCCTATTATCTATGTGTTCGACAGATAGAATATATCAGGGACATTTATTAATATCTAATAGGAATTCGATTCGTAACGGGCGGCTGGGTTATAACATAGTTAAGCAAACAAAACGTTGGATTAGTCATATTATGCCTCATTGTCCATTGCTGTCGTTTTCTGAGCTTTATCTTAATTGACTGCAATTTGATTTAGTAGTGCAATGTATACCAACATAAGATGTTAAGACCCTCTACTTTGAGCATAGTCTTTAAAAACTTTGAAAGAAGCGTCAATTTCATTTGCAATTGTAAAAACAAATAGCAAATACAAGATAGTATTTTAAAAGTAATTACAAATTTAATGTTGCTGCTAAGAAAAAAATCAAAAGTAAGATGGTCAAAGCAAAGAAGTCAAAGTCATGACCGATCCGATTGAAAATAAAAGTTTGTCGAGGCGTGTTCGCGAGTGGCGCCTGAGGCGACAAGTTATGTCACATAGCTATTTCATGAATGGCAACGTCTGGTCGAAAAGCAACAAGGATATCAGATCGTTATCACGCCTTAGGGAGTTCCATTCAAGTTCAGGAGTGCGCGGGGAAGTGCCGTCACCGTTCTTTGATCTTTATCAGTAATTATGGCATTTTATAATTGTACGTGTCGGCGAATGGAGGCAATGTAAGATTATTTATTTATTCTCGAATGCAACCTCGTTTTTGGTGCGGCATGTTGGTGGCTATTTGTATCAGGTCATAGATTTATCGCGTGCCTACGATTGCGTAAATAGTTATTTAAATACAGTTGTTGTTTAAATAATGCAGGTCAACGAAAAGAACAGGTATAATTTGCACTTCACTGACATATTCCTTACTTACTTTGACAAAGATAAAACAAATGTTCTTTGAAACCGAGGTACAATCTATATAAAATTAAAATCAATATATTCAATAATTTCTGAGTTAGATCCTTTCATACAGATCAGATAGACATATTTTGTCTGCATATTTTATCTAGATTGAAAGCTAAAAATGGCAAATAGACTAGATTTTATGTCAAATCAGAACATTACGTGGCCAGTCTTTTCAACCGACTCCAAAAAGGAGGAGGTACTCAATTCGACTGTATGCTCTTTTTTTACATATATGTGTGTTACCTCATAACTTTTTTCTACGTGAATCGATTTCTGTGATTCTATTTTTAATCGAAAGCTGGTGCTTTTTATGTGGTTCCATATAAAATTGATCAGGGTCTGAAAAATAGTTTTGAGTTATCCTTAATAATATATATTGAAGTCGATAGTACAAATTTTTAATTTTAATTATTAGGCAACCAACCAAGAATACGACAGTAGTAGAACCACGCTATAGCTGTATTACGGCTGCAGTACGAATAGGTCGACTTGACCGGAAAAGGACGCTCGCACAGAATACTAGTGTAAAATAGCAGCATAATGCTGCTGTGTTTTGAATGGTGACTGCAGAGATTTGGAGTCTTGTTTTAACTACATTACAGCTCTTCACAAGTCCACAGCTGAACATAGAGCATGCATTGCTCCAAAACCTACTATAAGGTGTTGATGGGAGACTTCAACGCAAAACTAGGCACAAGAGAGAACGGTGAGCTGAAGTTAGGGAAATTCGGGATAGGGCAACGGAACCCAAGGGGCCAGCAGTTGGGTGACTTCATGAGAAAGAGGGACTCCTCATGATGAACTCTTTATTCCAGAAGCAGCCCAATAGAAAGTGGACCTGACCGAGCCCGGACGGTTCGACAAAAATGTGATTGACTTCATTATGACGACTAGACGGCAACTGTTCAGTAACATCTCAGAGATCACGAGGGTGAAAACAGACAGCGATCACCGAATGGTGAGAGGCACACTGAACATAAACGTTAAGTTGGAGAGGTCACGTCTAATGAAGTCAACGCTCCATTCCCCTCGTGCTCCAATCTAAAGCCTGGAAAACTCTCAGCTCGAGTTACAAAATCGTTATCAGTGCTTAGAAGACTGCAACGCAGTGGACTATATGAATGACAAGCTCCTGGAAACTGTTCATGCGGTCGGAGCTAAGCTCTGCAAGACCCGTCGCAGAAGAACACAAAATCTTTCCGATCACACTCTTAATCTCATAGCTGTTAGACGGAAATGAAGCTGCAGTCTTCAGCATATTTAGCAGCATACAGGCAACTGAACAGACAGATCTCCAAATGCATGCGATAGAGCGGAACCAGGGTTCCAAAGTCTTTGTCAGAGATCTGTCTGCCAGAAAGAGCCAACTGTCGTAGCTGAAGACCGAATGTGGAAGCATCGTTTCTCGGGACACCTGAGATTTTAAGTGAGACTGAGAGGTTCTACGGGCAGCTGAACACGTCATCATTGGCGCCACATGCAAGAGTGAGTTACGATCCAAGAGCAAGTCTTATCCGACACTATTCCAATGACATCCCGGACGTCAGTCTGAGCGAGATAAGAATGGCTCTCCAGCTCTTTAAAAACGGCAAGGCTCAGGCACGGATGGAATTACAGTGGAGCTTCTGAAAGCGGTTGGAAACCAGTACTTTAAGTCCTTTAGAAACTCTTTAATTCCGTTCTCCATGGTGGAACTACTCCAGAGGCGTTAAGCAGAAATGCCGTGGTTTTGTTCTTCAAGAACGGCCACAACGCTCTCTTGAAAAACTACAGACCGATTTCCCTTCTGAGTCGTGTCTTTTTAATTATTATTATTATAATTATTTAAAAATAACATTACCCCCACACTAGGATTTTCTCCTGTATCGTGAAGGCAGTTTACAAACATGAATTGCATGAGGACAAACATCCAGACCCGGAACAATTATGTAGGCTATACATTTGTTCCGTGGGATCGAACCCACGCGCAACAACTCATTGCTAAGCCACTCACTCGTCTCACACGCAGACTTCCAGCCTCCCGAACAAGCCGGTTTCCGAAAATGCTTTAGCAACATAGACCACATACACACCTGTAAATTTAATATATAAGCCACAGCATTCATTTACTATCAAATGAACTGTTTATACGTTTATAACCCTTATTCTATAAAAAAATGCATTTTTAGAAGATTCGCGAAGGAGAAATATGATAACTATTTCAACAATTGCCCACTTCAACTGCACGCTGTTTTTCTGCTGATTGACGAGTGAGGCTCTGGCGATCGATTGATGACAGAAAATTCATTTAAAAACGTTGTACCGAAATTTCAACGATTTGTGAAGTAGAGTATTATTACAAGAGTGAGGACATTGACTTTGTCTTCACCTATCTATTTGTCCTGCGTGGTGAGTTTGTTCAAACCTTTCAAGTAATACAGACCAGATGGCAAATTCTTGGAGAGGTAATAGTATAGTTGTAGCACGAATGGGTCGGCTCGACCGGGGAAGGACCACGCTCTCACAGAATACCAGCGTAAAATAGCAGCTTAATGCTGCCGTGTTCCGTATGGTGACTGTAGGGAACCGGAGACCCTTTTTACTGGAAAAGAGGCATTCTATATTAGTCCTCACTGCTGACAACGCATCTGCATTTAAATTCGCAAACGAAGATAGATGTCTATGGGCCACAGCAACCACTTACCATCAGGTGGACTGTGTGCTCGTTTGTCACCCTTATTCTATAAAAAAAAAGGTTTATGTCCAACAGTGGACTTAAAGAAGTTGATGATGTTAATTATCTTTTTACCACATTTTTATTAACTCCTTTTAAGTACTACCCTTAATGTCTATTTCCGTTGCCACAGCTGTGCTTGCACTGCTAACTTTCGATAAGCTTGAAACTCAAATGGTACTCAGAACTGGAAATGTGTGAAATGTCCACCACTTTGAATTACAATCATTAAAAGTCCATCAGTAATTATACATAGATCTCATTCTTGTATACTGCTTATTATACAAGAACGAAATCAATTATTAACAGCAATTTAACTTTAATCATTTGTTAACTCTGTACTAAATTGCAATCGTTCGCCACTGCTCATTTATCAATTGGTGCTTGGCGCTAATCTAATCAACATACACACAAATCGAGTGAACAGCAGTGCGCGTGCGCAGTCGCTTACGATGTTATAGTTGTATGTTTATGAAAACAAATTATACAATATTGGAATACGAAGTATTTAAATATTTTTAAAACAGGAAATTTGAGCATATATAGGCATCTGCTTTAACCGTCTTTGAAAAGCACAAAGGTAACAATTATTTTTCCATATCGATTTTCACATACGTAAATATATGCATGCAGATACGAATTTTTCTCACAAACATTGGTTTGAATCTGAACTTAGTACACAGGTATACTAACTACTAACCTACGCGCTGTTAAAACACAATAATCGTACAAATTAAAATAAGTTTAGGGTTTTAAAGATTCGTTTACAGGACGTCCCTCGTGCGGTTCTAGGTCTTTCTGGCACACAAGGGCGCTTCATCGAAAGATAACGTCCAAACAGCGACAGGCAAGCTAAGGAGCTGTCCTATTAGACTTTAGTTTGTTCTGAGCTTAGACCACCGTGGTGGAGTATTTAGTTTCATTGATATGTCTTGTTGTGCAGCCGGACATTTGTAAGTGTTCTTAATGCGGCGATTGTGGCTAAGTACTCTGATGTTTTAGTGTCTGAACTATCACAAGCTTAAGTGTTTTCTAGGTCCTCACTTATTAAAACTGTTTGCATTTGTCGTGTTGCAACCGCGACTCACTTTTCGTATTAATATGCAGTGTGGGCTTGTTTTCGTTTCATGGGAAAAGACCTCAGCTCGGATATTTTGCCGTAGTCACATTAATTTTACTTTTGAAGTGACCAACGAACTTACAATCTACCTGATGGTAAACGGTAGTGCTACTAATACTAGTGGTACTAATAGTACCTACTAACTACTACTACTAGTACCTTCAATAGCAGTGCTTGAACTGCTATGTTCCAGTTCAGAAATAGGGTGAAAGGTGGCACCTCATCATCCTATCAGTATAGTATCCGTATCTTCTATCAGTATAATATCCCTATCAGTATCCTAGGCAGAAAAGGAGCAACTGGAGAGTAATATACGTATTTTCGAGATCACGAGATAGAGAGCAAATATTGCCAACTGGAATATGGCTCATATACGTATTTTTGACAGTGACTATTTAATTCATACACTTGTGTTGATGATTACTGGTATAGATTTTACTCAAGTTTATTATATTTTTTTATGTTCACGACATAATGTTTGTTTAATTGAGAAATAAATTTAAAAAAAACCATATCTATTGATTAAATAAACATGAAGTTATGAGGTGGCTACGCTGGAAAATCATAAGTCATATACATGGGACTTTTTGTCCCGTTTATATGTCGTAGAGCTACGCTGCAGCTATATTAGTATGTTTGTAGCACGAATAGGTCGATTTGACCGGGGTAGCACCACGCTCTCACAAAATACCAGCGTAAAATAGCAGCTTAATGCTGATGTGTTTCGTATGGTTAGTGTAGAGAACCGAAGACCCTTTTACTGGAAAGGAGACATTCCACCTTAGTCCTCAGGGGTGACAACACATTTGCATTTTGATTGTTAACCGAGGATAGATGTAGATGTCTATGGGCCGCAGCATCAACTTACCATCAGGTGGACTGTGTGTTCGTTTGTCACCCTTATTCTATAAAAAAAAATTGTGACTAATGTCGTTGCTCGTCTACGTCGACTATAATAAATGCTAGGAAGATATACAGCGGCTGGACTCCTTTTCGGCCCAGGAGTCTTTCAGGGCAGTTTGCACCACTTATCTATTTCTGCCGCGAATGTGCTACTGTGTTGCATTGTGAAGGGTAGAGAGCCAGTAGAATTGTAGGCTGTGAGGCAATCCATCTTAGTCCTCCAAGGTGACAATGCATTTGTAGATACATATCTTTGTTTGAAGTAGTTTGCTGATGTCCATAGACCGAACTGGCCACTTACCATCAGGTGGATTGTAAGTTGATTATTTATTACTTCAGTTTTATATATTTTCTAGTTTTAGGCCCGCTCTTAACTACAATCCCATCTGATGTTAAGTGGTGATGTAGCCTAAGATTGTGAAGCACACTGACTTAACAAAAGCTTTTAAATAAAACTAGTTTTACGGATTTTATCGCGTATAATAACTTATTTTATATTCCCGACGTTTCGAGTACTTTACAGCACCCATGGTCACGGGGGCGACTGAGACTATAATTAATAAAATTAAATCCCAAACCAAGCATACAACTGCAAGACTTCAAGATACTTTAAGTTCATACTGCGTAGATCGGAACAAAAATTAATAATTTTTTAATCTGGAGGTAACCGTGGTTAACTATTAGGTTTTGGCGGGAAGTTGATCGGCGGCGGTTTGCTGCTCCTGTATTATTGTTTGAATAATGGTTTGAAGTGGATTTTGATATGTAAAAGTGGTGCGATTTTGTGTATTAAGTGTCTATGCACAAAGTATTAGTGAAACGGTGAAACAAGTGCTCTGATGGTGATGTGATTCTCAAGATAAGGTGTCTATCTGCTTAGGCGCCTTGAGATACCATCGCCAACTGTCAGCTGTCTGCTGATTGAAGTGCCGTCAAAATCTCCAAAGGGCTGAACAATATGACGCATCAACATATTGTGAAGGAGTGTACTAGGAAGGATGAATAAACATTTGGGAAATTATAATAAACCGAATAAAATACCTAAGACTTGGCCTAAAGGTCTAGATACCAGCCATAAACTCCAAAAAAAAACTATGACATTAGGACGTCAAATACCTCAGACCCTATATATCCCCATGGTGCTGTAAAGTACTGAAACGTCGGGAATATAAAATAAGTTAATATACGCGATAAAATCTGTAAAACTAGTTTTATTTAAATGTAATTGTTCGCGTAAATATAAGAAATCATTAACAAAGCTTATTCACTCTTGCCGTGCAGACACCTACATTGTAATCGGATAGAAAGACAAATGCTGGCAACTTATTCCATTCCTTTGCTATACTGCGGTACTGCGATTGACAATTCATCTGACATACATTACATTGCAACAAAACTCCCCTTCTATGAGAGTGACTTAACATAGAGGTTAATTTAGGAATTTTACGTCAATTTAATTAAAAGTAAATGTTCAAAGTATTACTAGAATTTAGGATAGATGAGTCACATAGTAATTTAACTACGGTAGAACTAGGGTAACTGACATAGCCCAACAGGTCAGTAAGATCAGTCTAGTAAATTAAGTTCGGTCTTTGAGGCCACCATTGAAAATGTAAATCGTAATTTTAGTGCTAATTTACACTGTATGGCGGAAAAATTATTTCGAGAACATGACGTGAAATTTACCTATTCTCCATAACTTTAGGAATGAATGAGAAAGTAGTCGAACGTAACTAATAACAATATTCTCTAGACCGAATTTCCGTCACATCGGCCAGTCTCAACAGATAATAGTAAACTGCGCAGGACAGAAATATGCTGCACGAGTGTGCGTAAATAGGTGCTTTTCTATGCTCTCACCCCATAGTCCGAATGAAACGGCAATCCCACACGATCGAGAAGGATCAGGCGCAGGACCAACGGCTTTGCATATTCCGAGGCACGTGGTAAGACACTACCAACTTCCTGACTCCAGATTGTTATTGAGAACTTCTTGGCAGAAAAATCCAAATAATGTAGATGTAGGCCCGACAACAAGGCAGTGGGAGTAACATAATATTAACATATTGTAGTTTATGAAAAACCAAACTCAAACAATCATCTGCTAGTTATCGTAAATAAAAATAAAAAATCTTTATTAAGCGGTACAGTTATTAGAGGTACTAGAAACAAATTACAATGGTATTTTTACTCCATTTATTTAAACCATTGTTGGTTCACGGGTCATGCAGGCTTGGCTGACCATTTATTAATAGGACATATTTGGACAACGGTCGGGACGTGATAAATACGCCTATAGAATTGTGAAGCAACTCAAAAAGTGCCTGTTAGACGCGCTTGTATCAAAGAGAGCATATCAAAGTGGCATTGTGTTCGTCGTATGCTCGTATGACCGCTGTGTGTTATTCTTGATATGCGAAAACCACCCTAAAGTGAATAATAAAAGTTAAAAGGGTACTTTTTAATAAAACTATTTAATTTTTAGCATGTGAAGTTGGTTGATATTTTGCAAATTAATTATATATAATATATAAAATTAATGTTTCTTTGTAGCGCATGTGTTCCTATACTATACTATCCATCCGATGAAATTTTGATGAGTTGTTGTGTGCGTGGCTGCGAAGGTTTCTGACAAAAATGAATATTTTATTGTTAGCTTGTTCGTTTTCTATGCGTTCCTATCTATACCATCGAACCGATTACGAGCATTACAACATATACCGGGCACGGCTAGGAATTTATAAAATGATGCGTATACTTATATATATATATATATAAGTTATGTGAGAAACAATAAATATTATTATTATTATACCCACATTAGAAGTTATAGTTCCGTCATAAATAGTAATTTTAATCAAATATAAACGAATTTACAATAATAACATTTTTTATTCTAAACGCAAGATTTACAACAAATTTTGCGATACCAACCAAAAAAAGGGGTAAATTTTTATGTCCAATTCCAAGATAATAACAGTAACTGATGAATATAGGGATAGTAGATATGACTAGAATATAGAGCGACGAGTAAACGCAGGGCATAGAGAAACTCGGGCTCTTCACGCATGGCAATTCACAATTATGTGTTAGTTCCTACCTTAATGTATGGTAGTAAAAGTTGGGTGTGGCAGAAGTACGAGAGTAGAATGAATGCTGGAGAAATGAGGTCATTAAGGAAAAAAGTGTGGTTTGCAAGATGATGTTGTGACCAGGATTAGGAAAGGCATGCTTCGGTGGTTTGGTCATGTAGAAAGAATGAATGAGGAGTGACAAAGCAAAGTTAAGTTGCAAAAGTGAACGGCAGAGCTGACAAGGAACGCTCTAGAGTCTAGACGGAAGTTTATCGACCCAATTGGTGATATATTGAAGACTAGTTTTTCACCATTTTTAACCCAAATGCAGCTGCATGATGATTTTTCCGACTTACTTAACACTTAGCGTTATATTTTGACCAATTTACACAATATCTTTATAAATTATATCCTATGTGTTGTTCTGATATATGTGCTAATGTGCTATATTATTGTAAAGTTTCATTAAAATGCATTCAGTAGTTTTGCGTAGAAGTGTAACAAGCATCCATTTATCCATACATCCTCACAAACTTTTACGTTTATAATATTAGTAGGACGGGTCAAATTAAGAGTACCCTTAATCGCATGTATGCGTAGATATATTTATGTAAAGGAGGCGAGAGAGGTGTGTCAGGATCGTGCCAAATGGAAGTCCTTAGTCACTGCCTACCCCTCTGTGTGACCGGCGTGAATGTTTACGTATGCATGTAATATACCGGTATATGCACCGGTAAACAGAGCGTCTGATGTGAGATTTGAAAAACGACCTATCAAGTGTGACGAAAACGTTAATCGCTCGCTCCATTTAAAACCAATCTACGACCAGCAAAGTGTTTTTTTAAATTTCATAGGAAAATTAATTTCGATGTCCGTCAACGTACATAGTTTCGCTTTGATATGTACAAGATATAATATATTCGTGTAAAAATATTAATTGTTAGGGTGATTGGAATGCAAAGGCACGGTTTTAAGATTTATATGCTTTGTGAATGTCCACGGATCTCTGATACTGCATCCAAGGTCTTCTACGATTTTATCAGATAAGCGTTAAATGAATCAGATAGGAGTCATTTTAGTAATTTGACTGACTCTATGCTTATAAATTTTGGCATTATGAATTATCGCCTTGCCGCGTAGCGGGGTGCTGTCGTAAGAGGCGACAGAGGGAAACAAATCAGGAGATGGAGAGCAGCGTCTTCCTAACGACTAAAAATAAAAAACTGCGGTTGCCAACCCGCTTGCCAAGCGTGGCAACTATGGCAAATATCCCCTCTATGAGGCAATCTATGGGGGAGGCCTATGTTCAGCAGTGGATTTTAATAGGCAACGATAGGTAACGATAACGGTAACGGAATTATCAAAGCCAAATTCGACCAGAATTACTAAAAACATGTATATTATTTTTTGTAAAAGATAAGAGGTATTTACACATTGAAGTTACAATCTCTAGGCGTCCCACTGCTGGGCACAGGCATTCCCTCATTTTTGAGAGGATTACAGGGCGTTTAGTCCACCACGACGCTGCTGTTGTTGTTGGCGGACTTTACAAGTTCTCGAAACATTTTGTTCCTCAGGTTACCTTAAGATGTTTTCCTTCCCCGCCGAGCACGTGATAAATCAGCACTTAAAGATGCAATAAATTTTTTTTGGTCCCAGCGTTGTTCGAATTCGGTTCGGTTGCGTACTGTGTAATGACCCGTGAACTACTACGGCTCTATTAACACTCACTATTTAAACATTTTGAAGATGAATTTTACAAATCTCCAATTGAATGCTCAAGATTTCTACATATTACGTATTTCAATGACAACGAACACATTATTGTTCGTTTCAACGAGAGCCACTACATCAGCCATCCACTATTCAATTCTGAATAACGGCGCATTACGAAACAACAACCACAATAATTCAAGTACACATAATTAGCCACGTCTTCACCACGCCACAAAATATAGTATTTACGTAACATACATTACGTCAGCAGCACTATGTTTATTTACTTCTAAAGGTGGGTACTGACCAGGAGCATTTACTTGTAATGTAACTATTCATTTATTTGTTCATATATTATAACCTATCAAAAGTCCACAGCTGAATATAGGTCTCGGCAAAGATTGCCTCATAGGTTGGCAACAGCAGTTTTTTATTGAAGTGAAAACTTCTTCAGCTGCGTTTAGCGATTTTTGGTAGGGGAAAAACTTATGGTCACGCGTCACCGATGACCTTGACATGCTCGTGACGTATTACACTTGCGCGCATATGCAGCATGTCTACTACGCGTCACTAGTCTGACGCAAGCCAGCGACGCGTAGTACTGAGTTTTTACTTCTGTCGGCAGTCCTTATGACTGCCTCTGTTTTTTTTTAAATTATTATTGAGTTGCTATCAGAAAGATGCCGCTGTCAAACTTCTATTTCAGTTGTACTCTATCACCTGTTTCGACACCTACGGAATGATACGATGTAGTGGATTATTTTACGTCGCCACTACAGGGCAAATACTACTACAACATACAATTAAAATTTAATACTTATTAATATTATATACTGCTAATAGTGTTGAAGTTATATTGAATTTCATTTGAAAATAAACAATTATAACTTTTTTGATTATAAACATTTTAACGTCGTAACATTATTCTCATACAATATTTATAGAAATAGTTTTTTGTCAATTATTATAAAAAGGAAATGACAAACGAACTTACAGTCCACCTGATGGTTACTGCACAGACACCTGCAGGCAACTTCAAACAAAGAAGCTTTCTTTACATATGCGTTTTAAACCTTCGAGGGCTAAGATGGAATGCCTCACAGCGTGTAAATATACTGCCTCTCTATACCCTTCAGACCGGAACACAGAAGTGCAAGCACCGCTAGTAGCCGGCAGAAATAACTTTGGTAACTCTTCAAATGTATTTCGATGAGGGCTAATAATCTTACAGTTGCTAGATGTCGCTAGTTGAGATTGAGGTGATTTTATTTAACACATAAATGGTCAGAAAGTGCCATCTTCATTGAAAAGTTGCGTTTTAAATAAAAGATTTTGGTTTCTAGGGTAATGCATACTCGTATACACAAAAAATGCCTCAGTGATGTGTTCTTTAAGTTATTATACATTTCTAATTTATTAATTCTTCTACTTTTAGAAATATCCGTAGTTTGGTTTATTCATTTCTAATGTAATATAAAATATAACTAATATTTCAGAAAGAAATATTAATCTCTATACTTTTCTAACAAAATAACTTCCCTCGCGATGAAATCTGTCAAATATTACAGCTCATTACAAAGTGTCGCCGCCCTGGTAGGAGAAAAAGTTGTGGATGCTCTCATTGACTAGACATCGCTAGACTTTAATCTACAGTCTAGAGACTATAGGCTAAAGTCTAGCGATGTCATAATTAATTTCACATGTGAGTACGTCAAGCCGAGCAATACGGTATACTAATGTTACTCATTCGAGCATTTAGGTAGTGAGTACGCTGCCCTGATAATTACAGTCTTCTTCTTTTTTAACGCCCGACGCAAAAAGAGGGGTGTTATAAGTTTGACCACTATGTGTGTCTGTCTGTAACACCGTTGCTCTTAAATGGAGTGAACAGATTTGGGTGCGGTTTTTTTAATTAAAAGTAGGTTTTCTAGCGGTGTTTCTTAGACATGTTTTATTTAAATCGGTTTAGCCGTTTGAAGATCATCAGCTCTTTTCGTTTCGGGGGTTTTTAAATTTTCAATTTAAGTTATCTCTTCTTTATTTAACACGCAATAAATCTTAACTTGCAGTTCGAAAGTACAGATTTATAACAAGATTCCCTGTAATATTACTGATTTGCCTTTGTATAAATTAAAATAATTATAATATAAAATATTAAAATATATAATATAAAATAACAATAATATAATATAAAATATTATAATAATATAAAATAATTAATGACGGCTCCAGGCTCTAGGCTCAATTTACATTGGGGCGGAATGGAATGGAAGCGAATTTTGTAATGAAATTGTACATAGTAAAATGAATTTTATTTTTACTATGTACAAATTCGTTACAATAATTTAGTTTGTCACCCGTGGACAACGCATCTGCATTTTGATTCGTAATCGACAATAGATGTAGATGTCTATGGGCCACAGCAACCACTTACCATCAGATGGACTGTGTGCTCGTTTGTCACCCTTATCCTATAAAAAAAAGTTTGGTATAAAAGAAATGGTTATACCGCCATGTTCTCGGTCAGTACCCACCTTAATGTAGTATTTGTATACGCGACGTATTAAGTCGAGCTAGGTAACATATTATAAGAGACCGATTAAGAAGCATATCAGGCATTGATCATGTAATAACTTTGGTAATTTTAGTGTACAAAGGCGTAAGAATCGTGGAGGAAAATAATGGCTTTGACTGTATTTATATATGTGTATAAAGTTTTTGTTTATATAAGCAATTAGTATAGTTAAATCTAATATATAAAAACTAATTTTCGTTTGTTCGTATTATGCGCTGCCATACCGTTCATCAGATTGCGCTAAAACTTTGTCAACTTATTGCTTGCACTTGCGCGAAGGTATAGTACAATTAACTAAAATAGGCATAGTACAATTAACTTACAATAGGTGACGCGTATCGTACCAACAAAATGCATCTGTACATAGTATAAAACAAACGGATTTTGATGCGATTTTCATCAATAGAATTTCAATATATATTATTCTTTACGTGTGTATGTGACTAAACTCCTCCTAAATGGCAGTACCGATTTCGATGAAATTTTGTGTGTATAATTAAGGTGATTAGAGAATGGTTTAGATTCACAATTGAACCCGGCCCGGTAGGTGGCATTGTGGTCGAGATCCAAAAATCAACCGCGCGTAGACGGATCGCTAGTAGCTATATAAAATCGTCGCTGAGCTTACAAAAATCACCATGTGTTTCGGGTCTACTTTACAGGAAACGCAAAAAATTAGTTTTCATGGAATGCATTGAAAGCATATAATATATTTTTTTTTAAAGTTAAATGAATTTTATTGTATTGACGAAACCAAACATAATAGGTAGATACTCGGTATAATAACTTAGTCTCACAGTATTGATATTTGGAATAATAGTGAGAGCTAGAATTCTAAATTCAGTTAAAAATAAAACAGTAAGTATTTAAATGAAATAAGTAGGTACTGTACTATGATAATGAGATCTAATCAATGGTTTAAATTATCATAAAATGGATGGCAATCACGGTGCAAGTAGCGTTTCATTGATGTACGATTTCTTTGCATCCCATGTTGGCAACTGATAAAAATATCGAAAAATATCCTGCCGCGTTTCAACATTTACACATGAATAGCTTCTGCCTGACTTTTTAGCTGCTCCATGATTACAAGGGTTATCCTTCATTTTTCTACTTGTTTTCGTAACTTCTTCTTATAGCCCTGTATAGTTCTTTGCTAACAGTCTCTACTTCTGACTTTTTTTGGTCTCTCTTATACAACCTCGTCTAGGGGGACGTAGAT
Organism: Parnassius orleans; assembly: GCA_029286625.1. Classification (NCBI taxonomy): domain Eukaryota; kingdom Metazoa; phylum Arthropoda; class Insecta; order Lepidoptera; family Papilionidae; genus Parnassius; species Parnassius orleans. Next base: position 2,114,744 of record JAGSMP010000009.1, read on the forward strand.
ATTATTGGAAATATTTTCCTTTTCAGGAATACAGGCTCAAATTGACAAGTTTGTTCGTTTAATTGTAGCATCAGGTAGTGACTTGAGGTGATATTTATGAGTGGCAGGGAATTGTATTGTCTTTCTAAGCAAGAGTGAGAACCAATACTAGCAGCAATGGTATAAGTTAATATTTGACTTGTTGCTGTGAGAAATGTAGTTATTTCCTCGCCAGTTGGGGTGAAGTCCCTCGTAATTTCAACAATCGTACCCATGGCGATTTCTGTCTGTTGGTATTCACTGTCCGGTTGTGTAGCTGTAGCCTAAGGAAATGAAAAAAAAAGATTCTTCTTCAAGCTCTGTAGCAAATCGGCTTAGCTTCTCCAAAATCTTGACATGACTAATGGTATTTGAAAAGGGCAACAAAATATAAAGCGTTAGTTTAAAGCATTGACTGATATACCAAGTTAGTTGTGTATAGTATACTGAAGCGTATCACAGTTTCTCACAAGCTATGCACATCACTGTCCACCACCACTGCGTTGAAATCATAATATTAAAAATACAAAATTGTTTTTGGTACCTATAGGTAAAAAGGTAGTCAATATACTTACATTATACCATTACTATCTTTTGACTTCGATAACACAAACTTTTACAGTTTTACAGCAAATCAAGAAAGCAATATTTTAAAGCACGATATTGATAATAATCTTAAAATAGCTACAGAAAAAAAATTCTAAATTTACCTTTAAATACTGGTAAATACTAATAAATTAACAGCCTGGACTCAAGCTACTTTACCTATAAAATTTGGTGGATGCATTGCCTGCTTTCCTTGCTTCCGTGCATGCCGTGGTTTCAGTGACTTATGTAACATAATTTTAAATAATAAAGTAGACCTGTGCCATGCTGCAGAGGCAGCGCAGACATGGCAAATGCTCTGTCTCGACGAAAAGTTTCACTGGACGTTAACATACAAAAACAGTGGAATATTCCGTTGGTACGGGTGTGCAGAAAGATTTGTTTCATAATTTCCATAGTGCCAAGATCAGGCCCGCCTTCTAGCACTTTCGACTGAAGAATCTAGTTACTGGTTACACGCTTTACCATTAAGTAATCTCGCCCCATTACTTGATGGGGTAGCTTGCGTATCGCCGTAGGATTCCGACTAGAGCGGCGATTCGTCAACCTCATCAGTGCTCCTGTGGTAGCAGCGTTGAGGAGTTTGGGCTCAACGGAGTTTCGTGTATGAAAAGTGCAGGTAGGTTTCACGGCACGGTTCTTTGAACGATGTCAATCGAATGGCTCTTGTCTCTATAAGTGTTCCCTTGGTTTGAGAGCCTTGTGAAATATTTAGAGACGATGGCAGAAAACCGACGGTATGACATTGGGACCTTGGGAGTGAGCCATTGTGGGATGCTACTTGCGTAGACACTTTGGCAGCCTCTCATCTCAGGGGTATCTCGTTTAGAGCCGGAGCGGCATAAGAGGCAGATGAACTAAATAAGTGACGAAAATATTAGTGTCTGAGAGATGAATATATATTTTTGCCATTTGCTGTAGAAACTATTGGTCTGTGGAGCCCAGGTGCGGTGAAGTTCCTAATGGAACTTTATTGGCCACTGCTCGTCACTGCTGGTGATAAGAGTGCTGGTTTTTTTCTAGCTCAAAGGCTTAGTATAGCCATTAAGAGAGGAAACGCAGCCAGCTTTCTTGACACGATACCACGGGGAGTAGGACTGTATGATAATTTAAGTTTTTAGTTTGAGTTTTATTTTATCATAGTATTTTAATATTGTATATATTTCAATGTTACAGCAAATAAATATTATTCTTATTCTTAACAAACAAGTAACCGTTTCGATAAACCGCTAAAAGCAAACTGAACAACTTCGTAGAAAATATAAGCTATGTGACCCTCAAACCTATGCGTTGCATAATGGTATAGGACTAAACTGGTCTAATAATGTCGCTTTGTGACATAAAATACATAACAGGCGCAATCGATGAGTTTAATCTATAGTAATCTTTTATAGCTGCGTGATTTGTGACACGTGGTGGTTTTGAAGGAACATTAAGGCCCATATTAATAAACGTTACTCAACAACGACCTCAAGTGCGTAATCATTTGATACGCCCTCATTACGAAATCAGCATCTCAAGATCGTTGCTAATTAATAAACACATAAAAACAGTATCTCAAAACGCTGTACTTAGGAATACTGTTCTGTGACTTGCACTCAAGTATACACACTTGAGAGTCGAGTTTCTTTTATTAATCAGCGTGGCACTCAGTTGATATCGTAAACCTAAACCGCATCTTGAGATATGTTTATTAATAATATCATAACCTCAAGATTGTACTCAAGTGCGTGTACTTGAGCTGAGTAACGTTTATTAATACGGGCCTTAATGTATGAACGTCACATGCCTAAATTTTGTAACTCCGTGAATATCGAACTTATCACATATCTGTTTTTGCAGATTGTGAGTATTGAAATAAGGGTCAAATTGGTATTAAAACATAAATTCATAAAATAGCACATAGCGATTTTTGCAGGCGCAACGACAAAATGTAATAATATATTCGTTACCTTAAAACGTAATATAATAAAAAAATGTATGTTTTATCTATAAATTGCATTATAATATAAAAGATATTTTTAAATTACACAATAGTTCAACAAGTCTATATCTGCAGATAGTAATATAATATTTCACCTTTGTTCAAGGAACACTTAAGTAAACCGTAATACTCAAGTAAATCGTAAACCTCGTAAACCGTAAATCAAATGTCAAAACAGTGCGAATGTATAATTGCCATTTCACTAATGATAGCAATTAATGGCGTATTACAACACACTTAATTTAGAAACTATTTTACAATTCGGGAAAAAAAGAATAGACTAATAAGACTTCATTTTCATTATCCTAAGTTTCTTAGTTATATAATTACATTACCGTTACAGCCTATTAAAGTCCACTGCTGAACATAGGCCTCCCCCATAAATTACCTCATAGAGGGATATTTGCCATAGTTGCCACGGTTGGCAAGCGTGCTGGCAACCGCAGTCTTTTGTTTTGAGTTGTTATTAGGAAGACGCTGCTGCTCATCTCCTCATTTGTTTCCCTCTGTAGCCTTTTACGACACCTACGGAATGATATGGGGTAGTGGATATTCTTACACCGCCACTACACGGTAATAGAGTAGAGTAGAGTAATAATTACATTACTCTATTAAATTTTTACGTGGTAGAGCCACGCTGCAGCTATATTATAGTTGTAGCACGAATGGGTCGGCTCGACTGGGGTAGGACCAAACTCTCACAGAATACCAGCTTAAAATAGCAGCTTAATGCTGCTGTGTTTCGTATGTTGAGTGTAGAGAATCGGAGACCCTTTTTACTGAAAACGAGGCATTCCATCTTAGTCCTCAGGAGTGACAACGCATCTGCATTTTGATTCTTAATTGAGGATAAATGTAGATGTCTATGGGCCATAGTATCCACTTACCATCAGGTGGACTGTGTGCTCGTTTGTCACCCGTTGTTATAAAAAAAATTAAAATTCATAAAATTACTTGCCATAAATTAAAAGAAGAACTACCTAAGCCCTAGTTACAAAATCAACTTTTGTAACCTCCATATCCACAAATGTATCATATGTTTGTGTTCATAACTATTGTCTATTACTACTGAGCAGCATTTAGAAATCTGCTAACTCTTTGGATATATTTATTTGTTTTTTAACATAGATTTTATATTTGTACATTAAGGGGTACAGGTCCATACAACTTTTGGCCATCTCCTTCAGAAGTAAATTAATAATAGATAAGAAAAATACGAAGTATGAAAAGTTAATTTTATGAAGGTTTTACGACAGCTACAGATCTTAATTCTACGAGTATATGGTTATATTTTTACTGGCGGTCTTTCATCCCAGTGCCTCGGAAAGCACATAAAGCCGTTGGTCCTGCGACTGATCTTTCTCTGGTCGTGTCGAATTATTGTCCCATCGGTCTATGAGAGAGAGCACCTGTGCAGTTGCACCTGTGCCTGCGCATACACTCGGGCACTATAATTCTGTCCTGCGCAGATGACTAGTCTCCGTTGAGATTGCCCGCCATGATCGAAATTCGGTCTGGAGGATATTACTATATTTTTACACGTGAGCCGACGCAACGCTTAAGCCTTCGCTGTAATAAAACAATTTCTTCTGCTGTCAACAATTTTACATGATATTCGTTATTGATAGAGGACATTAAGTTCCCATTTCTTGACGTCGGAATATTCACAGTACAATGTCGTGTAACAATGGGGCAGCTGAGAGCACTCTCAAGGATAACAAACGATCGCTAATATGTCGTTTGTTGGCGATTGAACGTGATTACCTCGCGATGGATATCTTACATCTTATATCTGCATAATAGCAATTAGACAAATTTATTTAGGGCTGGCTTTCACTAGCAATTAGCGATTACAGTAAGGGAGACCGCTATAAAAAATTTACTACAACAATAAACAGCAAGAGACGCTAAGGGTTTTCTTTACTATTTTAAGTGTGGGCATATCAAAAAAAAAGTATGGCAGTGCCTTTAGCACTACTATAACTTATTCTTCCACTTATTAACCCCATTAAGCTTATTAAGGTACAAAAATGGTTTACGACTACTAGTCGAAAGGCGACGACTTTTGAGTTTCACAGTCCGTTACAACCTGCCTACGCCTTTAGGTACAAGCCTCCTTTTAGGTACTTACAAGTCTCCTTTCATTTCTGAGAAGCTTTGTAGGACAGGAAACAGTCCGCCATGCTGCCTCAGTGCAAGTTAGCGGACGCTCTTAGAATTTTATTTTAATTTCTAATAAAAATTTAAAAGGCGAGCGCTTACCCTCAAAATTACCACGACCCCACATTGATACATGAATTTTATATAAAAAAAGTGTGTTAGTTATGTTGTTTTTTATTGCATTTTAATTTTCCCTATTCCTGTTGCATAACCGATTCCTTAAAAAAACATATTTTACCGCATAAGTAAAAAACAATTTAAATGTTACCACCACATTAGGATTTTCTCCTGTATTCAGACCCGGAACAATTATGCAGATCAATAATTTTGAGACCATACAAATACTTGTTCCGTTAGTGATTCAAACTCGCGGCTCTCTGAGGACTAAGATGGAATGTCTCGCAGTAAAAAAGGGTCTCCGGTTCTCTACACTCACCATACGAAACACAGCAGCATAGAGCTGCTATTTTACGCTGGTATTCTGTGAGAGCGTGGTCCTTACCCGGTCGAGCCGACCCATTCGTGCTACAACCATAATAAAGCTGCAGGATGGCTCTACCACGTAAAAAATCTCTTAATTATTTGATGATATGATTAACTAATAGGAAATTTTATTTGGAAAATTACAAGTTTCTCAATTTCGGATTACGTGGACAAACTCAGGGACTTCAGCTCGTTGTCTATAAATAAGCGGATTCAGCAAATATTTTTGCCTTTGTTGATGGCATAAGAGAACCTCCATCCCCATCCTATCCCGTGGGTGCGCAAGAGGCAACATAAGAAACATTGTGGCCTCGTATAGACGGCGGTATAACCATTTTGAGAACAAAATATCTAGACCGGCGATAGGAAATTCGTAGATACGATAAGAGTGTTGCGATCTCCCATCGAATTGCAAACGTTGGTGGTTGTAGGAAATTTTTCATTGCTTTTTGGCCAACAGTGGACTGTTATGTTATATGTGCTAATGAGGTAAGGAGTATACGTTTAAGAAAACATTCTGATTCAGTTAATTTTACAAGCTTTTATTTTATTTCACCTGCATACCTATGTGTGGGTCAAATCTTACAATCGAATTTTAAATCAGTTCCACTAAACTGATTGAGCTGAAATTTTACACACAGTTTAAGTGCTACTGAAAATATAATGTTGTATATTTAATAACGTATTGATATCCCTTGATATGGATATTATATGAAAGGGTTTGTCAAGCAGAATACGTGGCGAAGCTTGTTAAAAAGTATTTTTTATATTATATTTATTACCATTCTGAGAGTCGTCAATCAAGTAAGGCTTTATTTACGGGTTGAAAACTCTTAGAAGTTTAATCACAATACCGACAAGTGGACAGCCCTGTAAATTATAAGGAGTTATACCACTTTCAAAACGATGTTACGTTTCTGAACTCGTTATCTGGTTCGGCACAAGTAAATTTAATGAATAGAATCGAATAACTTACAAAGCGATCGGAATAATCGACACCGAGTAATCAGATTGCAATCGACTCGCTCGATTTATAAGGATCCGAGTTGTTTCCTGCTGCGTATCATCGATACGATATCTTGATACTGTTGCTACGGTTTACAGTTGTTATTTGTACGGTATACTAACACTGATATATGAATTTAGACTGTCTGCTCAAGCAATGATTACCGTTCGATTAAATTAGCGTAAGCAGTGACAATTATCATACTAATTAATATTATAAAATATTAAAAATGTATGAAAATATGTTAATAATATATTTAGAGCCGTGGTAGCCCCACTGCTTAGCGCCCGCTGTAAATTTCACAGCACGCGAGCAACCCGGGTTCGATTCCCATCGGCACGAATTAAATTGTTAATTGCAATTTTAAGTGCTGATTTACCACGTGTTCGGTGATGAAGGAAAACATCGTGAGGAAATCTGCATGTCTCACAAATAAAAAAAATATTTGAATACATGTGAAGTCCGCCAACACGCATTGGGGCAGCGCGGCGGACATTTCCTTGCCGTAAAACCCTCTCAGAAGTGAGAGGAGGCCTGTGCCCAGCAGTGGGACGTATATAGGGTGTAACATTACATTACAATATATTAATGTTTTGATGTTGTCGTTTGACATATAGAAGCATAAGATAATCCAACACCTTATTTCACCTCGTAAGTGGCGCAGGAATCAACAAAAAATATCTCGTATTTATACTACTTGTGTAAATTACTAGCTTCGCACGGGTGATTTCTGGATCTCGACAACAGCGCCACCCACCGGGTCTAATTGTGGATCTTAACCATCCAGGGACCCACTCAAATAAACACAAAAAAATTCATCAAAATCGGTCCAGTCATTTTCGAGGTTTACGGCCAAATACTCAAACGCTACTCAATTTTAAGACGTTCAGTCTCGTGGTGTCACAGTCACTTTGATTTAAAATTATAGAGACAGAACGAGACTTAGCGGCATCTTAAATAAGCATCGTTTGAGTATTTGGGCATTAGATGACATTCTAGTTATCTTAGAGCTTGTGATATTCCTTAGCCCTCTGAACACGGACAATCTTTTTTAACTCTTTTAAAATTTAAGAGCCAATTTGAAAGAACTATAAAGAATAAAATAATTTCCACACAATGGCTTCTGAAGTAGGGGTTTTAATTCTTCTATACACTATGTCACTATCTATTCAGTACACTATGTGTGACTTCAGAAGCTATTATGTGGTAATAATATTATTTATTCTTTTTAGTTCTTTGAAATCGGCTTTTAGTTTTATTAAAAAAAAAACTTTGTTGTGCTGTACATGTGCCTTTCCTCTTGAAAACCTGGTAATTCACTATCACACAATCCATATGACAATAGCGTCCAAAAGATGGCCAAATAACTAACCTGAGTGAATAAAATAACATGAATGAAAGTACGCAATTCTTAGTGGAGCAGCATGCTGTAGACGCTTTTCCATTTCAAATGCAAATTTCGGAGGAAACTTTACGTCTTGCTGTAGGACGTTTAAGGCAGTTAATTCAATTTACTAATACTCCAAATTCTCTAAGAACTTTAATAATAATAACTTTAATAATTATAACTTTTAACAAAAAGTAAAACCCGACTTCAAATGGCTAAAAAAGAAGTTATTTATTTCCTACCCTTATGGGTGAAATTATTTCTCCAAATTATATGGGACAACTCTTGAAGTATAATCTATTCAATAAAAAAGAATCATCAAAATTAGTTCACAATCTGCGAAGATATCACGTAAGATACATACAAAAAAAAAATTTACAGCACTCCTGTTTTCTGTTTCATAAATACTAAAAACGTAATTTATATTCTTCTTAAAGTGATTAGACTATCGAATGAATTTATTTGCAAATTCTTAACTCTCCTCAAAATTATGCACAGCAAATTATAACTAGCTTTAATAAATTTACATTGTACGTTCATAATTTATTCAAACTGTTGATAATAAATTGAATATAATAATTATTAATTAAGGCGGTCGGTACTTTTGTGACTTCAGGTTGGAGTGTTTGTTTTAATTACGCATATTTCAAGTTAAATCTTAATTATTAACTCTTGTATTTTATAATGAACTGAAACAAGTTTGCTTGACTCCTTTGTGAAATATGTTCATATTAAACTAAGCATAGTGTTCTACTGTAATTAGCTTAAAAGTAATTTTCACCTTACAGACGTATTCAGAAGCAAGCAAAGGAACTGTATTGAAGATGTCTGTCCTTATAATGACAATTTTTCGTACAAGATTTAATACTATGTATGCAAAAAAAAACCAGGGAGCCCCATTAAATTTTTAATTTATTTTAATATTTATTATTTGTTGTTATAGTAGCAACAGAAATACACATTCTGTGAAAATTTCTACTGTCTACCTATTACGGATTATAAGATACAGCCCGCTAACAGACAGACGGACGGACGGACAGCGGACTCTTAGTAATAGGTTCCCGTTGGTTACCCTTCGGGTACGGAACCCTAAAAATGGATTCTACGTCGTGAACATTTTCGCTTTGATTTCAAATGGTGCATAAAACCGTACGAAACGTTTGATAGATTTCATATGGTTTTAATGGATAAAGGCTCTTCTGAGGCCACCGTGTTCCGCTGGTAGGTAACAAATTTTACCACGGCCGACTAACTTTGAAAGATGAAGGCAGAAGTGACCCTTTGACGGAGGGAAACGTGCTAGTAGTGAAAATTTTAATTGAAGGGAATAGGCGAATTAAGTGTGAAGAGATTCACCAATATTGCAGCTTGGATCACAAGATGTTACAAGAACACCTTTGCATAAGAATGATAGTTTCACGTCAGGTACCACACAACCTCACTGATGTTCACAAGCAGGCCCACGCTGAATGGTTGCCATTATGTGTTTTCGATATTATTACAGGTCTCAATCTTGAATTTAACAAAACTATCCAGTAACGAAGCGCCAGTCGACGCTTTAGTAGTTCCAAAATACAAGGTTCATCGCAGCACTATAATAATGCTTCCTATTCCGTCAAGCTACTCTCTGCGCTACAGTGTTCGGCACGGCTCTGAGCCTTACTGCTCACCTCTGCTTCACGGCACTCGCAGATTACTTGCCTTCTTCTCGACTCACCGCAGACTACAAGGCAATTCCCTGGCACTTGCACATTCGTCGACATCTAGACTGCACTATCGACCTCCGGTCTGAGCAGGGGGGTGATGTGGCGGCGCTGTCGTCGCGCCACAAGCGAAATACATCGAAGCCTAAATCGCGCTATCAAAGTTCCGAATTAAAAACAGTATATATATACAATAGTCTGAACTACCACATCTTGCCCGGCGGGAGATCTCCCTTTCCTTCCACCTGCCACAAAGCTAACGCCTCTCCAAGAGAAGCGATCGAGCAGCGCAAGGGAAATTTTGATCACTAATTCACTTTGACAAGGTATCTAGTGTCATTCAATTCCTCTACGAAATTAAAATAGCATAAACGCCTCATAGTATACTATCACTGCAATGAGCAACAAGTGACCGCACACGGTACTCCGGCTACTGCTTTACGTTGACAACGCGACCGCGCACTCAGCGCTCAAAACGAAGTATACCTGGACAGCACACCGGTTAAGCTTTTGGGACAGCCTCCTTACAACCCTCGTTTGGCAACCGCGAGACTTTTTAATTCCCTATAATAAAATATCAGTAAATGAGATATAGTTTTCATCGCCGGAAGATGCGCTAGCAGCATTCGAGCAGGCCGTAGAAGAGGTGTCTATGGCGTACGGGAAAGAGTGTTTCGAAAATTGGTCACACACATGAAATTCTGTGTAGATGATGGTGGAATGTTTTAAAAAAAAGATTTAATAATAAAAACTTTAGCTAAAAAACTTTTTTTAGTTTTGCAAATCTTTAAGAGTATACCACGTATATTTAAATGCCTTATAAAACATATTGTAATATTCTAAAGTTTTTTCTTTAAGCGGGTAAGAGATCGCAGTATTTGATCTCAAATCTAGTTCTTTTTTTATGGAATAAGAGTAACAAATGATCAAACAGTCCTCCTGATGGTAAGTGGATCCTGTAGCCTATAGACCATCTTCATATATCTTCGATTAAGAATCAAAATGCAGATGCGTCGTCAACCCTGAGGACTAAGATAGAATGCCTCGTTTCCAGTAAAAAGGGTCTCCGGAACTCTACACTCACCATACGAAACACAGCAGCATTAAGCTGCTATTTTACGCTGGTATTTTGTGAGAGCGTGGTGATACCCCGGTTAAGTCGACCTATTCGTGCTACAAACATACTTTTAATTAATACAAAATACAGTTCTTTTTATTTATCAGTCTGTAAAACTTTACTGCTGAATATAAACCTCTCCCTTTGTAGGGAGAATTTGACTTAATCGTCATACTGGGCAAGCGGACTATATCACACAATACACATTAATAATTATTCAGATAATATGCTGTCGCTATCTAAAACCTTTAGAGAGTCCTTTTATAGACTGTATGCGTCACTAAGCCGCGGAGACAGCGCCGCTACATCAAATGATAATATATATTCAAAATGGAGTAATAAATTTTGTTACGTCATCCACATACAACAGCAATCGTGTTTTACATATTATTTATATTATCATTATTTTGTTAAACTTACCCTGCTCCTTGATCGCAGCAACAGCGTGAGCCACACCGTCCCATGGCTTCGGCAAATCAAGAAATACGGCGTCAGCTTTTCCTTTTAGATCCTCGCCGAAGCCCTCAGTAAGTACGTCTCTATGTTGTGTCTAGAATAAAATTATTAAACTGTATCCTTCTTCATTAGTTCGTAGAAGTCAGTACGTCATAGCTGGATGTGAGCCTCTGCCGATGTAGAAATCATTTACATTTATTGTTACTCTTGGCAGGTGGATCGACCATCGCTGTACCAAAAGTGGCGAATCTATTACGCTGCTGTCCGCCGAATATTGTAGGTATATGTTATTTTAATACGGGTTAGAAGTCACACTCCACGGGTAGAGCAACGCTTTTGAAATAACCAGGTCTGATACTAAGTGAAAAATCTTTTAGGTAGTGTTTTAAATATGTATCTTATCTATAGTTAATGATCCGTCCATCCGTCCCTATTTGACGGTGAATTAAAAGTGAGTTCTGATCCGTCATTCGACTACTGTCGTGGACTATTCCTAAGCCAAGCATTTTAAGCGTACTTAGAGTGATTAAAGGAAATATTATAGATACTTATTTATAAAATAGCATTGGTTTTTTTTAAGGAGACCCGGAAAATATTCGTAAGTTGTCGACGTGAGCGAACTTTGGCCAGTAGATAATTAAAGATGTAGGTGTCCCAGGGTGACCATTTACTATGAGGTTAGTGTTCGCTTGTCACCCTTATTAATATAAAATAAAATAAGCAATGTAGAAAAAAAGAGCTGTGCTAGCTCTGGAAGCCAGTGTTCGCCTTAATAAGTTTTACGGTATAGCGAGTGACCGAAGTTCGTGCTCACCGCCGCGCTGCACCGGTCGCCGTCAAATTGTTTATTGTACGAGGGGAGGTCAAAAAGTTCGCGGAATGGCGGGATTGGCGAGGGTGAGTTTACTCATCCAGGTAGGCGCTAGTTGAGTAACTAATTATTAGTATATATACTAAGTTTCAGCCTAATCGGGTCATTAGTTTTTGAGTTATCAACGAGCAAACAAGTCAATCGGGAAGAAACTAGCCACTATGGAGAAAATTGAATATCGCGCCGTCATTAAGTTTCTCACCAAACAAGGAAAGACAGCTCAAACCATTTTTCAAGAGATGTCAGCTGTTTATGGGGACTCCGCTCCTGGGAAACCCATGATTTATAAATGGCACGCCCTTTTCAAACAAGAGAAGGACTCCATTGAAGACGATCCCCGACCTCGACTTTACTAGATCAATTAAAAGAAGCTATTGAAGAAAAAAGAGGATTCACAGGTATACATGGGAAAGAGGTGATGATAGAAGCATGATAGATTTCATAATAGTGGATGAAAGAATGAGGAGCGCAGTGGTAGATACAAGGGTTTACCGGGGGTTCAACGTAGGGACGGATCATTACTTGGTCTCATGCCGAATCAATGGTCTATTCAAGCGTTGGCGGCATCGGACATCTGTGTCTACCACTGCGTTACAGCGTATAAGAATAGAGGTTACGAGGTGAAGGTGTGAAAGAGAAGTTCAAATGTAGACTGAGAGAAAATATAAGTGGTATGGATGAATTGTGTATGAATGATTTAGACTTGGAGACTGTGTGGTATAATGTCAAGAAAGGTTTGGTGGATGCAGCCACCGAAGTATGTGGTGTAAGTAAGAGAACGAATGAAAGGAAAAATAATACGTTGTGGTGGGATGATTAGGTACGAATGGAAGTTGAAGCAAAGAAGAGAGCATGGCTAGATTTACTAGCAACCAAAAAAATATATATAGATTGGGAAATTAACCGTTTTTATTTTAATATTTCAAACGGTCGAATTTATTTTTTAATTTAGTCAACACAAAGTCGTGGCTAGAATTAAATAATAAAGTTGCAATTCAAAGATGTATACACAGATAGTAAAAAGTTTCGATATCGTTCAAAGACTTTCGGGGCGTTCAGGTTTATATACATAATAATGCATTCAAAATGTTACTCTTATCTTGAAAGGAATCGAAGTACTGACTTTGAAAGGTTGCTAGAAAAAAAACAATCCTTTCAATTCAACGTACTCGTAAAAGCCTTGTCACCTTAAATTTCTTAACGTTGCCGACTTTTTTGCATTCTAAAATTCTTAGCCTGAAATAATTACGTAACTAAAACGGTGAAGTTCTATCTGCATTCGTGTTGCTTGTGGAAGTAGGATACCTATTAGGCTCAATTTACATTGCCGCGGTACGGAATGGAAGCGAATTTTTGTAACGAAATTGTACATAGTAAAATGAGTTTATGTTAATCGTGTAACATGCAAATTAGATATGAGCCAAAAAAGAAGTCGCGCGTCTTCCAAGGAATTCTCGCGCATTCTCGTGGGTTCCTGTTGCTACCGTCGGCGCAATCTGTGAAATCCGCGGGAAGTGGAGCGAAGGGTGACGTTTTCGTTTCTTCCCCCCCTCTTTAAGTTAGCCCCCTTTAAGTTTTAATTTACTTTTATTTTTGTTATAGTGGCAACAAAATATACATTCTGTGAAAATTTCAAGTGTCTACCTATTACGGATCATGAGATACAGCCCGCTGACAGACAGACGGACGGACGGGAGGACGGATGGATGGATGTTTGGACGGACGGACGGACAGCGGAGGCTTAATAATAGGGTCCCGTTGGTTACCCTTTGGGTACGGCACCCTAAAAAGGATCATCGAAATTGGTTCACAATAATTTAGAAAGATCAGCTGTTTATGGGGACTCCGCCTGGGAAAACCATGATTTATAAATGGCACGACCTTTTCAAACAAGGGAGGACTCCATTGAAGACGACCCCGACCTGGACGGCCGATTGAGGCTACCACGCCAGAAATAATCGAAAAGTTAATAAACTTGTATCGGAAGATGCCCGGCTAAAGATAAAACAACTTGCAGCATTAGTTGGAGTATCAGAAACAACCATTTTAAACATCCTACATCAACACCTTGGCATGACTAAAGTCTGTGCAAGATGGGGTCCGAATGCTTTCTGCGCATCAAAACACGAGCGCGTCGAAAGTTGTCGCGAGTTTTTGACCGCTGTGGAGAGCAAAGGGAGGAAGTTATGGCTCGAATTGTAACTGGCGATGAAACTTGGGTTCACCATTATGAACCCTGAGTCAAAGCAAGAGTCGATGCAGTGGCATAAAATGCCCAACCTCCTAAGAAGTATAAGGTGTCTCAATCGGCCGGAAAGATCATCGCGACGATCTTTTAGGATACAGAAGGTATCCTTTTGATTGATTATAAGCAACGTGGTGTTTCCATAACGGGAGAATACTACGCTTTACTAGACTCAAAGAATCAATTAAAAAAGCTATTGAAGAAAAAGAGGATCTACAGGTATACATGGGAAAGAGGTGATGATAGAAGCATGATAGATTTCATAATTGTGGATGAAAGAATGAGAGCGCAGTGGTAGATACAAGGGTTTACCGAGGGTCCAACGTGGGACGGATCATTACTGGTCTTATGCCGAATCAATGGTCTATTCAAGCGTTGGCGGCATCGGACATCTGTGTCTACCACTGCGTTACAGCGTAAGAATAGAGGTTACATGGTGAAGGTGTGAAAGAGAAGTTCAAATTTAGACTGAGAGAAAATATAAGTGGTATGGATGAATTGTGTATGAATGATTTAGACTTGGAGACTGTGGTATAATGTCAAGAAAGGTTTGGTGGATGCAGCCACCGAAGTACATACATACATAATTACATAAACACTCACGCCTGTCACCCAGAGGGGTAGGCAGAGACTACGGACTTCCATTTGGCACGATCCTGGCACACCTCTCTCGCCTCTTTTACATCCATATATCTACGCATACACGATCGTCGGTTAAGTGCTCTAATCTGGCCCATTTTCAATATATCGCCAATTTGGTCGATAAACCTTCGTCTAGGGCGTCCTTTCCGACTCTGCCGTTCACTTCTGCAGTATAAATTTGCTTTGTCACTCTTTCTTCGTTCATTCTTTCTACATGACCAAACCACCGAAGCATTCCTTTCTTAATCCTGGTCACAACGTCATCTTGCAAACCACACTTTTCTCTTATCACACCATTTCTTACCCTGTCATTTAGATTCAGCCCTAGCATACTCCTTAATGACCGCATTTCTACAGCATTTATTCTACTCATGCTTCTTCTGCCAGACCCAACTTTCACTACCATACATTAAAGTAGGACTAACACAGCATTGTGAATTGCCAAACGTGCCTTTTGACACATTCTGACTCTAACAATAGCGTGTAGAGCCCCATTCACTCTATTTCCTGCGTTCACTCATCGGTCTATATCCTTATCATATCTACCATCCCTGCTAAATAAACATCCCAAATATACAAACTCATCCACTTGCTCAATCAACTCCCTTCTATTCTTATTTACATAACGTTTTACTTTTCTTCTTTCAAAACCATCACTTTGTCTTACTTGCGTTCACTTTCATACCCCTTTCTTTTAATGACCGGTTCATTAAAGTAACCATCATTGTAACTCGGCCGCCAACGATGCAAATATGACTTGATCATTAGCGTACAAAAGGCATTTGAAGGTTAACTCACCCATTCTCAACCCACATTCTTCAACTTTCAAAGTTTGCAAACAACTGTCCATAAATAGGTTAAACAGCCGGGGAGGCTACACAGCCTGTCTGACACCTTTTGGATGCCAAACCAGTCCGAGTAGACCCGTTGATCCTGACACAAGCACTAGAGTCCCTATAAAGAGACTTCACTGTATCAAACCAGCGCTCAAACCAAATGAGTTAAGTGTTTGCCATAACACATTCCTGTCCACTCTGTCATAAGCCTTTTCCAAGACCATGAAAGCACAAATACTTTCTGGTTTTGGCCAAAACTTCTCCGCAATCATGCGCATGGAAAGTACTTGATCCGTACACCCCATTCCCTTTCTAAATCCAGCTTGCACATCCTACATTTTTCCATCAGTTTCTTCCATAACTCTTTCAATTAACACCTTAGCATACAGTTTACCCACAATGCTAAGCAAGCTGATACCACGGTAGTTTTACAGTCCTGCTGTGACCCTTTTCCTTTATATATTGGGATTATAACAGCTTTGCACCAGTCTTCCGGTACCCGCTTCAGTTCCCAACATAAATTAAACAAGTGTACAGCAGGCCTGCCACCACTCCTCTCCAGCCCTTAGCATTTCGAGTGATACTCTATCATATCCGGCTGCCTTACCTGCTTTCATGCTTTTCATTGCTTTCATTATTTCATCTACACTTATCTCCTACCTCTCTCCACTTCTTTCGAATTTCATTTTCACTTAATTCAGACGGCCTTCACTCATAAACACGCTTTCAAAGTATTCCTTCCATCTCTTTAAATTGAAACTTCATCATTCAGCATACAGCCATTCTCGTCTCGTATAGCATTCATTCTAGGCTGTTTTGAATTTCCCTAGCAGTTTTACGAGTTTCAGAACATTTTAATATTTGCCTGGAAGTTATCAGATATCCTTCTATCATTCTTATCCGTTCTTTCTTGCTTTTTCCTTTCAACAACTTTTTACTCTCTTATTTATAAGTCTAAAGTCTGCCTTTTTCTTCAATCATCATTCATACCGCCAGAATTACCAGCTTTGGTTGCTAGTAAATCTAGCCATGCTCTCTTTACTTCAACTTCCATCCGAATCTCATCATCCCACCACAACGTATTATTTTCCTTTCATTCGTTCTCTTACTTACACCACATACTTCGGTGGCTGCATCCACCAAAACTTTCTTAACATTATTCCATATAGTCTTCAGGTCTAAATCATTCATACATATTTCATTCAAACCATTTATATTCTCCCTCAGTCTACATTTATACTTCTCTTTCACACCTTCATCTTGTAACCTCTCTGTTCTTATACGCCGCCAACGCCTGAATAGACCATTAATTCGGCATAAGACGAAGTAATGATCCGTCCCTACGTTGGACCCCCGGTAAACTCTTGTATCTACCACTGCGCTCCGCATTCTTTCATCCACAATTATGAAATCTATCATGCTTCTATCATCACCTCTTTCCCATGTATACATGTGAATCCTCTTATGGCGAAAGAAAGTATTCGTCACAAAAAGATTCTTTTCCTCACATACGGCGAGGAGGTCTTCACCATTCTCATTTACACTTTCATCGCCATACATTCCTAATATCCTTTCATAACCAGACCTCTTCACCCCAACCCTTCCATTAAAATCTCTAACATAATGATATTTTCATTTCCCTTACATTTCATCAACACCATCCTTACATGTCCCAAAACTGCTCTCGGATATAAGTGGGCTTAGACATGTCTGGGGCGTACACCTAGCACAAACAACTTTTAAGCCCACTTTCATTCGTATCCATAGCAGCCTTGGCTTACATTCATACTCTTTCACACATTGACCCATTCTTTCTGAAAGGATGACACCGACTCCTGGCATGCCCGCTCGGTCTCGTCTACACCAGACCAGTAAGCGGTATACATGCCATGTGCAGTGGCATCCTTCCCTTCATTCGTCTCATTTACACATAACACATCTTCCTCTATCATTCATAATTTCGCATATTTCATCCATCTTATCATTCATTGCTCCATACATTCAGCGTAGCCAGACGGGCCTCCGCAATACACTTTTCACCCCTCCGGAGACAAAGACGTGACGGGTGGCGAACCTCGTCGCCGGTTTTACTCCTGAGATTCACCCACCCTGCCCCATTAAAGGGCGCCGGAACTCAGGGCCATTTCTTTAATGTGTTGGTTCATGGTGCGATCTAAGGTGGTAGATTTTACGCCGCTACCATACGGCGAGGAGCCGAGTCTATCCTTTCGGCTTTGTCGCTCGTTGCACCACCAGGGGACACGTGTAGGGTGGGCCTAGGGTTAGGTGGTCGAAGCCTACGGACGCGAGCGACTCATCCCACCGAAGTATGTGGTGTAAGTAAGAGAACGAATGAAAGGAAAAATAATACGTTGTGGTGGGATGATTAGGTACGAATGGAAGTTGAAGCAAAGAAGAGAGCATGGCTAGATTTACTAGCAACCAAAAAAATATATATAGATTGGGAAATTAACCGTTTTTATTTTAATATTTCAAACGGTCGAATTTATTTTTTAATTTAGTCAACACAAAGTCGTGGCTAGAATTAAATAATAAAGTTGCAATTCAAAGATGTATACACAGATAGTAAAAAGTTTCGATATCGTTCAAAGACTTTCGGGGCGTTCAGGTTTATATACATAATAATGCATTCAAAATGTTACTCTTATCTTGAAAGGAATCGAAGTACTGACTTTGAAAGGTTGCTAGAAAAAAAACAATCCTTTCAATTCAACGTACTCGTAAAAGCCTTGTCACCTTAAATTTCTTAACGTTGCCGACTTTTTTGCATTCTAAAATTCTTAGCCTGAAATAATTACGTAACTAAAACGGTGAAGTTCTATCTGCATTCGTGTTGCTTGTGGAAGTAGGATACCTATTAGGCTCAATTTACATTGCCGCGGTACGGAATGGAAGCGAATTTTTGTGACGAAATTGTACATAGTAAAATGAGTTTATGTTAATCGTGTAACATGCAAATTAGATATGAGCCAAAAAAGAAGTCGCGCGTCTTCCAAGGAATTCTCGCGCATTCTCGTGGGTTCCTGTTGCTACCGTCGGCGCAATCTGTGAAATCCGCGGGAAGTGGAGCGAAGGTGACGTTTTCGTTTCTTCCTCCCCTTTAAGTTAGCCCCTTTAATTTTAATTTTTTTTTTTATAGTGGCAACAAAATACACATTCTGTGAAAATTTCAAGTGTCTACCTATTACGGATCATGAGATACAGCCCGCTGACAGACAGACGGACGGACGGACGGATGGATGATGGATGGATGTTTGGACAGACGGACGGACGGACGTGCGGACAGCGGAGGCTTAATAATAGGGTCCCGTTGGTTACCCTTTGGGTACGGCACCCTAAAAAGGATCATCGAAATTGGTTCACAATAATTTAGAAAGATATTGCGTGTATTTAGTTATGTATGGCTGTACCATATAAAAAACATACAATCAAATTGAGAATCTCTGCCTTTATTTAAAGTCTAGTTGACAAAAGGAAGTAGAATTATAGTAGTATTATGTAGAAGTAGAAAAGAAGAATTATTTCATTAATTATAATTGTAAATGCTTACAGGTCACTTTTCGGTTTTTTCTTTAATACTCACAGTTACGAAATCTGGCAGCCCATGTTCATTAAACTCTTCTCTAGCAATTTTTGCTCTGTGTTCATGAAAGTCAAATGTATAGACATGGCCATGTGGGCGCACGCGGCGAATAAGTGCATGAGTGAGTGAACCGCTGCCAGTACCTACACAATATATTTCAAACCATTAGGTATAAAAATATTTATTGTATGTACACATTACTCACAAAAATTGTTTATGATTTTCCTCTATTGTCTGTCCATAACCAAATAAGTTGACTAGCCCGGTGATTTTTTTAAATGTAATTACACAGGCCAAAACTCTGACTTAATCAAGTAAATAGAGGTTTTGTTACAAAAATGAAAGCTTTAATATTATTGATGCACAAAAAATTGGGTTGAATTGCAGATATCCCCAACTGAAATTTAAAGAGCTTTTGTGATAGAATATGCAAAGAAATCAAGTCTACATGTTCAATAGCATCATTACAATCTTTACAGTCAACCACAAGTCCACAGCTGAATATATAGGCTTTCAACATAGATTGCCACAAAGCATGGTTCTGAGCCACTTGCATCCATCTACCTCTTGCTTACTTAAAAAATACTTATGAACTTTAAGATATAGAATAAAAATTATAAGTAATGTAATGTTCCCAATTAAAATTAAAACCATTCCATCTATCCATTATGGCCAATAAAATGCCACTGCTGAACATAGGACCCCATAGTTCGCTGCATAGTGGAGATTTTGCCATAGTTGCCACACTTGGCGGGAGGAACATTTTGAGTGGTTATCTATTCAGGTGCTGCTGCCCATCACCTGTTTCAGTTTCCCTCTATAGCCTCTTACAACACCTACAGGACAATATGTGTTAGTGGATATATTTACACCGCCACTATATAGTTACATAATTACAACATATTATTAAATATTTTTTACATAAAGAATTTACCAGCTTCAACAACAACACTGCCAGGTATCAAGTCCAATTGCAATAATATCATACTAATGTCAGGTGTATAGATAATTTGTGTGCGATGGGGTAAGGTCAAAGACCACAGCTCTGGAGTTGGTTGTAACACGTGACCCCAGCCCATGGATAGTTCAACCTGTACGTAAAAAAAAAAAATTATTACTTTTAATAAATAGGAATAAAAATGTAGCATGATGTATTTTATTTATTTATTCATTTAATCTTTGTTGAACCTGCAAACAGTATAGGGTCAAAAGGTAGACAGTCAACCTCAGAGAGTGATAGCACAATGAAAGTAGTTACAAAGAACATAAAAAATATATATAAAAAGAAAACGTAAACGCAACAGAATGAAATATTGTTAATATATACAAAGAATAGACACATACATAAGAACATAAACATATATATTATAAGAAAATATAATAGAAGATACATAATATTCTAAATAAACTAAAACAGATATAACTATAATGATGATGAATGGAGCTTTGAATGGAATTTGAATGAGTTTTGAAGCAATTATATGAATAGTAATAAATGAGCCCGAACGTTCCTTTTAAATGTTTGAATTTAACAAATTTTAGTTCAGTTGGAGGAGTAAACTTTAACAACAAACAATAAATATCCCACAAATTCTGTTAGATTCATATTACAAGAACATTTAAAATGTATTTTTATTTATGATAAAAATAACTGTTATTCTGCATATCAATAAAAAAATATACTTACCCGGCTTCCATAATCAGCTCCAATAAGATTTCTAACCTTCAAAGCTCCAAACGGTGTTTGGTAAACATTTTCTACCATGTCACCTTTTTTATTTTTTATTTCAGGTCTCACATCGAGGGCGTAAAGATTGTTACTTAAATACAATATTACAGTATCACCTTCGTCGATTTTCTCTTTATAATTTCTAAAACTCATTATGTATTCAGTCAAAAAGTTTCAGTTTTCAGTTTGTAAACAATAATAGATAAATGATAGGTACATGAGGTTTTGACGTTGGTAGGAGTTGGAGAGATTTGCGTTGCGTTCCAACTTCAACATCAATGTTACATTGGACTCAATATAAATTAATAGTTACACAATTTCGTCTATATTACATTATATCTGTAAAACAAACGTTTCAATTCAATTAATATATGATAAGTTTATTATTGTATGTTAATAAGTTTAGATTTTTAATAATTTGTAATTATTTAATATATAAAATTACGGATTAATTATGTACACGTTTGCATGAAACTAAGTTTATGTCATAAAAGCAGCTGTCAGCTGTCACCACTACTTGTCATGTCTGTCATTCTAAAAACTTGCGAATTCTTCACCTGTGCTGTACCTTCTTGTTCTTGTATTTCTTAATTTAATGATGTTGGCTATGTAACGTTGGGGTATTAAACAAAAGTGAATAAATAGTGTAACTATTGCAATGCGGTTAAAGGTTTTCGTATAGGCATTCTGACACGTTTTCGGTCATCGACGCACTCGATACAATTGATGTAAAAATGGATGCTTCAAAAACTACAAGTAAAACGAGCTCACTGAAGGCTTTGATCCTAAAAGCTTGGAGAGAAAGATGGACTGATATACAGTGGGGCATAAATATAAAAACAATTTTACCAAGAGGAGTCAGTGGCGACCTATATAATTTAGCAGATTGCATACTTCAACAAGCCATGGTCGGATGTGGGGCTAATCAACTGGTAATATCGTATCTTAAGCATTCTTTGGCTTCGCATTTAGTATCTTACGCGGCTGTTTTACAGAGAATTGCCAAGTTTGATGCATTTCATAAACCACATTGTATTTTAAGCCTTCTCGAGTTTTTAGAGAGCTTCCTAGATAGTGTTACTTGCAGAGGAAAAATGGAAGAAGAGATTTTAGCATATGCTGTTTCATCTATAATTTTGTGGCTGCTTCAAGTATATCATTACTCTTTGAGTAAATACCCATCTTCTAATCCTATCCAAAGTCAAGAATTACTAGAAAAATCTACATCACTATTGAATTCAATTGTTCATACAGACTTTTTGCTGGCAATGTTTTATTTGGCAAAACAAAATGATCCCGAGGAGTATAATGAAGTCACAAAGAAATGTCAGGAAATAACAGCTTTTATGATGATGAACACACAGTTTAAAGCGCCTGTTACAATTCATGAGACGTTACAAAAGATTTGTAACATGTCTATTGACAAAATCGCTCCCCTTAACAACAAACCTGAATCTGTTACACATTGCCTTCAAGCTCTTGTTGCAATTAATGTTTTAGCTAATCCAAGTGCAGACATGCAACAATTTTCTAGCCAATTGCTTATGGTGCAGAGAATAAAAGGCTATACATTGTCAAGGTTATATTGTGAGCTTATAAGAGCATGTTTTATTTCCTTAAATGACTCAAGTAAGGATGCCTCTAAGCAAGCCCTGTGGGCAGCATTTACTTTCCTAAAAGTACCTCAAGTGATAAATTATATACATAACATGTGTGGAGCTAGCAATAAAGAAGGGGAATACGCCTTAGAAGTGGTTGAAGCCTTTGAAAAATTATTGCAATCCACACCTCTACTGGATGTAGTTGACACTAAAAATTCTTGTAATGGCCTTGTTTCTCTTCTAGAACCTTTAGTAAAGTTAAATTTAGTGTCTGAAAACCATTTGTCATATTTCAAACAAAAGCGGGAAACTAAGGATATTAAACTTCAGAAATTAGAACCCACTGGTCTTCAGGGTTCAGTACCATCATTCATGACTCGTGCTGAACCCACATTGGCTGGCATATTGAAAACAATGGGTGGAGATTTTCACAAAACACAAGAGTCTTTATATGCAATGTTATGTCAAATTGTTGGAGGCACTACACTAGACACAATCTTAGCTGTGGCAACTGTCGAAGGTAAACTTAAATTATTTGTGTCTAGACTTATAAAATTCAATGAATTCGCTTTATTAGCTGCAAGTGAAAAGGGAGCATCTCAATCAAAGGTTTATATTTTTGATATTTCTTTTTTAATTCTCTGTTTCATTGTGCAAGATTATGGAATTGAGGCCGTTTTAGAAGATAATGGAGATTCATTTTTTGAACAATGGGTTCGTGACTGTATGGTCCATAAAGGAGTTCATAAATCACCAGACCAAATACTTCAAAAATGTGATTCACAACTTGTGGATATTTTTATTCACCACCTAAGTGCTCCAGATTTTGATTTTAAGAATACTAACTTGAAGCCTCATGACCTATGCATGAATGTTAGTGGTGCTGTTAAAGAGATATTATTTGCATGGGAACATGGTTCTATTTCATCTGCAGATGTCAAAAGAATGTTAGATTCATTGCGACAAAAAATGGCATCATTAGCTGTTTGTGCCTCAGTTTGGTTGTGCTCCTATATCAATGTTGTGCACCAGGATGCATTTTTGAAGCCAATAAACATGGTACAACAATTTTTGGCACCACCAACAGAGGTTGAACTAGCCCAGATTGACAACTTTAAAGAGAGAGCTATGTTAATGTGCCAAATAATCCGAAAAATGCAATATGACATTCACCCACCGTCTGTTCCAAAGTCTAAAGTTATAACATTTTCACATAACATTATTTCACGTCAACCAATTCTCGAGCAGTTGCAATCAGTTTGGGAAGATATAAAGTCTAGAGGATATTTACATATAGATGCTACACATATCATTCAAAGCTTGCTAAACACAGCAGGACCTGTTTGGTTTGTCACAAATTTAGTAAAGGAATATAAATTTTTTTTTTATATTCCGTGATATTAGTCATGTGTTCATGAGTGTTGACACGTGAAACCATCTGAGTCTGTGTTTTATTTAGTGAGATCCACTGCCAGCGTAGGTGTATGGCAGCGTGGCCCCAGAAAAAAAATTGGTCAAACGCAGGTTATATTTTCGGTTAACGGTTTGACTAAAAATACTTAAAAATAACGCAATGTTTATTGAACTTTTGTAGGTACTTTATCTGAAAAAAATCACGAATATATAAAATTCGTCTGTATTAAGCATTTTATTTTGGAAGTTATATAACATACACATAAAATAAATAATTCATTATAACATTTTCTAAACGGTACTTCAAAGCTTCCTCGTTGATGGAAACCCCGCCCAGCAAGTTACGGGTGACAAACGAGTACCTATAGTCCACCTCCATTCAATTAAACCTTCCATTCAATTAAACACAATGTACACACCTGCATTGTGTAGTTTACAACCAGCAAGTGGGCCATTATCTCAATTTCCACTACCATTTTAAGCCAAGAAATGTTTTATACTAATATTATATCCAGGCAAAAGTACAGTTTTGCAAAAATAATCTCTAAAATGATGAATTCTAATTGGTATATTGGCGTCTAAAATTTTAAACGCCGCTATGTCTAATTTAACTCACCGATGTGTCTTCTTAGAATCTCTCCTTCTCTGCTAGTGTTGTATTCCGATGGTGGACTACTGACCCTCATTGGTAAGCTTAATCTATTAGGATTGCAGTTCTCATCGACAGAACTCTCCGCGTTAGTAAAAGTCGTCCTTTGACTTCTATTCCACGTCTGCTGATAGGAACTTTCTGTTGTTATTGTACTACATCTATTGTTAGTGTGAGGAACATATTGCTCAGGCGACCAGTCGAAGACAAACGTATGACTGTAGTTTTGTGTGTAAGCAGATGGAGTGCCAGATGGTGTGGGTGGAGTCGTTGTAACGTATGGACCAAGATCTTGATGACAGACGTCAGGAACTTTTTGCAACGCTGACTCCGACCACGTTGGACTAGGGTTCCACTGATCAACTATATCAGTTTCTGTAATGTTAAAATTCTTTGACCCTGGCCTCCGACTCGCTATTGACCCTGCTGATATTGCTATTAACATTTCTCCTCCAGAATGAACCGTAGATGACGAGAAACGCGGTGATATGTTAGTAATAGGAATGGTAGATTTATCATCAGAATTTTTTCCTTTCCTTTTGGCATTGGGTTGAATTCTAGTATCTTCCAATCGTATATTGTGGTATCTGAAATAGAAAGCTAAAGTTCTATATGGTGAATTTTGAAAGAGTGGGTAATAGCTATGTATAGACGTTATTGCATTAAACGTTAGCAAAAACATTAAAGTAACTCTTTTTACCTGTTTTCTTGTAACGATACGGAGTAGTCCACTGGTCCATTATCCGTTCTTTCGTAAGCATAATGGATTGGTGTTAAGTGTGGAGGGACGTGTGATATGTGAGGCTGGAGTCCAGTGTTTGTCATCATGACAGCTTGATTGCCATTAATACAGACTGGTGGCGCTTGGGTGTACTGCATAGCAGGTGGGTAGACCTGAATATCTGGCGGTGGTGGTCCATACATTCTAGTAGCTGCTTCATAGGCCAGTCCATAATGAAGCTTAGATTGAACTGCGTAATAGTGATATAGCCATGGGTTGGCCTTCATGACCGCTGCTTCCTGCTCACTGTAGACAAAAAGAAATGCTTTACAACTGACCGTAAAATGGTTAGAAATTAAAATAAGTATTTTTTTAGATTTAGATTTTTAGAAATAAGGGTCACAAACGAGCACACAGTCCACCCGATGGTAAGTATCTACTTACTATCGGGTGGGCTGTGGCCGATAGACACCTACATCTATCCTCATCGTGCCCAGTAAAAGGGTTCTCCGGTTCTCCTCAGTCACCATATGAAACACAGGAACATTGATCTGAAATTTCCCGTTGGTATACTGTGCGGGCGTGGTTATTCCCCGGTCGAGCTGACTCATTCGTGTTGCAGCCATAAGAATACGTTGCAACGTGGCTCTACCTCTTACAAATCTACGTCCTAATACTGAGTAGGTACGTACAGGCTTCCTTGCATTTCTGAAAGGCTTATGGGAGCGGTGAAAGTTCGACGTAGGTATTGCTTGTTGAGTTCTCGAAATATATAAAAAAATCTTTTAAATTTCTATTGAATAGGTTACATTTCTTTACAATGTTTTCATTCAATCCCGAGCACGAGGTAGATAAATAATTTAAATAAATTACGATAAAGAATTCAGTGATGCAGGCGGGGATCGAATTTGGGTTGCTCATGTGCTATGATACCGTGAGCTACTACGTTCATATCTTCATGTAAACAAAGTAACGTAGGTACCTACATTTATCTTGCAAATATTTTGTCGATGTGTTGGTGATGTAAGAAAATCAATCACCCCATTTCATTCCGTGGGTGTCTCAAGGGGTAACTATGGAAAATGCTTCATCATGGCTTCCATAGAACTATCTTATTTCGCCAGACGTAAAAAGGTACAGATTTTAACGGCGGAAAGCAGCATCAAAGGTGCGCAACGTTTAGTACTGCGATTATTAATCCGCCTGTCAAGGCTGGTGGTTCAGATAAATATTACAGGAGAAGACCATGTACAGCAATGAACTTTGACGGAATGAGATTTTAGTCCATATTTTATGCGAAGATATCGCACAGGTCAATGACACTTTGTCGTGTGACGCATGGGCTCTACATTTTATCGAGTTTATTAAAATGTAAGATCGTACGAGTATGTATGTATATGGCGTAGATGTCTAGTCCCTTGTAAAGGTTCTAAAAAAGGAGTGAGGGTTAAAAGTAAAAATAGTACTTAAAACCATTTTATCTAAGAGATAATCAACGTTTATTGTATTTTTGAATTGCACTTTTTTGGAATCCCATATTCTCGCAAGTTATGGGCGGATAGTAGGATAGTCTTACACTAAATTACTTTAACATAAACGACCTATACTGTAAAGATTCGCGACACATTTCAAACTATGTTACATGCTTTGCCCATTAGTTGAGTTGGAGAATGGTACCAGTTAAGTTTAATGTTTATATTAAGTAGTATCTGAGGGCCATGTAAGTACGGTGCATGTGTAAATTGTGTTACAATTTATAATGCAATGGTGCCCTAACTAAATTCTAGGCAGCATTTGTGACGTGGCCTTACTCTTCGTGCTGGTTTTGTAATAATCATTACAATTTTGTATTAAGTTTCTGTACTTATATAGAAATTATTTTAGTGTTAATAAAATTTAATTATTCAATTTGTCTACGTTTTATTGATTGTATAATGTAGTCACTACATTGTAGTGGAACAATTTATTACTTGTGATCTACTACTTACTTTTATCCAAGTTCAAGAAAGGAGGAGGTATTCTATATTCAATGCGTGTATGTATGCTTATCTATTTCTCGACGACGGCTAAACCGATTAATTTTTTTAGTGGTATAGCACAAGAATGGTCCAATTTTAAATTAAAGAAAAAATTCTACCCCTAAGGGTTCGGAAAATAGGGGATGAAGTTTTTATTGTACCTAACCATAAAGATGACATTCTAGTTACCTAGAGCTTGTGATATTGCTTAGTCCACAAAAGGGTAAAAAATTAAACTTAATAAGAAGTGTACAACCGACTTCAATATATATTATTAAGGATAACTCAAAAACTGTTGGTTAGACTGAAGTTAGGCCTTTATTCTTCGATCCACTATGCCTTTGCGCTGACCTCACAAGCTATTATGTGGAAATTATTTTATTCTTTTCTACCGACTTCAATAAGGAGGTTTTATGTATGTTACCTACCTCATAACTTTATTCTAGGTGAACCGATTTCGATTATTTTTTTTTTAATTCAAAGCAGGTGCTTCTCATGTGGTCCCATATAAATTTGATAAAGTCTGACCAATAGTTTTTGAGTTATCCTTAATAATATATATTGAAGTCGGTTGTATAAATTTTTTAATTTTAAATTATTATTAGTTTTGAAATCGGTTTTTACTTTTTATTATTCTGAACCATTCTTAACATTGAAGCAAGAAATTAGCATTAGTAAAGTGTTTCATAGTAAACGTAGTGTGGGACGTCCCTTTACAAGATGGAGCGACGGTCTGCGCAAGGTGGCTGGTTTGAAACTGGCTGCGTTTAGCCGAAGACCGGAGTGGCGCGTCTTGGGAGAGGCCTATGTCGGTGGACTGTCGTAAGCTGATGTTGTTGAAAGTGTTTTATAATTGTGACTGAGAATGGATTATTTAACTACGACATGAATTCTCTTATGCCATTGTGCGGTGGTGGGATAAAGTTCAGCACCCGTCTGACGTAGACGTATGTTGTTATAGCAGAAAAATATCTCGGTAGATGGCCGGATTACCATCTCATTAGTAATGTATGGTGTGAGACGGCTGGTAACTGAGATCGTTAACTTACGAGCCAAATGTGACGATTATTGCAGTCTGCTAAGGTAAGCTCAGCAGTAGACTGTTCGCGGCCTAATGGTTTTTTATAGGATAAGGGTGACAAACGAGCACACAGTCCACTTGGTCGTATGTGGTTGCTGTGGCCCATAGACATCTACATCTATCCACGATTGCGAATCAAAATGCAGATGCGTTGTCACTTGTGAGGACTAAGACGGCATGCATCTCACCATACGGACACAGCAGCATTGAGCTGCTATTTTACGCTGGTATTCTGTGAGAGCGTGGTCCTACCCCGTTCGAGCCGAGCTATTCGTGCTACAACCATAATATAGCCGCAGCATGGCTTTACCACGTAATAAAGATTTTATTGTTTAATACACTACGCCTTTACACCGACCTCACAAGCTGTATGTGAAAATTATTTAATTCTTTTTAGTTTTGAAATCGGTTTTTACTTTTTATTATTCTGAACCACTGTTGTCATTGAAGCGAAAAATTAGCATTAGTAAAGTGTTTCATAGTAAACGTAGTGTGGGACGCTCCTTTAAAGATGGAGCGACAATCTGCGCAAGGTGGCTGGTTTGAAACTGAATGCGTTTAGTCGAAGACCGGGGTAGAAGGCGCGCCTTGGGAGGCGCCTTGGGCCTATGTCAGTAGGCTGCCGCAAGCTGATGTTGATGAAAGTGTTTTATAATTGTGACTGGGAATGGATTTGTAACTACGACATGAATTCTCTTATGTCATTGTGTGGTGGTGGGATAAAGTTCAGCACCCGTCCAACGTAGACTATGTTGTTATGGAAAAATCCCTCGGTAGATGGCCGGATTACAATCTCATTAGTATGGTGTGAGACGACTGGTACTGAGATCGTTAACTTACGAGCCAAATGTGACGATTATTGCAGCTTCTAAGGCAGTAGACTGTTCGCGGCCTAATGGTAAATCATAGTAGAATTTACAGCCCCCCACAAGGACATTGCTGAACATGAATCTCTCCCAAGTTTGGCCATAAATCACGGTCATGAATCATCTGCATCGATCGATTGCTGTATGTTTTACCAGGTCGTCACTCCATATACTGTTGGGCTGTCCTACTCTTCCTTTGCTGGTACGAGACTACAACTCTAGAACCTTTCTTCCCCATTGGTTGTCTCTTTGTTCGATGCTATATTGCCGGCCCATTGCTACTTTACTTTAATGATCCGTGGGGTTTTGTCGGATACTCTGGTCCTGTTGCGGATATCTTTATTACGGATTCTATCACGCAGAAAAACTCCGAGTTCTCTCCATCGCAGAGCCGCCTTAAGCTTCCTCATAGGACCAGCAGTAACAAAAATGAATCACGTCTTAGGTCCATGTTATGTCATCACTGGTAACACGCTGTTTGTTTTAAGGTTTTGAGGAATACGTGACGAGGATATATGTAGTATTTTCCAAACACTGTCCAGTAATAATGGTGAATATTCATTTACATATATTTAAGGCTATAAGATGTCTCTACAAATATTTGTCATTATTTAAACATGTTATATATAGATGACTGCTGGAATTAAGGTCATTAAATGATATTCAATATTTTTATCGAAAATAACAATTGCTTAGGAGTGGTACCTATACAATTTATACCAGGTTCTAAAGTAACCTTTCTCTAGATCAGTTTGAGTTTGAATAGGCAACCTTTAAGATTGTGGATGCAGGGAAATGTCACATAGTTGGACTTAGCACTGGACTTTAATAGATACAGTCAACGTAAAAAGTTTTTACTGAGTTAAGGATTAGGTATTAAAATATTTATTTTTTATTTATTTATTTATTTTAAAAACGTTACCTCCACACTAGGATTTTCTCGTGTATCGTGGGGACAGTTTACATACATAAATTTCACAAGGACTAACATCCAGACCCGGAACAATTATTTGTAGGCCATACAATTACTTGTTCCGTGCGGGATTCGAACCCGCGGCCCTTAGCGCTGCAACTCATTGCTAAGCCACTGCGCCACGGAGCCGTAAAAATAAAGTGAAATAGGGTTTTTGCGTTTTAACATACCTATATTAAAACTTATTGTTGTTTAGTAATTTAAATTTTATTTTCCGATGCAGAAAGTAAGGTATAAAAACCGGCCCTTCAACTGTCGAATTTTAATTTCGGAAGGCGTCTGTAATTATTCGTCTTATTAATTCTTGCAATAAGCAGGAAAAAAATACATCCAAGTAGTATGCACTCGAATGATATTTTCACACACATATGGTAGGGCCACGCTGCAGCTATATTATGGATGTAGCGCGAATAGGTCGTCTCGACCGGGCTCCACGCTCTCACAGAATACCAGCCTAAAATAGCAGCTTCATGCTGCTGTGTTTCATATGTTGAGTGTAGAGAACCGGAGACCCGTTTTACTGGAAACGAGGCATTCCATCTTAGTCCTCAGACACTAATACACAGGCCATGTATATTTTCTGGGATTTTGTAGTTAAATCGTAAGCGTTAAATGTTCTGTTCATGCAATTTTTAAGCTTTTTCTCTTCTCTAGTTTATTTTTACTTGTGGTAATTTAGTTTGGGTGAAACGCAAGATCTTGACATTTAACTGAAAAGAGACATAAACCATACTTATGAGGCGTGCGTAATAAAACGATAAACTGAAACTTTCTAAATAACTTTCATTTTAGGGTTTAAGGATTATGCGAATGTACTAACATTAACATTTAGATATGTAGGTACCTACGTGTTGGACGGCGACAAATCGTTTTGCATTCGCATTGGCAAAGAGCTGATAGCTGGGACTCGAAAGGGCGTGCGGATAAGGCGTCTCGTGTTTACATAGCGGCACATGTTCTGCATAATGGACTTGACCTAAGAGCGCCGTCGACCCTATAGACTTGGTCATTTAAATAAAAAAAAAATGGATATTAACATGCGAAATTGGCCGTGTAGTGGCGGTGTAAGAATATCAACTACCCCATATCATCCCGTGGGTGCCGTAAGAGGCGACAGAGGGAAAGAAACCAGGAGATGGGTAGCGGCAACTAAAAACAAAAAACTGCGGTTGCCAACCCGCTTTCCAAGCGTGGCAACTATGGCAAATATCCTCCCCTATGAGGCAATCTACTTTAATAGGTTGTAACGGTAAAATGCGAAATTATACAGAAGGTGGGCAACAGCATGTTCTAAA
Organism: Parnassius orleans; assembly: GCA_029286625.1. Lineage (NCBI taxonomy): Eukaryota > Metazoa > Arthropoda > Insecta > Lepidoptera > Papilionidae > Parnassius > Parnassius orleans. Next base: position 2,146,208 of record JAGSMP010000009.1, read on the forward strand.
TAACAACCAAAAATAATTAAAAAAACTGCGGTTTCAAATATATCTATGAAAAAATGGACGGCGTGACCTATTTCATATTCAATATCTACAAAAAATCTGGAATACCATATGTCTAACTATTACAGGTATGTCACAATAACTACTTTTCATGTTAAAATATGCAATAGTAACGCCGAAAATTTCTTATATCGCGTACGCTGCGGAAACTATTGACAATAGAGCAAAGTAATGTACTTCAGTTTTATAGAAGACATCAATATCTACAAAAAATCTCGAATAACATATGTCTAACTATTACAGTTATGTCACAATAACTACTTTTCCATGTTAAAGTATGCAATAGTAACGCCGAAAATTCCTTATATCGCGTACGCTGCGGAAAGTATTGACAATAGAGCAAAGTAGCCGGGCTAACTATGACATTGGGACGTCAAACACCTCAGTCCCCCCATGACCATGGGTGCTGTAAAGCACCCGAAATGTCGGGAATCAAAATAGTAAAATTAAACGCGATAAAATCCGTAAAAATAGTTTTATTCAATTTGTTTGAACACTGTTGTGACAATAAAGGCACGTATGGCAATTTATAATGTTTTGTTCATCTCTACTTTAGTGTATGGTAGTATGAGTTGGCGGTGCGCTTCTTTCATGCATGAGTAAAATTAAATTATTTAGATGTATGTTGGAGGTGACTCCAAATTATAGGGTGAGAAATTGTGTGATAAAAGAAATGCGCGGTTTGCATGAAGATGTAACCAGGATTAAGAAAGGAAGGCTTCGGCAGTTTGGATACGTAGAAATAATGAATTATTAAAGCAAATTTACGCAGCAGATGCGGAAGTGAGTGGCAGAGTCGGCAAGGCTCGCCCTGGACGAAAGCTTATCAAACTTGTTGATATGTTGAAGATGGACCAAATTAAGAGTATCCTTGACCGACGAGTACGTAAGCGTAGGCATATTGATGTGAAAAAAACTAGAAAGGTGTATCAGGATCGTGCCAAATGGAAGTCCGTAATCACTGCCTACCCCTTTGGGTGACAGGTGTGAAAGTTTTTGTTATTATTTTAGCCACTTGATTTAAAATGTTATTTAGTATTTTTATTTTATCGTAAGTGTATTTGTCTGTACTATGTAATAGGTAGCCTATTTTCTATCTTATTTCTATAGACCGTTCTCACTTATTAAATCCGTCACTTGACTTGGATTCAAATTCTTGTTTATAATGTTAGTTTTCTTGTCGAACGCTTTTCAATTTTAAGATGTCGTTAAGTCTGTGTCTGTGTGTAAGTGGTGTCACAGTCACTTTGACATTGATAGAGACAGCACGAGACTAATCATGATCGTATAATTGAGCAGCGTTTGAGCATTTGGGCACGAGTGTATATTATATGTAAAACAAATGAATTGTTTTTGATTTTAAACATTTTACACCAAATACAACTTCCAATTTGTATTTTAACATTTCGGTCCTACTGCGTACTTATCAGAGAGTTGATCTAAAGTTCCCGTTTTCAGCTCACTCACTTCATAGTTCGAGCGAGGTGTACCTCAACGGGACGGCGATTAGTGTAGCTAATTAGTGGACACATTTCATCTAAGCGATAAGCAAAGCTCTTTGTTCTGCAAAAGGCAGTTGGAGACAGTTCTTTACCTATTGACATTTTAGCGACAATGCTAATTTACCGTTTTCTATACGGATTTTTGATTCTAGTATTAAAAAAAAAAAGACTGGAGTGTAGGCACTGCTGTGTTCCGGTCTATTTTTCGAAATAAGTATTAAATATTGTTAAGTATTAAATCTAATACATATATTAAATGCCATAAAGGTTTTACATAACCAGATTGCTTTAATGTTATGATTTAAAGTTATGTTGTATTCTGTATCCGTCTTACCAAGCTTCGCCAATTTGTGCGTCTGTATACTTTGAACGCATAAATCTCGAGGCGACGTGACGTAGGCGGCCGACATGTCCACCATACCGCTGTAGTTTACTGGGGATTCAGTTAGCGTGTTAAAATATAATTTTAAGTTTCTTTCTTCTTTTCAAATAAATTTCTAACAAATTTATTAACCATATCTTATTTACATTTGTTGTACTTGAACATCTACCTCTTTATTATGTAATGATATTATATTTATTGTAAAACTAGCGATCCGCCCCGGCTTCGCACGGTTCATTTCTGGATCTCGACAATAACGCCACCTACCGGGTCCAACTGTGAATCTAAACCATTCTCTAATCAACTTAATCACACACACAAAATTTCATCAAAATTGGTCCAGTCGTTTAGGAGTTCAGTCACATACACACGGACAGAAGAATTATTTAATATACGATATGCATGTATTATACATATAAACCTTCCTGCTTCTATTTATTGACTAGCTGTTCCCCGCGACTTCGCTCGCGTGCAATTTAGGGTATTAATTTTTTTGCGCGGAACCTTAATACTTTTTCTATGATAAAGGTAGCCTAACTTACTCCTTATAATATCAGCTACCTGTCAGTGAAATTCCCGTCAAAATCGGTCCAGCTGTTTCGGAGATTAGCCGGAACAAACAGACAGACAGTTAGACAAAAATTTTAAAAATTGTATTTTTGTTATGAGTACCGTATATACTTTCATATGCATTTATTAAAAGGCTGTAATTTTGACATTACAAACAGACACTTCAATTTTATTTATTTGTATAGATGAAAAACCGCATCAAAATCCGTTGCGTAGTTTAAAAGATCTAAGTGTACAGACGGCGTGAAGCGACTTTGTTTTATACTATTGTAGAGATGAGGTGCCCTATAATTAGTAGTGTTTTATGCGTGGTATAGCCACGCTGCAGGTGTGCAGGTGTGTAGCACGAATGATTCAACTCATCCAGGAAAAGACAACGATCTTTTAGAAACCAGCGTCAATATCAGAATAACGCTGCTGTTATTCGTAAGGTGAGTTACGACAACCGGTTACCTCATTCTATTGGTAACGAGGCATTCCATCTTAGTTCTCAGGGGTGACAGCACATCTGCTTTTGAGTTCTTAACCGAGTTCTTAAGTGCCCACACTCACCATCAGGTGGACTGTGGGCACTTTTGTTTCAAGTGGGCACGTTTCACTGATGTTATAAAAAATATAAATATCAGTGTGTAAGTCGGTCCCTGAGTGAAAGGTAAAAAATAAAAAAGATAATTCTAAGTTTTAGCACGGAATACTCGTAAATAATAGTACTAAATTACTTTTAGGTCCTATTGTAAAAGTTCGTTCTGTTATGTTTTTCACTAATTGCTTTGTACTAATATGTTATTGCTACCTGTTACTTAAGTTTATTTTTCCAAACATCTGTTCATTGTGTAATTTCTTCTTTTTCTACGCTTCATGTGTATATATATATTTATATATCTAAGTAATATTATATGTCATTATATTACGGAATATATTTGTTCAAAAGTTTGTAGTTAACTGTAAGTTTTTGTAAAACTGATACAAAATATAAATGGTGTTTATACAAAAATTTTATTTCCTTCTTGTTTCCTATTCAAATAAACATTTAGACACTATGTTTGACCCAACAAAATAATTTATATATCGTCCAAATATATTTAATAAATATTTTATAGGTTCTATATAATGAACCATAAAATACTTTTAATTATTATTAGAATTTTGAAATGGTGTGCACTTCATTATTTAGTAAATAAGATTTTGAGTCCTTGTTATACTATTAATATTTAAATGTTTTTGTTGTTATATATAGACGATCTTATTAATTGGTGTTATAAAAGGTGTAAGGCTTCAATTAGACATTAGTAGGATCCGGTTTACATTCGCAGCCGCACCTGGACCAAACCGCAATGCATCATTAATTCGTCCATTTGTACATTAGTTTTTAAATTTAAAATTAAAATTTTGTGTTTAAGCAAACCAAGCGAAAACTAAACATATACCCATGATACAGGATTACCTAGCTTCAATGAGTTGTAGTTGTTTTCTGTCAAATAAACTTTTAATTTTTTAATTGAAGACGCTGCTGCCCATCTCCTGATTTGTTCCCTCTGTCGCCTCTTACGACACCCACGGGATGATATGGGGTAGTGGATATTCTTAATAGTTTAAGGGCTTTAAATATATCTTAACATATTCGTTTATTACCTTTTCGGACATTGTTTTAGTAATTAAAAATAACACATAATATTTCATGCCATGCACATTTATTTTGTAATTATTAAGATTCATCGGTATTGTCCCACAACATCTCATTCACTAAATTAATAAATAATTTTTAAATCGACGAATAACGATCTTTTGTGCATGTGTGAACTCTGCGCTGCTATTAATCACAGTGTATTAAACTGCGTAGAGTGGCGCTAAAGCGGCCGCGATGTGACACCGGTGCGGTTCCGGCTTCATTTACGGGAAGCCTAAGATTGTTCACCACAGAATTTCCCTGCTTAAAACTGTGTGGTTTCATACAAAATTAAAAACAATTCAAACTTTTAGTTTTGCTTAACACGTTTATAAATAACTACTGTGTAAGTATTTACATTAAGCTTGATTAAAACATTAAGTAACTCAGTATTCTATTTATGGTTTCATAAAGCTTTACACAAACATTCGCAGTACATGTTTAAAAAACTCTTTGTATATCGTAAATTATCTTGTACAAGGTGTATAAAGACTTGTGTAGCATAAAATAATATTATTCAAAGTGTAATAATGAATGAAATACCTGTTTATAACCGCTCTAAAGTTAGTCTTATGACAGCGACACGGCAACACTCAGGATACCATTCAAATTCGTTGTTCATATAAGTCCGTGTCGTTATAAAAGCAACGTTCGTCAGTGAAAAGCACAAAGTAACATGAGTAGATTGCGCAAGGCATCAGTGCAACGTGACAAATGACGCAATCTTGCGGACAATGCTGGCGAGCTTGTGTGCTCTGGTCTATAAAGCTCGTAAAATGACTGCCCAAGTTGTAAACGAAGAGCGGCATATTGATGAAAGGAATGCGGTGCTTATCGCTAAATAATTATTTTAAAAGTGTTTATTTTTGTTTTAAACTATCGCGAAATTTACGTAAGAGCCAACAACTGTTTTAAATCGTAGAAAATATAGCTGTGAATAAATATGGATAACAACACAGAATAAATAATAGATAAGAAGAAGGTAATTTTTATAGTTTTGTCAAGCCTTGTGTTAGTTTTTTTTTTTATTTTAATAATTACAATTTTATTTATTTGAAAGATAACGTAAGTTACGTACAGACTTTTTTCATAATATAATATAAAGAATATTCAAATGGTAAATGGCAAATATATTAATATTATAACGGTCCGTATAGGTCCGTGGGGCCATCATGCGGTGATGTGCCTAAAGAAACTGTATCGGCGACTAGTCGTTGCAGCTGGTGATACTCGTAAGAAGGCAAGGAAATATTCAGCGAGGAAAAGCACCCAGTGTTCTTGGCACTATAAGGCGAGGAGTAGAACTGTATGATAATTTAAGTTTTAGTTTTTTTTTATTATGGTAACAAATAATGTAAATTAAAAAAAAATGTGTGATAAAATAAATTTCTGGCTTTTATCTATAGTTTAACATGTGTGTTTTATTTTATTTATCACAGGGCGGCTCCCCCTCGACGGAGTGACGACCTGGTAAGACAGACATATAGGAAGTTAAAGGATGCTCATGGCTCAGGGTTGTAGCATTCCTTAAAAAAAGCTTATTTTCAGCAGTGGACTTGTGAAAGGCTGTATTTATGATTCTTATTATAATATTATTTTAACTTTTACTCCAACTGAACATTAAAATTATAAAGTTTATATTACACGTGAAAGAAGAAAAATATTTTTTGTATGATAAGTATTGCTTTGTAAATTTAAAATAATTATCAAATCGTTATACGTTTATGACTTTGACCAATCCCACAAAAGTTAAAAGCCATGCCCAGCCTCGCGCCCTCATGACCACAGATTGGCAAGGGTCAGCTGTCCTGTCACCTAGTCGCGCATTATTATTAATTAAGATTTATCTCGTAGCGCCCACCGCGATTAATTTGGCTGTCCCTTAGTCATAGCTCCTTGTTTTGCATACTGGCGTTATTACTAAGTTGTCTGTCTGGACAGTAACTTTGGCAGTTAATAGCAAATGAATTAAATCAAGTAGATGTAACTGATTACAAATAGTTTAATGATATAATACCTATACTTACATTCCTTCTTATCTCAATATTTGATTTTTTTTTTGGATAAAAAACGTTACCCCCACACTAGGATTTTCTCCTGTATCGTGGAGGCAGTTTACAAACATAAATTGCACAAGGACATACATCCAGAACCGGAACAATTATTTGTAGGCCATACAAATACTTGTTCCGTGCGGGATTCGAACCCGCGGCCCCCAGCGCAACAACTAATTGCTAAGCCACTGCGCCACGGAGCCGCCAAATATATAGTTCTTATCTCAGTGTATAGTATAACAATAAAATAGTATCCTTAATTTTATCAGTATGTTTAATATCAGTAGTTTTTTCTGATTTACTATAATGTTCATTTTAACTTTGGCACCTATCACATGATTTTCCATACGTCCTGGGTTGACTGGGAGAGAATACTAAAAGGCATTAAGTCTGCCCTTTGTAATCCTTTTTATTAAGGTGTAAATAAATAAATAAAAACATGTCTTGCTTGTTCCAATTTATAAGATTTTCTGTCTGAAATAATTAAATTAGAAATTAGTAAAATATCGTTGAAATTTACAAAAAACGAATCACTAATCGTAAACAATCAATCAACGATGACATTGACCTATCAGCAGTGGACTTTAGACAGGGTGATTTTAAAGAAGAATCAATATTCTTTAACACGAATTTTTAAAACTTCTATAAAATATAATATATACTTTTATATGATAACTGAAAAACTTTTATACTACCAGTTTCTTATTGATTAGAGATTTATTCGATATTTATTCGTCTTATATAGAATATCCCTTCATTTAATAGCTAGATGCCTAGCGAACTAATTAGTATAATTAGTAAACATTAGGGTACAATGTGTACATATTGTCAGTGATGATCTATACAACGATAAATACGGACATTTTCATAACTTCATTCCGTTGTGAAAATGTCCGTATTTTGTGGCTGTCTTTAGGGGTGTACAGCAGTGGACTTTAGGACGAAATGATGGGATAATGTGTTCTGAAATTTCTTATTTAGGAAAATTCAAATTACACACAAATTACTTGCTTTCTATACATCGCTTCCAAAGTATTAATGCATAAAAACACGTTAAAACTTTCAAAGAGCATTTTAAATAACAAAACCTTTACAATGTTCAACAAAGATATCTTTCACATAATTTCATGGAATTAACAAATTTTACCATATTCGCGGCGTAAAATACGAGCGCGGGTAACCGACGAACGGCGCCATCGATCAACCACGGCGCTTGTTGCTTGTTAAACACCGTTTCTCACATCACAACAATAGCCCTCTGAGGGCATATTTCAAGCCATCCCGATAGCAACATCGGCCGCCCGATCGGGCTGCGCGCCGCTCTCCGACTTAATAAATCACTACCCTTACAATATTTATTCGCTGTGAACCTGTACCATGGGAACGCGATCCAATTTCGCCTGTGAAATAGTGATGTTGCGAATATCGTGTAGGGTCATAAATATGTGTATCGTTCGTACTATCGTTTGAAATTCTCATACATAATGCTAGTACATTTGTAGTAAAGTTTCTTACAATTCAATGTTTTTAACAAAATTCCAATAACGAAATCCTACTCAAAAAAATCTAAGACTTTGTCTTAGATTTTGATGACCAAACTTGTTACAAGTTACTTTTATACTTAAAATGATTGTTAATTATCATAATATTTTGGAGACTTTCTGGTCCATATTTTATATTAGTTTCGAAAAGTCTTAAATGGTGAGTTTCCTATATTTTTATATTTCATGCCTTTTGTTCAGAATTTTTTATTCAGTATAATAAATAGAATTCCAAATTAAATAACAAAGTTGAAAAATAATGTTCTTTTTAGATTTTTTTTTATAGAATAATGATGACAAACGAGCACACAGCCCACCTGTTGGTAAGTAGTTACTGTGGCCTATAGACATCTACATTTTGTTCTCACCTGAAGACTAAGATGGATTGCCTCGTTTCCAGTAAGGGTCTCCGGTTCTCTACACTCACCATATGAAACGTTGGTATTCTGTGAGAGCGTGGTACTATTCGGTCGGGTCAACGCATTCGTGCTACAACCGTAATATAGCTGCCGCGTGGCTCTAGCACGTAAAAATTCGCAATAAAAATCGTATTACTACGGTAAATTCGGTTATTCGTGTTAGCTTTCCAGCTAAATAATTAATTACTACAAAATGCACTATTACAGCAATGAAAACGTATTTTCTAGGCATTACATGTTCTTTAACAGCTATTCAATTTGTTCGGTAGGATTATTTTTGTGGGTTTTTTTAGAAGTGATATATTGCATTATAGTTATTGATGAATACAAAATTAGGTTGTTATATTTGAGACAAAGGAAATATAAATAAAACAATTCTAACAATTCTATTCAGTTCAAAAGTAAAATAGATACAATCTATAAATAAAAATTTACATGACGTAAGTACATAAACGATGGTACGGGTCATGTTTACGAGAGGCGTACGTCGTAGGACGTCATCTAGTATTGATATCTCAATAGGGAAGTCTGTAAGTGACTGCGTTAAGTTATGGCAGCAATTTTTCAAAGTCCACCGCACCGTGCCGGTCGGAATTATCGCTCGACTTAATAGAGCAGCTTTAAAGCCAATTAGTTGTTGGAACGTCCACTTAGGATTGTGTATTTTAAAATATTCCTCATAGCTATCAGGGTTAGAAGATATTGTTTAAGAATCCTTAAGAAATATGTAGAATAATAGAGGTTTGTTTGTTAATATGCTTTGGATTCTTTTAGGTCACATAACGTATAAACGCACGCGCACACACACACACAAACACACACACGCACGCACACACACACACACACACACACACACACACACACACACACACACACACACACACACACTTAAAAAACTAACAAATATTTAGGTTTAATTTCATACTTTAAAACAATATTGTTGATATGTTTACGTAAGTTTCTAAATCAGAAAGATTTTTGTAAAATTGTCCCATAAGAAAGAGCACTGTTGCTTGAGATACTCGTACAAGCTCAATGCTTAGTTCAGGCGCAGATGCAAATATATGTTGTTGAAAATTGTTCCTGTATAAAGAAATTATTATTATTATTAATTTACAACGACTACATCCAAGTACATCTGGGGGCAGTATCGGAGCACGTGACGTAGCGGATAAGCTACAGGAAAGTCGGTTAAGACGGTAAGGACATGTCCTACGGAAGTCGGTAGAGTACGTTAAAAGGAGATGCCTTGATACTAATGTGGCGGAAAAGACCACGCGGCAGACCCGAAAAACGCTGGCTCGACGTCATTAGGTCGGGTATGAAAGTCAATGGACTCACTACCAAGGATGTCTCAGACCGGGAAAAGTAGTGGCGATGAGCGAGAAAGCGGACGAGCAATAGCCGGGTTAACACATAGAAGAAGAAGAAGAAGATTAGTGTATCAATTACACTTTTGCTTTCTCTTTTTGATAGATTTCCTTCGCTGACGTTTGTATTAAAACGGATAAATGATGAAATTTACTTCAGATGTTATAATGTCTAAAAACAATAATTTCTATAACAGTTTTGTTTATTTTTGAACTAAATAATTCTGTTAATAAGTGCTGATACAGTTTTTTGTCATTATAAGTCAAACGGTTTCAAAAATTACCTGAAATCTAGGCAAATAATCATTTCTTATATTGACGCGAATACTACACGTGGAATAAAACTAATTTTATGGGTTTTATCGCGTTTTATTTTAACTTTTTTCATTCCCCACGTTTCGGGTATTCTAAAGCACCCATGGTCACGGGGGACTGAGGTGTTTGACTTAGTTAACAAAGGCTACCTTCAACTTTTAATTATTAATTTTTGGTCCGCAGAACGAGCGTACAGTATCTTGAAGTCTTGCAGTATTATGCTTGAGTTTGGATTTAATTTCGTTAATTATTGGATCCCAAGCAGATGGCAGCCATCTTCTTTAAGTCGGGAATTAAAAAAGTTAAAAATAAACGCGATAAAATCCGTAAAATTAGTTTTATACCAAACATAGGCAAATATTATGTACCTATATCTATATATAACTTTATGTTCATATATTACTCTTTAATTTTCTTATCATCCAACAAATAAAATTGCGTAGGGAATGATGCCCAATTATGTGCAAATTCGTAATTATTTGTTCGCGTAGCATGTAAGTATTAAGGTCGTAATCATGATAGGTTCTGTGGGTTATTCGCCGAGTTGACGTTCAATATCGTAAATCTTAAGCTTGGTTTACATGACCTTACATTTTTGATATACGTTACATTAATTTGTATGTTATGTTTTACCAAATATAATTTTTGTTTGTATTTACAAATATTAAAATTTAAAAATTCTTATCGTGAATTGTATTTATAAACTCCGCATTTTTGTATTTTGTTGATTATATTATTATTTTATTAGATATGGTAAGGAAATTTTGCGCCCCCAAATTTTTCTGTTCTTGTAAATTGAAATCTTGAAATATGCATAAGTAATTCATAGCCTGTGCTAGATCCTACTATATCTGTGTACCTTGGTATTTACTGACCCGTTTCAATTGTTAAACTCTGCGTTAATATTTTGAAATAACATGACACCAACGATTTATTAGAGACGATTTATGCACCATAAAATAAATTTAGAGATGATCAATGATCATTCATTCTACTCCAGAGCTTTCAACGTAAGTACTTTGCTTTTAACAGTGGTATTTCCTATTTCATTTTACAACTAGGTCTTCAAGATAAAAGGCTATCTATTTCTCAATTGCTCACAACGCCCCAACAACACCTTTCGAGCTGTTGAATCCTGTGCTAAGCTACCATCTTATTCTCTTTCTTGTTTGTTGCCTCTATATAAAAAAATCACCTGACTTATGTACTTACATAGGTAACCGTTGTAGTTACAGCCTATTAGAGTCCACTGTTGAACATAGGCCTTACCCATAGATTGCCTCATAGGGGGGATATTCGCCATAGTTGCCACGCTTGGCAAGCGGGTTGGCGTCCGCAGTTTTTTTATATTTAGTCGTTATTAAGAATACGCTGCTCATCTCCTGCTTTGTTCTCCTTGCGTACATACTGACAGCAAATTTAACAGATAAATAAAAGTTCCTTTTTGTCTATTAATCTATCTATATAAATACAATGATAGGAGTTTGCATTTGTGCGCGCATCACGGAAAAACTACTGGTTAGATTTCAATTAGGTTTTCTAGGTTTTATTTCTTAGACACTTGGCCCTTATCTAAAATGATTGCGATATCTTCATTTAATATAAAGTTATTAAAGTATTAAGAAATAAAGATTTTTACAAGCACCACGTGTTCAGTGATGTGTGTTTTCTTGCAGCGGAGAAGTGGGGCAAGCGGTGTAGCGCGCATTCGTAGGAGAGGGGAAGTCTCTTCTACCTCTGCCTCATGATAAACAACGCGGACGAAGTCGCGGGTATAAGCTAGTACATTAATAAGAACTGGATTTTAGCTGAACTGACTGAATGCAAATCAAGATGTTTCCAAACCTTAAATGTTAACGTGCAAAAGCAATCACTTATTTCCTCGTCCGCAGTGATGAGACTATTCCATAAAGTTCGGGTAGTGTATGTGACCTCCGCCTATCCTGAACGCATCGTAATATTGTAAAGTTTGTCCGTACAGTAATTGCGTTGCATCGGCGCATGGCCGCCATGATAAAGTTATTTTACCCGCGTATATTACATAGTACTTATATTGACGTTTGGATTTTGCTACGCTTTTTGGAATAATTGGAGTGGTTATTTTACTATCGGTTGAAATATTCTTGAATTCTTTGAAGTTAATAGTTGAAGATATGATATTGTGCAGAATCGTGATGCAAAAATATTGTGAAAAAATATACAAAAATGCCATGTAGCGGCGAAAGAGTCACTTCCATATGTCATACCGTAGGTATCGTAAGAGGCAAGTAAGGGACTGAACCAGGAGATGGTCAGCAGCATCTTTTTGATGACACCTTAAAATAATAAAAAATCTAATTGCCAACCCACGTGCCAAGCGTGGCAACTATTGCAAATATTTCCATTGTGAGTCAATCTATGGGGGACTAAGTTCAGCAGTGGACTTTTGATAGTGCGTGAATAAAAAAACACATTTTATTCGTGGTAGAGCCATGCTGCTGCTATATTAGTAGTATTGTTGTAGTACGAATGGGTCGGCTCGACTATGGAAGGACCACGCTCTCACAGAATACCAGCGTAAAACAGCAGCTTAACGCTGCAGTGTTTCGTATGGTGAGTGTAGAGAACCGGAGACTCCCTTTACTGGAAACGAGGCATTTCATCTTAGTGCTCACGGGTGACAACGCATCTGCATTTTAATTCGTAGTCGACGATAGATGTCGATGTATCTGGGCCACAACAACTACTTACTATCAGGTGGACTGTGTGCTTGTTTGTCACCCTAATCCTATATAAATGTATTTGGATTGACTTCAATTACGTCTAGGGTATATCTCGGAGACCTGTATTATAAATTAAAATAGCCCACTGTTGGATCTGTTATAGATGAACTAAGACCGGGTTAAAGGTCGACTATGATTTTAATTTTAATAAAACGATTTTTTCCTGTATCGTGAGGGAAGTTTACATACATAAATTTCTCAAGGACCAGACTTGGAACAATTATTTGTAGGCAAGACTTGTTCCGGCGTGATTCGAACCCGCGGCCCTTAGCGCTACAACTCATTGCTAAGCCACGGAGCCACAGAGCCGTCGATTTTAACAACTTTGTAAGTATCTGCACTGTTAAAATTAGCAATTCTTTTCTGGAATATTTATCCACTAGATATTTTTGCTTTTCCCCATAGTCTCCACTGACGACATCATACGGGAAGGAACAGGATGACAGATTCTGTTACGCCACTATCCCTCGGGTTGAGTCGACTGGTAGAAAAGACTTTTAGGCATTAAGTCCGCCCTTTGTATCCTTTTTTTACATGGGAATGAAATAAATATTTAAAAAAAGTAAATTGATTAAACAATTAATGTTTATTTTTTTATTTTAACACGTTTGTTACCAATATTACTGTACCTGTTTATGATGAGAAAATAAATACAAATTCTATTCTATTGTATTCTAATGTAAAATATAAAAATAAGAAAAGTAATATATACTTACCTCAAAACTTGGTTAGTGCAGACGATAACCGGCCTCTGTGAGTTCTCCAGGTTGTCCTTCAGCTGCAAAACCGTATGCACCCAGAGAAACTGGCCGCAGCGACGCTGAAGCCGCAACAGGGCTATGCAGGACCGCTCTTGCTCAGACTGTGTTACTGAGTGAAGAAATAGTTTAATTACAAGATGTTCTTTTATCCACTTTCAACCTTACAAAATTATGCTTTGTAATTTTTTTTTGTAGAATATTGGTGACAAACGAGCACAAAGTCCACCTGATGGTAAGTGGATGCTGTGGCCCATAGACATCTACATTTATCCTCAATTAAGAAATAAAATGGAGATGCGTTGTCACTCCTGAGAACTGAGATGGAATGCCTCTTTTCCAGGAGTCTCCGGTTCTCTACACTCACTATACGAAACACAGCAGCATTAAGCTGCTATTTTACGCTGGTATTCCTTGAGAGCGTGGTCTTAACTTAGTAAAATTATGAAATAGGTACGTTAAAACGCACCCAGAGGGAAGCCCTGTCAACGTCATCAACTGTACTATCAACATCAACCTATGGTAGTTAAATGCTGGACTCTTAATTCCAAGCATTTATGTATAATATGAAAAAAATGTTAAATTATCAAGTACTTATTCTACTTAAATGATATTATTAAATCCATAAGAACAATCACCCATCATGATACCCAACACACAAGCAATCACAAATTCAGCCGTAATTGAGCGTGAATTGTGATAATTGAATGAATCTAAAATTAGACCATTGTTAATGTTCAGATTATCGAGCATGAGCTAAACATTCGCGGCCTAACCAGACACCTGTTGCTTAACTCTAAAATGTCATAAATTATATTCAGATGAACATCGAAATAAACTTTAAAGGGTGGAGTTTACAGTTCCTGTTTCAATGTACTTTGGTTGTACTAGGTGTTAAGTTTGACAGTGAAGTTGTTATAGTAATTTACATGCGTCAAGAATAGGTTGGACGAATGATGGAGAGTAAATCTTGCCCTTCCATATACGGAATCCTATTCATGTCTGTCGGACTGTCAAAAGTCAGTTTGTTTGATAATAATCACTCGAATAATTTGGATGTCTTTGCATGAAAATAATGATATTATGCTATTTAACTTTTATAGATAGAACGAACAACTGAGTAAGTCCATGAGATCAGCAGACTGAAGTATTGATGGGCCGGCCATAGGTATATCTCGGAGAACTGACTACTGAATAATGGTTCTCGATTGGCAGTATCGTACTGGTAATAATTGTGATTGCTATTTATGTCACATTTTACTAAATACTACATTTCGTACCAATTTGTAAGTTTGACTATAAAATATGCTTATTAGATTACTTTCTCAGACAACGACAATATTTAAGCATCAACGACCATAATTTAACTTAACAACCTAAAACCGCTGTGCTAATTAATTTAAGTTCAAAGTTTAACTAGAAACGAACATGCTATAAGAAATTTGATTACGACTATTATTTTATCTCGCGATCGATAAATTACAAAAGCAAATAAGCTATAAACGGTATTTCAAGCGGAGTTAGCTTTAATGATTGCTAGTGTTTCCACGCGACCCTTTTTCTCTGGCCTAATAATTTACACTCCGATATCTTTATATGATTGAATATTATCCTCGTCGAAGCTAAAAAAGGAATTTAGGTTCTGTAAGCTCTTATGTATTTATTTATTTAGGTACGTCCTCGACGTCCATCAACCCCGTGTCATACAAGTATGTATTGCTGGTTAGAGTGTTAATAAATACTTTAAGTGTAGATGTAAAAACAAAAAACGATAATCAAGCAAATAATTATTAAAACCATTTTTTTTTATTGCGCTTCAAGCTAGTTCCATAATATTGTGTGTTGTACTCGTTTTGATACTATAATACCGAATTCGCTTATACTACAGGTAGGAGATCACAAACGAACAGACAAGTATGTTTAACAAAATACATAACTCATTGATATATATGTACTACGCACTAGATTTCGCATTCCGAACATTCACTATGTTCAACTGAACTATACTGCAATCCGTACACCTTACTTTAGTGTCATTTACTGTGGCTTCAATATTCATGCAGTGTGGAGCGGCGATAATAATACGAGATTTCAAATTAAAGTATAAACCTTACGTAAATAACAATTCAGTAGTCAAGTAAGTAAATTTTTTTGTTGTTCAAGTGAATAAATAGGTAATAATATCGTAATATTTTACTATCTACCGCGCATGCGCGAAGACATAGAGTAGCGCACATTTTTTGTTTGGAATAGCTTCTCTAGTACGTAGTACATATAACTCAATGACATAACTACTTTCACCAGTTTTAGCTCGGTTCAGATAATAGGAAAGTATTGAGAATTCATATTTACTTTACTCGGAATTCTTACACAAATAGATATTAATCTTTTTTGTTAACTTTGTACACATGATACCAGCGTGAAATAGCATCACTGTGTTTCGTATGGTGAGTGGTGAGAAGCGAAGACTGTAACGAGACATAAGTCGTCAGGGGTGACAACACATGCATTTTGATTCTTAATAGATGATAAATGTAGGTGTCTATGGGCCACAGCATTCACTTAATATCAGGTAGGCTGTGCGGTTTGTCACTTAATTAAAACACCAGTGTAATCGGCTATTTGTTTTATCCATAAATTAAATTTGTACAGTGATATTTCTGTTTCTGATTTAATTATAGGACGAACGGAAGACTCACTAGTTAAGAAAAACAAAATGTAAATTATTTTTTAAGTAAAAGGTTATGTAAACTAGAAATTATTAAAATAACAGGCTCCAACTTTAAGGTCTTAATAATAGCATTAAAATTAATTATTTCATACATAGAAATAATTAATTTTAATGCTATTATTGAAAATTTATTTGTTATTTTACATTATCGACGACGAACGAAATTCGCCACTCCATCACATGAACGTTCAGTCATTTCACGCACCGTATATTAAAATTCCGTAAGTCTGCCAGACCAACACCTAAATGTATAAATACAAAAGAATTTTTCTACCATTCGACTTATAAGATATCTCCATACATAAAACGAAAAAAGTATGAGTAAATCGTTTGATTTCGTTTGCTATTCACTAAAATACATATACATGAGTGAAGAAAAAAAATAGAATTGACTGATGGATTTTCTTATTATTTCCCCGATTTAATAAAATAAAGAATATGCCACGACACGACATCACGTTACGGTCGGCTATGTACTGATATAAGGCAGTATTTCTAACTAACTTCTTCTTCTCCATCAGCTCTTAAGTGTCCACTGCTACACATAGGCCTCCCCATAGATTGCCTCATAGGGGGATATTTGCCATAGTTGCCAATCTTGGCAGGCGGGTTGACAACCGCAGTTTTTATTACTTGTAGCTTGCTACTACCCATCTCTTATTTCAGTTTCCCTCTGTCGCTACCCGACCGACACCCATGGGAAGATATGGGGTAGTGGATATTCTTACACCGCCACTACACTGTCTAGGCCTTCCCATATCCCTGCAAATCTATAAAGGCAAATAATCTAGTGATTGTCAAAAAAAAAACAATGTTTAATCTGTCGTTTTAATAAATATCGACTTGGTCTAAGGTCTCCTTTAAAATATGCGGTTTATTCGATTGCCGCAATCCGCTAGTACATCCGTATGGGTAACATTAAAGGACCTTCGATCACCAACATTTATTGCGTTTAATTTATGATAGTTCTGTGTCTATTAGCTATTCCTATTTCAATTACTTAGACTCGGTCTCTAGATACTCTAGATCAGGGTTTCCCAACCTTTTTTTGACCAGGAACCACTTTGATTGTTTCGTAGTTAGCAGGGAATATAATCACAACTTTTAACATAATTATATAATAAACTGAAAAGAAGCAGTTATTTACAGTATTATTTGTGTATTTATTGTAATAGCTAGTAGGTACTTACTAACGTGACGCAATAATAAATGTGTTATTTAAAACGATTAGGTAGGTAAAATATTTGAATCTTTCGCGGACCATATTTAAGGAATTGCGGACCACTGGTTGGGAATCACTGCTCTAGATAGTTCATAGTAAACAGTAATAAAGGTTTTTGTTTCTGTCATTCTCTCGCAGCATGGGTCGCATGGCCCGCGTTCGCCGGAGGTATATGATCTCCCATCTCGATGTTAAATCAACTGAAGTAACAGCCTACATACGACATCTTTTCATTTCTAAGTGGATTTTTGTTTATGAAATTTGTTTATTATGAGACAATCAACAAAAGAGCCTAATTATTTCTATTAACCCGGCAACGCATTTGTAATTCCTCTAGTGTTGAAGATGTTTATAGGCGGCAGTGATCACTTACCGTCAGGTAATCCGTATGCTAGTTTGCTTCCTTTTCTAAAAAGATTCTTCTGCATCGGATACATGCAGAAGAATCTTTTTAGAAAATAAAGTTTGATTTCCTTTTGTCGCCTCTTATGACACCCACGGGATGGTACGGCGTAGTGTAGTAGATTGTTTTTTCCGCCACCACTACATGATGAGCCTGTATTGAGTTTAGCTGCCTACAACTAGGTGCAGTCGAATGCGGTTGATTAAACTTAGGTGCATTAAATTTTTCATGGCTAAAAGTAAGTGTAGCTGTTTGATTTCTGCTAAAACTAAGAATAATGAAGTCCAAATAATAATTAAATAACGAGACTTGTGTAAACTTTGTCAATAACTTCAATTAGAAATTAAATAAAAACCCGAAACAAAAAGAGCTGGTGATCTTCAAACGGCTGAACAGATTTTTTTTTATAGGATAAGGGTGACAAACGAGCACACAGTCCACCTGATGGTAAGTGGTTGCTGTGGCCCATAGACATCTACATCTTTCCTCGATGACGAATCAAAATGCAGATGCGTTGTCACCCGTGAGGACTAAGATGGAATGCCTCTTTTCCAGTAAAACGGGTCTCCGGTTCTCTACACTCACCATACGAAACACAGCAGCGTTAAGCTGCTATTTTACGCTGGTATTCTGTGAGAGCGTGGTCCTTCCCCGGTCGAGCCGACCCATTCGTGCTACAACTATACCAGTAATATAGCTGCAGCGTGGCTTTACCACGTAAAAAGATATTCTTGAAACATAGCTAAGAACACTTTCGATTAAGACATCATTCAAAAAAAAAAAATTTAATCAAAATCGGTTCACCTGTTCAGGAGCTATGATGCCACAGACAGACACACAGATTTACAGATACACACTACAAACATATAACACCCCTCTGTTTTCGTCGGGGGTTAAATTCTCGTAATGTCGGCCGACAGTAGGTTTGCGGCTGCCGCTATTTTCAAAGACTCAGATATTTAACCCCATACCATCTATTACAGCTTATAAAAATCCAATGCTAAACATAGGGCCTCCCCAATAGATCGCCTCATAAGGCAGATATTTGCCATAGTTGCCAAGCGTGGCAAGCGGATTGGAAACCGCAGTTTTTATTATTTTGAGTTGTTTTTTCAGGAAAATGCTGTTGCCCATCTCAACATTTACCCAAAAATAGTTCGCCCCTAAATTAAGTAAAACCAATGCAGATAAGCGCGCTTCTTTAAGACGCATTATTATGAACGTATTCATCAAGTATCATTTAGATATTGATTTATTCACTTTATCGCTTTTAAAAATATGCAAAAATGCACTAAGCAGGTTTTTATAAATTCAATAGAATTAAAAATATTTATCAAGACATATCTGTAAATATTATCTTATTGTATTCCTTTTTTAGGGTTCCGTACAGGAAGAGTAACCAACGGGACCCTATTACTAAGCCTCCGCTGTCCGTCCGTCTGCCTGTCAGAGGGCTGTATCTCATGATCCGTAATAGGCAGAGAGTTGAAATTTTCACAGAATGTGTATTTCTGTTGCCGCTATAACAACAAATATAAAAAATAAAAATAAATTAAATTAAAAATAAAAGGGACTCCCCTACTAGAAACCTGTGATGGTACGGAACCCTTCATGCGCGAGTCCGACTTGCACTTGACCGGTTTTTTTTCTCTTTGATGTATCATGTTGTATTACTTGGTGTAGGTTACTTAATTACTCATAAAAGTAAAGTTACAGCCTATATACGTCCCACTGCTGGGCACAGGCCTCCTCTCATTTCTGAGAGGGTTTTAGGGCAAGGATATGTCCGCCGCGCTGCCCCAATGCGTGTTGGCGAACTTCACATGCCTTCGAATTTTTTTTTTTGATTTCTCAGACATGCAGGTTTTTTCACGATGTTTTCCTTCACCGCCGAGCACGTGGTAAATCAGCACTTAAAATTGCAATTAACAATTTCATTGGTGCCGGCGGGGATCGAACCCGGGTTGCTCGCGTACTATGAAACTTACAGCGAGCGCTAACCATCTGAGCTACCATACTTACTCATGTTATTTATAAATTGCTATATAAAGTTTAAGCCTAATTTTGTAATTGTTTGTAATAATGAATGAAATAAAATGAATGAAGTAGAAAATCTTGCTTAAATAGACGTCGCTATGGCTATTCATACTTGGACATCTACCTTGTTCATTTGTCCCGAAATTATTTTCGTATTCCGCTACAGTATAATAAGACAAAATAAATAAGTGTACATTCCTACCTATTATTGCGTATAGGGTGTATAGTTATATAATATGTATGAGTATATGTTATATGTACGTAGGTCTAGTTTACGAATGATTACATTTAAATTTTGGTCGATTTACGTTGAAAGCTTAACCGCGTTTATTTGTAGGCGTTAATAAATTAACAAACAAAATAATTTTAGCCTTATCTAATGCTAATAATTGTTGACATTCCCACGAAACACTTCTGTATCTGATCACGCTACTCAATAAATCCAGTGCGACAGTTAGCGGGTAAAGAATGGAATTAAATGCTAATAAGTTAAGATTATCTACACACTTAGTTGAATCGCGGAATCGGAAAGTTGACAGTTGAATGTTCAATTTGGTCGGTTTATAATGATGATTTTAATGGTTCGGTTAATGTAAATGCTTCTTGTTGTATTTTTTATTTATAGGTAGTGGCAAACAAGCTTACAGCCTTGAAAGTAGTTCATTCTATAGGCACTAGTACCCACATTCGATGAAAATCATGCTATAGGTGTAATATGTCTTCTGGTCCCACTGGTAACCCTCGCAACAATTTCCAAACATTTTTGAAATACATTGAGGTAATAGGTTACTATACGTAGTAACCTATTACCTCAATGTTGAAATATTTGAATGTTTTTGTCGGTAAGTCCAGAATTTTTTATTTATTTGGTGTTGGTATTATTATTCTAGGTACCTACTAGCATATTATATTTAATAATAACGTTCACTCCTTTAAACGAATATATCTGTATATTATTATTTTTATTTTCAACTCTGATATATTTAAACAATAGTTTCTGGTTATGTCGCTCAAGTGAACGCGATAGTGATGTTTTACATTTTTAATAGATAAGTATGCTTAGAAAAGTAGACGAAAACGAAAGGAAAATCTTACAATATCATCTCAAAGACTGAAGACGATGAAAACAACATTTTTAAGAACGATGACAGTTATGATAAAATGGACATGGACGGTGAAAACGATAGCAAAAGCAGTTTTTGCGAACATCTTTGACGAAATAATGAAATGTGGTATCGCTGTAGCACATGCGGACTGTGGTGTCATTCAATTTGTTTGTTTGTGTTGTGCTATTTTTCTCTATATTGGATTCTCTAGAAGGATCTTTTACTGATTTACGTGCCTCATATTAATCTCTTGTGATTAGTCATAGTTGTTACTTCTAATAAGGAAAATTTATGCTAATATACAATTAGTAGAGCCGTGGTAGCTCAGGGGCTAAGCGCTCGCTGTAAATTTCCGAAAAACCCGGGTTCGATCCCCACCGGCACCAATGAAATCGTTAATTGCAATTTAAGTGCTGATTTACCATGTGCTCGGCGGAGAAGGAAAACATCGTGCATGTCTGAGAAATAAAAAATAAATAATATTTCGAAGACATACTGAAGTTCGCTAACACGTATTGGGGCAGCGCAGTGGACTCTTCCTTGTCCTAAAACCCTCTCAGAAACGAGAGAAGGCCTGTGCCCAGCAGTGGGACGTATACAGGTTGTAACTAACTAACTTACGATTGGTAGCTTTTGCTTTAGTTGTTTATGGTGGATCTCTCATATATTTGATCAATGAAAATTTATACCATTTGTTACATTCAAACAAATAGGTGTGAGCGTCATTACCTCTAAACCTGAGCGGTATTATCAATAGTCAGGGGCAATGGTGCTCAAACCTTATTTTTTGTAAGATTTTCTACTGGGGGATGAGTCGCTCGCGTCCGTAGGCATCGACCACCTAACCCTAGGCCCACCCTACACGTGTCCCCCGGGTGGTGCTAATCGAGCAACAAAGCCGTATGGTAGCGGCGTAAAATCTACCACCCCTTAGTTCTCACCATGAGCCAGCAAACAAAAGAAATGGCCCCAAGTTCCCGGCGTCCCTCTAATGGGGCAGGGGTGCGAAGAATCTCCGGGAGAAAAACCGGCGACGAGGTTCGCCACCCGTCACGTTCTGTCTCCCGGAGGGGCGAAAAGTGGATTACGGAGGCCCGTCTGGCTACGCTGAATGTATGTGGAGCAACGAATGATAAGATGGATGAAGTATGCAAAATGATGAATGATAGAGGAATAGATGTGTTATGTGTAAATGAGACGAAACGAAAGGGAAAGGATGCCACTGCACATGGCATGTATACCGCTTACTGGTCTGGTGTAGACGAGACCGAGCGGGCATGCCAGGGTGTCGGTGTCATCCTTTCAGAAAGCATGAGCCAATGTGTGAAAGAGTATGAATGTGTAAGCCCAAGGCTGCTATAGATACGAATGAAAGTGGGCTTAAAGAAGTTGGTTGTGATAGGGGTGTACGCCCCAGACATGTCTAAGCCCACTTATATCCGAGAGCATTTTTGGGACATGGTAAGGATGGTGTTGATGAAATGTAATGGAAATGAGAATATTATTATGTTAGGAGATTTTAATAGAAGGGTTGGGGTGAAGAGGTCTGGTTATGAAAGGATATCAGGAACGTTTGGCGATGAAAGTATAAATGAGAATGGTGAAGACCTCCTCGCCGTATGTGTGGAAAAGAATCTTTTTGTGACGAACACTTTCTTTCGCCATAAGAGGATTCACATGTATACATGAGAAAGAGGTGATGATAGAAGCATGATAGATTTCATAATACTGGATGAAAGAATGAGGAGCGCAGTGGTACATACAAGGGTTTACCGGGGGTCCAACGTAGGGACGGATCATTACTTGGTCTTATGCCGAATTAATGGTCTATTCAGGCGTTGGCGGCATCGGACATCTGTGTCTACCACTGCGTTACAGCGTATAAGAATAGAGAGGTTACAAGAGGAAGGTGTGAAAGGGAAGTATAAATGTAGACTGAGAGAAAATATAAGTGGTTTGAATGAATTATGTACGAGTGATTTAGACTTGAAGACTGTATAGAATAATGTTAAGAAAGTTTTGGTGGATGCAGCCACCGAAGTATGTGGTGTAAGTAAGAGAACGAATGAAAGGATAAATAATACATTGTGGTGGGATGATGAGGTACGGATGGAAGTTGAAGCAAAGAAGAGAGCATGGCTAGATTTACTAGCAACCAAAGCTGGTAATTCTGGCGGTATGAATGATGAGATTGAAAGAAAAAAGGCAGACTTTAGACGTATAAATAAGAGAGTAAAAGAAGTTGTTGAAAGGAAAAAGCAAGAAAGAAAGGATAAGAATGATAGAAGGATATCTGATAACTTCCAGGCAAATATTAAAATGTTCTGGAAACTCGTAAGAACTGCCAGGGGATATTCAAAACAGCCTAGAATGAATGCTATACGAGACGAGAATGGCTGTATGCTGAATGATGAAGTTTCGAATTTAAAGAGATGGAAGGAATACTTTGAAAGCGTGTTTATGAGTGAAGAGTCGTCTGAATTAAGTGAAATAGAAACTCCGAAAGAAGTTGAGAGAGGTAGGGAGATAAGTGTAGATGAAATAATGAAAGCAATGAAAAGCATAAAAGCAGGTAAGGCAGCTGGATATGATAGAGTATCACTCGAAATGCTAAGGGCTGCAGAGGGAGTGGTGGCAGGCCTACTGTACACCTTGTTTAATTTATGTTGGGAACTGAAGCGGATACCGGAAGACTGGTTCAAAGTCATTATAGTTCCAGTATATAAGGGAAAAGGGTAACAGCAGGACTGTAAAAACTACCGTGGTATCAGCTTGCTTAGTATTGTGGGTAAACTGTATGCTAAGGTGTTAATTGAAAGACTTATGGGAGAAACTGATGGAAAAATTTGTGGAAGCTGGATTAAGAAAGGTAATGGGGTGTACGGATCAAGTCTTTTCTATGCGCATGATTGCGGAGAAGTTTTTGGCCAAAAACCAGAAAGTTTTTTGTGCGTTCATGGACTTGGAAAAGGCTTATGACAGAGTGAACAGGAATGTGTTATGGCAAACACTGAAATCATTTGGGTTGAGCGCTGGTTTGATACAGGCATTAAGGTCTCTTTATAGGGACTCTAGTGCTTGTGTCAGAATCTACTCGGACTGGATCCAAAAAGGTGTCAGACAAGGCTGTGTAGCTTCCCCGTGGCTGTTTAACCTATTTATGGACAGTTGTTTGCAAACTTTGAAAGTTGAAGAATGTGGGTTGAGAATGGGTGAGTTAACCGTCAAATGCCTTTTGTACGCCGATGATCAAGTCATATTTGCATCGTCGGCGGCCGAGTTGCAAATGATGGTTACTTTAATGAACTGGTCATTAAAAGAAAGGGGTATGAAAGTGAACGCAAGTAAGACGAAAGTGATGGTTTTTGAAAGAGAAGAAAGTAAAACGTTATGTGAAATAAGAATAGAAGGGGAGTTGATTGAGCAAGTGGATGAGTTTGTATATTTGTGATGTTTATTTAGCAGGGATGGTAGATATGATAAGGATATAGAACAACGAGTGAACGCACGAAATAGAGTGAATGGGGCTCTACACGCTATTATGAAGAGTCAGAATGTGTCAAAAAAGGCACGTTTGGCAATTCATAATGCTGTGTTAGTCCCTACTTTAATGTATGGTAGTGAAAGTTGGGTCTGACAAAGGAGCATGAGAGTAGAATAAATGCTGTAGAAATGCGGTCATTAAGGAGTATGCTAGGGCTGAATCTGAATGACAGGGTGAGAAATAGTGTGATAAAAGAAAAGTGTGGTTTGGAAGATGACATTGTGACCAGGATTAAGAAAGGAATGCTTCAGTGGTTTGGTCATGTAGAAAGAATGAACGAGGAAAGAGTGACAAAGCAAATTTATGTTGCAGAAGTGAACGGCAGAGTCGGAAAGGGACGCCCTAGACGAAGGCTTATCGACCAAATTGGCGTTATATTGAAAAAAGGCCAGATTAATAGTACCCTTAACCGACGAGCGTGTATGCGTAGATATATGGATGTAAAGGAGACGAGAGAGGTGTGCCAGGATCGTGCCAAATGGAAGTCCGTAGTCTCTGCCTACCCCTTTGGGTGACAGGCGTGAGTGTTTATGTATTATGTATGTATGTATTTATTTACTACTGATTATATGTGAAAGATAAATTGCTTTCACTTACAGTCAGTGTTTTTTATCAATGAGTAATAATTTGATATTTTTTCGTATTTTAAAATATTTTCTTTAAATAGAGCGTTTTTCTCTTAAGTGAACGGCATCGCCCTGCTTCCCCTAACAGTCAAGAATATTTAGCTCCAAATTTCCTAATAGTTATAATAATAATGTCCTCAAGACCATGTCTTATTCATGGCGGCCAGTCTCAACGAAGACACGCCATTTGCGCAGGGCAGGATTATAACGCACGAGTGTGTGCGCAAGATCAGGAGCACTTCCTAAGCACGTCCTGACTCCGGGCTGCTACTGAGAATATCTTGACAGAAAAACCCAATAACAAATTTTTGGCCTGAACTCGAATTTGAAATCGCGACCACACGATTAGCAGTCGTGCTTTGGACCATTGTACCAATGAGGCAAGGAGCCTAATAGTTAGGTACACTACAAAAATGTCATCGCGAATATTTGCACGATAAGAAGACGTCCGTAAATACGTCACAGAAGCTATAAAGGTGAAAGCACACTAAAACCCACGCTAAAAGAGTCGTGTTACGATCGAACTGTGATAACCTGCTATATGTAGTGTGAAAAGTACGAGTATTATTACTAACTACATCGCTGAAGACATCCCCTCACGTAGGAGAGAAAGTTGGACGCGTAACGTCGGCGTGTGAACGCTTCTTTTACGTGAGCGATTTAATCATAATCGAGATATGTCAGCAAAAGTTAAGAAAATAAATGATTGACGACGGTTACACAAAAGAAACCATTATCCATTTGAAAAAAAATCGTATATATTTTAATTGACTTGTCAGTATTTCGCCAATCTGCATTAGACCGTTGGGTAATATTTTAAAACATGAAAGTGATAAAAGGCCTTATAGCTCACCTCCACATAAGCGGGTACTGAAGCCAATCTACGAATAGGTAAAGAAGTCTACAGATGGTTATTACATTTGAGGACTAATACCGAATGTTTCAAAGTCTGATACAGGCTAGTAGACTCCTTTTACAGACTTCTAGGTAAAATAGGAGTCTGGATTGAGAGGAGACTGACTGACTGTTGTTTCACTGACACTACACCACTTGTATCAAATCGTAACTCTGTAATCAAATTTTGCTTTTTCAATATCCAATAGTCAGGCGCAAATCGTCAATCATAAGCCATTAATTGAATTATAATGGCTTTTTTAATAGAAGTAGGGTAATAAATGAGCGCACAGTCAACTGAGCAGTGGATGCTGTGACCCACAGACATCCACGTATATCCTCGATTAAGAATCAAAATGCAGATGCGTCTCCGCTGAATGAATGAATGAATGAATGAATGAATTTCTTTATTTTGCAAATATGGGTGATACAGAATGTGGTATAGATTCCACCATATTTTACCAGAAGGCATGCAAAAAATATGAAATAATATTTTTTTTAAATAAATTTACGTAGATATGTCATTCACAACACAATATCACATTGGATTAACAATTATGTCGCTTCAAATTACATGTAAGTCTAATAAGTCAATTGGTACATTATTATCACTATTATTTAATTATTATAAGCCACCGTTAAATTAATTACATTAATAATAATACAATTTATAAATAAATATCCATGTGACAAACGTACAAATTTTAATATAACATTTTGTCCATTAAAAATTCATTAATATTATAATATACTTTATCTGCTAAAAAGTTTCGTAGTTTTGTCTTAAATAATGAAGTGTTGAGATCCCTCCAACGCAACGCTGAGGACAAAGATGGAATACCTCGCTACTAGTAAAAGAGTCTCCGGTTCTCGTCATTCAACATACGAAACACAAACACATGATGCTGGTTTTTTTTTTTTAATTTACGTAGTACAGCCAAACTGCAGCTATGTGGCTACAGCATGAGTGGGTTGGATCGACCGAGGAAGGACGACGCTCTCATCATACACATATCTACCATTAGGTGAACTGTGTGCTCGTTTGTTACTCTTGCGTGGCGCAGTGGCAATTAGTTGCAGCGCTGAGGGCCGCGGGTTCGAATCCCGCACGGAACAAGTGTTTGTATGGCTTACTGGAGAAAATCCTAGTGTTGGGATAAAGTATCTTTAAAAAAAAGAACAATGCCTTAGCACAAATTAATGTTTGCCACTTACGTGTTCGTATCGTCGAGATCGATATCGACAATTTGTATGGAAACATGAAAAGCGCCCATGTTGGACGTAAATGGAACTATGTTTGGTAATACAGTCTTTCGATTGCGATTACTTCGAACAAAGAAAGCTATAGATGCGCTGTCACTTTAAAGGATTAATACCTCTCTATACCCTACACATCGATGCAAGTACAAGCACTGCTATTTCTGCGGAAATAGGTGAGTGGTGGTATACCCACACAGACGAACTCCTAGCCAGGAAAGAGATCCTACCATCCATTAGTATGATTTATGTCTGATGTATAATTATACACAGAGAATATAATATTATACAGGGTGGCGACGGTAAGCAGCGGCAAAGTGCGAGACCAAGTGCAAGTGCACAAAATCCAAGTGTGGCGTTTACAACATACTCTACAAGAGGTGCATACTTAATTTTGGACTATTTAAGGACAGAGGACGAAGAAGAAATATTATTATACGTCTAAATTAAATATTATTTAATAAATATAAAGAATATTTTAAAGTAAAAGTGAGAATGTGGGATGTTTGTAACCATACCTTACGTGTAATGTAATGCCATTAATGAAATGCAAAGTATTTTAAGCTTTATTTATATGTGGCAAGATGAATACAATCTAAAAACAGCTACTTTAAATAAGGTCGTGACTTGGCACTTCACAAAAACTGAATGAGGTAAACTCAAAACTGAAACACTTTCGCTTTTATGGCGAAGGCATTAGGATGTTCTGCTTACGAGGAGGTAAGGAAAGGTCGTAAACGTGATTCGTAAATTGATTATAATCATAAGACTAGTCTGTTTAAGACATGACACAATGTCACATGCGATGTAAAGAAAAATAATTTATTAGGCAAGAAGGGAAAAACGTATTAAAAATAGTGGAAACGTACTAATTTACTATATTTTAAATAATAGAATATTAAAAAAAGGGTGTGGTAACCCACGGGCCCAATTGTATTATTAGTTTCCTATTGTTTTTAAATATTTTAATTTTATTTCCATGTTTAAGTAAGAACCCGAGAACATAACGATGTTTGCCAACACGAACTGGACTAGGGCGATGAACTCTTTCCTATAGCAAAGCCTTCTAATAAATGAGAGGCTTGTGAAAACCTAAACACAACCAGACCCAAAATAAACAATTTGAGTCTTTACGTAAATATTTTGGTGCAGGCTGGGAGCCCAAAGCGTAATAGAGAAGTACTCTGATCACTGATCACTAAATTACAATCAGCCTATTCAAGTTTGAAAATGTTTTAATAAATACTAAATTAAGCTTCATCGAAAAGAAGAACGTGAATGCTTGTTATTTGACTTAGTATCTTAGTATTAGTAACAGTTTCTAGCATTATTCTATAAAAACCAATCTAGGTCAATTTGTGAGAGAATGATCTTAACAGATGTTGCTTTTATGTTTTTAATCATCATTATCATTAGTCTCTAAACGTCCATTGTTGGATATGGGCGTCTCTCATTGTAGGGAGGATTTTCCACATCCGATAAGCTTAACAGGCGAATTAGTTATCGCAGTACCAGAAATCTCGCACCTCGCCATCGCAGTTTTGGGTATTTTACATCTGGTTTACAATAGATGATGATAACTCACAGGCGTCTTATGACTGATCTTATAACAACCCCGGAACGAAATGTGGATTTCCTCATATCGCCATCACGCGATATTGTTATTACGTCCTTCTAGTAGTGGTGCTTCGTCTAGTGATCGTAAGCGCGACGGCTGATCGTGTGGTTTGTGTTCGAATCCCAGGTTGAACCAAAATCAATTATTGGACTTTTCTGTCAAGAAATTCTCAGTAGCAGCTCGGAATCAGGAAGTTGGCGGTGTTTCTGCCCAGTGTCTCGTAAAGCACGTAAAGCCGTTTTTCTTGCGCCGATCTCTTTTCAATCGTATCCCATTACACTATGAAAGTGAGAGAACAGAAAGGTGCACCTGTGTTTGTGCTGCGCACACACTCGTGAAATATAATCCTGTCCTGAGCAGATGGCTAGTCTCAGACTGGTTGACGTGACCGAAATTCGGTCTAGAGAAGGACATTATATACATTTAGTATTATATGAAAGGTTAAACAACAATGAAAATAATAATGACTTTTTCGCGTGGTTCTAGGCTGGGACCTTAAGTAAGCAAGTAGTTGAAAACAAGTTTAATGTGGTGTTACTATATGTATTTTGGTATATCAAACACGCCGCTGACAAGTAAATTATGACTAAAAAACCAAGGAATCCGACTGCAATGATGTAACTATCTATACAAATAAATTAAAATTGAAGTGTCAGTCTGTAATAATGAAATATCTGCCTTTTATTGCACTGAGGGGTTATTTGCAACTTTATTTTGTTATTTGCAAAACAAAATTTTTTAAAAGTTTTGCTCCCTCTGTTCGGGACTTCGGGATAATATTCGATTTTATCTCAAGAACTTGGATTTTTATTTGAGAAATCCAAAAATAATTAAAATAAATGGTCTTTGCTGACTATCTTAAATCTAAATAACACCACATTAATAGATCCAATGCAGGCGAAGCCGGGGCGGGTCACTATTATGACATATATTTTATATGGAAATTATATATATTAGGTCCTTACATATGAAATTGGCGTTTTGTACGGGAGGAATATAAAGTCAATTTTTTTTGTAAAATATATTTAATTAATCAAAGTACGCACCGTTGTTATCTATGCACTTTTGCCATCTCATAGGTAGTTCATTGATCCCTTTACTAAAAAAACCATGGGGGGCGAGAATCAATAAACTCTTTGAAGGCGGTTTGGACTGCCTCAACTGATTTCTTCCTGTTTGGACTGAATTTTTTTCCTTGTAAGAAGTTGTCCAAATTCCGGAAAAAATGGTAATCTGTTGGAGTAAGGTCCGGGGAGTACGGTGGATGTCGCAGACATTCCAATTGTTGCTCATATAACTTAGTGGTTGTTTGTTGTGCAGTGTGTGGTCTTGCGTTGTCGTGAAGCAGCAGTGGCCTAGAGTGATTGACCAATCTCGCTTGTTTAGCAGCTAGTTCTTCCTTCATGGTTTGCGGTTGCTGACAATAGATATCTGCCGTAATAGTTTGGCTAGATTTTAGAAAGCTGTAGTGAACGACACCGGCGCTAGTCCACCAAACACTCACAAGTAACTTTTTCTGCGTCAATTTTCGTTTAGGGCAGGATTTGGCTGGGTCTCCAGGGTTCAGCCATTGCGACGAGCGCTTCCGATTATCGTACAGTATCCACTTTTCATCACAAGTAATGATTCGGTTTAAAATCCCTTTATTATTGTGTCGGTTGAGCAAAGTAACACAGCAGTCGACGCGTGTTTGCAAGTTCGATTCACTCAATTAATGAGGTACCCATCGTTCAAGTTTTTTTTACTTTCCCGATTTGCTTCAAGTGGATTAATATAGTTTTATCACTTACCCCGAAGCCTGCAGCTATCTCTGAAGTGCTTTGTGATGGATCCACTTTCACAATAGCATTTAATTCTTCATTTTCCACTTTGGTCTCCGGCCGTCCACGGGGTTGGTTCTAAAGGTCGAAATTTCCAGAACGAAAACGTTGAAACCGAAAAAGTACCTTGCTTTATT
Source organism: Parnassius orleans (assembly GCA_029286625.1). Classification (NCBI taxonomy): domain Eukaryota; kingdom Metazoa; phylum Arthropoda; class Insecta; order Lepidoptera; family Papilionidae; genus Parnassius; species Parnassius orleans. The sequence continues at coordinate 2,176,999 of JAGSMP010000009.1, forward strand.
TTGCGACACCAGCGCCGTACACATCATTAATCTTTCGAGCTGTTTCTGCAGCACTGGTGCCACGGTAGAACTCGTACTCGTAAATATACCGATATTTCATGTTTCCCATTGTGCGGTAATAAGCGACGCCAAAGAATAAAATAATGAGGAAAAAACAAATAAAACAGTCATTCATTTGTTTTTTAACAGTTTTGAAAACTCAAAACTCAAATGTACCTCAAATGAGTTTATAAATTTGAATTTGGAATTTTAACCAAAGAGGAGATATTTCAGATCAAAGTGGTCAGTACGACAAAACGCTAATTTCATATGTAAGGACCTAATATTTGGAATAAACTTATTTAACTCTTTTATGTGAAACCATACACTACTAATTAACTTTTTAGATCGCAACTTTGACAGTTTCTGCCGTATTCATGCTGAAATCACATTATGACAAATCGAATTACATTTTATTTGTCCTAAACCACTGACCTCTATATATACAAGTCCTAAACCTTACGTATTTGGAGTTACGAGTAGACAAAGAGGGCATGCATACATACATACACACATACATACATATTAGGTCAAAGCAAATAATTTTCATTTCTTTCTATTTCTTATGTCGTGTAGTGACGACATAAAAATCTAATACGCCATATCACCCCGTGGGTGTCCGTATGTATCATCCCGTGGGAGGCGACAGAGTTAAATAAAACAGGAGATAGACAGCAGCATCTTGTTGATAGTAACTCAACATAATAAAACTCCCAGTTAAAAACCCGCCAGCCAAGCGAGGCTGCTATGGCAAAATTTCCCCCATTGCCGCAATCTATGGGAAGCGCTATGTTCAGCAGTGGACTTTCGATTCGCTCCTTATGGATTGCAGTCGCAGTCGGATAAAATATCTACAAATCTCATGCGCCAATGTACCTACCGATCATTATCCTTATTACAGAGCAATGTAGGTAAATGCTAGATAATGCGGTTGTATTCAAACACCAACACAACATTCAAACAAACAAGCTTTCGCATAAACACACCTGCAGTTATAAAGCCGTCTACAATCATAGCAGTCGTCAATCTCTTCCACTAAAACTAACATTCAAGATTGCACAAATAACTGGCATTAACCTTCATTACATTTTAACAAATATAAATATTGTATTCCGAGAAATAACATTTAGCCTTATTTTATGTACATAAAGCGCAATACACAATATCAAATTTCTTGGTGATCCGTAGCAGAGTCTTGGCAGTAAGCTGTAACGAACGCAGTGTAGGAACGCGACTACAGTCCAACACAAATTATTTGAGGCATCATTCGAATAATATAGTAATCGGCGATGACAAGGACGGGTTTGTGTGTAGTGACCTTAGCAAAAGTATTAGACATGTTTCGAAATTCTCCTTATAATCGATGAATAGTTATTGTTATTTTTGTACTCACACTTGGTTATGACTAACATTGTAATCAAGCAAAATTAAACTTGTTTGGTTATTGAAAATGGATTTATTTGTGCAAGTGTAGCATACATTTTTAATATTGGTGGCAAAAAGAAATTGCCATAACGTTCATCAGATTGCTATAAAACTTTGTCAACTTATTGCTTGCACTTGCGCGAAGGTTATAGGCATAGTACAATTAACTTACAGTAGGTGGTGCGCGTATCGTACCGAAAAATTTATTTGAAAGTTATAATATATCATTAAATTTCAATGAATGTATTATCATTCCTAATTAAACAATATAACCTGCTACCTGCTAGTTTTCAATAAGTGTCAAACGAGCTAGCAGTACACCCGATGGTAAGTGGTTATCAGCTCATAGACACCTGCAACTAACTTCAAACGAAAAGGCTACAAGATGCGTTTTCATTCATTCATTCTTTTAAAATATACTGGCTCTTTTATTCTTCAAATCGGAACACAAGGACTCCTGACGGAATAGCTCTACGATCTTTCTACATAGTCGATCATTTCTTAAAATAAAACAAATTTTATTTCATATATTTCCATGTAGTGACGGCATAAGAGAATCCGCTTTCCCATGTTATCCCGTGGGTGTCGTAAGAGGCGGCAGGGGAGAGGGGGGGGGGCTCAGAAAGGTGAGATGGGCAGCAGCGTGTACCTGCTAACAACTTAAAATAATAAATAATTTAATTTAAAAATTAAAAAAAGAACGCGTATCAAAAAAAGAGCTGATGATCTTCAAACGGCTGAACAGGTTTTCTTGAAACATAGCTAAGAATACTTTCGATTAATACACCTTTCAAACGAAAACAAAGTTCAGGAGCTATGATAGCACAGACAGTCACACAGATTTATAACATCGCTCTGTTTTCGTAGGGGTTTTAAAAAGACCGTGGCTGTCAACTGGCCTGTCAAGATTGGCAACTATAGTAAATATTCCCTTGAGCGTCCTTTGATAAATTTTCTCTCAAAGTTAACTGATTGTAGATACTAATGTAAGTATTTTATTCCCTTTTACTTAACATAGTATAGCACCCAAATAGCAAAATTGTTATAATAAATTAATAGGTACGTCCATTAATAATCATCAAATATTCAGGACACTTAAGCATCGGCCATATAAATCATAACTTACGGATAAATGGCGTTTATGCAGAAATCTATTAAGGCTCGGAGTAAGCGGTTCAGGGGCTGACGGCTTGGCTCGTATTACGCGTCGGCGAGAACGATTTATCATTGCAACTCACAATTCTGTTTAGTCATACGACGTATGAATTCGAGACATTTTTAAACTATTTTAATAGTTATCCTACACAATATTGAATATATATTACTTAAATTGTTACTTTGACTGTTATTTAAAATTTGAAAATAAGATTATGTTATAAAATGTTGTCGACAGATTGTATGATTTGTCAACCACAAACAGCGGCGTCTGTTTGCAAACAAAAAATGTCAAAGGCAAATTAATGTATCGTAGTGCGATTGTATTGGTGAGCAGAATTTGGAGTATCGTGATCTGCCTAGACATTTTATGATTTAACCGATAATTTATCTGCCATATTAGGTCTGTGTCTTATTTATATTATATAAATGACCGCGGCTATGGTGTGGCCAAAGGGCCTAGTGTTAATGATATTATAGAGGTGTTTTGGTATTTTTGATAAAGTTAACAGAAGTGATGGTTATAAATTAACATGAAATGGCGGCGTATCATATAAGCCACGTAGATTACAATCAATTTTACGATCGGACTACGATATAGCAAAACAGACAAGGCCGTTATCTATAATGATGAAATATACAATCTGTTGACGACATTCAGAACATGCAATAAAACTCCTTAAGGCGTTTAGTCGGCCATTGTACATTTAAATAATAAAAATCGTTTATATAGTTTTACTGCGTAACAGCAGTATCCTCTTCTGTGTGTTGGCTTGGAGGGCAAAAAGCTAGTACAGTTTTTATTTCTAGTTGTTTTTAGGCTGTGAGACATTGCATCCTAGTTTTCAGCGATAACATCGCATCATCATTAGCATCATTGTTGGAACTTGATAACTTTGTTGAAATTACATATTTATGATTCAGTCGCAGGAAAACTAACTGATCAACTTACTTAATCGATGTTTACTTTGAGCTTCCTTACAGCAGTCAGGGTGAAGAAGATGATACCAGCTGACACCGTGCAGTGAGCTTCTGTCCCATCCAAGATGCCACTCGCTACTAGACAAAAAGAAAATAAAATATTAAGATACCTACTATTATAATTACATGCAGCGAATACCATCGTAAAAACAGCTTAATGTTGCTGTGTTTCCTATGATGAGTGTAGAGAATCATTTACTGGTGACAAGGCATTCTTAGTCCTCAGGGTTTACAACGTATTTACATTTTAAATAGATAGATAGATCACTTTATTGTACGCCAAAAATGTAAATATGAACGAGGAAGAACAAGAAATGTGATAAAATGGGAATACGTAAACAGTGTTCTTGTTCCATATAATAATATAAATGGATAATATAAAAATAAATACATAGTAAATAATAAATACATATACAAAAACATTGACGGTAAAAATTTAAATTAATAAACGAGCTTACAGTTTCATCATCATCATCATCATTACAGCCTTTCACAAGTCCACTGCTAAACATAGGCCTCTTCCAAAGAATGCCACAGAGCACGGTCCTGATCCACATCCATACAAAGGAGTTAACATACATTAATTTACTGGGACAGTCAGCTCAAATATCTAATAATAAAGAGTTACACAAAGATCTAAATTTGAAAATAATCCGAACTGATCCACGCCATTTGTTTAACACTCTTTCTAAACTTTTCACGTCGCAGCGACAAGGTCCAATATTTGATTGATCATTGAATTGACCCCATCAGATATTTGCTTAGCCGTGCCGAGTTCACTTTAATTACATTTATCGTTTCTTTTAATCGAATGTCCAAGTAACTAATGTAACAAAGCAAGGTTGAGAGTTTTTAATTACATATTCGTTTATTTATTTGTCTGTAGTAAAGATTTATCATTGTATAATAATTTTACATTTGTAAAATATAGACATATATATAAACACTCACGCCTGTCACCGAGAAGGGTAGGCAGAGACTACGGACTTCCATTTGGCACGATCCTGGCACACCTCTCTCTCCTCCTTTACATCCATCTACGCATACACGCTCGTCGGTTAAGGGTACTCCTAATCTGGCCTTTTTTCAATATAACGCCAATTCGGTCGATAAACCTTCGTCTAGGGCGTCCCTTCCCGACTCTGCCGTTTACTTCCGCAACATAAATTTGCTTTGTCACTTTTTCCACGTTCATTCTTTCTACATGACCAAACCACCGAAGCATTCCTTTCTTAATCCTGGTCACAACGTCATCTTGCAAACCACACTTTTCTCTTATCACACTATTTCTCACACTGTCATTCAGATTCAGCCCCAGCATACTCCTTAATGACCGCATTTCTACAGCATTTATTCTACTCTCATGCTTCTTCTGCCAGACCCAACTTTCACTACCATACATTAAAGTAGGGACTAACACAGCATTATGAATTGCCAAACGTGCCTTTTTTGACACATTCTGACTCTTCATAATAGCGTGTAGAGCCCCATTCACTCTATTTCCTGCGTTCACTCATCGGTCTATATCCTTATCATATCTACCATCCCTGCTAAATAAACATCCCAAATATACAAACTCATCCACTTGCTCAATCAACTCCTTCTATTCTTATTTCACATAACGTTTTACTTTCTTCTCTTTCAAAACCATCACTTTGTCTTACTTGCGTTCACTTTCATACCCCTTTCTTTTAATGACCGGTTCATTAAAGTAACCATCATTGTAACTCGGCCGCCAACGATGCAAATATGACTTGATCATTGGCGTACAAAAGGCATTTGAAGGTTAACTCACCCATTCTCAACCCACATTCTTCAACTTTCAAAGTTTGCAAACAACTGTCCATAAATAGGTTAAACAGCCAGGAGGCTACACAGCCCTGTCTGACACCTTTTTGGATGCCAAACCAGTCCGAGTAGACCCCGTTGATCCTGACACAAGCATTAGAGTCCCTATAAAGAGACCTTAATGCCTGTATCAAACCAGCGCTCAACCCAAATGAGTTCAGTGTTTGCCATAACACATTCCTGTCCACTCTGTCATAAGCCTTTTCCAAGTCCATGAACGCACAAAAAACTTTCTGGTTTTTGGCCAAAAACTTCTCCGCAATCATGCGCATGGAAAAGACTTGATCCGTACACCCCATCCCCTTTCTAAATCCAGCTTGCACATCCCAAATTTTTCCATCAGTTTCTTCCATAACTCTTTCAATTAACACCTTAGCATACAGTTTACCCACAATGCTAAGCAAGCTGATACCACGGTAGTTTTTACAGTCATGCTGTGACCCTTATCCTTTATATATTGGGACTATAACGGCTTTGCATCAGTCTTCCGGTACCCGCTTCAGTTCCCAACATAAATTAAACAAGGTGTACAGCAGGCCTCCCACCACTCCCTCTCCAGTCCTTAGCATTTCGAGTGATACTCTATCATATCCGGCTGCCTTACCTGCTCTCATGCTTTTCATTGCTTTCATTATTTCATCTACACTTATCTCCCTACCTCTCTCCACTTCTTTCGGAATTTCTATTTCACTTAATTCAGACGGCTCTTCACTCATAAACACGCTTTCAAAGTATTCCTTCCATCTCTTTAAATTCGAAACTTCATCATTCAGCATACAGCCATTCTCGTCTCGTATAGCATTAATTCTAGGCTGTTTTGAACTTCCCCTAGCAGTTTTTACGAGTTTCCAGAACATTTTAATACTTGCCTGGAAGTTATCAGATATCCTTCTATCATTCTTATCCTTTCTTTCTTGCTTTTTCCTTTCAATAACTTCTTTTACTCTCTTATTTATACGTCTAAAGTCTGCCTTTTTTCTTTCAATCTCATCATTCATACCGCCAGAATTACCAGCTTTGGTTGCTAGTAAATCTAGCCATGCACTCTTCTTTGCTTCAACTTCCATCCGTACCTCATCATCCCACCACAACGTATTATTTTACCTTTCATTCCTTCTCTTACTTACACCACATGCTTCGGTGGCTGCATCCACCAAAACTTTCTTAACATTATTTCATACAGTCTTCAAGTCTAAATCACTCGTACATAATTCATTCAAACCACTTATATTCTCCCTCAGTCTACATTTATACTTCTCTTTCACACCTTCATCTTGTAACCTCTCTATTCTTATACGCTGTAACGCAGTGGTAGACACAGATGTCCGATGCCGCCAACGCCTGAATAGACCATTAATTCGGCATAAGACCAAGTAATGATCCGTCCCTACGTTGGACGGTAAACCCTTGTATCTACCACTGCGCTCCTCATTCTTTCATCCAGTATTATGAAATGTATCATGCTTCTATCATCACCTCTTTCCCATGTATACATGTGAATCCTCTTATGGCGATAGAAAGTGTTCGTCACAAAAATATTCTTTTCCACACATACGGTGAGGAGGTCTTCACCATTCTCATTTATACTTTCATCGCCAAACGTTCCTAATATCCTTTCATAACCAGACCTCTTCGCCCCAACCCTTCCATTACAATCTCTTAACACAATAATATCCTCGTTTCCATTACATTTCATCAACACCATCCTTACCGTGTCCCAAAACTGCTCTCGGATATAAGTGGGCTTAGACATGTCTGGGGCCTACACCCCTTGCACAAACAACTTCTTTAAGCCCACTTTCATTCGTATCCATAGCAGCCTTGGGCTTACACATTCATACTCTTTCACACATTGGCTCATTCTTTCTGAAAGGATGACACCGACTCCCTGGCATGCCCGCTCGGTCTCGTCTATCCCAGACCAGTAAGCGGTATACGTGCCATGTGGAGTGGCATCCATTCCCTTTCGTTTCGTCTCATTTACACATAACACATCTATTCCTCTATCATTCATCATTTCGCTTACTTCATCCATCTTATCATTCATTGCTCCACATACATTCAGCGTAGCCAGACGGGCCTCCGCAATCCACTTTTCGCCTCTCCGGGAGACAGAACGTGACGGGTGGCGAACCTCGTCGCCGCCATTTGTAAAATATTGTCCGTTATTGTCTAAACCATAGATTTAGTATATACTTACGTATATCTATGGTCTAAACTAACTTTAATGTTTGTATTTTTAAGTCCACATTGGGAGTACGTAATTTTGTCATGTATCAATTTAAGTTAATTTACCCCCGAACAAGAAAATATTTTATGTCGATGGTCCCAAATTAAAAAAATACGACGGATCAGATTGTTGCAACTTCATGCCTGTCGCTATCACCTCCTTGTTCTACAAAATTAAGAAAAATCGTCCCTACAACTGGAAAGGCCCATGTCTAACACTGGGGCGATACGGGCTGGCGAAGAAGAAGCACAATTATCAAACCCAGTGCGATCACCAACATTCGAGAAGGCCTACGCCCAGCTGTTGACTTTTACTTCACACAAAAATTCAGAAATTATTAGTCGCACAGCATATGTTGCATTTACTCGTCTTCACCTTCCCATTATAAGGTTAAAGACTGACATCACGAGTATTTTCAGACAACATGAATAATCACAATTCTCCTAACGTTTTACGTGAAAAGTAAAAACTTACAACTAGATACAGTTTTTGTTCAAAGAATAGCTGCTTCCCAGATTACTGACTAGCTCTCGTAAATCATTGGGTAAATCATTGGGTCAATCATTCTATACTAATATAACCTCAAGTGAATATCAATTCAATATCTTAAAAATATCAAACTTGGCATAGTTACACACAACAAGGAGTTGAATTTAATATAAGTATATACGACAATCTTAATTTACATAGAATTAAATTTGCCTTAATTACAATTATTTAAATTCACTATCTGGACATAGATCATCAAAAGATTATTTCATGTGATTTAAGAACTGTATGCTGAAATATTTATTAAGATTTGCCAATCCCTTTCTACTGGGAGAGACTCGCATGTCCAATTATCATAAGTTTTATTGTCAATAGCAGTTAAAGAAGAAAGATATTTCTTTGCAGTTTTCTGCTGTTCAGCATCTTGACATTTTATGTTCAGCATCTTTTAAACATCTTTACGAAAGTTTTATTAATAATAATTGAATGTAGTCACAACATACAATGTTCGATCAATTCCGCGAAATTATCTTTCGTACAATATTGCATGATGCGGTGATTACATTATTGATTGCGTTTCCTTATTGTTTATATTATTCATTAAATTTAGGTTATGTTGTAACTTTTGACATTCAACAGTCTTTTCTAATACAATTTTGATTAATATAGTGAACTCTACCATATACTCCACTACAATATAAATGTAAGAACAGTAGTACTACAACGTTGTAGGGCTCCTGCCTAGAAGATTCGTTTCTGCGTTTTTGATTTTGTATCGGCGTATTGTTTCTTCTATTTATGTTAATATTCAAACTTTTTATTACATTCTAAATAATTTCTATACGTAGACCATGTCCAAATATATTCTAAAATTAATGTTTGAAATTCTTCTTCGGTATATTTCTTACAAATCATCATCTATCAATAATTTCCAAAGTATTCGTATAAAGTATGTGTAATGGTTCTGTGTATTAATAAATTACTTCCAACAATTGATTTGAGAAATCTTTTACAATAAAGTAAAACATCTAAGTATTCTCATGGACAATATGCTGTCACGGGTGTCTCAAATAAAAGAGATGAGCTAGGAGATGAAAAATAGCGATTATTATTAGACTTATCACTTACCCACCATACCTTCTCCGCGCAACAATGACTGACCTGCTAATTCCTTACATTTATGGGTGTGCAGATGACACCACGATTGTTGATCAGTCGAGTGATAGAGCCAGCCGTGATTTAATCCAATCCGAAATGCTATCCAAAACTAACTGCCTACTTTTTCAGTATTAAAACTTATACACTTTTTTCGAACCCATGATACAAAAAATTATGAATGTAAGCTATGACGAGAGTCGTAAAACGAATGACAATGGGTTTTGGCTTATTAGCGTATAACAAAAGTACTCGTGACCCCGTTCATATGATGGTAACTCTTAAATTAAAGTGTAGTGTCATTGATGGTTAAGACAAATGCAAATATTTAACATACGCTTGATTAATTCATGACAGTTTTAAACTAAAATCTAAGGAAACATTAAAACACTTATTCAATGGGCTAAACTCAAAATGGCTTAGCAACTTTTTTTTTATTTTTCTAAATTAGTGCTTGACTACTCTCTCACCCGATGGTGTTGTAGCCGAAGATGGTAAGCGCACTGACTCATCTTAACAAAAGCCCTTTCGCTCTTGCCTTGAAGACACCCACATTATATTCGGATGGAGAGACAGATGCTGGTAAGAACAATTTAATCGATTCGTGAAAAACAAGGAGTATATAATCACTACGCCTTATTAAGAAGTTCAACCATGGCAGTTTCGAATCATATTCGATTTTTGTATCACTAACAAGGTCGTCACTCCTTTTAGTAAGGGAGGGCGTCCCAAACCTCGCTTACAGGTACGAACACTGCTTGTCATTAAAAAAAAAGGGAAACATAATATTCTTCTTTAATAGACATGCAATCTATCCATACTAAATCGAAATACTCTGAATAAAACGGAGTTACCATGAAACTTGCTATAAATATAGTAATGTTATACGCTAGACTATGCTGACACTTCAATAAGAGATATGTACGACATTTAAAAATAGCATATAAACATGTTCAGCACTATCATGATAAGCAAGAGAACACACGTGTGTCGAACAAACGAATGCTAAAGTTTATATGCTGCGGCATTAATTATACGCGAAGATTTATGTTCGTCAGTTTCTATGCTTCACAAAGGGCATATTGCGATTATATTTGAATCCATTACGCAAGAAAACGATAATTGGTTGTATGAGGATACCGTGTCGACAAGTTTTGCTGTTTGAATGTGATTTATTATTGTATCTTTATTTTTAATATCAGCAAGCGTGGTTCTGTATGCGTTGTTTTGTATAACATATAATTGCATAACATAAACATGCAATTACTTTTTACATTATTACAAATCTAAAGATTTGTCTTTGAATAATTACCAATTAGAAAACCAAACTTGATGTGGACTGGTAATAAAATATTTCGTCATGTGAAGACGAGTGTTTGTTTGTACACATGAGATACTATATTTTTTATTAAGAAAACATCAGTATAAGCTATTCGAACAATTTTGTTAGTCTTCATATTTTGCTAGTAATAAATCGGTTTAACGTGTGAATAAACATTTTTACTATTAATAAATGAAAATATATATAAAGAAGTAAATTATCTGTACAAATAAATAAAATTGAAGTGTCTGTTCATAGTGTCAAAATAACAGCTTTTTACTAAATGCATATGAAAGTATATACGGTACTTATAAAGAAAACACAATTTTTAAAATTTTTGTCTGTCTGTCTGTCTGTTTGTTCCGGCTAATCTCCGGAATGGCTGGACCGATTTTGACGCGACTTTCACTGGCAGATAGCTTATGTTATAAAGAGTAACTTGGCTATTTTTTTTTTTAAAAGATTTAGGGTTCCGCGCAAAAAAATTAAAACATGAACTCCAATCGTAATAAATTACACGCGTGCTAAGTCGCGGGAACAGCTAGTTAGTATAACAAAAAACCAGACTAAACAAAAACCAGTGAGTGACTTATTTGACTAAGAAAATGATGCGTTGTTGCGAAAAAGTGCACTTAAATTAAACACTACTATATGTTTTCCGAGTGTAGTTTAAATATCATTACTGTTTAATAATAAACTCGACTGCCCATATTTTGTATTCCACTGTTTATTTGTGACCTCCTGTTGCCTAAATAAATTGACGCATTTTAAAGTGCGAGATGTCGTCAGATTTTCTTCATCTGTGGAGTGTCACACACAGTATCCAACTGTGCAATACAAAGTATGGGCAGTCGAGTAAAAACAACAGTATAATTTATTAACTCGATAGAATATGAATCTGTAACAAAGCTAATATAATTACATCTCAGACATCTTAGCTATCATAGATAATTTCATTCCATCGACAAGTTTGGACATTTGCTTTAATATAGTAGATAACTGATAGATTTATAGAAGTTATTTCAACAAACACACGTACAATATTGTCTATGAAACGTATTGCCTCGGCGCCTAGGTTCATTGGAAGTCGCATAATGTGTATTTGAGACAGCACAATGTATGTTTATGACGACCAGACGCAAAAGGGTATGACTGTTGTTATGTCATATACGTGATATTTCTGAATATTGTTAAGTGGCGTTTATAATGTTAATAAGTAATCATTAAAACATTAATTTGTGACCGTGTGGTCGCAGCATAATAGAATCAATTATCCCATTTTGTTCCGCGGACTTTGTAAAAATTGTAAATATTAGACAGTTGCCAGTTTGGCAGATACCACAAGCTTAACAGCGATTTAATATAATAGTTTGTATTCAAAATAGCAGAAAAAAATATCTAGAAGGGCGATAGGCTAAATTGCGATGATCTAACGCAGCGATTACCACTTCCTACAGATTGGTGATTACAAAGTTTACACAGTCATGTTAATTACATACTGCAAAACCTGTAAAATGGCTCTACTAAGAAAAATCTAAAATAATTAGGATGTAAGGTATTTGTAACAGTTAATAAATAAAATCTGCTTCTGAATTAAAAAAAAAAACGTGTGTGTGTACTTATGTACGCACTTAGGAAGTTATACTTTTTAAGCGTAACAAAACAAAAATAACTATAAAATAAGTAAAATTATTTAAGAACCTGGTGACAATTAATTGATAGCTCTGTGGCGCAGTGGCTTAGCAATGAGTTGCAGCGCTAATAGCCGCGGGTTCGATTCCCGCACGGAACATGTATTTGTATGGCCTACAAATAATTGTTCTGGGTCTGGATGTGTACTTGTGAAATCTATGTATGTAAACTGCTCCCGCGATACAGGAGAAAATCCTAGTGTGTAGGTAACGTTTTAAAAAAATTGTAATTTGTTTTTATTAAGATTTTTAATCTTTATATTTACTCTTAATATTGTTTCACAAAATAAACATACATCAATTACATCTTTTGATGGGTAAATTTATCCTCTTTTATCTTTATAAAGATATAAATAACTATATTAACGATTTTACATAATTATGCTGAGAATGCAAAACTGCGATATAATCTCCACACTTAAGTTTGTTTTACAAAACTGTTGGTTTCTATTCCACATTTAATATATTGCAAAACAATTTTTTTTCTTATGTGCGTGGAAAGAAAATCACTTAATGCTAATATACTTTGAATAATATATATGTTGAATTATTTTAGATCCTATACTTTCTTTTGAGGATGTACATTTTTTAACTTTTTTCTTTGTCTATTATTCTTCTCTTTAATTTAGATATTCTTTGAAGTTATTTAATCTTTCCCTCTTTCTTGGTGTCAATTCAACACCACTGATTAATGTAGTAGCACAGGCTCAATATCTCTGTACTGATATGTAGATGATCTACGGAAGAAGTTGATACAGAACTGGACAAATCGACTCTTAAAAATATCCCACTTGCATGTGGTGATCAAATGTGAGGCTGTTGCCGAACAACACATTCCTTTATTTGACATTATTTATTTGTAACTATTTAACTTTATTGCACTCAATAATGCGTGAATAAGGTCCTCGTCGCCAAATATAGTGTATTTATAAGGATTTCACCACTAAAACAAATGAAAATTATACCTTTTATTGAATGACAACACAACTGTCAGATCTTAGTTTTTTCATAAGCCTACAATATGGCTTACATACTCTACAATAATATAAATAAAACACGTGTTGTAGATTCATATATATTTGAATAACTATATACTTTAAATATAGTTATCAGTTCTCACGAAAACTTGAGAGATTACCCACTGAAGTTGTCGCTTTTAGGTGTCAGTGTGCGCGCGCATCGTAACAATTTCAGGGTGTCGTTTTTAGGGGTAGGTGTGCGCACGCATCGTAAAAAATTCACTCTCATAATTTTTCCCAAACACCCCAAAAGAAGTATAACTTCAAAAATGCACTTATAAAATAGAAAGAGGGACTATATGCATTTTTAGCCATACTAGCTTATGTGATATATGCTCGTCTCAAACTTTACAATAATTGAACAATGTAAGATCGAGTTCAGCTTAGACATGGGTAACTTAGCGAAATTACTTGCATTAACTCAGTTACTTAGGCGCAGTTTACTGCGCCGGCTCATTGCGTTAGCTCAAAATGCTCCATTGCGCAACAAATTTTAAACAGTTGTCAACTCAGCCATCTGTCAAAATAAAACGATGTGGCCACTGGCTACTAAGTAAAATAAATGTAGAAAATACTATCACTATTACTCCTTTTACATTTCACGAAGTTGCAGTGTAGTATATAAATAATATAAAATAAGATTCGTGCAATGGCACAAGTGTTCAAAAACACTCCTCTGCATTCTGCGGGCAACTCAACACCTTAACACCTTTCGAATATCCCGGTTCTGCGCTGTGCGCCAAAACATTTTGAAGAAGTGAGTTAACACATCCGGCGCAGTGAACTGAGTTGTTGTGTGATGCAGTGTTACACATGTCTAGTTCAGTTGACTACACATCAACTAGTTCTTTGTTCAGCGGTGCGTCTTCTTAAACATGACATGACATTTGAACTTTGCAAATCCGAAATTAAGTATCACAGTGAACTCTTCTCGGAAGTGAAGTATCCACTACTATTTCAAAGTAGGAAGTTAATTTCTCTTCCGAAGCCATTGAAAGGATTTCCGGAAAATCATAGTCATATAAGTGCACGAAACTACTTGTGATTGTGTGTTGTTAAGTCCCTTACAAATAAAACGAGTTGAAATTAAATAAAATTGGATGAAAATAAAAGATTTGTTCTTTTTGTACCTATTAATTGAAATAATTTTTGTCAAAAAATATTTTAATGTAGTAATATTTCAAACAAGATTTCTCTGTATCTCATGAGATTTCTATATGATTATTAAATTTATTAAATAACATAAGCAGCAAGATAGCTTTCCAAGTCATAAACCAAAGAGTCGTAAACAAAACAGTTTTTCACAAATTACTTTCACAAATCGCTTATTTGTTAAAGTAATTTGTGAAAATTTCTGTTCAAAAGTTTACCATTATCTGAAAGCAATTGCTTTTAACTATAAAAGACCGTCCATACTACATTCAAAGTATCACTTATTTAGTGTGTTTTCTTTTGTCAAACTGTCCAAATCGTTAAAGCTTTAGGCTTTAAACATTAATAAAATATTAATCTGATAGGTGATAAAAGATCTTTAGTTAAATATAGTTTTTACTTAAAACTTTTTGTTAAAACTACTTTTAGTATAATGCACATTTAACCTGAACAATAAATGATTTTAATCCTTGATTTTAATAAAATCTAAAAAAGTGACATGTACACGTTCCCTATATAGTGTCGCACAGGAGCTTGTAAGTCAGTCATTGTATGCAAAAGCCGCGCGCTTCCGAGCAGGTGACCGTTTAACATTACCGCGTCAATACAAGTGATCTAAGTGAAATTATTCATGTGTTTCTTTAGATACACTAGGAAATTTCTTACCAACTAGCTTTTTTTTATAAAATTCAACGATTTATTATATATCATATTAAACCGTATTTAATCAATATATATGCTTTTACGGCCTGATTTATAATCGTTGATATAATATATTCTATTCTAACTGGTACCCGGCGCGTTGCTGCCACAGAAGAAATAATTGTGTACATATCGTTTTAAATTTGGAAGAGTTATATTGTTTAATTTGGAATGATAATAGGTACATTCATTGAAGTTCAATAATATATAACTTTGAAATAAATTTGTCGTTGTACTATGCCTATAACCTTCGCTCAAATGCAAATAATAAGTTGACAAAGTTAAACGGTATGGCAGCGCATAAAATACGAAGAAGCAAACATTATTTTTTATATATTAGATTATTTATACTTGTCTCTTTTTATTTTCATTCAGTGAAAAGAGATAGAGCAAATTTAAGAATTTCTCAATTGACGTCAATGCCTAATATTGTTTTAATTTTATCAAACTTCCCCTTAGTATTAAAAAATATCTTTTTTTTTGTAATATCATAGTGATAAACAAGTAGACTGTATCATCATGTGGTGGTGGCGTAAGACAAGCAAAAACCCCATTTCGTAGTGTGAGTTTCGTGAAAGACGACTACAGGAAATGCTGGCAATGTCTTATGGCTTCTGGGCATCAGCGTCAAAGATGAGAGACGTTTGACATTCCACTTATCAATCCGACTGCCAAACAAGACGGTTAAGGCATATCCTTTCTACAACGTGGAAGGTCCTTGTTGATGCCTGTGCAGGAGAGCAGCGTCAAAGTTGCAATACGTCTGGTACTGCGATTGTCAATCCGTCTGCCAAGCGTGACTTTTAAGGTAAATCCCCCCTTCCCTACAACGGGAGAGACTCATGCCTGGCAGTATACTTTTACGGGATGATACAGAAGAAAAAGAAGAATAGCGCATGTTGGTGGACTTCACACATCCTCGAAATGTTTTGTTTCTCCGAGGTAAATCATCATTTTCGATGGTGCCGTGAACGGACCCAGGTTGCTCGCGTACATTTAAATTTACGGCGAGACGTGGTAGAGCCATGTCGCATGTTTATTGTTTATATGAGGTAGAACCATGCTGCAGCTATATTATGGTAGCAGTGCAAATGGGTCGGCTCGCCCGGGAAATGACCACGCCCTCACAGAACACCAGCATGAAATTGCAGCTTAATAAGCGTTGTGTTGTGTTGTCACACATTCTGCATTTTGATTGTTAATTGAGGATAGACGTAGATGTCTATGAGCGCAGCATCTACTTACCAAGAAACATAGAGCGTTTCGTAACTTTCAAGCGATGCCGAACCCATGCTACTTTTTGACACGCATTCACGCACACATCTGCCTTCTTTCTTTTAATTATAGCCAGTAAAAGTTTACTGCTGAACGCACACATATGCATATAAAACTATGTTGTTATTTACATGCATAATGCATATGTGTTCGTGAGTGTTCGTTCTTACAATAAGTTGACCATGGTTTTGGCTTGTTCTTACAATAAGTTGACCATGGTTTTGGCTTGGTTTCTGCTTCACTTAAAATGTACGCAGCGCTTTGTCTATTTTTATTTGTTGGTATGAGGCAAAATATTAAATTGATTCAACTTAATATAGCTTGAATTATCAGTCGTAATGTAAACAACAAACAACACAGTACTAGCAAACGTTGCATTGACGTCCGCGGCGAATAATACACAGGCTCCTGCAACAAGTGACAAACATCGGCCCGCTGCGTACCATCGCATATTATTTCCACTCCTCTTATTATTTCGTGCCATTGAGCGCAGGCGGTGACGTGATGCATGAATATGAAACGATTTCAATAGAGACGTTGTCATACATCTGCAAGCCTTTGATGGACGGGGGCCCTCTGTGACAGATACGCATCAGTAATACCGTGTTGTACATTGTTTCGAGCCTTGAACTAGTGCTGTAGAAGGAAGTATTGAGAGAAATCTTATGCAGCTGATTGGATGAAGGATTTATGATTGTAATACTTTTCCGCACCGCGCCCGTATTTTATTCAACGAATTGGATTTAAACTAGTTTGATATTGTTCTCTTGAAGATGTAGTTGATGAAAAAAACCAACAATAATTCCTTCGAGATATAGTGTTTCGATTTTTTAAATTTATATTGTTCAATAGAATTTTTTGTATTAAAGAAATTTGTATTAAACCGCTTCAGTAATATAAATAATCTTTATATTATTTATAATATATTAAAATCGTTACATCTCTCTGTCCATCTGTTTTTACTATGCTTATAACGTGAGAACTACATAAAAGATTTACGTATTTTTTTACGTTAGATAACATTTTGCTAACATTATATATGAGGAAGTTGTGAAAATGCTTGGATGTTTGTAACTTAATCACACAGGAATATATAAAACGGATTTTGGGCAAAATTTGACACACGCACATATGCCCATGTTCGGGATTAACACATTGATTACTTTTTAACGCGGGAAAAGGATACTTACCGCGTAAAAAAGCATATGAATTTTTTCAATTTCCTCGCGGGAAAAGCCAGTTTACTATATACTTATTTATTTAATTTATTTATTCTTTATTGCATTCCATAAAACAAAATAATACAAAGGGCGGACTTAAGGCATTCTCTACCAGTCAACCCATGGATTGGTGAGAATTTGACGTAGGTGTGGCAATATAGAATAAAAGAATACAAAACAAAAATGATAATTAACTATATAATATATACATATAAATATATAAATACATGCATATACATACAAATATACATATTTAAATACAGACATAATTAGTACATACAAATGAGTATGACTATATACGTTTGTTTAGCACTACATATTCAATGGATGAATCATGTAAAGTGTCTTGTCTTTAATAGATAATTACGGACCAACTTTTTAAAAGCGTACTTATTGGGTGCTTTTCTGATGTCATGGTGGCAAGGAGTTCCAAAGGCTCGGTGAAGTTAACAGGAATACAGATTTTGTTGTTAGAAGAAAAATGTAGGACCCTATCATGAGATGAGGAGAGGAAGTGAAATTTACTCTTAAGATAAGAAAACGAAAAAAATATAATAAGGGTGACAAACGAGCACACAGTTCACCTGATGGTAAGTGGATACTGTGGCCTATAGACATTTACATTTATCCTCGATTAAGAATCAATATATAGATGCGTTGTCACCCCTGAGGACTAAGATGGAATGCCTCGTATCCTGTAAAAAGGGTCTCCGGTTCTCTTCACTCACCATACGAAACACAGCAGCCAAAATATAACTGCAGCATGGCACTACCTCGTAAATATTGACCCTATTGAGTTGACTAAAAGCTTTCAAAAGCTCGAATAAAAAACTTTATACTATTTTTAAATTTTACCTATTTTTCCACACTTGGACTGGAATTTTTCCTCCAAAGTTATATGGGACCATCGTAATCTTTAAAATCCGATCAAAATTTAGCGAAGATATCAAGTAACATATATAAAAAAAGAACGTACACACGAATTGAGATCATCCTCCTTTTTTTGAAGTCGGCTAAAAACAAATTTAAGACTTACTCTTTATTTATTTTATGTTAGAGGGGGTAAAAGGCTCACGTGATGGTAAGTGACTACCGCGGCCCATGAACAACTGCATATACTATAGTGTGATTGTCCTACAGTCCAGTTTTGTAAGCATAACAACAATACGTATATATAAATGAACCAGTGTGTGCCTCCGCGTTTACCAGCCTCTGAGTTAGCCTAAAGTTATAGCTACCATGCGTCCTACTGCTGGGCACACGCCTCTTCTCATTTCTGAGACGGTTAAGCAATATAAGCTTTCACGACTTTGGGACTTGCGAGATCACCAACGGCACAATAAAATTTCCTGGGCAGTTGACAACATTCGATGATATTTTATATAAAAAGGTTTATTATAATATAAATGAATACATGGTTGATATTAACCCCTGGGAATGAGGTGGTCGCTTCCAAGCTGTTTCTAAAATATTTTTTTAAATAGTTTGTACAACCTTTCATGTTTTTTTTTATAGGATTGGGTGACAAACGAGCACACAGTCCACCTGATGGTAAGTGGTTGCTGTGACCCATAGACGTCTACTTCTCAATAAAGAACCAAAATGCAGATGCGTTGTCACCCGTGAGGACTAAGATGGAATGCCTCTTTTCCAGTAAAAAGGGTCTCCGGTTCTCTACACTCACCATACGAAGCACAGCAGTGTTAAGCTGCTATTTTACGCTGGCATTCTGTGAGAGCGTGGTCCTTCCCCGGTCGAGCCGACCCATTCGTGCTACAACTATACTACTAATATAGCTGCAGCATGGCTCTACCACGTATAGAAAAAAAAGTCCCGCTGAGTTTCTTACTGGTTCTTCCCAGGACAGAGGTTTTTTTCCGAACCAGTGGTAAAGTAAAAAATGACTTTCAATAAGAATTACATAAGTACATGTTGTGATCTATAATATAAAATATATAAATAATAAAAAAATATTCTATACTATTCTATTCTATAGTTGTAGCTGTGCTCAAAGCAACATTGAAGAGCTTTATCACCATTTCGTAAGCCAAGTCTGCATTATAAAGTAAAATAAAAGTTACAGCCTATATACTTCCCATTGCTGACCCAGGCCTCTATTGAGGGTTATGGAACAGTAAGTTCACCATGCTCCAGTGTGTGCTGACTGACCCCATGTCCTCAACATATTTTATTCCTTAGATACGTAGACCTCCCCACGTCGCTACTAACTCTGATGATGGAATGCTGATGATGCTGATTGATTAATGGCTGGTCCAGTTCCACACAATATTTACTCGAGCATCTGAACATGCCTATTTTGTGGAGATAAATTTCTTTAAACTTACTTGATATCTATGTGAAGAATTTTCATGTCCATTGCGTGTACGGTGGTAAAGACGTTAGTTGCTCCATGCACGACGCATTCACGTGTTTCGGGCATAGCGAGCGGTGTGCACACTGCAAGGAATACCGGCTCATTACGGCTGCAAAGCGGCAGGTAAGACACGTAGTGACCGCGGACGAGGACCACCTAGGAACACAGGTATAAAATGACTATAGTTGCTAATTAGAATAAACAATAAACATGTTTTATACAAGCGTTCCTTCAATACTCATACATTAATCGTTATAATGGAATTCATATTATTCATATCCCTATCTCGCCCCGTGGATGTCGTAAGAATCGCCTCTCGATTACAGGAAGGCTAGAAAGATCTCTCTCTCATAGCCTTCTTTACACAGGGTTATCACTCCAAAAACGAAATATTTTTTAAAGGTGTAATTTTGCTTTTTACTCAAATTTTACTTGGAATGTAGTCAGAGACTGAGTCTGACTCCCTTTAAACTTTAACTCTACATCTTTCCCTTGTATGCCACCATCGCCCATAAAGAAACGACGGGGAGTTTCGTAAATATAGAAATATCTCATTACCAGATATATCATACCTTTGGCGAATCCACAGAAGCATTGCTTTTACAGCAAATCCATTATGAGGATTAGAAGACATGTTATGTGTTGAAAAAAATTTAAAAAGAATTATAAAGAAATAACTAAACCATGTAGTGGTGCTGTAAGAATATCCACTACCCCATATCGTTCCGTGGGTGTCGTAAGAGGGACAGAGGGAAACAAACCAGGAGATGGACAGCACCGTCTTTCTAATAACAACTAAAAACGAGCCAAAGCCAACCAGCCTGCCACGCGTGGTAATAATGGCAAATATGAGGCAATTTATGGGGGAGGTCTGAGTTCAGCAGTGGACTTGACTTGGACGTAGTTTGGATCCTCAAACGACAAAAAGATTAAAAGAAAAATAGACAGGGAGTTATTTTTTTATAATTGACTGACAAACAAGCTTACGGTCCACCTGATGGTAAGTGGCTACTGCAGTCCTTGACAACTGACAACCAAAGACAGAGAAGTTGTTGTCACTCATGAGGACTGCTCTGAAAATGAAATGTCGCACAGCTTGTAGTTAACCTCTCAGAGCCTAAAATTGGCTTTCGTACTCTTTAAACCAGAACATAGTGGAAGGTGGTACCTACAAAAACGGCCTTTTACACCCAATGGTGGCGTTAGAGAATCCACTATCCCATATTGTCATCTCGTTGTCGTTATAGGCGACGGAAGGAAATAAAACATAAGTTGGGCAATAGCATCTTCCTGAAAACAGCTCAAATAATAAAAAACTGCGGTTTCCAACCCGCCTGCCAACTATGGCAACTATGGTAAATATCACCTCTATGAGACAATCTACGGGGAGGCCTATGTTCACCAGTTAACTTTTGATAGGCTATAATGATGATAAAAATGAATAATGTTATCAGTGCATTAAAATCTTAATTGAATTTCCGAGCGTAATACAAAGTAACTATATAATTACATAAGTTAATAAGAATATCCTAAAATATCTCATTCTACGCAAACCATTATAAAGGTACTTTAACCATATAACCATAGTACTATTATATTATATTCTGTTCTTTAACTTCCAAAATGCCTTAAATCAAAAATTTTACTTTCACCATAACTGGAGCACATAACTTACGTTCCTTCATGGCTGTCACACTTAATGCATACATTTTATTTCTGAGCACACAAAAGTAAAATATGACGTAACAGACAACTCAAGGTCGTAATTTTGACATGAACTGAAAAGCATTTCTATTATAACTGACGGTTGTACGGAACTCTGATACTAGATGCATTGGCTAAGGTTTCCAACGATTCGAATATTAGCATAGGACATTTTACTTAAAGCTTCGAAATCAGTTATTTTAAGATTTTATGTGATCCCAATAAAAGTTTATAGCTAATAGTGATGAATGTGACATACACACACACATACGCACGCACGCACACACACTAATCACTAATCTTTTGTAAATATAAACTTTTGACGTTTCGTTCAAACCTTGAATAATTATCATATACCACTTATCATCTGATATTGTTCTGTTTTTATTTTGTTGTATACTGAATGATATTATTGTTACATAAGTAGTTTATTAATTTAATACGCGTTGGATTTACCATTCCTCACTCCTTAGTGTTATATTTATTAGTTTCTTACCAAAATATTAGTTTTTATATCAATAAAAGAGCTAATGAGCCACAAAACTGTACAAAATATGATTTATATTAGCGATATTACATTACGCATTATACCGCTCTCAACAATCCATATTCATATAAAATGGAATCGAGGTTAAACAAATTGACTAAGTGGTTGATTTTATTATCCCGGTATTCATTGAATGTTTGGTTGTCTTACTTAATTTAAAAGGCGTTGCAGGCGTGGCAGTTTGACATTCTTTAAAGTTTTAACAACAATAGATAGATAAGTTCGACACTATAGTTCACAGTTCAACCGCTCACCGCTCGAGAAGCGATCTTCGATCCGGATTCATTCGGCCTTGGACGATTTATTTTATTGTATTGTACGCTTTCGTATTCATAGTATTGATTTCTTAACTGTCTATACTCTATAACGTATTACAGAAAACAATATAACATTATTGAACTTTTCTCTTAATTTTTCCAAATGTTATTATTTCAAACACGCGGTGCACTCTGTTAATTAGTGATCGTGTTTGTGGCGACCGGATAATATAAGAGTCTCAATTATAGATTTTTTTGATTCAAGTTGTATGCACACTGGCTGAAATATCCACCTCCATCACCTATCATCAGGTAGGCTTACAAACGAGCTTGTGACTTACGTCTGGTCATATTTACGTTGTTTGGTTCGTTGAGACGGTTATTCATAGCTATGGTAGGATCGGATTGGTGGCGCTGTCATCGAGTTATAAACACATTCACATTCTATAATTATTTAAGAACCAAAATGACTCACATTCATAATATATATTGGTTTAGTGCCAAAAAAATCACAACGAGTTGTTGATAAATTTTATATTAAAAGACAAAGTTAAACTTACAGCATATTACTATATATGCTGTAACTTTAACTTAGGTTGGTTTTAGGACAAGGAAATGTCCGCCACGCTGCCACAATGCGTGTTAGCGAACTTCACTTCACATGTCTGCGAAATGTTTTTTTCTTATTTCTCAAACATGAAGGTTTCACGATGTTTTCCTTCACCGCCGAGAATGTGTTAAATCACCTCTTTAAAATCCAATTGAATAGAATTATATCAATAATCACATTACATCACCAGTCTTTTAAGCCCGTTGCTGCCCATAGGTATTTCCAAGTACGAATCAACTAACAAGCATATAATAATTACTACAATAATAAATTAAGAATGAATTCTTTAATTTATTTTTGTAGTCATTCATATAAGGTACGTGAGGGTAATCACCTTAAGCTTTGCCGCCCTATAAAACCAAAACTATGAGCAAGACAGAGACAAAACCACAAAATCGTATATTATAACTAAAATATTAAGAAAAAAATAGCAAACAAGCTGTGACAATAATTAGGAACACTTCGAAAAAACAACTTAAAAAAAACTAACCACTACACAATACTAAAATCGACTAAAGTATTTATTATAATGTCAAAATGGCGTCGATAAAGCAGCGCCCTTTTGACCTCTTTATTATTTGATTGACTGATGAAGTGCTAACGTACCACAGAGACATCTATGCAAACAAGGCTGTAGTTTTTAAGTTATAAGAAAGTGACCATATTAACCGGATGACCATATTACCCTCACGTACTATAGTAATAATTAAAAACCTACTTAATATTTTAATATACTTAAAAATATTAAGAAGAAGGAGAAGAAAAAGCAGAAAAAAAAGTCTTACACACCAAGAATAAGTTTATAAATATGCTAACTAGACACACCCGAAAAACTATAAATACGACCGAATAAGCACTATACCAGAGCGCATGGTTACGCAAAAAGTTTAATCTACTTAGTAACGTATAATCAAATGATGCCTGTAGCCTATTGCGAGCAGATTATATCTTCAGGCAGAAATAGAGGACTGATTTTTTTATTTATAAAATATCAATTGTTACTACACGAGAAAGTTCAATGACTTTATTCACGTGTGGCAAGTGTAAGTTTATTATAATCAAGGTATTTAAAATAAAAAATATGACAAGTTGGAAATCGACACACATGGGACGATATGGGGTAGTGGATATTTTTGCATCGCCACTTCACGGATAATGAAGGGACAGAGGGAAATTTAAACGGGAGTGGGGCAGCAAAAACTTAATGATATACACTTATTGTAGTTTTTGAAAATACGAGTAAAATTTAAAGTAAAAAGTAAAAAGTAAATTATCGCAAATTGAATGTGATTTATGGACAACGACGTATTTGCCCACCGATCGACCCTTACGAATGTGTGCGTGCGCAGTAAAATCAATTAAAATAATGCATTACCACGCATTTTGAATTTAAAAGATAAAAAGGACAGAATGTTAAGATTTTTTTAAATTAATTTTTTGTCACCATTTGCCTATATTACTTATTCTGAACATTCTCTGCAAATTTGGCCGGTTATTGCAAAATAATCCTGTATATGTGTGTAATATTTCGCAGAACAAAAAATTATTCATGCCATCGTAAATATACTATAGCTATTGCTGGTAAAAATATGTATACCGGTAAGCGAAGTGTATGGCGGCTCCCCACTATATGGAGTGACGATTTGGTAAGAAATGTTGAAAGTCGATGGATGCAGGTACCTCAGGATCGTGCTTTGTGGCATAGCTTGGGAAGCCTATATTCAGCAACGTGGTAGAGCCATGTTACAGCTATATTATGGTTGTAGTACGAATGGGTGGGCCCGACCAGGGAAGGAACAGGCTCTTACAGAATACCAGCGTAAAATAGCAGCTCAATGCTGCTGTGTCTCGTATGGGTGAGTGTAGAGAACCGTAAACCTATTTTACTGGTTACGAGGCATCGCATCATAGTCCTCAGGGGTGACAATGCATCTGCATTTTCATTTTTAATGGAGGATAAATGTAGATGTCTATGGGCCACAGTGCCTACTTACCTTCAGGTGTACGTTATGCTCGTTTGTCACCCTTGTTCTATAAAAAAAAACAGTGAAATTGTAATGGCTATAATAAAAGTAATAAATATGAGATGGTTATAACGTCAACTATCAGAAGCCACAAAATATTCCTCAGTATTTTCCTTACTCGCCACGTCCGACAATTCACCCCACGGGATGAGTGGGGGTGATTTCTTTTATGTTTCGGCAACGAATAGTTAAAAACAATTTACTAAAATCTATGCTCTATTATAAATAAAATTGTCACTTTTAATTGTACTACTACTACTATTTTATTTTCGTGAACACCTGGGATGATGGACCGTCGGGTCCAATATGGTTGCTCAAGAACAAAATTTTAAAAGGCCTCTTTCGCAAACTGCTGTCGCAAAAATTCTTTTCGTATTAGGAGGATAGGTGTCAAACACAGTACACCTGATAGTAACTAGATGCTGTAGCCCACAGACATTTATTGCCGATTAAGAATTGATTGTAGATGCGTTTTACTTCTGAAGGTCAAGTAGTCATGGTTCGTTAGTTTCCGGTTCTCGTCACTCACCATCCGAAACACAGCAACATTATGCTGCTATCTTACGCTAGTATTCTATACAAGCACGGTCCTTCATCGGTCGAGGTCTAACACATTCGCGTTGCCGCCATAATTCGCTGCAACGTGCCACTTAATGATTAAGTAAGTTAATATTATGCCCGTAAATATGTATTTGAAATGTTATTTCTTCACTTTAAAAAAATGTTACATTTTGCTAATGGAATCATATTTATTTTTATTGGTGTATTTAGTATGTGTTAAATAGGGATGGTAGACACGACAAGGACATAGAACGACGAGTGATGTAGGTCGCAGAGTGAATGAAGTTCTTCACTCTATTGTGGGAAATAGGAATATGTCAAAAAGACAAGTATGCCAACTCATAAAGTTATGTAAGTCCCTTTTTCAATATAATTATGTTAGTGAAAGATGAGTGTGAAAGATGAAGCACGAGAGCAGAATAAATGCTGTAGAAATACGGTCATTAAGGAGTATGAGTGACTCTGAAAGACAGGGTAATAAATGGTGTGATAAGAGAAAGGCATGCTTTGCAATAAGATAATGTAATCAGGATTAAGAAGGGAATGCTTCGGCAGTTAGGTCATGTAGAAAGAATGTATGAGAAAAGAGTGACCCTTTTTACTGGAAAAGAGGCATTCTAACTTAGTCCTCACGGCTGACAACGCATCTGCATTTAAATTCGCAAACGAAGATAGATGTAGATGTCTGTGGGCCACAGCAACTACTTACCATCAGGTGGACTGTGTCCTCGTTTGTCACCCTTATTCTATAAAAAAAAAACAGATTTATGTTGCAGTAGCGTGCGGTAGAGACGGAGGTATGTCGCCAATTTGGTCGATATTATTTTTATAGAATAACGGTGACATACAAACACACAGTTCATCTGATAGTAAATGGATACTGTGGCACATAAACATCTACGTCTATCCTCGATAAAGAATCAAAATTTATATACTTGAATAACCACATAACATGCCAATGTATTAAGTATATTACAATGTATACCTAAGTACTGTTAATGACGATTTTGTAGCCACAGGGACGTCAGCGGTAGATACGAGTGCAGGCATGTTACGCGGCGTCCTACGGGGCGTCGCGCTGTTATGGCGTAAGAGTGCGTTTACGGCGGTATCTGTTGTGAAGTGTAATAATGCGAGGCTCTGTGCTATAAAGTGTAAATTGCGTGAATGTGATCTGTTGATATTCTCGGTATACATGCCTACTGACTGTACTGACAACTTGCCAGAATTCACAGACTGTTTGAGCGAGATTAATGCGGTTGTTGAGGACAGTGGTATTAGTATGGTAGTTGTATTAGGAGACTTTAATGCTCAACCAGGTGAATTATTTTTAATGAAATGCAGCAATTTTGTGTTGAACAAAATGGTGTTGTGCGGACTTTGAACTTTGCCAAACAATGGAGAGACGTATACTTACATTAGTGATGTTCACGGATGTACACGTTGGCTTGACCATTGTTTGGTAACTAGGATGGCTAGGGGGTACATTGAGAATATAACCGTAAATAACAGTGTCTCGTGGTCTGATCACTATCCTTTGGAAATTGTTTGTAACCTAAACCCCTTACATACTCAGTTGGTACCATCATCTCGAGTTACTAATAATAAGATATTTTGGGGCAGAGGGATAGTGACCAGACTAAGCTATTTACGAAAACTTGTGATGAGAAGCTAAGTAAAGTAGTTTTTCCTATGGAACTTACGAAATGTTGTGGCAAAACCTGTTGTAAAGATGAACATAAACTAGTTATCGATAATATGTACTCTCATATTGTAAGCATATTGCAGTCAGGGCAATAGTTAGTCATAAAATTGTGGGAAATAAAAAGGTTATATTACGGGTGGAATAGGCATGTAAGGCCACTACACGGAGAGCTCGTCTGTGTTTTCAGTCGTGGGTTATGGCTGGGAGGCCGAGTAGTGGAGTTACATACGACGATATGCGGGAGTCTCTGTAGGCTTTTCAAAATAAACTAAAATGGTGCCAGGACCATGAAGATCAATTAAAATGGACATTTTAGCCTCTACACACGAGACTAAGCAGTTTAGTAGGTTCTGGCAACAAACAAATAGACTGAATGCAGGCGGGCCTTCCTGTGGAAGTGGAGGCATAACAGGAGTCAAAACATTGCCAATATGTTTAAGACTCACTTCAGGGTGGAACCCCTAAGTATAGTAGGTCAAACAGTGGACGGTGCTCGGGACACCGTAGACCCTTGGGTAGACTCATTGAGCTTCTCTGTTTGTGAGGTAAATGACGCAATAAGGAGTATGAAGCGGGGGAGATCCCCGGGGCATGATGGCCTGAGTGTCGAACACTTGCGATATGCTGGAATGCACATTTCCAGAGTCCTTACCATGCTCTATAACCTCTGTGTCAGTCATGGTCACCTGCCGGATGCAATGATGATGACGGTGGTCGTGCCTATAGTGAAGAACAGGACGGGCAATGTAGCGGATAGGTCCAACTACAGGCCTATATCCCTGGCGACAATCGTGGCTAAAGTTCTGGACAGTCTGCTTGATACACATTTAAAAGCTACTAAAATTAACGACGCTCAATTCGGCTTTCAGCCCGAATTGTCTACCGAGAGCGCAATAATGTGTCTCAAGCAGACTGTACGGTACTACACTGACAGGAAAACGCAAGTGTATGCGTGCTTCTTGGACCTGTCAAAAGCATTTGACCTTGTCTCGTATAAAGTACTATGGCATAAACTTAGGACGAAACGAGCCTAAGGCCGGAACTGTTATCGTTGTTGCAGTACTGGTACGGTAACCAGTCAAATGTAGTAAAATGGGGAGACGCTATGAGTGACCCCTACAAGCTGAACTGTGGAGTAAGGCAGGGTGGGCTTACGTCACCGAGGCTGTTCAACCTTTTTGTCAACCAGCTGATAGAGGGGCTGAGCGGAGCTGGTGTCGGATGCTCAGTTGATGGTGTCTTTATAAACAACATCAGCTATGCGGATGACATGGTTCTGCTTAGTCCTTCGGTCAGTGGCCTCCGGAAGCTACTTAAAATCTGTGAGGACTATGCTGAGAAATGGACTCAGATACAACGCCAAAAAGAGCGAGTTCCTTGTGTTCAGGGGAAAAAACAAACCCACCAATTTTCAGCCAATCATACGACTGTGTGGTATTCCCCTGAAACAGGTGGCGGAGTTCAAATATCTCGGCCATATAGTTAACGACCGCCTCGTGGACGACGGTGATATAGAGAGGGAGCGAAGGGCGCTGTCGGTCCGGGGCAATATGTTGGCCCGCAGATTTGCACGTTGTAATGCAGAGGTAAAATTAACGCTGTTTAGAGCCTACTGCCAAACCTTTTACACGTGCAGTCTGTGGGCGGACTATACGCAGCGGACCTTCAGAACTCTTCGTGTGCAGTACAATAATGTGCTGAGAGCGGTATTGGGGAAGCCACGTCACTGCAGTGCATCTGCAATGTTTGCGGAGGCTCGTGTAGACGACTTCTACGCGATCTTCCGGAAACGTGTTGCATCCATGATGGGCCGTTTAGTGAACGGCACCAATGCCCTTCTCAGCGCTTTGGCGTGCAAACTCGACAGCCCACTCTGGAGGAGTTGGAATGGTGTACACACATATGCTAACAAGCGTGTGTGTATTTAATGTTAGTTAGTTAATCTTAGTTGTAGTTAGTAATTATATTTAATTTTAGTTAATTTTAATTTATTTTGATGTATTTTTAATTTATTTTCCTTTTAGTGATTGATTTTTCGTTTTGTTTTGTTTTCTTTTCTACTAACCAAATATGGACCCTGGTCTGAAATAAAGATTTATTATTATTATTATTATTATTATTATTAGATATTTTAGCACACCGTCATATTATGAAACATCTTCATATTACTGCGATCAGTGAGAACTAGAAACGAGTACTTTAACTTGTCTCCGCCCACCGCAACAGCTAAATGTAATGACGATAGATTAACCGGATATGAGACTTTAGATTACTGCATCGGACGAATTAACGTTACGCCCAAACATACGGCACCAAATTAGCCTGTGGTCTAATGGAAAGCTTTTAGAATGTTGACACCGTATAAATCTATACCTACATGTAAATAAACTTGATGTGGCTCTCTGTAATTACGAAATACCTGTGTTTTATTGATCTCCGGAGTTATTTGCAAGTAATTAAGACATGAATAACCGTTTATAAAAATTTTGTCTGGGCTAATCGTCGGGATGGCTGAACCGATTGTAATGAGACATCACGAAAAGATGAGAGCAATGTTAGGAGTGATCTAGGCTATATTTTATCCGAATGTAAATTGGGAGGTATTGTAGTTTGGTTAAAAGGGCAAAGAATAATTAAAAACAAATAAAGATGTGGTTATTAAATAAATAATGATATAATTATCTTTTATTTTTGATCTGTCGAAGGCAGAACAAGAAAGCCTAATAAAATTATAAATAAAAATTTTATGAGCAGGTTGAGCTTTTTCGGTATAGCACAACCGCTTGTCACTTGGACTTGTTAATATTATTTTATAAAGTTGAGTAGGTATGACAGCGGCGAGCGATCAATCGTACCTTATTATCGCGGCAGCTGTACCTGAATCCATCAGTCGGAGGAACTACTCACTGGTGAAGTGAACAATGAACTATATGAACCACTTTCTAACCATAGATAACACTTCGAAAACATCGTGACTGCCCGTGATCCAACATCATGTCATGTTGACCATTTCTTCTTTGTCCCTCTGTGTAGTTATCAGTACTCTTTGATCTACCAGTTCCATGTAGTTCAACTTTGTTCTGTGGCTTAACGTATGCTGGTGGGTTGATAAAGCTTAGTGAGATGTCAACTCTTGCTATACTATCTAATGACGTTGACAACTCATATTGTTCGGCCTGAATTCGTATCTTAATTGATTAATAATAATTTAGATCATTCAGTCAACATGAATATTGCATTACAATAGTTTCTTAGGCAGTTTAAGAACTTAATTTAGTTGTTGCTATAATTATGCTGTTGCAAATAATGATTTAAAGTTTAAATATGTTAATTGAATGACACAAGTAATTCTAACCTAACTTCTAACCCTGATTTAAAGCACTAATATAAACGAAATAACAAGGTAAAATTACATCAAGACAAAATTTGCTCAACGATTTCAATTTATTATTTTCATTTTATTTATAACAGAATATAAAGTCATGTGATATACGTGAGAGCACTCCTTCACAAGCCAAAACTATTATCAAATCACATCTTCGGTCTTGGAGCTATGAATTTACTGAAAACTTCTTAAAACCTATTCAATGATTTTGCAACATGAAACAACTTCGAATTTCTTTCTTTCTCTCTTTTTGAAATTATAGATGTGAATGTGAAGTAATTAAAGATGTAAAACTAATAATATACTTTTGTCAATTAGAACCAAAAATGTTAAATCTAATGTAATCAAATACTTGCTGTTCATAATTATGCGTTATTCGTGTTATTTAATAAATATAATTAATGCATTATATTGCTTAATTTATAATAAAACTAAGTATACGAGTGTGTGCGCTAACATAGGTACACCCTCTTTTCCCTCACTCTCATAGTCCGATGGGATGGCAATCCGACACGACCGGAGAGAGACCAGGTGCGAGACCAACGGCTTTACGTATTTTCCGAGACACCATGGTGAAACACCGCCTATTTTCGGGTTAGTTTTTATACTAAAAGAAGTTAAATACATTTCATTCATTCATTATAGCCATTTATGAGACCACTACTGAACATAGGCCTCCATAAGGAATGCCACGAAGCACAAATAATAAATAGATTGTAATTAAATATATGATATATAATAATAATATATATAATTTTAAGCAATTAAAAACAACTACTATACTCGGTGTCCGTTACGAAGGATAAATTTGCAAAAAAAATACTATCGCCCGGACGATAGGTGTGTCCTGACGTCACGTTTCGTGACTTATTCGTGTTGAAACGTGACTTGGCTGGCCATATTTTTTAATTTAAAAACCTTTAATTTTGTCAGTTCACTTTTACGCTCTCGTCAATGCTTTTGACCTTTTAATATTCTATGTCTGATGCTACATTAGGCTAGGGTTGCCAACCCCAAATTTAAAAAACTAGGATTTGAAGTTGGAAAAACCAGGACAATTCAGTTTAAAAACAGGACGCAGTAAAGGCCTTGTCAAACATAACTGCGAACCGAACTGAACCGAAAATGTGGCGAATGTATATACTATGTATGCAAGTATCGGTTCGTTTTCATATGTGACTAGATTCAAACGATACCATATATAACAAAATAAAAGCGCTTCACCACGCTATCGTTTCGCTGTCTATCTCGTCAAATAATTTTTCGTCGTTAATTTCAATGCCTTGATCTTAAAAATACATGACCTTATCAGGCGCTTTAAAAACCCAGGACGCTGCTTAAAAACTATTCAGGAAATCCCAGGACACTACAAAACTAGGACATGTCCTGGGAAAACAGGACGGTTGGCAACCCTACATTAGACTAAGTGTATCCGTCCGAAGGATTAGTGAAATAAATGCATTTCATGTATATATTTAATTACAATCTATTTAATATTTTATTATTTATTATTTGTGCTTTGTGGCATTCCTTATGGGAGACCTATGTTCAGCAATGATCTTATGGCTAATGGAATGAAATGTATTTAACTTCTTCTAGTATAAGTACTTACCCGGAACTAGGCGGTGTTTCACCATGGTGTCTTGGAAAATACGTAAAGCCTCGCACCTGGTCTCTCTCCGGTCGTGTCGGATTGCCATCCCATCGAACTAGAGAGTGAGGAAATAGAGGATGTACCTGTGCTCGCCCACACACTAGTGTACTTTAATCCTGTCTAGCGCAGATGGCTAATTAAAAAATCGGTCAGAAGGTTTGAATAGGCTGTTGAATAAAAAGCGATGCTGTCCTCTTAACCATTTTAGGACAAATGCGGTAAAAACATAAGAAAAATCCATTATAGGATTACTCTAAAATAAAAAAAATTGTGATCAATCGGTATTTAACCACAATTTGCAAAACTCCAGTGTCCTACAATCTGGAAAGCGAGGTTAAGGTAGCTGCTGTAGGATTTCCCTTGGTGTGGGATTACGAACAATTTATTTTGCTTCTTTCGTATGAAAATTACGTTAATTGGATGCAGTGAATGCAAGTAAAACATTGAATATAGTTACGCATAAAGCATCCAACTAAAAAGCTACTTTATTTTATATTGGCGAGTATACATAAGAGCTTAATTCCTTTGTTTCCCTATTTTGTCAACGAATGGCTCGACATATGGTTGGATTTTACCCTAACGTTGTTGATATCCCTCGTACCCGCGCAAACCACTTCGCTTCACAGGTTTTGGTGCACCCAAGGATGGTTTGGATTTCTTTATCTACGTCCGTCTTCACTTTGGACTTTTTAAGAAGGAATAGACCTTCCCCGAATTATTGTACTTACAATACGGTGGTGATGGAGTCCTAACTCTATCATCAGTATATTGGTCAAACGTAGGTCTATTGTTTCTTAAAAAAGTTATCCCTATGGTCAAAACGAACAAGAAATAGGTACCTACGTCATCTTATTTTATAAATTTCATCGTAATAATTTTTTTGTAGTTTTATTAAAGGGTTCAGACAATTTTAGTGTATATTTTATTACTTACTATGTCTGCCAAAGTTTCGAATAATAAAGTTATTCGGTAATGTAACACCTTAATTTTTATTAGCATATACGCATTCATTGGTTTGTAATCTTTTGAAACTATCTCAAGTAATATTCCTTGCAATATCGCTATTGCTAATTAATGGCATATGAAAGCAATATTTTTCCCCTAATCTCCGATTTTAATAGGACTACTTATTAGTGTAATCAACTCCGCACGGTACAAATGTATTTTCATATCGTCGTAGTTCACGATTAGTAAGCAGTAAACGTTATATGGAATGGGAGAGCTCTACAATTTTATTAATGTCAAATAATGTTATTAAAAGTGTGATAGCTTCTGAAATTTAACATATTAAAAATATGCCATCGCCACTTTAATTTACAAAAATCAACAAAGATTTCGGTCCAAATAAAATTACACATAGGTCTAAAAGCGACTTAAAGGAAATAATATCATAATTGTGTCTATGAAAGTCACTTATGTAACCTTTGGGATTGAAAAACTGATAAAATTGGTTAAGTATGTTTTATTTTAATAATAACAACAATCAAATAGATAAATACTCCTTCCTAAAAATATGAATTAATTAAATTTCATACATATACATTCACGCCTGTCACCCAGAGGGGTAGGCAGATACTACGGACTTCCGTTTGGCACGATCCTGACACAACTCTCTCGCCTCCTTTACATCCATACACCCACGCATATATGGTCGTCGGTTAAGCGAATTTGGCCCATTTTCAATATTTTGATTATTTGGCCGACAAATTTTCGCCTAGGGCGTCCCTTCCCGACTCTGCCGTTCACTTTTGCAATTAAATTATTATATTTAAATACTAGCGATCCGCCCCGGCTTCGCACGGGTGATTCTAAACCATCTGAATCTAAACCATCCAGGAACCCACTCAAACATACAAAAAAATCATCAAAATCGTACAAGCCGTTTTCGAATTTTAGCGAGACTAACATACAGCAATAGAGACAGAAAATTTAAATAATAACAATAAAAAATAAAAATATTTAGTAAGTAAGTCTTCTTCTTCACCATCATCCCGTAATAGCCCACTGTTGGACATAGGTCTCTCCCGTTGTGGGGAGGATTTGCCTTAATCTTAACGCTTGGCAGGCGGATTGAGGGTCGCAATACTAGAAGTTTCTTGTACCTTTGGCGCTGTCTATTGGAATCCTTAAGATTTTTGTGGCGTGATTTGTATCTATATATAGAATGAAATAAACATACAACCGACGGCTAAGTAACGCTTAGCGTTTCACTGCGGAGGTGCTTGATTTGGCCAAAAAACAAGTATTTTTATGGTCTACAAATTTATATTCCGTGTCTGGATGTTTGTCCATGTGTAGTTTTTTTTGTTTTAAAAAACGTAGCCTCCACACTGGGATTTTCTCCTGTGTAGTGGGGGCAGTTTACAAACATAAATTGCAAAAGGACAAACATCCAGACCCGGAAAAATTATTTGTAGGCCATACATAAACCGTGCGGGATTCGAACGCGCGGCTCTTAGCGCTACAACTCAATTGCTAAGCCACTGCGCCATGGAGCCGTCAATTATATTAAGTGTGTAAAACGTCTGAACGATACACTTGAAAACTCTATTGTAAAGGAAAGTTGTTCCGTACTATTAAATCATTTCTTTCAAAGTTTTGAGATAATTGGTTTTCCTAGTACTACGTAGATATATTATAACAACTTACGTCGGTTTGTAATAAAAATATCTGATGTTATTAACGTAAGAGTGGGTTCATTCATCCAGTCGTGTTCGCTATGAGAATTCGGACACGGAGCGCACGCGCCGCATCGTCCGCACGCGTACCGTCCCTACAGTCCGTCACGAATTGAACTAAACGAAATAAAAGAAACGTGTAAAAAGCCGATGAGGTATCCTCGCTTGGATAAAGAATTGAACGGATAGCGGTTAGCTTTTTGGACTACTCAGATAGCTTGACTAAAGTACTTGCTTTCATAAAGTTTAAGAGATTCAATTTTGAATAATCGGATTTTTTATTGAATACAGCACCTTCTAAAGCATATACTTATATCCCTTCTTTGGGATATTTGTAACAGAAGTCTCAACGCAATTAAAAACTTTATACATGAAATTTGGGTAATACAAGAGTTGTGTCAGGACTCAGGATCGTGCCAAATGGAAGCCCGTAGTCTCTGTTTACGCTTCTGGGAGACAGGCGTGAGAGTTATGTATGTAATTTCTCTCGTAATTGTCAGCCAGTACTTGAACACTTTTCCACGTGATGGTAAGTGGTGATATAGCCGAATGTAAAGCGCACTGACTAAGATTGAAAGTCTATTCACACTTAGCTTTCAATCCAGAAAAAATATAAATTTTGCACCGGTGCCTCTGTAAACCTATTTTAACTACTTTCCAATGGGCATCTAAACACCACAGCATGGTCAATTTTTAAGCCTAATATCTAAAAATTTACATTGGTTTGTCCCAGAATAATGTTAGCAAAAAATCTTGCAAAACTCATGATGACTATGCGATGTTAACTAATTGTAAAATTGAAAATTTTACTTAAAATAACAAAATACAAGTATTAGAGCTAATACACTAGCACATATTTATTTTCCTTGTAATGCTAATTTTGGAGGATAGTAAAATATTATAATCCGCCACTTCGTTGCGGGCGAGAGTTCAATATTTAAAATACATACTTTTCGAATCAAATATACACTCGATGAAGATATTATAGTATTTAAGAATTTACGTGTAAAATTTCACGGGCCTCACATTCTATTCAGCCGTTGTTGTGATGTTCTTATATAATCAATCGCTCGTCAAGGCCAGTGATGAGCGACATACCAACTAAGGCAATGAAAGAAATAAAACCCGCCAAGGAGCCATCCGTTACACACAGTCACACGTCGCGCTACAATCGTATTCAGTATGCAAATCTTACATCTTAATATAGAGAGCAGTGGCTCGCGGTTTTGTTATTACAATCAGATGAATTTACATTTCATAAATAAATGCATCTCCGCTTGCCTAACGACGCCCAGCTGAATGTTTTTGCTGCTCAGACTTTGAGAGTTGTTGATACGATTTAAATAAACCAGCGTACAACTATTACGGGAGCAGTTGAATTTTCTTTGCAGTTTAGTTCTATCGGTGTTAATGCTCATGGAATTATTTTCAATCATATACTTAAGTCTATTGTTATATATCTGGACATAAGCTTTCCGAAAAAACGCCAGGCTATATGTGAACACGTAAAAATTTTTACGTGGTAGAGCCACGCTGCAACTATATTATGGTTGTAGCTAGAATGGGTCGGCTCGACCGGGGTGGGACCACGCTCTCACAAAATACCAGCGTAAAATAGCAGCTTAATGCTGCTGTGTTTCGTATGGTGAGTGTAGAGAACCGGAGACCCTTCTTACTAGAAACGAGGCATTTTTGATTCTTAATCGAGGATAAATGTAGATGTCTATAGGCCACAGCATCCTCTTACCATCAGGTGGACTGTGTGCTCGTTTGTCACCCCCATTCTATAAAAAAAACAGGCATAAAATATTTACGTGGTATAGCAACGCTGTAGAGTGTTATGGTTGCAGCATAAATGGTGCGATTCGACCGGGGAAGACCTTCAGAATACCAGCGTAAAGGTAGCTTATGCTTAAAACTGCTGCTTCATATAGTGAAGAACCGGAGACTTTTCTACTGGCAACGAGGCGTTTTTAAGTCCTCGGGCGAAACAATGCTTCTATCTTTTGGTTCTTAGTCGATAGATGTAGCCACTTATCATCAGGTGGACTGTGTGATCGTTTATCATTCTTACTCCTTTAAAAATGTGGGTAATAAATCACTAGTAACGTGCTTCCCATTATCAGTCTTTAAAATTTCGATGGATCTTGTTCGTCATTGCACCGCGTTTTGGTGAGAAGGGTCTTTAGAGGAAAAGTTGGAATATTCCCCTAACACACTATTAAAAGACTATATAGTTATTCCACCATCTCTCGGAGACCACAAGATCTTCCGTGCGTTCTCCTTAAGCAGTTCTCACTAGTTATCACTCTCTGAGAACTTCTTCAAAGCCTCAGAGTCTCACCCAAAGCATCTCATTCGTGAGGCAGCATCCTATGCAGCCCCACTTCCCTATCGCTATCGAGTCCGCAGGCCGAGAAACTCTCTCTCGGATCCCCCCAACAAGCTTTCGGCTGACCTGGACTGCCTCTTGGCGGCTCAGGCCGAGTCTTCTCCCAATTCATAAGATGCCTTAGTTAGGCGCGCCTCTCAGCGGCTACTCGCCGCCTGCACCCCCCTTCCCTGGTTGCTTCCGATTGAGCGGAAATGCCATATAGGCTAAAGCCGTTCCCACAGGTGGTGTTTAGTGGGTAAGGCACTTCTTCAAAGTGAGTCCCACATAACCACACAGCCGGCTGTGTGGTATGCTATGAGCATTCACCACCTCCCTCCCCCGCTTCCGGAGGGTGTCCTTGCATTGGGCGCAAAAAAAAATTGGCAATTCGTATCGCTGCTATTACCTACAATGCCATAGAGGCTCCCAGGACCGGCCGATGGAAGTGGGCCGTGAGGAAAACCCGGGCAATGGGGGAGATGCCCCGAGGCCCGAAACCTGCTGTGTGCTGGTAATTCGTTCGGAACAGTTCGGGACAGTTCGGGACCAGCTACCAGTTTATATTTAAAGCAAGAAAGAACGTATAGGGAGGTGATAGGAAATTAGTGAAAGTCAACATTGCACTCTTATGGGGAAATTTCGAAGATAAATCACTGTTTTATTTCCTAAAGTATCTTCCACCACCTAAGAACCATACAGTCCACAAATCTCATCGATACGGCTGGAGCGGGACCGCTACAAGAGGACCCGTAATCTTGGTCGTCTAACCTTTCTTTTCAGAAAGGGCGGCGACCGTCCTTGTGTGACACTCCTTCACGGGGGTCGCATCTATCTCGTTGCTTCCGATAACCAACGTGGTGTGATTTCAGTTTCGGGGTAGAACGTCTATGAAAGACTAATCCCCGTCTGATTGGACCCTTTCAAGTGAACCTTCGTAGCCGGATTAAGAAGCCAGCCGAAGGAAGACCTTTCAGTTGAAGGATTGACGCCGAGCGACGGGCTGGACCCTTTCAGTTATTATAAGTAATGTATTAAATTGAATGCTTCATGGTTGTTTTTGTTATTTTTGATAATTAATACTTGTACTACTACTTGTATAGTAGTATAGGTGATCGGTAAATAGTTAATTGTAATAAAGTACCTCCTAGATCGAGAAACATTACTGGCTGGATGAAAAAAGAAGGAATGTAAGTTATTCACGCAATGAGAACAGTTGATCTTATTGATGCCAGACAGAATATTATAAGGCCATATCATGTGGCCGTATTATGTTCTCCACAATTGTATTTTCTCTGTCATATAATTTATCCGTGACCGTTAGTGAAACTAATGAGCGATTTGCCCTTCAGTCTTGTGTTTTTGTATGGCATTTCATAAATACATTTTACTTGAGAGTGAAATATATGTACACATGTTTTGTGGCATTGTGTGAGTATGTTATTTTTACTTCAGTTATTTTTTTAGTGTTGTGATTTATGTTCATGTTCTGATAATAGAAAAGATGTTACAAAAAAGTGATTAATTGACGATTTTTAGTTTTTTGAGCCATTCTTACATTGCACATCGCTTGAATAATATGACCGTATGTATGTATGACCTTACGTTATCTAATATATCAAAAATAATTTTTGTTTGTTCGTATTCTATGGGCTGCCATACCGTTCAACAGATTGCATTAAAACTTTGTCAAGTTATTGCTTGCACTTGCGCGAAGGTTATAGACACAGTACAATTAACTTACAGTAGGTAGCGCGCGTATCATACCGACAAATTTATTTGAAAGTTATATATCATTCAATTACAGTTAATGTATTACCATTCCTAATTAAAGAATATAACTCTTCCAAATTTAAAACAATATCTCCACAATTATTTCTTTTGCGGTAGCAACGTGCCAGGTATCAGCTAGTAATAATATTAATAATATTCGTATAATAATATTCGTACTGAACTTGAAGTATTTGGCGACTAATTACAAGTTGTATGTATGTAGACCAGGAGCGCTGCACGCAACTCTTATTGCAGGACGAACGCGTCTTATTGCAGGCCAACCTGTGATGACGTAACGAAACATTTCAATGGCCGGCAAGCCACTGATAAAACATGCAGGGTGTCGGTGGATGGAGGTGGCTCAGGCACGTGTTTTGTGGCAATGTATGAGAGAGGCCTATGTTTAGCAGCAGAGCTTTAATGATGGACATAATAATGACAAAAAAAACCCTAATATATGAAACTGTATCACCTAACATATACAGCTGGATTATAACAGATTTAAATATGATCTTATTTTTGAACCTCAATCTACTTCATCAGAATCTTGCAGCTAAGGTTGTTAGTTGGCGAAGAACAAAGGAAGAAAATCACCCATCAACCCAAAATGATACTTGTATATAGTCCTCCAGACTGAATTTCTGTAATCGCGGCCAGTCTCAACGGAGAATAGTCATCTGCACAGGACAGGATTATTAGAGAGCGTGTGTGTGCGCAAGCCCAGAGCACTCTCTATTCCTACACTCTTATAGGCCGATGCAGAACCAAATTCCTGAATCCGAGCTGCTATTGAGTATTTCTTGACAGAAAAACCTTATAAAAGATTTCGTCCACGACCGGGGATTTGAACTTGAGCCACATGATTAGCAGTCACACTTAAGACCACAAGATCTTTTATCACGTTTAATTTACATATTTTAATTCCCGACGTTTCGGGTGCTTTACATCAACCCATGGTTACGGGGGGGCTGAGATTTTGACGTCCCGATGTCATAGTTAGCCGGGCTACCTTCAGTTTTTGAATATTAATTTTTGGTTTGATCTACGTAGAATGAGCTTACAGTATCTTAAAGTCTTGCAGTGGTATGCTTGGGTTTGGATTTAATTTTGTTAATTATAGGATACCAAGCAGATGGCAGCACCCATCCATTTTCCTATGGAAATTAGGATATTTTTTAATTTCAAGTCTCGCGTAACATCCTTGGTAGGAATCGGTGTTCTTTTGCAAGGATTTGTGGTCTATCAAATCTGATATAATAGCAGGGACGATGTTCACACCCTCCCCCCCTCCCCCCAGGTGACCATGGGTTGCTGTAAAGCACCCGAAACGTCGGGAATTAAAATAAGTAAATTAAACCCCATAAAATCCGTAAACATAGTTTTATTCAATGTATAATGTTCGCGTAAATATAAGAAATCAGTCTTGAGTAGTCTTAATTTGCATGGCCGTCTTACATTATTTGCGATTTTTTTTGTAATAAATTCCTCGCATTTAATTGAACGGATACTTATGAAGCTATATCAAATTATGCATAGCTGACGAATTCTACTTTCTAGTTTGATTGATGTTTACAACATGTAGTTAAAAACAATTTTGTGCCAAATAAAATCATTATGTATGACTCGGAAGCGGTTCATAGGTCGAATCTCATCTCCTCGTAACAAGACCTGAGTAGCAACACAGATTAATTAGTTTTTTAATATACATTTTAATTAAAAGGAAATTTACATGATACATTGGCTAGCTAGAATTTCATAAGCAACGTAGTTTTTTATCAATAATACGTAATAAACGTTCAATCAACAAACCACCTGATGTTATGTAGTCCTATATGGTAACCACATGAGTCTACAATGCCTCTTCACAATGTAAAACATTTCAAGACTTGCCGGAAAAAAATAAGGGTGACAAACTAGCACACAGTCCATCTGATGGCAAGTGTATGCTGTGGTACATAGAGATCTACATCTGTCTTCGATTAAAAATAAAAATGCAGATGCGTTGTCACCTCTGAGGACTAAGATGAAATACCACGTATCCAATTAGTTTCTCCGGTTCTCTACACTCACCATACGAAACACTATCTATTTTCTGTGATGTAAGTGCTGTTAGCCTATGCGGCTCTTACAGCTCCATCTGATGATGTTGGTTTATGATTCGGTATAGTTACCAATCATCATGTCCCCTCTGTTGAGGTTTCTTTCTTGAGCTATCTAACCGCTGTCCGAGTGGGGGTGTGCGAACCCCCGCCTCTGACTGCTTAGCTCGTATTGGTCGATGTTCTGGACGGCGAGAACCGCCCAGGCACGCGGGTGTACGGTGTGTACGCGGTGTTTGCTGGAACGCGTCGTGCCCGCCTACGGTTGCGACGCGCCCCATCCGTTAACCTTCTTGTGCTTGTCCCAGTTGGTGTGGTCCCGTTTGGGTCGACGGGATCGAAAGAGCGTGGTTGTTCTATGAGTACGTTACGCGGTCTACGGAGAGTCCACGCGACGTTTGGTATCGGGACGTGGTTGGCTGCGTTTGCCACTAGCGGGTTTGTATGGGTTTCAGCGCGAAGTTCGAAGTTCGAGATCCGCTTTTCGAATAGTCATACCACTATTTTCGGTAGCAAGTACGTTGTTTGTCAATCAGCAACTTGCTGTTACAACTCGTAAAAAATTAAAAAAAAAAAGGAAAAAAAAGACTCATTTTGTGAAATTGTGCTCTAGAGACCTTCAATTATAAATATTAGCCATCTGTATGATGACTGATGTTCATTATATTTACTCATGAAATAGTCTGTCAAATATCTGGCTTCATTAAATTCTATAGTCTGTCACATATAATAATAATCAATAAATATATATAAAAACATATTGTGTTTTTCGTTGTCAAATAAAAAAAAACGTTCAAGTGGTAAAATATGTACATCTACGTTGCAGCGTTTGGGCTGCAGCACGAATAGGTTGGCTCAAACGGGGAAGAAACACGCTAGCACAGAATACTAGCGTGAAATAGGATTAATTAACATAATGCCGCTTTGATTTGTATGAGAACCGGACGCCCATTTTACTGAGTTCTTGGTTCTTCCTCTAATCTGAAGGTTACCGTTCCTCTACATTTCACCGGTTCTTTCGGAAACTCCTTTACTGTTAAAGTTGTGTTTATATGTATATACATATTTATAACTTATTTACGGTATATGTCACTACAATTTCACCACACCATTTTACTTTACTACTCCATTTCAGTTTATCTTTGTTGCCTTATTGAGGTAAACACCATAAAAGTTTTAAATAAATAATTAATTACAAAATGTCAGAAAAACAGACTAATTAATGCACTAAAAACAAATAAAAAACTTTAAGCCTATCAATAATTACACTTATTAGCCTCGATATCAATTACTCGCTACGTTTCAATAATAAAAAAAAAATATTAACCTATTGAGTAAAAGTGTACAGAGATATATCATTTGGCCGTGTTCTCACGAACAGTATAAAAATACAGCTCCGGTCATTACGGAACCTCTCGAACTGACACGTAGGTATATTAATTCCAATAATGACCATACCAATGAGGCATCTTTCGTCACAGAATGTATAGAAAACATAAAATGCATATAATTAGAGGCGTCTATAAACTACGGTAATTGTGATTCGTATTCTTTAATTACGAAGGCCGATGTAGAAGGCTGTTCATCGAATGCTGTTAGGAAATAAGTGTTCAATGTGGATGTGAACAATCAGCAAAATAAAGGCGGAGATGGAGGAATGTCACAACGGTTTGACGTTATTTCTATAGAAGTCACAGTTAAATATCAATCATCTGGTATAAATACTATTTTTTTTTACTTATTGATGAAGTTTCTTTTGACTACAGTAAAATAATTTCTGAAGATATCTTCATAAAAAATGTCATATCAAAAGGATAGCGTAATGCAAACACAAATCTTATGGAAGCGGCGTGCGAGACACATAGTTCTGTAGAAATCTAAATGAACCTATATAGAATGTTAGTTTGGAT
Source organism: Parnassius orleans (assembly GCA_029286625.1). Taxonomy (NCBI): domain Eukaryota; kingdom Metazoa; phylum Arthropoda; class Insecta; order Lepidoptera; family Papilionidae; genus Parnassius; species Parnassius orleans. The sequence continues at coordinate 2,220,353 of JAGSMP010000009.1, forward strand.
AATCGATTAAGGAAAAGCAAGGATATGCAACTTTTTAAGAGCGTATATTTTAATTTTTAGTCGAAATATTAGTACCTAGTAATTTAGAATATTCCCCACTAGATGGAGTGACGACCTGGTAATACATGCAGGAAGTCGATGGATGCAGGTGGCTCAGAACCGTGCTTTGTGGCATTCCTTGGGGGAGGCCTATGTTCAGCAATGGACTTGTGAAGGGCTGTAATGATGATGATAATGAATTTAGTATAATGTTCCCCAAATACTCAAAAGCAGCTCACTTTTAAGGTGTTAAGTGTCTCGTGCTGTCTCTATCACTTTAAGTCAAAGTGACTGTGACACCATGAGACTTAAAGACATAGTATCTGGCCATGGGTGGATTAGCTCCCAATACTTGTTAGTGTTTACCGTGTAGTGGCGGTAGTATGAGAATCCACTAACCCCTATTATCCCGTGGGTATTGTGAATAGACAGAACGAACTTGAAAATGGAGATGGGCAGCAGTATCTTCCTGATAAAATCATAAAATATAAAAAACTACGGTTACAAATTCGCCTACCAAGCGTCGCAACTATGGTAAATATGAACAATCTGTAGAGAAGGCCTATGTTCAGCAGAGAACTTTAGATAGGTTGTAGTTAACGAATGAAAAAACTTGTACAAACATATCTACACCGAAATGGAATTTGTAGATAAACCTCCTAATGCGATGATTTTTAATATGTTTCGATTACAGCATACTTGCAGAGACCCGTTTTAACTTAGAGGTTAAGCGCTCGATGTGAATTTCCCAGTACGCGAGTTACCTGGGTTCGATCCCTGCCGGCACCAATTAAATTGTTAATTGCAATTATAGGTGATTTATTACGAGTTTGGCGGTGAGGGAAAACATCATGAGAAAACCTGCATGTCAAAATAAAATATTTCGAGAACATGTGAAGTCCGCTAATGCATTGGAGTAGAGTGGCAGACAAAATGCTCCATAGCACTCCCAGAAACGAGAGGATGCCTGTGATCAGAAGCAGGTCGTATTTATGGCTATATGAATTTAATACCACTCATAAAGTATAGTAGAATTTGTTTTATTTTACTTCTGTATTCTTAGTTGTCTAAGTTGTAGTGTATCTTAAAATTTTTGTATTGCAGTATTTTTTAAGTTAAATGAGGTCAGACAAGAATAAGATGATTTGATAAGGAGCAAAGGAAAACGGATAACGGCTAGTTATTAAGTTATACATATTTTTTTGGATTTGCTATTTGCTGAACACCAAATATGAGAGTCAAAATAATTATTTTACATTTGTTTAATAGTATGTTCCTGGTATATCTAATGTCAAAATGTATTCGCTCACCGTTACATCGCCGGTATCAAGGAATGTTTTGCCGCCGAGAAATGATCGGACCATTATTGTTATATGGAATAAGGTTAGACCGCTGTAACCGATCGAAGTACCGTCTGCAGCGCAATCTAGATCGTACTAAAGTTTTATATTTTTATAACTAAATACAAATAATTAATTCTTAAGCGAAATCAGCTTCCAATAGATGGTGTTATAAAAACTCTTTGAAGCCAAGCGTAGAATACCCTCGACGGGGAGCAGCGTCAAGGATGCGAGACTCTTCACTTATCGGTGCGAAGCTGCCACTCGAGAACCTTTCTTTCCCATCATTTTTTTTATAAAACTAAAGTGACAAACGAACTAGCAGTCCACCTGCTGCTAGTGGCTACTGTATGCACATGCAGCCCATTGACACCTGCAGCTGAACAAAGAATGAGTTGCGTTTGTCCCTCTGAAGGCTATGATGGAATACTTCTCAGCCTTTTATAATACAAAATGTCTAAATTCGAGACTGGAACACAGCGTTGTAGGCACTGCTATTTCGTGGCAGAAATATGTAATAGGGTGGTACCCACTCAGACAAAATCCTAGGTAGAAAAGTCGTACTGCCACTTAACCCTTTCGCTGTCCCGTGCACGACATATAGGTAATTGCTATTGTTTCTGAAAACCGGACAGTGAAAGTGTTAAAAGGATGACGGTTCTTTAAGCAATATGGCCGGCATATTGCCACTTCTACTCCTTATGTATTCTTTGTACTTTAACTACCATAAAAATCCGAATGCGGTGATATAACTAATAATACAAGATATATAATTTCATATACAAATTAAATTATATACTATACAAATATACACCTATGTACATAGCACTTTATTACTATTTGTATGATAACTTACACGATTTCCTTATTATTATTATTTGAGGTCATAACTTTTGACAGTTTTTGTACGCCATATTTGTTAATTTTATGCAGTCTGCTTTCCGTGCTGTTATGAATAATCGATTATGATATCATTTGTCACAATCCGACGATTAGACACATAAGCGGCCATTGCTGCAAAAATATTCTGCAGTCAAAAATATTACCCATCCTTTGTAAAAATCACATATCGCAGCAATATAAGATTGTAATTTTTTTCTCACCGTACTTACAGATCATACATTTTAAGCAGTTGCACAAGTTTCTTTTGTCATTGTATAATGACGCTCATCGTTTGTGATGTTTTGTATGTTGGAATGTGCTACGATTAGACTTATGTGGCGTACAAATACAGATTATTCTTATAGCAGTAATAACCAATGTGGTACCACTGTCTTATTTTGTTAGGTACTCAGTACCTTCGAGATAAGGTTCAAATTTCATTGGCACGTCTCCAGTGAATGTAAATACGGCTAAGTATTTCAGAAATGTATATGTGATCGATGGATTTGGTGACGGTTCAGCGTAAAATGGTGTTATGTTAGTTGAAATTTGGGTTTGTAATTGATGGATAGAGGGTTCAAAATTTGATTAATCGCATCGTTTGGAACATCACGTCAAATTTCATTGGTATTAAAATTGTTTTATTCAATATAAATGTGGTTAATAATAATAATTTGGAGCCGTTATTAATTACTTGGACAAATATAGGCAAAATTGTTGAAGCGAAGTCGAGACGCCGGCGATACGCAAAATAATACGCAGTAATATAATATGCACGGGCTTGACGCCGCCGTCTCAACTAGTCAGTAAATGCAGTTGTATCTTCGATGCAGCTTACTGTTCCAATATTTTTTAACTTTAATTTTGCATATTTTTTCGTTATGAAATTTAAGATGTATAACTCCACCACTGGTCATAGGGCTCCACCATAGATTGTCTCATAGGGGATATTTGCATAGGGTTGCATTTTTAGTTATTACTAGCTGGTAACCTGCGCTTTGCTGCCGCAGAAAAAATAATTATTTAATTAGGAATGATAATACATTTATTGAAGTTGAGTGATATATTACTTTCAAATAAATTTGTCTGTACGATACGCACGCCACCTACTCTAAGTTAATTGTACTATGCCTATAACCTTCGCGGAAATGCAAGCAATAAGTTGAAAAAGTTTTACCGCAAGCTGATGAACGGTATGGCAGCATATAAAATACGAACAAACAAAAATTAGTTTTTATATATTAGATTAGAAATACGCCGCCGCCCATCTCCTGGTTGTTTCGGTGGCCTTAATAAAGGTCTATAGCAATTTGAACTCCCGCTTTCTTTTCATATTTGTTTAAGAATATTGTATAGAATTTTCTTTTGCCATTTGATCTATGGACAGAGGACCCTATTTTTAAAACGGTACTTGGTACATTAAAAACATTTTAACGTTTGCAAAACGAAAGGTAAAAAAAATATTACATAATCCTCTTAGAAATTTAAGAAGGCCTTTGGAACTTATATAACCTGTTTAACTTCACTTTTACCCATAAGTGTGTGAATTTTAAGGGAATCATAAAATGAATAAAACTAATAAATACATAAAGGAAATTAAATAAAAATAGAAAGAAAAATACGATTGCTAGCTTTTATGTCGTTAATAGATAAATAGAGTTAAGTCAGCCTGTTACTATAATAACATTATCTCAGTGTTTTATGCTACGTCAATTTTCGTAATAAATAGCTCATAATTTACCATTTGATGTAAAAATACCCGTCTCTAAAAATGAATTTTAAACAATCTCTTTTCAATTATTCATGGTACGCTACATTAACTCTGGCAAGAAATAAAAATGTATTCGGTATTAAAAAAGTTAATATCGTAATTTTTTTGATGTCACCTTAACCTTGAAGTGTTCTGTGATAGGTGATATGGTAAATTTTTCACTTACAGCTAATTTTATTTATTACTAGATGACTGTGACTAGTTTTTTATAAATTATTAGCTTAATAATAATGCCAATAATAATAAAGTTCTTTGTAATTGAAAGTGCGTTTTGTCATAATGGAAATAAAATACAAAATGAGTATTCTTCTTTTACTCCTTACTATTCTGTTATATCGAAGTCCGCTTACAAAATGCACTGTTGATATAACTATACAAGAGTTTGAATATATAGCTAGTCACTTAACAACATATGAATGTCGGAAGTTGGTGGCATCTTTATACTTCGTGTCGAATGATTTACCAAACGTTTTACCGGCCGCTGAGAAGAAGATACCGTTGAATATTAGTTGTGTTAATCTACTGATCAACTGGAATAGTGGTAAAGAGAAATGGGAGGGCTGGGGTAAAACACATGTAGTTGTCGAAAGAAGACTACGTCAAATTGGCAAAACTGAATTGGCCAAATGGCTTGGGGTTGAGGTATTTTATAATTTAGCAAAAGGTATTAATATAACAATTCTAACGAATGATTTTGAGGAAAGTACAAACGACGAAGATTACTCCGAGGTCAAGTTCAAAAGTATTAACAAACATTTGAGTGTAGATGATCATTGGGACATCTTTGATTCAATTCTGTGGACTGGTATAGTTAGTGTATCTGGTATTGTATTGTTTAGTTGTTGTCGGATATTGTGTTTGACTTGTAAGACATTAAAATGTCGGCAAAAACTTCATGAAGATGAAATGCAATATTTATTAAAAGATCATGTTGATGATATGAAGAAGCAAAATAAAAATGGGAATTGAATGCAATTGTGTTATATTATTAATTTATTTATTTATTCTTTAGTGTGCTTTATTAATGTATAGGGACAAGTTAAGGTAGTGATAAAACTTCGAAGACAGTGTCAAAAAAAAAAACATTTCATCTAAATCGTTTCCGATCGTCTCGATCCGTTTCCAAGAAACCTATTACATAAAATATGTACATACTCAAAAATTGCACACTAAAAGTGTAAGATAAAATATTTAAAGTATAAACGATAGATTTGAATAAACTCTTGTAAGTACACAGAGCTCAGAGGCTAAGTGCTCGTTGTACCAGTAAATTCACAGTGCGCGAGCAACCCGGGTGCGATTCCCGCCGGCACCAATGACATTGTTAATTGCAATTTTAAGTGCTGGTTTATCACGTGCTCGGCGGTGAAGACAATCATCATGAGGAACCTGCATGTCTGGGAAACTTAAAAGAATTTTCAAAGACAAAGTCCGTCAATTCCTTACCCTAAAATCCACTCAAAATGAGAGGAGGCCCGAGTCCAGGAGTGGGACGTATATAGGTCTGTTAATTTACTTTACTTTAACTATTAAATAGTAAGATGTTATTTAAATTATTTTTAAATTCAAAGTCAAATTCAAAACTATTTGCATATACTATGTAGTACTATGATTTATTCTGTGCTTAGACTACTGTCAAAATCTACACTGTTTCGGAAAACAAGATCTTTTCATATGAGAACCGGCAAGAAATTCTGCGGTCTTTTTTTATAAATGCCATGTTATAATTTCATTTACAAATATCAAAGGTGATATCAATACTTTTCAAATGTAAATTTTTACAAATAAGTGTAGTAAGTATAGTAACAAATAATAAGTAATATAAGTAGCCAGGGCATTTGCAAGTGTAGATTAAAAATACGCCCACAACTTGTTGTCCTTAATATATTAATATATTTTACAGTTGGATTTAAAAAAAATATCTTTAATAAGTTTTTTCTTCTATTTTATGTCAAATATTTACACCATATCTTCAATAATTTGTTTAATCACTGAGATAAGATTTTCTAGTATTAGTCAATCTAAATATTAACCTCAAATGTATCACCTCGATCCGTTCTTCAAGAGGACAGTCCGTTTACAAAGGTTGTTTACTAAACCCAGTTATTATTTTATACCGAAATCTCAGACTTAACTAATCGAAAAGATTTAACATTAATAAATCTTTTTAAATCATTACCTTTTCCCATAATTAACACAATTAGTATAGTAAAATTTAGTTGACTATTTACGGACTGTTGAAGGAATTAAAATGAATTCATATTAATTGAACAAACAATAACAATATAAAACCACAATCTTACTCTTATTTCACAATATTGCACTGAAATTGCGTACAGAAGTAATAATGTAGTTGATAGTCGTAAAAAGGCAAAAGAGTGCAACACAGTTCTCAGAATGGAACCGGTGGCCCTTCATAGCCGTCCACCGGGCCATTCGCTAACAAGGCGTGTTTAGGCTTTATACGCAGCCATCGCTCGTGTCATCGCGGCGCAATAGTCGATAAGCCTCATTAGCGGCCGTCCTTCTTAACTTCATCAAGCGATACCGGAGTTAACACAGTATCGGCCCCTCCAGTCAAGTGGATTGAGCAAATGGTTGAGCTTAAGTCCACTGTAAATGGCAAATGCGATTTAATAGTACAAGTCTTGTAACTATCTTGCATACGATTAACTAAATAATACCCGTGCTTAAGAGACAAAGGTTAGTCGGAATGCGCTGTGTAATTTTCTCGTCGATAAATTAAGGATAACAGTTTTTAAAATGATCGCGAATTTCGAATGATTTTTTTCTCATGTGTTTCTAAGGTGTGTCAGAAAACGTGTAATTTTTCCAATTATTCTTACGTTTACTCCTGTCTTATAAACTATTACAATTTTAAAGGAAATATAAACAATGTAGACTAGGCCTATCAACTAAAAACTCTCTTCGTCTTGAATAAAACTATTTTTTTACGGATTTTATCGCGTTTAATTCATTTTTTATAATTCTCGACGTTTCGGGTGCTTTTATAGCACCCATGGTCACGGGAGGGACTGAGGTGTATGACGTCCCGATGTCATAGTTAGCCCGGCTACCTTCAGTTCTTGAATTTTAATTTTTGGTGCGATCTACGCAGAATGAGCTATAATAAAAATAAGTGAATTGAACGCGATAAAATCCGTAAAATAGTTTTATTCAATGTGTAATGTTCGCGTAAATATAAGAAATCATTCTCTTCGTCTTGTTACCATTTATTAGAGACGTGTCATTCATTCATTTCAAGTGACCCGATCATTCAAGTATTGATTCGTCTTACGAACCGGGTCATTCGGGTCGATCGTTCAAATGGATAATTTCGAGTTTCAATACTCTGTGAGACACGCTCGATAATGTCGGTCGTCGGACATTACTATACTCTTTGGTCGTAGATCCTGTCAATCGTTTATGTATAATCCGGAACGTTCAAAAAATGTAATTGCAATCATCAATACTTTCATTCGACCCGAGTCAAATGAACGAGTCATTCACGATTGACACATGTCTAATTTATTACAATACGTGGTTTATTGATAGTCTTGGGTTGAAAGAAGTGTCTTTGTCATGAAAGAGATCACTTAGCCACAGCGCCACGAAAGACATTTTGCTCTCAAATTCTATACTTTACATTTTAGTCCGCATATTCCACACGGGACTTTTTTTATTGAAATAGACTCGAGCTTAAACATATTATTAATTATAAACTACTTGTTTTTTTTGTTTGTTTTTTATAGGAGAGGGGGCAAACGAGCATGCGGCTCACTTGATGATAAGTGTTTACCGCCGCCCATGAACAACTGCTAAACCAGGGGAATTGCAGATGCGTTGTCGGCCCTTTAAAAAAGAGTAGGCTCTTTTCTTGACGCTGGTGGTAATCGATACAACATCTCTTCGAGGTGCCAGTGAGTCAACCCGATCAGAAAGAGCTTGGTCGCCGACGATTCGAACCGCTCTGCGCTGGATGCGATCAAATAGAAGGAGCTGGCACTGGGGGGCCCCAGCCCAGAGATGGGAATAGTATTCCATGTGAGGCCGAACCTGCGCCTTGTAAAGTTGCAATCGGTGTGCCGGCATGAAATACTGTCCCGCTCTGCTGAGCACTTCCGATACTTGCTGAGGCAACAAGGCTGAGGCCCTGAACGCGCAAACTTGAGTCTTCTGGGGATTGAACTGGACTAGATTTAGTTGTAATATGACGATCTTAGTTGTAATCTTGTCTGTATTATTATAAAATCCATATTGGTTTTGGCCATATCATCTTTAAAAGCCTAAAGGTAGGAGTATTTTTACGTTATCAGTTGCTAAGATAAATACATATTTTTTTCTCTGACCACACCTACACGCATTCTCCTAAATAAAGATGGTGGCGACTGAGTGATGGCAGAAAAGTCGGCCAAAACTGTGAACTCAAATTTTTCATTCTGGTAATATTGATCAGAATTACTAGTGCGGGTAGTCACTAATTAGTATGATTTGGAGGTGAACCTTATGTGTTGGTGAGCAAATCTACTATGCTTGGAAATGCTTATATCCACTCATGGACATGAAAGGGCTATTGATGTATGTGATATAATTGCACTGGAATCGTCACTATTATGTTTACTTCTCGTACACATGACCACAAATCTAAGTTTGAAAACCGCTTGCAATAAACTATTTAAACTTAATAAAAGGAACTGATTAAATATTTCGCCTATGCAAGTTCATTTATTCACGAAGGTTCGTGTAGCAGAAATGTACGCATAGGTCCGATTTCCGATATGATTTATGAAATGCTCCGGCCGTCTACTGGGACCATTATTTAGTAGTATGTAACTGTATTCAAAGCGTTTTACTCGGGATTTAATTTACTTAGCGGCCTAGTTCCATGGTTCCCTTTTTGCGCTACGTCAAGTAAGGGACATTGGTCTGCCCTACTTCTCGTACCATTTCAAATTCTTCGTTCAAAATAGAAATTGATTTTAAACTACTGTAATACGTAACAATAATTAGCATATTCTTGTAACGTATTTATCGAACGATTAGAAATATTTCGTCAGAATTTAAAATAAAACAGATCAAAGTAATCACATTTTTTAATAGCTACCTACCCTACCCTATATTAGCATGTGGGTGTCGTGGGAGGTGACAGGGAAACTGAAAAGTATATAGGCAATTATTTTACCCTGATTTTGGAACTAAAAATGCAAGTTAAACAGCAAACGCCAACACATAGCCTGTGACGGGGTCAAATATAGATAATTTTTTGTGAATGTTTTGGACTAAACTTTTGTGTATCTATAGACGATTAAGGGGCTTGTGACGAACTTTGAAATATTTTTAAAATCATACAAAATAAATGATGATTTTTAGTTACGACTAGCGTCCCTCGCGCCCCTCGCCCGCGTGGAATTTACTACGATTTCAAGGGTTTTAATTTTTTGCGCGGTACCCTAATTCTTTTTCTAAAATAAAAGTCTCTCAAGTTACTCCTTATAACATGAGCTATCTGCCAGTAAAAGTCCCCTCAAGCCGTTTTGGAGATTAGCCGGAATAAACAGACAGACAGACAGACAAAAATTTTAAAAATTGTTTTTTTGTTATTAGTACCGTATATACTTTCATATACATTTTATAAAAAAACTGTTATTTTTACATTACAAACAGTCCCTTCAATTTTATTTATTTTATAGATATAGATTTAGAAGATGTATAGATCATCGAAAATTATCGTTTTAAATAGAGCATCTGATTTATTCTACATGGTAAACAAGATAGACGTAACAAATACTTAACATTTATTTTTCATTCCAATGCTTCACGAAATACAGGAAAACTCCTCGCGTTAAGTGATTCCGTGATTTATGCAAGCAATCAGCACGGAAACGTGCGACAAGCACGTCTCGTTGCTCAGCTAGTAGCACGTGCGTCCACGTTATTAATTGGATACAATAAAAGCGTTGATTGTGAGCATTTGTAATTTTCAAATGTCCTGAGTATAGAGAGGTTTGTATCTTCATATCGATACTTTTTCTATGCCCGATTGCAATTTCTAAAGAATTTATTTGAAATAAAAAACTAGAGCCGTGGTAGTAAAGGTTCGCTGTAATTTTACAGTACCCGAGAAACCCAGGTTCTAGTTCCGCCAGAACTTATAAAAATATCGCGAGGAGACTTGAATGTTCGAGAAATATAATTTTTGAGGACACATATACACGAGCGACGCGCCAAACTGATTTCTCCATAACCCTCACAGAAATTTAAGGCGGCCTGTGGAGTTATAACATTGTTTTAGTAAAGCGAAAAATTCATATTACGTGCATAAAAAACAATTAAACAAAATCGTAAAATATTCTGATACGTAAGTCATTGAAAAATAATAATAAATGTTTTATAACTTGCGGATTATTACACAAATATTTTCGGGAATATGTTTTTCAAAGCCGGCTTTTTATTGTCATTTAATAACTCGTAATAGGTTCCTTGTCGTGTGTATAGTGGCCGCGTAAGAAAATTCACTACCCCATTTATCCTGTGATACAGGAGATGGTCAGCACCGCGAATATTTTATTCCCCGTCAAGCGTGGCAATGATGGCAAATATCCCAACCAGGCACACTATGGGGGAGGTCTATGTTCAGCAGTGTTTTTGTAATGGGCTGAATGAATGAACGAAAATAAGGTTCTAATAAGAATTTTGAAATACCATACCATACCATAAAAAAATACAAATGCAAACGTGGTACCTATGCGTTACTGTGTAGTATCGTTTTAAGAATATCCACTACCCCATATCGTCTCGTAGCTGTCGTAAGAGGAGACCTATGAGGCAATCTATTAGGAGGCCTATGTTCGGCAGTGCACTTTTATAGGCTATAATGTATGGATGAATGAAGAATTTTGTGGTAGTAAATGGATAGCATAAGGTAAAAGAGGTAAGGAGAACCTAAGTTCTGTTTACCTACTACAAGTATCAATCCTATCGACTATCGAAAATGGTTATTTTATTTTAAGCTCACACCACTAGCTCTGCCACTCGCTCTTTATCTAGTCTTACTACTTATTGCCCGGTGTGGGTGTGGACTTATATTTAAATAAGCCATTTCAATTGCATACATTGATACGGTTGTAGGCTCAAGTCCCTTCGCAATTTGCATTGGGATTTCTATTAAATATAACTAAAGCCGTATAATGCTGTTTTGATTGACCGTTCAATAGATGTTTAAGTGACAGTAAACATGCTTTATACATTGTCGCCTTCGTCACATTATGGATCTGATTGCTTTGTAATTAACAGACATATTTGAATTCTGTAAGCGTAATTTGATACTAATTTAATTTATTGTGTATTTGCCGTACAGTGGCGGCGTAATAGAATCCACTGTCAAAAGTGACAGAGGGAAATGAAACAGGAGTTGGGCAACAGCATCTTCCTAATAACAACTTATAATAATTAAAAAAAAACTGCGATTGACAAGCCGCTCGCCAGGCGTGTCAATATGGCAAAATCCCGCCTATGCTATGAGGCAATCTATGCGGGAGGCCTCTGTTCAGCAGTGGACTTTTATATCCTGTAATGGATGGATGGATGGATGTACTAGGTACGAAAATAATGGCCACTGTTTTTCCTTCGCACATTATCTCAAGATGGAAATAACCAACTAATCAACTTGATAGAGTACCTAATTTAATTAAACTCTTTTGGGTGATGTGTATCTAAAATTCTCATTACCTCCCCGCCCAAGATCTTTATTTCTTCAAGATCTTCAATTCTTATTCTGACGAAACTTAATTAAGTCTTAACGTAATAAATTTCAATAGTTTAACGAGTTTCTTTTTGTTAAATTATTTATTTTTCGTCACGTTAAAGCTATTGCAGCTCGTGGCAGCTAAAATACTCTCTGAAATTATAGAAGTCCTGTGTCGAGGACTATATACGTTGGATTATATACGTTGTAACCTTTATCGCCATAGTGGACAGATTGACGATGGCAGTACTAAATTTATCATGACTGCCTCGTTGGTCTAGTGGTTGTAAATGTGACTGCTGATCATGAGGTCCCGGGTTCGAATCCCGGGTCGGCCAGAAAAATCAGTAATTGAGTTTTTCCGTCAAGAAATTCTCAGTAGCTTCCCGGAGTCAGGAAGTTGGCGGTGTCTCACCCCCAAGTCTCGGAAAGCACGTAAAGCCGTTGGTCTGTCGTGTCGGTTTACCGTTCCATTGGACTATGAGAGTGAGAGAATAGAGAGTGCACCTGTGTTTGTGTGTACACAGGTGCACATACACTTGGGCACTATAATTCTGTCCTGCGCTGATGGCTAGTCTCTATTGAGGCAGATCGCCGTGACCGAAATTCGATCTGGAATAAATTATTAAATATATCATGTGACACTGCAAATGATTGTCACGGATTTAGGCCAATGTGCAATTTATGTTGAACGTTGACGTTACAGGTCGAATTCCTGGAGTCAGAGTTACGTTTTAAAACTTAACTAGAAAACAAAAATAGATTTCACAGCTTTGACGCTGTTGTCCTTCGATGATCTGGATATTGACAGCTAGTATATACGTTACATTATACCGTCATCTATCGGAGATCATGAAGTTCATCTTCGACCTTCCCCATAATTGTTTTTAATGACACCCGTGGGAATTTTTTTTTATAGGAGAGGGGGCAAACGATCATGCGGCTCACCTGATGGTAAGTGACTACCGCTGCCCATGAACAACTGCAACACCAGGGGAGTTACAGATGCGTTGCCAGCCTTTTAAAAAGAAGTAGGCTCTTTTCTTGAAGGTCCGCAAGTCATATCGTAGTGGTAATCGATTCCACAAGGAAGTTGTGCGAGGAAGAAAACTTCTTCTAAGTCGCACAGTGGTGGACCGCCAATCATCCATGGTATGAATGGTATCGCGAGTTTTGTCGCGATGTGCGATGGTGAAATTGAGCGGCTGGAATTACTCCGAACGATTCCTCAGAGCACTCCCCGTGATAGATGCGATAAAATACGCAAAGCGATGCAAAATATCTTCGCAGCGCCAGTGAATCGAGCCGATCGGAAAGGACTAGGACACTTATAAAAATAGGGTGATTATAAAATATATATATTTAAGTAATATTTATTGCAATAATCCCATAGTGTGTTAAAGCCTTAAATATTTGTACCAACAGGGGTTGCCACATAACGAGGTGTTAGCGCGTTGGTTATGACGCTAATATTCAGTTCGACCGATCGATCCGATAAGGCTGATTATCGCTGATCACATGATTTTACGGCCGTATGAAAATAATTACAGAAAACTGGCCGGTCCTCGCACTCAACACTTTCCTGCTCGTGAGCATTCAATTACCAGTAATAACTCTACTCTATCGCGGCATATCAATTTGTGCATAGGGTTGTCAGGTCTTACTTATGTCGATATAATACTCTATCAGTCTATTGTCGATTTTATTTCGATAATAATAGATATTTTTTAATATTTGTAGAAAAAGTTTTATACTTTGTAGAGTCAAGCTGCAGTTACATTATAGTTGTAGCACAAATAGGTCGGCTCGACCGGAGAAGGACCATGCTCCACAGACTATCTGCGTAAAATAGATGTTTTCTTTTCAGCTTTTTTGTATTTCGTATGGTGAGTATAGAAATCTGAAAAGAGTCTAGAAAGAGTATAAAAAGCAAACAAATAACGTAAAAAACTTTTCTATTCATTTTTATTATATATATTCGATAAATTAATGGAGCAGAAGAGATTATTGCAAATAATAAACTATTTTTATTTGTAATTCAAATTCAACAAATTTGCTCATTATTAGGGTTAATAAAGTATCAAATCAAATCAATTCTGTTTATTTTGTGAACATAAGTTAATTTACAGATCTCGATATGTACATAATAAAAAAAACGTGTGTGTGTACTTATGTACGCACGTAGGAAGTTATACTTCTTTAGCGTAACAAAACAAAAATAACTAAAAATAACTACGTTAAATATAGTTATCAGTTCCCACGAAAGCTTGAGAGACAGTTACCCAATGAAGTTGACGCTTTGAGGTGTCAGTTTTTAACTGTCGGTATGCGCGCGCATCGTAATTTTTCCCAAACGCCCCAAAAGAAGTATAACTTCAATATAAGGTAAGTTCTCTATGTCCCGCCAGTAGGCATACAAAATATGAAATTAATAAGTGCAACATTCATTAATAACATTCATTTTTTCTTCTGATGTCGGGTTCTAATTGAAATCGCTATATACTATATTAATAATTATGAAAAATTTAAAGATAATAAAGGTATAGTGTACATTCAATAATTGTTATCATTTTGTCTAATTGTCATCGTAGACAGTAGACATATCTTTGACTTCTTTATAATCTTCTTTATAATTATCATTAATTGTACGAAACTGTTTATTTTTATTTGTCTTACTGCATTATTGTAATAATTATTATTAAAGTTACACACATTAAAAAGGTTTTTGAAAATATTGTTATGAATTTCTGACAAGAAAAATTTAGTTTGAAAGAAAGAAATACCTAAATAATTTAGTTTTATATTCTTGATTCTTCATTCTTATATTGTTGTATAACGTAATTATACAAGAACAAAGATCCAGACCCGGATCAATTATTGCAGGATTTGAAACCGCGACCCTCATACAATATTAAACCAAGGGACTCCGGGACATTTTAAAGAAATAAACATCTTAACAGTTGTATCACAATTAATTTTGGACAATGTTATTTATGTAAGGAACTATTTTAATACCTTTGACAAAATTAGTGGTGCCCATAATTTTAATACGCGTAATAAATCTAAACTTGCTGTTCCAAAGTACAGACACCATAAAATGAGCTGCTAGGGCTCATTTATGGTTAGATGTGTAACTTTATTTATTACGAGATTCCCTGTAATCTTACTGATTTGAAAGAAAGAAAGAAAGAGAAAGAAATACGTTTGTTTGGCGCATACATTATACAAAGAAAAATAAATCAAGTAATACGGAAAAATATATTTTTCATCTTAACAAAAATATAAAAAAAAAAGAAATAACGTATTATGCACTAAAATGGTCTCCACTCAGCTTTGCGTCACGAATTGAAAATGTACATCAATTCGTAACGCTGATTTTCAGTGGAACCAGAAGTGTGAGGCAGATGACAAACAACAGCAAGAGAAAAAAAAACATTGATGTTTTTGATTGATTGATTTGCCCTTGCGTAAATTCAAATTGTATGTAAAAAACACATTTATGAAGAAGTAATATTATAATATTAGATGAGTATTTAAAAGAGAAAAATGCGGGGACATAATGAGCTTTCTTAAACTTATTTAAATTATGTTTATATTTTTAAGGATAATTTGTAACTGTAGGGAGTTTCTTGCCGCTTCTTCTCACAAGGTCTCCCGCAGTAGGAATTTGTTGAAGTGGTGACGTAGCATATGACTTTCAAAAAGTGTTTTGTAAAACCCAATTTCAAATAAAATTTTAGACTTTGACTTCAGGGCCGTAACTAAATGCTGTCACTGCGCCATAAAGCCTTTATGTGGAACGTAATCTTTACCAAACAACTAATAATAAAAATCAACGGTGAATTTTCATGGGTAGGGACTTGGATGGACTACGTATAACCTCTTAACCTTATTCAAACAAGTCTCGTCAATAATCCCCACTTGGCTACAATTTCACGAACACTTAAACGATTTGAAAGTAAACTTGTTAATTGCGCTCTCATCAACTTAATTTGTAATATTTCAATCCCGCGTTACATAGTATGAGTGACGTTACAATTTTAATATGAAAGAGCGTTCGGGCGCTTTAAATAAAGGAGCGGTTCGTCTGCCGTCGAATGTTTTAAACGCATTAATTAACTTTCGAAGTGTGTGCGCGCTTAATTTTCTCGTTTTGTATTCAATTAATATGGCCCATAGTTTCGTACATTTCACCATATTACACTCGTGATATGTTATGTCGATAATTTTTTTTTCTATCACGTCCATCATTATACGCATTCCCTTTCAATGTTGTGCTCATGTTATTAATGTTTTTTTAATTGCGTTAACATTATTTTAAATGTTTGAAAATCGTTAGACGATATTATCGCTTTTACTGTAATGAATTTAATTATTATATTTATATAATTGGGTAGTAGACACCTTCACCACACATGTTGTGTGATGGCGGTCGAAGAGAATCCATCACCTATTTCCTCCCGTGTGAGTCGCAGTCCACCTTCAAACAAGGAAGGCTAAAGATGCGTTGTTATCTCTGAGGACTAAGATGCAATGCCTCAAAGCCCGTTGTAGCCTTCAGACTGAAACTCAGCAGTGCTATTTGGCGACAGAAATAAGTAAACGCGTGGCATACCTAGGAAAAATTAGCCTATCTGGCGACGTCCAGCAGCATCAAAGGAGCAAGCCGTCTTGGTAATGTGATCGTGAATCTGACTAGGTATTCTCTACAACGGGAGAGGTATGTCCATATGGACTTTTACAGGCTGACAAAGAAAGAAAGAAAAGAAGTAGACATCACATTCATTTTTGATTTCAAAAATTAAAATTCAAACTACTTTTATTAGCGTGTCAAAACTTAGTCAATATTCAGTTTAAAGCAAAATTATTTAATTATTTTTTTTTTTAAATGTAAACATTAAATGTTTTGCACTCTTGCGTCATTTACTAGTATTTTTGTATAATTTGTGTACATAAAATTCGTTTCGGGTAGATGTAAACAGGTAAGATGGTTTTACCTACCCAGATGGACTTCTAGGCAAGTAACGAGTCCTGCTACCAAGTTTAATTCACAGACAAAAAACGATGGACAGTAGTGGTACTTCAACTAACATATAATCATGCTTATATGCAAAAATATTTTGACGTAATAACTCCTCAGGTATTGACATTATAACAAATAAAATGTAATGATTTCTCATGTTTACGCGAACAATACACATTTTAATAAAACAATTTTTTACGAATTCTGCAGTTGATTTGGATAGAGTCTGCAGTCTGTGAACACGTAATGGATCGCCCCCGTCACTATATCAGATTTGATAGACCACAAATCCTCGTTAAAGAATACCGATTACAAGGATGATTCGCGAGGCTATTGAAAAAAATAAACATCCTGATTTCAATACAGAAGATGGCTGGGTGCTACCATCTGCTTCGGATCCTATAATTAATAAAATTAAATCCTAAACCAAGCATACAACTGCAAGACTTCAAGATACTATAAGTTCATACTGCATAGATCGGACTAAAAATTTATAATTTTATCTGAAGGTAGCCGTGTTTAACTATGACATTGGGACGTCGAGCACCTCCGTCCCCCCCGTGACCACGGGTGCTGTAAAGTGCTCGAATATAAAATAAGTTAATATACGCGACACAATCCGTAAAATCTTTTTTTTTTTTTTATAGGATAAGGATGACAAACGAGCACACAGTCCACCTGATGGTAAGTGGTAGCTACGCCCATAGACATCTACATCTATCCTCGATTACAAATCAAAATGCAGATACGTTGTCACCCGTGAGCACTAAGATGGAATGCCTCATTTCCAGTAAAAAGGGTCTCCGGTTCTCTACACTCACCATACGAAACACAGCAGCGTTAAGCTGCTATTTTACGCTGGTATTCTGTGAGAGCGTGGTCCTTCCCCGGTCGAGCCGACCCATTCGTGCTACAACTATACAATGAATATAACTACAGCTTGGCTCTACCACGTATCTAGTTTCATTTAAAAGTAAAATGTACATAAATCACTTACTTTTTGATCGCCGAACCTCATCTGTCTCCTTGCGTTCCTCGCCACATTCATCCTGCAAAGGAACACTCTGTCTTCTCCGTCAGTAGGTGCTCGTGACAGTTCGGACCTCACTGCCTGGTGATCTTGTTTATCGATCACGTCGTACACGCTGTCGCCGTGTATTAGCAGATCCTCCTGTAAAGATAAATCGAGATTTAGATTACCTACATAAAGTTTTATCTTGTTAGCGCATTTCTACTGCTGATATTTTTTTTTTAGCGTTTTGACGCTCTTAGAATAGTTTATTTGTTGTGATCGTTGGAGTTAATTGAAGAGTATTAATAAGTCTAAAGTAAATAGAACAGGGAATTTAGAACTGGGACAAATAGTCCGACTAGGTAAGTCCAACTTCGACTGAGAGGACAATCGACGGATTCAACTCGGTTGGGCAGCGTTCGGGAAATTACGACACATCTTCTCGTCAGGTATACCTCAAAACTTGAAAACGAGACTGTACAACCAGTGCGTGTTGCCAGTAGTGACCTATGGAACTGAGAAGTGGTCCTTCACTGCTGGCCGGATGAGGAAGCTCAAGGTCGCTCAGCGAGCTATGGACAGGGCTATGCTCGGAGTTTCTCAGCGTGATAAACTTAGAAATGAGGATATCCGCAGTATAACCAGAGTGACCGACATAGCCCAACGGATTAGTAAGCTGAAGTGGCAATGGGCCGGCCATATAGCTCGAAGAACCGACAACCGATGGGGAAAAAAGGTTCTCGAGTGCCGGCCTCGTACCGGCGGACGAAGTGTAGGACGTCCCCACTAGATGCAGGAAGTCGATGGATGCAGGTGGATCAGGACCGTGCTTTGTGGCATTCCTTGGGGGAGGCCTATGTTCAGCAGTGGACTTGTGAAGTGCTGTAATGATGATGATGATGAATGCCTGTTGGCAGACGTTACAATATGCCATAAATCTATAAAGTCCCAAAAATATTTCTCTTTAAATTCCTGAGACATTGGTAGAGCTACGCTGCAGCTATATTATGGTTTTAGCACGTATGGGTTGGCTCTTCCGTGGTAGGACCACGCTCTCACAGAATACCAGCAAACAGCAGCTTAATGATGCTCTGTATCGTAAGGTGAGTTTAGAGAACTGAAGACCCTTTTACTGGAAACGAGGTATTTCATCTCATTTCTCAGGGGTGACAACGTATTTAAATTTTGATCCTTAATTGAGGATAAATGTAGATGTCTATGGGCTACAGCATCCACTTACTATCAGGTGGACTGTGTGCTCTTTTGTCATCCTAATTCTATAAAAAAATGCATGCATGCAGTAGATCGTCACGTAAATTTCGATAGACAATATTATATGATAATAATTTAGTGGTGCCGGCGGGAATCGAAATTTGGTTGCTCACGTAATTTGGCCCGACTTTCCAGGGTCTTTTGACAAGTTATTAAACTAACGACTCAAAAATGAGTGCAAACATACGTTTTATTGTAAGAATTCATCACCTCTTTTCATCCCGTGGGTGTGGTAAGATGTATCTTAGGAAAATGCCAGAAATATCTTTAATCCCTTTCGAGATGGCGATATAACCAAATACGAGGTGTTTGGTTATTTCGATCGCCTCGATTAGCCAGATTTATAATTCGCATCGATGTATAACAGCGTCAAAGGTTGTAATAGTACTCCGAACGCCAAGCTACTAACTAAGAGTGGCATTTTTTACTCATTATAAGCCCGTGCTTGACCACAATTTCATTTGGTGGTAAGTGGTGATGAAGCCCTAGATATTAAATCGTCACTTAAATCTTGCCTTGAAGACGCCCATATTATATTGGGACTGAAAGACAGACGCCGGCAAAATTTTCCACTTCTTTGCTGATTCCATCATTACCGCAGAGGTCCACCGGTCCCGCCAGAGTCGCGGAGGATAGGGCGAGTGGCGCATTGACCAACACTCCTCCTCCTCCGCAGCTCTGCCTCAGCTGCAGCGGTAGAGGAGAAGACACTCCTCTCGCCGCAGACACATTCGAAGTGGGCTCGCAAAGCCACTCGGGCCAGCCATGTGGGTTCCTCTTAGTTCAAAATGGGTGACCAAGCCACGGCTAACAAGCCCCCACGCCACGATAAGGCGGGAGCTCGTTCAGGGGAAAGCCCATGGCCACCTGCAGCCAACTTCAAACAAAGAAGCCAAAGATGCGTTGTCACCTCTGAGGACTATGCTATGCGTCACAGCCTTTAATCATACTGGCTCTCTGTGTCCTTTATAAAGGAACACAGAAGTGCAAGCACGGCTATGCGGTTGCAGGAATAGGTAAGTGGGTTTTACCTACTCAGACGGGCTCCTAGACTGAAAATAAGTCCTTTCACCTGCGAAGTTTTGGAATATAAAGCTTAATATTTAATTATTTAGTACGTGGTAGAGTCATGCTGCAGCTATATTAGTAGTATAGTTGTAGCACGAATGGGTCGGCTCGACCGGGCAAGGACCACACTCTCACAGAATACCAGCGTAAAATAGCAGCTTAACGCTGCTGTGTTTCGTATGGTGAGTGTAGAGAACCGGAGCCCCTTTTTACTGAAAACGAGGCATTCCATGCACTCCTCACTGGTGACAACGCATCTGCATTTTGATTCGTAATCGAGGATAGATGTAGATGTATATGGACCACAGCATCCATTTATCATCAGGTGGACTGTCTGCTCGTTTGTCACCCTTATCCTATAAAAAAATATAATGATATAATATACTACAAACGATCAAAAATATCTACTACACAAACAAAAGCTAATAAAATAATTTCGTCGCGTAGGAAAAAACATCACATGGAATGAGGACTTTTTTGAGGGTTTGTGTCCCATACTTTAATCCTGCTTAATGGCAGTTCTTGGGAGAAATCTATGATGATCTGGAGTGAACTTGTAATAAAAATAAAAAAGACAAAATTATTACATTGTAACAATATAAATAGGATTATTAAAGAAATTTGTGTTGGTTCTAGTCTGCCTTAGGTACACAAATTAAGTGTAATTACTCGCTATTCAGTATAGAACAATAAACCGCCTGGGTCAGACAGGGTTAATAAAACTGTAGTTTACGCTCGGTTTTCTACATAGACAAATTTCAATTAGCTGTGATCGGCTTTATTAACTTCAATTAAATCATAATTCTAGAGTAAATCTCGGGACAGCTTTCTAGACGCACATCTTACAGGGTTGACAACACCTTTTATATTTTATTTAAAGCAACTTAAATTCTTTTTTTTAAACGTTACCCCTCATACTAGGATTTCCTCCTGTATCGTGGAGGCAGTTTACAAACGTATATTGCACAAGGACAAACATCCAGACCTGGAACAATTATTTGTAGGCCATACAAATACTTGTTCCGTGCGGGATTCAAACCCGCGGCTCCCAGCTCTGCAACTCATTATTAAGCCATTGCGCCACGGAGCCGTGAAATAATTTTTAATTTTATTTTAAAATGGCACTTACATTGCGCCTTTGGCTCAATGTTTTGGGTTGTAACAGGAAATACTTTGTTTTTAGTTTTCGGATAAGGAATAAACGATACCACATAATTATTGCTTCCTTTACTAGTTGAATGCAAATGAAGTATTAAGAACCTAACTTGGTATCGAAAGGAAAGTATCGATACCTACTTATATTGCTACTAATATATTTTTGACACTCCTTTTCAGTCATTTAAATTTACTCAAGAAGCTTAATAAACCTTTTGAATCCACTGCTAGATACACATATTTTAAAAGATGGCCGTACACTGTACCGCATACCACTGTACGCAGGCGGGTTGGTGAGCGCGGCACTGATAAATTTTCTCTGATAAAGCTGTTGCCCATCATCAGTTTGAGGAATTGAGTATATTGCTTAGTCGTATAATTATAGAGAAACATAGATTTAGTAACTAACTATTGACAAAGCGGTGTCTGTCAAGATTCCTAAAATACATTGGCATAGTTTAGTAAAATGAGGAAATATATTTAGGAAATACATTAAAAGATCTATTTTCTACAGTTGAATAGGTATATTCGACTGTAGAAAATAGTAGGTCATTTTTAATAATAATAACACGCTTTGAAGTAAAATCCCTGGAATGGGCATTTAAAATGTTTGCTAAAAAATATTTTCGTACCACAACCACCATAATTGTACAAAATGTATATGATAAACCATTCCCGATTCATTGTTTTGGCAACCCTACGTGTGACGTCACGGTACGTCATAACGCCACTCCCACCTGTCGAGCCCTAAGCGCTAGGCAGAACGCGTGCGGTTCTACCGCCCACGTGTAGACTGTGGGGGGCGACGTACAAAATTGTTAGGGAAAATTATTAAGCTGTCTTTGCTATATGTACTTTAATGTATTTTGTTGTGCTAAGCTTTACGTGTATTTAGGTAGAGCAGTGTTATGGTGGAATTAAAAAAAAAATTTAATCAATAGAACAAAAATATCATTTCGCAGATGTTATCAAATGATTTTTTTGGATTGAGGAATTAATCTAAACGTTTTTGTCGTCCTAGATCCTGTGTTTCTGTTTATGACTAACATGATTTGCCAATCGTCAATGGCGTATTTATATTGTATATAAAATGAATTATCGACAAGATCGATTAATGTTGACGCGATGCCAAAAAAGATGTTTCAACACGGGCCAGGTCTATGAACACGGACCACGAACACCTCAATAAACTGAGAAAAATATAATACTTAATATAAAAATATAATACGTTAAATACTAAAAATATAATACATAAAATACTTAGCATTCGCAATAAAACATATACATAGTTATTATAAATATATACTTTAATGAGTATTGAATCAGCAAACAAAGATGTATTAAAAATGATTGTCAATAACTGTTCTATTTGTCATTGCCTATGTTTAATGGAGTCTACAAAGACCCAGACTCCATATATTTTGAAACATTTAATTTCATTGACTAATTTTGTTGGACGAAAAATATGTTAAGATTTGTTTAGTATTGTCAAAAATGTAAGTTAACGATGACTCGACTCGGAGTCGACTGTAAAATTTGATTGTTCTCCTCGGCATCGACTAAAATTGTCCATAGCGCCAATCGATAAAAACACAACGTAGATTTAACATTGCCTGTATGGTATTTCTACTTGATTATTTTAATTTTTTTTAATATATTTACTCGAAAATAACACATTGATTTTACAAAACCAATGCACAGATTTTATAGCGTTTAATATTAATTTATTTTTAATTGAATGTATAGTGAAAAGCCAAATATATAATTTAATTAAAAGCGATAAAATCCGAAAAATTGGTTTTATTCGATGTTTTAATCGCTTGGGTCGGTAAACAGATAATCAAGCAAATTTGTAGACACCTATAAATAGGTAAGATAAGAAATTAATGGTGGTCAAGCGTTAATAAATTTATGTTGTGCCTCAGGCAATGTTCTGTAGACGACTTTAGAATTCGGATTTACGGAAACCAACACTAAAGAGAATAAATTTAATAGAGAGCACTGGGATAGAAAGATTTTGAAAAATAGCCAACTTTTAAATATAATGTACACAGGTAAATCTCGCGACAAGCTTTTAATATCATATAAATTGTGTAATGTAATAAATTGATAGGTTTGATTTAATTTAAAGTTTATTTTTTTATATAAATAAAAGCTTAAATATTTGAAGTTATTTAAGCTTTTATTTATATAGAGCATATAAATAAAAGCTTTCTTTTAAAAATGTTTTTTTTACTATTAATTTATTTTATACAAGTATTAGCGGCAATTTATTGTGAAACGGAAAACACTTAAATAACAATCAGCGAACAGCTGACACTAGATTTAGATAAGTCTTATCAAATCCGTTATGCTTTGAATCAAACAACACAAATTGTACTTACTCTACACTTACAAGTGCACTTTACTTTATACTCATACAAATTGTTAGTATATACTACAGGGAGATATTTTACTTGAGATATTAAAATTAGCATATATTTATCCCAAGTCACATTTTTATGTTATTTATTTAATGTAAGAAGAAAGTTATCTTTTCGGAAATACGCCAGAAGAAATTGTATTTCTGGAAAAAACAACAAACAATTTAAAATAAAAGTAGATTGCTATGAGTTTAATAGTCCGGTGTTTGAATTTGTCGTTTATTATTTCTAACAACAATGAATTATGTTTTGATTTTGGGCTCAAATACAAAACGAAAACTATAATTAGCTAAAAATTCAACACTGGTATAGGTTTAAATGTAATATATTGTAAGAATGATGTTAGAAATTATTCTCAAAATTATTTAAATAAAAGAACACTATACGGTAACAGAGGGTCTTCTTACTATCAGGACCCAATTACATGATAACACCAAAGGATGCAAACCAACAACATCACTACCCATCTCAATGTAACACAGAGCAGCCTCTCGGCACACGATCTTCCTTGCCTACAGTAGTAGAATACCCCAACGGGCATAGTAACGACAGTGCGACTCGTAAAATTACCGACTGATCTCTCTTAGTCTAGTTTCTGTGATGTTAATGCTGTAAGCCTATGCGGCTGTTACAGCTTCATCGAACTCAGGGCTATAAAAAGGGTTCAGTTTCATTCATTCAGTTGTGTTCATTTCTGTGATCATATTAACACAACATGGATGAGTTATCTAACTGCCGTCCGAACAAGGGTGGCGGGCACCGCTCTGACGGCTAACTCGTGTCGTTAGATGTTCTGGGCATTCCATCTTAATCCTCAGGGTGACAACGCATCTGCATTTTGATTCTTAATCGAGGATAAATGTAAATGTCTATGGGCCACAACATCCACTTACCATCTGGTGGACTGTGTGCTCGTTTGTCACCCTTTTTCTATAAAAAAATGAAATAAATGAATTCGGATTTAGCAATTTTTGAAAATAACCTATTACGGGGGACCAGAGAAAAATTAAAATAATAAATTTCACATTTTTAGTTTCATCAAAAATCTACCCTTAGGGTCGTAAAAAGGGGGTGCAAATTTTGTATGAAAAATATTGTATTAAGGCGCAAAACCCAAAAAAAAACTAGACATAGAAATCTGACGGTAGCTGTCTTTTATGACGTAAGCATTCACTAAGAAAGAATTTGTGAAAATTCAACCTTTAGTAAGAGGGTAAGTACACGGTAACTTACCCTCTTACGGCTTGGCGGTGTAAGAATATCCACTACCCCGTATCATCCCGTGGGTATCGTAAGAGGCGACAGAGGAAAACAAATCAGAAGATATGCAGCAGCGTCATCCTAATGACGACTAAAAATAAAAACTTCCGTTGCCAACACGCTTGCAAATATGTCCCCTATGAGGCAATCTATGAGGCTGGCCTATGTTCAACAGTGGACTTTAATAGACTTTAACTGTAACGGTAAGAGGGGAAATAGCATATTACAGTTTTATGAAACTTTTTATTTTACGGGGCGAATAACTCGAGACATACTGTAAGCACTCTTCTGAGATGTTTCAAAACAACCCCTTACGGAAGGCCATAAGGTTTTTAAATTTGTATGGAGAAAAATTAATTAATATATTTTTTTAATTAGAAAATATGTGCATATTATTTCTCTTGCATTAAAATAGTAAAATTAACATTTTAAATTTTTTCAAAATCAAACCGGCTTTAAAACGAGGGTGCAAGTTGTATATGAAAAATATTGATATGACAGACAGCTCAAACCGCAGAACGTAGAAGCATGAAATTATGACAACATAGCTTCACTTTATTACGTAGGCATTAACTAAGATAGGATTTTGAAAAATTCAAACCCTCAGAGAGTGAAATAAGGTGTTACAGTTTGTACGACACTTTTTATTTTACGGGGCGGTTGATTGTTGAGTACTATGTTGATAAAATAAATGAATAAGTAGTTTTCGATTTTCCAAAACAACCGCTTACCTACTTACTTCTTTTAAACTACGCAAAAACGCAATGGGTTTTGATACGTTTTTCACTGTCATTTAGAGATTTTTTTACAAATGGTTAGTATCTATGTGTAATACATTCTAATTAAGTTTGAATAGTAGAAAGAGTTCAATATTTTGTAATTAAGTTGTCAAATAATTGAAATTCGTGCGCTTACTTCGCTGGCTAAACTTTAAGAGATACTTACAATCAACATAAT
The DNA here is from genome assembly GCA_029286625.1 of Parnassius orleans. Taxonomy (NCBI): domain Eukaryota; kingdom Metazoa; phylum Arthropoda; class Insecta; order Lepidoptera; family Papilionidae; genus Parnassius; species Parnassius orleans. The sequence goes on from JAGSMP010000009.1 coordinate 2,246,299, forward strand.
GTATTAAGGAATCGTAGTACTTCAAAAATTCTAGACCAAATATCCGCGCTAGCATAATAATATGTCTATCTCCTAAGTTTTGTTACTCACAGTAACCATTTTTATGTTTGAAATATTAATTAAAAATATTTGCTTATTTTCGAAGATGTTTTCTCTAATTCAGTATTAATATTTTTCTTAATAAATATGTTGATTAACTTGGGCATCTCAATTAAAAGTATCCCTTAAATTATGTAATTTTAATAAATACTCTAGAAGATATCACAGAATTACGTGCAACCAAAAAAAAAATCGCGGCTGGCCGGGATGTCTCCGCCACGGCCTCCTTAGTTGCCAGCACATGAAAACTAGCATTTTGTAGAGTTGTTGTTCAAATGGCATATGCCACAAGATAATGGAAGAATGAATCTTGACATCGAAAATCCTTGCGTTTTAGAAAATGACTTGTTACGCTTTCACGTAAAAACTACTGTATGGATTTGGATGAAATTTAGCACACCGTTTCATCCCTTCATCACTGTATCATCAAGATAAAAGGATCTCGTGAGATAATTTTCAATGTTGGTCCATACCAGGCGAACGAAGTCGCGGGCGGAAGCTGGTAAATATAAACAATGACAAAGTAGATTACAGTTAATCATATTGGTATTTAGACAATAAAACCTAGTAGGCAATTTTATTTTAACAATGATGTTTATGTTCTGGAGGTTGGAGAAGTTTTTGTGATTTCAGTTCGAGCCGTTCGAGGTTTGTTGGTCGGGGTCGGGGCCCAAAAGTTAAAAGTTGATTTTTTCTTAAATTCAATTAGGATAATATATTACATGTATAATTTTTTCGAACGTCGTTCATGGATGCTGAGGGGCCCCTTGAGTTTGGGGGCCCCGGGGCACAGCACTGCTAGGCGGGGTAGCCCCAAAGTAGCTACGCCACTGGCTTTGCTACGGTTATACATAGCATGCAATTTTTTTTTATACATTAATACTTATGGCTACAAAAATCCCTTATGCTATAGAAGTTAGTTTTATTCAACCATTCAAACAGTTTTAATTTAAATAATCTGATATTTAACAGTTTTAGGTTATTAGGTATCTTATTATATAAGCTTACACACATAAATAAACTACTTTGGTTATATTTTTTTATTTTGGGATTGTCGTTTAGTACAAGCCTATATGGACCTCGGCGACTACGGGGATTTATATCATCTACCGTTGTAAACAATGTTTTGTGCTTCTGTACAAACATGCATATTTCATAGATATAAATGTAAAGTAATGGGTTAGTGGTTACAAGCCAAGTTTTTTAAACATCGGTTTACACGATTCATTCGATCTTAGCCCACATATTGCTCTAATGTATTTTTTTTTGCGCGACATAATATACTTTATTTTGTTGAGTGCTGTTGCCCCACATTGTGAGACCATAGCGCAGTAATGATTCTACGTATGCATGATTAGGATATGACAACGGTTTTTATGTTTGTTATGTTAAGAACTCAAATTAGGTATATTATATTATACCTAATTTGAGTTCTTCAAGCTTAATTCCTTATTTATAGATAGTTATGTCATTACACGTTATTGGTATTGTTATTTTCTAGAATATTTTGTTAGATATAAAGTCCTTTATCACGGACTTCTCAAAAATTACTTGAATGTATTTTTTCTTTGCATGACTGTGAGTGTGACCAAGTAAATGCTCATTCGTAGCTATTCTCCTAACACAACCATACCGCGATGTAATAACAAAGTAGCGCCATCTAGTTGACAAGTTGTTGATTATTTTCATAGATTTCAATGGACTTGGGCGAACAGGTGATTGACAAGTTTTGGGACATCTATTGTCACGTTAAAATGAAGTGCTAAGTTTAAAAAAATCTGTTGAGGTATAATTCGGTTAGTTTTACTCTATCAATCTGATCAATAAATTTTCGGAATAGGACACTCATCATCAGAGTTATAAAAATGCGTTCTATTTTTTTTTTTCGAAACTTGAATAGGTTATAGTAGCCAAGGCCAGAAAAAAAAAATAAAAACTATGCCCATTTTTTTTCAAACTTCACATTTGGCGGGAATTTTATTCGTTTGCAAAATGGAGAAACTCCTACTTCGTGTGGTTATTAAATATTTCTGCAAAAAAAATTCTACATAAAGTGTTTCAAAGAACTACAGTCTACTTTGGCAGACAATACTCCGTCTTATTCTACAATGGGATACTGGTGCGCTGGATTTAACTCTTTTAGGGCGGCCAACAACGGCCCCTACACAATAAAACGTTAAAAAATTAGAAGAAATTGTTAAGGTAGATCGACATTTGACCATCCGTTATTTAGCTGAGATTCTAAAGCTTTCGTTTGGGATAATTCAGTTTATTTTAACTCATACCTTAAAATTTAAAAAGGTTAACAGACACCCAAATGAAAGCAAGAGTTGACATTTCAAAGCTAAATTTAGCATAAATTAAAGAAGATCCAGATTATTTTTGCGTTCATTTCGTAACCGTAGACGAAACATGGGTACACATTTTAGATTCGGAGACGAAAAACCAAAGAAAGGTGTGGAAAAGACCGTCGTCTCCGTCAGCCAAGATTTTCAATGTGTCTGCGTCCGCTGGAAATTTAATGGCCTCTGTCTTCTGGGATGCGGAAGGTATAATAATGATCGACTATTTAAGTAAAGGAGAGACAATAACCGGAGATTATTATACATCATTAATTTAAAAAAAAATACGCGAAGAACTAAAGAATAAACGCCGAGGAAAATTGCATTCTGGAGTGCTTTTTCATCATGGTAATGCCCCTGCCCATCGATCTGATATTGCAGGCGCTGCCTTTCGGACTGCTGGGTTTCAGTTGATGCAGCACTCACCATATTCTCCGGAACTAGCTCCGAGTGATTTTCACCTTTTAACTCACATGAAAAAGCACTTGATTGCTTGTGCTGTAGACTGTAGAGGCCTTTTTCGAGTCCAAGAATCAAGCCTTTTTTTTCAAGGGAATTAACAAAATTGCAAAACTCTATTCAAGATGTATTAGGTAAGAAGGCGAAGAATTTACATATACTTATCCCAGAGTTTCGTTGCGTTTTCTAAAACTAATTGATCAACCAGTATTTAAATTCATAAAAATTAAGTGTTTTTCACCAAATAACAACAGAATACAATGATAGTTGAATGATAGGAAATTATTTGCAATTTCGTTCCAAGCATTATTCATCATAATACATAGGGTAAGGCAAAGATACAGCCTAAGTACATCTGGCCCTGTACCCAGAAGTATTAGTTGGACTGGTCTGAAGGTAAAGTTAAATACTACTGGGCCTGGGCACTTTGTTAATGGAGCAATTCATCCCAGTCCCAATGAGAGTTGATGTACTTCACGTTCTCATAATTATTAACTTCTTAGACATGCAGGTTTCCTCACGATGTTTTCTTTTCCCGTGGTAAATCGGCATTTCAAATTGCGGCTGGTATCGAACTTGGATTGCTCGTTTATTATGATTTTTTTACGGTGCGCATTTAGCCCCTGGTATAAAATCGTATCATTTGCAATTAAGTTTCATTGGTGCCGGCAAGTATGAAACTTGGTTTACGAGGGTGATAGAAAATGTACATATTATGTATAACATGATTAGGTAAATGCGGATTTTGAATTTAAAGGAAGCGTTTATTGACTTTTCAAGTACTAAAGGTTAGTTTTTGGTTTACATAAGTGGTTGCATTGACTACCTAGTGTCTCTCGGGTGAGAACCGTATAACAGAACGGTAACCGGAACGGAACGGAACCGGTAACAAGAACCACTAACCAGTCTGCAGCATCAGTGTACGTTGGGCAAGGAAGAAGCAATCACCTAAATAAGTTAGTATTACTACGTAGAACTATTTTTTATTCTTTGGTATTGCTGTTGGTTTACAAATTCAATCTATTTTGATGTTATCTTGTCTTTATTTTATACTAGCTCTTCCCTGTGACTTCGTCTGCGTGTAATGTATTATGATCGTATTTCATGGGTTTTAACTTTTTTTTTTGCGCGGAACCCTAATTCCTTTTCTAAAATAAATGCCTAAGTTACTCCCGAAAGAAAGTCCCGTCAAAATCGGTCCAGCCTTTTTGGAGATTAGCCAGAATAAACAGACAGATAGACAAAAATTTTAATGTTATAAGTACCGTATACACACTTTGCTATGCATTTAGTAAAAAGCTGTTACTCCGCGGCAAGAAAACACATCACTAAACACGTAGTGCTTATAAAAATTGTTGTTTCTTAAAACTTTAATAACTTTATATTAAATGAAGACTGTAGAGTACCGGAGGTCCTTTTTACTGGAAACGATGCATTCCATCTTAGTCTTCAGGGGTGACAACGCATCTGCATTTTGATTCTTCATCGAGGACAAATGTAGATCTCTATCTATATCTTATTGTGTCCCTGTGTAGAATGTTTTTACCCGACAACCCTAGAAGGCTAGTAATGTTTTTGAGAGTATCTATGTATGTATGATGTCTATTTTTTGGCACGCTTTGTAGCCTAAATGGCTTGATGGATTTTAATATATGAGGTGTCGTTAGATTCGTCTTAATTGTGGTAAATACATAGAGTACGTATAAAAATTTTCTTTTTTCAGTAAACTTTTTTTACGAAATCGGTTTTTTGAATTACTGTTTTAACCTAAGCTTGTAAGCGTAAACAATGCTGAGAAAATATAAATCTTTAAATATTTTTAATTGTAATTTCTTATAAGCGCGCTTTTTTCTTTCTACCACGGCGCATTTAGTATAAATTCTTGTACTATTATTTAAAGTAAAGTAAAGTTACAGTTCCCACTGCTGGGCACAGGCCTCCTCTTATTTCTGAGAGGGTTTTAAGGCAAGGAAATGTCCGCCGCGCTGCCCCAATGCGTGTTGGCGAACTTCACATGTCTTCGAAATATTTTTTTTTTGATTTCTCAGACATGCAGGTTTCCTCACGATGTTTTCCCTCACCGCCGAGCACGTGGTAAATCAGCACTTAAAATTGCAATTAACAATTTCATTGGTGCCGGCGGGGATCGAACCCGGGGTTGCTCGCGTACTGTGTAACTTACAGCGAGCGCTAACCATCTGAGCTACCACTATCATTTATTCTGTGGTATTATTTATTCTATGGTATAAATCAACATGTGAAATACTAGACACATTACAACGTGAACGTTACCCAGAGCAGCGTCAAGTTATGACATCTCTAATATTCCTCCCTGCCATTGTTGAGGGCCCATGTCTAGCTTCAGACTATTACTGGCTTATGTAGGAGGCCTGCAAACTATATACTTAAGCCTGGGTTGCCAAACCTACTAAATAACTGTTTGATAGCCTCGTTGGTCTAGTGGTCATAAGTGCGACTGCTGATCATGTGTTCTGGTTCGGATCTTGGGTCGTTCCAAAATCAGTTGTTGAGTTTTTCTGTCAAGCAATTCCCAGTAGCAGTCCGGAGTCAAGAAGTTCCCCGGTGCCTCGGCAACCAGTGTTCACTGCTGAGGCTTCCCCCATAGATTGCCGCATAGGAGGATATTTGTCATAGTTGCTACGCTTGGCAGGCAGATTGGCAACCTCAACTTCTTCTGATTGTATTTAATTCGTCTCATCTTACGATAAAGAAAAACTTGTATAAATTACCGTCCGATACTAACGCCTCTAATATATTATTCTTTGTAGCAAACAGTTTCCGAAATTGAAAATTGAACTGAACATTATGCCACCATCAAATCATCAACAATGTTGTTTCCTCAGGTTATTTCTTTTTGCTTTGTCATTTATTATACACTGTCATTTATTATACACCATGCTGAATGTCTCTGTGTAATATAAATCATTATTCAATAGTTTATTTAATATAATAAAGTTAACTAGAGGCACTGCGGTAGGGCTATTGAATTTATCTTTATATCTTCTGAATTATTTTCATCGTTGCTGGGCTGAGTTGGTATTTCGTTATTTTCAATTGATTCCGCATGGTACTATTGTAATCTCGATGGATTCACCGTTAACTCAACATTTAGATTGGCCGTTGATACGGCAAATGATTGGTCCAGTTATTTGTGATTGTGAAATTTTAGTTTTTGATATCTATTCTGTAGGATATCACTGCAGCATTGCAGATATATTAAAATATTATCTGACTAATTTTGTAATAGTAGTAAAATATTTCTTCTGAATTGTTTTCATTTAGGTTATTCTAAATATTAAAATAATTTTCAAAAAATTATATAAGTATAGTAACAAAAATCTTAATGTTTCTGAAAATATGGATGTCAGTTAATAATAGTTTGCCGAAAAAAAGGCTGTATATTACCCATTTAAAGAAATACGTTAATTTCACTGGTAAATTATAGTTAACAAACAAGTATTTTTGGAACAGAGGGCAGAGACATACCCTTTGATGAATGTTATTAATTTCAGCATTTTTTACACCACGTTTCTAAACCCATTTTATGGAATATTCTTCTATTCTTCTAGCAGCGCATATTTTAGATATCGAAGTAAGATTAAAGGAAAAATTCTTCATCTCGAAAATCGTCCGAGTTCGTCTTGTTCATAGGATCGACGTCTTGATGGTAGTCATACTCTAACCAAACGGTATGTGGGTAAGCATTATGTATTAAAACGTTATTCTCACCCAAAAAGACCATAAACGATCCGACTTGCTCATTTAGGATTTCTTACATAATGCTGCTGAATATCTTTTAGAAGTAATTTTTTCTGCAAGGCAGTCAAAAAGTCGTTTCCTACCAAAACCAAAGAAATCCTGTCCTACACGTGTACGAAGCCTCCACCGTAGCCAAGTAACCTAATATTTTCTCTTCAATATAAGTTTTCTTAAATCACTTTCCCGAAATTCTGTATAATTTTCGTCTTCTATCGTACTTAAATATTAACATCAATCTCGTCTCTATGCTAATAATCTTGACTGGTCATCCAGCGTTCAGTTTAAGTGTTGGAGTTTGAATGTGCTAGAACCATACTGCAACTGTATTATGATTGTAGCACGTATGGGTCGGCTCGACCGGGGAAGGACGACACTCTCACGGAATACCAGCGTAAAATAGCAGCTGAATGTTGCTGTGTTTCGTTTGGTGAGTGTAGAGAACCGGAGACCCTTTATACTGGAAACAAGGCATTCCGTCTTAGTCGTCAGGGGTGACATTGCAACTGCATTTTGATTCTTAATCGATGTTCGTTCATAACGTGTGTTCGTTTGTCACCCTTTTTCTATGAAAAAATATATCTGTCTTGGAACACGAGCTTCAAACCAGCTGCCGCAAGACATCACCTTACAGTCGATGCACTTACGCCGAACCATTCCCGATGTGAATTAATTTTTCAGTGCAAATGCTGTCATAAAAAGATTTAGAGTATTACAGAGACAGATATCAATACTTACTTTACCGTCGTGTACCTGTAACTTCCTATTACTGTACTGTCTAATTTTCCTAAATTGCTGGACAACCGTTCTTGCTGTATCACCTTAAGATCGTCCATTTATAAGCATTGTGACGATTGTGGTACATTCTTCAGCTATGAGCAATATGATTTACTTTTATTAATGAGGCATTTTAATATTGCAATATAGTTGGAAGTCAACATTATTAATATTTCCGTAAACTACTGAAAGTAAAAGTAGAAGGTAGTCGATTCGAACTCACGACCTTAAAGTTTGCGGTCCGTACCCTTTTGTCGCTTCTATCATTGACGATGAATGTTGTTTAATATATATTTTTTGATAGAATATATAAGTATAAAATTTAATGAATTCTTACAAAATTAAAGATTTAGATTTTATTACTTACTTATTCGATATATATTTTTGATTTTTAATCGATGATGATGTAGATGTCTATGGGCCATAGCATCCACTTACCATCGCGTGGACTATATGTTCGTTTGTCACCCATATTCTATACAAAAAATATGCTACAACGTCTATCTACACATTTCATTTAATAAAAGAGAAAATGCAAAGTAACAAAATCTTTACACTGCACTAGTCTTGACCGTGAAGCTGTTAATAACTACCACATTTAAATTGAACATCAATTTCAGTGCTGCTAACGGAACATCATTACAAATGTTTGAACAAACCAGCAGGCCTCCGGATATACAGATTAATGACGCCAAGAAAAAACCAGGCCCCCTAATTGTGTTACAAATGATTGTGTGTTTTGAGTTTGATTTATAGATCATTAACGTTTGATGTCGATCTCAAACATTTGTTAAAGTTTTAAAATAGTGTTACATTTATTTATTAGAAATTAGAACTGAAATAGTTATTCATCATCATTACCATTACTAATAAGAGTCCACTGCTGTAAATAGACCTCCCCATAGATTGCCTTATGGTGGGGATATTTGCCGTTCATAACTGTGGGCAGTATTTTCAATAGGAAATTTTATGTTTATTCAATGGGTTTGGTCTGAGACAGTTCCATGTGGTGGCGGCGTAATAAAATCCATCATCCCATCTACTCTGGCTTGACTTTATTCTTATCACAAAAGCGTTAATACGCGCATGTGTTGGTTATGATGAGTGGGCGCTGTTGGGATTCGCGTATGCGATTTATTTTATTGTGAGGTATTACTCATGGGTATCTTCGGCTGCGGGGGCAATAGAAATATTATGCCGGACTCCTACCGCCTAAAACCCCCGGTGGACTCCATCAGTGTAAACGAGGGTTCCCGGGATCTCCGTTCGAAATGCAAACCGAGACCCCTCTATCGCTTTGCTTTATTGGAAGCACGTCCCGGGGCAGTACTTGCTGCCCCCAGCACCCTCGCAGTGCTATGACGATATCTCGGGACCACTTCCGAGTCTCGTATGTAGTACAGCAATATTTGCCGCCGAGTTGATGTTTTCTGATCGTGTTTTGAAGTCGCCGTAGGCATAGTTGAAATTTAATAAATTTTTTTATAATAAATTTTCTTAGTTAGATAAGAATACATTGGATCATTTCTTCTTTATCTTTATTAGCTTGTAGATAAAAGTCCAATGCAGAACCGTTGTAGAGAGCCGTTTAGGAAGGATTGAAGTATCGGACGTATTGCACCTTTGACACTGACACAGCAACTATACCGCCATCTATAGGAAGTCAGAAGGTCTTTTTGGCACTTTTTTAAATTAAAAATGGGCTCACTGTTCACCTCCATCTCGCCCCGGAGAAGTCTGTTAACACGCTCCTTCAAGAGGTCCAAGTTAGAGGCACTCGGAAAAACAGATGCCGGCACATTATAAAAGATGACTTATAGCGCTTAGTGCGAATATTCGGAATGTCAACCAAGTGTGGATGGTAACCTGCAGTACGTCTGGTACTCCGATAGCACTTATAGGAAACCGATTATTTTTGTTAAATATTTGCTCCGGTTTGGATTCAAGTCCAGGTACTAAATCTTTAGATTACATATAAATTATACATATAAATTATGAAAGCTTATTACCTGAAAGTACTCCTTAGTTCTATGCTCTCTAACTCTCTCAAAACATTTTCTATAACTTTGCGTTTTTGTGGTGTATTACATAGGATAAACAAAAAGATCGATAAAAACCCGCGTAAAATAACATATCATAGCTGACGTGAAGCATCAACGCTCCGAGAAGTCTGCAGTCAATAAACATGTTAAAGATCGTTTCATCCATTAGATCAGATTTAATAAACCACAAATTCTCGCAAAAGAACACTGATTTCTACCAAGCACGATTCGCGAGGCTATTGAATTTATTTATTAAAAACAAGCACCCCAATTTTATTAGCGAACGTTGCTAAGTGGTACCATCTGCTTGGTATCCTATAATTAATAAAATTAAATCCAAACCCTAGCAAGACTTCAAGATACTGAAAGCTCATTCTGCGTAAAAAATAATATTCAAAAACTTAACGTGGCCCAGGTTAACAATGAAATCGAGACGTCAAACACCTTACTCCCCTCCCCCCCCCATGACCATGGGTGCTGAAAAACACCCGAAATGTCGGAAATTAAAATAAGTAAAAATAAACATTTAAATATAATGTTTGAATGGAAATTTATGCGGTAAATAATTTCAGACATTGTTTCGTTTTCTAAAAGGGCACAGTTACAATAACAATGATAAATACAGAATAGCCACAGGCATAGGCGTAACAAACCGTACTTTCCAACTACCATTCTAAAATGGCCTCCCTCACTTCCCTTAAAGGAAACATTTACAATGGTAACGGGGATGTAGTAACGAATTAAAGGATCAGTTTATTTTGGTTGGGGTTATTACAAAGGTATTAATAGGGAACATCAATAAATCGGCACAGTGGTTAAGGCGACGAAAGAGCATTGTCTATGGCATTATCATTACATTGTTCGGTTTGCATATTGAATTGTGCGTTCACTATTGTTTATGGTTTAACCCTTTGCTACGTGTGTGGTTTCGTTTCTTCTTTCAGTTTGTTATTACTTATTATGATGTTATTAAGTATTATAGTATCGTGTATTTCGTCCATATTATTATTTATTAACTGGAATTCGGACCTATGGCTTCAGTCGCGTACGTAGATTGGCCATTAAGCCATGTCGCCCGTCGTCATTATTATAATTTACGTATTACAGTTACAGGTCGATTAAAAACTTTATTGCAAAGAAAATAAAAATACAACGCAATAAAAAAAATTCAATAAATAACAAGCAATTTGCTTGATAGTTAAACATAAAGACCGTTACATTTAATAAGACCCACCCATAATATAATTTAGCCTTTTAAGCGGCATATTAACGAGTCCGCCATTGTTTTTAACTAGATATTTGGATTAAGTACTTACTGCCTCTAAAATCTTATCATTAATCTTAATTGCGGAATAACAATAAAATATTGCCTTTAGGTCTGCTATTACTCATTACAAAAAATACCTTATGTTCACTACACTATGGTACAGTTTGCAATTTTCGTAGATAATCATAGAGTGTATAGATCATTATGTTGCGGGCTTATAAGAACGGGATCGTGGGAAAACTGCCGATACTTGAGTTATAGAGACCGATTGAGATCGTCTTTGAGACGACGTAATGAAGCTTTAATAGGGTAACAGTCGGGAAATGCCAGTCTACGAAATTTGTGGGCAGGAAGAAATATATATTATGATGAAATAAATATACGGTTCGAACTTTAACTGAATGAAACGAAGAATTCAGATATAAACACAAAAAGCCCGGACTAGAATAGCAAAATGTAAGAGCTGGTAAAATTTAAAAAGTAACTGAAATTAAAAATCGATAAAAACAGTAATAACAAAGGTCGACAAAAAAATTATTTCTGGGTTTCTGTTTTGATGCATAAATTCTGATGCTAAGCATCGAAAAACGCCAAAATATCCATTATTAGCTTTTTAAGTTTGCTTTTGTTTGTTTTATGTCGATAAATAAGTTTTGAAGATTTTAATTGATTAAACGAGAACCAGGTAGCTTTTATCAAAAATTTGAATTTATTAAAGCACGAAGGAAAAAAAATTCTTTATCAACAAATTTAAAGTTTTGTGAAGCTGAAGTCTATTTAACCTGCGAATTTGGCATCAAGATAATAAATTAGGCCCTCACTTTGCATGTGTTAACTGCAAAAATATTTATGAAGGTAAGAAAGTAAAAATTAAAATCCAAAAAGTTTCGAACAGATTAATATTTTTGTAATTTCAATACTCAATAACTGTTATTATTAAACGGAAAAATCATCAGAATTAAACCCAATTCATCTCAATTTTCATTTTTTTTTAATTAACAATATATTCGAAATAATTGCATTTTTTCAACAGTTCCAAAATAACAGTATTTAAAACAAGATGGAAAACATAATGTCAAGTAGGAACCATTTATTGAGCCTAAGAATATATTGATGCCGTTGATGCATATAAAATTGGGCCTTATGAAACAATTTGTGAAAGCTCTGGATCAAATTCTGAAGCATTTGAATATTTAAAGGGATTCTTTTCCAAATTATCTGAAGCTAAAGTAAAACCGGGTATTTTCGTCGGACGACAAATAAAAAAAATAATGAACAGTACACTACAAGAAGTAGTTAATGGTTTTCTCGGAAACAACAGAGCTGACAATTATCAAGAGTTGATTGAAACTATGATTGAAAGCTTTAAAATTATGGGTTGCAGAATGTCCCATAAACTTTACATGTTACACAGAAGAACAAGGAGAGTGTTTTCACCAAGATGTTATGGACTTTGAACGACGCTACCAAACGCAGTACAACGAGAATAAGATGGAGAATACATTTGGGATTTAATACGAGAAAGTTCGTACAAGCATAAGGAAACCACTAAAAACTTTAATTTTGAACTTGACTTTTATTATTTTACATTTGTGTAATATTAATAATCATTATTCTTGAATTAAAAAGACTCCGATGTTCAGCAAAAATTTTTCTGATTGACATTTATAATAAATTATGAAACAATCAGTCACTTTTCTTAAAATTCGAAAAATTGCTCTGGTTTTACAAAAGCAAACTTTAATCAAAAACATTATTTTTCCCTTTACGAGTAACGTAGAAGTAATCAAAGTTAAAAAATGGCTTCATATAGACCGTCTATTACCATCTCGTTTATAGGAAGTAAATTATCTAGATCGGCGATGTAGAGCAGAGTTAAAGGTGCAAGACGTATGGTGCTATGATTGCCAATTTGGCTTTGCGTTTTGATTAAGGCATATTTCATCTTCGACGGGAGGGGCTCAGCTGTTCAGCAGTGGCTTTTGCGGGCTGATAATGAAGATTTAGAAAGAGATATAAACGAGTTAACAGATCACCATATCTAATTACTATAGAAGGTATGTGGTTACTCACCGCAAGGATATCTGCACTTACTTTTAACAAAGAAAGCGTCCTGTAATTATTTTGGCTTCTTATATCCTTTCAAATAAGAACAGTACGGCTCCGTGACGCAGTGGCTTAACAATGGGTTGCAGCGTTAAGGGCGCGGGTTCGAATACCGCACGTAACAAATATTTGTATGGCCTACAAATAATTGTTCCGGGTCTGGATGTTTGTCCTTGTGAAATTTATGTATGTAAACTGCCCCCACGATACAGGAGAAAATCCTAGTGTAGAGAGAGAATATCGTTTAAAAAAAAAGATTTTTAGACAGAAAGGAAGCTCCATTACCTAAATTATCATACTTCTTATAATTTAACGAAACAAAAATGTTTAACCAATATAAACCAGTGTTATACTATTCCACCTGATGGTAAGTGGTGATGTAGCTGAAGATGGAAAAACGCCCTAACTTAGCTTAATAGAAGTGGTAAAATTAAAAAAAATTGTACAACCGACTTCAATATAAATTATTAAGGGTATCTCTAAAACTACTGATCAGACCTTAATCAATTTTATATGGGATCACAAGAGAAGCACCAGCTTTCAAATAAAAAAGAATCATCGAAATCGGTTCACCCAGAAAAAAGTTATGAGGTAACACACATAAAAAATAAATAAAAAAATACATTCGAATTGAGTATTGTGAGTATTGAGTGTCCCTCTTTTTGAAGTCGGTTAGAAAGCCTATTCACTCATGCGTTGAAGACACCTAGATGGCAATCGGATGGAAAGACAGATGCTGGCAAATAATTCAACTCCTTTGCGGTACGCATTATAAACGTCGAAGCAAACCGTTTGGTTCATGTCAACAATAAAAGGGTACTGGCCGTCTGGTTGTAGGATGGTGGAAGGGGGAGGAAGGGATTAAGTCATGAAATCCTTAGCATACTCTCCGAAATGCATCCTGTATTCATTCGGTGTTCTACTTTGGGTGTGTGCTCGAGACTGATAAGATAGGCTTTAATCAGGTCACCAATAACCTTCTTATCAGACCTTATATTTACTCCTCTAGTGAGTTTTAATCAGAGGATCTATTAATATGGCGTTATGGAAGTTTAGGACCTATCTGTATCCTATTGATTCTATCATTTTTTTAAATAACCTTAAGTTTTTCGAATGAGATATACAAGTAGCGTAGATCCTTCTTGGTATTGCTCTCTATCTATTCGAAAAGTTTCATCGCAAACGGTTAGTCATTCCGAGGATTAGCACGGACAGACAGACTGACTCACAATTTTTTTTAAAATATTAAACCCTCTGAGCTTAATAGAGGCCTGTTATTTCAATATTACAGACAAACACTTCAACTTTATTTATATGTATAGATGTGACTAGAATTTATCTTTATATATATAAAGTTCTTCTGTCCGTGTGTATGTGACTGAACTCCTCCTAAACGGCTGGACGGATTTTGATAAATTCTTGTGTGTGTGTCATTAACTTAATTCGAGAATAGTTTAGATAGGACCAGGTAGGTGGCACTGTTGATCCAGATCCAGATACCACCCGTGCGAAGCCGGGGCGGATAGCTAGTATTTGTAATTTTATATATTATGTAGTTTTAACTGTTAGGTGGTCCGAGGTTGATGCGATTTCATAGAAAATGCAAACTTGTATAACTGCTCTAATCAATTGGTCGATTTAAACGGTCAATAAACGAAAACAGATTATTATCAATAAACGGCCGGACGTATAGATCGCATTGGATTCGTCAGCGCAGTATCTCGTGACATCTGACAAACCATGCCGGCGAGAGATCAAAACAGAATCAGCGGAGCGTTCAATTTGATATTCTATGAGAGATTTTCTAGCAAAGTTTTGCCTGAAGGCATTGCGTCTGTTTCAGTGATCACCTGTTTACCGATTACGAAATCTTCTGGGTTCGAATCCCAGCCAGATTTAAAGATAGTGCAATGTAAACTCAAATATTAGTCTATCGGGTGAACGGATTAACAATTAATGTATTGTTTGGCACAGCTTTCAGAGTTCAGAGTGTTTTATGGTCAGATTAATTTCAGGCCTAAGCGGTTGTAAATAATTTTCGTCTTAATAACGAAATAAAAAGTCTGAGCTTCTATATAACATACTACAATCGAAAATTTGCCAGTATAGAAAATATATATTCTTATGCTTCTCTTTTAGTGATGACTTTAAATTAATTTCTGTTAAAATTTTTAATTTATTTTCAAATTTTATTTTAAGTTTATTTCACAATTATTCTAGTAAAATTTTTATGCAGTATCTATATTTTTGTATAAATCTACTGCTTATTTGCATATCATTACAGTCTAGGAGTAATAATGACATGATGAGTCCTTTCTGATCTGGTGCTCGTAAGTTTGATTACAATATCAGGAAATTATATTGCCTAATTAAATTAGTCTTAAAACAGTTTGAATTAATGTAAAATTTATGCTTGGTTTGCTATAGAAATTCTTCTGGGGAAAAATATTGTTAGGGAAGTCATCTGTCAGTTATAAACTTTACAGTTTACAAGGCTTAATGAGGTTTACCAAAACGCAGTATAGCAGTGTACCGTTTCTATACGTGGTAGAGCCATGATGCAGCTTTTTTTATAGGACAAGGGTGACAAACGAGCCTGTGGCCCATAGACATCTACATCTATCCTCGTTTGCGAATCAAAATGCAGATGCGTTGTCACCCGAGAGGACTAAGATGGAATGCCTCGTTTCCAGTAAAAAGGGTCTTCGGTTCTCTACACTCACCATACGAAACACAGCAGCGTTAAGCTGCTATTTTATGCTGGTATTCTGTGAAAGCGTGGTCCTTCCCCGATCGAGCCGACCACGTATAATACACAAGCTATATTAATTGTATAGTTGTAGCACGAATGGGTCGGCTCGACCGGGAGGACATAGAAAGAAAAAGAGAAAAGAGAAATAGCAGCTTAATGCTGCTGTGTTTCGTATGGTAAGTGTAGGCATTCCATCTTCGTCCTTACGGGTGACAACACATCTGCATTTTGATACGTAATCGAGGATAGGGCCACAGCAACCACTTACCATCAGGTGGACTGTGTGCTCCTTTGTCACCCTATCCTATAAAAAAAAACTGAAAATGGAACATTGTTTAAATCTCCGTTGAAAAATGTTCTTTTTACGGTTTTATGGTTTTATCTATAGAACCAGGACGATCATGTTTCACTCGGCGTTTCTAAACACAAAATTTCATATATATATCGTTAGCCGTTTCTGAGAAACCAATTATAAATATAATACACGCATATATACTTATACAAGAATTGTTCGTTTAACATATTTTTGTAAATCCTATGACAAGCAGGAACTGCTTCAGTTTTGATAGAAGCATTGTGCCAACATTATACAATAGCAATCAATCACAATTTGAATATATTGACTGACTATCATTACTTGTAGATACATCTGTTATAGGGTAGTTTCACACGCACAGACCGCCAAATTCGTCACTGTATATAGGATGATGCCAGTTTTGCTAAAATAATAATAAAGATATCACTCTACGTAGTATAGACAATCTGCAGCTGTGTTATGTCTGCAGCACGGTGGAAAATGTTCTTTTCCGCACAGAATATCAACATAAAATATCTGCATAAGGCTCTCATTTTTCGTATGGTTATTGAAGAGAGAAGTGGGGATCGTTCTTTTTGTAACGAGGCATTACTTCTTAGTCCACCGAGGGCCAATGCATTTGCATTTTGGTTCTAATCGTGGACATATTTAAGTGTCCATGGGCTACTGCATAGACTTTTTTCGTGTGTCACCCTTCTTTGCATAAAAAATAAAACAATATAAAATAAATATTAATAAAATAATTAATTGTAAAGTTTTTTTTTTATTGGCCAGTGACTTTCCACTATTGATTATGGGTCTCTCATACAATAGGCAGGATTTACCTTAACCCCCACAGTAATGACACGTGTAGTACACAGAGTTGATGTTTCGCACATTTGGCGAATATACTGCTAATCTATGGGAGGATATTGAAGTTAATCTTAATCCGCCACCACACAGCGAAATCCGAGGAGTTAGTTAATTTAATATTCTACACGTATTTACAACCTTAGATTTAATTAATTCAAATTGTATGATTACTTTTATTACTAGCAAAAGGAGTCTTTAACATACCAGTTTTATGGCACAACCTGATAATTGCTCGAAAAACGTACCAGTTTTATAGATCAGCCTATAGGTGGTCTATCGGTCGCGGCCGCCGTAGCGAACAATAAAGCATAGTGATTAATTTACCGACGCCGGCGCAAGCTAACGAGGTACTATTTGAGGTCAGATGCGGTACGATTTGTATCCGGAGTGGACCCACCGGCGTGCTTTGTGCTCCGAGAAAAAAATGAGCGTATAGATATTGATTTCGCTTTTATTACTCAACTGGTTTGAGTGTTCGCTGATTCAGTTAAAACGTATGACGTGTTTATGCTAATAGGTGGCGTTATGTTTCAGACAATCTTAATACATTAACAATATCATTCAAAATAATTTTTATATAATATATTATTTATATTTATATATAAAGATCAATTCTATATGTATAATATAAAATCGATCTTTATATATAAAAATTACTTGTTACATTGTTGGTCTGCGATGAACTCCGAAACCACTCAACTGATTTCAAATTAAATTTTGTAAATGTGTATTGCTTGCTCCAACTCTCAATATTTTTTATTGCGAATTTAAAGATTTTTAAAGAGCAAAGTGTCAAGGAAACTAGCCATTTGCACAGGACAGGGTTATAGTGCCCAAGTATACGCGCAAGCACAGGTGCACTCTCTATTCTCTAACTTTCATAAACTACAAGTCAGACCTTGGTCAGGTCAGGTGGGACGGTAATCCGACACGACCAGAGAGAGATCAAGCACAGGACAACTTCAGGTCAACTTCCTGATCCCGGTCCGCTACTTAGAATTTATTGACAAAAGAACGACCCGGGAGTCGAACCCGGAAGCTCATGATTAGCAATCGCGTTTACGACCACCAAATCAACGAGGCAACTCTTTAGGTAACTATATTATACTAAAAAGTTGCCTCGTTGGTATAGCGATGAAATAGAATCCATCACCCAATTTTGTTTATTAAGTTTTGTTATAGGCGACTATGAGAATCCCCAGAAAAATCTAATGGCTTCCAATAGATAGCGGTATCACCATCTCGTTTACCCCAGACGTAAAATATGTGGACCGGCAACGGGAAGCAGCGTCTAAAATTAGAGACGTCTGGTACTGAGATCGCGCTGCTAAGCGTAGTGATTAATGCATATACTACCACCATGAGAGCCTCATATCCAGCGATTGACTTTTGCAGGCTAATGAATAAGAAGGTACATATATATTAAAATTTAGAGTTTACGAGAAAATATCCTTAATTTTCTTCAAATTACAGCACCCTGCCGATATCAGCATTGCAACCTATAATACATATGTATATTGAAATTAATAGATAAGATCCATCCAAAAATAAAATTGGCAAAATTATCATTTAGAAGATATTAGTACTGCACTCGTTAATCCGACTGCAAAGCATGGGTAGTACGAGCAAGGTCTTTCTTAAAGAATAAGGGTAATAAACGAGCGCACAGTTCACTGGATGCTATGTCCTATATCTAGGGAACTACTTCTATCCTCGATTAAGAATCAAAAGGTAGATGCGTTGTCACTCCAGAGGAATAAAACCCTTGTTACCGGTGAAAAGGTTCCCCGGTACTCTACACTCGTTATATAAAACACATGAAATAGCAGCTGCATTAGGCTGCTATTTTACGCTGGTATTCTATGAGAGCGTGATCTTTCCCGAGGTGCCGCGCGCTCGAGACGACCCATTCATTCTGCAACTATAATATAGCTCTACAATGTTAAAGATCTTAAAGATTAAAGTCTTGGGATAACTGCTTGCCTGTACAGCATTAATAGGCTAGAGGTGACCTGTATCTGACATGATATACAGCTCAAAATATATTTAAGACCTATGTTGAGTTGGTGTTGAGAATTTACAATATGCGACTACTATTGTTAGTGTTTGTTTGATCGCGTATATTTGAGCGCTATAATATTTCTTGAGCAGTTGATCGTTTCTTGATTATAAATTATCGCCAACATAGGATATCAGTAAAATCGGAATAACATTATCTTCTATGTTTATTCCTCCTTAAAGACTTAATAATCGTTTATCACTTATCTTACCTATTTGTCTATTTTAGGTGGTTGACTTCTTTTCTGCCTAGTCTTGTGATAAAATAAGGGCAGGTCTGACTTTTCATAACAAATCGGGAACTGAAGTGAAAAAATACTTACCATGGAATGTCCAAGATATTCAGCAGCGTTGTCAGATATGTAAAGAAGTTTGCCGTTCTGCGTCATCATCATCAGGAACCCGTTGAGTGCCTGATAGAAAAAAAAACATGGTATAAAATTTCAGTTTTATTTTAATCCAATATGCCTATTTTATGTCCCGTTGACTTAAGAAAATTTTCCAGCAGATCTCATCTGATAAATTTTAATGTTAGGAAAATCTCCAGTTTGCCAAAAGATTGTAAAATAAAAGCAACAGTAGTGTTAAGGGTACCGACTGCCGACTTATAAGTTGTTGTTCGAATCCGTCATTCGAACTGTTCCAGTAATGTTATGGATACGTTTCATAAAAATGCGAATGACGGACATTTTAAGGTTACTCTGAGTGGTTAATAGGAACATTAGTGATAGATATTTTGGCACCTCTGACGCTGCTCTCCAGATACGTTCTGGGGTCTGGGTATTTTCTAACTCATATTAAAGAAATTAATATATTATGCCATTTATTGTAGTTTACCATAAATTTCGATAGTCAACCCTTATGCCACCTACGGAACAAATTGTCTTACAACGCATCAGTACCGTTACAGCCTTACAAAAGTCCACTCGTTGAACAACTCGTATCAAGGACCGATGATAATACAATAATTTAATAACTTTATCTTAGTATCCTGCTCAGGATCACCAGGATAAAATAAAATAGTTATCAGGATCAACACAGCTCACGATCAATGCGTGTTGCTAAAGTTTTTGAAACTGTTATATTATTTTAAAATAAGTCAGAACTTGGCTTAAACAATTTATAAATGTTGGGATACGTGATTTTTTGTGTTCTACATCCTACATTTTATAATCAAAATCTTTAACAAGTTTAAAGGTCTTAAGTGACAAAATTTTCTATAATATTTTAAAGATAATTATGAAATTTGAGCATATTACCCGATGTATATATGAATTGTATTTGGGAAGAGGCTTATATATTAGATATACGTGAAATTATTTTATGTAAATATTTCCTTATTATGTATATCAGAATTGTGTTCCCGCTCTCTATTCTATTATTTGCAATGGCGATACGTCTGAGTTATGGCGGGAATATATTAAGTTGCCACACAATCGCGTCGCCATCTCGCCACACGACGACAACCGAGTATTTCTCGCATAAACCAGCGACTTGGGTCACAGCTGTTCGTTTCTAAAGGGGAATTAGCTCTATTGTGATATATAAGCTCTGGTGTACCTAACACTATGGCATTTTAGCCTACAGATATTTTTAAAATATTAACGAATTTCACAAAAACACAAAAATAGAAAATATTAACGCTGTAGCTTTGATATCTAAAGTCAATTTAAAAATGATTAGTATTTATGATCGATACAATGAAGAAATGGACTCAATACACAGAAAAACGAATAGTTATAACTTCAAATAATAATAATTTTTACAGTTTAGAAATTCAGTAGGTATTAATTTTGAAATTGGCGTTTTGTACAGGAGGAATATAAAGTCAATTTTTTTTGTAAAATATATTTATTTAATCAAAGTATGCACCGTTGTTATTTTTGCACTTTGCCATCTCATAGGTATATAGGTAGTGATCCTTTACTAAAAAACCATGGAGGCGAGAATCAATAAACTCTTTGAAGGCGGTTTGGACTGCCGTATCGGAGTTGAATTTTTCCTTGTAAGAAGTTGTCAAAATTCCGGAAAAATGGTAATTTGTTGGAGCAAGGTCCGAGAGTACGGTGGATGTCGCAGACATTCCAATTGTAGCTCATATAACTTAGTGGTTGTTTGTTGTGCAGTGTGTGGTCTTGCGTTGTCGTGAAGCAGCAGTGGCCTAGAGCGATTGACCAATCTTGGTTGTTTAGCAGCTAGTTCTTCCTTCATGGTTTGCAGTTGTTGACAATAGATATCTGCCGTAATCGTTTGGCCAGATTTTAGAAAGCTGTAGTGAACGACACCGGCGCTAGTCCACCAAACACTCACAAGTAACTTTTCTGAGTCAATTTTCGTTTAGGGCAGGATTTGGCTGGGTCTCCAGGGTTCAGCCATTGCAACGAGAGCTTCCGATTATCGTACAGCATCCACTTTTCATCACAAGTAATGATTCGATTTAAAACCTTCATTATTGTGTCGGTTGAGCAAAGTAATACAGCAGTTGACGCGTGTTTGCAAGTTCGGTTCACTCAATTCATGAGGTACCCATCGTTCAAGTTTTTACTTTCCTGATTTGCTTCAAGTGGATTAATACAATTTTATCACTTACCCCGAACACTGAAGTGCTTTGTGATGGATCCGCTTCCACAATAGCCTTTAATTCTTCATTTTCCACTTTGGTCTCCGGCCGTCCACGGGTTGGTTCTGAAGGTCGAAATTTCCAGAAAGAAAACGTTGAAACCAAAACGTACCGTGCTTTTTGCAACACCAGCGCAGTACACATCAATAATCTTTCGAGCTGTTTCTGCAGCACTGGTGCGACGGTAGAACTCGTATTCGTAAATATACCGATATTTCATGTTTTCCATTGTGCGGTAATAAGCGACGCCAAAGAATAAAATAATGAGGAAAAAAAAATGACTGTTTTCAAAACTCAAATGTACCAGCTAAATTAATTTATAAATTTGAATTTGGAATACTTAACCAAAGAGGAAATATTTCAGATCAAAGTGGTCAGTACGATAAAACGCTTATTTCATATGTAAGGACCTAATATAACATCACTATAATTAAAAGAATGATAAAAATCTGCAAGAAGTTACTTCTTTGGAATTCATGTTTAAGTAAATAATTAAAATACCCGAATTGACTTACAGGGTTTATTCATTCATTCATTATAATAATCCGAGAAAAGACCACTGCAAAACATAGACAAATATTTCCGCATAGGGACAGTCCTCATATTTGCTAATGTTGCCACATTTGCCGGGCGATTTAGCAACTACAGATTTTTTGTATTATGCCGCCATCAAACTGCAATTATTTATTCAGTGCTGCACTCACCATCCAACCTGAACAAAGTGGTGAACGTAGGGTAAGTATTTCAAATTATTCATTTCATTAGGTCCTTCTTAAAAGGTATATCTCGGATCGTCAATACAGCCCTTCACAAGTCCACTGTTGAACACGGGCCTCCCCAAGGAATGCCACAAAGCAAGATCAAGCCACATGCATTCATCGACTTCCTGCATCTTTTACTAGGTCGTTACTTCATCTAGTGGAGGACCTACACTTCTAACAGCTCATAAAAATGTAATGGCAAGCTCGTAACGCCAAGCGTAATGTAGAGTGGCTTCTATTATATAGAGTGATGATCTGATGTGAAATATGGGGAATCAAAGTGAAACAAATGTTTTTTTAAAAAATAATAAACCATATGTTTATATACTTTTTCTAAACTTTCATAGTTTTTAGTACTCTATGCCAATTGACCTTGAAAATATGAGCAAATGAACGTAAATGTTTAAATGATTTGTGGACTGCATTAAATATCATTACAATTCGTTCAACAACCGAAGAAAAATCACTTCCAAATTATGGTTAAAATCCCCAAATCAAAGTTAATGAGTGGTTGGCGTTGACCACGCCCGGTAAATATAGGCTTACGCAACCACTTAAATTAACGTCTTGGTACTAATTTTTCTCTCTTTTCAACTTATTGCATTTTATTATTGAAAGAAAGCGACAGAAACACTAAACATTTCCAGGAGACGTCAATGTTTACCGTGGGAAACACGAAAACAATAAGAGAAATTAATAATTAAGAGTGGTTATAACTTATAACGCATGAAAAAGTTAAAGATCTTTTTTACATACTTCAAGTGTTGCTAAGTTAAAAAATCATCATGATCGTCATCATATTTATTAGAGACCATCACAAGTTCACTGCTGAACGCAGCTGTCTTCCATAAATTGCCACAAAGCACGGACTACTCACATTCATCCTCCATGTTTAATCAGGCCGTCACTCTATCTTTAGAGGCCGTGGAGGAAGGCGCGCCTTGTGTTCCTGGTGCGCCTTACCTGAGAAGGAAGGGGGGGAGGAAAAGTCCTCCCCGAGGAGGGGCTGCCATGGGGCGGCCATCGCTGGTGGGCCGCGGATGTGTGCAGCGTTCCCGTTGCCAATATGCGGCAAAGGTGGAACACCATGGGGTTGTAGTCGGTGTGAGTCCGACATAACCGCCTTAAAGGCATTTCAAAAAAAAGGTCGTCACCCTATCTGGTGGGTGTTGCCCTACCTATCCATCTAATAATATACCATACTAAGACTGAAAAATAGAGAACTTTCAACTTTATATCATGACATCAAAAGATAAATTTCGACCAGTTGTGGCTTAACTTCTTTTAGTCAACGTACGGCAGCGTGAGGTACGCTTGGCAGGTGGGATGAAAACCGCAGCTATTTATCATTTTTGAGTTGTTATCAAGAAGAAGCTGCTGTCCATCTCCTGCTTTAATTTCCATATGTCACCTCTTACGACACCTAGGGGTGATATAGGTACCCACGTCGTTTCTCGTACGCCGTCACTACACGGCGTCAAATAGGTAACCTTCGAATATATTTTTTTTAAATAAAAACACTTTATGATTAGTATATATAGAAAGGAAGACTTACCTTAGAAAATCCGAAATTTGAAGTGGTAGATGGTTGTTGGTGTATGTCAAAGCGCTTGAAAACTGCAACAAAACAAAAAAAAAATTAAATTTTTGCAGTTATCAGATTATTATTGAAACAAACTTAAATAGAGGTGATCTTTGGTGTCATCAAAATAGAGGTGATCTGGACGGGCACAGCTCCTAAGGAGCAATAATTAACGTCATGTGTCTCGTAAATTAGCGATCGAAATGGAAATAGATATAGAATTTGAAATGGTTTTTTTTACATTCAATCTGGATCGGGAAATACTTTTGATCTGGGAAGAACGCACAAAAAACAAAACGTTTACAATTATGGATTCATGACACAACTAGTGACCCGCCATGGCTTTGCCTGTGTGGGATATGTTAATGTGGTGTTTAAATAAAACTAGTTTTACGAATTTTATTGCGTATATTAACTTATTTTATATTCCCGACGTTTCGAGTACTTTACAGCACCCATGGTCACGGGGGGGACTGAGGTATTTGACGTCCCAATGTCATAGTTAAATAGGTGCTGTAAAGTACTCGAAACGTCGGGAATATAAAATAAGTTAATATACGCGATAAAATCCGTAAAACTAGTTTTATTTAAATGTGTAGTGTTCGCGTAAATATAAGATAATAAATTCATTTTATTTAAAAATTTCCCTTTATTTTAAATACAACACAAAGTCTGAAGA
The DNA here is from genome assembly GCA_029286625.1 of Parnassius orleans. NCBI lineage: Eukaryota > Metazoa > Arthropoda > Insecta > Lepidoptera > Papilionidae > Parnassius > Parnassius orleans. The sequence goes on from JAGSMP010000009.1 coordinate 2,270,788, forward strand.
TATAATAGCAAGCATTTAAACAGGTTTCGCTGCTTAAAATAAAACTATTCCGCAATTTTTTTAAAGTCAATATTATAACTTGTTTCGTCAATTTAAGATGCTCATCCTATTAGATTGCTGTAGTCAGACTTAGACACACACAGCAGTGGACTTTGTTAGGTTGTAATAATTAAATTGTAAAAGTTATTTAATGGCAATCAATCAGACTTGCCGCTAATCCCATCAAACAATTATAAAACCACGCGTGAAACACGGTGTAATCTATATCATGACACGAGAATGGCTGGAAGTTCCTTAAATAGATATTAGAGAAGTAATAACATCTACAAACAAAAGAAATAATAATTGTCAGGACCTAATTAATACTAGGAGAAAGCAATGCAAGAGTTATATATTAAATTAATAATGTAATCTATTAATTTAATTTCCTTCTTCATATTTTTTATAAGAGACGTAATAGGCAGGTTCTCTGCATCGTCTTCGAACTTAGACTATCCCATACTCTCCCAAAAATACCGTAACATAGAAATATGTAGACACAAGTACTATTATGTACTGTACCGTAATGAATACGTATAACTAGCTGTATGTTTAAGAAAACAAGAGATCAGTAGCATAATATTGTCATTAAGGAAGATTACACACCTTCACAAATATACATGTTTTGTTCGCAAAACAGTTAATACGAACATAATGCACTCGTAGCTTATAATACCAAGGCAAGAAACTGTGATATTTACTTGAATGTAAAATATTCAACGTAAAGAGACGGCTATATAAATATTATTTTAATAATTTATTAAAATGCTATTGGATATGTAAATTACAAGGTCGACTTAATTCTCAAAAGGGACTTACTGTAAGTCTAATTTTAATTTTAACTGAAAAAAATTATATGCGTGCAATGTGCATTGTGCATAATATAAATAATGCCCTCCAGACCGAATTTCGGTCACGGCGGCCAACCTCAACAGAGACTAGACATCGGCGCAGGACAGGATTATAGTGCCCAAGTGTATACGCAAGCGTAGGAGTGCACCTACGCTACGATATTCCCTCACTCTCATAGTCCGATGGGGCGGTAAACCGACACGACCAGAGAGGGATCAGGCGCAGGACCAACTGATTTACGTGCTTTTCGAGGCACGAGAGTGCGACACCGGCAACGTAAAAGAGCCTCGGGTTCTCGTCATTCGCCATGCGAAACACTACCGCATGATGCTGTTAATTATTTTATTTACGTGGTAGAGCTGCAGCAACAATGGGTCGGCTCGACCGGGGAAGAACCACGCTTTTACCATTCACATTCTTTACCATCAGGTGACTGTGTGCTCGTTTTTCACCTTTATTCTATAAAATAAAATAAAAAAATATTGGTATTCTGTGAGAGTGTGATTCTTTCCCAGTTGAGCCGATCCACTTGTATTGCAGTCATATCAAGGCTCTATTACGTTTATCTGAATCATCATCATCATCATCATTACAGCACTTCACAAGTCAACTGCTGAAAATAGGCCTCCCCCAAGGAATGCCACAAAGCACGGTCCTGAGCCATGTCCATGCATCGACTTCCTGCATGTCTTATCAGGTCGTCACTCCATTTAGTAGGGGGACGACTTACACTTCGTTAATACCGTATCCTTTCCAGTCCAGTAGCTTGAAAACGTCTTCCAATGCAGCGGTGAAGAGTTTCGGGAATATAACGTCACCCTGTCTTACACCTCTCTGCAGTTGGATAGGTTTCGTACTCTGATTCTGTACTCGGATAACCATCGTAGCCCTACTGTACAAACACTTCAGCACTTCGATATACCGACAGTCAACTTGGCACCGCTGAAGGGACTGTAGCACCGCACAATTTTCGACGGAATCAAAGGCTTTCTCATAGTCCACATACGCAAGGCAAAGTGGCAGATTGTACTCTTCTGTCTTCTGTACAATTTGCCGAAGGGTGTGTATGTGGTCTATGGTACTAAAGCCTTTTCGGAAACCGGCTTGTTCGGGAGGCTGGAAGTCGTCGATTCTGCGTGCGAGATGATTCGTAATGACTCTCGAAAACAGCACGTACGCGGCTCAGAAGGGAAATCGGTCTGTAGTTTTTCAAGAGAGCGTTATCGCCTTTCTTGAAGAACAAGACCACCGCACTTCTGCTCCACGCCTCCGGTGTAGTGCCACCATGGAGGACGGAATTAAAGAGCTTCTGAAGGACTTCAAGTACCGGTTTTCCACCCGCTTTCAGAAGCTTCGCTGTAATTCCATCCTCGCCTGGGGCCTTGCCGTTTGTAAGGTGCTGGAGAGCCATTCTAATCTCGCTCAGACTGACGTCCAGAATATCATCGGAATAGTGTTGGATAAGACTTGCTTTTGGATCGTTACTCACACTTGCGTGTGGCTCCAACGATGACGTGTACAGCTGCCCATAGAACCTCTCAATCTCACTCAAAATCTCAGGTGTCCCGGAAATGACGCTGCCACACTCGGTCTTCAGCTTCGATAGTGGGCTCTTTCTGGCAGACAGATCTCTAGCAATGAATGTAGAGCCCTGGTTCCGCTCGATCGCTTCTTCAATACGAGCAGTGTTAAAGTTGCGTAAGTCCCGCCGTATGCATTTGGAGATAAGTCTGTTCATTTGTCTGTATGCTGTCAAATCTACTGAAGACTGCAGTTTCATTCCCCGTCTAACAGCCATGAGATTAAGAGTGATCGGAGAGTTTTTGTGTTCTTCTGCGGCGGGTCTTGCAAAACTTAGCTCCGACCGCATGGACAGTTTCCACGAGCTTGTCATTCATATCGTCCACTGCATTTCAATCTTCTAGGCACTGAAAGCGGTTTTGTAGCTCGAGCTGAAAGGTTTCGGGACTTTGGATTAGAGCACGAGGGGCACTAGGGGGATTAGACGTGACCTTTCCAACTTAACGATTAGATTAGAATAGTTTAGACCAGGTCCACTTCCTGTGGGGCCGCTTCTGCAAGAAAGAGTTCATCACAAAGAGGTCCTCTTTCTCCATGAAGTCGGCCAGCTGCTGGCCCCTTGGGTTCCGTTGCCCTATTCCAAATTTCCCTACCTTCAGCTTTTCCCTACCTTCAGCTTATCTGAATACCAGATGTAATTTGGTGATTTTTTCTCTCATTACAAAATCACATTTGAATAGTTTGTCGGCAAATTGTACGGATGGAATCATATTACAAGGCGTGAACTCACACATAAAAAAATATTGAACTCAGTTTCCATTTTTCTTATTGGTTTTAATCTGATAGGTCTGAAGTCAAAAATTTATTATTAGAATCATGTGAATTCCCTTAAATATGGTTTCCAGTGTTTATACTTCTAAGTAATTTTATTTTAATTATATAGATATACTGATAGAGATATTTTTAATAACTTATTCAAGTCTATTCAAGATTCAAATAAACCAACTGTCAATTTCTCTTTGAAAAGAAAATAAATATTTAACCTGTACAGATCTTAACTAGGTGTCGATTAATCTCTATTTCAGATAAGCCTTTTCATTGTTCTTAGAATATTGAAAAACGATATCGATAAAAATAAAGTAACTCCAATTATTTCGAAATTTTGAAATTTACAATGACTATTTCCGTATGAACTTGCCTTAATAATAAACCATGGAACTTGAACAATCGATGACTTCGAACGACCTACTCTATGTGATATACATCTCTATTGAGAATCGGATCTCATACGTAAGTATGACTATTGTTGCTCAATGTCTTGAATATCACTCGAAACGATTTTTGACGGAGTGTTGTTGCAACAATTTGTTTCTATTCGGGACAAAGAATCGATGTAACAAGGAACAACTTATTATTTTCTGTGTATTGTTTCTCTTTTTAATAAATTATAAGGAAGATGCTGTCGTCCTTATCCTGTTTATGTTACTTTCTGTCGTCTCTTATGACACTATGTGATGGTATGGGATAGTAAAATTTATTACACCGTTACTATGAAAAATAAAATGATTCTTGAAGTAAGAAACAATTTCGTAACAACTTAATGTAATTTAGTTAAGTAATTCAATATTATTAATCTTAATTTGTTATCCTTTCAAAACATTTACGGTATCGCAATTCAAATCGAATAACCCCGAAGGCAAAATATATCTTGCATTGTTGAAAAATCGATGTCATTGCATGCACTTACGGGACAACGTTCATAATTAATCGATTTTATCGATCGATACTTTCTCGACCGCTGGCCCAGGAAACGACGATAAACAATAACTGAGAGCGGCCACCCGATTATGTCGATAAGATATAGAATAATTCCTGTCTCTAATGGGCCCGCCATGGTGTATAAGGGGATTTACACTTTCTAAACTATCTCAAAAGGAGTTCTCTGGAGGATGGATTAGAATATTGATTAGTAATGACTTAGGCATAGTTCGCACGGGTATTTCTCTCTAACCTTAATCTATATTTTAAGTTTCTCTGTCATATTTTTATCATTTATCGAATGGTTGTATTCTACAAGTATTCTAAAATAAATCTATAGAATAAAATAATTATGGCACCGATGAAATTAAATTATTTTATAATTTTAAGTTCTTTGAAGTCGGCTTTACCTTTTTATTAAAATTTGATTTTTATACCGCAAAAATATGGCGACGATTTTAATTACATTATTTCATATTTTCTTTCGAAATCTTTTGAATTTGATTTGGTATCGATCCCGCTAAATTCCTAGCCAGTCTGATGTCTATCGTGCCCTAGTCTGACTCTAGTTGAATTGATCGGCATTTGAACTCAGCTCAGCGACCCATGTATTTATCTATACAAATAAATAAAATTGAAGTGTCTGTTTGTAATGTCAAAATAACTGCTTTCTACTAAATGCATATGTAAGTATATACGGTACTTATAACAAAAACACAATTTTTAAAACTTTTTCTGTCTGTCTGTATATCTGTCTGTCTGTCTGTCTGTTTGTTCCGGCTAATCTCCGAAACGGCTGGACTGATTTTGACGGGACTTTCACTGGCAGACAGCTGATGTTATAAGGAGTAACTTAGGCTACTTTTATTTTAGAAAAAGAATTAGGGTTCCGCGCAAAAAATTAAAACCCTAAATTTCACGCGGGCGAAGTCGCGGGGAACAGCTAGTCTTATAAATATATTTTACGTCTAATATTATTTTAGAAACAAAAGCAATATTTTACAAATTTAGTTCTATAACCTGAGTTACATAAACCGTATATTTTCTTTTTTTACAATTTATAATAAGTAACTAAGAATTGACTAAACAGCCTTGAAAAATTACTATCGTTTGAACACCTGTTCCCAGCTTGGACATGAACCTCCTTCAAAGGATAGAATAAAACATGCGCCCGAGCCACCTGCATTCTATTACGACTTTTAGCATGATATTTGTTAAAGCATTTTTAAAGTAATTGAAAAAGGTTTACTATAAATCAAATCTTTCTCAAGGAATCTATTATGAAAATGTACGTAGTCATCATTAGGCTAAAGTGTCAGTAGTACGTTAATATAGCCCAAACAACCGACGACTAATACATACAAGAAAGAAAGGTTTGTGTGTGCTTTAAAAACTGAGATGAATTATTTAAAATAATAAAATTAAATAAATATATAAGTATACGAAAATAAACTAGTAATTTTTTTATTCTTTTCTAAATTATTCTTTTCTAAAACACAAGCACGTACAACGGCCGAAGACGATAAGCGCGCACCACGTATCTCTCACTTAGAGCAAAAGCGATGGCCGTACAACGCGCGGGCTAATGTGTTAGATTGCATTCAAACCGCCACACTGAATCATTGCTAAACCACTGATATTTCTAAATAATGTGAAAGAAGAGCGAAGAAATTACCAGCTCTAGTTGTTAAAATGTTATTTACGTCGCTAATGGACAGATGCATTTTGAGTATGGATGTTGAATGCATTAAGAGTTGGTGTTAAATGTATTAAGTAGTTAAAAGCAATCGGTTTTATTAAAAAAAAGTAGTACATTCAGAGTCTAGGGCTAAGGTTTAAAATACGGTTCAGAAAGAGTTTTACTGTGACTAATTATAAACTACTTTTAAGGGTTCCGTACTAAAAGGGTAACCAACGGGACCCTATTACTAAGCCTCCGCTGTCTGTCCGTTCGTCCGTCTGTCTGTCATCGGGTTGTACCTCATGATCCGTAATAGGTAGACTATAACAGCAAATAATAATAATAAAAAATTAAAGGGGCTCCCCTACTAGAAACCTGTGTGATGGTACGGAACCCTTCAGGCGCGAGTCCAACTCGCACTTGGCCGGTATTTATATTAAAATGGAATGAGATATATCTTGTTTTGATTTAATAGGAGCTTATTTTAAGAATAAAAAATATAACAATAATACAATTGTGCTCAGCCGTGGTAGCGAACGAGATACGCGCGCTGTTCATTTCATACTAAACCACGTGCTCAGTGGTAAAAAATCGTGATGAAAAAGAATCTGAGAAATAATATATTTCAAGGGTATGATGTGAATTTCGGCAACACGCACTGGATGACCGCAACTGACATTTCCTCTTTCAGAAATGAGAAATAGCTTGCACTCAGCAGTGGGACGAATATAGGTTGTAACTTAGCTCGTTTGTTTTACGAAAATGAGAATCGCATATTCCCACCTAATATAAATATAATCGCAGACGCGTTTAACGTATTAGTCAGTGTCAGTACAAATCGCCTTCACGAGCAGCGCTAACTGATTCTAATGCGTCCTCTACTTATCACGACGCGCGTCCGCCTGTTCACAAATTATTTCGTTATATTAAAGTTAATGATAACACGGAAAACGGCGACGTATGTAATTAAACATCTCATCACGGCAAGATACGACAGGCTAGAAGCGTTAGCTCTGGATGATAACAACGGGACGTAATACATGAGAGTGCTTTACGATTCTATAAAATCGTGGCTGTATTTCGTACTGTATTTAGTAAATAACTATAAAATAGCATAGGTAATAATTAATAATGTGATAATACAAGCTGTTTGAGAGCATGTTCCCAGGGCCACCAGATGTCACTTATTTTCTGACGAACGAAATGTGTATTATTGAGTAGTGTTAGTATGTACTATGGCGGGTATGTATATTTAGGGGATGGTTGACCCCTTGGATCAGTCTGCCTTCTAGTAAAACGTTTTAAAATAGTTGTTTGGTTAACATATATAAAAATGGAGCTTCAGAATGTAAGTGAAATTGAGTAATTTTTGAGAGCTTTAAAGCGTCTGCAAAGTGACACTGCCGACGGAAAGTGTCTGGGAGTATTGATGACTGATTTTTAACGATATTATCTAACATATACGTAAAAATCAGCTGGGAGAATTAACGTGAGGTGAGCAATGTTTTTACGTGCCTTGATTACCACAGGTAGGCATGTGATCATAGTACTACTAACACTACTCAATCGTACACATTTCGTTCGTCAGAAAATAAGTAACGTCTGGTGGCCCTGGGATCTTGGACTATTTAGTGCTTACCCAAGATACCGATGAGGTGCTTATGATGATCTCTTTGGTGATATTGAGTAGCACTGATATTGGTTCAAGGGAATTTTCTAGGTGGAAGAACTCCCTTTCTGCCTAGGTCTGTCTGGGTAGGTAGCACCTTCTCACCTATTTCTGCCGCTAGACAGTAGTGTGTGCATTAATATGTTCAATTCTGCAGAGTATAAAGAGCCAGTATGATTAAAGTCTGTAAGCTATTTTATCTTAGTCCTTAGAAGTAGCAACGCATCTGTCGCCTTTTTTTTAATTTGAAATTGGTTGCAGAAGGGCATGGGCTGTAGTAGTAGTAGTAGTACTGGATGGTGGACTGTAAGTTAGTTTGTCACTTCAAATGTATATAAAAATTCAATGAAAACATTTTCTTTTTTTGATCGTACTTGCATGTTATAGTATAGCAAGCTTGAAGAAATATTCAATATTTCTGATGTTGACTAATCTAATTTATTCCTAAATGTTTGACAGTCTGTCTACTTTTAAACATTTATTCCATTTAAGTAACTTAAATGGCATTCAAGTCTGCGTGTGTCTAGTGTGTGGTGCAAAAGATGTTTTAAGCGATTTGCTTGTAAATGGAAAATGGTATACAAGTCTCTGCGATGCTATTGTCACACATACTACCAACGGCATATTAATCACATTTATGATTTATGGAACCCTTTTAAATTATATCTTCTTCATCACAAGTCCGTAAATGTCAACTGCTGAACACTGGTATTGTCAGACTTGATATATCCTCAATATATTTTTAATATCTTTACAGGCTATGAAGCATCCACTCTTACTCCTCAGAGGTGACAACACACCTGTAGCCTAATTTATTTGAAGTTATTTGCAGGTGTTCATGGGCTGCAGTAGCCACATACCATCAGGTGAACTGTTAATTCATTTGCCACTTCAATTTAAAAAAAACCGGCCAAGTGCGAGTCGGGCTCGCACATGAAGGGTTCCGTACCATCGTAAAACATGTTTCTAGTAGGGTAGCCCCCTTTAATTTATAATTTATTTTTATTATTTGTTGTTATAGCGGCAACAGATATACACATTCTGTGAACATTTCAACCGTCTACCTATTACGGATGATGAGATACAGCCCACTGACAGACAGACGGACGGACGAACGGACGGACGGATGGACAGCGGAGGCTTAGTAATAAGTTCCCATTGGTAACTATTAGGGTACGGAACCCTAAAAAACAACTATTATACGCTAGAAGACGACACAATTTAAAAGGTCGTAATGCGGAGAAATTACTAATCATAATATAAAACATACAACTGATTAACTTTGTTTATAATTTAATTACCAACAAATTAGTACACATTTTTCTATTTATCCACAAGATATTTTTACTATAATTACTTCACTGTACTAAATATTCAGCAGCTATAATTTATACTTTGTTTTTTTTTTATATCTTTCTCGTAAAGATAGAGTTTTTGTACAATAATTACTGCTTCGTTTGTAACAAATCAAATTAAGTGTCTGAAAAATGGATCGTCAATTTTCGAACGCAGTGCAAACAGATAAATGTGTGCCACTTAGAATTGATTAGTTGCAGTGCGCGAGCCCGTTTCAAAATGATCTTCGGCCGCACTGATAATTAATTAGCTTAGCAATATACCGCGAATGTTCGACTTAGTTTATAAAGCGGAGGAATTGTATACGCTTATTATAATTGAGTATCTGGACAATCGAGTTTTGCTCTCAAAAAAATGTCATAGATGACACATATCCAAACTGTTAGAGTCGTTTCCAAGACACCGATTTCATTATATACACGTATACACATAAAGTATATGATAAGGTCCTGTGGTAAAGACGTGGGTTCGCGAACGAAAGATGCAAATGAATTAGTTAACTTGCTATGGATCTCTCTATCTCCGTTCACCTGCTCTCAAAATTTATCAGTGTATTAGAGTGTATCACTGAATCATTAAGTCGCCATCGGCACTCGGTTTTCGTCGCAAAATTTTATGATCAGAGCCATTTTCACTCTCTTTGCCATGCATTTTATGTAATATCAATTTTATTTAGCTCATTGGCAAATATATTCCATCAAATACATAATTTTGTCACGACCGAATAATTAGTCACTAAGTACTCAATAAATTTCGGGTATTTAACACACATAACAATTAGAACTCGATGAATTTAAAGTTTATTGAAGTTATACTTCTTTTGGGGCGTTTGGAAAAATGATGAGAGTGAATTTTTACGATGCGCGCACACCGACACCTAAAAACGACACCATGAAGTTCTTACGATGTGCGCGCACACTGACACCTTAAAACAACAACTTCATTGGGTAATTGTCTCTCAAGTTTTTTGTTTTGTTACGCTAAATAAGTATAACTTCCTACGTGCGTACATAAGTACACACACACTTTTTTTTAAATAATTATCAACATAAATAGAATATGTGTAGATATACACATATGATCGGTGATGCGGTATAATAATACATTCAGTCATCTATATTAACTAAACTATTTTTGAAATAGGTATACTAAAGATACCTATATACAAAAAGATGAACTATAGCTTATCAACCAGTAGAGCTATTGAACTGTATGAAGTAATGATATAAGAGTGATCTATAGATCAAAAAGATACGAATGTCTCTCTTCATTTCAATGATACATTACGAGCACGTCTATGTTTTAAACGTATCGGAGCCACGCTGCAGCAATATTATGATTGTAGCACGAATGGGTCGGATAACGCTCTCAAGGAAACCCAGCGTAAAATAGCAGCTTAATGCTGCTGTGTTTCGTATGGTAAGTGTAGATAATTGGAAACCCATTTCACTGGAATCGAGGCTTTTAATCTTAGTCCTCAAAGGTTACAAAGTATCTCTATTTTGATGCTTAATCGGGGATAGATATAGATGTCTATAGGCCTTTTTCCAGGCCCGATTCAAGGTAAGAGTGAACAGGCTTTCCTTATGCATACATTTGTAGTGCGTTTTACCATCTTCGGCTGCAGCACCACTTACTATCAGGAGGGATAGCAGTCAAGCATTGGCATATAACAGTTATAAAGGAGACCTACCACTTTGTACTGCTCTTTTAATTTCTCAGTATTACTTTAATTTATAATGAATTTTGTCAAAAACGAAACACTAATTATTCGTATCATGCACTTGACTATTTTTAAGAGCATATAATATTACCTACGCGCTAAAGTTGCTGCTGCGATAACACATGCACTTTTGCATGTGCGTGCGTAAAAATATATTATGTTAATTTCAATAAAAATAAATTAAATACAAAACCTCATTGCAGACGAGAAATGGACTTTCATTGCTAGAAACCGGTCGCGATTTCTTTAGAATATACCTCGAGTCTACTGCCGAATTCCATTGAAATAGACGTTGATTTTATTTAAAGGACTGGCTCGAAGACCTCTCAAGGCAGGTGGTTAGCTAAATTGAGATGTTCGTTAGGTCCCTAATGGTATGTATCGCGTCAATCTCGGCCCCAGTTATTCCTGCCGCCCGCGAAAACTGGCCGTGTGTGATTGGAAGACACTGCAACGCGTCGTATCTGATTCAGTTTTGAAGTAATTTAGACCTTGAATGCTCAATGTAGCGCTCTTCACATTTATATTTGAAATACATTTACTATTTAAGATTAAAACGTTTATTATTACATTTTCTCTTTTAAAAAACGTTACCCCCACACTAGGATTTTCTCCTGTATCGTGAAGGCAGTTTACAAATATAAATTGCACAAGGACAAACATCCAGACCCGGAACAATTATTTGCAGGCCATACAAATACTTGTTCCGTGCGGGATTAGAACCCGCGGCCCCCAGCGCAGCAACTCATTGCTAAGCCACTGCGCCACGGAGCCGTAAAAAGTTACAAAAAGTTTTATTTATTGACAATAATTTTAATAATGACTAAGAAGGTTAATTCAAGTATTTAGGTGACCAAGCGTAATAAATTTTTTTTTTCAGGGATTACTCTCTATGGTGGGAGAGAGAGACCCATGACCCAGCAATGGACTTTTATGGGCTGATGAAGTACATGTAAGTAATCACTTTGAGAGGTATATTTTCAGGAATTTGTAACGATGATGGATAAGATCACTATCAAACACCTGAAACTTCTGTACGCTTATTTCTTCACGACAATGTCCGTCCACTCATTACGCAATGGACAGTATCAAAATCACAGGGGCTGGTGTTTAAACTCCTTCGCACATCGCATACACCAATTTTCGCCTCCATTTATTTCCTTTATTTCGGCATTTGAATAACTTCTTATAGGGGAAAAAATTCTACTCTGACGAGTAAACTGTGAGGTGATAACACCGCCTTGAAAAGTATTTACCGATTACCATCCTCAAGATTTTAATAAAAAATGTCCTCCTGACCTAAAGAATTGGCTCATTTTTTTTCTCTATGCGAGCAGCTACGAAGGTCTAGAAAGACCGGTATCACTGCGACCTATAAGATCTATTGTGATCGTTGCTATGACTATAGTTCACTGCTAAGCCCTATGTCTTCAATGAATTGAAGGAGTTGCTTAGCTGTGAGCAATTTCACTTCTTCTGGGCTAAGTACATAGTTTCCCAGATGATTGTTACGTTTGCGCATTAAGGTCCACAATCAGTTAGGATGTGCAGAGGTGTTTCTTCCGTTAAGGGACAGAATCGGCACATCCTTGAGTTGCTTAGTCCCAGGATGGACATATGCTTTTTTAGATAACAGTGTCCAGTTAGGGCTCTTGCCAGAATACGCAGTTCATTCTTACTTAATCCCAGGGCTTCTAAAGCTAATTTAAGTTCATAGGCCCGCATTAAGGTTTTAGAATGTTTTAAGCCTGGTGTATCAGACCAGATGTTAAGTATCTAATTGGCTTATTAGTCTACACTGCTGAATATGTATGATAAGACCGACGCCAAGCACGCTCTTTAGCGCTTGCATGGCGACTCCCTACATATTTTTTAAGGAATATTAGTCATGCTATTTTCATTAATAATACTCGCTTTAACCGTTAATTATTCCAAGTAAGCTCAATGCTTGTGTTATTAATGGTTCACCACAGTAATTGAATGGCGGATTCGAACACACGACTTTCCAAGTTTGCAGATCGCATTCTAATCGTGAAGACTGTGCTTAACTTAATTTTACGTCAAAAAAGTAAATACTGGTCATAAAATCGTACTAAAACTTAGAAGGTAAAAAATATTCAATATCAGTCTACAAAATACTGTTCGATTACAACCGGTAGTCACTTACCATCAGATGAGCCGCATGCTCGTTTGCCCTCTATTCTATAAAAAAAATAAAGGTGACAAACGAGCACACAGTCTACCTAATGGTAAGTGGATGGTTTGGCCCGTATAGATCTACATCTATCCTCGATTAAGAATCAAAATGCAGACGCGTTGTCACCCCTGAGAACTAAGATGGAATGCCTCGTTTCCAGTAAAAATGGTCTCCACTCACCATACGAAACAGCAGTATTAGACTGCTATTTCACGCTGGTATTCTGAGCGTGGTCCTACCCCGGTCGAGCCGACCCCTTTCGTGCTCCAACCATAACATCGTTGCAGCGTGACTCTACCACGTATATTCTCGTAAATGGCCATAAAATTTTCAAAAGAAGGTCGTGTGTGTGTCTTTTCGTTCTATCGATACTTGTTTTTATGTAAATTGTATTTATTTTTAAACGTAATCAACCGAACCGAACGTAACTAAACCAAATCAAATAAGCTAATGCACCTTGCGTAGCGTTTTGCAAGTCGGTTGATTCCCTTGGAAAAAAGGTTTGATTATGGGACTCGAAAAAGGTCTCTACATCACATATCACCTCATAGTCGCCGTCGAATTTTTTAATACGCAAGTGCTTTTTCAGGCGATTAAAAAGGTGAAAATCACTCGGACTTGGTTTGGAGTATATGGTAGGTGCTGCAGCAAATGAAAACCAGCAGTTTGTATGGCCTGCAAGATCAGATCGATGGGATGAATGCCCCTTGCATTATCATGATGAAAAAGCACTATAGTACGCAATTTTCTTCAGGGTTTATTCTTTAGTTCTTCGCGTAGTTTTTTGATTAATGATGCTTAATAATCTCCGCTTATTGTGTATCCTTTATTTAAATATTCGATCATTAATATACCGTCCGCATCCCAGAAAACAGAGGCCATTATTTTTCCAGTGGACGCAGACACCTAGAATCTCTTGGCTGGCGGGGAAGACGGCTTTTTTCACATCTTGCTTTGGTTTTTCGTTTCCGGGTCAAAATAGTGACCCACGTTTCATCTACAGTTACGAAAAGAGTGCAAAAATAATCTGGATCTTCCTCAATTCTAGCTAATTTTTTTTAGCTTTGTAATGTCAACTCTTGCTTTCTTTTGGGCGTCTGTCAACATTTCAGGAGCCATATCTGAATTTTAAGGTATGAGTTAAAATAAACTGAATTGTCCCAAACGAAAGCTTTAGAATCTCAGCTAAATAACGGATGGTCACACGTCGTCTATCTTAAAAATTTCTTTGATTTTTTTTAACGTTTCCTTGCGTATCAGCTGTTGCTGGCCGCCCGAAGCGAGTGTCGTCATTTGTTTTTTTACTAGCATTTAAAATGTGAAAACCTTTGTTCCTATCAAAAATATTTTATGTTTTATGTATATGTGTAAAAAAATATATGTCGCAGGAAGATAGTTAAAGCCGTCATATAGTTATATCCCTAGGGATATAGCTATACACCGGTACATAACTATCTTACTAGACTAGTGAAATTATTATAATTGTAAACTGAATGTATGGGAGGAACAAATTTCGCGACCTTCCTTTTTTGACAGTAGGTTAAGGTGCGGCTGGGGTGGCCTTTTGACCACCCTAAAGGCACGTACATTATAACTATATAAAATGTAATATTGAAAGTATATAATTTTTTAATTTCAAAAATTTTAAAAGTATAAGTCAAAAGTAGTTTTGACTAACAAATTACAAACAAACTACAATTATAATTATATCACTAGATTAGTCTAGTAAGATAGTTATGAACCGCTTTCATATAACTATATTAAGGTATATAACTATATACTTAGGGATATAACTATATCATGGCCTTAACTATCTTACTGCGACATATACATAACATTTTCATAAATATGATATATGGCGATGCTAAAGTCAAAACAAATTTATTTCTTTAAACTTTTGCATTCTCTTACACCGTTACCACAATCTATTTATAAATCAGAACAAAGTAATATAATGTTATTGTCTTTTAATTATAAAAACATTATTTCTTAGCTCTTTCAATAGCCTATAATGTAGCACTCATTAAAACGGCCATGGGAGACGATGCGTTCACACATGGTGAACCTTGTTTCACAATTAATAGACTGGCCGACTGACAGACAATGGACGTATTTAAGTTCGTACCCGAAAAGGCATCGCACGACCGTAGTGCTTTTAAGCTTGCATTGCTCGTGAGCGAACCTAGAACCATTTCTTTTGTAGTAATTGCCAATAGCATTTGCATAAAGAGGCCAGGTCGCGTTTCCATGGGTGCCCCGATTGATTTGCTTAGCGTTAAGGACTTCGCTGTTGTTTGAGAGACGCGCAAAACGTATGCACAGAAGTGGACTTCGTTCGCATTGTTTAATTTACGTGAATAAAAAAAGGTATTATATTCTTTAAAAATCAAACAGTTCTTATTGAACACTACACTTCAAAGACACAAATATATACATATATATTTATGTTATACGTCATGCTGCAGCTATATTACGTTGTAGCACGAATGGGTCGTCTCGACAGAGGAAGTACCTTGCTCTCACAGAATACCAGCGTAAAATAGGAGCTTCATGCTGCTGTGTTTTGTATGGTGATACTTTCATTATTGGAGACGAGGCATTCCATCTTATTTCCCAGCGGTGACAACGCATCTGTATTTGGATTTTTAATTGAGGATTGATCTAGATGTCTATAGGCCACAGCATCCACTTACCATCAGGTGACAAACGAGCATATAGGATGCTCCTTTGTCACCTTTATTCTATTTCAGAAACATTCGGACTTTTACGCTTTTTTCCTCTATTGCTTAGTACTAAAATCAGGTAAACGGAACATTCATAGTCAATCATTCCGGGGTTTTCTGTTATCTGTCTGTTTGCCACAAAGGTTTTATAACACGAATCACTAATAGGGTATTTTACATCATGTAAAAAAGCAAAAAATATATATTTATGATAGATTTTGTGAAAAGTAAACGAGAAATATTGATTTCTATTTATAATAATGCATTATAAATTTAATATTTCAATTTTAAGAATATTTTTTTTATCTGTGCCTCAAATCTGCCTCAAATCTGCAAAACGCTGTCCGCCATATTAGATACCGTCGTGACGTCACTGGTTAAGAGAACTAGCTAATGTGCTATGTTATTTCGAAAATTTTCAAGTTATCATTACGATTGTTGAGTTTTATTTCGAATTTTATTGAAAAGACATGATGGAAGACGGATTCGTAAAAGCAGAAAGTACTAATATTTATTCTATTAATTCGAATTCGTTTAACAGAACCCATAATCTTATATTGTGTGTAATCTTCCATGACATTTGAAATCAAAGCGAGTTTATTACTTCGCTTTTAGCACTAATGTTATAGATATTATAATACAAGCTTAGGTGCGAAAAACTTTTTGTTATATTTTTTTGTACAAACCATGTCATTTTTCCCATATAATAAAACTGTCAAAATGGTCCACAAAGGGTGGGACAGACGAGCGATTAACCTAATCTATTACAAAATTTGACTTGCAATAGGTCATGCACCTATCATGTCATGATGTTTTGTTTTGTATAAACGATAGATAAACATAAGTCATACTTACATCAAAGTGACCTCCACAAAAGAATAGTTTAGATTTTGTAGATAATGGCTTCGGGTCTCTTCTTGCCAGTTTTAACCGAGTATTTCTCATGTTTAAATCAGTTGGCATTTGAATCCATAACTTCCTCGGCGTTCATATGCTCGTATTTTTGCATTCAGGCACAACACAACAATGATATAGATGATAACTCATTATCAAACATCCAAAAGTAACTTATTCCTTTGCAAAATCGGCAAAATTCTAGGGCAGTGACGTCACGAGTTGAACAGCATGGCTGCTAGCGTTTTTACGCGAAAATTTAAAACGATAGACTAAAAGTAATTTTTATGGCACTATTAATAATTTATATAAAAATTATAGTGGTTCATTATCACTCTAGGATTCATTTAAAACACTTTTTGAAAATGGGTGTAATACCCTATTGTGCAACTCACATGCACTTAACAGCATTTATACATTGACTGTGCCATCATTGCTCTTAAAGCGATCAAACCATTACTCAATCTCTTTGAGTAGTGGCCGACACCGTAAAATTTATTGTAAATAAGTTTGTAAATAAGTAAACAGTGATAGTGCGATTTACTCGTACTATCTATGACTTTATCACAGCTTACGATTGGGTGAGATTGTAATTAAGCACTGGTTTGTAATAAATTTAAAATTATTTATATAGATAATAATTTTAATAATCGTAAGATGAATCCAATAGAGTTTCCTATCTAAAGTTTTAATTACCTTTATAAACATGTTCTGTGAGATTTGTTTGTGTAAATAATACTTTTCGGTTACTTAATTAAAGTTCAAAATGCCTTTTCTGTAATTTCAAATTTTCCGTTCTCCTAAGACTTACAGATGAGTATGTATAATATTAGTATTTACATAATCTAAATTTATATAATCGTTGGTGCGACTGTTAATATTGGTGTAGCTTCTGAACAACAAGATTGATGTCATATTCACACAATATACTTCTTTTGTCAGGGTGATAGTGCATAGCTATGCTAGGATTCGATAGGTGACGCTGTAGTCACGCTATTCAGAAATTCTATATTTATAAACCAAAATCAAAAATCACATAATTTGTACCCGATGGGTGGCGCTGACTTATGTGATCAAATTATTACTACCCACCAGAAAGGGCAGAACAGACTGCCTGCTAAGAGCAGCCATATTATAAGAGAAAAAAAAAAATTTCATAGTTGCCTCCAATAACGGTTTTCACCGATATTAGAGTCGATCGGTAGGAAAAAACGTTGTTGCTTATAAATCACATCCAATTTGGGATAATTTCAAATGAAAATAGAAGCCTTATTAACTCGTATTTTCAAAAAATGCAATAACGGTATATCATTATTTATATATTTGAACTTAAGTTTAAAATTTGACTATTCTTTGAAAACTAACCATAATATATATATATATATATATATATATATATATATATATATATATATATATATATATATATATATATATATATATATACAGGCTATTACCAGACGGTAACACGAATATTTAAACAAAATGCCGCTAAATCATAACTTTGCTTACTGACTGGTAGTTCACAAAGCCTGCGATGAAATGTCAAGGGAAGCCGTTAATTTAAAAACTAATTGTACACCGTAACGTGTTGCGAAATACTTCCTAAATTATAATATTTGAGGCAGAAATTAATTTTTATTGCTTGTTCAGCAGGTGTTCGGAAGAAACGCTTGTTAATATGGAGGAAAATTACATAGGTAGTTTTATTGTAAATTTATTCATATGAAGATTATACATTTTTCAATCATATAGTATCCAATAAACGAAAACGTCCCGAATAATACCTTTCTAAAATAAAAAGGCTGGTTCTTTTCTCGCTCAACGGCTAACTATAACCATTCAGCGAGGAAACGTAGCCAGCGTTCTTGGCACGATAACACTGGGAGTAGGACTGTCATCATCATCATCATTACAGCCCTTCACAAGTCCACTGCTGAACATAGGCCTCCCCTAAGGAATGCCACAAAGCACGGTCCTGAGCCACCTGCATCCATCGACTTCATGCATGTCTTACCAGGTCGTCACTCCATCTAGTGGGGGGACGCCCTACACTTCGTCCGCCGGTACGAGGCCGCCACTCGAGAACCTTTTTCCCCATCGGTTGTCGGTTTTTCGAGCTATATGGCCGGCCCATTGCCACTTCAGCTTACTAATCCGTTGGGCTATGTCGGTCACTCTGGTTCTACTGCGGATATCCTCATTTCTAAGTTTATCACGCAGAGAAACTCCGAGCATAGCCCTCTCCATAGCTCGCTGAGCGACCTTGAGCTTCCTCATCCGGCCAGCAGTGAAGGACCACGTCTCAGTTCCATAGGTCATCACTGGCAACACGCACTGGTTGTACAGTCTCGTTTTCAAGTTTTGAGGTATACCTGACGAGAAGATGTGCCGTAATTTCCCGAACGCTGCCCAACCGAGTTGAATCCGTCGATTGACCTCTCGGTCGAAGTTGGACTTACCTAGTCGGACTATTTGTCCCAGGTAAACATACTCGTCAACAACTTCGAGCTTAGTGCTCCCAACAACTACCGGCATAGGTGGTGTTACATGGACATTAAACATGATCTTTGTTTTGTCCATGTTCATCTTAAGACCTATCCGTTGGGAGACACTTTTGAGGTCATTGAGCATAGTGCTTAGGTCCTCCAGCGATTCTGCCATAAGGACTATCGTCGGCAAATCGAAGGTGAGTGATGTACTCGCCATTGATGTTAATACCGTATCCTTTCCAGTCCAGTAGCTTGAAAACGTCTTCCAATGCAACGGTGAAGAGTTTCGGGGATATAACGTCACCATGTCTTACACCTCTTTGCAGTTGGATAGGTTTCGTACTCTGATTCTGTACTCGGATAACCATCGTAGCCCTACTTTACAAACACTTCAGCACTTCGATATACCGACAGTCAACTTGGCACCGCTGAAGGGACTGTAGCACCGCACAAATTTCAACGGAATCAAAGGCTTCCTCATAGTCCACATACGCAAGGCAAAGTGGCAGATTGTACTCTTCTGTCTTCTGTACAATTTGCCGAAGGGTGTATATGTGGTCTATGGTGCTAAAGTCTTTTCGGAAACCGGCTTGTTCGGGAGGCTGGAAGTCGTCGAGTCTGCGTGCGAGACGATTCGTAATGACTCTCGAAAACAGCACGTAGACGCGGCTCAGAAAGGAAATCGGTCTGTAGTTCTTCAAGAGAGCGTTATCGCCTTTCTTGAAGAACAAGACCACCGCACTTCTGCTCCACGCCTCCGGAGTAGTGCCACCATGGAGGACGGAATTAAACAGCTTCTGAAGGACTTCAAGTACCGGTTTTCCACCTGCTTTCAGAAGCTCCGCTGTAATTCCATCCTCACCTGGGGTCTTGCCGTTTTTAAGGTGCTGGAGAGCCATTCTAATCTCGCTCAGACAGACGTCCGGGATATCTTCGGAATAGTGTCGGATAAGACTCGCTCTTGGATCGTTATTCACACTTGCATGTGGCTCCAACGATGACGTGTACAGCTGCCCACATAACCTCTCAACCTCACTCAAAATCTCAGGTGTCCCGGAAATGACGCTGCCACACTCGGTCTTCAGCTTCGATAGTGGGTTCTTTCTGGCAGTCAGATCTCTAGCAATGAATTTAGAGCCCTAGTTCCGCTCGATCGCTTCTTCAATACGAGCAGTATTAAAGTTGCGTAAGTCCCGCCGCATGCATTTGGAGATAAGTCTGTTCAATTGCCTGTATGCTGTCAAATCTGTTGAAGACTGCAGCTTCATTTCCCGTCTAACAGCCATGAGATTAAGAGTGTGATCGGAGAGTTTTTGTGTTCTTCTGCGGCGGGTCTTGCAGAACTTAGCTCCAACCGCATGGACAGTTTCCACGAGCTTATCATTCATATCTTCCACTTCATTGCAGTCTTCTAGGCACTGAAAACGGTTTTGTAACTCGAGCTGAAAGGATTCGGGACTTTGGACTAGAGCACGAGGGGGACGGAGCGTTGACTTCATTAGACGAGACCTCTACAACTTAACGTTTAGGTTTAGTGTGCCTCTAACTATTCGGTGATCGCTACCAGTTTTCACCCTCGCGATCACTGAGACATCACTGAACAGTTGTCGTCTGGTCGTCATAATGAAGTCAATCTCATTTTTTGTCGAATCGTCGGGGCTCGACCTAGGTCCGAGGTCTACTTCCTGTGGGGCCGCTTCTGGAAGAAAGAGTTCATCATAAAGAGTTCCTCTTTCTCCATGAAGTCAGCCAGCTGCTGGCCCCTTGGGTACCGTTGCCCTATTCCGAATTTCCCTACTTTCAGCTCACCGTTCTCTCTTGTGCCTAGTTTTGCGTTGAAGTCTCCCATTAACACCGTGTAGTGGGTTTTGGAGGAATGCATGGCTCTAGAGATATCCTCATACATTTCCTCCACCTCCTCATCGGGGTGTGCCGAGGTTGGTGCGTAAACCTGTATGACCTTCAGCGAATACCGTTTGGTGATTCTGAGTATAAGGTACGCAACCCTCGTCGACACACTCCCGATCTTTACTTCGTTAATGAGAGACTTGTGGACGAAAAATCCGACACCTCCTTGGGACAGATGGTCGCCCTCCCGGTGATAGAATAAGTTGCCGGATTCGAGGATTACCGTGTCCTCCCCCTCTCTTCGGACCTCGGATAGTCCTATTATATTCCAGCGTAACTTATCTATCTCTTCTTCCAGCTCCAGGATCTTCTCGTCAGTCCTCAGGGTGCGTGCGTTATAAGTTGCCAGGTCGAGTCGTTGTAGGTGGCAACCGAACCTCCACCGGAGATTCTTAGCACCCTCTGCCCCGCCGTTACCATGGTCGCCACCGTAGCCAGGAATAGCGGGGCCGCCGGGGACTGGGGGCCGTCTCTTCGTAACTTTATTCATTGGGGGGTATATTGCCATAGTTGTCACGCTTGGCGAGCGGGTTGGCAACCGCAGTTTTTTTTTATTGTGATATTGCTGTTATCAGGAGGATGCTGCTGCCCATCTCCTGCCTGTTTCCCACTGTCGCCTTTTACAACACCCAGGGGAAGATATGGGGTAGTGGATATTCTTAACCGCCACTACACGGCCAGTAGAACTGTATGACAATTTAAATTTTTAGTTTTAGTTTTTCTAAATTATAGTTTTTTTTTTAATATTGTGTGTAACCTTTTAGTTAGATTTAATTTTATACTATGTTTTAACAATGTAAATAAATAGTAATAATGGCTTAAATAAATAAATATTAAATAATAGTTAAATGTTCAAATATATCATATATATTGGATATTAATTAGCATAATCTTATATTAATAACGCTATAAGCCCCCGTGATACTTCACAATTAATCATCAATTGAAAAATCAATAAATTAAAAATCATGTGCCAATGGCGACAGTCCCCACATCATAGGAAACTTCGGTATTTATGAAACTATGCAAATAATAAAAGATAACGGCGAGGAAGAATTTTGTTTCCCTGTACTGCTTTATACCAAAAAATAAAGACATATTTAAACCATTAAAAAAATCTGATGAACTTTACGCGCGTGTCATTTATATTAGCAGCTTCGTACAGTCGTAAATTTAACTAAAATTAATATTTCGATAAATATTAGTGATGTTTAAAATTAATTCTTTTAAACAAAATTACAAATTAACAAACATACATAAAACTCATTTACATACGTGAATCGTTAGACTATAACATCTAACTAACGATCGATTTATGATTGTTTATCAAATTATAAACTATAAAGTTTGTCTATAAAGTTAATAAAAAATCAATGTAAACTTCATCAATTTAAAATCATAACCGATACTTAAACTTCACAGATAAAGTTATATGCATCTTAGTTATGCAACATACTCAAGTGAAAACATTGGGTTGGTTCTGTAGCTATAAAATGATTATTTCTGATTCGATTCTGTAACAAATTATACTATTTATTTAAATATGTTTTTTTTTACTATAATCAATTATATGAATTGATAATATAAGTATTTAAGGTTTTAAGGTATTTGTTTTGATGTGGAGAATATTTAAGAAAATTGTGTGTTTCTTATTATCATCATCATCATTATTATCATGATAGCCCTTCACAAGTCCACTGCTGAACATAGGCCTCCCCCAAGGAATGCCACAAAGCACGGTCTTGAGCCACCTGCATCCATCGACTGCATGTCTTAGGGAGACGCCCTACAGTTTGTCTGCCGGTACGAGGTTGCCACCCGAGAAAATATAGTAAAAATATACTATACTATAATTATATAACTTTCTTAATATAGTAAAATTTTAATTACTTTAAAATATACAGGGTTAGCCAAATTTGTAGAGAAGGTTCAGAATAAGTAATATAGGCAAATGGTGAAGAAAAATTAATTAAAAAATAATCTCAAACATTCTATCCTTTTTATCTTTTAAATTCAAAATGCGTGGTAATGCATTATTTTAACCGATTGTCATTCATATACATACATATTACTACACACGCACACATTCGTAGGGGTCGATCGGTCGGCAAAAACGTGAATTGAATCGCACACAGAGGAACGCGCGTACGCGTAGTTGTTCCCCATAAACCACATTCAATTTGGGTAACTTCAAATAAAAGTAGAAGCCTTATTTACTCGTATTTTCAAAAACTGCAAAAAGAACGGTATATCATTATTTCTATATTTGAATTTAAGTTTAAAATTTGGCTACTTTTTGAAAAATAACCCTGTATAATAAAGATGTCTTTATATCCAGTTTTTATCCACTTCGTCTGAAAAATCGGAAATTTTGCGTATGTATTAAGAACCGATGACAGTTCAATTATTTAATAATAATAATAATAAATGCATATTACCTAGTATTCTCTCTAGGATCAATGGAGATCGTGATCAATGTGTGTTGTTTTAGTATTTTGAAACACTAATTTTATTCATAGATGAAATTCTTTTTTTATTTTTTATAAGCCAACGCTTGACCACAATCCCAACTGGTGATAAGTGGTGATGAAGCCCTAGATGGTAAATCGCACTGCTTTAGCTTAAGACACATCGAAAACCTTTGAAGCGGGCTATCGCCGGACTAACCCGAGTGAATACATAATTTCTATAAAGACTTAAAATGACTCCGTCATAAGGTCTAAAACTGCGTAGCGCCCGCGCCGTTTAAGATCGCTTAGAAATCGCTTAGAATCTTTAAAAAAAATATTGATTTAAGTAATCAAAATAATGAGCAAGTAAATTACGAATATTGATGTTATGAATGTATTTGAGTGATTCCCAATCTTATAGATTAAGTAATTTCGTTGTTTAACTATAGTGATTTTTTAGAGGTATTTTCGCAAATAATTATGTTCGAGTCAAAATTATACAATCGTGTTTTTGAACAAGCAAATTCAAGATAAAGACATTAATTTACCTATATCAAAATTCCAGTTTCGTTAGTCCTATACTATTCGATGAAAGGAGGTTCATTTATTCGCGGCGTCGCCTTAACAAAATCCTATTCACTCTTGTTTTGAAGACGTCCAGATTGTATTCGGACGGAAAAAAATTCTCGAAAATCATAATTAATGTTAAATAGCGCTGTAGTGGCGTTGTAAGAATATACATTACCCCATATCGTCCCGCGGATTCTCAAGAGGCGACAGAGGGAAAAAAGATGGACAGCAGTGTCTTGCTAATAACAACAAAAAAAAAAAAAATACTGAGATTGCCAAACCGCCTTCCAACCTGGCAACTATGAAATGTATCCCATGAAAAAATATATGAGGAGGCCTATGTTCAGCAGTGAATTTTGATAGGTAATAATGATGAATAAAATAGCGCTCAAACATCGATCACTAATAAAAAACTAGGTACACAATCAGTGACAAAAGATGTCCTTACCGAATGAGCGCCCACTCGAACATTTGGGTGCGCTTTTAATTTGTACTGAGCTTTGGAATACAACTTTAAAGCTAATAATAAATGCTTCTAGTTGAAATGCATTAATGTACATTTATTTCAACTAGAATTACGTCAAAACAATTGGCGCCAGTTTTTAGAGAACTTTTGCATGGGATTGTGTGTCTAGTTTTTTTATTAGTGATCGATGCGCTCAAATGTTATCTATCACTTTTGACATGCAGCCTACATCGTTTTATTATAAACTGACATTTTCCTTAAAACGATTCTGTCCCTAGCTAAAATCTGTTCTGTTTATTAAAATTAAAATTGTTTTAAAAATATTTAAAAAAAAAATTGTGGTAAATATTATCAGTGTTGAAAATGAAATTATTTCTGTTTTAAAATAAAAACAAATATTTTATGGTAAATATAAGTATGAAATTATTTATAAAAATATTCTGAAAATGATGTGGAGGTAGATTCACTATATCATTTTCTACTCAGTGCATATATTTACAGAGAACACACTTCTTTCTCTATACAAGGTAGAAAGGTTGTTATTGGTTGTTATTGTGTGCTGAGCTCAGAAGATGGCAGCTTCACTCGCTAACGCGTTACCATGACAAGCTAATTTCGTTGACGCGTGTGAAAAGTTAATTGATGTTGGAATCACTCATTGGAGAGGACGACCTCATGAGCCATACATTACGAAACGCTTTGACAGCCGACCCGCAGTTTGGTGTTAGCTAATAAACAAGCACCTTAATTTGAGATAAAAAAAATGTTGGCTTGCTGTTCCGCAAATAATTTTGGTAAACATGATGAAGTACCTGAGGCGGATTCCGACAGCGGTGAAAACTTCAAATGCCGCCGGAATTTGAACTTCTTGAATTCGAGGTTCTTTGATTTGAAAGCCTGAATCCATCTTATTTATTTATTGAAGAAAACACGCACTCACTCTAAATTATCACTAAATTTCATAGTACATGGTCAATCCGAGATCGATTTACGCCGGCAACAATGAAATTGAAGTGCTTGAGGTGGTGAACGTTACTACGTGTCTGGGGGTGAAGGAAAACACCCTGTTCTTCAGGCATCCGTGGCAGATAAAATACTTAGGATCTGAGAGAGTTACATAGCAGTTAGGATGTTATTGCGAATTAGATCTGAGAGGAGGCTTGTGCCCTGCACTGGAACAAAAGAAAAAAAATAAGAGTATATCAGTTAGTTATAGTTACAGCCTATATACGTCCCACTGCTGGGCACAGGCCTCTCATTTCTGAGACGGTTTTAGGGCAAGGATATGTCCGCCGCGCTGCTCCAACGCGTGTTGGCGAACTTAACATTTCTTCGAAATATTTTTTTCTTATTTATCAGACACGCAGGTTTAATTATATGGCTTATGCATTACCGTTAACCTATCAAATATTATGTGAAATTAGAAGTATAGTCAATTTTGTTGCGATGAAGTAATTCGCTTTTGTTTTATTTGAAAAATACGATTCGATAAAGTAGAAAAGAACTGTATTATTATCACTTGATTTTCATTACATTCACCAGAACCATTTCACGTAGTACCCAATTCAGATTTTTTATTTCAAATTTGTAATTTTTGAACATGTAATTTATTTTTAATTTTTAATATATTAATTAATATGTAGAATAGAATAGAATAGAATAGAATAGAATCATTTTTTCTTTAAATTTTTCTCTAAGGGATTCCTTCAAACCTAGGTTATAAATTGCTCTTATGGCTCTCTTTTGCAAAACAAAGATAGTTTCAATGTCAGTCGCATTACCCCATAGCAAGATTCCATATGACATTATGCTATGGAAATAACTAAAATAAACTAATCTAGCTGTTTCAACACATGTAAGGTATCTACTCTTTTTTACAGCATATGCTGCAGAACTAAGTTTGCTTGCTAGTTTAGATATATGAGGGCCCCATTCAAGCTTCGCGTCAACTGTAATTCCCAGAAAAACAGTGGATTCAACAAGGCCCAGCTCCTCCCCATTTAAAAGCACACTGGTATTCACCAGTTTAACATTAGGTGTAGTAAATGTAATACATTTCGTTTTATTACCGTTCAAAAGATAATTATTAACGTTAAACCAGTGTACTACTTTTGATATACCATTGTTCACTTCGTTAATTGTTTTTGATTAAAAAATATTGATGTGTAGACCAATTACCTAAGATAACTTTTATTTAATAAAAAATATAAGTTAACTTAATAACATATTTCAAACATATGAAGCACTATCAGCTTGTCTGCTTAAATTTTTGCTACTAAAACATTTAGCAACAATTGGGTAGTTGACATCATCATTAATAAATTACTGCTTCATATAGTTATATAAAATATAATGTAAAATGTTTCGTGTTAGTTCAAAATAAGTAAGATGTTTATTTGCCTACAAGAAAGTGTGACGTCATAAATATATTCCCATAAAATTCTGTGAAGTTTCGTTTTGATAGCTCGTAAAAGTATCTCAATTAACATAAGTCTTAACTATTCTATAAAAGTTACAGTTGACGCTAAATAACATTAATTTCTAATTATATTCCTCATCATACCGTAAAACTCTACCGGACAGGAGCCACTACAGGTTCAGAAAGGCTTATTTGTCTTAGTAATCGTCACGCTTGATCACGATTGTCGATTATATACATAACCAGACGTCTCTCAACTTGACGCTGCTGCCCGTCGCCGGTCTGGATATTTTACGTCTAGCGTAAACGCGATGGTGGACAATATTATATAGTATGTATGAGTTTTAATTAAATATTGTTCATATTATCTATGATTTGTCTACGATTAATGACTTAATTTGGCAACTGTTTTACTTCCTTTGCGCCATAGATGAATATTATATTTTTCTCTTTGATTTCAATGGCCGGCTGCACTACACTCATTTTTGTAAGTCTTGACTTATTAAAGCAAATTATCGAAGTAGATACACATTTTTCATTTTACTATCGTCGCCTAGCCCTACGTTTTGCCCAGATCCACACAGCAATCTAACGAAAGCCATAAGAATTTTGAGGCATATTCCATAATAGCGTCTTACGTCACTCACGGGACGCAACGGAATGATGGATTCTTTTACACCGCCACTACACAGCATTGATATATAATAATAATATATTAGTTAAAATTATAATTACAATATTCTTAAATTGTGATAATAAATTAATTTAATATTAGTATAGAGTATAACAATTATTAGTTATCAATTAGAAATTTCAAGCCTTTCGAACCTTATAAATGACTAGCGATTGATGATTATACGATTTCCGGATCTCGACAACAATGCCACCTACCGGGTCCAATTGTGAATCTAAACCATTCTCTAATCAACTTAATCACACATACATAATTTCTTCAAAATCGGTCCAGCCGTTTAGGACGAGTTCAGTCACATACACACGGACAGAAGTATTATATAATATATAATATGCATGTATTAAACATATAAACCTTTTCTTGAACCATTCTATCTATTGATGAAAAGCGTATCAAAACATGTTGCGTAGTTTAAAAGATCTAAGCGTACAGACGGCAGGGAGCTACTTTGTTTTATACTATGTAGAGATATGTATAATAAATTGTCTGTATGGTGTTGTCAGTGCTTTCTCCTATTAACATGTCACCCAGAGCCCATAACTCATAAAATAATAATTTTGTGCAATTGCACTGTTTATCCTCGCAGCCATAAGACCATAAAAATGCTGTTACTTCTTGTTTATATCGTCGATGAATGCGGAAACATGCGATAAAGTATAATATTGTAATCGAATCTGTAGAATCGAGACAATACGTAAATACAGACCGTTCCATATATAAATCAAACCCAAAATCGATTTCAACAAGTGACTATTAATTAAGTTGTTGTTAGATTAGAAATTAGATAAAATAATTGTGGGGCGTAGATAGCATCTGATATATAGGCTTAGTGTCGAGATTGTAACATTGTTTTTTTGTTATAATAAGAATAGTATTAAGTGTTGAGTAATGTGTTACTTTATCATACAATATGAAAGTGTTAAAAGCTTGTAATTGTGTTAATTATAACACATGTTACACACGCAGATGTACGCACACACACATGTTTGTCGCTCCATAATATAAGTTGAATTCGAGAATTTGTGTATATAAAACGCCTCCACAATAAAGTAGAAATGTTTTTAAAAACCGGAAAATTACGGGAAAACTTGCACCCGTTAATTATTTATTTGATTATGTATGTAGACCAAACATTGCTGTGACGAAAAGGTAAATCGAAATCAAGAACAAACTCAACATTGCTAAGGATAATATAATAAAATAAATTTATTTTTTATTTTTTTCTTTCTTTTTTTTTAAAAAAACGTTACCTCCACACTAGGATTTTCTCCTGTATGGTAGGGGCAGTTATTTGTAGGCCTAGGTATTTGTACAAATATACTTGCAGCAACTCAGTGCTAAGTCTGTGTTAATTAGTGTGTAAGTTTAATGATTGTAAACTTTTCTATTTTACAAAAAAGAAGTCCCGCAGGGTTTCTCACTGGTTCTTCCCAGGACAGAGGTATTTCCCGAACCAGTGGTAAATTAAACATAAGAGTGACTTTTAATAAGTATTATTTATAATCTATATTGAATAAAAAAGTTTTTTCTTTCTTCTTTTTCTTTCGTATTTTTTCCTTTACTTGTGCTGTGAGTGTGTTTCTTGCCAAATTTCATCATTCCAGGTCAACGGGAAAGTACCCTATAGTTTTTGATAACTGAGTTCGAGTGTCGAACTATGTGACATAAATGGCCGTATCTTTTGAGTGTGCTGACTAAGAACCTTAAATTTACCAAAACCATTTGAGATAGACTCCGAGGTGATCTTGAAATAAGTATTCCTTAATTAAAATGATTGGGCAATACAATTTTAAGAAATATTCTTCATTTTGTCAGCCCAGTCATATTGTTACATCTACAATGCTATACTGATGTTGTCCATTCCAACGGATTTGTGATGTCTTAATCCTAGACTTTGCTCCCTTTGTCGGTATGGGTATCATACTTCTGTTGTATACGAGATGTATGTAGTGCGCACCTCTATCTGTCGACAGATAATCGCTGCATGCGAAACGTACGGGACTAATAGTGTGGTCGATTTTATTTTGCCACCACAACACGGTTTTCTAATAAAGAATTTTTATAATCTATAATGGGATGAAAATTACACAAAGGAATGGTATTAATTGTGTTAGCTCACACTGTTGTTATGACACCGGTATATTTGCAACCACAACCGTTTCAAATTCATATAAATCACGCGGATACCATTTAATTGGCTGTCAACGATCGTCAAATAAAAATTTCGATGCAAATATGAATGAATTATGATATTTCTTTTCATTAATACACGTATCAATAATTATTCAGCCGGCGTGTCGATTGAGTCATCAACTTAAGTTATGGATTCATTAATGTCAATACAATTTCAAATATAAGTTATATTGGACGTGTCCTTGTTATGAGCATAGAATCTTTGAGGAATTCAATTCGTTTTGGTTTTTTAATAATCTAACAAATTTAAACCAAAATCATTTAATTTTTATAAAAATCTAAGATTACCTTAGATTTTTATAAAAATTGAATGATTTTGGTTACATGTAGCATGTAGTAAAATTAGATGATAATGCCGTTTTGTAATTTTACCGTCGCCTGCAAAATTTTGCGCCATAAATATAAATATTTCTTACAAAGTCTGTAAATAAGAGTATAAACTTTAATATATGTTATTGTTTGCTATTTACTTTAATTCAACTATTTCCTAAATTTACTTATAATAACATACCCAACTTTATTCATGACCGGATACGTAAGAGATAAATAAAATATAAAATATCTTGATTTTGATTGAGATTGTGTAAGTATTCCAGTACTCAAAGTTCTCAAGAAGAAGTATTAACAACAATTGCCGCGTTTGCGTCTGTATTTCAACTACAGTAGCAAACTTTTCGACTTTCAGATCCTGATCTCCGTCATTGCTCTCTCATCATACTTTAATGCTTTATTTGTCATTGTAATACCTGTCATATGCGTTTCTTTTTAAGTGATTGATCCTATCCATACCATTTGGATGCTTAGCGGTCCACCACTGTGAGATTTATTAGGAGTTTTTTTGTGGAATGGGCTAGCACCGGCGATTTTTCCGGACCGATTTGATTTAGAGACCTTTAAGAAAGGAGCTTACTCCTCTTCAAAAGGCCGGCAACGTAGCTGAAATTCCACTGGTGTTGCTGTGTCACCGCGGCTGCTGTCGACACTTACCATCAGCCGTATGCTTGTTTGCCCCCTCTTTATTTAAAATTCTCTCTCTCTCTCTGACATGATATTTCAAAAAGTCTAAAGTACTGGCTGCATTGATTCATATAATAACGAATAATAATAATTTGTTGTTGTTACTAGCCTTGTCTACACATTCACATAGCTCGATCTATGAATACATCTCCACTACCGACCGGAATGACCTTTCGTTTCGTAATGAAATGATTTTTTTTTATTAAAACAATTGAAAGTGAGAACGACTAGCACCTTAGCGTAAGGTCGTGTCATGAGCACTCTGTCAAAGTTTGACGACGATTGATGAGTTGCAGTGTGTTCAGTATTGATTTGTTAATTCTTTTACAGACATGTACAGTGTACACATATCGAATGTCGATTTATAAAATTATATAAGCATAATATAATGAATGTGATATTCATCTATTAAAGTTTACATATTTATATATTGAGGTGTAATTATATTTTCGTTCACCTATATTGGATTAATATTTATTTAATTGAATATGTTATTTAATATTTAACATAATATAATATGGTTCAAGACAATAGTTATCGTCCCGTGGGTATCGTGAGAGACAGAGTAATAAAAAACAGCGGTTGCTGAATATGAAAATATCTATATATCTAATAATTTTGCCAGAAATATGGTGGTTACAGACATTATGTTTAAAGATAGTACAAGCATATTTCGCCAGTGACATGCGAATACATAATTTCATAAAATGTACATGATTCTATTAAAAAAATATATGTTTAGTTATAATTTTATGATAAATTCAAGATTAAAAATTCATTCTACACATAAAGATGGATGTCAATAATTAATTAAACAAAAACAAAGTACAAAGTTTTATCCAGTCCTAAATTAAAAATATATATTTATATTATATCAAATCAAGTGTACATGTCAATAGTTATTATAACTTTATATAAATGTATTTATTAGGCAATTTTACACGAAATGTCTTATAAAATACTTATAATTTTGGTATATAACAATAAAAATCATCTAAAGTATAAAAACAAATTTGGATGAGCCATTGTTTTTTTTTTGAAAATGTTTTAATGGAAGTTCTCGAATTTCAACAGGAAGTTTATTATATACTTTTATGCACATAATGGGACAATTTTTCTGAAAAAAAGGCAGTTGTAGATAATCTAAAATTTAATCTTGTTACGTCTCTATGTGGAAATCTTTTATCTGTATTATCAACACACCTCTGAAATAAATGTGGATATTTCTTTACGAACGTTCCGATTTCTACACGTACATGGAACACAGTGTCATAATTTTTAACTGCTTAAATAGTAATAATGTAATGGTATTAGATGGAAGAAAACCGATTGTGCCATCTAGTATCGTTAGTTTCGTCGTTAAGATAGACTGAGGGATATTCCGAAAAAAATAAGTGGTCTCTAATTGCAAATGGTTCAGAATAACTCAATTACTGATAGTTTTCGTCTGGAGAACGATATCTATCATGCGGCGTTTCGTATGTAGATATATAATAAAAGCTTAGAATGGAATAATGCATATTAAAAGTATATTGCATTATGAAGGTTAGGTCTCGCAGGCAAAACGAAATTTGTATAAAAAAAAAAAACTTTTGTCCATAGGTCCTGGCTGTGAAATTCTGTCGAAGTCAGTTTTTGCGTAAAACCAATTAATACAATAAAAATCGATCGATTGGTGTGGTAACAACCTAAGAAACTCCATTCAGTTATTTTGTTTTGTGGATGTTGGAAGACGAGACTATGATTTGTTTTGCAAAAGAGGGCCGTTCGAGCAATTTATTACTTAAATTGTTAAAAGTAGTTGGAAAAAGTTACAAAGTTAAAGTTAGTTATTCATTTACGGGGCAATGTATACGATTTTACAACACAATCCCAAAAAAATGTTCAAAGTTGCAATTTTAAAAATTTATTAACGAAAAACTGTACAAAAAAGGTTATTATATTATTAAGGAATGAATATGAATAATAATAACCCCTGGAAATGAGGTGATCGCTACCATGCTGGTTTTATTATAGTATATTTTTTTTTAGACATACCTGTATGTCTAAAAAAAATATACTATATTTTTATAATATAGAATTATAATATAGAACCAGCCTGGTTCTTCCCCGGACAGAGGTATTTTCCCAACCAGTGGTAAATAAAAAAAAACTTAAATTAAATAATTATCATGTAATAATATACATTAAATAAAAATTATTCATTTCTATTTTATTCTACTGCTAACATTGACTTGTCGGTGCTACAACAGTTGATGCGAAGTTATTACATTCCTGATCAAGATAAATATACTCAAGATGTTATCAGTGTTTCAGGTCAAAACAATATTTTTCCCCTTGATCTCGTAATCGGTTTTCAGAATATTAAACTTGACAAATTCTTTAGAGTTTATATAAATTGATTGCCTTTTAAATAAAAAAAGATAATGTTGCCCATTTGTAAATTTATATAGTTACCATGTATGTATTTACAATCCATTTTTAGGGTTCCATACCCAAAAGGTAACCAACGGGACCTTATTACTAAGCCTCCGCTGTCTGTCCGTCCGTCCGTCTGTCTGTCTGTCAGCAGGCTGTATCTCATGATTCATAATAGGTAGGCAGTTGAAAATTTTTAGGATGTGTATTTCTGTTGCCGTTATAACAAGAAATAATAAAAATTAAAATAAATTAAAAATTAATAGGGGCTCCCCTACTAGAAACGTGTATTAAGATGGTACGGAACCCTTCATGTGCGAGTAAGACTCGCACTTGGCCGGTTATTATAATAGATTAAGTATGTTAGTGTTGAGTGCATCAACAACAGGTCTGATTTTATGCAGCTTATCTTTGCAGTTTTTAGGCATTTGAGCATTATCATTGCAGTGTAGATATGATAAAATCATAGCAAATCTGTCTCTTGGCAGGTATTTAGTGTATTGTATATTGTAGTTTAAGTGGATTGTTCAGATCAGATGCCGAAGAGTAATGGTCTGTCCAAGCCAGTCGAGTATTGTAGCCCATATAGAAATTCATACCAATAAATGCTAAAAGTTCCTCCTTTTTTAGATTCAATACCTTGCCTTTCTGTGTAGCATAATAGTTACTTTGGTATACAATCCTTTATAAAATATATCGTCAATCAATACAAAAAATATATCAGTCGGTCCAGTACAGTGAGCAAAATATTCTCCTACTACTTTAGTATTTACATTATATTCCGATATATTTGTCTCTAAGTTTCGTTTCTTCCACTTACGGTTTGGTTCGACTACTTTCGGTCGGGTAGCTCTAGCCATGGGCGTATTTGTTGAAGGAAGAGCAATTTGGGGACTGGGGCTAGGGATTGGAGATGTAGATACCTGATCAACACAACAACCTGATGGCGCTTCTTCGTATGTTGGCGATGAAGGAATTTCGTCTAAGACTCTATCAATAGCCTCCTCAAAATAGTCATCGAAGCCTCTAGATGAGGGTACTTGAAGATCTTTTTCGACTTCTTCATCGGAAACACCTATTAGAATATTCGCTACAGTCTGGAAGATCCTCTAACAACAGAGCTTCAATGTAGGCAGTTTCGTTAGAAATATCCATTACCGTACATATATAACAACAATGAGACAATAATAAGAAGACAAATATTGGTATATAACGAAACAAAGTCCCATTCATCCTGTATAATTATCATAAAATTCAATAAATTATAAGACCAAAAGTTCCTGACGGTACTTTTCAGTCCTCGTCGGTTTTTATAAATTATACACCTGAAATAAGGTAATAATACATCATGTAAGTATTTAGAAATCTAGTTAATAATATCAACTTATTATATAACCGAAAAAAATTGAACTTACCTATGATATGATTGATGATATGATTATATTTTTAAAACTGTAACAAAACCACCGCAAGGCGAACTCACTGAGTGCCTGACTAATTGTTACTTGCAGATCAAACTGATTGGTCGGTTCTAGCGATATACCGAATTGTGTGCTCTTATTGGCTCACACCAATGGTACTCTAAAGGATACGTGAGTGAGTTTAAGCACGAACTGTTTGCGTATTCAATGTATTTGACGAAAAAGCAGCCGGTACTTAATAGCACCGTAAGGAAGGAAAGGGTTAAGTAGCAGTAGCCTGCAGCGCATAAACACCCCAAATGTCTCAGCCTGTAATCATATTGGTTCTCTATATTTAAATAAAACTAGTTTTTACGGATTTTATGGCGTATATTAACATATTTTATATTCCCGACGTTTCGAGCACTTTACAGCACCCATGGTCACCGGGGGGAGGGGGGGAGACCGGTGATTTGACGTCCCAATGTCATAGTTAACCACGGCCTCCAAAAAAAAAATTTTTTTTCTTCCGATCTACGCACTATGAAGTTATAGTACCTTGAAGTCTTGCAGTTGTTTGCTTGGGTTGGGATTAAGGTTCCTATAATTTTATTAATTATAGGATCCCAAGCAAATGGTAGCACCCAGCCATCTTCTCTATTGAAATGTAGTGGCGGGGGTGATACTGTACGTGTTCACAGACTGTAGACTTCCCGTAGCGTCGATTCTTCCCATCAGCTATGTGTTCTTTAACGCGGGTTTTTATTGATCTTTTAGTTTGACCTATGTGAGAGAGACCACATTCACTATCGAGCTTGTAAACTCTTGCATCTTGCAGAGGGACATTACACTTAACTGATCGTAAAAAGTGACTAATCTTCTTCGGCGGCTTGACACCTCTGACATATGGCAGTACAGCAGGCACACGCTCGACTGTGGCCGGCTTCACTTGTTCACTGTGACATAGGCGCGGGACCCGAAGCTAGTTGTCGTGTCTTGCTTGATGTGGTGGAGCTGGGCAGCCAGGTGTTTACGAGGGATCTGTGCGGAAGTCTTGTCCTTCCTTACATGCCACTGGTTTTATCGTATAAGTGTTACTTCGGGCACGGATAATTTGAGAGTAAGTGCAGCCGTTTGATATAATAATATCTCCGGCAATGTTAACAGCCTTCGACAGTAATCGGGAGTTGTTACCGAAATTGGTCAGGTATAAGCAAGAAGTAGGAAAAGCTTTTGAGCCGTGCTAGCTCTGTGGCTAAGCGTTTGCCGTAAATTTCACAGGACGTGAGCAATGCAGGTTCGATCCCCGCTGGCACCAATGAAATTGTTAATTGCTATTTCAAGCGATGATTTACCACGTGCTCGGCGGTAATATCGTTAAAAATTCTGCATATCAGGCGAATAAAAAAATTCTAAGACGTGGAAAGTCCACGAACATTCAACACCCACTGGAACAGCGCGACACACTATTTATTCCATAACCGCTTTTACACGGGGTAGACCCACGTTGCAGCTATTAATAAGTTGCTTCGACCGGGGAAGAGCCCACGCTCTTTTGGCAAACCAGAGTAAAATAGCAGCTCAGTGCTGCTGTTTATCGTATGGCGAGTGTAAAGAACTGGTGACCCTTTTCATGATGAGGCTTCCATCTTAGTCCTCAGCGTATTTGCATTTGGATTCCTAATCGAGGATAGATGATGATGGAGTAGAGATGTAGACGTCTATGTGTCAAAGCATCCACTTATCAAGTGGACTGTGTGCTCACCAACTCCAACGGGAACAGTATGTAGTAAGTATGTAGTCAAATTCAGTTGATTAATATTAACAAAATTTTATTATTTTTAATTATATATTATGTGACGAAAATCAACTATAAGAAAAAAAAATTGACAATTACTTAAATATAAAATGGTTATTTACTGAAACATTATTTATAATCAAAAGTTAATCTTGTAAATTAAATTTGAACTTTTTATTTAAAATTAACACTGATATTGACGTGACACTTAGTAAAGAAAACAAAATGGCATGAATCATAATAATATTGTAAATTGTAAATGATTTGACTAATATTGACTTTTGTATGAAAATTGGGAATTAAATGGCTATTATTATTATTATTATATATATATTTACATAGACAGATAACAAGACATTGTTAACGTGACCTCTAAGCTAACAACCTTTACACAAGAAATCACTTTCATACCGATCATAAAAACGATGTATTTATATTCAAATACCTGTCAAAAATTAACGCCTGGCATTCTACGCATCTTTCGACAATTCGATTCGGTTATTGTGTTGAATCTTAATCGCGTATCATAATCGATTTTAACAATCGATTCGAGAAATAATTATTTTCGACCTTACCGCAGGAGATAATTGTTGTTAGAACAGCATGTGAGCAGCAGACAATTAATTAAATTAAGAATATTGCGGCACATTTGATAGTTAGTTACATAAAATAGCTGGACTACTGAACAGGAGGTCATGGCTAACTAGAAAAAAAACGTATGGGAATTATTAGTACATATTATTGTATAAAAAAAGGTTTACGAGTATATGTGTCTACAGCTTATTTGATAATAAAAGCTTTTTTTATAAGAGTAACAAAAGAGCATACAGTTCTTATGTTATGTGAATTATGTGATCCATGAGTAAACTGGAAAGATGAAGAAATGTCTGTTGTTACCAGAAAAAAAAACGGCCAAGTGGGAGTCGGACTCACGCATGAAGGGTTCGGTACCATCGTAATACACATTTCTAGTAGGGGAGTCCTTTTAATTTTTATTATTTGTTGTTATAGCGGCAACAGAAATACACATTTTGTGAAAATTTCAACTGTCTACCTATTACGGATCATGGATACAGCCCACTGACAGAAAGACGGACTGACGGACGGACGGACGGACAACGGAGGCTTAGTAATAGGGTCCCGTTGGTTACCCTTTTGGGTACGGAACCCTAAAAAGGGGTCTCTGGTACTAGTCACTCACAGCTAGTAGCTGTGTTCCGGATGGTGACTAAAGTTAGGTCAGCGGATTAAGGAGGGCAGAGCCGGAGATGTTTTGTATTTTTAAATGTACTTTTCGACATTCATCGGTGGCCAGAGTCAACATCGTGCATTAGGTGCAAGTGATTATAGATTATATATATTTCACCATACATTCTCGTTTTTATAGAATAAGGGTGACAAAAGAGCATATAGTCCAACTGACAAAAAGTAAATTAAGTGAATGCTGTGGCTCATAGACATTTATCCTCAATTAAGAAATAAAATGCAGATGCGTTGTCACCCCTGAGGACAGAGATGGAATGCCTAGTTTCCAGTAAAAAGGGTCTCCGGTTCTCTACACTCATCATACGAAACACAGCCGCATTAAGCTGCTATTTAACGCTGGTATTCTGTGAGAGCGACCCCAGTCGAGCTGGCCCATTCGTGCTACAACCATAATATAGATGCTGCGTGGCTTTACCACGCCTAAATGCGTTCTCAATGCGTATGTCCGTGATAAAGCTCAGATAAGCCGTTTATTTCATCAGTAGACTTTCAAATCGATAAGTTATACATTAATAAACATTTTAGTAACCATATTGTTTATCGTCAAATAAACATTGAACTTTCCACCTTTAATTCTTGCAAGCACTTATCGAAATAATTAAATCATTACACAAACTCATAAAAACCACATACATTCTGTGATTATTCTGCAATTCACGTAAACCCAGTCGAAGAGAATTAATAATTCAGGGTCACGGCAGCCGAGCGGCTCTCGAACGTAACAAAATGTACGTATATTTTATCAAATATAATATTCAATTGTAAAACATGTAATAATGTTGCATAGCGGAACGATAAATCTCGTCAGCTGTACATATGGACAACGGTGTACGAGCTGAGTGGACCTTGACCTACTCTGTAATAAATGTGACCCAATACAAGCTAATCGTTTAACCTAAGTGCTTTTAGAATCCTATAGACGTATTGAGACGGAGATAGCATTGTCTCTGACATTGCAAGCCTACCGCAGATTTTATCGCGTATTAGTATCGGCTACAGTAGGTTAGAACGGGAGCTTGTATTTTTACTGATCTTTTAGTGTACTTAGTTAGCATTCTTGATTAACATGGAATGGTACCTTTAATTATTCGAAATCTCTTACGGTTCAAATTCATATCGAAACATAGCAGTGAGTGAATTTATCTTCAGATTTGGCAGAACCGCAATAATGTTTTTTGTTCAAAAATTTGAATTATCCTATTATGTAGTTGCAGTATCCACCATGTGGTAGAACAATTCTGTACGTGGTAGAGCTTGTGCTTCTGTACGTGCTGCAGCTAAATTATGGTTGTAGCACGAAAAGGTCGGCTTAACCAGGGAAGGACCACGCTCTCACAGAACACCACCGTAATATAGCAGCTTAGTGTGAGTGAAGAGAACCTGAGTTTAATGGAAACAAAAATAGAATACCTCATTACCATTAAAAAGGGTCTCCAGTTCTCACCACTTACCTACCTAACAAAACATAGTAATTGTGCTTAGGTATTCTGTGCGACCGTGGTCCTTTCCCGTTCGAGCCGACCTTTATGCTGCAACCATAACACGGTTTCAGGTTGGCTTTCCTATGTAAGAAACATGGTCATGGGAGCATTTGAGGTTTTGGCTTCAGAACCTATTATGTGGATTTTTTGTTTTTAGTTTTTTAATCATCATCACGCCCTTCACAAGTCCACTGCTGAACATAGGCCTCCCCCAAGGAATGCCACAAAGCACGGTCCTGAGCCACCTGCATCCATCGACTTCCTGCATATCTTACCAGGTCGTCACTCCATCTAGTAGGGGGACGCCCTACACTTCGTCCGCCGGTACGAGGCTGCCACTCGAGAACCTTTTTTCCACATCGGTTGTCGGTTCTTTGAGCTATATGGCCGGCCCATTGCCACTTCAGCTTACTAATCCGTTGGGCTATGTCGGTCAATCTGGTTCTACTGCGGATATCCTCATTTCTAAGTTTATCACGCAGAGAAATTCCGTGCATAGCCCTCTCCATAGCTCGCTGAGTGACCTTGAGCTTCCTCATACGGCCAGCAGTGAAGGACCACGTCTCA
The DNA here is from genome assembly GCA_029286625.1 of Parnassius orleans. Taxonomy (NCBI): domain Eukaryota; kingdom Metazoa; phylum Arthropoda; class Insecta; order Lepidoptera; family Papilionidae; genus Parnassius; species Parnassius orleans. The sequence goes on from JAGSMP010000009.1 coordinate 2,310,340, forward strand.
GTTCCATATATCATCATTGGCAACACGCACTGGTTGTACAATTTAGTTTTGAGGTTTTGAGGTATGCCTGACGAGAAGATGGGTCGTAATCTCCCGAACGCTGCCCAGCCGAGTTGAATCCGTCGATTGACCTCTCGGTCGAAGTTGGACTTACCTAGTCGGACTATTTGTCCCCGGTAAACATATTCGTCATCAACTTCGAGCTTAGTGCTCCCAACAACTACCGGCATAGGTGTGACATGGATATTAAACATGATCTTTGTTTTGTCCATGTTCATCTTAAGACCTATCCGTTGGGAGACACTATTGAGGTCATTGAGCATAGTACTTAGGTCCTAGGCAAAACGAAGGTGAGTGATGTACTCGCCATTGATGTTAATACCGTATCCTTTCCAGTCCAGAAGCTTGAAAACGTCTTCCAATGCAGCGGTGAAGAGTTTCGGGGATATTACGTCACTCTGTCTTACACCTCTCTGCAGTTGGATAGGTTTCGTACTCTGGTTCTGTACTCGGATAGCCATCTAGGTAGGTGTAGTGTTCGCGTAAATATAAGAAATCATAATGCGTTTGATGTGTTATTTAAAGAGGCTTTTTGAAGTGAAACTTCTTCAGTATCGTTGTGAGTTGAAACTCAATGAAACGAAAAAGCGACACAAAAAATAGACAGACATATACATTTACATGCTTTTGCCTGCAAGAGAACAACATAGAATACAGTATGCAGTGTTTCCTATTATGTATGAATATATTATGCATGTGAACTATGAGCAGCAAGGATTACACAGCATCTATATATATAAAAGGCAAACCTGACTGACTCATCTATCAACGCACAGCTGAAACTACTGAACGGATTTCGCTGAAATTTGGCATACAGACAGTTGTAATGACGTAGGCATCCGTTAAGAAAGGGTTTTTGAAAATTCGCCCCCTAAGGGGGTGAAAAAGGGGTTAAAAGTTTGTATGGAAGTCCGTCATATTTAGAGCTAGAAGCCTGAAACTTTGTTTTTAGGTTCACGATTAGAAATAAACAATTACGTATCCTAGGGTTTTTGAAAATTCCTAAGGGGGGGAAAAAGGGGTTGAAAGTTTGTATGGGGAAACAAGATTAGTTAAACTATTTTATTCGAAACTTCACAGGAGTTCTCCTATCAATAAATAAGTAAACAAGTGTTTCAGGCTCTTTCAGAATTCAACCCCTAAAAGGTGGAAAAGGGGTGACAAATTCTGAAAATCAATATGGGTATCGTTTTTATGGTTTATCGTGTCGCTGATTACGAAAACAACAACTATTTCAAAATCCAACGTAGCAGACGGGAAATACCTACCATCATCCCCTGTGGGGGTGCGATGTGGTTGAAATGTCAATATGGGTCTCGTTTTATAGTTTTTTGGGACGTTAATTACGAAAATGGCATCGATTATGGTTTGAAACCAACATGGATGGAAGGATGGGTGGATGAATGTTTTTATGTAAAAATCATCATGGGTTGGCTGACTTGGGTGCCATTTTTAAGGTTTTTGGGTCGTAAATAACGTAAATGATATTGATAAATATTTTAAACTTAATTTATTAGAATAGAATAATTAATATTTATTAGAATATACTTTAATTGCGCAAAAACATAAAACAAAATAGACAAGAAGATTTGTACAAAAAATTTGCACAAAAATACACCTGTCCAAAAAAATTATATTTTAAAAATGAAAAAACAAAGAAAATAAACAACCAAACCAAATATATTTTTTTACAAATTTATAAAATAAATGGCAAAAAGACTTGGTTGTCCTTCCACCATCTTTTACGGGGGGACCTAGGTATATGCACGAAAGAACACAGGACGCTATGACCTATGTTAGGAATTACGGCCAGCCTGATCTTTTTATCACTTTCACATGCAATCCTCGCTGGGACGAGACAAAAGAGCAATTGCTTCAAGGACAACAATCTCATGATAGACACGATATAATTTCGAGGGTGTTTCGACTAAAGGTGAAAAAGATCATGAACTTATTGACAAAGGGCAAAATATTTGGTGAAGTGCGATGCTATATGTACTCAACGGAATGGCAAAAGAGAGGTCTTCCACATATTCATATTCTTTTATGGCTTCACAAACGTATTACTCCGAATCAAATAGACAATATAATTTGTCCTGAAATACCGGATCCCAAACCTGACCCAGAGCTTCACGAAATCGTTAAATGTAATATGATACATGGTCCATGTGGAACTTTAAATCGAAAGTCACCATGTATGAAAGATAACATGTGCAGTAAACGATACCCCAGGGCTCTCATAAGGGAAACTCAAACGGTTATCCGCAGTACCAGAAACGTTTACTAGATGACGGTGGGTTCTCTGTTGATATCAAAGGCACAATCATAGATAATCGCTGGGTAGTCCCTTATAATCCAGTATTATTAAAAACATTTAACGCTCACTTAAATGTGAAATATTGTCATTCGGTGAAATCAATAAAATACGTCTATAAATACGTAAATAAAGGTTCAGACCAGGCATCGTTTGCTTTAGAGAATGAGAAGGATGAAGTTAAAATCTACACATGTGGAAGATATATAAGTTCATCAGAGGCAGTATGGCGAATCCTTGAATTTCCCATTCACGAGCGTTTCCCTCCCGTAGTCCACCTCGCTGTTCATTTGGAAAATGGGCAAACGGTATATTAGCAAAATCTGAGTGAAAGAGTGAATAGTCCACAACTCCTATCCTTTTTCGATTGGTGTAAAGTGGATAACTTTGCAAAAACATTGCTCTACTTAGAAGTACCTGCATACTACGTTTGGGATAAAAGTAAGTTCCAAATAAAAAAGAGAGGAGCAAACTTTGAAGGCTGGCCAGAGGTCAAAGAAAAGCACGTTCTGGGCAGGGTTTATACTGTGCATCCGAACAATACAGAATGCTATCACCTTCGCATGCTTCTTCATGAGATCCGGGGCCCAATTTCGTTTGAAGCGTTAAAAACTGTAGATGGTCATGTATATTCCACGTTCCAATCAGCGTGCAAAGCTCTCGGCTTGCTTGAAAATGATCAGCATTTGTTCGCAGCAATGGAAGAGGCAGCACTTTGCCAATCACCGCAAATGATTCGGGATCTTTTTACGATTATTTTAGTGTTCTGCCAAGTATCAGACCCTTTAAGCCTTTGGGAGAAATTCAAAGAATACCTATCTGAAGATTTTAAAAGGCAATTAGAAAGACAGGAGATGTGGATGTAGAGCACATAACAGATGTGGTATTTAACAAATGCCTTTCGGTAATAGAAGATGCCGTGTTAGCGCTGGGTGTTCGGCTACTAAAATAGAATGGGTTACCCCAGCCAAGCAAAGAACAACAATTTGAAAATAGAGAGTTTCTTAAAGAGACAAGTTACGACTTAGCATCATTAGAAAACACAGTTAAAAATAATGAAGGATCACTGAATGACGAAGGAAAAGCAGTTTACAATCAAATTAACACAAAAATTGAATCAAATGAGGGTGGAATATTCTTTTTAGATGCTCCCGGTGGAACAGGCAAAATATTCCTCATAAATTTGCTATTAGCAAAAGTTCTGGGATCGCAGCTACACTGCTTGAGGGTGGACGAACTACTCATGCTACCTTCAAGTTACTACTCAATTTAACAGCAGCTGATACTCCCATTTGTAATATATCGAAACAAAGTAATTTTGCTGAAGTATTAAAACATACGAAAATCATAGCGTGGGATGAAATAACCATGGCTCATAAGGGTAGCGTAGAGGCTTTAAACAGAACTCTACAAGATATAAGAGGAAATAAGAAGTTAATGGGTGGTGTGACTGGTGGTGACTGATTTTGCTGGCTGGAGATTTTAGACAGAATCTACCAGTAGTGCCAAAAGGAACTAGAGCAGATGAAGTTAAGGCGTGATGCGTTTAATTAGAGGCCATAAAGTGGATCTCTTAATCCACTTTATGGCCTCTAATTAAAATCCTCAAGCTCCCGAAAACTATGCGGGTACACTTAGGAGAAAAAGAGTCTGCAGGTGGATTTGCGAATCTCCTACTTGAAATCGGCAACGGTGATTACCCGATAAATGACGGAATGATAACCATTCCTGATAATTTGTGCACAGTGGTATTTACATTACAGGAGTTAATATCCAAAATTTACCCAGATATTGGTCATATCCACGATAAGCCAATGGAATGGTTGTGTGAACGTGCCATACTAACCCTAAAACCGACCAAGCAGCGGCAATAACGATATACTGTTAACGTCTTTTGAGGGGGAAAAAATGGTGTCGTCAATAGACATTGACGTGTACACCATTTTTTCCCCCTCAAAAGACGGGGTAGTTAATTGCGTCATCTGTGTTGACCACAGACTCTGTGGTCAACACAGATGACGCAATTAACTACCCTATCGAATTTCTTAATTCACTGAAACCATCGGGTCTTCCACATCATAAGCTTATTCTGCGCGTGGGCACTCCTGTTATGTTGTTGCAAAATTTATAACCTCCTCAACTGTGCAACGGAACCAGACTAAAAGTAAAAGCGTTACATCGCAATGTAGTGGAAGCGACAATTATAACTGGATATGCGCAAGGGGAATTTGTACCAAGAATTCCCTTGATCCCGAATGATCTTCCCGTTGAATTCAAACGAATACAGTTTCTCCTCAAAGTCTGGTTTGCAATGACCATAAACAAATCACAAGGGCAGACATTAAAATTTGCGGATATACACTTGAGAGAAAATTGTTTTTCACACGGGCAATTCTATGTGGCTTGCTCACACGTAAGCTCGCCCAGTAGTCTGATAATTTTGTCACACAGTAATAGATTAGCAAAAAATGTGGTGTATAAGGAAGTTTTGTAGTTTACTAGCTTTTGCCCGCGACATCCAGTTATAATTGTGGCTTGTACCAGCAGACTCTTTTTCACACATTGGCGCGATATAACCGAACTCCACGCGGACGAAGTCGGAAAGCTAGTACAGCATATACAGCGGTGGAATTGTGGTCAAGCACTGGCTTATAATAAGTAAAAAAAAAGCATAGTACTTACGATGATGAAATTGAAAACTTGGAGTCCGTACAATATGTAATGTAATATATGTAGAGTAAAATATAGAATATTTTTTTACTTGGTAACAATAGTACGAGTATAATAAATAAACCCCACAATTATTCTCGAAGTTTAGTTTTCTGAAAGTTTCACTTCTACCGCGTGTGAACTGACATTTTTTCGTTAATTACATTTGTCATTAAGGTAAAAATAAATACAATGAATTGTCGATAAACAATTTGTTAAAATGAGTCTTCTATTTAAGACGATGTGAGATATCGCCAAGCATATTGTCTATCGTTTCACTGCAGTTATATATCACGTTTAACTTATCTATCTACACCTGTCTTCAAGTAGCCGTAACTAGTCACCAAGTAATTTTCAACCTGATTTAAAATTTAAATGAATGTTAATGTGACACAGGACCGCGGACGCTAATTGGATTAAAGTTAGTACGGACGTACATTCGTAAATACACTATTTATATATAAAAAATATTTATTTCAGTCTAGAAATTATTACAACAAAACAGTTGTTGGGATTTACCTAGGAGGAATTGTAAAATGCCTGTGGCCGAAAATAAAAAACTATTATCATTATAAATATATTTATAATATATACATTATAAGTATAAAGTATATATAAACTAAAAAGTTAAAGTTACAGTCTGTATACGTCCCACTGCTGGACACAGGCCGCGCTACCCCAATGCGTGTTGGTGAACTTCACATTTCTCCGAAAATTTTTTCTTATTTCTCAGACATGCAGGTTTCCTCACAATGTTTTCTTCAATGAAATTGTTAATTGCAACAATTTCATTGGTGCCGGCGGGGATCGCACCCAGGTTGCTCGCGTACTGTGAAATTTACAGCGAGCGTTTAACCCCTGAGCTACTACGGCTCTTCAGCAACAGAACAGCAGAACAGCATTCATAGAAATAAATAATTATTAAATTTAGAAATGTATGTGTGTGTGTGTGTGTGTGTGTGATGATGTGTGATATTAGGTAGATAGGATTGTGATTGTGTTTTTCCTCTAGCCGATTTTGATCTTAGTGATAATTTCTAAATCCAAATACCTATTTGAACAGTCTGAATTTATTTGTATCTTATTGCCTAAGCGCTTATTAGTCCTAACTTGCGATCAATGTAACCTTGAGATCGAAGATAGTTTGGGATGCATTATTGCTGGGTGCAATCAAAAATAAATCTGAAACTGGAAACCAATAACTTATTGCCTCTAACACGGTTTAGAACCTAACTCTGTAATTTATAGAGGTCGTAGTTAGCCTCCTCAAAGAACCTATGTTCGGGCTTTCCTTGTAAGTAATGGCAAACGCTGCGAAACTAATTACTGCAGTAGAAAACCAATACAACTAAGGACTGTGAATCTTGCAGTCGTCTATAGGAGTATACTATGCAGGATATTAGTTTTAAATTTATTTATTGGTTTTTGAGTAGCATTAATTCATAGGTTTTTTAAAATATTTTTAAAGAAGTATTGGTGACCAACGAGCAAACAGTCCAACTGATGGCAAGAGGATGCTATGACCCACAGACACCTTTATCTATTCTCGATTAAGAATCAAAAACAGTACGTTGTTAGCCGACGTCAAAAAAGGATGAGGTTCTCAGTTTGACACAGTCACTTTGACTTAAAGTGATAGAGACAGCACGAGACTTAACGGCATCTTAAAATTGAGCAGCGTTTGAGTATTTGAGCATAAGATTGTTATATTCCTTATTCCACTCAAAAGGGTAAAATATTTTTTAATAAAAAGTAAAAACAGACTTCAAAAACTAAAAAGATCAAAATAATTTCAAAAAGTCGAGACTTTAAATAGAGCATAGCAGTCCTCGATGTTTTAAAACGGACTTCAGAATTTAAAATTATTTTTTCTTTTTAGTTCTTTGTCGGCTTTCACTTTTTCAACCGACTTCAAAAAAAAGAGAAGGTTCTCAATTCGACTGTATTTTTATGTGTGTTATCAGAACTTTTTTCCAGGTGAACCAGTTTTGATGATTCTTTTATTTGATTTTTATTTGAAAGCTGGGTCTTTTCATGTGGTCCCATAAAATTTGATCAAGATCTGACCAGTAGTTTTTGAGTTATCCTTAATAATGCGTATTTAAATGTAGTCGACTGCATTGATGATGTTCTCATTTTATTTATATTGAAGTCGGTTGTACAAAATTTTTAATTTTACCACTTTGTAATAAAATTTTATTTTTTAACCCTCAGGTTTATGATAAATTACCTCGTTACCAGTAAAAACAGTCTTTGGTTTTCTTCACTCGCCGTACGAAATCAAAACAGCAGTTATGTGCTACTATTTTATTTACGTTGGTATTTTCTGGGGGATATGGTTCTTCCTCAATCTCTCTAGATCTATTTTTTCTAAGTATAGATGAGATTTTTTTTTATATCACAAAACATTTATTTACATAACATTGAAATGTATACAATTTTAATACACTATAATAAAAATAAAAACTTAAATTATCATACAGTCCTACTCCCCGTGGTATCGTGCCAAGAACGCTAGCTGCATTTCCTCGCTTAATAGCTATACTTAGCTTTTAAGCGAGAAAAAAACCAGCCCTCTTATTACCAGCAGCGACGACTATTTGCGGAAACAGTACCTTTAGGAACTTCACAACACGTGGACCCACGGACCGATAGTCTCTACAACAAATGGCACAAACATGTAGTCATCTCTCAGAGACTCATATTTGCGCCACTCACTTAGTTCAGCTGCCTCTGATGCTACCCCGACTCTTAACGAGGTACCCCTGAAATGAGAGGCTGCCAAAGTGTCTATGTAAGTAGCATCCTACACTACGGCTTTACTTCTCTTCCAAGGAGCCTTCATCCAATATGGGTTCATAAATCAGTCAATATAAATCCATTACAGCCTATCAAATTCCACTGCTGAACGCAGGCCTCCCCCTCCCCCATAGATTGCCGCATAGGGGGGATATTTGTCATAATTGCCACGTATGACATGCGGGTTGACAACCGCAGTTTTCTTTGTCTTTAGTAGGAAGACGCTGCTGCGCATCTCCTGATTTGTTTCCCTCTGTCGCCTCTTACGACACCCACGAGATGATAGTATATAGTAGTGGATATTCTTACACCGCCACTACACGGTGCACACTAGACGGAGGTCTATGTTTTATACAACATAAATCATTTGCATAAAATATAGACCTCAATACTATACATAATTTTAGAAGCCCAATAATTATTACCGACAATTATAGCGAATAGCAGTAATATTCTATGCGCAAACGTAGATTTGCGTTATCACGATAAACGTCCGCTAAGTGTTGGCATTCAGGTCTGCCGCTCCTCGCGCCTTTGCTTCGTAATGATACATTGATGTGCGCGCCTTTAAAGCTATAGTATACTATCTAGTTTCTAGGTTAGTTGTAAAGTTGTGAGAAGAAGAGCGAAGGATGATCGTGTTTGTCTTAACACTTAGAGATATTACATACATTCTTAATGTCTGCTATTTGAAAGATGCATGCGCACGATAAATTTAGAATTTAGTGCCAGTTTTTTTTTGTAATTTAACAAATGTTTTGTTACTAATTATGCCATCTGGATAAAGAAGTTCAATAAAAATATTTTTTTTGCAAAAAGGGGTTTTATTAAGCTCTCATAAAGTGTACAAATTGAAAATAAAAATGTATATTTTAAAAGTTACATTAAAAGGCAATGGTAGCATGCATCGTATGTATTGCCTTTGATTACTTCTGACCATTAGATCAATGAGGCAGTAGTTGTTTCAACGAGTTTTGAATGATAAATTATTAAAGTAAATATCCAATTATTTTGTTAACTTTAATACAATATTTGAAATATATAATATGTAAATGTAAGACTTTTTTATTATGTAAATTTTAATTTTTGTATCTATTTTAAGAAAGCCCTTATTACTAGAACTACGTAGCAATTAGGATCAGCGTCTAAGTTACGATTATATGTTGTACTAATCGCTAATCCGCGTGAGAAGCGTGAAGATTACGATATACCCCCCCTACAATAGCACAAGCTCATATTTAATACGCAGTTACGGCCTCATAAAGCTTTCTTAAAATAGTTTATAACAAGGCTAAACATTAAGAAACACAATTTTAATAACCAATAAGCGTATTCCATTTGTCCATAAAACTTCTTGTTCTTTTTAAAGATGTTAAAAATCAATTAGCTAAGATTCGCGTAATAAAAAAAGGGGTCTTACCTACTTAGTTTAAAGAGCACTTCCCGCTCTCCCTCAATTGCGTGCAACATCCTCGTTACCACTAATCACTATCAATTACTCCCAACACCAATACACTAGAAAAGACACACCAGGCACGTGCCTCTACACGAGGCATCCTCAGGTGAAGTAGACTTTGCGGTGGCTGACAGCTATGTTTTTCAGATCTTAGCAAATAATATTTAATATCTTTGATTTCCGCAAAGTAATGACTGATTCTATGAAATTTCACGTTCTTTGTCTGTCGGTAGTGAGTTGTAGTCTGTATTGATTGTAAATAATATAATTTTGTAAGAAATTATTTTTACCATACCGCAGCCCTATAGGAGTATACAATTTCTTTTGTATTTTCGTCCATTTTTATTTCCGCCAGTAAGACCTTGACCAAACAACCACAGACAACCAATTTGTATGGAAAATTTTAGTGCGATTAGAAAATGAAGGGATCAATATTCGATTGTAAGGTAAGCTTACAAAACCATAAAATTAACGCCTCAATACGAGTAGGTGATTAAAAATCTGGGTATTCTCAAATGAATCTAATAAAAATTTCTAATCTCTAAGCGTCGCGTCGTCCTTTGTAAAATAATCGTTAGCGCGTCTGCAAGATATCGAGAAACTTCTGAACGACTTGAAGGTCATATTTACTTAATATATTTGTTTATAGATACACTAGAACATATCGAATACATGTGGCCCTGTAGTCAAGTTAACAAATTCAATTTATATGGCAATATGACACAATGGCCAAAATGACACTCCCAACATAATATTTTGTTGGTTGGTATAATAGTCTTGGTCTAATAAAATGATCTACATATTGTCCTGTCTTGGTGGCGTAAGAGTATGGATTTTCATTCACCCCATTACATCCCGAGGGAATAAGAGGCAAGTATGGGAAATGTCAAAAATCTTATGGCTTCCGATAGATGCATTTCGTTTACGTCAGACGTAAAATACCCATACTGGTAACGAGCATCAGCGTCATGGTGCCACAAGTCATCTATGCTATCGTCCGCCTTACAACGATAGAGGTTCATGTCTAACGATGGACTTTTATGGATTGATGAAGAAGAAAATAAATTTAAAAAAGAGCATTAATTTATTTACTTGTGCATTTGTAACCTTTGGTAAATACGAGTGGCAATCAGCATTCATTTATAATTACAGCGAACACTCGACATTTTATCACCAAATATAAATTATTTACAAGGCGAAATAAAATAATCACTACTTAGCGCTGATCGCGAAACATGTCTCCACGACGGACGAGTAAGATACGCGACTAAGTGATCGTTTACAATGCTACAATATTAATTGCAGCACACCTATGTCATTTATACGCGCTGACTCGAATGTGATGAACTCGTGTGAGAACGCTTGCAAATTGACACTTTCTCGAATCGATTGCAAATATAAAAAAAAGAACATGAAAGAATAAAAGACAATTATTCACACAACAGTAACATTCAATTTGTTTATTTTATATTTGTACCCTATGAATAAATTGCAACTGAAGATTTTATAATCGGCCCTTAGTAATATAGGACTTGTGCTTAGCAGTATAAAGTAAATTTTAAAAGTATCATAAAGATATATCTCCCGCTGCTTTGCTCGCGTGGAGCTTTGGACAAACATTGTACATTAATCCCATACTCTTTAAGCAATGAAATATTACATCTGGAAGTAAATTATGAAAAAACAAAGAACTCTACTGCAGTGATGTAACTCTTAATATTATATATGTATGAATGTCCGTGTGGTTGCGGTGTAAGAATATCCAGAATAATCTCTCCAGTGATAAGTCGAAATGTAAAAACGTTGTAATATTGAAAAAAAATATCAGAATCAGAATCAGAATAGTTTATTTGTCAAAAATAGGTAGGTTATATTTAAGATCTTGCGAGGGTTACAATTATTAGCGCTATGTTTTGTCTTAAAGACATACAAATATAATTGTGTATTCTTTTGAAAATCATGCCTTAAAATAAAATAGAATAAAATGAATGTAATTGGAATATTAATTAAAATCCACATTTATAAAATTAAATTGATGACAATTACAAAATAATAAAAGTCAATAATTATAGTCAATAAAAGTAATTAGTCAAAATTGTCATTCAAGTACTCATCAATTTTATAATAACCACTGGTGCAACTTCCATAGTAAAAATTATACGTACGAGATTGGTCAAATTTTAATGACTGTTATCTCTTATTTCTGCTTTTCGTAATATGTCTATTAACGACATTGTCAAATCAAATAGGTTCAAATGTCAAATCAAACAATTAAATTTGTATAATTTTATTTATTAAGATTGCTTTAAATTTTGTTACAGAAGCCGTTATAGCTGGCGCATGCACCAATTGAAAAGATTCAAATGTTAAAACATATTTGTGGCAAACATTGCAAATCCGAGGATTTTGAACCCAACTTAAATGAACTGTTACGTCCACCATTATGTGTATGGTAATTAGGTGTCATTTACATCTAGCAAAAGATAATATCCTTCTAAAGTCACATTTTGGTAAGAATTCGATTATATAACTAAACTCAAAGTTATTCGTAATTACCTGGTTATAAATAATTTTTTATAGATTCATCTACAAACATTAGCTATAATGAGCACTCATTTTGAAAGCGACAATTAGTAAACAATCTCTGCGAGTAGTATGTACATAGGTACCTCTGTGAAGAAGCCTAGCGATTTGTACATAGTATTTGTTACACTTAAAAGGAATTTAATCCAATCAGTGTTAAAAAAAACAATATTTTACCCTTTAAAAAGAACTAATGTTGAATGAAAACAAGCATCCAGACGCAGACTATTTATTTTACAGCATAGCAACACTTGTTCAGTGCGGGAACGAAGCTTAGTCCTGCAATGCCGCAGCCAAACGCTTAGCCACTGCGCTACGGAGTCGTCATTTATTTTTTACTTAATTAATTATTAGTATAATAGTGCGTTTTTATTTTATATTTTCTTTATACATATTTTTGTACCTAATAATTGTAGAGATATAATTACAAATTGCTGTGTGTAAAATACATTGATTTCTTATCCTCATGGGCATTTTTACTCAATCCCCACGTTAAAAAATTATTTCTCATAAATTATTCAGTATAAGGGATCTAACATTTATTAAAAATATCGATAAACAATTTATCGATAAAAGTTATATCGGTAAAATTATTCGAGGATAGACATTTACAGCACTTATAATTCGCCTATGTTGTCAGCACTGTTTGTCAAAATTAAATGTCATGTCTTGATGTTGGTAGAGTAGCTTGCGCAATGTCATACATTTAGTTTTTCTTAGGAAGTCCCGCCTCTTAAGCGTAGTGATAATACTCTCTTTGATAATAACATTTGTTTATTAATAACTCATTCAGCACCATTGTCAAATTGCAAGTTTATATATTTATGCAAATAAATGCATTGCATGCTTGCATTATGTTTAAAGGCAAAAGAATGCGATACAATAGAGCGTAATGCGTCAATATGCATTCCGACATTCCAGTACGTATTATTCATGAGAGGCATCAGTGCACCAGTATCGATGCGCTGAACGGGTATTACCAATCACCCGCCACTTAAGGCTTAATTAGGCGCAAGAGAGGGGCATACATCTCGCTAGTTCCCATGGTGGTATGCAAAAATTGTTGAGAAAATACGTATCGGTTGTGCGTGCCCGCTAATTCCCGGCTCTCTTGCTGTAATTTCAGCATTTAGCTATAAGACTGGGAATCGTAATGGACTGCCCGACTTGGTGCATTGCGGTTTAATTGTGTTTCGGTTATGTATTCTCTTTGTTAAATTGTTGATATAAGAAACACGAGTAGTTCACCGATAAAACGTGATTCCTTCGCAGACTGGGAAGGAGGAAAAAACGTATTTAAAAAAATCGCAGTGACATTACATTGCTGAAAAAATATTTCTTTTATATTTATGCGAATGTTATATATTGAATGAAAGGATTTTATCGCATTTAATTGTTACTTATTTTGATGATATTACGATATTTCGAGTACTTTGCAGCATTTAGGTCATACTTAACTCGGCCACGTTACGTTAAACGTTTCATTTAATAATATACTGGATAATATTTATAATGCCACTGGTATATGGACAAAAACTGTTTTGATCGGTATCACAATTCCGTATGAAAAGAACTTAGTAAAAACCGAAATCTGAAATTTGGTACACGACATTGTTATATCCGAAAGATACCCATGCTTTCCTATTTCTGTAAATAGGTAAATTATAACGTGTCTTGCCGTGCGCTACCCAAGTCACTTGGAATACCGTGACGGATTGTTTTGAGCTCAAATGCAATGACACTTTCACTATAGTTTGACCGTATAAATCGACGGTTCTTTTCGCGTTCACATCTAGTATTGCAATCGCAATATACCCCAAGCATGGCAATATTATGGGCTTCTTGAAATTAAGTTAGGTAAAAACAGATACCACGTTTCATCTGTATGCGGTATACCCTGATTAACAGATTAAGAAAATTTTCTCGCCATTTCATCCCGTGGGAGTCGTAAGAGTCGACCAAGGTATATATATATAAATTCTTCTATTTCCACGAGGTGTAAAAATACCACACAGGCGTAGCGTCAAAGGTGCGAGACGTCTGGTACTGCAATCTTTAATCTGCCTACCAAACTTGTCGATTAAAGCTAATTCTCTCTAAAACGGGTAGGCCCATGTCCAGCAGTGGGCTTTTACGGGCTGATGATAAAGATTTATTTACCAAAGTTATCAAGTTAGTTAAAGGGTCGCTTATAATATAAAATTACAAGACATAAAGACCAGGTTAAAGTTATTGTTCATCACTACATAGCTGTAAAATCATATTTGAATTAGGCAATATTTTATCCGGAATTTTTTTTTTGGAATTTTCAAATATATTTTATTTGAAAATTCCAAAATTGATAAAAACTGGTATTTTATGATTATCTTAAATCCGAACAACGATACAATAGATCCGACCCAGGCAAAGCCAGGGCAGGTTGCTAGTTTAACGTAATAGAAGTAAAAACAATTATTTTTATTAAATCACTAAAAGAAATAATAACAATTTTAATAAATATTAGAGGTTATATTCCGGATTATATAAATATCCTTTTTTAAATAAGAGTAAAATTGTTAATTAAATATTTAGAATAAAAATACTAAATACAATGTCATGTTATTTTCCCAACAGTAATGAATGAACAGAAGTGAAGATTAGACCAATCAAAGCTATTCGAGTTTCAAAAGATAAACGATTATTGAGTAAACACTGATGAGGAAATCATGTGCAAACAATGTTTCCCACGATCCATGATCAATCGGGCGTTTATCGAATCCTCAGGCAGCGGGCCCGGCGTGCGGTACGCGGGAGAGTCGACAGTCCCGCGGGAATGTCTGCCAGATAGGCTCACATGATTTGGGAAATGAGTACTGATTCACATTACTGGAAGTCAGTATCAGTACCAAGTAAGTATAAGTACCAAGTCTTTGAAACATACCATAATCCATTTCAAAGTTTTGACATAATATAAAGCATATGTTGACTGCATATTGCGTTTTTATTAGCAAATTATTAGATGTTTAGATTTTATTGTGATATGCATATATTTTAAATTTGTTAATTTTAATCAAGTTAATTATAATTATAAAACACAGACGCTTCTGGGGTGATCTATTATTAAATAAGTAAAATAACGAATGTGTCACAATGTTTGTTAATCGAGTGCCATTTTGTTTTAATTCAAACGACATATCGATATTATTACTATAAAATATAATCTATGGATACTACAGACAAAATCCGTTAAGTTATTTAAGCTACAGCAGGTTATAAACGGACTAACATACTCCATGCCTAAAATAAAAGGGTCCACTAGCTCTGGTAAAAAGTTGTAGTACAAATAAAGTAACATTATATACTTATAACTGCATTAAGATATTTAATTCATATTAAAAATTAAATTACGGATATATTATACGCAGCGTACAAAATGTCAGTTGGCCCATGTGAACCTTCGTTGGCGTGCAATGCGGGCGTGACATGAACCGACAGGGTTCGATTCCCCGAAGGCACTATTACTACCAATAACCATCAGTCGGTAGCCGAACGAAACCGCTTATTTCCTCTAATTTTCATATCAAATACGGACCTTTATTTTTACGCTAACAGTAACGTCACCTAACTGTGGTACAACAGTCGTGTGAACGTGAATTTTGTAACTTAATTATTGATTTTCATACGCGTTCAGTTCAAGGCCGCTTTATGATGCCAACATGCACAAATTGCGGTCTGCGTGTAACACGACCTTGTGCTAATGGGTTAATTGTGCTTGAAAAAATATACATTTCCAGACATTGTGCATCTTTTTCGCAGCCACTTAAAACTTAATGCTGGTTTAGAGGATATTGATGTATGTTATAATTTAATTTATTTGTGTGATTGCTTCACGATGGGGAAAAGAGCAGTCTGGTACCGGTAAGCGATGTAGGGCGACCACTAGATGGAGCGATGACCTGGTAATACATGCAGGAAGTCTATGGATGCAGACAGCTCAGGTCCGTGTAGCATTCCTTGGTCGAAGCCTATATTCAGCAGTTGACTTATGAAGGGCTGTAATGATGATGACGATGATAAAATTATGTTAAAATATAACAGTGTTCATGGCGTATTTAGGCAAATTTTTCTCAATCGTTAAGATCAACATTAATCATAATTATTCTTGTCTCAATACAAAACTATTCAAAAATATCCCTATCGTAGTTACCTTGACTAATAGATACCATGAATGATAATTGCCAGAAGAGGTCACTGCTCTAGAATGAGATACACAAGTTGTATTCCAAACGTAATGGGAAACCGAGCGTTTATGAGCATTATTAGAGTTGCAAATTTAAGCGTTGCATTTGAACTTCAGTGAGCGAGAGCGGCCAAGTGACGTGATGACAGCTGGCACTGCACGCGTGTTAGATATTAATTTATTTGCGGTTTGTTAGCGCTGCAGTTGCAGCGAGTGGAAGTGTAGGGTGTTTTGCTTTATTTGCCGCTGGTACTGCCCGGTTGTGCTTGGGAACTAATTTAATATCTCCTCGATGTACAAGCAATAACCGACTTGTGGCGGTGTAAGAATATAAAATACCCCACATCGAGCCGTGGTTGTCGTACAGACGGAATTAAAACAGGGGAGCAGCGTCTTTCTAATAACAATTAAAAATTAAAAACTCGCCTGTCAAGAAGTGTGACAACTATGGCAAAATCCCCCTTATGAGGCAATCTATTGAGAGGCCTATGATCAGCAGTGGACTTTGATAAGCTGTAATGAATGGATGAATAAAAACAGTAACGGAGTATGAATTTTTTCACCGATTTTTCTTACATCGAAATTATTTGATGAACAGAGCATGTGTAACTATTAAATGAAGATTTTATATTTTTTACTGGAGTCCTGCTAAGCGGTAGGACATTCATTAATGAATTAAAAGGGAGAGTATACACGAACACAGCAACCGAAGATTTCTATCAATAAAAGTCCACCGCCATTTTTTACGTGGTAGAGCCATGCTGCAGCTATATTAATAGTATAGTTGTAGCACGAATGGGTCGGCTCGACCGGGGAAGGACCACGCTCTCGCAGAATACCAACGTAAATAGCAGTTTAATGCTGCTGTGTTTCGTATGGTGAGTGTAGAGAACCGAGACCTTTTACTGGAAAAGAGGCATTCTATCTTAGTCCTCACGGCTGACAACGCGTCTGCATTTAAATTCGCTAACGAAGATAGATGTAGATGTCTATGGGCAACAGCAACCACTTACCATCAGGTGGACTGTGTGCTCGTTTGTCACCCTTATTCTATTTAAAAAATCATTTACGGAAAGTTTTTAATAGTTATAGTAATAGGCAACAATCGTCATATTCTAATTAAGAGAATGTGAACAGGCATTACATATTACAATCTGGAGTTGAATAATATGAGTGATCTTTATATTTTCAATTGAAGACCACGCACAGTAAAAAATATTAGAAAAGTGGAAGCGGCGAAATCCTGCTTTACCAATACTAATTATAATGTTATATTAACTGATACAATATAATATTATATTAAATTATATTGTCAATGAATGTTAAATATTTATTTAGGTAAAACGTATATAAAGTGGAAGAATATATTATAACGTATATACCGTGTAATGGCGGTGTAAGAATATCCACTACCTCAAATCATCCCGTGGGTGTCGTAAGAGGTGACATGAGCTGCAGCATGAGATGGGCAGCAGCGTCTTTCTAATAACGACGAAAAATAAAAATAAACTGCGGTTGCCAACCCGCTTGTCAATCGTGGCAACTGTGGCAAATATCCACCTTATGAGGTAATCTATAGGGGAGGCCTATGTCTATGTACAGCAGTGGACTTTAATAGGCTGTAACGGTCTGTATAAATAAATTTTACGTATGACACATTAATATCATAATATTTTTTTTAAATATACGTTTTAAATGAATGCTTACCTTGTTGGAAGTAGTTGGATTTCCTCACATATACGCAGACAAGAGCCATGAGCTGGAGTTGTGACAGTCGCTGCCGCGTGGAAGGGGGTAAAGGGAGGAGGTCCCGTAGGTTGGCGATCTCCGCGTTGATCAGGTCTCGTCGTAGCTTGCTCGCGCCTTTCGTAGATTTCCCTTGATCGAACCTGGAAAAGACCTGCAAAGTTCAGAATTTGAAAATATCATTCGCTATTTTCAAGCAGGAAGTTGATTTGATACTAAAGGACATTATAAATAAATAATAGAAGTGTTAAAATTAAAAAAATTGTACAACCGACTTCAATATAAATTATTAAACATAACTCAGTAACTACTGGTCAGACTTTGATCTAATTTATATGGGACCACATGAAAAGCACCAGCTTTCAAATAAAAAAAGAATGATCGAAATCGGTTGACCTAGAAAAAAGTTATGAGGTAACACACATAAAATAAAGAACATACAGTCGAATTGAGTACATCTTCCTTTTTGAAGTCGGTAGAAAAGATGAATATTTAGACTTTGAGTGATATAGGAAAAATGCACGAGAAACTAGGTTACCTTTAATTCTTACACAGTATTTTACTATTCATTTCGCTGGTTCATAAATGGTAAGATGCTATTACTTGACTGTATTCTTAGGTCCCGAATTCAAATCCCAATCTATACAAATAAATAAAATTGAAGTGTCTGTTTGTAATGTCAAAATAACAGCTTTTAACTAAATACATATGAAAGTATATACGGTGCATATAACAAAAAAACAATTTTTAAAATTTTTGTCTGTCTGTCTGTTTGTTCCGGCTAATCTTCGAAACGGCTGGACCGACTTTGACAGACTTTCACTGGCAGATAGCTGATGTTATAAGGAGTATTTTAGGCTACTTTTATTTTAGAAAAAGTATTAGGGATCCTCGCAAACAAATTAAAAGCCATGAAATCCAATCGTAACAAATTACACGCGGGCGAAGTCGCGGGCGAACGGCTATAAATAATAATAAATACTGTATAATAAATAACTAAAATAATAATAAATACTGATTTTATTTTAAAACATAAAGTTGTCCCATCGGGCTTGAATGTACTGTGGCCGTTTTCGTAAATGCTGAAAACGAACGTGTTTCGATTTTATTCCATAGGTATAATGGAGTTATCTTAACTTCTGTTTTATCATCATCATTACAGCCCATCACAAGCCCATTGCTGAGGATAGGAGAGACCCATCCTACAATACTATACTAAGCAATCTCACAAAGCACGGTGCTGAACCACCTACATCCACCGACTTCCTTCTATCGACAATCTTACCAGATCGTCACTCCATCTAGTGGGGGACCGCCCTACACGTCAATTATCGGTGCGAGGCTGCCACTCAAGAACCTTTCTTCCCTATGGTTGTCGGTTCTTCGTTAACTTACGTTTACCCACACTATATTATACCTTGCAACGCGTAGGAGATATCCTGTTGTAGTATTTAAAATTGGCGAAATGGTGTTGAAAAGAATATTTCTATACAAATTATGGCACACATGCACACAGACAAACATTATATGAGTATTAGCAAAGCAGAATTAAACTTGTAGGTACTCGTGTTTAACATTATACGGTATAATTAATAGAATCAGGCGTTACTTTGCGGAAATCCATTATATTAAAGTTGGAAAAATTTACTTTGCCAATATCCGCTCAATAAAATAAAATGATGTGTCTTACCTAGTTTGAAGAGCACCTCCCGCCCTCCCTCAATTGCGTGCACTATCCCCGTCACCACTAGTAGTGGGAGTAGTGGTGCTGGATTCAAAAGACATATGGGATCATAAAGACAAACAGACACACGGCTCACCTGACGGCAAGTAGGTGCTGTGGCACATAGTCGCCGACATCAATTTACGATTAAAAAAATAAAAATGCATATGCGTTATCAACCCTGATGACTGAGATGGAATGCCTCGCTTCCAGTAAACTTGATCGCCGGTTCCCGTCACTCACTATACGAACACAACAGCATTATGCTGCAATTTCACGCTCAAGGTACTCTGTGCACGCGTATTCTTTCGTGCTGCAGAATAAATACCATTATACGCTGCAGCGTGGCTTTGTCACGTATAAAAACATACGCCATTGTCCAAATAACTAAGAGTATTGATAAATAAAGTTGTACGCGTTGTTTTCTAAAACAAGCGATACTGAAGATACTAAATATGTAATGTCCAACCCGCAAATGAAGATGAAATATCTCACAGCCTGTAATTAAGTAAGTGATTAAAGAGCAATTTTATTGCAATTTTACGTGCTGATTTACCACGTGCTCGACGGTGAAGGAAAACATCGTGAGGAAATCTGCATATATCTGAAAAAAATATATTTCGAAGACATGTGAAGTTCGCCAACACACATTGAGGCAGCGTAGTGGATTTCCTTGCTCTAAAACGCTCTCAGAAATGAGAGGAGGTCTGTGCCCAGCAGTGGGAAGTATATAGGCTGTAACTTTAAGTGTAATTATGTAAGTGACAAACACTCTACCTGAAAGTAAGTGGCTACTGCAGTCCATGGGATAACCGCAACCACCTTCAAACAAAGAAGGCTGCAATAGCGTTGTTACCTCTGGGTACTAAGATGCCTTACACTCTTACAGCATTTAACTATACAGGAACACAGCAGTGTAAGCACTGCTATTTGGCAGCAGAAATAAGTAAGAGCAGACCCAGATCGACGCCTAGTCAGGAAAGAAGTCCTACCGCCTAGTTACACTGAAATATTGCATGCAGCAACTGGTTGCAATCATAAAAAAAAATGAAGTAATTGGCCACGATTATAGGTATCCCATGACGTGATACGCCTATCTCAAAATAGCCTTCGCTTCAAGCGATCGGAATGCGGTTAATTAGTTTCGCAAATAGTTGCAATTCCGTGATTGTTACATCGCGTTGACCCGGGTCGATCACGTTATTACTACCCGACCTTGATGGAGCCTAGTTAATGTTAAAGTTACAGCCTATATACGTCCCACTGCTGGCACAGGCCTCCTCTCATTTCTGAGAGGGTTTTAGGGCAAGGAAAAGTCCGCCGCGCTGCTCCAATAGCGTATTGGCGAACTTCACATGTTTTCGAAAATATTTTTTTTTCTTATTACTCTGACATGTAGGTTTCCTCAAGATGTTTGCCTTCACTGCTGAGCACAGGCAAATCAGCACTTAAAATTGCAATTAACAATTTCATTGGTGTCGGAGATCAAACCCGGGTTACTCGCTTAGTGTGAAATTTACAGCGAGCGCTTAGGCTCTGAGCTACCACGGCTCTTATAACAATAATAATGTCATCCAGACCGAATTTCGTTTACGGAGGCCAGTCTCAACGGAGATTAGCCATCTGTGCAGGACGGGATTATAGTGCCCAAATGTATGCGCGCAAGCGCAGGTGCACTCTCTATTCCCTCATTCTCATAGTCCGATGGGACGGTAATCTGACACGGCTGAAAAGAGATTAGGCCTATCATGACCTGAAAAAAGGTCCTGAAAAAAAACGTAATAAACTTATGTTGGCCCGAACCGGAATTCGAGCCCAGGACCTCATGATCAGCAACCGCGCTCACTACCACTAGAAAAACGAGGCAGTCATAGGATCTTATAATACATATAGCGGTCAATAACAGTCAAAAACTTGAGAACTAAAAAGTTTTTAATTAGCGTATGAAAGCATATCATATAAGTATAGTAAATATTATAAACCTAAAAAAATTAAGGAAACAAAATCTAATGGATCTTGTTAAATAATAAACGTTGTTATGATAATTGAAGGAAACCACCAGAAACTATAAAATCGTAGAACTTATATGAAAAAATGGTTGCTTGTCTAATTTATCACGATATCAAAATCATCAAATTGACATTTCGGTATCAATAACTGATTTATTAACAATTCAAATTAATGCAAATGGGAATTCATTTTTAGCATTATTTTAGCACACATTTTTGTTTTAGGTGGATTATTAAATGTTAATTATCAAAGGTTTCATTTATTTTATTTGTAAAGAATAGAGCCATGAGCGTTCTTCTTCTATTAATATTCTTAATTTGATTGTTTATATTATACAGAAAATCTTTATTAAGGTCGAAAAATGTAGATTAAGAATCGGTGAGCCGTCAAATACCTCTCGTAAGCTGACGATCAAAACATATGTGCTTTGTCGGCGGCCAAGGCGGGGTGTTGCAAATGATACACCCGTGGTTGTTGAATAAATTGTTAAATAAAAAGGGGAATGGAAGTGAATCTTTCAAAAACCATAACTTCCGTCGCTATTAAAACGAAAGTAATGGTTTTTAAAACAAAAGGAAGTAAAATAATATGTGAAATAAGAATAGAAGGGGAGTTGGTTGAGCAAGGTAGGATCACGCTCTTTCAAAATACCAGCGTTAAATAGTAGCTTAATGGTGTTCTGTGTTGTACGGTAGATGTAGAGAACTGAGACTCTTTTTACCTGTAACGAAGCATTCTATTCCTTATGGGTGAAAAAGCATCTGCACTTCGATTTTGAATCGAGGATAGATGTATATATCTATGGGTTACAGCATCCACTTACCATCAGATTGACTGTGCGCTCGTTTATCGTCCTAATAATATAAATATTAAAAAAACTTCTCTCGGTATAGTGTCAAGAATACTGGCTGCGTTTCCTCGCTGAATGCTATTCTTAGCCTTTGGGCGAGGAAAAAAAAACAGACCTCTTGCTTACAGCGGCAATGACCAATCGCAGATACAGTTCCTTTAGAATCTTCATCGCAAATGGCAATAAATGTAATAATATATCTACTAAGCAAGTCAACCCGGCATCAGTTCAAATATTTTCTACCGACTTCATAAAGGAGACGGTACTCAATTCGACTTTTTTATGTGTGTTACCTCATACTTTTTTCTGGGTGAACCGATTTCGATGATTCTTTTTTTATTTGAAAGCTGGTGCTTTACATGTGGTCCCATATAAATTTCATCAAGGTTTGACCAATAGTTTTTGAGTTATTCTTAATAATTTATATTGAAGTCGATTGTACAAAATTTTTAATTTTTAATTATGTTTATAAAATGTTTATAGCTTATTAAACTTTATTAACCTCATATCTCTTACAAAAAGTAGTTTTACGCAGTTAGTATCAGAATTACTTGAAATTGTTCCCATAAAATTTGTTCCACATTATTTCCTTGTCGATTATTACGTTAGGCTACGTCATAATGACTATTATTCTGAATCGATCAATATATAATGTTTTGTATTTCCTAAATTTGTAAATTGCCCTTGGGGCGTAATCGAAGTGAAATAGAATAAGGTAATTGTATTAAAGGTCAAACTTTATTCGGATTAATTTTATAACTCCTGTTTTAATTTCAGTACAAATAATGCATTGTTTGTGTTTTTTTATTAAAATTATAAAGCGCACGAGTAAACGTAATTGTCCTTATAAATACGAATTGACCAATAATAAGTCTATTACTGTAGATAATACTTTAGCATGAAAAGAAGTACAAAAAAAGAAAGAAAAATAGACAAAAAATAAAAGAATTGCATGAAAAGAAATAAGAAAAATAAAATAAAAAATAGCACGAAAAGAAGTACAAAAAAAAAGAAAGTAAACGTAATTGTCCTTACATATACAAATTGACCAATAATAAGTCTATTACTGTAGATAATACGGCAAATTTTCCTGGATGTTTCCTTTGGTCGACTCTTATGATATGTGATGGATGGGATGAAAATGGCTGATGGCTTTTCCTTACGCTCTTATTACTACTCATTACTCTTATTAAAAGTATTTTCTCTTAAGTACGAGAATCTATTTGATGGAAGCATTGCCCTACTTTTATTTAAAAGGGATATTTTCATTTAAAAGGGAAATGGTCGAAATTTGTCTTAATTGTGTAAAATTATCATAATTATGGAGATAATCTAGTTTAGATCTAGGTTTCAAGTCGATTTACTATAGCCGATTTGTGACCCTTTGATACCCTTTTTTTGATTAAATCAAGTTGCAGGCGAGTTATCACTTCTGAGACTATAACAAACCTATAATGAGCCAGTAGTAGTAGTATTTTTGTATGAATATTGGTTCAGGCTAAGTTCAAACCAAAGAACTGTGGTGTAGCTCACCTTAGAAAATACTGACAACTATTGACTTTGAGCTAGGGGTCATCACTGTCTTGCATACTTATATTTTACCACGTTTTTATTAAGTTACTTTCTTGTTTGTCTGTCTGTCTGTCGTTCCGGGTGGAATCTTGGAACTCAAATTTCGAACACTTCTAGAGACTTGAAATTTTGAAAATAGCTCAAAATCAAAATGGCAATATAATGTAAAAAACGTGGTAACTATATTTTTTTTGTACAAAATAAAAAAAAAATTACTTGTTAAATATTGATTTGTGATCGAAAATAATATATTGACGATAAAAAATGTACGGTGTAGGGGCAGCGTAAGAGAATCCACTATCCCATATCATCCTGCGTGTATCATAGGAGGCGACAGAGGAAAACTGAATCAGGAGATGAGCAGCAGCATCTTCCTGATGAAAAATCAAATCAATAAAAACGGCGGTTGCCAATCTGCCGGCTAAGCGTGGCAAGTGTAACACAAAATAATAAAAACTGCGGTTAGCAACGTGCCTGCCAAGCGCGGAAACTATGACAAATATAACTAAGGGATGCCGGAGAGATCTAAGTTCTTTTTTTTTATTAAATAAGGGTGGCAAACGAACACACAGTCCACCTCATGGTAAGTGGATGCTGTGGCCCATAGAAGAATCAAAATGCAGATGCGTTGTCACTCCTGAGGACCAAGATGGAATGCCTCGTTTCCAATAAAAAGGGTCTCGTATACGTGTTACGAACGAACACGGTTCAGAAGAATTAAAATCATTTTATTAATATTTTGCAATTTTTCAGTGCAGCAAAACTTAATGTTACTCACATTTCCGTCTTAAATCAACATCCGAGCAACGAGCCGACATTATTAATAACGTTAGTACACCCACCCGTCAGTCTGTGTCTTCAACACGAGTCTAGATTTTTAGGAATGTTACTGAGAATTGGCCAGTTGAATATATTCTAGACTATCTTTACAAGTCATCCTAGAAATATTTAGTTTTGCTATTTTTGTGTTATATTTTATTGTAAAACATTAATAAAATATTATCTCACGACGTTTACTATACAAAACATGTTTGTTTTGTTAATTGTAATTTTAATACCTCCATTTTCACAGAAAACAATAAATTCTTAAAAATTTATTAAATTCATCAGAAAAATAATAATGCATGTCTTTGCATATTTTACTATTTTTAGCATTTATTTTTATATTCATAATTACAAAAGAAAAATAACAACATATTTGTGTATTAAGCGATCGCGCAATTAAAATGGCGTGAGTTTGAAGTTTTGAACCTGCGATTGGACTACCTTCCTAATCTACCTATAACAAGTATTTTCAACTTAGTTGCAGGAATACTAGTAATATTAATGCGTTTCTTATATACTTTAAAAAGTTGTGCTATCAGTATTATCAACGTTTACCACTTATTAAATTAAAAATTAAAAAATATTTTAAAGGCTAGTAGTGTAAAAAATTTAAAAGTACATAATAATGATTAATTCTCAATATTATATTATTAATTTAATGTATTGAAATTGATATTGTACTTATTTAGATACTAACACCAATGAGGAGTTATCTGAACAAATAAAATAAAATAAACTATTTACGTATAATATTTATTTTTTCAAGAAAGCGTGACAATGGACGAAGTGACGACCTGATAAGACATTTAAAAAGAGCCTACTCCTTTTTAAAAGGCCGGCAACGCATCTGCAATTCCCCTGGTGTTGCAGTTGTTCATGGGCGGCGGTAGTCACTTAACATCAGGTGAACCGCAGGCTCGTTTGCCCCCTCTCCTATAAAAAAAAAAAAAAAAAAAACATGTACCTAGCAGTCGATGGATGCAGGTGGCTCAGGTTTTGTGGCTTCCTAAAGGTAAACCTATATGCAGCAAGCAGTGGACTTGCTGATGACGATGATGAAGGGTGATAAACGAGCTTACATTCTACCAGATCATAAGCCATCGCATATAGATACTTATATCCTAGATTAAAAATCAAAATGTGTTGGGGAATCATTTGGTAAATGTCGTTGCCATTGAAAAGGGTTTTTAGTTTTCGTCACACACCATACCAACACATTACAGCATATTATATTCTGTGTTGGCAGATATTCTGTATTCACAAAAAATCTTTGCGCACGTGGTCATTTACTGATCGAGCCAATTACCAAAACAACTATACAAACAACTGTAGCGTGGCTCTATCATGTAACCAACTTATTATTTATGTTATAATATATAGTACTACTACTACTACAGTCCATCACAAGTCCACTGCTGAACATAACCCACCCCATAGACTGCACACTACACACACACACAAAGCACGGTCGCGAACCACCTGCATCCATTAAAATGCCTCCGTGTTTCATCACGTCGGATCAATATAATATTTATATGGAACTTTTTAAAGGAGTTTTTGTGCAAAGTACTTATTTGTAGGTATGTTATCACATTATCTTTTCTTAAACAAATACAAATATTGTGTGTGCGTTGTCTGTTCAGCTATTAATATCTCACGCTATTTTCGCTTAGTGTACTAATTTGCATAAACTTTCATTTAATTCAGGGGCCAATAATCAACAACACTGCATTGGAACGTTAATCCGTTTTAAAGTAAAACTCACAGTATGAACCTTTGACCTTACAGCCATAAGCTGTCCGTCTGCATATTGCACGGTCTACGTTATTTAGCTGATGGGACTTTGGCCGCGGTATTATATGCCCTTTGCCCCAAAGAGGCGGCGGCGGTAGTCATCGGAAATGCATATTCTTGGGATATCTAAACCTCACCTAGTGTTTATTTGGAAGCAACTGTAAATACTAGTAGTTCTTTTTATGCATAAATTTATTTTAACAAACAATATCTATTACAATAAAAAAAACTTAAAGCCAACATTAACAAACAATCCTATTCCCCGCGGTATGGTGCCAAGAACCCTGACTGTGATTCCTCTATGAATGGCTATACGTATGAATGGCCTTTGGCCAAGAAAAGAACCAGCCCTCTTGTCTCTATTATCGACGACCAGTCGCGAATACGATCCATTTAGAAACCTAACCACGCGTGGATCTGACGGACCGATATTATTAGTTATTTAAATTATACGTGGTAGAGCCATGGTACAGCTATATCAATAGTATAGTTGTAGCACGAATGGGTCGGCTCGACCGGGGAAAGACCACGCTCTCACAGAATACCAGCGTAAAATAACAGCTTAATGCTGCTGTGTTTCGTTTGGTGAGTGTAGAGAACCGGAGACCCTTTTTACTGGAAAAGAGGCATTCCATCTTAGTACTCACACCTGACAACGCATCTGCATTTTATTCGCAAACGAGGATGGATGTAGATGTCTATGGGCCACAGCAACCACTTACCATCAGGTGGACTGTGTTCTCGCTTGTCACCCTTATCATATAAAAAAAACATTTAAATTAAATACATTAAATACATCTGCGCTTATCGTATTACTGACCTTTAAATCGATTGTATATGATCAACGATACCTATAATTACCAAACTGATCATCACCAGTATCTGTCATTAGTAGGTAGTGATTATGATGATATAGCCTAGCCAAATCACTTCACCAAAACCAGTGAGACCGAGTCTAACTGGCTCTTTCACATATGTTTTATTTTAATGTATATCTAGCATTCACTTCCTTTTTATTCATAATTTTTTGTCGTCTGTAAAAGGCACGGTTTCTGGTTTAAACAGTTGGTTCAGGAGTGGGCGAACGTTTGGTTTTGGACGGTTTGACGAAAGTGTAGTCCATTAGCGAAAGCGATTGGTGGTAGGCTCCAAAAATAAATATTCATCTACAATAATGCATTCTGTTATGTGCTATCTTAAACACCTAATTATTGTTTAAATAAAATAAACTGCAGACTGTATGGGACTGGATGATAAAACGTCTAAAGCCTTCTCTGTTCAGAGTAGGTTATATATGTCTAAGGGCTGCAGTAGCCGTTAAGTGACGTGTTGCCTCATTAATCGTAAAAAGAATTTTTAAAATTATAATTTTTTGCCATATTAAAGAAATTCTTTCTTTTGATAAAACTGAAATTTCTTTCTAGACATTTCATTGTCTGTTCAGATCGAATTGTCTGGCTTTCAATAACTTTTAAAAAACTTGTTCCGCTTATTCAATAATAAGGCATCATTTATAATAAAACGATAAATAACGGTTGCGACAAAGAATCTACATTTTGTGCAAAATTAAAATAATGCCTCAGTTTTCTCTTACTGTTGTTCAATATTTCACGAAGTTCCTCCAATGTTTCTTTATTGAGCCATGTTTGGATGTTCCCACGTTGCAAAAAGTTTGTATAGCATTTCGAGATGGACCAAAGGCCGCAATCAGTGGCACAAAGAAACAAAATCAAACTGTTGTACGCGAATCTCTTACTGGCTAATAAACATTTGCACGCGATGATTTAATGCGTTAATCTTTAGCTTGCGTCCAACGGAGGTATTATTTCAAAGAACGTAAATTTTCATTGAAAATACTAACAGAATATGTACAGTATAACCGCGATAGGTAGATTTAACTTTCAATTTGCGAGGTCATCGCAACTTCCAGGCTTGGAAACGGTTTGGGAAACAGTAAATATTTTTATAATTATTCAGCCTTTGCCTAAAATTATACAAATAAAACTTTCAGGAGAACCGTGGTAGCTCAGGGGCTAAGCGCTCGCTGTAAATTTCACAGTACGCGAGTAACCCGGGTTCGATCCCCGCCGGCACCAATGAAATTGTTAATTGCAATTTTAAGTGTTAATTTACTGATTTACTACCTGCTCGACGGTGAAGGAAACATCGTGAGGAAACCTGCATGTCTGAGAAATAAGAAAAAAAATATTTCGAAGTAAAGTGCGCAACACGCATTGGAGCAGCGCGGCGGACATTTCCTTGCCTACAACCCTCTCAGAAATGAGGGGAGGCCTGTGCCCAGCGATGGGACGTATATGGCTGTAACTTTACTTTAAACTTTCAGGATAAAATATTTAAAAAAAAATCGATATAAGTACCTCAGTCATTTTTAGAATACTTGCTTTTGATTAGCAGCAAGCAGGTATTTTATTATCGTTTCATTATTAGAAAAACGAAAACGGTTGTGATTTTTATGATTTGACAAACATTAGTCAATCTTCTATTGAAATGATGCAGTTCTTCGCAAATTTATCTACCACCATTTAACAGGGCCGGATTTCGAGTTAAGCAAGCAAGGCAATTTTTTTTATTTTTCATTAATTTTAATTTGGAAAAATAGACGCTATTAAGTGTAGTTTAAATCTATGTTGTTTAATATTCGTGAGCCACTTTACCAAAAAAAAACTTAATGTCGAAATATCCGCCAGGTGCTTTAATTACATGGTAACATCATTCACCCTGTTTAAATAAAATCAACTGCAGGCTCTAAGTGCATTTCATCTTCTTTGCGTTATAGTGTAGATATCCTTTGTCTATCTGTCTAAAACTATTTCGCTATTTAAGGGAAGTCCCGGGCTTAGAACTTCAATCACTGTTACCTCCCATAAATCTGGTCTAGCCATGCAATATGTTTGTATTTTTGGTTCGGGTGGTTAAATGTAGCTAGTATTGAGATAATACATTTAATAATACTAGGAGTACGTTACGGTGCTGTTTGAACAGTTGTTTCGCGTGAAAACTTTACCTGATTTCCCACGCTGTAAGCTGTTACAAAGGCACTCAATAATTTAGACAATTTTCTTATATCAGTCTTGTTGGGTACAAGTTATAAAATGGAGCGTGGTTGTGAAAACTTGTATACTACTGCTTATATCTTCATCACCCCATATTTACTATTTAGTTGTGTATAGTCTAGTCGCTTAGATACGGTCGCATTTGTGACGCCGCCTCGGCAAGTACCGCATTTTGTCAAAGTCACCGCCACGATATCAAAGTTCGCCGCGTGTGGCGTACACCCGAAGGAGAATTTGGCATTTTAAAACGAAGCGCCGTAGTTTATTTTATTACACATATGGCCGTAGTGAAAGGTTCTTTGCTATCACCTAACTTGTTTTTATTATTTATATTCGTATTTTATTACAATAACAATAAGAATAAAATATTATTATATTTTATTCTTAGAATAGAAAAACATTTATTTAACAAACACAGTAAAAAAAAATTAAAAAATTAAAACAAAATAATAAGTGCGCCTCCGGGTATACCGACACTATCTTAGCGAACGGACTATAAAGTGTACTATTGGCTTATGGTCTTTCCCAGAACTCTCTAGCTGGCGTTTGGCTATCTATATGCTGGAATCTGGCTTCTTGGAAGATTAGCATATACACTGTACACTAATTTGGTGGATTGGTGAGCGCTTAGTCAACATTCTCGCACTGGTATCGCTGCGAAATTAAAGTCCAGCGTTTTCGAATGGATTTTCCACCACCATCAACAGTTGACTGCCTCTTTGGTCTGATGGTCGTAAATGGCGCAAATATGCCACGTGACATGTACTGGTGAGAATATGTCCGTTTTCTTTCTTATTCAAAATATAAGTATTGCTTTTCAGCTAGGACATGCAGCCAACGTTATATTTATTATATTTTTTTTTGTTTTTGGGTAATAAGGACAATATATTTTTAAATATTCTAATGTATTTTGTCCAGTCAGAAGTGAATGTTAAATATTAACCAAATCTCTTATGGCCTTAACAAAATCTTTTTTTGCTATATTGAAAAAATTATGTTATGATTTGATACTCTATATGTGAAAGAGCCCCGCTGCAGTGTATTACAGTTGAAACACGAATGGAACGACCCGAGAAAGACAGAATATCAGGTTATAGTATTATCTATATACTATTTATTCAATTGACTGACTCGACTGGGCAGCGTTCAGGAGTTTACAACACATCTTCTCGTTCCCTATACCTCAAAATTAAAAATAAAAGTTTACAACCAGTGCGTATTGCCAGTGATCTGACCTAATGTCGATCTGAGACGTGTTCTTTCACTGCTGGCCATATGAGAAAACTCAAAGTCGCACAGCGGGCTATGAAGAAGGATATGCCCCCAGTATTATGAGAGATAGATCCCGTAATGAAGATAACCGCAGTATAACCAGAGTAAGCCCGACCAGAGGAAGCCCGACGGATCAGTAAGCTGAAATGGCAATGGGCCTGGGTATTTCGCGGCATTCATGGGAAAGGCCTTTATTTAGCAGTGTACTTGTAACGGTTGTAATGATGATGAGTCATATTTTAGGGTACTTGTTCATAAAGTCGGATGAAAAGTGCATTCATGATTTATTCTTTCAATTAGGTCCATCAACATCCACTGCTGAACATAGGACTTCGGTTTATAAGCTGTGCACTTGTCTTATTTGCAACACTTGGCGAGCAAGTTGGCAAACGCAGCCTCTTAATTTCCAGTTGTTATTTGTTTTTCTCTGTCGCCTCTATATTAATACGAAAATTCAATACTTAGACAAAACGATGTTACAAATGGGTTATAAATGATATGAAAAACGCGCATCGTCAATGACTTACGCTAAATTTAAAATGCAGTGCATAGAAACCGCAACAGCATATCGGTTGTAGGCAGAACACGGCCCTCGCATTACTACGTATGGGGAGTTCCTCTATCTTACTCCTAGTGCGCTCTATAAATTCTAATACCATGTTACTAGACCGAAGGCTTTATTACTACTTCATGTTAATGTTATCTTTTGTTCGATATGGTTTATTTAATTTCTTCTATATCTCGCCCCATATCTCCATATTATCTGTTTCGGTATAATTTATTATCGTTAAGCAATTGCGTCTGTGGTAGTATTGTGCGCATAATGTAACAGATCTGGCTTAGTAGCAATAATGGTGCCGAGGTAGTTGAAGAATAAGCGCTCTCTTTCAAATGTTACAGTACATGTGCACACCGTGTTCGTTTCTCGCCGGGACCACTAAAAATGTTAATTGCAATTTTATGTGCTGATTTACCACGTGCTTGGTATTAAAGGAAAACGTCGTGAGGAATTCGGCATGACTTCAATAATATTTCAGGGACTTGTAAAGTCTGGACTCTCCTCCCTTGCCTTAAAAAGCCTTTTAGAAATGGGAGGAGGTGCACCAGTGGAACGTATATAGGTTACTTTATTTTTTATTTAGTATTTTAAGTTATTTCAGTATTATTTTATATATCTTATTAAGTCAGATCACCATAACAATACTTGAATAAAGGTGTGTTAGATCAAAGCTTTCACAACGCTATTTACGGTAAATGGACATTATACAAATTATAGCATAAAGCCTGCAAACCGCTAAACGTAATATCAAAGCTAATCACAACTCCATAGTTGACCCTTTGAAAGTGTATAAGTGATATGAACATTAACTATATTATGTAGACCATAATCGGTTTTCTTACGAAACTTACTTTCAACGGTGTATTTCCACCGCAACATCGTACAGCAATGACCTTTTCGGCATGACCGATGTACAAGAGGCAACTGATAAATTGTTTATATAAATTTAAGCAGGCCATAGATATATTATCTACTTTGTTATAACTATGTGTGATAACTGTGGTAGGTCAGGTAATACAGAGAAACCTCATTTTGAAACGGTAGTAGGTAAAAAAATATGTATACGTCGAAAACACAAAGTTCTCATATCATTTTCATTATATTTTATTTTAATTCAATATTTTTTCCTTCTTTTGTTAGCGTCACTTTTAAACAGAGTCTTATTGGACTTGGACAGAGTCGGATTGGTTTTTGTTTTGGATAGGGGCAAACGAGCTTGTTAGAAGAGGCCCAACGAACAGGGGTTTCAAGACAGAACTAGCCGATTATGCAGGACATATTAAATGTTTATCAAGAACGTCATACATATCTGAGAAATATATTTTTTATTGTAAGGTATTGCATTGGGAATGTTTGACGAACTATTTTCTGCCCTAAAACCCTTCATAAATGAGAGAAAGCCTGTGGTCACCATTGGGACCTACTTTTACGGATAATTGGAAATAAACTTTATAGCTACTTTGCACTGTCTTTAAATTCCAGTACATAGAACTCAATGAGCATGTATTCACTCTATTCCTTCACTCTCATAGTCTGATAGGCGACAATTTGACACGACCTTAGAGTGATCAGGTGCAGCACCAAACGCCTTAAGGTGCTTTCCGAGGTACGGGGTGAAACACCGCCAACTTCTAGTTCTAGTTCTCCCGTTCTAGTCACTGCTGGGATTTGAATCCAAGACCCTCGGTGTATTGGCCAGGTGTTCTGAGCACTAGGCCACGTGGTCGTTATATTATAGAAGTGAAGTATTATGCCAAGAAAGTCCTGTCATATTGTCTTGTAATTTTTTTTGCTTTATATAGCTGGATTGATGAAAGCAATTTTATAACAAAATTATATGAAATAATCCTGCTATTCATTTGTAAAGTATTTTTTACCAAGTTCCAAAAACGAGAAGTTACTATATTCGACGCGTATATTTTTTTTAAGTACGTTCACCGATTTCTCGGAATTTCTCGGCTGAACCGATTTAAATACTTCAGGGGTGGTCCCATATGAACGTTAAAAAAAGTTCACCATTAAGGGTGGAAAAAAGGGGTGAAGTTAATATTTCAACTATTATAACGACATTCTTGTAGTTTAACTTAAGCTTGTGATATTCCTGAGTCCACTCAATAGGATAAATTAGACTTTTAAAAAAACTAAAACTAACTGTTTTAGCACACTTCAAAAGCTATTATATGGAAATTATTATTTTTTCTTTTTCGGTCGTCGGTTTTACTTTTCTTAAGTTTAATTATATTTAATTAAGACAATGCAAACAAATTAAAAAAAAAAACACCTTTTCTATTATATACATAGTTTGTTAATCTGTTTTGATTGAGCCTACAGTTCATAAATAAACAACCTCGCCATCATTACTCACAGTTAGGCCATGTCTAGTCCTTAATCGAAGGTTAAAATTAGCTGCCCTAAGGGTTTTTAAACACTGTATTGCCTCGGCTTTTTAAGAGTGAGTAGAGTATTTATTTTAACAAAATAATATTTTAATTACTTAAGTATAATCACAGAATAAATAATAGTACTAACATCCTATAATTTATTATTAAAATCTGGAATTGCAAAATCACTTTACGATAAAATAAAATACGCCGTGTGGTGGTGACGTACGAGAATCCATCACTCGATTTCGTCGTGTGGATTTCGTAAGAAGCGACTATGGGACATGCCAGAAACATCTCATGGCTACCGATAGATGAAGATATATCCATCTCCTTTACGCCAGACGTAGAAAGCCAACGACCAGTATTTTCTACTAAGATATAGATCCATATCTAGTTGTGGACTCTTAGAGGCTGGTGAAGGAGATTCAAAGAATAAAATAGTGGTTTACATAATGATTTCTTATATTTACGCGAACACTACACATTGAATTAAACTACTTTTACGGATTATATCGCGTTTAATTAACTTATTAATTCCCGACGTTTCGGGTGCTTTACAACACCCATGGTCAAGGGACTGAGGTGATTGACGTCCCAATGTCAAAGTTAATACGGAGTACCTTCAGCTTTTAATTATAATTTTGGTCCGATCTACGCAGAATGAACTAACTGTGTCTTGAAGTCTTGCAGTGGTATGCTTGGGTTTAGTTTTAATTTTATTAATTACAGGATCTCAAGCAGGTGGTATACCCAGCCTCCTCTCTATTGAAATTAGGATGTTTTTAATTTCAATAGCTTCACGTATCATCCTTGGCAGGAATCGATGTTCTTTCGCGAGAATCTGTGGTTTATCAAATCTAATGTAATGGCAGGGCCGTCTAGGATATGATCACAAACTGCAGACTTCCCGGAACGTTGGTGCTTCACGTCAGCTATGTGTTCTTTACGCGGTTTTAATAGATCTTTTGTTTGCCCTATATATGAGAGACCACATTCACAATCAAGCTTGTACTCCTGCATCTTGTAGAGGATATTGCACTTGACGGATGGTAGAACTGACTAATCTTCTTCGGCGGCTTGAAGAATGTTCTTATAGAAGCCGCTTCAAGATGTAGCCAATCTTGTCTGTGACACCTCTGACATATGGTAGTACAGCAGGCACACGCTCGACTGTGGCCGGCTTCACTCGGTCACTGTGACGTAGGCGCGGGACCCAGCTTGTTGTCGTGCAGAACCTACTTGACGCTGAAGCTCGGCGGCCAGGTGTTTGCTGTCACAGATCCTCGTGCTCTCTGTAACAAAGATTTGCCCACGGTAGCCAATCAGAAGGATGATGGTGGGATTCACCATTTAAATATCTGTTTGTATGGGTCTTTTTCTATACACTGTATAGAGACCGAGTGAAGCCGGCCACAGTCGAGCGTGTGCCTGCTGTACTACCATATGTCAGAGGTGTCACAGACAAGATTGGCTACATCTTGAAGCGAGCTTCTATAAGAACATTCTTCTGCCGCCGAAGAAGATTAGCTGTTCTTACCATCCGTCAAGTGCAATATTCCTCTACAAGATGCAGGAGGTACAAGCTTGATTGTGAATGTGGTCTCTCATATAGGGCAAACAAAACGATCTATTAAACCCGCGTAAAAGAACACATAGCTGACGTGAAGCACCAACGTTCCGGGAAGTCTGCAGTTTGTGATCATATCCTAGACGGCCCCGCCATTACATTAGATTTGATAAACCACAGATTCTCGCGAAAGAACATCGATTCCTGCCAAGGATGATACGTGAGGCTATTGAAATTAAAAACATCCTAATTTCAATAGAGAGGAGGCTGGTACTACCACCTGCTTGGGATCCTGTAATTAATAAAATTAAAACTAAACCCAAGCATACCACTGCAAGACTTCAAGACACAGTTAGTTCATTCTATGTAGATCGGACCAAAATTAATAATTAAAAAGCTGAAGGTACTGTATTAACTTTGACATTGGGACGTCAATCACCTCAGTCCCCCGTGACCATGGGTGCTGTAAAGCACCCGAAACGTCGGGAATTAATAAAATAAGTTAATTAAACGCGATATAATCCGTAAAAGTAGTTTAATTCAATAAAATATTGGTGTTAAAACCGAGATAAAGTAACAAAACAAGAGTGAATCTTAATCGTTTATGTCTTTTAAAACAGTGCTAAGTACTTGTGTGCTCTGCTATATTTCTAAGTGCTTATTATGTTGTTTCTAATTTTTCTTAATATTTCTTCTATTTTTTTTTGATGCTACTATTTATTTAAATTATTTTTGCATAACGGTGAATAAGTTCCAGTCGGCAAAAACCACGAATAGCTAAATTTAGCTGATCTCAAGAAGATAATGTTTATGTCGTTTACACATGATGCCAGTTCCGGTGATCGAAATCAACTTGCTTATTTATTGTGAGACAAGCGAGTACAAGGGTACCTCTGAGCTACCATGGCTATAGTGTGTAATCACCCTTAATTATATCGCGGCGCCGACTCGTTTTATTTAGCACCACATCGGATAGTATACGATCAATCGAATTATAATTGTTTTTCACGCTCATTAGTTGTAATTGAAATAAATCCTTTGTCTTATACGCATTGTTTTTATTGATTTCCGAGTTATGCACTTATTGAATGTTTTACAATGTATTTTGGCGGCCATTGATATTTGAACGTATAAGAAGGTAGAAAAAAATTTAAACATTATTTAATAGAATCAGGCGTTACTTTACGGAAATCCATTATATTAAATATTCTAAAAATTAATTTAAGATAATAATTTAAGCAAATAATTTTATTAGATTTAAAAAAAAAATCATAGTATACGCGTGACAAACGGGCACCAGTCCACCTGATGGTAAGTGGACGCTGTGGCCCATAAACATCTACATTTATCCTCGATTAAGAATCAAAACGCAGTTGCGTTGTCACCCTTGAGGACTAAGATGGAATGCCTGGCTACCAGTAAAAAGGGTCTCCGGTTCTCTACACTCACCATACGAAGCACAGCAGCATTAAGCTTTTTACGCTGGTATTCTGTGAGAGTGTGGTCCTACCCCGGTCGAGCCGACTCATTCGTGCTACAACGATAATGTAGCTGCAGCATGGCTCTACCACTTAAGATTATTTTGTATTTGTTATGTAACTTTTTTCTGTATTGAATTGATTTTTTATTTTTTGTTCATTTGCAATCTATTACAATGCTTTAGAAATAATATACAGAAAAAAACACTCGAAAAAATATTTAAAATCGAAACATAAATAACTAAGTTTGCCAAACATTTTGATCCAATCAGTTTGTTATCTTGACGTCATAAAATGAAACAGCATTTTAAATGCTTGCCATATATGTATCATTACACACAGTGACATGTATTAAGCTCACCTTAAGGAGGATAAAGCTTGTCCATAAGATACCTACAGTCATTGTTTGACGACCTTGAATTGAGCGCTGATGAACAGGAAGCAAGATATAACCTTGAAGTCTACCTGCCTTTGTTAAATTATATTTTCAACCAAACATAACACACTCTTCTACATAGAATACACATGCACACACACATACACGTACGTACGTGCGACCTTAACCTTAATTCGAATTTACCAAAGATGAACTGCTTGGACTGCTGTTCCAGTCTGAAGGGTTTAAAGAGCTAGCATAATTACAGGTTGTGAGGCATACCATCTTAGTCCTCGTAGATGACGACGCATCTGTAGCCTTCTTTGCTTGAATTTTGCAAGTGTTCCTGGGCTACAGTAGCTACTTACCACAGGTGGAAAGTAAGTTCGTTTGTCATTTCAGTTTTATATAATAATATTAAAATTTTGAAAAACTAAAACAACACTGAGTTGTGATGATCCCAGTAAGAATACTAAGTCATATTCATGAAATTATTGTATTGTGATCGGTCTTTGAAACGAATGGAAATTTTCAAGTCAATCGGCCGTCTACAACTTACTGAAAATTACATTAAAAAAATCCGTTAAATAGATAGATAGATACACGCGAAGCTAATAAAAACGTGTTACAAATTAAGTAAAGTTAAAATGCTATAGCATTAACAGGAGCGTAAATATCTTAGGCGTGTGAGAAAATGTCTGAGAAATGTGATATTTGAAGTTCGATGACACGCACTGGAGTAGTTCGACGGCCTGAATGCTCCATAATCCTCTCGAAAAAGAGGGAAAGCATGCACCCAGCGTATAAAACTGGGAGAATGCCTTAAGGCATTAAGTCCGCCATATGTACTATTATTTTGTGCATAAAAGTTTAAATAAATAAAAATTGTTTCATCCAATGCTCGTTACAATATATTGCCATTGTAATAATGATCATTGTATTTTAAATTGCCTGACCTTCTTATGCGGTGTAGCTTAATTTTTATACTCCATATCGCTCAGGGCTGATGCGTCAATTTGTCTCACTTTGTAGTTTTCGGAGGTGTTCTTGACATTAATTGTTACAATTATTTCTTTGTCAGGTACTTATTGAATAATAATAATTATCATCATTATAGCCCATCATAAGTCGACTAACTAATGCCACAAAGCACGTCCCTGAGCCACCTGCATCTATCGACTTCCTGCATGGTCGTCACTCCGTCTATTGGCGGGCCGTCCTACACTTCACCTACGTTCAGCAGTGGAGTTGTGAAAGGCTGGAATGATTATAATGATAATGAATAATACTTATAAATGTATTTCAACAAAAGACAGATGGACATCCGTCTAGGTTGATACCATCCTCTTACCTATGTACTAGTACATCGCAAAGCAGTAATCCACTGCAACGCTTCGGTTTTATGGATAAGAGTGCAACTACAACCAACTCCGGCAGCCGACGGCTCCATAGCGCAGTGGCTTAGCAATGAATTGCAGCGCTTATGCGGCGAGTTCGAATCCCGCACGGAACAATTATTTGTATGGCCTACAAATAATTGTTCCGGGTCTGGATGTTTGTCCTTGTGAAATTTATGTATGTAAACTGCCCCCACGATACACGAAAAAATCCTAGTGTGGAAGTTACGTTATATATATATATAGATACTTTAGCTTCACAGTTAAATTATTTATAATATATAATTTAACTGTGAAGCTAAAGTATCATAATTAATAATTATAATTCAAAATGGCGACATTTTTTACCACGTTTCCAGTTCGAAGCTATATTTAAAGTTACTAGTTAGTTAAAAATCGTTTGCATAATTTCTAAGGAACAGACAAATTCAGAAGAAAGCGAGTTTATAAGAACGCAATAAAAATATTACAGTTTTAAAACTTTAATGTCAATTATATTATTATAACAAATATGCCTATGACTATGAGGCAATTTGTGGTGGAGGCTCATATTCAGCAGTGGACCCTTGATAGAGTGTAATTAAGTTGATGATGATGATGAAATATATTTTAGACTCTTCCGTGATAAATTATGGGCGTGATAATTGATTTAGGGCACCCATGTAATTATCTACGTAATATAGTAAAAACAATTAACGCACAATTTATCGAGTATTACACACTGACTTCTGACCTCAATTGTAACGACCGTTTGGCAGTTCATTAATCTTCCCATAATAATTACGCAAGCCGAGGAGGCATTTGACAAATCTGCAAGGGCAATAAGATTAGACTATTAACAAAGCTTTTCAAATATTTAAACAAATTTCAAACTAATACCTACCTAGATTAAGACTCAAATTAATATGAATGATATTTGTGGACCGTAATATGGTAGAGATTAATCACGTTAACAATAATATTTAAATCTGTGTTTTCAAAAGTAATACAAAACAGTTTTCGGCTGTAATTAATAAAGCCAACTTATTATAAAAGACTACGATTTGATTACCTATTTTTGTATATTGGCTTACTTTGTTTGAAAATCTATTATTTAATCTATATCTTGTAGTATTAATTGGACCAAGTCGTAAGCAAGAGTAAAACTTTGATTTGATTTTGTATCAGTAAAGTAAAATGAAACTGACTTCAAAGAACTGATAATAATAATAAAAAAAGAATAGTGTTTATTCCTTTTAGTTCATTAAAGATAGATTTTTAATTTTATTAAATATTTAATTTTTTGGACCATTTGAGTGGATTAAGTAATATCAGAAGCTTAAGGTAATAAATAACTAGAATGTCGTCTAAATGTTAGATTTTTTCAGTCCTAATTTATATAGGAAAAAATTAATAATTAAAATCGGTTCACAATTAGCGCCTATATCACGCAACATTCATACAAAAAAAGAACATACAGTTGGATTGGGGCGATGCCAATCTCGTGAGATTTAACGCCTCCAAAACACAAGCGTGTCTTTTCACCGCTAAAAGGAGTCCCGCTCACCTTGGCTGCGACTTTCCGGAATCTTTCATTGGAGTATGCTGACCGCCTTCAGTTGTTAGGGGTTGAATTTTCTCCGAACCTCAACTATGGGCGGTTCATAGAGTCCAGAGCCAAAGCAGCCGCAAGGAAACTTGGTGTCCTTGCAAGGGTGCGGCGGTACTTCACGCCGGGGCAGCTTCTTACCTTATATAAAGCGCAAGTCCGGTCGTGCATGGAGTACTGCTGTCACATATGGGCTGGTGCTGCAAAATCCCACCTGGCAGCGTTGGACTCAGTGGAGAGACGTGCTAAGAGGCTCATTGGTGACCTTGATTTGGTTGAAACCAATCTTGTCAGCCTCGAGCACAGGCGCAGAGTAGCCAGTCTCTCGGTATTCTATAGGATGCATTTCGGTGAGTGTGCGCAGGAATTACACGCTTTAATTCCTCCCTCTCCTTTCCACCATCGGACTACCAGGCGGTCGGCGGGTTTTCATCCCTTTGTTGTCGATATTCCACGCATTAGAACCAAACGGTTTGCTTCATCTTTTGTAATGCGTACAGCAAAGGAGTGGAATAATTTGCCGGCGTCTATCTTTTCGTCCGAATACAATCCGGGCGTCTTCAAGGCAAGAGTGAATTACCATCTAATCTCGCTAAGGCAGTGCGATTTACCATCTAAGGCTGCATCACCACTTACCACCAGGTGGGATTGTGGTCAAGCACTGGCTTATAATAAGTTTAAAAAAAAAAATTGAGAACCTCTTCCTTCTTTGAAGTTGGATATAATAATGTAGTAATCTATGCAGTTTAAAGAAAATAATGAATTTCAGAATGAATGATCAACAAAAAACAATTATAAAACTGTAAAAATATCTCGAATGGGCTTTTTTACGTTAAGCTAATTATTTTCTAGTATTTAACAAGATATTAGAATTAGAAATTAAAAATTTAATTAAACTAGTATAACTACATATGTTATGATACCAAGCCTTCCCATTCAATATAATGCAGCAGCACCTTGGTTTAAATGTGAAGCAAGCGAAGTTCCTCGTTCCGGAACTTGATTTAATGTAGTCACTGTTATTGGATCCTAACAATTTATCGCTGCGGCGGCCGTGGGAATGGGATGCGTTTCGCGAATAGAATAATATAATAACTGTCACACGGTAGTGCATCTTTTGTCTTATATTTAAATATATATTTACTATTTTGTGCACTATGCCTCCTACTTACAGTTGTTTTTGGTTTGTTTTTACTTTGAGTTTAACACTTGCTTAGAGATGTATGAATCGATTAGATTACACGTTCAATAGTATCTTATTTATAGTTCCGTTGTTAAGAATCTATCATTTTTAATCGTCGTAGAGCAGGGTTTCCCAACCTTTTTTTGACCGGGGACCACTTTGATTTTTTTTGTAGTTAGCAGGGACCACAAGGTGAAAGAAAAAAATGTGTTAATCTAACAATAAATTATAATCACATCTTTTAACATAATTATATAATAAACTGAAAAGAAGCATTCATCGAAGCAACAGCATTATTTGTGTATTTATTGTAAAAGCTAGTAGGTGCTTACTAACGTGACGCGCAGTGTTGAACTGCCCGCGTGACGAGAAAATAATAAATGGTGTTAGGTATTTAAAACTATTAGGTAGGCATAATATTTAAATCTTTCGCGTACGATATTGAAGTTATTGCGGACCACTGGTGGTCCGCGGATCACTGGCTAGGAATCATTGTCCTAGAGGCTCTCTATCGGTGTAAGTCGTTGTGTATATTAAAGTCTATATTGTATTTTTTCTATTTTGTAAAAAAACGTTACCTCCACACTAGAATTTACTCCTGTATCGTGGGAGAAGTTTACATACCTATTTGTAGGCGATACAAATACTTGTTCCGTGCGGGATTCGAACCCACGGCTCTTAGCGCTGCAACTCATTGCTAAGCCACTGCGCCACGGAGCCGCCATATATATTTAGACATTAGAAAGTAAAAACTGTCTCTATAAATGTTCCCTCGGTTTTAGAGCTTTGTGGAATATTTAGAGACGATGGCATGACTTTCGAAACTTTCGAAGGTATGACTTTGGTCCCTTGGGAGAAAGATAAAACGTTAATGTGCGTATATACGTGCGTAGACACTTTAGCTACCTCTAGTCTTTGTGGTACCTCGTTTAGGGCTGAGACGGCATCACAGGCGATTAAATGGAGTAGTTAGCGCAAGTACGAGTTTCTAAGAGATAAGTACATATGTATTTGTTTCCATTTGCTGTAGAGAAAGTCGGTTGGTGGGGTCCACATGCGGTGAAGACCCTATTAGAACTATATCTGTAACTGGTCGTCGCTACTGGTGATAAGAGGGTTGGTTCTTTTCTCACTCAAAAGCTAAGTAGTGTGTGCAAGTGTTCTTGGCACTATACCTCCGGGAATAGGCCTCTATGGTAGTTTTAGTTTTTTTTATGGTAAAAAAAAGTATATTTTAATGTTATGTAAATAATTTTTTTTTTAAAGTTTAACTTAAAGTAAACTATAGGTTAGAATAGACTGTTTTAATAATGTTTAATAATTTCGCACTTTATTAAAATTGTTTATATCTAGCAGTTGTTTAAAAGGTTAACGAAGAAGACGGATTAAGTTTTCTATGAAGCGCAATTATCCCCAATTTTTTCTGAACGACATTCTAAAATAGACACATTATTATTCTTAAGTTTAAGTAGCAAATAAAATATAACATACTCGCAGCAACATTTCAATGTTTAATTTTATAAGTAATAACATTGAAGTAAAGGTCGGTCGAACAAAAAGCTTTAAAATACTCAAACTGCGAACAACGTCGATCCACTAGAAATGGATCTATCAATTAAACTCGCATGAAGCTTAAGCCGGCCATTGATTGATGTATCAATAAGTACATAAATCCATTAAGGTAATACGCATGAGTCTGTTAATTGTGTATTTTCTGCGGCT
Source organism: Parnassius orleans (assembly GCA_029286625.1). Classification (NCBI taxonomy): domain Eukaryota; kingdom Metazoa; phylum Arthropoda; class Insecta; order Lepidoptera; family Papilionidae; genus Parnassius; species Parnassius orleans. The sequence continues at coordinate 2,353,600 of JAGSMP010000009.1, forward strand.
GTCAGCCGGATGCGATGTGCACTTGTTTCGAAACTATGATTGAATTAGGAGCATAATAATAAAAATAGCTTTGTTTTAATTTCGAATGTGTTCTTGTAACCTTCTTAATCGTGGGAGAGCCATATTGCGTCGTATTATGACTGCAGCACAAACGGGTTGGCTTTATCGGGGAAGGATCTCGTATAGATAGATCACGAATAGCAGTGATGCTGATTTGTTTCTAACGATGAGTGATAAGAACCGGAGACTCTTTTTACTGGTAAAGAGGTATTCCATACTATATCGCTGGGTGACCATGCGTCTACATTTCGATTCTTACTCAAGGATAGATGTAGGTCATCATGTAGGTGTCCTCATCAGGTGAACTGCGTAATCGTTTCTCACCTTAGTTTTTTTATAATTAGACCGCGCATAGCTTAGTCAGATCTCGTATGTTAATAATAACGTGTTATCGTGTCTATATACATAAAGGAATTGAATTTGTATAACACGACATCCAGAAAGCGTGGATTTAATTTGGAACTTATACTTGGATATTATATATCTTTTAAATATATTTTTAGTGGAAGAGTGTAAGAAGTAACGTGTCAAATGAGCATCAAAATTGAACGGTCGGGGCTTATTGTTACTTTTATTCTGATTTTTATTCGTTGTAAGCTATGCCGCAGCTATATTGTGGTTGTAGCAAGAATGGGTCGCCTTGGCCAAGGAAGGACCACCTTCTCACTGATTACTAGCGTAAAATAGCGGCTTATATATGTTTCATATGGTAAGTGTACAGAACCGGAGCCCCTTTTTACTGGAAACGGGGCACTCTATCTTAGATATCAGGGGTGACCGCGTGAGCCGTCTCCGTCCAAAGTTACCTGTGGGCGTCCATGTATTGCAATAGCCACTTAGAATGAGGTTGACTGTAAGTTCGTTTGACACTCCAGTTTAATAAAAAAATATACTTATTGCCTGTACTCGCATGATTACACTGGATCTGACACAAAGAAGAAAGGTATCCAAATATGTTTTGCTAGGAAATATCTCTGATCAGTATCAGGAGAGTCATGGCGAAACATGCAGCCATTATACGCTGTAGAGTGACTCTATCACGTTAAAATTAAAATAAGATTTTATAAACTCTGACCAAAAAAGAAAGAAAGACGGACCGCTGCGTAAATTACAAGTGACGCAAAAACCAAATCAAAATCATGTTTAACTTATTTTAAGAACACGCACACATCCATCTAAAATTATTTCCAACACCATGTGTTAGGTGTATATGTGTGCGTCCAGAAGTGAACTTTTAAGGGCTCTCAAAGAAAGAAAAAAAAAGCGTCAACTGAAATGTACGCAGTACTCCGTCTTTCATTCTTTGTTGGTGTGAGTGTATAAAATAAAAATATTTATTTCAATTCAATAACCAGATGACCACCACTAACCAGGGAAACAAACCAGCTGCCCATAGCTGCGTCTTCCTAATAACATCTAAAAATAAAAATAAATTCGTTTTTTTAGAATAAGGGTGACAGACAACCACACAGTCTATCTGATGGTAAGTGGATCTGTGATCCATAGACAATTGCATGCATCTTCAGATAAGAATCAAAATGCAGATACGTTGTGGCCCCGGAGGACTAAGTTACTAAGATGGAATTCCTCGTTACCTGCTTGACAGGTGGGTCAAGCGTGGCAACAATGGCAAATATCCTTGACTTTTGATAGGCTGAAATGGTAACCACAAAATTATTAAGTAAATCCAATAACAATAATTATAAGTAAATCCAATGATAAATTTACAATCAAGCTTAACAAACATGAAGATGTTCGTATTAATGTACCAATAAAATAAATTTTATGTAAATACTAAACCTAAGAGCAACAAGTAAACACATCGTAGTTAATGAATAGAACGAATCGAATGGAATAATTATAATCCAAGGCTGTAATATGCATCCGGCAACGGTCGTAGGTAATAAAGTCATTTTGAAACTGAAATACATCTCTTAACGTCAAACGATAATTGATAAGAAAATAAATGTATTTAGATTTGTTTTTTAACCGTATAAAAACATTATGGAAACTGGACTAGTTTATCTTAGTTGTCAGATAGAATATTTTAATGACATTTGTGCATATGAAATAAAGGTCAAATTGAGAATTTTAAAGATGTGATCTTAAATAAATAATGTGGGTAAAACGTAAAGAATAAAATGCAATTTTATTATTTACAAAAAATAGATAGAATAGCCTTATAATCGACGCTCACATAGCAGTAGGCCTACATATTTAAAAAAGCTACCAGGAGTATACAACCACACGAATGCTTCTAGCTCTAGATTGTTATCGACTTACTATAATAAAAAAACCATGCGTGAGTGTCGTGGGACACTCAGTTGGAACGAAGTTCCTTTCGTAGTATATTATGATTGATAAACGTATTAGCGTCTTTTAAAATAATATTTTTTTCATGGCAAGATAATAAAAAATTTCTTTCGTAGTATATTATTATTGATAAACGTATTAGCGTCATTTAAAATAATATTTCTTTCATGGCAAGATAAGAAAAATTGAGATTGAGATGGATATTATTCCATCTCGCTTCCTTACAGCCCCCAAGATCGTGACGGAAAACTTACACTTTTTTTCGCCTAGCCCCCAAACGCCAAGTCCGTGCCGTGCGATAAGGAACTTCGTTCCAATAGTTCCATCCAGAGCAAATTATATACCTATTAAATATTTAAATATCGCAAATGAAGAATAATTTTTCAACAAAATGTCTATTTGATTTTTTAACAAAAGTTGAGCGAAGTATATAATTTATAAGAAATTATTGTCGTTTGGTTGTGGCGTAAGATAATTCTTCACCCCATTTTATTACATGAGTGGCATAAGGGGCGACTATTAGAAAGTCTAAATAGACCCCCGAGGCCGATAGATGGCGGTACACCTGGGGAGCTAGCATGGGCAGGAGACAATTTTATCCCCGGGGAAAGGAGAAAATGTTTATCCCCTCGTTTAGTTTTATCCACCCTTCGAGCATGGGCAAACCGGTGGATATAATATCCACAGTAGATAACTTAGACTTAGATAGATTTTTTGTATGAATATAAACTAAAACCCACATCCAATGAACTAGGATAAAATTGTCCCTTTCAAATGTCAAAAAAGCATAATTTTTTATCTTTCATTTGGCTCCATGCTACGGACGGGGGATATATGTCTACTCGTTATGTCAACGGGGATATACTTCTCCCCGTTTGACATAACAAGATAATTTTAACTCTTGGCAGTGGATATAATCGGTGGATAAATTTTTTGTCCCCAACCCATGTTAGCCGTGCTGTATGTGTCAGATGTAAATTACCCCTACCTGCAACGGCGCATCAGCGGACTGCCGCCAATACTATCATCACCAATTCGCCTGCCCAGCGTGGCGATTATGACAAATTCTTCCTACCATAAGAAAGCCCCCTCTCTAGCAGTGGACCGTTACGTGCTGATTAATAACAACCGAAATTGGGCATAGATCCTATCACAAGGTATATATGTAGTTGATATCTTAGCATATGCCTTCCCTGGTTGAGTTGATTTATTCGTGCTACAGTAGTATCGACACTCTACTATGTAAAATGTGTTTTACGTTTAACAATATATTTCTTCTTCATCATCATCATTACACGATTGATTTACCGCGTCCTCGGCGGTGAAGGAAAACATTGTGCGTAAACCTGCATGTCTGAGAAATAAAAATTATTTCGAAGACATAATTATGAAGTCCGCCAACAAAGGTTGTCAGATGTCGCTAGTTGACACCGAGGTACCTAAAGTTTTCTGTTACACAATGTTATTTCAATGAGAAGTTAGTTTTAAATAAAAGTTTATCAGTTTCTAGAGTATTATATTAATACACAAAGCAATGCCTCAGTGGTTTGCTCTTTAATTTTTTGCACATTTTATTTAGTTTTTTAATTTTCCTACTTTTATGAATATCTGTGGATTGGTTCATTTAATTTTAATCTAATTAATACAAAACGTAACTAATAGTACAGAAATAAACATTAACCTTCACATTTTTCGAACAAATTAACTTCCCCGATATGAAATCTGTCAAATATTATACCTCATTTTTAAGAGGCGCCGCTCTGGTGGTAGAAAAAGTAGTGGATGCCTTCATTCAATGCCCTAAAAACCTTCTCAAAAATGAGAGGTCTCCTTTACTTAGGAATGGGATGTATAAAGGCTGTAGCTCTAACTTTTTTTTAACATCGTCATCACTATATGTGATTTATGTAATATGTACACTTTACTATTTGAAATAACTATTATAGATTATCATTATTGAATTCTGTAACGTGTTAATCCATAATACAATAGTTTAATTAGATGGAACGCGTTTATTATCATACAACATGTCAAAATATCCCGCCGGCCTATAGCCCACTGTCAACTGGACGTCACAGATGTCTTACATTTTGTCCACGGTGTGTCGATTTTAGTACGGTACAGTCAAGCAAACAACGGGTTAATTTTTATTTATTTTTATTTATCTAGGCTACTTTTAATTTTTTAACCAAATGAAAAATATGCGTAAAGCATTACATTAATTTTTAAAAAAAATTAATGTTTAAATTAACATTACTCAAAAAATATTCTCGTAAAAGTCGTAATAAAAGTCCCGTAGGTGCTGGCATTTACCAAGCGAGAGATTTTATCCAAACTAGTAATTCAATAAGTATTATTTACAATCTATGTGAAATAAAAAATATTTTATTATATTATATCATGTAGCAGTAGCTTGGCGATTTGCGAGTTCAGGTTTAAAATATCTTTTATTTAAAATATAAGGAAGGGTTTTCTTGAAGACATTCCAATGCTCGTAAGCTCACTTAAACAGTAATTTTCTCTTGGTTCCTTAAGAGATACAATATTTCTCCAAAGTTCTTTCTTATATGTACACATATCGCCAAACAAACCAGCACAAGATGATCGGCTTATGTCGCTATCAATATCCCTATCGACGGCTGTCCACGTGCCTGAATTAAATGCCATACGACATCAGATTGTACACTTATTTGTACCAGTAGGTGTATGATTAATGATCTGGTGATGCAACGATCAACGGGACGCCGCATTAATGGCGCGACGTAAAGAATTGATGTTAGATTAATGCTGTACTAATAGAAATAAAGTGAAGCGGTTGTGAAAGTTCTATAGGGACACCGTGAAGAAGAACTAGAAGAGAACACCTTAAAGTTTCACGATTTTAAAGATAAACTTTTTACGATTTTATCTTGCTTGCAAAAAATCTTTGTTAAAAAGTAACGGATGAAGATGATAAGATAAAAAATATAAATAATTTAATGAGAGATCTGCTTAGTAAAATACTTGCTTGCCTAGCAATGTTCTGCCATTCTCAAAAGTCGGCGCGGTGACTCGAAATGGACTCTATAGTTTTAGTCAATCTAAATCTAAATTGCGTGGTGGCGGTTTAAGATGTAGAATAAAACTCATAGCCTCATTCCGTCCCGTATATTATGTTGACTTTGACTAGTAGACTAAGGGACTATATTTTTTTTATAGGATAGGGTGACAAACGATCACACACTCCACCTGATGGTAAGTGGATGCAGTGGCTCATAGACATCTACATCTATCCTCGTTTGCGAATCAAAATGCAGATGCGTTTTCACCCGTGAGGACTAAGATGGAATGCCTCTTTTCTAGTAAAAGGGGTCTCCGGTTCTCTACACTCACCATACGAAACACAGCTGTGTTAAGCTGCTATTTTACGCTGGTATTCTGTGAGAGCGTGGTCCTTCCCTGGTCGAACCGACCCATTCGTGCTACAACTATACAAATAATATAGCTGCAGCATGGCTCTACCACGTATCTACTATGCCACAAAGATCGTGTAGTTTCCGACAGGTGGCAGTGTAACGCTCTCGCTTACGCCAAATGTATAATAGCTTAGACAGGCGACGGAGAGCAGCGCATAAGGTGTGAGACGTATGGTACTACCATGTGACAGTAAAACAGTAAGGCGCATGACAGCTAAGACGTCATTAGAACTAGGGAACACCGGAACGGTAATTGGTCACTATGGGCAGCGCGGGGATAGAGGCTGGGTGCGGGCGCCGAAACAGCATTCCTGTTATGCGCCTAATTGTTTTGACTAAGTTGTACAACAGTCAATCCGCTTGGTAAGCGTGACGATTGAGGCAATTTATCCGGAAGAGGCACATGTAAAAGAAGATACGGTAAATGAACAATGTCAACAAACTTTACCTACAATCCACAACGCACCAGTAAAAAGGTTACTTTATTAAAGTGATTTTTTTTTCTCCGTTACTTTCTTTAATGGATGTCGTCCAATATAATTTCGGAATGCTCCGGTAAAAATGCGTCGCTGCTTTTTAGCTGAACAATAAGAGCAAGTCACCTCATCGCCTAGATAAATAGCTCGCATTAAGTATAAGCGACGTAAGAGCACTGCCACACTGATGACACCAAGAATAGCATTTTATGAGAAAATTTATTTACTTTTAAATGCAATAAATTAATCAGGAAAACTGATATTTTTTAATTTATTTAAAAAAATGATTGAATTTTAGAATTTACGTACAATTCAATTCCCTATATTAATTCCAATTCACTTGTGATAAATTATTTTTTTAAGTTTTGTATTTTAGGCATCGAGCAAGACAGTACTAAATTGAACACTACCATAAAGCAAAAACGGATCTCAGGAACCACCACAATAATCTGTCTACACACATTAATCATTATATCGACAGGTTGACTGTGTACTTGTTTGTAACTCTCTTACTTCTATTATTGAATTATAAGACAATATTAACGAATAAAAAACAATTAACTCATGAATTATAGACAATATTAACGGGAAAAATAATAAAAGGTGGTGAACATGAAACATTTTCGTACAGTGTTTCCAGCTTGTAATTATGAAGGTCAAATACTTTTTATTCCACATGTAAGCGGACAAGTATAAAATTTAACAAATACGCAAGACGTCGTGTAATAATTCCTTAATGCCGTAATGGTCTTACGCGCATTATGTTATTTTGAGTGGTTTGAAGCCGAAAAAAAGTCGTAGACGATTTGAGTTATGTGAGGAACGTCGCTACAATGTCTGCTTTGATTAAAGAAAGAATGTACATAAATTTATTAAATGTAACGTTTTATAAAATGGAATAAGGAAATAAATATGTTATATTAATGAATGATGATGATCTGGCTGATTTTGAACTTTCAAATTATTTTCGAAGCTATCAATTATACATGACAAATTATGATAGTGATGTGATACCAGTATACACGCACAAATCCGATAATACTAGATCGGATCACAGCATATTCCAACATGAAAATCTACATTTATTAGGAAAAATTAATTGGCTACGGTTGGTACTCGAATCTAGGATCCGAGGCATATTATTCAATTACTTTGATCAGTTACATGAATTTTATCTTGGTATTCTTTTATTGTGGTGAGCCATTGTTTAATAAATGTAATATATGTGTATATAAATAATATCTGTTTATTTTTTCCTCATCCAAGCAAAGACTTTTAGACTTTTTCAATTATCTTTTGGATGAAAAATGTTTCTCATCTACATCTACATCTAAATTCGATTAATAATCAAAATGCAGGAGCGTTGTCACCTCTGAAGGCTAAGTAAAAAAAGGTCCCCGGTTATCTACACTCACCATACGAATCATGTACATACAACATGTGTGTGTGTATGTGTGTGTGTGTGTGTGTGTGTTAATACCTTAATCATAAATAACTATTAAAAATGTTTTTTGCATACTTTAGTTTTTAGTTTCTTTCTTTTTCGTAAAAATATCAATGTTTGCAAAAACTTGGTTATAAGTGCAACACATCCGATTTATTGGTAAGTTTTTGCTATATTTTGTATGAAAGTGAGAGATGGAGAACATTTTGGTATGTCTTGTACGATATATGGGCGTTGAGAAGTTAATAAGTCCAAGTAAATGCGAATTATCTAGTCGGCCGTGAATGAAGTCATACAGTGTCATTTGATCAAAAATTTTTCTTCTATCTTCTAATGAGAGGAATTTATGGTATACACATCTGTCTTTGTATGCCTGATGTCGTTCTTTAATTTTATAGTCCATGAACTTTAAAAAAATATTTTGTAATACTTCTATTTTGTTAATATATGTATGATATTGTGGACACCATATGTTGCTACCATATTCTAAGATACTGCGAACGTAGGCATAGTATAATAATTTAATACAAGGTAAGTTTGAGAAGGGTTGGCATGTACGTATTACGAATTCTAAGTTTCTGCATCCTTTATTTGTGATATAATCAATATGATTACTAAATGTAAGCTTGGAATCTAATAAGATGCCAAGGTCTCGGACTACCTGTACTTTTTGAATTGTTGATCCATTCAATCTGTAAGTATATTCTACTGGTATAGTTTTGCTTGTGAATGTGCAAGTCTGACATTTTTTGACATTAATAGATATCGATTATTTATGTAGGTTAGGTCCAACCTGTTTAAATCTTCTTGAAGCTTATATCAATCGTCTAAATTATTAATTTTAAGAAATATCTTTTTATCATCTGCATGTAGCATGAATGAGGAATGTTTAAAGCATGTACATATATCATATAGATAAGCTTTATATAGAAGGGGCCCTAAGTGAGACCCTTGTGGTACGCCCGATGTGATTTTTATATAGTTTGATTTGTGTCCTCCTACAACTACTGCCTGAGAGCGATTTCTTAGGTAAGAATCAATCCATCTCAGAAAGTCCCCATGTATTCCAAGTATTTTTAACTTCGAAGCAAGATGACGTGATCCACGTGGTCGAAGGCTTTTTCAAAATCCGTGTAGATCACGTCAACCTGACCTCCGCCATCCATATGATGAATAGTCTCTGTGATAAAGTGTGTTAAGTTACTAATGGTTGATCTCCCTTTAAGGAAACCGTGCTGAAATTCTGATAAGCCCCGACTTATGGTAGGGTAAATGTAATTAAGGACTAAAGTTTTCAAAGGTTTTCGCGAATATATTAAGTATAGATATGGGTCTATAATTTTCGACTTTAACACGTGCTCCTTTTTTAAATATGGGTACTACATGAGCTTCTTTCCAGATGTACGGGAAATAACCTTCCTGAAGAGATCTATTGAATAAAATGTGAAGAGGCTCCGATAGTGACTTAGCGCATTTGGATATAAATATAGGTGGAATTTTGTCACTGCCCGGTCCCTTTTTTAAGTCGACTTGCTGTAGCGCTTTAAAAACCTCTTCCTTAGTAACCCGAAAACAATGTAGATGTTGGTCGTTGCTACTAGAAGGCATAGGTAATTCAACATCGGGATACGAATTAGCAGGTGGAATAAAAACACTTTTGAAAAATGGCTTCTACAATTGCGGGGCCTTTGCTATACGTTATATTATTATACGAGATTCTATTTGGATAAGAATAAGTGTTACCACGTTTTGATTTAATATAAGACCAAAAACATTTAGGGTTATTCAATATGGCTTGTTGAGTACTCTCTAAATATTTGTAATAAACCCGTTTGCTATATACTGATGCACGCTTACGCAATAAAGAGAACATGTTGTAGTCCTCTAAGTTATGAAATTTTTTCCAAATTTTGTGAGCTTTAGCTTTTTCCTTTAATATATTAATCAATGTTTTATTATACCACGGGGGCTTTTTTGTCTTGTGAGATGGAGATGGTACACTTGGTACATATTTGTCATTGCAATAATTTAATTGTTTGTAAAAGAAACTACTCCGGAGGCGTGGAGCAGAAGTGCGGTGGTCTTGTTCTTCAAGAAAGGTGACAACGCTCTCTTGAAAAACTACAGACCAATTTCCCTTCTGAGCTGCGTCTACGTGCGGTTTTCGAGAGTCATTACGAATCGTCTCGCACGCAGACTCGACGACTTCCAGCCTTCCGAACAAGCCGGTTTCCGAAAAGGCTTTAGTACCATAGACCACATACATATCCTTCGGCAAATTGTACATTAGTCCGAGGAGTACAATCTGCCACTTTGTCTTGCGTATGTGGACTATGAGAAAGCCTTTGATTTCGTCGAAATTTGGACGATGCTGCAGTCCCGTCAGCGGTGCCAAGTGGACTGTCGGTATATCGAAGTGCTGAAGTGTTTGTACAGTAGGGCTACGATGGATATCCGAGTACAGAACCAGAGTACGAAACCTATCCAACTGCAGACAGGTGTAAGACAGGGTGACTTAATATCCCCGAAACTCTTCACCGCTGTGTTGGAAGACGTTTTCAAGCTACTGGACTGGAAAGGATACGGTATTAACGTCAATGGCGAGTACATCACTCACCTTCGATTTGCCGATTTGAGTCCTTATGGCAGAATCGCTGGAGGACCTAAGCACTACGCTCAATGACCTCAATAGTGTCTCCCAACGGATAGATCTTAAGATGAACATGGACAAAACAAAAGTCATGTTTAACGTCCATGTCACACCTATGCCGGTAGTTGTTGGGAGCATTAAGCTCGAAGTTGTTGACGAATATGTTTACCTGGAACAACTAGTCCGATTAGTCAAGTCCAACTTTGACCGAGAGGTCAATCGACGGATTCAACTCGGCTGTGCAGCGTTCGGGAGATTACCACACATCTTCTCGTCAGACATACCTCAAAACCTTAAAACTAAATTATACAACCAGTGCGTGTTGCCAGTGATGACCTATGGATCTGAGACGTGGTCCTTCACTGCTGGCCGTATGAGGAAGCTCAAAGTCGGTCAGCGAGCTATGGAGAGGGCTATGCTCGGCGTCTCTCTACGTGATAGACTTAAAAACGTGGATATCCGCAGTAGAACCAAAGTAACCGACATAGCCCAAAGAATTAGTATGCTGAAGTGGCAATGGGCCGACCATATGGCTCGAAGAACCGACAACCGATCGGGAAGAAAGGTTCTCGAGTGGCAGCCTCGTACCGGCAAGCGAAGTGTAGGGCGTCCCCCCACTAGATGGAGTGACGACCTGGTAAGACATGCAGGAAGTCAATGGATGTGCTCGTAACCGTGGACATGAACATGTGGAGTGGCTCGGGACCGTGCTTTGTGGCATTCCTTGGGGGAAGCCTATGTTCAGCAGTGGACTTGTGAAGGGCTGTAATGATGATGATGATGAAAAGAAATCTACAACTTCGTGTTTATTTTAACAAAATCGGCTTAATTAAAATTACTTTTATTAATAATAGAGCATTTAAGTGGAGGGACAGCCACATTTAAATCAAATTTTTAAGGAGGATGAAATGAATCTATCGTAGTTAAGGGTTTGTCACATAGTATTATTTCTGTATCTATATTAGAGAAAATTAAAGCTAATGTGTTATTACAACTATTTTTTAAATATGAGTATTGTCGCAAACCATGATAGACTAGTTCGTTAATTAATTGCTCCCCTATTGTTTGTAGCTCGGTAGAACCCTGTCTTAATATTATAGGTTCACTTTCATTATTTCACTGTATTATTCTTTAAAAGCGTGGTCCTTCCCGGTTGAGCCGAGCCATTCGTGTTACAACGGTAATATAGTGTGGCTCTACCACGTATGACATAAAACAGTCTCAAGACTATTTCAATATTAAACACAATAGTTCTTTGAACTAAGCGCACCATTTTGTGGACCAAATGCTCAATGTCAATTAATAAACACTTTTAAATATATAAAGTGCCACCAACTAATAAGTTGAACACATATGGATATGTGACGTACTAATGGCGCCAAATTGTGAAATCGACTAACATGTTGTGTCAATAATAGGATACATTTCTTAACTTGAAATCATTTGCTAATATACATTGTGACAACTTACGTAGTGTCGGTGTTTTTGAACTCGTAAAGCAAATTTTCTTATATTTGCTTTAATAGTTCAAATTTCGAACTTATATTACCTTCAGAAATCCGTTTTTTCGAGGACATATAAAGACCGTTTGCGGTCGAGTCCGAAAAGTTTTAGTTGACGGCTTTGATTGTAAAATTGTTAAAAAGGGAACATTTCAATGGTCCCCGATGATTTTCTCACGTCATCAACATCTCGAGGTATCATCAATAGTACTTATTTAAACATTTTAAAAATCCATTGCTGAATATAGGCCTCCCCAAGGAATGCCACAAAAATATTTCCATTAGTTGTTACGATATTTTTTTTTTATATATAGGAGAGGGGCAAACGAGCATGCGGTTCACCTGATATTAAGTGACTACCGCCGCCCATGAACAACTGCTACACCAGGGGAATTGCAGATGCGTTGCCGGCCTTTTAAAAAGGAGTAGGCTCTTTTCTTGAAAGTCCCTAAGTCGTATCGGTCCGGAAAAATCGCTGATGGTAATCGGTTCCACAAGGAAGTAGTGCGAGAAAGAAAACATCTTCTAAATCGCACAGTGGTGGACCGCCAATCATCCAGATGGTATGGATGGTATCGCGAGTTTTGTCACGATGTGCGATGGCGAAATTGAATGACGATTCGATCCGCTCTGCGCTGAATGCGGTCAAGTGGAAGGAGCTGGCACTGGGGAGCCCCTGCCCAGAGATGGGAATAGTATTCCATGTGAGGCCGAACCTGCGCCTTGTAAAGTTGCAAGCGGTGTGCCGGCATGAAATACTGCCCCGCTCTACTGAGCACGCCAAGCTTTTTAGAGGCCAGTTTGGCCTTCTCTTCCAAGTGACCACGGAACTGCACGTCACTCGATATGTCAACGCCGAGGATTCTGATACTGGCTGAGGCAATAAGGGAGTGCCTTGAAACTGAGGAGATACGACAAAGGGGTTCCTTTTAGCGGTAAACGCGCAAATTTGTGTCTTCTGGGGATTGAACTGGACTAGATTTAGTCGCCCCCAATCCGAGACTTTGTTCAACAAAGTCTCGACTTCAGACACAAGTTTGTTCCGGTACTCGGCGACGTTTTCCCGAGAAATATTGGCACGGCCGGTGTATAGAACATCACCAGTGCTGTCATCCGCATAGCAATGAATGTTACCGGTTTGCAACATATCATTGATATGCAGAAGAAACAGCACGCAGCCTTGTGGAACACCAGCGTTAGTAGGCTTGTAATCGGAGCACGCACCGTTTACTACGACCTTGATGCTCCGATCAGCCAGAAAACCGGTGATCCAATTGCACAATTTCTCGGGAAGCCCATAGGAAGGAAGCTTCGAAAGAAGCGCTTTGTGCCAGACCCGATCGAAGGCCTTCGCTATGTCCAAACTAACGTCCAATGCCTCCCCCTTGGACTCGATCGCCTGCGCCCATCTATGTGTTAGGTACACAAGAAGATCACCAGCTGAGCGAACCCGAAGGAAACCGTACTAGCAGTCACTAATCAGCTGGTGCTCCTCGAGGTACCGCATGAGCTGGCAGTTAATAATGGACTCCATTATTTTCGAGAACAAGAAGGTGATGGCGATAGGCCTGTAATTGGACGGATCAGAGCGGTTACCTTTTTTAGGGATCGGGTGCACGAAAGCTGTCTTCCATGAATTCGGGACAACGCCTAGGGAGTAGGAGTACCGAAAAAGACGCGTTAGAACCGGTGCCAACTCTGGAGCGCACGTCCTCAGCACAATTGGCGGGATTCCATCAGGCCCACTCGACATGTGGATGTCCAGGGAGAGGAGTGCTTTGCGTACTTAGCACTGTGTGAATCGCAGATCAGGCATAGAGCAATCACACTGCGGGATGGTCGGCGGTGTGTTCCCCCCGTAATCAAGAGTCGAGTTGGACGCAAAAAGGGAGCCTAAAAGGTCGGCTTTCTCTTTTGCGGCATGGGCCAGTGAGTCATCCTTCCTGTGCAGAGATGGTAGTGATGGCTTACAGAAATTCCCTTGGACAGCCTTGGCGAGAGACCAGTATGCACGGGTTTGCGAAAGAAGGCGAACTAGTTTCTCGCCAATTCTGCCTATGTGCTCTGATTTTGCCTTGGCAATAACTCTTTTGAAGGACCTGGAGGCGAAGTTATACTTATTTTTAAGCATGCTGATGTTTACATCCCGAGCCGCCGAAGCCTCAGCCCAGGCATGATAACACTCCTGCTTACTGCGTAATGCAGTCTTACAGGAGCGACCAAACCAAGGCTGCGATTTGCCACCGATGGGTACCACAGATGATGGAATAAATAGTTCCATTCCCTGTAGCACAACATCGGTGACAGAGTCAGCAACAGCGCTGGGATCATCCGGCGAGAAGCAAACCCGCCCCCATGGGAAAGACAATTCGCCGACCTGTAATGCCAAACACGGCGGCAACCTGCAGAACGCAACCGCGAGGAGAGCGTGAGTGGCACCACACTCCGGATCAGACAAAGTTCCGAAGAGCCAAGAGGGGCATCGACGGAAACCTGATTTCCGTCCGGATGAGAGGTCAGCAGAAGATCCAACAGGGAAGGTGTATGATCCTCCACATCTGTAATCCGCGTAGGCGAAGTAACCAGTTGTGTCAGACCATATGCCAAGGCAAAGTCATAAACAGATCTCCTCGCATGATCGGTTAAACGTGAACCGAGCCATTCAGTGTGGTGGGCGTTAAAATCGCCAAATATCACGATCTCTACGGATGGGATCTGTTGTAGCAAGAAATCTGTAGCCATTTGGACGTGGTCGATGAGTCGGTCTGTGTCGGCATTACCGCTATGGGACCTATACAGGCACCCGTAGACGCGGGGATGGTCGTCGCTGTCTACGCGCAGCCATAGGATGGACAGATCCGTACCTTCAAGACTGCCGAGGCGTCGAGAACAGATATCCTCTCTGACGAATACGCAAACTCCAGCCCGGGGCACAAAGAAGTGTTCTAATTTGTACCTCGGGTAGGAGAGGTACGAAGTATTAGCCGGAGAGGACACCTGCGTCTCGGTCAAAAAGAGCAAGGCCGGCTTCGCCGTCTCTAGATGGTAGTGGACGGCGTTAAGATTCGAGTGAAGTCCCCTGATGTTGCAGAAGTCCACGGATAGCGTGGCAGGGGTCGCCATGGTTTTATTGCTCTGTTTGCCCCGTGCAGTGTTAGTATAGAGCGGGATTTGCCCCCCCCCCAGAATACGCGGGGCAGCCTGAGCACCCACGCTCAGGAAGAGGGTAGCTTGACCGTGGATGCTCAGTGAGGGATTCTCCATTACCAGGGGTGCTGGTACCCTCCTGGGGTAGTTCTTTCTTTTTAAATTCCGCTACCATGTTATGGCGGGGAGATTGGGCCTCCGGCCACCTGCACTAACCACGCGAAACGCAGAAGCAAAGCTCCTACTTTACGTTGGTATTCTGTGAGGTCGTGGTACCGCCCCGGTTCGAGCCGGCCCATCCATGCTACAGCAGAAGCTGCAGCGCGGCTCTACCACTGTTAAAATGATATGAACAATATATTAATTTTTGCAGTGAATTAAAATTAATGTGCGTATACAAAACTAACAAATTTTGTTACACTAGAGTAAAACAATAATGTCACTTAATTTTCCATTCCATACATTTTAGCGAAGGCAGAACGCTTAACAGATTCACATATCACAGGATGAAAATTCTATAACTTTCTGTTTGGTTAATTTCTAAGCAAACATATTACGCTGTATGTACTATTTTTCATTACAAAACATGGCAACACAATAAAGTTAGCACTTCTACGTCAGATGAACGTTGCCTAGTCGACTTGTAAGCGCAACGTCATTTATTAGTACATTTACCACTCTGCGAAATTAGTTATGCACATAACTATCAGATAAAATCAATAAAATTTGTTTCTTGTTATCAATACGTCATAGAATAGTAGCAGTATGAGAATATTCACCACCCCATATCGTCCCGTGGATGTTGTAAGAAGCGACAGAGGGAAACAAAATAAAATTATAAAAAAACACTGCCAACCCGCCTGCTATGCGTAGCAACTATGGCAAATATCCCTCTTACGAAGCAATCTAGGAGGAGGCCGTTGTTCAACAATGGACTTTTGATAGGCTGTAATGGTAATGGTATCAATACGCTGGGCGTCAAATGGTAGGTATAGGCTAGGTATGTTATAATTTAAAATTAAAAATTTTGTACAACCGACTTCAATATAAATTATTAAGATTAACTCAAAAACTATTGGTCAGACCTTGATCAAATTTATATGGGACCACATGAGAAGCACCAACTTTCAAATAAAATCGAAATTGGTTCACCCAGAAAAAAGTTATGAGGTAACACACATAAAAAAAACAATACTATGAAGTACTTCCTCCTTTTTGAAGTCGGTAGAAAAGAGACAAAATTATTAAATCAAAACAAAAAATTTCATGGGTTCATTGTTGCTTAGGGTCAAAATAGGTACGAAATAAATATTAAGAAAATATACTCCTAAGGGTGAAAAAACTGACATTGCATTAGGTCCATAAACGTCACAAATTTTATTCGCGGCTTGAGTCGCATTTTTCCCTTTTTGGTAATAAAACTTCAGTATATATCGAATTTCTTCGTTAGATTCACTCTTTTTGGCGGTCAAAATTTTAGTTTTATTTTTCTTAATGTCTTATATGTATTGATATTAAACCAGCCAGATACAAATCGAACAACCAAAGACGTTTTTCTTCAATTTTATGCACAAAGATATATGATCTTCTTTGCTTCCAAAAGTTGTAAACTACTTACACCAGCGACGAGTAACAGTGGCGTAAGTGCTAAATGGCCATAACTTCGGTCGTCATTCTGCCTTCCAAGCGGCATTACTACAGCAATTCCTACTTTCTATAGAAGAGATCCATGGTAACTCAAGCTAACTTCTCAAGATAACTCGCCGCTAAACTAAGCGCTCGCCGTAATTTCACAGTGTGCGAGCAACACTAGTGTAATTCCCGTCAGCACCATTAAAAAATATAATTCCGATTTTAAGTGCTGATATACCACGTGTACGGTGGTGAAGGATAACATCACGTGAAACTCTGAATGCTTGAGGAATAAAAATATTTCGAAGATATAAGAAGTCCGCAAGCGTAAACCGAAGCAGCGCAACCAATAATTGCATCAAAGCCCTATAAGAAATAAGAAGAGGCCTATGCCTAGCAGTGGGTCGTATTTAGTCTGTAACTTTACTTTATTTTTTTTATAGGATTAGAGTAACAAGCGAGTACATAGTCCACTTGATGGTAAATGGTTATATCTTGATGGTAATATCCTCATTTGCGAATCAAAATGCAGATGCATTGTCAGCCGTGAGGACTAAGATGGAATGCCTCTTTTCCAGTAAAAAGGGTCTCCGGTTCTCTACACTCACCATTCGAAACACAACAACATTAAGCTGCTATTTTATGCTAGTATTTTGTGAGAGCGTGGTCCTTCCCTGGTCGAGCCGACCCATTCATGCTACTCTACAATTAATATAGCTGCAGCATGCCTCTACCACGTAAAAATTACTAGTAGAAACGTTCAAATATCTGTCGAGGGGCTGATAAAGAAGTTGAAGAAAGATAGTAAATACTCTTGCACATTGAAAAGTTACTACCTCGACTCTTTTTATAATTTTTTAAAAACTCGACTAAAAATCGACTAATTCGTTGCCTTTGGCTGATTGTGATAGATGTACATAATTTATACGCAGTGGAACCAGAGACTGAAATAGTCCAACAGATGCCAATGAAATGGAAACGGGCCGCGCATATAACTCGAAGAACCCATAACCGATGGGGAAGAATGGTTCTCGGGTGGCAGCCTCGTACCGGTAAGCGTGGTGTAGCCCCCCACCCCACACTAGATGGAGTGATGATCTGGTAAAACATGCAGGAAGTCGATGGAAGTAGGTGACTCATGACTATATTTTCGATTTTTGGATTGAACTTATGATAGTCTCTCTACGCCACTAAGTAATTAAATAATATTGCGTTTGATTTTTCAACGATGCGAGTATTAGTAAGCGATACAGAAAGATGAGTAAGTCTCTGTGTTTTCGGGTCCCTTATCACGTTCATGTCAGAATTTTTTATGCACGCAATTTCACTCAGTGTAGTTAGACATTTACTACTTATTTACATTAACATTCCGTTGATCACGATTCAAACACGATAAAAAACTGATTCCATATATTTATCGTACATCAAAAGAGTCACGAAGCACTTCGGTGGCACCTGACACGTATAGCCGAAAAATCGTCAGTTTTCAACGTAAAACAATATGTAAATTAGATTTCACAGAAGCTCTAACGGTTTCTCGTGTAAATGTGATCCTTGATCACGATGACTCGTTAAAATTTTCGTGACTTTTGCTATGTATATTGTAACAGTACCGTTCTTGAATGGGCTAATCACGACACTGTTCGAAGACACATGCTTGTCACAGAGGTTAGCGAAATTCACTTTCTTCTAATTATTTTTAATAGAAAACTATACAAATGAATGAAATCAACGTTACGTCACAAAACAGTCACGTGACTTAACGTTGGGATATGTCGTTTCTTGTTTGCCTGTCTGTCTGTCGTGCCGGGTGGAATCTTGCAACTCAAATTTCCAGCGCTTCCCGATTAGCTATCTGGATGAAACTTTCAGGGTAGCTCTCTGACACTCGATGACAATGCATTCTAAATCCATTTATATTCGCTTCGCTTTCTTGCATGTCTGTTCGCATGGAGTTTAGTAATTGATTTTAAACTAACTTCCTGTTGAGCTAGAGACTAGAAATTTTGAACATAGCTCAGAATCGGATGACAATGTAGGAATACGAAAAATGTGGTATATAAATTTTTTTAGTACAAAATTTAAAAAATCACTTGTTTTACTTTGTCTTCTATTAGCATTAACGAATGTAGAAAGTGAACTTGTCTATGCCCACAGGTCGTAATTTTCAAACATTTTAAACTGTAATGGTTTTATTCTTTATTTGATTGTAATATGAAATATAAACATATGCCGAATCCATTATACATTCATTCATTACTGTCTATAACAGTTCACTGCAAAACATAGGCCTCCCCCATATATTTCCTCATAGGTGGGATTTTACCATAGTTACCACGCTTAGCAGGCGGATGGCTTTAATGTTCCAGATAAAGAGATGAAAATTTAGCATAGCATTAAGCTGCTCTTTTACGCTGGTATTCTGTGAGAGCGTGGTCAAATCCCGTTTGATCGGACACATTCTTGCTACAACCATAATATAGCTGCAACATGGCACAACAACGTAGGAAGAACTGTGGTAGTTTAGGAATAAATCACTCAAAAATGAAGAACCGAGTTACTTAGAAAGCAATAGCTTTCTACAATCAAGGTTTCTTTGCGTTATAAGGCCCATGACGAGGACATTCAAAGCAGAAACAGAATAACTAACATATGAGCTAAAGTGAGAAACTGTTGGCCATTGCTTGAATTACCGACATCCGATAAGAAATATAGGTTTTCAGTAGCAGTCACCCAAACGCTACTCAATTTTAACACTTTATCACAGTCACTTTGACTTAAAGTGATAGAGACAGCACGAGACTCAACAGCATATTAAAGTTGAGCAGCGTTTGATTATTTGGGCATCATACTATCAAACTGTGGCTGCAGGTGGCTTAAATGTGATAGGCTATAGTAATGATGAAATCCTTAACGGAAATGCGTAGAGATTACGACGAAAGTCGTTAAAATACATTTTCATATTAATAATCTAAGCTTTGCTTAGCTTTCCTATAGATTGAGTGACGACCTGATGAAACACGTATGTTGATGGATGCAGGCGGCTCAGAGCCGTCCTTTGTGGCAATTTTCGGGGGAGGTCTATAATCAGCAGTGGACTTGTGATGGACTGTAGTGATAGTGATAGTGAATCTAATATTCAAAATAATATGTTCACACTAAATTCATGTATAATATGTTAAGTAAGAGTTCTTTGAGATTTAGATTATATCACCCAAGATATTATTTAGTTATCGTGGCCGTGGTCAAAATTATTTATAAAAATTAAGCACTTTTCTTGAAAAATTAAGTAAGCTATAAATAAACGGACGAAAACTATTCTGTATAAAGAGCCCATCATTTATATATTACAAAATAATATGTCCTTCAGACCGAATGTCGGTGGCCAGACTGATATGAGACTAGCCATCTGCGCAGGACAGTATTATAGTGCACGAGTGTGTGCGCAAGCACAAGTGCACTCTCCATTCCCTCACACTCATTGTCCAATGGGAGGCAATCCGATAGCAACGGAGGGAGAACAGGCACAGGACCAATGAGTTTACATGCTTTATGAGGCACTGGGGTAAAACTCCTTCCGGTATCAGTCTTAAATAAATTATTTACTTAATTGACTTAAAAAAATTGTTCTACACGAAAGTTTAATCTTAAGTATTAGATAATAAGTGTGTACCCTATCTTGTTTAAACAATAAACATGATTATTAATATTATCAACAATTAAACTTAAGTGTCTTTTACACCTACCTTGTGAACATGGTGACTGGCTGATGGCTGCAGGCGAGACAGTGACACGCTGTCAATGGCGTTTTCCCGCGCCTCTATAGTTGGCATCATTCGATTCGATCAGTGCTCCAGTCTAGCAGCGACGTTCTGAAGATCTGTCAATGTAAATCTGTATTAGAATGTGAACATTATATCTTCTTCTGTATCAACATCAGCCCGTATAAGTCTACTGTTTGATATGTACCTCTCCCGTTGTACGTCATATTATATTTATCGAATTGTATTTGTTATTTAATTGCTAATAACTAAGTGGCCAAATACTCAAACGCTAATCAATTTTAAGATTTTGAAGTCTCATGGTGTCACAGATGCTAACTTAAAGTGATAAAGATAGCACGAGACTTAACATCTTAAAATTGATCAGCGTTTGATTATTAGGGCAGTAGGTTCTAAAAACATTATCCATGTACTTAAGACTCTTAAGGAGACAAAACAAAGATTTCGTTCTATATACCAAATATTATAGTTTCTCGAATTTAAGGCATATGTTAAATCATTTTAGCTCTGTACTTTAATTAAGAGCACGTATACGTATATATGGATGCGAAAGAAGCGACAAAGATGTGTCAAAATCGTGCCAAATGAAAGTCGTAATCTCTGACCACCCATTTGAGTGACGCGCCGGTGAGTTCAAGTACATACATTTAATTAAGACCATTTATTCTTAATCAATTACACAGCTTAAAACATTATTGCAAAATTGTAGCCATTCTATTGTTATCAACATATCGCAAGCGCCAATAGACATCCACTAGAACCATTTGTGTTATCTCCAAACTCCTTGTATGGCGAGCGTTATATCTATTGCACCTAAAAGGTAAGTGTCATATTTCTGTTATGAAACTCAACGTAATACAAGCACGATCAAATCCGTTCGCACCAACCACGAACATGGCAAAGCTCTATAAGGAGATAGGCGTGGTGCTAATAAATACTTCGCCAAGACGCATTTGGTAAGTCAAATAAACTTTAGTGTTGGTGTGATCAAGAATTTTAGTCGTAAAATGCTAACAAGCTGTTGTCTTTTTAGATTCGACAAATCAGAAACCAGTAGGCAATATATTTATAACTAAACGCTTTTATCGAAAAATTTGAATACTTATCTACATACGAACGTTATTTACGAGGGCTATGAATCTAGTAGAAGTGTCAACGATCTGTCGCATTTTGCATAATAAGTTGAATATGCTGTCATAATTTAGAAGTATCGATAACTATTATAGAATATGCTATGTATAGATATTCTCCATGATAATTAACTACAATATTTTTTAATGTTATGATTGAGGAAAATATTTTACAAGGATACATTGAATATCTAAAGACTTCCAACAGATGGCAGTTTAATAATCTCATTTCTAACGGGCATAAAATATCCAGACCATCCGTAAGGAGTAGTGTCAAAGGTGCGTAAAGTCCAAAATTGTGTAACGAATGTGTGTTGAGCAATCAAAATAAGTCTATAGTAACAATCAATTACTCCATTTTTGTCCCACTGTGGTAGAAGCCTCTCAGTGTCGACAACAAAAAGGCTTAATGTAATTTTCTATTATAAATTTCTTTTGTTATTGTGTTCTAAATTATTTGTTCCTCTGCAATGAAATTTAATACATGCAATATATATTTTATATTTTTTTTGAAATAAGTACTGATTTTTTTTATAGAATAATGGTGACAAACGAGTATATAGTCAACCTGATGACAAGTGGATGCTATGGCCCAGATACACCTAAATTCAAATGAAATGACATTTATTTCCAAAAATATGGTATAAAAATAAAAATGTAGTAAGAAGGGTCCCCAGTTCTCTAAATTCACCTTACGAAACAAACAAACAATACGCTGCTATTACACGGAGGTATTCTGTGAGAGCGTGGTCTTTCCCCGGTTGTGCCGACCAATTCGCACTGCAACCATCATGTAGCTGCTGCGTGACTCCAACACGCAAATCTTCTTCCTTTCTTTCATTAGCCCATATAATCCTACTGCTAGACGTGAGTCTGTATATTGCCTGTACTGTATATTTGATAATACTCAGCGAATCGTATCTATTACAAAATTTATATATATAATTTTCCACCAGCGCTTTCTTACAACTTAGGCAATACCGCAGGATTTATTTACCCAAAAACTTTACGGAACTTTTCGCATATTATCGAGAATATGTTAAAACATTACCACTCAGAGAGAATCATCGCAACTCATTATTACTTTGAGGCTAAAGTAGGTCTAAAAATTTCTTTAAATGGGACTTGTTAGTAAAAGTGTTATTTGTGTAGATAAGTTACCAATTGTTAATAATTTGACCGGGCAGGGTATTTAGCCTGGGGAGCAGCCAATGCGCCATGTGGCAATACGTAGCGTGTTCTATATATACAGTCATTCGAAAATTCCCATAACGTGATTTAATTGCTTTTATACAATATTCATATTTTAAAATCATTAAAGTAAAGCCACTTAGCACAAATACGTCGGCTCGAGCAAGACACAGTGCGGTGGACAAACTTTTATATAGGCAAATTTCTATCATCCACACAACATCCAGTGAGACACAGCAGTGAGTGCACTGGTAAATGGCGGTAGAATTAGGTATCAGATAGGATTGTATTAAATCAGACAAACACCTAGACAGGAAAGAGCCCTATAACCTTAGAAAAAAGAAATCCAATAGTATTATACTATCTTATAAACGTTTTCACGAAGAAATCATAATATCCCTGGCCAATTTGACCTTAATGACGTAAAACCTTAGTAACGTAATTAAATATTTTCGTGTCCTTGTCATCATAAACCTTTTTAACCACTGTTGAATAAGATGTAATATTAAAGATGGCATAAATTTCTCGAAAAATACATCCAAGTAATCCCAGAGAAGGAAGGCAGAGTCCAAAGAGGAGCGGGCTACTCGGACCACGTTAAGCCATAAAATATGGCTTAACGTGGTAACCTATCACTATGTCATCGTCTACACAATCACAAACCCAATATCCCATTAGTCGCCATTTTCTACATTCTAGGCAAGTAACACAGTTGACACATTCTTACGGCCTATATTTAGTATTCTTACGTGCGTGGTCCGTCTTCGGTTTGGGTTAACCCATTCTTACTGGAGCCATAATACACTCCAGCGTAGCTCTACAACGTTTATCATTAATAATTAGAATTCATAGTTAACATGTAATTTGTCGCCATATTTCTTACTCTTTAGTCTTTATCTTTAACTACGACTCGTTTTGGAACGCACAAATTACTGTGTTTAACGGTTGAACATCGATTTTGGTCTAAAGTATAGTAAGGGCGTATGTTTAAAGTGATTACGTATACTTTCGTCCGGTGATTGGACACATTTTGGTGGCTTTTTTGTGCCTTTATTGACATAAGGTTGTTGGTAAAGCGGTCATTTTGGATTTTAATGAATTGTTTTCATCGTCGTTTTGAACGTGGGTAATGTTTTTAATGTTTATAGTTTGCTTGGTGTCTAGACATTCGGAAGTTCATTGAACCGTTCAGACAGCAATTGATATTGCGGGTTAAGACTGTTTACGATAAAGCTATAAAGGTTAATTTTCGACATACTTTATTTGTTACTGAGCCGAGCACAAAGGAGGGGATTTTTTGGTGGGTATGCAAGCATATACTTGTTTATTTATGTTAGTAGATATAATAGTAAGCGTAGATTTAAGCATTGTTAGGAATCCTTACTCGGTTATTCAAATATAAATTAGATTAGTTATAATATTTTTTTCTTCTTTATTGGATAATAAATTTAAAAAAAATGTATGACAGTTTCTGTTAACATTCTTAACTCCTTATCTTGTCGCCCAATTTTGATAAATACATCTTTATACATTCGTTATATTATTAATTATACTATTATATAGTACAATTATAGTATATGTATTCTGTAATAAAGTATATTATGTTACCTTGACAATTATAACAAATCTATAAAGATATGACAACAGCGTAATAAAAATATGGTAGACATGAATTGGCAAAAACTTCCAACCTAAAATATATAATCACATGAAATATATGCGGTAAGATTTCGAACGTATATGAATTGGATTTAAATTATATCATTTAAACATATATTTACAACAGAAACGTTTTTTCATTACATAGGTGCATAATAAAATATTTGTGTAGTCAGGTTATTCGTGTTTTATTAATAATTTACTTGTTAAGAAATGAATATTAAATAAATTTACATGATATTTATAATTTTTCCTGAGTGATGAGAGTAAGTAAAAAACGCATATAACATAATACGGTTAACTTCTTTTCCTTTCATTCCAGTACCCATTATAGATTATGTGTGAAAGATATATGTGTATATATGCAACAGGACTACGCTTTCACAGAATACCAGCGTGAAATAGCAGCTTAATGCTCCTATATTTCGTATGGAGAGTGTAGAGAACCGGATACCTCTTTTACTAGAAACGAGACATTCCATCTTAGTCCTCAGGGGTGACAACGCATTTGCATTTTGATTCTTAGTTGAGAATCAATGAATCAATCAAGGGTCAATCGGTCTAAGGGCCACAGCATCCACTTACTATCAAGTGATCTATGTTCTCGCTTGTCACCTTTATTTCATTTAAAAATAAACATAAAACTTTTTAAAACTATTGAGTTTTCTGTATTTAGTTGACTCGATTAAAATACCAAGTCTCGGCATCAACTGCAGAAACTGGATCACAGAATGCTTTCCCAGAGAATATTAAACATATCAAATTGATCCCATTGGAAAATTTATCATACGTAAAGTGGAAAGCAAAAAATATCTGCGACAAAGCGCTACTAAAGGAGCAATATGAGAAACTACAACGTATACTGAGTCCTAGCCACTTGCAAATCGTACAAAACGAATCGATATTGTATTATAGCGATCTCTCGTTCGCTTCCCACCTACTGCAGCTGAAAAGGACAGAGCTACCGGTTAAAATGTCGTAGGTCATTAGGTTCCGACCATGTAAGGCTTGCAATATGCCAATATGGAAGGAACCGTGACTTTTATATGCCTAGTTAGGTTGCATTTCGAACAATAGATTTAAGTAAAATACGTCGATGACCCCCGCTGTACGGTCTTAGATGACATTGATAAACCAACACCGCAAGTGGTGAAATTAATTGTATGGACTGTGAGGAAGTTATTGTGTTGTTTCTGATAATTTGTAGAAGTAAATTCAAGATTCTAACCTTCAGTTCCATTAATTAGAGGCGACTGAATTATTGTCAATGCATAAAATATAAATACCTTCCTAAACTAAATGTCATCATACTGTTTACAACTTGTTGCTTGTATGTTTACTGTTGTATTCAAATATTTTATAAGATCTCCTAGCTTCGCTGCTATTACAATTAACGTAAGGGTGACTGAACTGTTAAAATTTAACCGTTTGATGATCACAAAGGAACCAAAAGACGTTACCTTAAAGCTACGCGGTAAAAATTAATAACCGTATAAGAAAACATAACTTTGTCATCCAAATGTCGATTCAAATTATGATAACGCCAAGTTCATTAGTTCTGGTAGGGCATAATGGCTAACGATTTGGTTTGTGGGTTACATAGAGCGTGGAATTAGTAGACTTGAGTAGATACGGTGTATCAAAAGTATTTGATACTTGTTTTTGATAATTTAAGCGATTATTTTAACATATTAAGAGAATATGCGCCTAACTGTAAAATTACAGCTTAAGAGATATTATTAAATCCTTTGGGTGTTATGAAATCAGCTTTACGCAAATGTAAATTTCGTGGATTGATACATAAATGATCAGACCCAACACCATTTTCAATCTGGCTACGAAGCATGGCGAAAACCCCCTTAGTTTGATAAGGACCTGTGAACAGCAGTGAACTTAGTTTTACGGATTTTATCGCGTATATTAACTTATTTTAAATTGCCGACGTTTCGAGTAGGTTGGGTTGTACTACTTTACAACACCCATGGCCACAAGGGGGGGAGAGGTGGTTGACATCCCAACGTCATAGATAACAACGTCTATAGTTAATTTTTGTCCGATCTACGCAGAATGAGCTTATAGAACCATGAAATGCATTGTTCAAATGTAAATGCAAATGCATCAACGGTGAACTATTGATGAAACAAAAGCTAACGTGACATGAAGAAAACAAATTATTTATTGTTTTTTCTCATTTTTTTTAAATTAAACAATACGATCGTTCGTTCATTCTATGAGCATTATAGCTATGAGTATATCTTAGTTATCTAGAGTAACTTAGGTAGCATCCTTTACCTACTTAGAGCTGCGGATCGACAAGGCATCCTAAAATACATTTTATTAGGTACTTTCGAGTCTTTCATCATTTTATATCGTATAGAATAAAAATAGAATCTAATTTCCTTATAACGAAATGAATTAGGTAGTGTGTTATTTCATCTACTATAATTTATTTATATTTCCACATATTTTTAATCCTTGACGCTTTGAAGACGGCTTAACGGCTCAGTATATGGTTGGTTAGATGTGGTTTGGTTGAGGCGCTGTAAGGTCGCGGGTTCAAATCCACTGAAAATGTATTTATGAGGCCTTCAAACAATTGTGCCGGATGTGCATGTTTGTATGTGTGCAGTTTACGTACATAAAATGGCTGAATATTCCACGCGTTTGAACCAAACTATTTGCGTCAACTTTCGTAATGCGTACAGCAAAGAAGTTGAATAATTTGCCAGGGTCTCTATTTTTCACCGATTACAATTTAGGCAAGTGAGCTAGTTCACGGTAGGCTTTTTTACGTTAAGACAGTGTTTTAACAACTCAGGCTTCATCGTCGCTTACCAACGGGTGAGGTTGTAGTCGTGCACTGGCTACAAGGAAAAAAATCGTACTGCGACTTTTTTTTTAAATAAAAGGGACGTTATTTACTTTCAGATATATGTAACCTGGGTTCGATCCCCGCCGGCACCAATTAAATTGGTAATTGCAATTTTAATAGCTGATTTACCACGTGCTCGGTGGTGAAGGAAAACATCGTGAGGAAGCCTGCATGTCTGAGAAATAAGAAAAAAAATATTTTCGGAGACATGTAAATTCGCCAACACGTATTAGGGCAGCGCGGCGGACATCACCTTGCCCTAAAACCCTCTCAGAAATGAGAGAAGGCCTGTGCCCAGCAACCAGTGGGATGTATATAGGCTGTAATTTAACTTTTTTTATATGTAACATTAATAAACAAGCAATCGCCAGCTTCTTCGTCAACCCCCTCCCCCCTGTCGGATTTGATTAATACCTACAAATGTTGTTACCACCCCTTACAAATGTTCGTACCACCTTCAGTGAGCAAAAATTGTACGTACGTACTGAATAAAACTAACTTGGGGATTATATTGCGTTTAATTTTAACTGCAAAGTATGGTACGTAGTTGATGATTTCTTACCTTCGCGTAAATATAAGAAATAATTAACTATACACGTAATCCCTTTCTCATTAGAAGTTTTTAAAATTATAATATTATGAATTTTATTAACATGGATAATCTGACAGCGAAGTGTATTTAACTACTCACATAAGACATTTGAACAATTGCTCCTAGATTTTAACTTTAGTATTCTTAACAAACATCCATGCTATTTTTTATTTCGTATACAAAAAAGGCGATGTTCAGTAATTATTTATACATGATTTTATTTTATCTTATTTAATGGCTTTCTCGATATTTCATTTTACTTCTTTTTGTGTATAGTTTCTTTATCTGTATCTGTAACATGTTTTTTTTTGTTTTATTATGTTTTTAAAGCTATGCTTAAAGTACGGAGCTATATCTTATAATTTAAAACTAGTTCTTTTCGGCACTGTAGGTGGATAATAAACAGATACAGAATAATTCATGTAATTAAAATATTCATAATGACTGTTTAATGTCAAATAAATAAATTGAATAAATGAGCCACTCCCGTTGCAAGACAAGTAATGAATTAACGAATAATGAATCAGGACAAACATGTCCATTGACAAATGCACGTGAAATCATAGTGAACTTCTGATCTCTTTATAAGCGAGTAAACGACACAATTACCCTCTATTAATTAAAATTGGACAAATATACCACAGAAAATGAAGCAAATCAGTATATTAGGTATATACATGCAGTATTACTATGGAGAAGGCTATGGTAGCAGTTTCTATGTGTATTAAACTTAGAAATGAGGATATCCGCAGTAGAACCAGAGTAACCGACATAGCCCAACGGATTAGTAAGCTGAAGTGGCAATGGGCCGGCCATATAGCTCAAAGAACCGACAACCGATAGGGAAGAAAGGTTCTCGAGTAGCGGCCTCGTACCGGCGGACGAAGTGTAGGGCGTCCCCCCACTAGATGGAGTGACAACCTGGTAAGATATGCAGGAAGTCGATGGATGCAGATGGCTCAGGACTGTGCTTTGTGGCATTAATTGGGGGAGGCCTATGTTCAGCAGTGGACTTGTGAAGGGCTGTAACGATGATGATGATGATGATGCAGTATTAAACACATAATTAAAAGCGTTCCAAAGGCACTAAATACAACGAACCCAAAAGGAAAATATGTGCCTTGTTAAACAAAGACCACCTGGGCCAATCCTGTATGTAAGAAGGCGCTAAGTGGTGGTGTTAATTCGGCTGCTACTTACCACAGTGCACCCCGTCCTGGTCCTTCGGGCCCGATGTGCTAATGTGAGTGTTAAAAATCTGGGGTAAATATTGATCAACAACCATTAATTTTTTTGTTACTTACAAAAATGCATTGTTCATATAAAATTATATCTTAATATATCCATGCTTTAACGATTGATTGGTTTACTGGTTAGCGTACTTATCCATTGCAACAAGGTATAAGGCAATATAAGAATAATAATGCAATCCCAGACAAGCCTAGCCTATATAATATAGTGTGTATGGAATTACAGTACACTCTTTTCTCTAGTGTTATACGTCCTACAAGTAGTGCACCCCGCTAACATACAAAATAAACTATAGTGAACAACTAATGTAGGTATGTCTTTCACGAAATAACCGAAACGCGATGGAATGGAACCCATAGACTGGTAGCAGTTATACGATTAATGCTGCTCCGATCTACCCGCCAATCCAGAGGCGTTAGCGGGTTATTAGAATTTTTAAAGGATCTATTGTATCGGGAAGTAGATTCAGAAGTCTGAGCCCACATATGTTGTAAGTATTATAATAATTTATAATTATAAAATAAAACTATCATACGTTTCTACACCTCGAGGTATAGTGCCAAAAACCCAGTCTGCCTTTCTTCACTGAATGGTTAAACTTAGCCTTTGGGCAAGAAAATTACCAGTCTTTTTGTCACCAGCGGCTACGACAAGTTGCGGATTCAGTTCCTTTCATCAAATTTTTTTTTTATAGCATAGGGTGACAAACGAGCACACAGTCCACCTGATGGTAAGAGGGTACTGTGGCCCATAGACATCTACATTTATCCTCAATTAAGAATCAAAATGCAGATGCGTTGTCACCCCTGAGGACTAAGGTGGAATGCCTCGTTTCCAGTAAAAAGGGTCTCCGGTTCTTTACACTCACCATACGAAACACAGCAGCATTAAGCTGCTATTTTACGCTGGTATTCTATGAGAGCGTGGCCCTACCCCGGTCGAGCCGACCCATTCGTGCTACAACTATAATATAGTTGCAGCGTGGCTCTACCAATGTGACTCGAAACAAATGTCACAAATATAAACATATTCACTTCTCAGAGACTCATATTTATGGGATTTATTGACAAGTGGACTGTAATCTAATACGTTTTCTAAAAGGGTTTTCTAATAAGCATTACTAAAAACAACATTTTATTGATGTAAGTAGAAAAAATCTTCATAAAACTTGATGGATGTAGGTGCAACACCTCAATTTAAATAGGCAAAAAAAGTATATAAGATGAGTAAGCCTAAGCCGGAACCGAACCCCGGACTGAATAATTTATAGTGCAACATCTAACATTTACGGCGATGATCTAATCGTCGATTAAGATTAACGTTCCACGTATTTTACTGTGTTAATGCTATTAGATTTGTAATTTTATTAAATTGAAATCACTTTTCAACGTTAATTCGGACAAGTTGAGTATGTTTGAAGCATTTGAGCTTATCAATTCTTTACATTAACTAAGGCAAACCTTTAATTATATTAAAAAAAATTATATTATATATCATTACATAAAATATATTAAAAAATAACTTAAACGCGAAGTGTAAAAATACCATTACCCTATAACGTCCCGTGGTAGTCGTAACAGGCGACAGAGGGAACCAGGAAATGGACAACAGCATCTTCCTGATAACAACTCTAAATAATAAACCCGCCTGCCAAACGTGGCTCTATGGGAGAGGCCTATTTTGAGAAGTCAACTTTGATAGGTTAGAATGACGCTATAACTGAAAGTTAGTTTATTATATAAATAATTGACCAAATCACGCAGATGTTTACAAAATTACTGTTTAGGGAAAAATAAAATACCCTTCTTGAGGTAAAAAATATCTTAATATCACATGAAACAGTAAGACATAATTGTTTCTAAAGTAGTTTCTGATAGATCGTCTCTGTGATGCATTGAAAAAAAAAACGCATGAATGCAAAGTAACAAAGAAAAAACTAAACAAGATGCGTCGAAGTACGCTAAGATCTCGGTCAGGCGGGAGCCGAGTTCTTTTGTTTCCAACCTCGAATCAGCCAGTGTTTCGAATCTAGATTCTGTTTTCGAATTGTTCCTTTTTAACCTCTTTTCCCCTATACCTTTTTCTTTATTGTTTCTGTGCGGCCACTACGGCTTTTAAGAAAAAATAAAATAAGCACTCGGTGGCTTATGGCTCCCCATTGATATGCGACGTTCGAATTGAAATTTAAATATTTGCTTGCGGATACCGGACGGGCTCCATCGGGTATTTTGTTTTAAAAAGATCAACGCGCTTTCATCTTAATATTTATAACGTTACTGCATTTTTTTTGTTGAAAGAATTGTTTAAATTGTGACTCATGTTGAGATGGTAATAAGGTGTGTCATGAATACAATCTATTAGTAATCGACTGGTGAACAAAAAGGAGCTTAGTTTTAAAACATTTTTCTTATATTAGCCTCAGATAAACAAAAAAGATAGACGGAGCGCTGCGTACTTTTCAAGTGATACCGAAACCATGCTAAACTTCTTCACGTACTCAGGCACTTCTCTTCTTTCTTTCTGTATCACACACACATGTGCACCTAAAACCATGTTGTTGGTTGCAAATTATTTTAGATGCATACGTGTATGTGAGTGCGTGTTATTGCAATAAGTTGCATTTCAACGTGGTAGAGCCATGCTGCAGCTATATTAATAGTATAGTTGTAGCACGAATGGGTCGGCTCGACCGGGGAAGGACCACGCTCTCACAGAATACTAGCGTAAAATAGCAGCATAATGCTGTTGTGTTTCGTATAGTGAGTGTAGAGAACCGGAGACCCTTTTGACTGGAAAAGAGGCATTCTATCTTAGTCCTCACGGCTGACAACGCATCTGCATTTTGATTCGCAAACGAAGATAGATGTAGATGTCTATAGGCCACAGCAACCACTTACCATCAGGTGGACTGTGCGCTCATTTGTCACCCTTATTACATACATAAATACATAAACACTCACGCCTGTCACCCAGAGGGGTAGGCAGAGACTATGGACTTCCATTTGGCACGATCCTGACACCTCTCTCGCCTCCTCCACATCCATATACCTACGCATACACGCTCGTCGGTTAAGGATACTCTTAATTTGGCTCATTTTCAATATATCACCAATTTGGTCGATAAATTTTCGCCTAGGGCGTCCCTTCCTGACTCTGCCGTTCACTTCTGCAGCATAAATTTGCTTTGTCACTCTTTCTTCGTTCATTCTTTCTACATGACCAAACCACCGAAGCATTCCTTTCTTAATCCTGGACACAACGTCATCTTGCAAACCACACTTTTCTCTAATCACACTATTTCTCACCCTGTCATTCAGATTCAGCCCTAGCATACTCCTTAATGACCGCATTTCTACAGCATTTATTCTACTCTCATGCTTCTTCTGCCAGACCCAACTTTCACTACCATACATTAAAGTAGGGACTAACACAGCATTATGAATTGTCAAACGTGCCTTTTTTGACACATTCTAACTCTTCACAATAGCGTGTAGAGCCCAATTCACTCTATTTCCTGCGTTCACTCGTCGTTCTATATCCTTATCATATATACCATCCCTGCTAAATAAACATCCCAAATATACAAACTCATCCACTTGCTCAATCAACTCCCCTTCTATTCTTATTTCACATAACGTTTTACTTTCTTCTCTTTCAAAAACCATCACTTTCGTCTTACTTGCGTTCACTTTCATACCCTTTTCTTTTAATGACCAGTTCATTAAAGTAACCATCATTTGCAACTCGGCCGCCGATGATGCAAATATGATTTGATCATCGGCGTACAAAAGGCATTTGACGGTTAACTCACCCATTCTCAACCCGCATTCTTCAACTTTCAAAGTTTGCAAACAACTGTCCATAATTAGGTTAAACAGCCACGGGGAAGCTACACAGCCCTGTCTGACACCTTTTTGGATGCCAAACAAAAGAGACCTTAATGCCTATATCAAACCAGCGCTCAAACCAAATGAGTTCAGTGTTTGCCATAACACATTCCTGTCCACTCTGTCATAAGCATTTTCCAAGTCCATGAACGCACAAAAAACTTTCTGGTTTTTGGTCAAAAACTTCTCCGCAATCATGCGCATGGAAAAGACTTGATCCGTACACCCCATTCCCTTTCTAAATCCAGCTTGCACATCCCAAATTTTTCCATCAGTTTCTTCCATAACTCTTTCAATTAACACCTTAGCATACAGTTTACCCACAATGCTAAGCAAGCTGATACCACGGTAGTTTTTACAGTCCTGCTGTGACCCTTTTCCTTTATATATTGGGACTATAACGGCTTTGCACCAGTCTTCCGGTACCCGCTTCAGTTCCCAACATAAATTCTATAAAAAAGAAGTTGAGCATAGTTTTGAATTGGTTTTTGCATCACTTGAAATGTATCAGCGCTCCGTCCTTCTTTCTTAGTCGATCTGTCAATATGACTTATCATTTTTCTTTAATTATTTTCTTTTGGCTCAGTATGCTTACTTATTTTATTCCTCTGCATTATATGAGATTCACTCATAATCTAGCTAAATGTTTATCGTTATAACACAATTCATCATGCACATATTTTCTTGTGTGGCGCCTATTTATAGTTACACACATTGCTTTTCTAGTTAGTTTTATTATAAAATACTTTTCTATTTATTTAGCAATAATGCATCTTTATGTGTAGTGTGGTATTTTGCGGCTACACGGTTTAACATCGTATTGATAGCATTTCATTGCATATTTCTATTAAACTGAAATTTCATGAACTATTTTTACGTTGGATTATGTTTTATACTATAGTACTAATACATACAATAGTATTATGAATATATATATAATAATTAATTAAAACAATACAAATGTAGGCCTAGGACGATCATTCCATTTTATTCCATTATAGCTTTTCACAAGTCCACTGCTGAACATAGGTTTCCTCCAAAATCTACCACAAAACACGGTCATAAGAAACCTGCATCTATCGACTTCCCACATGTCTTACTAGGTCGTTACTCCATCTAGTGGGAAGCCGTCCTATACCTCGCTCGTACGAGGCGCGACTCAACTCAAGAAACTTTCTTCCTCATTGGTTGTCATACGAGACTCGAGAACATTTGTTCAGGTTGTTAGATTTTCGAGCTATTAAGCCGGGCCATTGCCACTTCACTTTACTGATCCATTGAGATTTATCGGTTACCCTGGTGCTACTTGGTAGAGCCATGCTGCAGCTATTATATAGTATAGTTGTAGCACGAATGGGTCGGCTCGACCGGGGAAGGACCACGCTCTCACAGAATACCAGCGTAAAATAGCAGCTTAATGCTTCTGCGTTTCGTATGGTGAGTGGAGAGAACCGGAGACCCTTTTTACTGGAAAAGAGGCATTCCATCTTAGTCCTCACGGCTGACAACGTATCTGCATTTTGATTCGCAAACGAGGATAAATGTCTATGGGCCACAGCAACTACTTACCATCAGGTAGACTGTGTGCACGCTTGTCCTATAAAAAAATACTCTGGATGTCTCTTCATTCCGAATTTTTAAAATGTACGATCATAAACGACGCCGCCTCACTACCATTCCCCCAATCCGTATGCTAGGGACCCCTGTCCCCTGGCATACGACCGCCAAATATTTAGGTGTCACCCTTGACACGAGGCTCACCTTCGGACCCCATGTCAAAAGAGTAACCCGCAACGCACGTTTCTATCTGGGTAGGCTCAACAGTATGTTGGGCCGACACAGTAAAATGTCCCTCCGCAACAAGCGAACCCTATATAAGGTCTGTATACGACCAGTCATGACATACGCAGTTCCCATTTTTGCTCACGATAAACCCAAAATCTTATACGAACTACAAATAGTTCAAAACCATTTTTGTCGTCGGGCTACGAATGCACCCTGGTACGTCCGTAACGCCGCCCTCCACTGAGAGTTAGAGCTCCCCACAATCCAACAATTTCTAAAATCACTCTCTGAGAACTTCTTCAAAGCCTCAGAGTCCCACTCTAACCTTCTCATTCGTGAGGCAGCTTCCTATGCAGCCTCACTTCCCTCTCGCTATCGAGTCCGCAGACCGAGAAACTCTCTCTCGGACCCCCCCAACCAGCTTTCGGCTGATCTGAACTGCCTCTTGGCGGCTCAGGACGAATCTCCTTAAGTTGCCTTAGTTAGGCGCGACTCTCAGCGGCTACTCGCCGCCTGCGCCCCCTTATCCCTTAAGGGGGTCGCATCAAATTTTGGCGGAAAGGTCACTATGGCTAAAGACGTTTCCAGGTGGTGTTTAGTGGGTAAGGCACTTCTTTAAAGTGAGTCCCACATAACCATACAGCCGGCTGTGTGGTATGCTATGAGCATTCACTACCTCCCTCCCCCGCTTCCGGAGGGTGCCTTGAAAAAAAAGCTCAATGCCACTACTGCTTAATTCTTCTACTCTCTGGCTCTGTAAGACTATACTACCCTATATCGTCCCATGGGTGTCATAAGAGGTAACAGACGAAAATAAGACAGGATGAAAGCAGCTTCTTTCTTATTACAACTTAAAAAAAATCTACGGTTGCCAAGCGTGGCAAAATTTTAAAAGACATTCTATGGGCATAATCCTATGTTTAGCAGTGTACTTTTATAGGCTGTAATGGATTGATGAATGGATAATACCTCAATCTTAGTACACATTTGGAAAGCAAATTATCGCGACTAACACACAAACTGCGTAAATGAAGGTTGATAAATTGTAAACGGAACCTGTTCTCCGAAAAAGGCAACCACGAGTATTCGGAGCAAAGAAATTTAATTGCGCTCAACAGCCGGGGTCATGGGGCGATATCGGACATGTATTTGTAACAGTTCCGATGAGTGGCCGTGACTAGTTTTTAATTGAACTAAGTTGGAAAGATACCGACGAATGTGCTGATATATGATATACATAATACGGAACCAATGGGT
The DNA here is from genome assembly GCA_029286625.1 of Parnassius orleans. Classification (NCBI taxonomy): domain Eukaryota; kingdom Metazoa; phylum Arthropoda; class Insecta; order Lepidoptera; family Papilionidae; genus Parnassius; species Parnassius orleans. The sequence goes on from JAGSMP010000009.1 coordinate 2,389,685, forward strand.
GTGCTTTTTTCTCTTTAACCGACTTCAAAAAGGAGGAGTTTCTCAATTAGAGTGTATGTTCTTTTTTTGTATGTATGTTACGCGATATCTTCGCAGATTGTGAACCATATTTATTAAATAGGCTTTATCTCAAGCGTGGTCCAGTTAAATTTTGAAAAAAAAACTTCCAAGGGTAGGAAATAGGGGAAAAAGTTTCATATTGGACTATTGTTTAAGGAATTTCATATGTTATCTTCGTAGATTGAAAACCGATATTAATGAATCTTTTTTTATCAAATAGATTGTACCTCAAGGGTGGTCCCATATAAATTTAGAGAAAAAATTCGACCCCTAAGGTTAGCAAATAAATAACTTCTTTTTAGCAATTTTAAGTCGGTTTTTACTTTTTCTTAAAAGTTATAATTATGCTTATCATTATTTTAGAAGAATAAGGTGTAAATAATAATACTTAAATAAAGTTTTATTTTTATTATTTATATTTTTAGTTCAACTTTATTTATGAGAAAATAGTTTCTGTTTCTATTTAAAAAATATGTGATATTGACCACGTAGTACGACATTTATTAAATTTATTTCAAACAAGGTTTTCAAAGTGGTTTCAGACCCACAATTAAAGTTAGACCGAGCGCTGCGTGCACACATCTTTCTTCTTTCTTTCTTTAACAGCGCGTTAAAGTTCACTGCTGGACTCACACATTACATGTGCACTAAAACCATGGCATTGGTTGCAAAAGATTTTAGATGGATATGTGTAGGTGAGCGCGTGTTTTTACAGTATATTATGCATGTGGTTTTGGCATGGCTTTTACGTCACTTGAAATAATCGCAGCGCTCCGTCTTTCTTTATATTTTGTTCTGAGGTTCTGGTAAAGAATATAGTAAGATTTAAGATTTTTTAATAGATATAGATTTATAGCAATGCAGTTGTTAGTCTCCAATGTTACATTAAGTAAATTTTTGTTTCTAACAAAAACGTAAGTTAAATATACTTTTTATATATCTCCTACGTCCCACTGCTGAGCACAGGCCACCTTTCACTTCTGAAAAAGTTATGAAGCAATAAGTGCGCCCAACTGCTCCAGAGCATATTTGCTAATTTCATATGTCTTTCTGATAACCGATGGGGAAGAAAGGTTCTCGAGTGGCAGCCTCGTACCGGCAGGCGAAGTGTAGGGTGTCCTCCCACTAGATGGAGTGACGACCTGGTAAGACATGCAGGATGTCAATGGATGCAGGTGGCTCGGGACCGTGTTTTGTGGTGTTCCTTGGGGTAGGCCTATGTTCAGCAGTAGACATGTAAAGGGTTGTAAAGATGAAGATGAAGATATGTCTTAGAAATATTTTATTTCTTAGACATGTAGATTTCCTTACGATGAATTTATTCACCTTAAATATGGAATTTTCCAGACTAAGGGTAATTAATTTGCCTTAATCGCCACGCCAAGCGTGCAGTTTGGCGATAGCAGTACCCCTCGCTGGTTTGGTTATTTCACGTCTAGCGTAAACGAGATCGTTATATCGCCATATATCGGATACCAAAGATCAAGTTTCTGGCACTGCTCATGGTCGCCATTTATGACACTCACGCGACGTAATGGAGCGATTGATTTTTTTTGCCATTACCAAACAACAAACTTATATATGCCACATATTTTACATCATCGTTATTATCATCATTATTACAGCCCTGTATCTTCACTAGAGCTGTACTGATTCTTTCGGCTGTACTTATTTTACATGGTTACTTACAGTTATTTCTGACGCTTTTTTTTTTTTATAGGATAAGGCTGATAAACGAGCACACAGTCCACCTGGTGGTAAGTGGTTCCTGCGGCCCATAGACATCTACATCTATCCTCGATTACGAATCAAAATGCAGATGCATTGTCACCCGTGAGGAATAAAATGGAATGCCTCGTTTCTAGTAAAAAGGGTCTCCGGTTCTCTACACTCACCATACGAAACACAGCGGTGTTAAGCTGCTATTTTACGCTGGTATTCTGTGAGAGCGTGGTCCTTACCCGGTCGAGCCGACCAATTCGTGCTACTTCTATACTACTAATATAGCTGCAGCATGGCTCTACCACGTATAAAAAGATATCTCGGTTAATTCACTTCAAGCAAATTGTGTACAAGTGTCACATGGTAGAACCGTGCTGCTAGCTGCAGCACAAAAGGGCGGCTCTATCGGGGAAGGGCCATACAATAACAGTGTAAAATAACAGCTTAATGCTGATGTGTTTCGTATGATAAGCGTAGAGAGAGTAACCTTCAGGGGTGACAGCGCATTTGAATTTTAATTCTTAATTGTAAATAGATATAGATTTATATTGATCACAGCGCCCACGTTCCATCAGGTGAACTGTGTGCTCGTTTGTCACCCTTATTATATAAAAAAGCATTTGATTCTAACCTCTAAGAAAACTGTATACAATTAAAATATTAGAGTTACATAAACATTATGATGGTTTTACGATTTTACTTTATGCAAATGTAATTTGTTATAATTATACCTTATAAAATAAATTTATGAATAGTTTTTTTCCGGTTTATTACAACTTTCTTTTTAAATGATAATGAAAAAAGTTAGATATGAAACATGGTATCACGTTTGGGTAGTTCTAAAAATTTAAAGAACTATAAGGAAAACTGATATGGAAGATGGACAGCATCATCTTCTTGATAGCAACTCAAAATAATAAAACTGCAGTTGCCAATCCATCAGAAAACATGGCAACTATATCAAATATCCTAATACCCTATCCGTTTAGCAGTGGACTTTTGATAGGCTATATTGGACGAATGGATGATTTAAAGAACCTAATATTTGTAATTAACATATATTATTTATTAATTTCGATACCATGTACATATTTATTTAAAAATGTAAATTAGTTTTAAATTAATTTCATTTTTATAATTACGTATGTACATAATGTAAATTGTAAAATCCGTGAAAGTTCAAGTAATGTTAATTTTAATACTTATATTCAACAAAGCTCACAAAGAATGATTACAAAATGACGTCAAGGTGTAAATCTTATATCTAAATCGTTATAAACAATATAAAGTAGGTTAATAATAATTAAAAAAAAATCCTTTTGGATCATATCTAACACGAAACGACTATTAAAGTGAACGAGGAAGGAGAACAAAACTATCTTGTACTTGACAAGGTTAAGAGAAAAATATTAATTTTATGTATTTAATTTAATATAAATAATCGTTCGATATCATAAGAGGATCCAGCACTTTATTTCTTCTTGGGGGTTGATAAAGCTTTACTTTGGTAAACGTCATGGATATCTAAAGTAAACGACAGATGGCGGAATACCTTACATGCACTTTATACGTGGTAGAGCCATGCTGCAGCTATATCATAGTTGTAGTACGAATGGTCCACTCGATCGGGGAAGGACCACGCTCTCACAGAATACAAGCGTAAAACAGGAGCTTAATGCTGTTGTGTTTCATATGGTGAGTATAGAGAACCGGAGGACCTTTCTACTGGAAACGAGGCATTCCATCTTAGACCTCAGGGGTGAAAACGCATCCGCATTTTGATACTTAGTTAAGGATATATGTAAATGTCTGTGAACCACAGCATCCACTTACCATCAGGTGGACTATGTTCCTGATTGTCGCCTTTTATCTACAATAAAAAAATACAAATTACCAACCCATTGCTTTAAGCAAATATCCAGGTCTCGATGACGGGGAGTACAGTTTCAAGCGCAAAGCGGTTGGTATTGCTACCACTAATTTGCCTGTACTATTATGATGTGGGGCGACATCAAAGAATTCATCGCCCCATTTCGTTTCATAGATTTCGTAAAATTTGACTATGGGAGATGCCGGAAAGATATCACTGTCTCGGATAGATGGCGGAAGCCATATTGTATATACCTATCGACCGGCTAGTACACGGCTTAATATGGACCTGTCCCACAATTATAAGGATTTTTATCAGATTGATTGTACCCGTAACAGAAGTTCCGCATTAATTCCCGTCGCTGGCCCTGATAAGCGATTGATGACAGCTATTTTTATTTGTGTTATAAATACTAGATTATTCGTATAGAGCTTCTTTTATTTAAAACAAGATACTTGAAAACTTTTAAATATTGCAATTTCGATTCTTTGCGCGAGAATTCGGTCGCTTGCAACAAAAAACTCGCAATCATGAGCAAATCGATGCGTCATACATTTAACCTATTAGACATAATAATGTCGATTAAAAATAGAGTATTTTCATAGAAATGTTATTAATCTTATCTGAAATTTAGCAACACCGAATTTTAATTTAATACTGAATTAATTTCTTATTCGTTTGTTCTTTTTGGCAGAAGATAACAGCATAATGCAACTATTTTGTATGGTGACTATAGAGAATTTACATCTTAATCTTCCGGGATGACAGCGTATCCGTACTTTGATTCTTAATCGACGACAGATGTTACACGGAGAACCACAGCATCAACATATTATCAGGTGGACTGTGTGATAGTTTGTCACCTTTACTGGTGTAAAAAAATCCTTAGTTACGACATCGGTTTACTTTCAATTTAAATAGGTTGACGTTTGATAAAATCTTAGTCGATGTAAAATAGTGATATGATCAGAGGATGACGAACGCATTATTATATTAGTGTCCGATTTGCTCTTGCCCATAAGCTCCGTAACCGTATCATGATGACTAGCGTAGTTTAAAAGGATATTTAACATTCAGCGGTTACAGGTTAAAATAAAAAGTATGCATAGAGTTACTATGGTTATCTTATTGTAAAGTCCCACTGGGTTTTTGCTGTTTCTCCCAGGACGGAATTTCCTTTCAAGCCTGCAGTAAAAGTAAAAAAAAAACTTCATTATGTATTATTTATAATCTATATTGTGTTTATAAAAATCCCATATTATTTCGTAACCGTGATATTTTATATTTTTTTACTGTCAGAAGCCATAAGATTTTTCTGGTATTTCTCAAAGTCGACTCTTACGATACGATGAAATGAGATGATGCATTATCTAACGCTGTCACGACAAGGCATTTATGTGTGTATTTAAACTAAGATATGCCTATGCAAAAAAATATTTTTTTCGACAAATAATAGTCAATGTAGATAACACATTCCAAATTTATGTGTGAAAACTTTTGTAATGTATATTAAAACTGTAATAGATATTAACTTTTCGTTCCGTGTGTGCTGTAAAAGGCAGTTATGGGAAATATCAGAAATATTATGTTCGATACATATTCGAGTTCGATAGATGGTAAAATATTGAGACCGGTGACGGAGAGCATCGTCATACTGCGATCGCCACTCAGTAGACATGTGTCAATCGTGAATGATTCGGTCATTTGACTCGAGTCACATCAAAGTATTGATGATTGCAATCACATTTTTGTACGTTCCGGATCAAACGATTTACAAGCCCTACAACCAAAGAGTATAGTAATGTCCGACGACCGACATTATCGAATGGGTCTCACAGATCACAGAGTACTTAAACTCGAAATGTTCCATTTGAATGATCAACCCGAATGACCTGGTTCGTAAGACGAATCAAAACTTGAATGATCGGATCACTAGAAATGAATGAAATACACATGTCTACCACTCGGCCTGCTTACGTAGCGATTAAAGCAAATCATCTCTACAACGAGAGAGCCCCATGCCCAGCCGTAGATTTAGGAGCTGATTAAGAAGATAAATTAAATTAAAACATCAAGATATTACTTCCTCAATGTTTTGTTTTTGTTATCACTTTTTTCATTTGTCTATTGATTAAAGGCAATCGTTTTTATTGCGTTAGATTAATAATGCCGCAAATTAGCTGACATCATTACAATACCTTACCTACGTTTTGATAAAGTAGAATCTGACAAAATTACACCATTTTTATAGCATCATTATTGAACGCCGGCTGGAGGTCACATGTCATCAAGCTGATTACAGAAATACGTAATAATGTGTAGACGAAAATGCTAACCTCAAATATGAATGAAAAAAAAAACATGATTTAAACGAATGTTGATGGCATGCATGATTAATCATGATTTTAACATATCGTCAAATCATCAAATTACGCAGTTATTCATTATTTTCACTATTTTACTACAAATGTGATCATAAGTTAATATTTACTATTATATATCGAAGCGGAACCAATTTCACTTTAGTTTTGTATCAAGATTTTAAGTCTATTTGGTAATTTGCACTTTCCCTCTCAATTTGTTCCCACGTCCAGAAGTAAACAGTGTGCTGTTGAGATTATATAGAATATTCACGGTGCACTTTTAGTATAATATAAATAGTTTCAATAGTAATATAAATCGTTTCATTTCTTGGAATTATTTTTTAAGATACCGTAGAACGTTTTCTGAGCGAAATCATATGTACTCGTAAATTTTTATAATGCATGGAGCTGAAATTTGCCAAAAGAAGCTTAAACTGAAATTTTTACAATAATAGAATTGGATTGCACAGGCTTATGTTGATGAAATAGTTGTTGTAACAATAGAACAAAAATTTAAGTTGTTCTTTCAAGGAAATTGTCCTTTGCAATAGTATGTGAATCAAATGTCAATATAATTTAAAAATATTTTTGTGGTTAGCCAAGTCTAATTTCTACTCTATTAAGGAATTCCTAGACTGTAAAATAATAGTGACAAGAAACTTGGCAATGATAAAATAATAGTTGATAACACATTGCTGTCTCTAATAAAGACCAAGTATGTAGTACTTTAATCCCGCTGTAATCCCGCTTGTTGGTTCTTCCCAGGACAGAGGTATTTTCCGAACCAGTGGTAAATAAAAAATATTCTATTTTGTTCAATTTTATAACTAGAACTTATCTAACATCCTAAAAAACAAACAAATAAATATAAATACTGCTATATTAGTTACTTTTTAACCCCCGAAGAAAACACCGGGGTGTTATAAGTTTGTAGTGTCTATCTGTGTATCTGTGTGTTTCTCTATGGTATCATAACTCCTGAACGGATTAAATGATTTTAATTGCTTGTTTTCGTTTGAAAAGTGTCTTAATCGAGAGTGTTTTTAGCTATGTTTCAAGAAAATCTGTTCATCCGTTTGAAGATAATCATCTGTTTTTATTTTGGGGGTTTTTTAATTTTTAATTTAAGTTATTAATGACTACGATTTGTTTAAATAACATATAACATTATTATGAATTTATTTACGTGTGTACTACAATTGTAAACTGTGTTAGATCTTACCTTTTAAAATATTAAATAATTTTAGGTATCCTTTGTTTTATAGAGAACAGAGTAACTACAGGCGCACTTTTATTCCAAGCTCCAACAGTTTACACCTTTTCAGTTCACACTTCGCAGTAGTCAATTTTCACGCCCTTGTAACCACTAAACTGCCTAAACAAAATTAATCAGACCTTACGGAATGTTTAGCACTCGTATTCAGTACACTAACACATAATATTATATTCTTATGTATGTTGAAAACCTAATGTCACTTCATTTGTTTGGAAACATCGATTAACTAACATGTTAAATGTTTGGAGAAGGATCCTGGATAAGTGAGATCGATAACAAAAAGGTTGAATACCATCCGTTCAATTATGCGGATACTGGCCAATGCGCGTTCCGTATTCAAATTCGGAACTGTCACCCGCGAGTTAGACAGCGCGTGTGCGCACCCGCGATCGTGTGAGCGTGTGCTGCGCGCAGGCTTCGGCGCCACACTGCGTTCGCGCGCTTTTCGATCCACAGAACCTTCGCTCAGCCTCCGACTCTCTAGTATAGGATGTGTTAGGACTCAGCCACACAGACCACTAATCGAGATTTAGATAATGTATGTCGAAATCAACTGATTCATCCGGGGAGTAGCAAAAGCCTTTTTATTGGGTATCAACACGTCGATCACTCTTTCATTTACAGTTCCGCAACTATCAATTAAAATGGATACTACGTTCTCATAGTATCCATTTTAACTGATAGTTGATTGCTATTATTTGGTGTAAAATGGATCTTGCAATAATTTTAAAGATTTTACAAATTTTATACATAATAGTAAAATCTAAATAATTATTAAAACAAAGTTACCAACTTTTAATGTTGCTTAAAACGAAAACCCAAACGTTGTACTTAAAACTTTTATACACAATTATTACTTTCAACGCATTTATGGTAATCCTTTGAAATTAGAAATTATTCTTCTCTTAGTACGTTCATACTTTATCATGCGTTGTTACTAAGGATTTTCTCACGGAAACGGACGATCTATGAGCCCGCCGCTCCAAACATCATCGCTGACTGATGCTGATGGCCGACGCGAGAGTTTTGTTTTCGTTTCGACGTTTGAAACGTTACGTTTATTTTTCGAGGTGGGATTACCCGATGGATTATGGATGCTAGAGGTTTATGGAGCGTGTTGAATCGATGACGCTTTTTGTTCTTAAGAAGACAGATCTACTTAACAGTTTTTTTTAATGTATCGGAATAATGGGATAAGAATCAACGATGTTGTGTGAGTTGTAAATATTTTATGGCGTTGTAATTATATTCGTTATAAATGTAATAGTGTATTAATATTATTAAGTAGGTAAGTATACTAACTAGTAACTAAAACTAAGAATTCATTGTATTGGCTACGTGACGCAGTGGCTTAGCAATGAGTTGCGGCGTTGAGGGCCGCGGGTTCGAATCCTCACGGAATAAGAGTATTTTTATGGACTAAAAATATTCCATGTTTGAATGTATGTCCAATTTGTGTATATGTTACGGTTAAAAGCCGAAGTGTGGTTACACCTAGTTCTAGCCGGCTAGAACTAGGTGCGGCCAGCAGTAGTTGGTTAAATTTAGGTGTACTGTTAAATTTATAAAAACACGGATATACGTATCAAGTAATACAGTATCAGCGACAGTAGGGCAAGGTGTGGTTGGGGTGGCCATTGGACCACCCCAAAACCGCAGACATTTATGCAATTTATAAATTATATATGATACACCTAAGTTTAACCAACCGCAATAGGTTGCATCTAGTAGTAGCCGGCGATCTCCACGATCCAAGAGAAAATCCTAGTGTGAGGGTAACATTTCTAAAACAGAAAAAAAATTGTATCTTTTGTACCTATCCATATAATATTGTAGTAATTTTAATTCAATATACTTACTATTTTGACTGTTAACCCAACAACCTTGTATTCGATATTAAATATATACAAAAAAGGGGAAAGGAAACTTCAAGTTAAAACATAAAATATGAAAGATTTATTTCTTGTAGGTACTTTGTACTCATTATTGTAGGATTTGATTGAAGCAAAATGTAAAGTAATGATATCTCTTCACCTAGTCAATTTTGACTACGGAAACTACATCCATATACCGTTTCAAACCATACTAGCTTCCATATAGGCAAGAAAACATTCAGACATAACCTGCACGTGACAAAAATGACGTCTGACGAATGCACTCAGACGAACAAAAAATTTTGGTAAAGGCTGGGATTCCAATCCAGAACTCGCGGCTTCGGGACATAGTGGCTATAAATTCAAGACCACATTAGGATATGTGCAAAGTTATCAGATCTAAACATAAAAACTCGAACTCGGTATTATATTTAGCTAGAATTTTGCCTTTTCTCTCCTTATTCCCTCACTCTCATAGTCCAATGGGACGGTAATTCGATACGACCAGACAGAGATCAGGCACGAGACCAACAGCTTTACGTACTTTCCGAGGCACGGGGTGAAGCACCACCAACTTCCTAACTCCGAGCTGCTACGACTGTCTTTTGTTGTGTTGCTGCTTTTGGTCCAACCCGGGATTCGAACCAGGGACCTCATGATTAGCAACCGCGTTTACGACCACTAGATCAACGAGGCAGTTATATTAGAGAGGAGTAAATATATGTGTATATTAAATGCATGTATGCGCTATATGTACCTATATGCACTATGCTTTTAAAATTCCTTTGCTTTATTAGTTTACAATACAATACAATACTTTTTCTAATATATCAAGGAAAGATTACCATAATAAAAAATATACAAATAGGTATATCTAGAGGAAAAACCAAGGGCGGTCTTATTGATATACAGAAAATTTCTTCCAGACAACCCAAAAATAAATACATGAAAAGGAAAAATTTTACGGTTAGGGTGCACTATAATAATGAAACTATAATGCTATCGACTTATGCATTAAAAAGATTGACTGATTTGATTAACCACTTCATCAGGACCAGCCTGCTGCTTCTGGCTGCCACATTGACTCTTACGCGATGGGGATAGAAACAGGCTAACAAAAGCATTAATTTTTTTAGTTTTAACGCAAAGAGCCCAACATGTGCGATTAAAGTCCGACAACTTTTAGTCATGCAGACAACGCTGTTAAACAAATACTTTAGAATGATAGCTAACCAAAAATAATAAACAATATTAAAGTGATTTCCTACGTACACCATATTAGTACTTTAATGATTCCCAAACAATTATATTTTTAATAAAACAAAATATATCATTTTAAAATTAAGCTACCAAAATATTTTACCGCGAAAGACATCAACGCGCTCATTTTTATAGAGAGTAATTACTTTTAAATAATTCTTGCAGAGCCGAGTTTTTAATTTCAGAGCCGTGGTAGCCAAGGGCTAAGCACTTGCTTTCAGTGCCCTAAAACCCTCTCAGAAATGAGAGGAGGCCTATGCCCAGCAGTGGGACGTATATAGGCTGTAACTTTAACTTTTAACTTTAATTCTTTTAAGGGCTGATTTTTCAATCATTAGATAAATGTTATCCACCAAAAAATATAATGTGACTGAATATAAAAGTAAAAGATAGAACTATTTATTAATTTAAATGTATTTTAATTTATGTTAACCGATCAATATTCTTATATCTGATTGAAAATATCCCTAAATAAAATATTACATCATTGATATTTACTTATGAAATTATTTAAAAAAAACTATTTCGTGGGAATACGTAACTCGTTGTTTTATAATTTTACTTATTTGTTTGTTTTAGGTGTTTTATATATTTATAGACGTACACTTATTGTTAAATAAAAAAAGCGAATGTCAATGTGACAATCAAACAAAAACAAACGCCAACAATTCTAGGTAATGCCACAACAATAGTATTACATCAAGTTGTCAACGTCCAGTAAAAAAATGTGCGAAAAGGACAGCAGAACATTCTCAGTTCATACCGTGTTCGTCATTTCTACTTAAAATAGAACGGCGGTCATGCATCACCGATAAAGACAACCCACATTGAAGCGCGGCTGTGGAAACATGTTTTATCTCTGTCGCTCTTGTTGTTAACCCACCTTCTACTTCGTAAAGGAGCGTTTTCTTTTACAAACAGTTCTTTATTTTTTTATTAAATATAGATCGAGTTTAAAATAAATGTCAATGACCTTGTTGTGGATTCCGATATATAGATTTATTATTATATGGCAATTTCCTTTATTTTTTAATTAAACATGTAATGTCGTACGAGCTATAATGGTGTTATATTCGTATGCTACTTTGCAAAAGAAATCAATTATAAAATAACTCAATTTACGTTAATAAATATAAAAATTAGTTGTGGCAACATAGGATATAATTGTGAATTTGATGTTGAAGTCCTCCTTGTTGATTTCAACTATAACGACCAGAAGTTGTCAAATAAGCTAAATCTATTATTATGCTGTATGTAAAGGAGGCGAGAGAGGTGTGCCAGGATCGTGAAAAAAAAAGTGGAAACAAGTGGAAAAGTGGTCAAATGGAAGTCCGTTGTCTCTGCCTACCCCTCTGAGTGACAGGCGTGAGTGTTTATGTATGTAAATATCAGCATTATTAGACATTATTAGTGTATTAGTGCAACGATAAAACATCTGAGATATTATCTCCATTGACAAGACCGAATTACGGTCACGGCAGCCAGCCTCAACGGTGACTAGCCATCGGCACAGCACGGATTATAGTGCCGAAGTGTATGCACTAGCACAGGTGCACTCTCTATTCCCTCACTCTCAAGGATACGAAAATACCGACTCCTACGAAACTTTTATGATGTGACCACTACCTTGTATATGTAGGTACAAATAATAAACTTCAACTACATCTCGAACCAAAGACTCGCAAATCAGTATTCTTAATAAATTTATTGTAGTATTAAAAAATCCCCGCTGGGTTTCTTGCTGGTTCTTCCCAGCACAGAGGTTTTTTCCGAACTAGTGGTAATAATAAAAACGGACTTATAACAATACCAATTACACGTAATCTATACTGAATAAAAAATATTCTATTCTATCCTTTTATTTGACTGCCTCGATAGCTTAGTAATCGTAAGCGTGACTGCTAATCATAAGGCCCCGGGTTTGAATAACCAAAATAAGTATTTGGGTCTTTCAGTCGAAAAATTCGCAGTAACAAGCAGCCTGGAGTTATAATGTGCCGATTTTGACTCCCGTGCCTCGGAGAGCACTTATAGCCGTTGGTCCTGCACCTGATCTCCCTGCGGCCGTGTCGCGTTACCGTTTAATCGAACTGTGAGAGTGAGGGAGTAGAGAATGCTCCTGTGGTTGTGCACACACTCTTGTATGTACTATATGTTGTGTGTTGTCCTGCACTAATGGCTAGTATCAGTTTTGTATTTAGACTGTTTCTATTAAAAGTTACTGCATATTATTTGTCCCTTGATGACGATTACAATAATGTGAATTATAGGATTTTTAAATTTTTGATTTATCATCTTGTTTTGACAATATTTTCAATGTCAGCTAGGAGGATTTTAGGGTTATTTTTTTATAAAAGTAAGAGTGAAAAACGAGCATACAGTCCATCTGATAGTAAGTGAATGCTGTGGGACATAGATCTTACAATAGGAATCAAAACGCAGACGGAGTAATCACCAAAAAACTAACCGGCTCTCATCAACCTCCATCTGAAACACTATGTATGTCCCCAGTCAAGCCGATGTGGCTTTACCACTTATATATGTTAATAGTAAGTATATTAGAAAGTTTTATCATAATTATTTTCATAATTAGTAACGGCAAATCAACCGTGTAGTTGAGGTATAAGGAATATCCACTACCCTGTATCGTCCTGTGAGTGTCGTAAGAAGCGACAGGGGTAAACTGAAGCCGGAAATGGGCAACAGAATATTCTTGATAACAGCTCAAAATAATAAAGAACTGCGGTTCCCAAACCGTCACCACGAGCGCCAATCGTGGCTAATATGGCCAAATGACATGATATGAGGCAATCTATGATTTTTATACGTGGTAGAGCCACGCTGCAGCTATATTGTGTTTGTAGCATGGTAGGCTCTCACAAAATACCAGCGTAAAATAGCAGCTTAATGCTGGTGTATTTCGTATGGTGAGCGTAGAGAACCTTTTTACTGGAAACGAGGCATTCCATCTTAGTCCTCAGGGGTGACAATGCATCTGCATTTTGATTCTTAATTGAGGATAAATGTAGACGTCTATGGATGCAGTGGATCCACTTATCATCAGGTGGACTGTGTGCTCGTTTGTCACCCTATTCCATAAAATAAACGTGAGACAATCTATCGGGGAGACCTATGTACTGCAGTGGACTTGTATAGGCTGTAATAGATAAGTGGTCGATTAAATGCCTAACATTTAGTATTTTAACTTAAATAATGTTTTTTTAATGTTCCTTAAAGATAAAGAATCAGTTCTAATAGAAATAATAAAAGTCGACTGAAATATAGCTCTTCTTATTAATTTGTGGTTGGCTCTGGTCAAAAGGATAGAACATTCAATTGGCACTCAAATTTTCAGAACTATAATCGCAAAAATCTTTTCTCTAATGCATAAAATGTATAAACTTAAAGAGAGTTCCGACGGTATTATTAATCTTGCGAAACTTAAATATAATAATAAAATAAAAAATGGGTGAATGGCAATAATATAATAATATCCTTTAGTACATATTGATAAAAAAAATTATAAACTTATAATAAAACCAAGCATATCACCGCCAGACTATAGATACTGCAAGCTCGTTCTACGTATATCGGACCAAAATTCTTTAAAGGTAGCCTTTAGTAACAATGACATAAGGACGTCAAACACTTCGCGTTCCTCTGTCCTCCAAAAATCTGTCCAATTAACACAATTGGTGCTGTATAGCATCCAAAACTCCAGTAATTAAAAATAAGTTAAAATTAAACGATATAAAATCCACTAAATTAAGTAAATTTATTTACAAATGAATTTATTTTACTAATAATTTCGCATTTAAGAACGCCAACAAGGCACAGCCACTTTAATTCTTTAATCAATTTCAAAACATTCTGTATTCTTCTGACCACAGAAAAGCCGGGTCGTCTAACATCGCACTGACCTGTGATTCTCACGGCCCGTTGCTATGGCAACCGATACCCGCCACATCACTGCCGATATTGCGCGTAATTTGTAGCCTCGTGGCGGGATGAGATTTACCGACTTCGAGATCAGCGAGTTTGCACTATAAGGCTGTGTCTAGAGGGCAATTGGATTAAAGCCAAATGACTTCAAATAAATATTATTTGATTCAAGATTTTCAATACACCTTTTATAAAATTATGTGGTTGATATTTTTAAGTATTAAAAATTTAGAAAATGTACTTTGCATTTCTGTTTCCTTCCATTATAAAACTATTGACAGGTTAATAAATCCTTTTTATTTTTTCTAAGAACCCATTTTCTAAGACTAAAAAGCTATAGAGAAAAAATAACCTTCATGGATTTGCGATATCGATAAATTAAGGACTTGATTTCTATATCCGATTTAAAAAATTGATTTGAATTTTCAAATTAATTTTTTAAATTTTTTTTTTAAAGTATTTACTCTAAGGCCCATTGTGTGTCATTCAAGAACTCTACCAACCTCTTAAAAGTTACATGCGTTAAATAATATTTCTGATGAAGATATATCGGCTTTATTTGTAAAGTTATTTTACTGTTATTTTTTATTTTACTTGTTCATATTCTAGCCATAACGTTAGTTGCCTTTAACTACCTACTTAAGAAATGGTTGATATTATAATTAAGCTTAAGCTCGTGGCAGTTCTATCACCGCACCACAATGACACAAATCAATTAAAACAACAACCTAGAGCTATAGAATCACGCTATAGAAGTTTCCAAACATCTCTGAAATATGTATAGAATCCTGCCTAGCAAGCTGCTGCTGCTGCAATTCTGCACTACGACCAATCTCCTTTTTTTCTACCAACGACAAAAACTATTAGCTTAAAGGAACTTCTTTAAAGGATCGGGAGGACGACGATGACGATGACCATGACGACGATCATGACGATGATCATGACGATGATCATGACGATGATCATGACGATGATCATGACGATGATCATGACGATGACAATGACGATGATCATGACGATGATCATGACGATGATCATGACGATGATCATGACGATGACAATGACGTTGATCATGACGATGATCATGACGATGATCATGACGATGATCACAACGATGATCATGACGACGATCATGACGATGATCATGACGATGATCATGACGATAATCATGACGATGACCATGACGACGATCATGACGATGATCATGACGATGATCATGACGATGATCATGACGATGATCATGACGATGATCACAACGATGATCATGACGGTGATGATGACGATAATCATGACGATGACCATGACGATGATCATGACGATGATCATGATGATGATCATGACGATGATCATGATGATGATCATGACGATGACCATGACGGTGATGATGACGATGATAATGACGATTATAATGACGATGACCATGACGATGATCATGACGATGACAGTGACGATGACGGCAGCTGACATCGGAACTGGCGCCTGGATCTGTACTCGGAGACGACCGTGGCGTAATGTACCTCTATCGGTGTATTCTCGCTGTGAGTGGAGAAGAATTAGAGTAGTTCCTGTGTAGAAACGGACTCCAGCAATCTATAGAGGGATGACTGACCGATCATAAAAACTCTAAGGCACTTCTAGCAGACATAGAAGCTTCAAATTTAGAATACAATTAGTGTTTAGTCAAGGAAAAACTAAAATATTTTGTAATTTCGGTCTGAACTGTTTATAGATATTTCTAGATATATATTCAAAATATTTATGCAGTTGGTGTATCTAATTAAAGCATTAATAATTGCAGTGAATGAATCAGTGTACCTGTATATGTATAATATAATGGTATAATAGGTGTACTACCTACATATAATTATGTTCAAAGGTAACTTGTAAAATGGTCAATGACTACACGAAGAGACCGCGACTTACTCTCGACTAGAGTAATAACTCTCAAATCCGATTCAAATGAAAACAGATTAATTGAAATAATTGAACACCTCTCGAAATTTCCTGATGATACTGTTTGCTTATTACCTACAAAAAACATGTGTCAACTGTTAAATACTGCAACGCTTATATCTCTCCCACATCCCGAAATAAAACCTACAGCTGTAGATAGCATAGATTGCCCCAGATACCCAACAAAAAGAGCTCGTGAATGCATAAAAAAATATGAAGACGTTGCTTCTATGACTGCGGGCCTGGAAGAGAACATAATTATAAAAATAGGAGCAAAAGACATGTTAAGACGAAATATTAACGTGAGTCTTGGTTTAGTTAATGGTTCTATCGGTATAGTTCAAAGAGTAAAGGTTGATCCGGAAAATACAAAAATAATTAAGAAAATATACATTCATTACATTTAATAAAGAACAGGTTTACGAGCTTGGTCCGATCAAAACAAAATTTTAAATGATAGATTCATGAGTTTCCCATATGTGTAACTGCTATAACTATACACAAAAGTCAGGGCCTAAGTCTAAATAATGCGCTAATGGATATCGGTTCTGCAGTATTCACATCCGGTCAAGCTCACGTGGCACTTTCGAGAGTTACAAGTCTGGGCTTACATCTAATTAATGTCGACTTTGGAAGTATTAAGGCGCAGGAATCCTCAATTTGTGAATACAATAGACTAAGAAGCATTTACAGTCCAGACTTGTCAAAAATTGTAACATCAAAGCCTCCGAGAAAAACCCATAGAGACAGGGAGTGGGCTTTGAGAAAAACTGTAGCTGAAGCTCAAGAAGTAGTACCGGAAAAGAAAAAGAGGAAGACTACCTACAAAAATAAGAAAAGCTCATAAGACAGAGAGTGGGCTTTAAGCAAATCCGTTGTTGTTATTCAAGAAGTAGAAGGTACCGGAAAGGAAAAAATAGGACTACAGTGGAATCCGTTTATAATGACATCGAAGGGAAATAACAAACACGTCATACCAAGCGGACGTCATAAAAAGCATTTTGTAGAAAATAAACAATCTCCTGTTTATGTTTGTACCTATGTATTTATTTTAATAGAAAGAAACAAAATAGAGATAAATGAAAATAAAATTGTACGTAATAAGTAAGTAGAGTAAGTACGTAGTAAGTGTAATCAACTATCAATTACCCACTGAGACTCAAAACAAAAAAAGCCATGCACGCGTCGAACGTCTTCGGGTATCACATGACTCTCCCGAACACTGCCGAAGGTGTTAGGAATCATATCGGTCACTATAACCGGACACAATTTATTAAAAATGGCTCACAATAAGCGACATGTCACTATAAGCGAAGTCATTATATCCGACTTTGTTATAAAGAATTCTATATGAAAACCAAACTTCGCTGTGTAGGTAATTACTTCATAATAAGCGGTTGGTCAATATAGGCGGAGTCATAATAAAGGGGTCTACTGTAACTACAAAAAGAAATGAGATGCCATCAAAAACATAACTTGTAAAAAAAAAACAAGTCTTGCAACTCAGTTCTTCTACCGTAAAAAGTTGTGAGATCCATGTAATACCAAGTCCGTTAATTTATTCAGTCCCTACTTAAGGGTCCTTCTGTCTTAAGTTATTACGTAATTAGCTAACCTAACAACATCTTATAGTGACCATATCAATATTAAAAATCTTTTATGTTTTAAATAAATAGATTGACTTGGCAATCGCACTAAACAATCTAATTTAATATAATATGTATTACTTGTGAGATATAATTGTTAACATATTAACAGACGACTTGTGATGGGCTGTAATGACTACGAAGACGTATGTTTACGTGGTAGAGCCATGCTGCAGCTTGGTTGCAGTACGAGTGGGTTGGCTCGACCAGCGTAAAGTGTTTAGTATGCTGAGTGTAGAGAACCGGAGACTCTTTTACTGGAAACTCCTTTGGAGCTTAAAGGATCTATGTAACAAGGAACATATCATTAAAACATCAAAAGTATATAAAAAAAATGTTAAAACAACTCATTTATTATATAACGTATGTACGTAATCATCAACATACACATCATAAAAATATGCATTATGTCCATTATATATAATTTCTTATATTCTGTACCAGGCCTTACGTAGAAAGAGGAAAGGAAACATTTATTGTACGAATTGGGTAAAGGTTTAATTTCTCGCTTAAAGCAATCTTGTTCAAACATCTTGTGTTGAATGAAACAAATACGAAACACAAGCGCTGATTATATATGTTTTAAGTTTCTAAGTTTCGATGTTTTGATAGAGAATGCTTACTTAAATTTTTATGAATTAATATAGCTAGAAAATGCTTATGAAAAATTTTACTTATTAATATACCTAATATAATTTAAATGTTTTGGTGTTTTTATCAGTAAAAAAGAGAATTTTAAATTTTTGTAGACTCATTGCCTATTTTCATCGAGCTGAGCTACGAATGAGCTGCGTTTACGAAGTATCTATTTAAAGTAAAAATAAGATAAATGTAACAACTGAACATGTCATACAGTTGGAAAAAGGCATCTTATTTTTAGGAGTTGATGAGCTGCTGCAGCTTAGTAATAGATAATAATATGTATATAATATAAAGAGCCGTCTAATATGTAATGAACACCTTCATATACTTTTCAAACAGAAAATTTCATTAAGTTGAATAAGTAAAACTGCAGTAAAATAAATTTTTACTACGATTAATTATAATATTTTAATACATACCCAATTAAGAGAATATATGAAATTTATCTATATCTATGTAACTATAAACTGTGAAAGTATATGAAGTTCCAGTCTATATACATCCCACAACTGTTCACAGGCCTCCTGTCATTACAAAGAGGGTTTTAGGGCAAGGAAAAGTTTTTTTTTTGCTGTCGCCTGTAAACATCTACATTTATTCTCGATTAAGAATTAAATTGCAGATGCGTTGTTACCCTGAGAACTAAGAAGGAATCATTTCCTGTTAAAATGGGTCTTCGGTTCTCTACACTCACCATATGAAACACAGCATTAGTAGCATTAGTTTGCTGTTTCAAGCGGGTATTCGCAGTCGAGCCGACGTATTCGTGCTGCAGCTGCGTAAAAAAATAACTAGCTGTAACTGTACACATTGAAACATACACTTCAATTCAAACTTGAAAACTGATATAATTGTTCATGTGTACTTTTAGTACTAGTTGAAAACTATAATATTTATTACTTGTTTATATTTAAATCTAGGGCCAGAAGATCAAATACAGAACCACTTTATCAGTGCAACTACTGAAATTAAGCCAAGCAATGGACAAAGTTGTTCAATAATTATATTGTACACCGAATCGATAAAGCAATTCATTAAGAAAAAAAATTAAAGAGTGTGAAGTATAGGCGTGAAATTCATTAAAGTAAGGGAAAAAATGTTCATTACATTGCTTGTATGCGATGGACTGTGACTGCGTATTTCGAGTGCCTTGCGTGCATTAAATTCCAACAAGTTAGATACGACAGTATTAAAAAACAGATTATATTAACTGTACTTATCAAAGTAGAATTCAAATTAATTATTAGAGAAATTTAAGTTCAAGCGTTATTACTTATTACATACAAAGAACACAACTGCAATGACGTATTTTGAAGTTTTGCGATCATCGTATTACTATAAAATTTAGGTTTTGGCAGTTCAAGGATAAAAACGATTCTAACTACACTTTGCACTTCAAAATCAGTCAAGAATATCATACTACAGGAGCTCATAGAGGAACAGACACACAATTAATGCATTCTTACACCCGAAAAAAATTACCCTTCTTCTGAGATTTACCCACACGATTAGGTTTGGTTACTGCCATAGTTGTCACGTTTAGCAAGCGGGTTGACGGCCATAGCTTTATATGATTTTGCGTTGTTAATAGAAAGATGCTGGTGCCCATCTCCTCTTTAAATGTTTCTTTATCGCCTCTTCGATACCCATGGGACGGTATGGGAGAAGATAAAGTTACAAGGTTAGGGGCCGTCCATTAATCACGTGATGTTTTTTTTTTAGATTTTTAACCCCCCCCCTCCCCCTTGGTGATACGTGGTGAGGCTTTACCCCCCTACCCAAAATCACGTGTATTTTTTAGCACCTACAAAGAATCTTAAAATTTTTAGAATCTTATCTTTATATACAGGTATAAAGTATAATCTAATTTTATTCTGAAATTAAGGACCATGATAAAAATTTATAGACAGAAAGGTTGCAGGTTGTTTTTGACTGGCATAAAAATAATATTAAAGGAATGGTGTAATCATCCGAAATACATATATAGTACTAGAACATCATTCATCATCATTACAGCCCTTCACAAGTCCACTGCTGAACATAGGCCTCCCCCCAAGGAATGCCACAACACACTGTCCTGAGCCACCTGCATCCATCGACTTCCTGCATGTCTTACCAGGTCGTCACTCGTCCGCCGGTACGAGGCCGCCACTCGAGAACCTTTTCCCCATCGGTTGTCGGGTCTTCGAGCTATATGGCCGGCCCATTGCCACTTCAGCTTACTAATCCGTACTAGTACATGAACATACTTAATGTACATTGTCCTCGGACCACGGATTAGCAAGACTTTCTTCAACACAAATAAGTGGATAAGCATCTTGCAAGTCAGTTGTTGGCACTGTACTTTGTTGAAGATCAAAAGTTTGACGAAAAAATAAATACACGTGATATCTTACTACACCCTCCTCCCTCCTTGTGATATTTCGTGATTTTTGCCAAAACCCCTTTCGAGCCTCACGTGATTAATGGTCGGCCCCTTACACATCACAACACGTCCAGACCCAACTTTTATTTTCTGGAAAAATGAAATGTTATTTTGATTAATGCAATGGTAGATTACTTATTTTTACAAAATAACATACTGGTTTTAATACTTTATTTATTTGTAACTAACACACATAACTGCCACGGGTAAAACTTTACTTCCTAAAATTCCTCACATTACTACAAGGTGAGCATACTAAATCGATACGATAGGCTTAAACCGTGTAGATATTTATGTAGCCACCATGTTGTTTGACCCTTTTAGAAGCAACCAACTTGCTTATGAGTATAATTTTGAGTTTATTTTAAATAAAACTTCGTATCTTATAATTTTGGCATGTAATTTACTCGAATAAATTGTGTGCTTAATCGAGCTCTTAACCAAGAAAGTTTATAAAAAGTTTCTTTCCCTTATCAATCTGTTAACAGTTCGCAGCTGGACATGGACTTCTCCTGTTGAATTTATTGAAATTACTTAAGAAAAGAATTTCCCTTAATCGCCATATTTGGCGCCACTTTTGCGAGTCATCTGGTGCCGCCAGCTCTGCTTCTCGTCTGCGTTTTGGAATTTTACATTTAGTATAAAGAGATAGTTATTATACTATGATATTATATTAGATGGCCATCATATTATATTACTGTTTAGCACTGGACTTTTGATTGATTGTATTGATAAAAAATCGATTCGAATTCGTACAAAACAAGCTATATATAATAAATATATTTTTAAACGAAATGTTAGGTTTAACTGCTTCCCTTAAGCGAAAATGTTTTTCAAAAAAATTGTTTGATGTCAAAGTATTAAAATTGGGAGGATAAAGAGATAGAGTCTATTGAGAATAAGGATTTCATTGAATTAACGTCTTTTATTATGTTAGATATTGCATTAGCAAATGCTATTTACTTTATTCACTACTAGCGACTCGTCTGTGACTCAAAAAATAATCTCCACGTTTTTCGAATAAAATATAGCCTAGATCATTCCTGGCATTGATTTCTATATGTGCATGAAGTTTCATTACAATCGGTTCAGCCATTCCGAAGATTAGCCCGGACAGACACACACACAGACAAAAATTAAAAAAATAGTTATTCATGTCTTATTGACCTGCAAACAACCCCCTCATCTCTATAAAAAGCAGTTATTTCGATATTATAGACATACACTTTAATCATTGTCATCTTTATACATTATCATCCCCCATGACAGCTCCATTAGTTATTGAAGTAAAATTAAATAACCTTGTTGGTGCGACTGCTGGGCTGCCCTCCTCTTATTTTTAGAGGATTTGAGGAAGAGTGCTCTTCCCTGCACTCTTCCGTCCACCGCGCTATCGAAATGTATTATGGCGGACTTCATGTACCTTCATATATATTTTAATTTCTTAACTATCAGAGCAGGTTTCTCACATAATTTCTATCGCCGTTAAGCACGTAGTTAATCACCACTTACAACCGTAATTACCAATTTTATTGGTAGTGAAAAGGAACTTGTTTTGCTCGTGTCTTATGAAATTGAAGGTGAATTCCCGAAAGACGTTGAATCCCAAGTGCCCTACAGCGTTCGCGTATAAGGATAGTTCACATGCGAAGGATTTTTATTTGTTTTATAGAATAGGGGTGACAAACGAGCATACAGTCCACTTGGTGGTAAGTGGATTCTGTGGCCCATAGAAATTTACATTTATCTTCAATTAAGAATCAAAATGCAAATGCGTTGTCACCTTGACTAAGATGGAATACCTTATTTCCAGTAAAAAGGGTCTCCGGTTCTCTACACTCACCATACGAAACACAGCAGCATTAAGCTGCTATTTTACGCTGGTATTCTGTGAGAGCGTGGTCCTTCCCCGGTCTAGCCGACCCATTCGTGATGCAACCATAATTTTGCTGCAGCGTGGCTCTACCACGCACAAAAAAGTATGTATCGGCCGGAAATCGAACTCGGGCCGCCCGCGTGGCAG
This sequence comes from Parnassius orleans, assembly GCA_029286625.1. Classification (NCBI taxonomy): domain Eukaryota; kingdom Metazoa; phylum Arthropoda; class Insecta; order Lepidoptera; family Papilionidae; genus Parnassius; species Parnassius orleans. The sequence goes on from JAGSMP010000009.1 coordinate 2,412,741, forward strand.
GCGAGCATTTTACCACTGAACCACCGATGCTTATTTTTGTTGGTATAGCTCCTGTTTTGTTCCGGTATGTATTATTACTCAGTCTTCATTTGGTGAGGCCACTGCAATCTTCTTCCTTTGAAGTTATAATACTTTTAATTACTCAGGCATTAAATATTCTTCAAGTTGTCTTCCTTCACCACAAAGCAAATGGTAATTGGAATTTAACCGTTATCAATCGCATGCCCTAGAACAACGCTGCGGCTATTGAGATAGATGTATGATTTAATCTCGTTCAGCCTCAGAGAGAACAAAGTAATCGATGATATCAAGAAAATACCGCATTATGCGTGGCGGGAGGCACGTGCACATTGAATTGTTTTATACACCACGAAGAATTTCAACGCACGTCGCCGATGCGCAACCAAATAAAACATATGAGTTGGAGTAGTGAGGTCGAAGATTAATCGATTGTTCGATAATATTTTAAAAGACATAACTTTTTAATTTCTGTTGGAATGTACTTAATTTTCAATTTTACTTTTATCTCTAATTAACAAAATATGAATTGTAAAAATGCCATTTGAATTTATTTTTAATTGTAAAAAAATAATTTACATTCTAAAATTGCCGCTACTAATGAGCTTTCTACCGTCGAAAATATAGATAGATACAAAGCAATTTCACTACCTTTTCCTTATATTGATAATGTTCACCGTCACCATTGTTTAGTTTATTTCAGTCCATTCCTAATTGCCATAGTTACTAGTTAGACATCAATATTATCTCATTTACATTATATTGCAAGTCTGTTTTGTGGAATCCATAACAAATTAAATATAACGACATTCATCTAAAGAAAAAAGATGATCATCTGTTAGGCTTGCTAAGGCTTTAATAAACATGACTTTATAATTCTAATAGCAGTATTATATAAAAGCAAAGCAACGTTACAAAATCTATATACATCCCACTGTTGGTCAAAGGACTTCTCTGATTTCTGAGAGGGTTTTAGGGCAAGAAAATGACTAGCGCCCAATGGTGTTGGCGGACTCCACATAGGTGGAAAAAGATATCATCGATTTTTTTTATTTCTTCTGGGAATATCTCTTCTTCTGAAATTTCTGCATACAGATTTCCTTACGATGATTACCTTCACCGCTGAGCACATGGTAAATCAGCACTTAAAGTTGCAATTAACAATTTCATTAGTGCCGGTGTGGATCGAACCTGGATTGTGTACTGTGAAATCGATATATCGAAAGAAAGATACATCGAACGCTTAGCCCCCGAGCCACCACAGATCACACACAATACACTTTTAAATAAAAAGAGTAATTTAAAATAATAAAAATAGAAATATGTAAAAAGTAACATATCTGTATAAAAAAAACTTATTCAGTTATTTTGTTCCCATCACTAGCGCGGTGAATCGCATCGCATAGCGGCGCGTACGAGGGATTCTCGCGTTACGCAGCATCCCACTTTCCATTTCCTCACTACATTACAAAAGCTTTTAAATCTAAGGTTAGGCATTCGATCGTCAACAATTTGATTTCGAAGCTTTGTTGTTCAGGAATTTTATCCCTAAGAAGTTTTTTTTCTAATTCAGCTGTTTAACATTTTTTAGTCAGTAAATCCTTGATCAGTCTGTAAAATGGAATTTTTTAACGTTAAATACCTACTTATTTATTTAAATTTTCATTAGTTTTTAAATTAAATATGAACCTCATTAATAATTAAAAAGTAAAAAAAATCTTTACGTTGAAATGCAAATAAAAATTATTTATATTATTATTATACGATTGACAGATTTATTTTATTTATTTCTTTATTTATTAACAATCACAGGAAGTATAACATTTCATAAATGGAGACAAATTTGTTGACCAGTTTTTACACCGTTTTACATTATTTTTATTTTGTACTTCACTAAAAGTTTATCTACTTTTAAACTTTTTATGTAAACAATATTGCTGAATTTATACATATACAAAACATAATAATCCTCAACATCATAAAATAAAAAATAAAACTTAAAGCTAAAAGTGAATTTATACATATACAAAACATAATAATCCTCAACATCATAAAATAAAAAATAAAACTTAAAGCTAAAATCAGTCTTTCTCCCCGCAGAAGCAGTCACGCAGTTTCCTCGCTGACCAGCCTCTAGTAAGTTGTCGCTGGTACAATTCCTTTGGAAACTTCAGCGCACGTGAACCCAACGGACCGGTGATCTTTACAATAAATTACATAAATATGTAATCATCTCTCATAGTTATTATTAAAATAAAATATGAAATTATATTAGTCTTAGCAGTAGGCAGTGTTTTTCTACTGTTGCACATACACCTTCTTTTTTTCTAGGATTAGGGTGACAAACAAGCACACAGTCCACCTGATGGTAAGTGGATACTGTAGCCCATAGATCGATTAAGAATCAAAATGCAGATGCATTGTCACCCCTGAGGACTAAGATGGAATGCCTCGTTTTCAGTAAAAAGGGTATCCGGTTCTCTACACTCACCATATGGCACACATAATTAAGGTACTATTTTACACTGGTATTCCAAGAGAGCGTGGTTCTATCCTCGTCGAGCTGACCCATTCGTGCATAATATAGCTGCAGCGTGGCTATATCACGTAAAACCTATTCGTGCTACAACTATACCACTACACTTTTTAAGAATGCGCCATCAATTATGGGTTTGGAAGATTTACCTTCACTCTCAAAGCTAGACCATCAGATGGGTGAGCACCTTATTTTACGTGAAAAAGCATCATTGCAACTGTGATATGGCTACAGCATCTGTGGATTGGCTAAAGGAAGATGGACTAAAAAAGTCGAAGGCCGAGAACCGGAATTTTTTTTTTACAGTTATGGTGCATTCAATATTAGTCTTCAGGAGGGTCAACACTTCTGCATTTTGATTCTTAATCGACAGATGTCGTTGTCCATGAGCCTCAGCATCAATATATCATTAGGTGCACTCGGCGCTCGTTTCTTATCACTCGTACAAAAAAAACATGCGTGTGTGTCATGAAACACTCGGTTGGAACGAAGTTCCTTTCGTAGTATATTATTATTGATAAACGTATTATATTATTGATTAACAAATACAAATAAATGAATTACTAGCGTCTATTAAAATGAAGCGTCATTTAAAATAAAGTAATATTTCTTTCATGGCAAGATAAGAAAAAGTGCGAGGGAGATGGATATTATTCCATCTCGCTTCCTTACAGCCGCCAAGGCTGTCTACACTACGTCAGAAGGGGTCGTGACGGAAAAATCTTACACTTTTTCTCGCCTAGCCACCATCCGCCAAATTCGTACCGTCCGATAAGGAACTTCGTTTCAAAAACCTTGCAATGATGATGTAACTCCTTTTCATTAGTCTAAATTAATGGCACCTGTTGTATTATTCGCCGGATCGCATTTAGTTAATAATCTTTGTGCGAACTCGTTTAGTTTTTTTCTTCATAAAGCTGAATTGAAAATTAACTCACAGTTCATCTGAGGCTAAACGACTGTACATATGTGTACTGCAAAAAAAGGCTAGGTACATATGCGTTGTCAACTCTAGGACGAAGATGGAATGCTTCACAGTCAGTTACCAAACAGTTTAGCAACACCTTTTAGGCAGGAATACAACAGTGAAAGCCCTGCTATTTGGCAGTAGAAATACCTAGGCGGCAGACTCCTAGGCAATAGAGGAGTCCTACCACCTGGTAAATTCAATTGGTCAATTGAATAACTGTAGTCGAAGATCGGTATGAGTGATAGAATTATGCTTTTTTTATGGGATGAAGGGTGACAAGCGAGCACACAGTCCACCTGATGGTAAGTGGTTACTGTGGCCCATAGACATCTACACCTATCCTCGTTTGCGAATCAAAATGCAGATGCGTTGTCAGCCGTGAGGACTAAGATGGATGCCTCTTTTCCAGTAAAAAGGGTCTCCGGTTCTCTACACTCACCATACGAAACACAGCAGCATTAAGCTGCTATTTTACGCTGGTATTCTACGAGATCGTAGTTCTTCCCCGGTCGAGCCGACCCATTCGTGCTACAATTGTACAATTAATATAGCTGCAGCATGGCTCTACCACGTATAAATGCTACGGAAGTTCTCTAAGATAATGTGAGTTATCGGCATCGAAACTCAGCAAATAACTTGCCTACTTACGTAGCGCAGATTATTGATAATTATTTTCAGTTTTAAATGTATTTTATCCCTTTTCTAAGTATTTGATACACGACGAATTTTTTTTATTGGTTTAGTTAGACTTTTCCTTCTATAAAGACTGTAATTTGCAGAGTTAGAAGCGGAGTTTTTAACTGCGATGCTGCGGGTTTGATCCTCCACGGAACAAGTATTTTATGTCCTATAAATAATTCTTGGTTTGAGTATGTATCTGTGTATGATTTATAAATGTATAACGGTTTCAGGAGAGGAGTGGTTCCTTTAAGAATAAATTCTGTTGCGGGAACAACGCTTATTTTTCAAGTGTCGTAAGAATTCGCTAAGTTCTTTAGGTGGCTTGCGATAATTATCTAAGTAGTTGAATAAAAATCGCTAATAATAATATATGTAGATAAAAGTGATCTCAGAAATTTTAATTATTTAAGCCTAACAAGACAATCATTCTGTTCAGTTACTTTTTATGTTGGTTGTACGGTCTAATTTATTTGTTTTTAAAATTTCATAAACGCCAGGAACACCTTGTTATATAATTATTGAATTATGTTTTATTTATTTGCCCTCACAAATAATAAGTTACTAAAAATAATTAATTATTAAAAACGTACTTTCATAACATTCATACCTAAACATTTACAATGATGAAGCAGATTCAAAAACAGTGTCCAAACCCTTGAACTGTACGAGATTTAATATTCTTTCTCTACCACATCGATACTGGTATTATACTGCGGTATTCGCTAAAAGACAATTCTTGTACATATTGAAACGTATGCTGGATTCCTCTCGTTGCATCATGAGGATAAAAGGTATTGTTCCGATTGTTTATTGGACGGCCGCAATATCTTGAAATACGCGGTAGTCAAATAAGCTGCGCGGACACAATAAATATGCTCGCTCTTATATTTACCTTGTAATATACAGAGGTAGAATGTCACGGTGATTTAATGAAAGTTTTATAATGTGTAACTTAAAGTCAATTTATAGTTGGAGAGATCTATTAATTTTGTTCTAATAAAGAAAAGATAATATGACAGAACCTGAGTAGGTTTAATCTTTCAACGGTGTGACACGAAGATTATTTTTAAAGCGGTTCGTTTTTTATATACAACAATACATGCTCTTTTATAATCTACGTTAAAAGGATATCATGAAATAACTGAGAAACCATGGCGAGACTTGGTGGCTCAGGGGCTAAGCGTTCGCTTTAACAGTACGCAACAATCCAGGTTCGACCCCCGCCAGCACCATTTAAATTGTTAATTGCAACTTTAAGTGCTGATTTAGCATGTGCTCAGCGGTGAAGGAAAATATCGTGAGGGAACTTGCATATCTAATTGATAAAATATATCGATTATGTGAAGTTCTCCAACAGGCACTAGATCAGCGCGGCGGAGCGATTGCTATATAACCCTTTCAGAAATGAAAGGAAGTTTATGGTCAAACGTGAGACGTATATAGACTGTAACTTTACTTTATCACTTTGCCATTGAAATTTTGTAGTAAAATGTATACATGGAAAGGTAATTAATTGTCATAGACATATAACATAATTGATATTCATAGACAGTCTATAGTCATCATCATTACAACCCTTTACAAGTCCACTGCTAAAAATAAGCCACCCCAAGCAAGAAATGCCACAAAACACGGTCCTGAGTCCGTCGTACATCGACTTCCTACATACCTTACCAGGTCGTCACTCCATCTAGCGGGGGCCGCCCTACATTTCACTTACCGGTACGAGATTGTCACTCGAGAACCTTACTCCCCAACGGTTATCGGTCCTTCGAGCTACAGTCTGTAGTGAATTCTGCAAAACATATTGAATACGCTAATAACATTCAATAATTACGATAATTATATTTATAAATATAATTATTATATGTAACAAAAATATCCGCATAAGAACAAGAGTAACTGACATAGCCCAGCAGGTCAGTAAGCTGAAGCGGCAAGTGGCCGGCCATATAACTCGAAGAACCGACAACCGTAGGGCAAAAATGTTTTCAAGTGGCAGCCTCATACTGGCAAGCGTATTGTTGAGTGACCCTCTACAAAATAAAGCGATAACTTTATGAAACAGTAGCCGATGGTTGCAGGTGGCTCAGGGCTGTACTTTGTCGCAATTTAAGGGTGGCTAAGGCTATTTACAGCTAATGAACTTGTTATACGGCTGTTTAACGGGCTATAGTGATGGTGTAATAGTGATGTTTATAAAACCTAGTATATTTAAATCTTCATTATATATTTCTTTATCAGTCCATAAAAGTCTACTGTCCCACCTGACAGGCTGATTGAAGACCGCAGTACCAGACGTCTCGCATCTTTTACCTTGGTGCCCGCCGCAAGCCTGTGTGTGTTACGCACCGTGTAAACGAGATGGTATACCACCATCTATTAAAAGCCATATTATTTTCCATTTTTCATAGTCTCCTCTTACGAAACCCTTTTTGATTCTCTTAATCCACCACATGGCTATTACATATGCCTTACCAATTAAGAAAAGATCGAGAGAAATAGAATAAGATATTTTTACAAAAGTATATCAAACACATACAAATAAACATAGCAGAACAAACGCAAACTGTTAATAATAATCATTATTTTCTGAACACGACACTGGTTACAATAAACGTCATTAAATAAAATTTATGACTAGGCAGATTTATTATAACTTTGAACGTTAAGTGAATGTTAAACGCTGTCGGCCTAAAACGCGGTGTACTCAGCTTGGTAATTTTATTAATCACGAACGACTATCCGCCACTTTTTCTCACCTGTAGCGACTCGATGTTATCAAATTACTTATTATTAAAGATTAGGCTTAGATAATACTGGCGAGACACATACTGTATTCTAGAAAGACGCATTTTTTATATAAGAAGGAGTAAACGAGCATTCGGCTCACCTGATGGTAAGTGACTACCGCTGCCCATGAACAGCTGCAACACCAAGGGAATTGCAGGTGCATTGCCAGCCTTTTGAAAAAGGGTAGGTTCTTTTATTTAAGGTTCCTAAGTCGTATCGGTCCGGAAAAAAGGCTGGTGGTAGCAGATTTCACAAGGAAGTTGTGCGCATATTTTAATTAATTTTTGTAAAAAATTACTTAATTTAATATAATACAAATAGCTCAAAAGTATAACCTTTGCACCTGCTAACATTTTTCTTTTATACCTAAGCTCGCTCGCTTAACCATTCATTTAAGTAAAGCGATCGCTAGGATTTTTTCAACCGACTTCCTCGACAATCCTGTATTTTTAGTAAATAGACTGCATTTTTTATGTGTGTTAACTCAGAACTTTTTTCTAAGTGAACCGATAATGATTTCTTATATTTACGCGAACACTACACATTGAATTAAACTACTTTTACGGATTATATCGCGTTTAATTAACTTATTTTATTAATTCCCGACGTTTCGGGTGCTTACAGCACCATGGTCACGGGGACTGAGGTGATTGACGTCCCAATGTCAAAGTTAATACGGAGTACCTTCAGCTTTTTTAATTATTAATTTTGGTCCGATCTACGCAGAATGAACTAACTGTGTCTTGAAGTCTTGCAGTGGTATGCTTGGGTTTAGTTTTAATTTTATTAATTACAGGATCCCAAGCAGGTGGTAGTACCCAGCCCTCTCTATTGAAATTAGGATGTTTTTTAATTTCAATAGCCTCACGTATCATCCTTGGCAGGAATTGATGTTCTTTCGCGAGAATCTGTGGTTTATCAAATCTAATGTAATGGCGGGGGCCGTCTAGGATATGATCACAAACTGCAGACTTCCCGGAACGTTGGTGCTTCACGTCAGCTATGTGTTCTTTTACGCGGGTTTTAATAGATCGTTTTGTTTGCCCTATATATGAGAGACCACATTCACAATCAAGCTTGTACACTCCTGCATCTTGTAGAGGAATATTGCACTTGACGGATGGTAAGAACTGACTAATCTTCTTCGGCGGCTTGAAGAATGTTCTTATAGAAGCTCACTTCAAGATGTAGCCAATCTTGTCTGTGACACCTCTGACATATGGTAGTACAGCAGGCACACGCTCGACTGTGGCCGGCTTCACTCGGTCACTGTGACGTAGGCGCGGGACCCGAAGCTTGTTGTCGTGCAGAACCTGCTTGACGTGCTAAAGCTCGGCGGCCAGGTGTTTGCTGTCACAGATCCTCGTGCCTCTGTAACAAAGATTTGCCCACGGTAGCCAACTGTGAAGGATGATGGTGGGATTCACCATTTAAATATCTGTTTGTATGGGTCTTTTTCTATACACGGTGTGACCTATGGTGTCGAAACAACATCAACATCAATTCCTGCCAAGGATGATACGTGAGGCTATTGAAATTAAAAACATCCTAATTTCAATAGAGAGGAGGCTGGTACTACCACCTGCTTGGGATCCTGTAATTAATAAAATTAAAACTAAACCCAAGCATACCACTGCAAGACTTCAAGACACAGTTAGTTCATTCTGCGTAGATCGGATCAAAATTAATAATTAAAAAGCTGAAGGTACTCCGTATTAACTTTGACATTGGGACGTCAATCACCTCAGTCCCTCAGACCATGGGTGCTGTAAAGCACCGAAACGTCGGAATTAATAAAATAAGTTAATTAAACGCGATATAATCCGTAAAAGTAGTTTAATTCAATAGGTGAACCGATTTTAATGATTCTTTTTTATTTGCAAGCTGATACTTCTCATTGTTTTTTGCATAATATATGTGTTTATGGTTCAAAACAATACCATCTTAGTCATCAGGGATAACATAGTTTTAAAAGCTTCTTTGTTTGAAGTTAGTTATATGTAAATAAAGACAATAGTACCCGGTTAAAGTAAGTTAAGTTAGTCCCACGGCTGGGCACAGGCTTCCCCTCATTTCTGAGAGGGTTTTAAGGCAAGGAAGTGTCTGCCGCGCTGCCGCAATGCGTGTTGGGAATGTTTTCCTTCGCCGCCGAGCACGTGATAAATCAGCACTTAAAATTGAAATTAACAATTTAATTGGTGCCGGCGGGGATCGAACTCGGAACTTAGACGGTTAGCTAGTCTATAATACATAACATAAAAGTAAAATTGAAGAATCTATCTGTAACATAGAAATTAAATAACTGGCTTAATTTAAGCTCATTGGCTTATTTGAATGCTATTAAGACATAAAAAACCATTAACTAAATTTTTGTCTGTCTGTCTGCACTACACCGATGGTAATGAAAATTGACGAACGTACAGAGAACAATGCTAAGATTTTACGAAATGCGAATGAAAATGCGAAACTGATAAAAAGTCTTTGATAATTATCTTAAATCTAAATGGCGCTACATAAATACGAGGGCAGGTCAAAAAGTTCGCGGAATGGCGGGGTTGGCGAGGGTGAGTCTACTCATTCAGGTAGGCGCTAGTTGAGTGTCTCATTGTTAGTATATATGCCAAGTTTCAGCCTAATCGGATCATCAAGTCATTCCTCGAGCGCCGTCGCTCCCAAGCGCTCCCGTCCCCGTACGAAGAGTGCCTTCTCGCTCTCGCGCCTTCGCCTCCCGCTCACGCTGTGGCAGAGCAGTCGCCGACTGTGAGTACGCTTTTGTTCACGCCGTTCTTGCCCCCTGCCTCCTGGCAGGATCATCATTACAGCCTGAACATAGGCCTCCCCACGGAATGCCACAAAGCACGGTCCCGAGCCACCTGCATCCATTGACTTCCTGCATGTCTTACCATGTCGTCACTCCATCTAGTGGGGACGCCCACACTCGCCTGCCGGTACGAGGCTGCCACCGAGAACCATTCTTCCCCATCGGTTGTCGGTTCTTCGAGCTATATGGCCGGCCCATTGCCACTTCAGCTTACTAATCCTTTGGGCTATGTCGGTTACCTGGTTCTACTGCGGATATCCTCATTTCTAAGTTTATCACGCAGAGAAACCCCGAGCATAGCCTCTCCATAGCTCGCTGAGCGACATTGAGCTTCCTCATACGGCCAGGAGTGAAGGACCAGGTCTCAGTTCCGTATGTCATCACTGGCCACACGCACTGGTTGTACAATTTAGTTTTGAGGTTTTGAGGTATGCCTGACGAGAAGATGGGTCGTAATCTCCCGAACGCCGCCCAGCCGAGTTGATCCGTCGATTGACCTCTCGGTCGAAGTTGGACTTACCTAGTCGGACTATTTGTCCCAGGTAAACATATTCGTCAACAACTGAGCTTAGTGCTCCCAACAACTACTGGCATAGGTGTAACATGGACATTAAACATGATTTTTGTTTTGTCCATGTTCATCTGAGACCTATCTGTTGGGAGACACTATTGAGGTCATTGAGCATAGTGCTTAGGTCCTCCAGTGATTCTGCCATAAGGACTATATTGTCGGCAAATCGAAGGTGAGTGATGTACTCGCCATTGATGTTAATACCGTATTCTTTCTAGTCCAGTAGCTTGAAAACGTCTTCCAATGCATCGGTGAAGAGTTTCGAGGATATGACGTCACCCTGTCTTACACCTTTCTTCACTGGGATGGGTTTCGTGCTCTGATTCTGTACTCGGAGAGCCATCGTAGCCCTACTGTACAAACACTTCAGCACTTCGATATACCGACAGTCCACTTGGCACCGCTGAAGGACTGCAGCACCGCTGAAGGACTGCAGCACCGCCCAAATTTCGACGGAATCAAAGGCTTTCATTGTCCACATACGCAGGCAAAGTGGCAGATTGTACTCGTCGGTCTTCTGTACAATTTGCCGAAGGTTTGTATGTAGTCTATGGTACTAAAGCCTTTCGGAAACCGGCTTGTTCGGGAGGCTGGAAGTCGTCGAGTCTGCATGCGAGACGATTCGTAATGACTCGAAAACAGCACGTAGACGCGGCTCAGAAGGAAATCGGTCTGTAGTTCTTCAAGAGAGCGTTGTCGCCCGCTTGAAGAACAAGACCACCGCACTTCTGCTCCACGCCTCCGGTGTAATGCCACCATGGAGGACGGAATTAACGAGCTCTGAAGGACTTCAAGTACCGGTTTTCCACCCGCTTTCAGAAGCTCCACTGTAATACCATCCTCGCATGGGCCTTGCTGTTTTAAGGTGCTGGAGAGCCATTCTAATCTCGCTCAGACTGTCGTCCGGGATATCATCGGAATAGTGTCGGATAAGACTTGCTCTTGATCGTTACTCACACTTGCGTTGACGTTTACAGCTGCCCATAGAACCTCTCAATCTCACCAAAATCTCAGGTGTCCCGGAAACGATGCTGCCACAATCGGTCTTCAGGTGCGACAGTTGGCTCTTTCTGGCAAACAGATCTCTGGCAAAGACTTTGGAGCCCTGGTTCCGCTCGATCGCTTCTTCAATACGATCTGTATTGAAGTTGCGCAAGTCCCGCCGCATGCATTTGGAGATCTGTCTGTTCAGTTGCCTGTATGCTGTCAAATCTGCTGAAGACTGCAGCTTCATCTTCCGTCTAACAACCATGAGATTAAGAGTGTGATCGGAGAGTTTTGAGTTCTTCTGCGACGGGTCTTACAGAACTTAGCTCCGACCGCATGGACAGTTTCCACAGGCTTGTCATTCATATCGTCCACTTCATTGCAAAATTCTAGGCACTGAAAACGATTTTGTAACTCGAGCTGAAAGTTTTCGGAATTTGATTAGAGCACGAGGAACGGAGCGTTGACTTCATTAGACGTGACCTCCAACTTAACGTTTAGGTTCAGTGTGCCTCTCACCATTCGGTGATCGCTGCCAGTTTTCACCTCGCGATCACTGAGACATCACTGAACAGTTGTCGTCTGGTCGTCATAATGAAGTCAATCTCATTTTTGTCGAACCGTCGGGGCTCGACCAGGTCCACTATCTGTGGGGCCGCTTTTGGAAGAAAGAGTTCATCATAAAGAGTCCTCTTTCTCCATAAAGTCGGCCAGCTGCTGGCCCTTGGTTTCCGTTGCCCTATTCCGAATTTCCCTACTTTCAGCTCACCGCCTCTCTTGTGCCTAGTTTTGCGTTGAAGTCTCCCATTAACACCGTATAGTGGGTTTTGGAGGAATGCATGGCTCTAGAGATATCCTCATACATTTCTCCACCTCCTCATCGGGGTGTGCCGAGGTTGGTGCGTAAACCTGTAGGACCTTCAGCGAATACCGTTTGGTGATTCTGAGTATAAGGTACGCAACCCTCGTCGACACACTCCTGATCTTCACAACGTTGTTAACGAGAGACTTGTGGACGATAAATCCGACACCTCCTTGGGACAGATGGTCGCCCTCCCGGTGATAGAATCCAGTCACCGTCCCATCAGCCTCCTCAAGGCCATGGGCAAACTCTTCGAACGCGTCATCCTCACTGCATGAGGTGCCATCTGTTTCCACAGACAGCGATCCTCTTGTCATCCCCACCAATTTGGTTTCGAGCGAAACACTCATGCCCCCAACAAGTTCACCGTATAGTGGAATATATCCTCAGCGGTTTTATCCTCGTCGTTATAAGACCATCGCGGTCTTTTTCGACATAGCTAAGGCGTTTGATAGAGTATGGCATGAAATTAGGCCCCTGATCGTCTTGTCCGTCCATCTCGTGGGGCTCCGTGGTTGCCCCTCTTTATGTATATACTGTTCACCAACGACATTCCCATCCCGTCGAATGGTGTTCAGCTTTCCTCTTTGCTGATGACACAGCCCTCATTATAAAGGTGACTCACTTATGTATCCGAAACAAGATCCAACAGTCAGTTAGTGACACAGAAACTCTCTCGGATCCCCAACAAGCTTTCGGCCGACCTGAATGCCTCCTACCGGCTCAGGCCGAGTCTTCCCAATTCATAATTTGCCTTAGTTAGGCGCGCTCCTCAGCGCCTTCTCGCCCTCTGCGCCCCTTCCTAAGGGGGTCACCTGATACGGCAGAAAGGCCTCCAGGCCAAAGCCAGTCCCAGGTGGTGTTTAGTGGGTAGGCATTTAGGTTTTCATAGTGAGTCCCACATAACCACGCAGCCGGCTGCGTGGTATGCTAAGAGCATTCACCACCTCCTCCCCGTTTCCCGGAGGGTAGCCATTTACTTTGCTTCTGGGCGCAAGAAAATAAACTAATCGGGTCATTAACTTTGAGTTATCAACGAGTAAACAAGTCAATCGGGAAGAAACTAGCCACTATGGAGAAAATTGAATATCGCGCCGTCACTAAGTTTCTCACCAAACAAGGAAAGACACCTCAAGCCATTTTTCAAGAGATGTCAGCTATTTAGCGGACTTCGTTACTAGGAAAACCATGAACTTTTTGACCTCCCCTCGTAGATCTCATCCAGGCGGAACTGGGACGAGGCGTTAGTCTAACATTAAAAAAAAACTAATAAGCTGAAAATTTTGTATAAAAGTAAAGGTAAAGGGTTTTAGGACAAGGAAGTGACCGCAGCGCTGCTCCAATGTATGTTGGCGCACTTCACATGCTTTTATTTTTTATTTCTCAGACATTTAAGTTTCCTCAATGTTTTTTGTCACTGCCAAGCAAGTAGCAAACCATATATAAAATTTCAATTAACAATTTCGTTGGTGCGAATTGAACAGTGGGAATTGAACCCAAGTTTAAGGCAAGATAAGTTTAAGGCAAGCGCTTATCCGCTAACCCTCTAAATTTTGGGGTATTTTTATGTTTGTGTTTCACACTAATATTGGTCCTAGCTAAAATTCTAACAAAGACTTGCTTTCAAAGGTATTTTAAACACTTCTCAATGCAACCTTTGGAATAACGGATTGTTTTTATCTATCATATTTTTCTAAATATCTATACGAATAAATAAAATTGAAGTGTCAAGTTAAAAATCAAGTTAAAAATTTTGTCTGTCTGTTTGTTTGTTCCGGCTAATCTCCGAAACGGCTGGACCGATTTAGACGGGACTTTCACTGGCATATAGCTGATGTTATAAGAAGTAACTTAGGCTACTTATATTTTCGAAAAAGATTTAGGGTTGCGCGTAACTTAATTAATACCCTAAATTACACGCGGCGAAGTCGCAGGGAACAGCTAGTTAATGTATATATCATTCCACGCGTTTAGTACCTAAGCTTATAAAGAAATTTTTTCTACAAAAATTTAGGCAATAGTTTAAAATTGATTTACAAGGTACAAAATTAAATATAAATCATAACAATAAATTTTACTATCATCAGCAAGACACCCAAAAAGCGGAACGCATACGGTCTCGTTATCGCAGTTAATGAGCTTCCGACACTTCATTAGTGCTGCAAAAACGGCGGCCACCAACGCTTTGAGACGAGACGCTTCTATGCATCTTGTATGAGACTGCGTTAGGGATATTCTGAAATATCGTTGCTAAAACGGATTTAAACTTTCATAATACATCTAATTTCTTGTTATCATCATCATCAACCTGCGGCAACCTATACTGAACATAGCCCTCTCCCAAAGCGCGCCACTGCGCCGTAGATCATTTTCAGCTTCGCTCATTCAGTTTCTGCCAGCCGCCTTGCTCAGATTGTTGCTCCATCAAGCCAGGGTCCCACACTCTCCTACGCGTCATATCTTTCGGCTTTAGACCGGAAATCTATAGCCGATAAATATGACGCATACATACATATCGCAATTCATCATTACATACAGCGTCATTGCAATTTCTTGTCCGTTTAAAGTTCATTCCAATTAACATTAAATATAGCTAATTTGGAGACGTCTGCGTTACACTTTACGCTTGATGAGTATTGAAGAGAAAAGAGGGTAAATAAATTTACTTTAAGTTACTTAACCAAAAGACTGCTTCCTATGCTCAACTGCTTTCCTCCATATAGTGAGAAGTACCTAAGCTACTGTCGTTACGAATTTTATCATCTACACAAGTCCCGTGTATAGACCTCCATAACTCGCAGAGCTATTTTAAACTCATACACCCAGCCAATGAACTACAAACTATCAATTCTCGGTTCCATAGGCAATTACTGTAGTTTTGAGATTTGTTGTGTGATTTAAAGGCAATTGGCCCGAGACATGTGATGGAACTTTCGAACGAAGCGCCGCGCCGCGCCGTCCATATATGTTTTATTCGTTGACTTATTTGCTCGCTTAATTACTTACTTACCTACAGCCGGAAACTAGAGCTAACTGATTTCGGGTTGGGATAACTTTTTTTGAATAATATCTTTCTTTTTCAAGAAACAGTGCAGGCCTTTTTTAAATATAAATTGAATAGACAAATATTTAGATCCAGAACAGTTATTTTTTGGCCCTGTTATACGCATACTTGTGGCGGAACCTGCGACCCGGCACGCTTAGCCACTGCGCTACTGAGTCGACATTTATTTATTAAAAATAACTCTTTAGCAATATTATACAGAATTACCCAACCAGACCAGTCAGTCCTCGGGGATGTATTGCGTATTGTGCGACTACAAATTGATTGGGCCACCTCAGAGGAGATGCCGCTTTCGCGCCTGTCACTTCGTCACTCCATACGCGTAACAACTCACAATGTTACATTTACGTAAACGAAAATCTTGACCATTGCATTTTAAATCTTAACACACTACCCTAAGAAACGTATTACTGCTTTTTAACAGAAATATTTTTTCGTTCATTTAAAGACTCGTTTTGCAGTTGTCAGAGCTATCAAACAATTGTTGACTGATGTTTTAGATTAAAAACAAAAAAGAATAATTATGTAGATCTTAAAGGAAGCTTATGACTGTAAAATAGTTTAAAGAAATATCATCCTCGTTTTGAAAGACCTATTCAGTTATATGGCACTCAATATGGTACGCATTTTATTTGTGTACCTTCCGACATTATGTATTTTATGGCCTTTATTTTGTTCAATAAAATTAAAGCTTATAATCTAAAACCATTCTTAGATGAATCGATAGACACCTCACGGATTAAAATCCATTCAGCCGCCGGGATGTTTTGAAATAAAAATAATACCACATACAAGACGTTACGTTTTATACGTGGTAGAGCCATGCTGCAGCTATATTAGTAGTATAGTTGTAGCACGAATGGGTCGGCTCAACCGGGGAAGGACCACGCTCTTACAGAATACCAGCGTAAAATAGCAGCTTAATGCTGCTGTGTTTCGTATGGTGAGTGTAGAGAACCGGAAACCCTTTTTACTGGAAAAGAGGCATTCCATCTTAGTCCTTACGGGTGACAACGCATCTGCATTTTGATTCTTTATTGAGGATAGGTGTAGATGTCTATGGATCACAGCAACCACTTACCATCACGTGGACTGTGTGCTCGTTTGTCACCCTATCCTATAAAAAAAAGACAGGGATATGCCTAAAAAGTGTAACCCTGTCTTCGCTGCCGCGCAGTCGGGTATAAACTGAAAGCAACTGTAGGTACATGCTTCTCGCTGGTATCAATCTTTTCTTCTTAAATTTCTTAAACATGCAAGTTTTTTCATAATATTCTAAAAAAAAACCTTCTTTCACCATTATCCATTCATAGCGCTTAAAATTGCTATTCATAATTTCAATGGTGTCGGTAAGGATCAAACTCCTGCATACTTTGAAAATTAAGGTAAGCGCCCAGTCCCTCAATCATTCCAGTAATATGTCATTTATTGATAAATTATATTATTTTATTAAAAAAAACAAATCGAAATCTATTTACTTAAACGGCAATTATTTAAATCAAGTAACTACATTCGGAGAACTAGCAAAAGCAACTACACGTAAGAAAAAAAAATTAAAAAGGACCGGGCGAACAATAGAAAGTTAAAAGGGTATATTTGTTCAGTAACAATGTGTAGTAGCGAAGGCATTCAATAAATAGCCTTAAAAAGAGATGCACGGACGAGAATCATCGGTATTGTTGCAAGTACGATATTTATGCCCACGGGATTGAACCCACGACCCCGGGCTACCGTGAAGATTTCCTACGGCTTTCGATCAACCGATTCAGTTCAAGCCGAAATAAATTAGGCTAGTAAAATTATTATTAAAATGTAATGAGAGTTATCTTTGTTTAATATAAAACTGCAGCAACAAACGAACTTATAGTCCACCTGATGGTAAATTGCTGCTGCAGAACATGGACACCCGTATCCAACTTTAAAAAAAGAAGGCTGCAGATACGTTGTCACCTCTAAGAACTAACCTGGAATGCCACACCCTAAGGCAAATATCTGAAAAGTGACACTTAATGGGCATCGGGAACTGCAATGCTTAGCTTTGCTCGGGAGAGACATACTTACCGGTTATACGCGTGCATCTAACAATGCTGGGGTTCATCTTAGTGACTCGAAAGCAAATCGACGTGGTAGAGCCATGATGCAGCTATATTAATTGTATAGTTGTAGCACGAATGGGTCGGCTCGACCGAGGAAGGACCACACTCTCACAGAATACCAGCGTAAAATAGCAGCTTAATGCTCCTGTGTTTCGTATGGTGAGTGTAAAGAACTGTAGACCCTTTTCACTGGAAAAGAGGCATTCCATCTTAGTCCTCACGGCTGACAACGCATCTGCATTTTGATTCGCAAACGAGGATAGATGTAGATGTCTATGGGCCACAGCAACCACTTACCATCAGGTGGACTGTGTGCTCACTTGTCACCCTTATCCTATAAAAAAATCTAATAATCAATAATAATAGATATCACAATAGTAAGCTAAGTTAAGGAACAGCTCGCAAATTGCAAACGAAGTTTTTTAGTTAGAGAGGTTTCTTTTAAACTATGTGGAACAAATCCTTTTCTGCCTAGAAGCCCATATTAGTATGGCCCCTTTGGTTACTTCTGCCGCTAAGCGGCAGTGCGTGTACTACTGTTTTCCGGTCTAGAGGTAGCCTGTACAATTTTGCGAGTTGTAAGACAATCCATGTTTGTTCTCAGGTGTGACAACACATCTGTAACCTTCTTAGCATGAACATTCAGTCTAATTACAGACTGTGAGAAATTCCATGTCATATCTCAGAGGTGACAACGCATCTGTAGCAATAGCCCCCTTTGTATGAAGTTCGTTGCAGGTGTCCACGAGCTGCAGAAGCTACTTTACACGTTGGACTAATTGCATGGAACAACTCTCTCCGAACTCTTTTCAAAATGAGAGATGGCCCATGACTAGTTATGGTTTATAATAATAATAATTTGCTTTTTGGCGTTTGCTGGGACAAATATATGTAAGTTTGTCCCAGCCGGATATTACGCAAAAATTGACGGAGTGCATAGACGACCAGAAGCAGAGAATCGCTGCTTGGGGGAAGCGGATTCGGTGATATACCGAGAGGTTGACACGGTCACTTAGGCATGTCATCTCCGGTTGTTCGGCTCTTTCTAACTCTGAGTACTTGCACAGACACAATCTAGTAGCCAGGATTCTACACCAGGAGCTCGCTCTGAAATACGGGCTCGTGGTTCGGAAACTGCCTTATTATAAGTACTTGCCGGAAGCCGTGCTCGAAAATGACCGCGCCAGGCTCTACTGGGACCGGGCCATCATCACAGACAGGACTATTCTTGCAATTGAGCCTGGTATTGTGCTCATGGACCGGGCACAGTCAAGGATATTTTTGGTCGACATTACCATTCCATATGACGAGAACCTCGTGAAAGTCGAAGCAGATAAGAAAAAAAAATATCTGGACCTAGCACACGAGGTGACCGACATGTGGGGTGGTCTGCCGGCCGAAATTATACCTGTAGTCGTCTCTGGGAACGGGTTAATCCCGGTCAGCCTCTCGGGTCATCTGAGATGACTGGGACTCTGTCACGGACCGCTCCGGGCTCAAATGCAGAAGGCGGTGCTCCTCGATACCGCCCGCATCGTCCGCCGGTTTCTTTCCCTTTCCCCCTAACCCTAGGCCGTTTGGTCTCCCCTGCCGAGGGCTCCCATCTGGTTGGGATTTTATTTATTTATGTATTATTTATTTATGTTAGTATATTAAATATATATTTATGTTTATTTATTATTTCCTTTAATATATTTATTCAGTCCAACCGGATGAGTATATTTATAATATTCCCAAAATAATAATAATAAATGTTTTTATTATTATTATTTTGGGCTTACAAATGTAAGCAAGAACAGTGAGTTAATCATCTAAACAATGTTCAAGATAAGATAAATATTTTCCGTTGGACCCCAAACTAGGATAATCCTGTATCTTGGGGTCCGGGAGCGCAAGTTGTCTAAAGAATTGTACACAGTCTAACGAAAAAGAATAACATATTTTCCTAATGTAAATATAATAGTGTAGTGTAATTTTACTTGAATGTGTGTGTGTGTGTGTGTGTGTGTGTGTTTTGATGTGTTTGTGTGTGCGCTTCTAGTGGCGTTTGAATAGATCTTCAGTTTCCTCATATGTTAACGTCATTAGCCAATTTCTAATATGGTGACAGACCTGTGACGTGTTGAGGTTTCTGATGTTATGGTATCGAGATATATTGTTATAACAATATATCTCGATACCAAAGATAAGTGAAAAATAAGTGCGTGGATGTAGAAAACGTGGTAGGTGACTAGCAAAAGACGTTTTAATGTTAGGGACGGGGATTTTGTATACCCTTTTTTTTAAAGATGTTGGTCTTTTAGGATGAACAATTGGCGAACAGATAGCACACAAGACAAATTAAAGACCTCTCTGGTGGGAATCGCACTGGTTTTTAAGCATGACCTTAAGCAAAGCTCGTTGCGATCTTTCTATTTTTAACATGTGAGTTTTTGCAGCACCTCCCATGCCGTAATACAGTATTGCACAATAGACTGGCACATTGCATAGTATAACATTTTGAGAATATTTATGTTAGCACTGTTACGTATTAGTTTGAAAACATAAATTAGTTTTCGAACTCGAGCAGCCAAATTGGTGATATGGGGACTGAACGATAGGTTTTGGTCAACCACTACCCCTAAATATTTTATTGTTTCCGCTGCACCTATCGTTTGAATTTGGTGTTGTGCATCTATGAACTTTTAAATTGACTAAAGAAGAAGGTCTAGAAGCCCAAGTCTTATGAAACGCTATGTATTTAGACTTAGCGGTATTCAAGGTGAGGAGGTTCTTGTCCAGTCATTGAACTATACGAGCAAGACCGTGTTCAGCCAATTTATACACTTCTTTCCACCTGTGATCACGAAAATGCACTACTATGTCATCAGCGTAACAAATCAGTTCCGCATTATTAATATTTAAATTTAGGATATCATTCATGTAGATAGCGAACAGGCTCGGTCCCAAAATACTTCCCTGTGGGACGCCATACAGAACAGGAAGATCGTCACTTCTGAAATTTAGTACTTGGACGCATTGTTTCCTGTTCAACTATGGAACCATAGTTACTTAGCTCAATAACAGGTAAATAATTTATTATTTTAGTTTATTTAATCACATATATTCATATTTTATAGTATCTGTTTTATAGAGGTAAATAGTTTATGTGATGAAGACGCAACTAAAATTCATTTTGTTTTTCTAGTATGTGTAACATCAGTTTCTTCATATTAATAAAAATAACTAAAAAAAATACAATTATCCATCGGACTCACAGTTAGTGATTATCGCTGATATCAAAACTTTATATACCTATTGCTTATTATACATATATAAATATGAATGTGTTATGGCCGGTTAAGGAACGAAGGACCCGCGGGGTGTTGGTGCGATACGCAGTGAAACTAATCTAATCTAACTAACGTTGAACTGAGCGCAATAATAAATACGCATTAACTTATTGCGCGCCGGCAGCCCAGTATTGGATTAAAGCCGATGCGCAGAAATTAAACTCACGGTAGAGTTTTTTCAGCCGATGAACTTTGAACTTTATTTCTTACAACTTGAAATACAATTCCTTACAGCGTAGAGAAAATTTGCTTAATTGTTGAATAGATTTATTATTTTGGCAATTCGTATCGCACAATACTTTACGTCTTGGCTTCGAACGAGCTTAACAATAATTCTCAAAAGTCATTAAAATACAGTCATAGAAAGTACCTCCAGACCGGAAAAGCTCAGCGGAGATTAGCCATCTGCGCAGGACAGGATTATGGTGCACGAGTGTAGGCGCAAGTTGTTCCCTACTAACTCAGTTTCATAGTCCAATTGGAAGACAATCCAACATCACCGGAGAGAGATCAGACGCAGGACAAACTTAACGTACTTTGTAAATAAAGCACGGGGGTGAAACACCGCCAACTAATTGAATCCAGGCTGCTACTGAAAGTTTCTTACCAGAAAAACCTAATACTAGATTTTGGCCCGACCCCAAAATTTGAACCCGGGACCACATGATCAGCAGTCGGGTTTACGACCATTAGACCAACGAGGCAGGTAGAAAGCAATAACAATGGCTATGGATACCAAACATTTTTAAATATTTGTCGATCAATCGCGTTACATTTACGAAACACCTCAAGAATAAGAAAAGTTTGTTACATAGTTTGAAAATAAAATACATGAAGGCGAAGCCACCACTAGAGCATGTCCATAATAAAATTCCATTTATAAAACACTAGATACAAGAGATAAAATAATAATCTTTATCAGAAAATCATCTAAGCAATCAAATCACAGTTAATAATGAATTATTAACACTGGCGTATATTGTTCAACGTATAAAATAAATCGTACAGCAATGAATGAAACATAAATTCACAGACTTCTAACATACGATCAATATGAAATATTAGATTTTAACCACAAAAGACATAATAATGCTGTATTTTAAAATCTATATAATATCAGCGGGATCATAATTCTCTCATAATATCACGAATATCCTTGATCGGTTATAATAACAGGTTAACGTTAGTTTTATACTGGAGTTAATATTGTAATTATTCATGTGATATCAATCGATGAATGCTCATATCCGCGCTTGCATCTATTGTTTCTTGCGGATTAGTGTTTCTGGTTATTATTAAGCTGTTTTAATCAAAGCGTTGTTTTAAAGGCTGAATGATTTCTATATTTGTTCTTTTGAAAGGATGAATCTCCGTAAGGTCGTAGTTAATTTGCTGCATAAGATTGCTTGCACGTTGCATTAAAATTTATTTATATATATATATATATATATATATTTTAACGCCAAATCGTGGTGGCATAAGGTTAATTATATATGGAATCTATCCCTCCATTTCGTTATTTCAAGTTTCGTACAAGGCGTCTTTGACAAGAAAGGCTCGTGGTCACTTAGTTGGTGATTTATAACATCTGGTACGAGACTGAGATTACCTATCTGTCGGCTTAAGCGTGGTGATAATTGCAAAGAGGCATATAACAATCCTCAAAACTCCGGTTACGTTGATAATATTTCTTTCGAATTTATATTTATGTTAGTTTTTTGATCCGTGGAACGGGGATCGATTCATCAAAACAAACTACTCGGAGTTACAGTTTCATCATGTGTGTATGTATAGAATAGAATTTTTAAATATAAACATATCGCATGAATAAAATTCCCATGTTAGCTTGCCCTAAATTACAGTGTCAATTTTACTGATAGCTTCATTTTTTTTTCCATTAAAAACCAATTTTAAGTGTCGTCACGTAAAAGAATCTAAAAAAATTTAATTGATATTACGTTATATCTACGGCACTGTACGAGCATAGTCGACAAGCTTTTACTCTATTACTCTTGTAGGAATAAAATAAACTTTGTAGTATTACCCTCATTATATATAATATATATTCCTGCTATTTCGAGGTAAGAGTATTTATGCCTTCGCGATAGAAATCTGGAGATCTGGACTCATCGGCATAGTCTATGAATGCATTTTTTGCAATTAACTTTTCTATGGGTGAGCTTCACTATTCTTTGTTCCGGCATTTAACCTTGGTTCAGCCAGTGCGTTTTTCACATGTGATTGTCTTGAAAATCATCACAAGTCAAAATTCTATCCAAAACCCTTTTATTTCTGAATCATTTCGTCAAAGCCAAGCAAGCCTTTTTTTACGTGGTAGAACCATGCTGTAGTATAGTTTGATAGTATTAATAGTATAGTTGTAGCACGAATGGGTCGGCTCGACCGGGGAAGGACCACGCTCTCACAGAATACCAGCGTAAAATAGCAGCTTAATGCTGCTGTGTTTTGTATGGTGAGTGTAGAGAACTGGAGACCCTTTTTACTGGAAAAGAGGCATTCTATTATATAACTGATGGAAAGGAGAGGGAGGAATATATAATAGATTTGTACGTGGTAGAGCCATGCTTCAACTATATTAGTAGTATAATTGTAGCACTAATGAGTCGGCCCGGCCCTGGAAGGACCACGCTCTCACAGAATACCAGCGTAAAATAGCAGCTAAAGGTTGCTGTGTTTCGTATGGTGAGTTTGGTATGGAGAACCGGAGACCCTTTTTACTGGAAACGAGGCATTCCATCTTAGTCCTCACGGCTGACAACGCATCTGCATTTAAATTCGCAAACGAAGATAAATGTAGATGTCTATGGACCACAGCAACCACTTAGCATCAGGTGGATGTGTGCTCGTTTGTCACCATTATTCTATTAAAAAAAAGCCTTAACGCGTGCTCATATATGAACATCAGTTAATTCGTGAGGCACCGATTTCACTAAATTTTTATTTTACCGATTTGATGCAAAATTGTCAATATTGTGGGTCTAAGCTAACGTCAAACCATAACGGTAAAACCTTGGTTATTTGACTAGTATATGCTCCCGCCATTACTTTTAATTCATTGTTATTTACCTCATTGTCTGGTCTTCCTCGTTGTTAATTCTTCGAGTCGTAGTTTCCAATGTAACATGAACTCGACTTGTCTCCAAACGCAGCATGGATATTGGGTGCTGTCTTTGCTGTTTTAGAACCACGTCGGAACTCGTATTTGAAAATTACCCTTTTTGGGGTCTAAATAATTTACTCAAAATACTGAATGTAAAGATAATTAAATATCAAACAGTTTAAAATTTTTGAATTTAGAATGCTATTGTTTTTGTGTAAAAAAGTTTTAACCACGAATCATGGACCATGCATGCTTATTTTAATTCAAAGCGGCCACTCCTATAAAACGGCAAATTCACACTTTATCCCTATTATTATTTTTTATGATCAACCGGGGGTTTTTCCATAAATGCCTGATTAATAGAAATACAAATTATTGATGTCATAATTATACGTAATTTTTATATGAGATAGGTCAGAAAAACAAAGGCCATTATTATTATTACCAGGAAAACCTAAACATTATACATCAATGTTCTAAGAAAATTTAATTACGAATAACGGATTTCTTTTCAAGTTATGCATGAATTCAGTGTATTGTTCTGATGACGTAGATAGGTTCTCAAGACGGAACGGTGATTCACTACCAGATGGAGTGGCAATCATGTGTTATCTTGAGAAGTTAGAGAGGTGCTATGTGGCACTCTTGGGAGAGGCATTTCATTTTAGTCCTAGGAGTAATAGTACATAAGTGACTTTTTTGTCGGTACTCGGTATCACGAGCCTCAGTAGCCACTTACCAGCAGATGACTGCTCGTTTGACCCTTTAATTTCAAAATAAAATTCATGTGGATGTGGATGTGGAGCTGGCGAGAGGAAACTCCCAAGCTCAGAAAGCTGCCTTATTGTGAAACTGGACTAAATCCCACGCACTGCGGCCTTACATAGATTTTGTGCCTTCCGAGAGGAAACATTTAATTAAAAATTATTTTTTTATTTCGGAAACAAAAATGTAAGAAAAAAAAATATTTTAAAAAAAAAATTTGATTAAGTAAAATATATAGGAGAGGGATATATTAATAAATAAAATTAAAAAAAAAATATTATAAAAATAAAAACAAGACAAATAAAATGCAAAAAGAAAAAATCGTTAATCTCTCGATTACTCACTGAACTATATTATAGTAGATAGTTATGTTTGGTTTTGCAAGGTTCCTTCTCCGTGCTACTAACCCTTGAAGAATGTCCTCGTGAGGAGACAATCCTATCTGCAGCCTCAGGTTATTTCTATCATTGTAATGTATTGTCATTAGAACTGAACAAGTACCTATGCAAAATTCGGGTGGTGGTGCAAAAGGAGGTGGTTCAAATTTGGCTTGCAAGATTTGAACTGAACATACATACTAGTAAATGTGAAGTTAAATAAAAGCTTGTACTACTAAACCCAAGAGGAAATTCACTCTTTCAAAATACCTAAAAAGACTAAAGTACCTAATATTATACATACCGTAATTAAATCCCTATTAAAACGTCATCAAGGTCCAAATTATAGTAAGCGCTCATAAAGTTGTATTGTGATAGAGCCACAGTGCAGCTATATTATGATTGTAGCATGAGCTGGTCGGCTCGACTGAGGACGGAGCGTGATCCTTGCCATAGAATACCAGCGTAAAATAGCAGCTCAATGTTGCTGTGTTTCGTATTGTGAGTGTAGCGAAACAGAAACCCTTTTTACTGGAAACATGGTATGCCATTTAAGTCCTCGGGGGTGACAATGCATCTGTCTTTTGGTTAATAATCGAGGATAGATGTAGATATGTGGATCACAGCATCCACTAACCATCAGGTGGACTGTGTGCTCGTTTGGTACTCTTTTTCTATAAACAAAAATACTTTCAAGAAGATCCTACATATCTTTATAGAGTTACTAGGTGATAGGACTACTTTTTTGCCTAGGTTGCCGTCTATATACCACCCCTTTTACCTATTCCTACCGCCATATAGCAGTGCGTGCACTGCTGTATTTTTGTCTAAAGGATATATAGTATAATATAGAGAGCCAGTATTATATTTATATGATAGAGCCATGCTGCAGCTATATTGTGGTTGCAGCACGAATGGGTCGGCTCGACCTGGGCAGGACCATGCTCTCACAGAACACCAGCGTAATATAGCAGCTTAATGCTGCTGCGTTTCGTATGGTGAGTGTAGAGAACCGGAGACCATTTTAACTGGAAACGGGGCATTCCATCTTAGCCCTCAGGGGTGACAACGCATTTGATTCCTAATTGAGGATAAATATAGATGTCTATGGGCCACAGTATACACTTACCATCAGGTGGACTGTGTGCTGTTTGTCACCCTAATTCTATTAAAAAAGAACAGGTTATGAGTCTTCAGACAACGCATCTATAGCCTTTTTTATTTGAAGTTGATTGCAAGTGTCTGTTGCAATAGCCACTTATCAGGTTTAAGATCATTTCTCATTTAAATTTTTTTCATGCTTAAATAGCAGTAGAAAAAAATGAATTTGCATTACGACAAAATCAATATATGCCGCAAATAAATAGAAAATTGCGAACCGAACAATAACCGCAAAGGGAAAGATCGCCCAGATTGAAACGTTCCACAATAAATTCACCACGTGCCTTTAAAGGCTTTCAAAACATAAAAACACCGCCCGAGGTAATAAATTATAACAACATAAACACCCAATATCAGGCTGAGAGCGAGTTCGCACAAAAAACAACCTAACTGAACACTTAAGCCGAGTAATGACTAACAAAACAACGCCATAAATTTAAACTTAAAGAGGTGTTATAATTAATGTAGGGAACTTAAAAGGACGACCGTATAGGGTCGGTTCATTTCTTATCCTTTTGTGCGGCCACAATGTCATAATTTGTTTAAAATTAAACAGAAATTATTTGTACCTATCTGTTGCTTTAGCATTAATCTATATTTACTATATTTATTGAAGATGATTAATATTTGAACACTTCAACTTTTAGGTACATATATTAAATAGTCGAAACAGGATTTACATCGCTTAAAATAACGAATTGCGATGATATGGCTAGGTCCCAGCCGAGTCCCCATAAAAGCACGAACACAAAATTTATGCACAAGGTTATAACAACTGTTGGATATAGGTAGCGTACTTAATTGATGGCCCCTTCAATGTCGTTATTAACGTTCCATAAAAATGTAATAAAACTGTTTACCCTACTGAATCTTACAACCATGTACCGCTTTCCACATTTTTATTTGTACCTTTTTGATCTATGATAACCAATCATCAAAATTAAGACCTGTTTCTGTAATAATGTCCCCTTAGACGAAAAACTGGAGCTCACAAATTCTTAAATTTGTTTGCTAAAAGAATCATGAATGCAAACTGCTTTGACTGAATTCAAATGATTTTATTCATTTATTTATTCAAATATTTATGAAATCCGGCGAAAGGATG